>CM053811.1:12070000-14570000 GCA_028671895.1 Oenanthe sinensis | reverse complement strand
TTTTTGGAAGTAAGTGCTATATTATGAATACTAAGGATTATATAACGAAATTCGACCCTAAATCTGGTGAGGGTGTCTTACTAGGATATTCTAGTAATAGCAAAGCTTATCGAGTTTTCAATCTTAATACTTTGGTTGTGGAAGAATCAATGAATGTAGTATTCGATGAATCTAAACCAAACTCAAAGTTTAAAGATTTGATAGAGGAGGAACCAGATTCAAATGGTCAAATTCCAAGTGATGTTGAAAATGTTATTCGACAAATTGGAGACATGAATCTTGGACTTGCAATTCTAAAAAATCCTCTTGAAAAAGTTGAGAACGAACTTGAATTGCCTGTGGAAATTCCATTGCTTAAGGATCATCCTATAGACCGTGTCTTAGGGGACTTAACAAAAGGTGTTCAAACTCATGCTCAAATTCAAAACATTGTGAGTCACATGGCCTTTCTATCACAAATAGAACCCAAAACCGCAAAGGAAGCTTTATTAGATGAAGATTGGATTTTTGCTATGCAAGAAGAGTTAAACCAATTCACTCATAATAAAGTTTGGGAACTAGTTCCACATCCCCCTAAAACTTCCATCATTGGAACAAAGTGGGTCTTTCGTAACAAATTAGACGAAAGTGGAACAGTGGTAAGGAATAAAGCACGTTTAGTTGCTCAAGGCTATACTCAAATGGAAGGAATAGATTTTGATGAAACCTATGCTCCCATAGCTCGAATTGAATCAATTCGAATGTTTTTGGCCTACGCTTGTCATAAAGGTTTCAAAGTCTATCAAATGGATGTTAAATCTGCTTTCCTTAATGGTGTCTTAGAAGAAGAAGTATATGTAAGACAACTACCGGGATTTGAAGATCACTTACATCCTGAGTATGTGTACAAATTGTACAAGGCTTTATACTGACTAAAGCAAGCTCCTAAAGCTTGGTATGAGAGGTTAAACAAATTCCTAATTGAAAATGATTTCAAAATAGGAGTTGTTGATACCACTCTCTTTACGAAGTATGAAGGTGATGACATCTTGCTCGTTCAAATTTATGTAGACGATATTATCTTTGGTTCTACCAAGGAATCTCTATGTAAGGAATTCTCAGATATTATGAGTAAAGAATTTGAAATGACTATGATGGGGGAATTAAATTTCTTTTTAGGATTGCAAATTAAGCAATCTGATGAGGGCATTCATATTTCACAATCGAAATATTGAAAAGAAATGCTTAAGAAATTTGATATGGAAAATTGTAAAACAATCAGTACCCCTATGTCACCTGCCTTAAAGATGACGGAAGATCCTAGTGGTATTTCTGTAGATATGAAGAAATATCAAGGAATGATCGGAAGTCTTCTCTATATCACTGCTAGTAGGCCTGACATACAATTTAGTGTGTGTAAGTGTGCCCGCTTTCAAGTGAACCCTAAGGAATCTCATGTAGCTGCTGTAAAGCGAATATTTAGATACCTCAAGGGAACCACTGAAATGGGTCTATGGTATCTGAAAGGACAACCATTTGACTTGGTGTGCTTTTCTGATTCGGATTATGCTGGTCATTTAATTGATAGAAAAAGCACAAGTGGTACGTGTCAGTTTCTTGGTGGATGCCTAGTTTCTTGGTTTTCTAAGAAACAAAATTATGTTTCCATATCCACTACAGAAGCTGAGTATATAGCAGCTGCAAAATGTTGTGCTCAAATCCTTTGGATGAAGCAAACACTAGCTGACTATATTGTGAAATTTGATGTAGTATCAATTCAATGTGATAATATAAGTGCAATCAATTTGAGTAAAAATTATGTGTTACACTCATTATCAAAACATATTGATATACGACATCATTTTCTACGAGACCATGTCTCGAAAGGCAATATTAAGATGGTATACATAGATACCGAACATAATATCGTCGATATTTTTACAAAACCTTTGAGCTCGGAAAAATTCAACAAACTCCGTTTGGAGTTAGGTATGCTTGAGTACTCAAAGTGAGACACTAATTGTCTTTAATTTTGTTGAATTAATTTTCAGTGAAATTTGTTCCGCTTGTGGTTTAGGTTATTATTTGACCGTATTTCAAGGTAAAATTCAGATTTGTCAATAATGACGTTGATTATAAGTTGTTCAAGCTTTATTGCTAAATTAAGCTCAATAAAATAATATTAATTAACATAGCTATTGATTGGCCATGGAATATTGTTTATTTCAAAACTCGGGAAAATAGTGAGTGTTAATTAAATTGTCCCAAGAATTATTTTCTAAATAAATTTATGAATATTTAGAAATAAAATTCATAATTTAGAAAATAGTCATTTTTAGTTAAATATTATTTTATTTACATTTAATTACATTCTCTATTGTAATTAAAATTATAAAATAATTATACAAATAAGAGAATATTTTATATAGAATAATTGCAATTTATTTGTAATTAAAAATATAAAATACAAAATTAATTTTGTAATATATGTATATTATTCTTAATATATATAAATACAATTTTAATACATTCTTCTGTGCAGATTAATCTCCACCGTCCGATTTATTAGGGGATTAATCCTGGCCGTCAATCTAAGAAATATATATAGGAAAATAAAAGCTATTTCCCAATTATTTTTTTTACCCATCCGCACAGTAATCCTTGAGTGCTCGAACCCTAATTTTTTTTCTTTCGATCTCTAATTTCTTCAATTCAAACCGGTTTGCATCAAATTCATCGATGGATTCGTGTTCTTCAATTCTCAAACCTTCGATTGATGACTACATCAACATCATCTTGTTACAACTCAGCCTAATTCGATTTAACCCTAGCTGTTTGTCATGCAATTTCATTTGTCTAAGTGAATCTTGGAGTATACACTGATGAAATCTTTGTCCTCATTCTCTAAACTCTCTAGTGACTCGAGTCTCACAATCCACATGGTTGAAATTTAATCAATCGAGTCAAGCCTCCACTTTGACACGCTTGATTCAGTGTTGTTCTTGATCAAGCTATTCATTACGAGTGGTTAACAGGACAAACATGCACATTCATAGAGATTATGAATAGCAGTTGAAGAATGAAAGCTTGGAAAAAGATAGTAGGTTATACATCCTCCGCGAGGGTGTATACAGGTAAGACTATAGTCCTAAGAGGGCTATAGCTAAGGTATAGGTTCAATACCCTAAGTACTTGATATAGCCAGTTTAACTTCTTGGTGATGTGATGACTGAGTTGGTGTATATGATAAATGTATCTGCTTGTTTAATGCAAGTAATCAAAGTATTTTGTTTATATCTGTTTATTTATTCCTACAATCTTTGTTTGGTTCAACAATGTATAGATAACTGATATATGTTCATGGTTCTTTAGTAAAGAGATGATAGTTTAACATGTTGTTATGATATGAGATTATTTGGCATTAAAAATGGATATAATTCTGTCATTACAGGTTGAGTCATGATGTTAAGTGTATAAAGTCACAGAAATAAGAGGCCTATTTGTGTGATCTCTAGTTGCTGTATTTGTAAACTGAGCTTGTTTGTATACTTATCAACAGTATGTGACTGCATCACTCTTAGAAACACAAACTATCACACTAATACCTTTTATGTATGGCTTGCCAGGGACAACATGATTGGCCCTGGATCTGGTCCCAGCATAATAAGTCACAACTAGAAGCATGTGTATTAGAAAAATTCTAGAAAATCTCAAATTGCTTCTGGTGTGTTACTTCTAACTTGTGTCATGAGAAATTACCTGTTTAATTGAAGATCTAATTGGATTTCTTGAAAAAGTTGCTTTGCAATATTTGTCAATGTGCTATATACATTTGCTGAATGTTTAAATGACAAATCCTTAAGAAAATTGCTTTCACTTAAATCTATGCTATCTGAATAATTGCAAAATATGTGTTAATTTCCATACTTACTTGCAATTACTCTAGTCTGTAAAGTTTTGAAAATATATTTTTAAGTGAAAATGTGTTAATGCATCTTGAGTTATGATTAAGTTACTTGATACTTGTGCCTTGTGATAGTATGCCTACCTGATCACTAGCTACAAATTTGTCCAACTACTATGCATTGTTATTTGTACTAATTGTCTATGATATTATATCTGCTGGTACATACTTACTAAATTCAATATAAAACTTGGTGCCAAGATTTTCTGCATTTCTCTTATCCATGCTCTTGATACTAGATCAAATTGGGAACTGTACACATGCCTTTAGCATTCACAGACCTGTTTATGTACTTGTGTGCTAAATGAATTGTTAATTCAAGCATGCTCTGTGTCTATATGATAGCAATGCCATGACTGTTGGTTCATATCTACTTGATTAGCTTGAACATTGAAGTCTGCATCCCGAGTATATGTGATTAAAACTATATGCATAAGTGAAACTAGTTGGTGTATAATTACATGATTAAAATTATTGCATATATGTTCAGATCTTTTGAGGTTATGGCTCAGGTTTACATATTATTCATGTTGTCTAATCTTTCTTTTCAGCATGACCATGATCATTATTTTGCTCATTTGTTACATGAAAAATGAATGCCTGCTAATTTGTATGTGTCATATATTTTTGATAATCTATATCTAGAAATGCAATTAATCTATATAAGAAGTGTAACTTTCTATATAGCCATACAGACCTATGCATGATCTAGCCAGTACTTAAATCAGTTTAATATTTTTCTTGGCTAAAACTGCAGCTCTTTGTCTGAATGATTTCTAAAATTATGGGATTATGTGAAATATGTTAGCATATAGATTTCTAGGTGCCTGCAAAATAGATGATTATTATAATTCTGCTTGTGTGTTTGCTGGCTTTATTTACTTGGCTTAATTGATAAGAGGCCTTACCTCTCATTAAATGAGAATAAAGGTGGTGTACTTGTTAACTGCAGTATACTGTTCTTAGTACAGTCCTCTGTACTTTAAGTGTACACTGTTCTCTGTTCCATGCCTTCTTGCTGTCCTTACCTGATTTAAATGTACTTGTTTATACATTTTTAATCAGATTATGTGCAGTATGTATCTGCTTAATCAGATTGTGTGCAGAACCCTTACTTTCTTTTTGCCTTTATATTATGGAATGTGTTTGCATTAGTTGTTCACAGTATTAAATCCATTCTTAGTGCTGCATTAAATCTCTGAGCTTCATTCCTTGTGTTTGTCTTCTAATTCATTACTTCTCCTTGTGAGTCTGCTACATTCCATCTTAAATGGAAAGTAACTTTGTTGACACTAGTTTGTGTCTAGGGCAGTCAAACACCACCACTGGTCCTTCTCACAATACAAAGTATAGGAAGAAACAAAAGAAAATGTCTGACCTCCTTTTTTCTCCAAACCAACTTAGGTCTGTCAAGCATAAGCTATAACCAGGCTATTTGATTCACATTGAAAAGAGAACAAACTTGTATGATATGTTCTGTAAGGCACATTGGGACCCACTTCTCTATTGTTCCAATAGGAGAGTGTATCCCAATATGGTCACTGAATTCTACAATAACATGCAAGTTAGGAAAGGTGTGTGTGACGCTATCTTTGTCTCTTCTATTGTCAATGGAAAGGTCATGTTACTTGATCATATTGAGTTGGGAAAAGCCTTAAAACTCACTAACAAAATGCTAAACCTGCCAAATATTGATGTTTCCCATGAATTTCATTTCAATCCCAGTGAATACAAACTATATCTATCTGTTCTTTGTGGTTATGAGGTTCCTCATGATCTCACAACTGAGAATAAAGGTATTTCCTATGAGCATTTTCTCCCATCTTATCAAACTTTAGCTCTCATCTTTAGGGGAAACATCTTTCCTTGCACCTCAGACTCTAAAATTATGAACTTCACTGAAGTTAAGCTTATGTATAAGCTGATCAGTCACAAAATCACCTTTAATCTTCCATATTTGATCATATGTCACATGATTGAGTCATTTAAGCTAGGGTACATGTCCTATGGTCTTATCCTCACTAAGGTGTTTGAATATTACAAGTTCAACATGAACCAATTGCCAAACTTTCAAGTTGCTTCCTCTATCTCAGACAAAGTAAGAAGAGAAGTTATTCCCTTGGTTGGGTATATTACACCTCCTGTCATTGACCTTGACCCTATCTCTTCTAGTGTCCCTTTGCCCTCTGTTGCATCTGTTATCAAGTTTGAGTTTGAAAAAGAGTATAATGTCTTACTTGACAAGCATAATGAACTTGAGGCCTTATTCAAGGAGCTTCAAGCCTCATTTAAAGTGCTAGTTGAGAAGCATGAACTAATTGAAGCCAAGGTTGGGCTACTTGTGAGCATACTTGGTAACACCCTCAACAGAGCTGGTAGAGTTGAAGAGGGACTGCAACAGTACATCTATATGCAGATGGCTTTATCTGATGGGGCTGCACTACCTATGATGGAAGATATTGAACCAAACCCTAGGATGGTAGATTTGCTAGATGGGCCAGTTGGAAATGAAGTAAGGGAGATGGAGACAGACTTGGTTACAAATTCAGTGATTGGCAATCCTGAATATGAAGCCATGGATTAGGCATTGCCTTTTTGATCTGATATTTGGTGTGAAAATGAACCTGGTGGTGTAGAATGTGTTGTCTGTTGTGTCTTGTATGACTACCTGCAATCCTCTATTTACTTTTGATGTTAGTATGTTGTGTCTGATTTGCTCATATGTGCTTAGTTGAGCTTTTTGCTAGTAATGCCTTGTGTCTAGTTGTTGAGTAGTATGTAGGTTGACCCTAGAATACCTTGTATTTGGTCACCCTAGAAATACTATATCCTAGATTATCACATTGCATCTGTTCTCACTGTAATGTTTCAATTAATGAAGTTACTTTTATGAATGAAATGCAGATCTCTAGTGTCATTAATTTGTGTTATCAGTAAATTTACAAGTGTACATCACACTTTTGTGCACACACTAGAAGTATAATTTTGATTATCTATGATAACTAACACTCTAGTTTGCAGGATGTATAAAGCTGGAAAGTGAAGTGGATGAATTGAAGTATAGCATTTACAAATCCTAGCAATAACAAAGTGATGAAACAAAATTGATTAATTAGTTGTGTTACAACTTCTCATGCTATAGGATTTGTGTTATATTCCTATTCCCTTATACTAATTTTCCTATTGAATCTGCTGAGGCTTAACAGTTTGTTATCAAATTGTTATTAATTTGATGTCAGCAATTATATACTTGTGGATCATTCCCTTACTGGTACGGTTTGTTTCAGGGTAAAGATGGTTGACATAGCAAAGATGGGGAAGCATACTTTTATTAGCATTTCTAGTGTTTGTTATGTGTTAACATACACTTTAACAGCTCCAAAGTTTTTTTTAATGCTACAGGGTTTCATTCAATTCATTTAAATCCTTGATTCTAGTTGGATCTAAAAACTTAGATTCTGATTAGAGGTGTTATGATATGTTAAACTGCAGTCTAGCTTTGCTACTAGATTTTGTTTCAAAATACACTTGATTTTACAGGAATAAAATGATTCGAAACTTTTGTCAAATTATATCATGATTTCTAGTAAATGATTGCACAAGTTTAATATTTAAAATGCTCAAAATCGTACTCTTAAAGTATTAAACAGGTGCAAACTTGATTAATATCAAGATGAACTTTCGAATTTCCTACAATTGGAAACAGGGAAGTACACATGTTAACAAAGACTTATAATTTCAAATTGTATATTTGAAATTAAAAAGGGAAGAATTCTTGTACTCTACATATTTAAATTTTAATTGATGCTCCATTAAGAAAATTGTTTTTCGAAAATCAATTTTTATTTAAATGTTTTTTTGATAGTTTGTCAAAAAGGGGAAGAAAGAGTAGTAAAATAAGAGAGCAGTAAAATTTATTTTATAAAAAGAAAAGAGAGAAGAGAGAGTGTTAAAAAGAGAAGAGATTTCTAAGGGAGTTAAAATTTAATTAGAGATTTCTAAGGGAGTTAAAATTTAATTTTTTAACAAGTATTTCATTTCTCAAAAATAGAAATCTCATGTATGAATATTTTGCAGCATACATGAACATAATGGAAAATTGATAAAGAATTTTTTAAATTCTTATCAAAACTTGGAATGCACTTGGAAAATATGCTGCATAATATTTGTATGCTTACCTGTTATGCATTTAAAATTGAAAAAGAATTTCAACACTGTAGGGGAAGTGTTAATTAGATCTTAAAATCTATGATGTATTAGAGGGAAATTTTGTCTACCTCTGCATATAAAATTCCAATACTAATCCGTACAATTAGTATAATCCACTGACTAATAATCAGCTAAAAAATTAATCTAACAGATACACCAAGTCACAGATACACAACCACAAAAAAAAACATACAAACACAAAATAAAATCACAAAAAATCATATAAAAAGAATAATAAAAATACTGAACCATAAACATGTGCATATACACGCATATACATACATGTAAATATACATACCCATTAACAGATCTACCCATAGCCATCCCCAATCTTGAGAAACTGGAACTCATAGCTGACAAGAACCCACTGTTCACTTTCTTCTCTGGACTACCCATCTTTTTTTATTATTTTTTTCAGCTCAATTACACAAGAATCAAAGACGATAAATAAACAAGAACAAGAGGCTTGATTTTTTTTTTTAGAATCAGATTAATTTTCGTAACAGACAGAGGAAATGAAAAGTTGAAGAGTGTGTGAAAAATTAAAGTGTGTTTGATCGGGTCACAGTGTTTTTTTGTGTTGCACGTTTTTAGCTACAAGTGTGGCTTTTATTTTTACAGAACATAAGTTTGTTCCGCACATACATGCACGTGTATTTTTAGTTTCATCACAACATTGTGAGTATGAATATACTTACTATGCCAACACTCGAGACACACATTACACACGTCTCTTTGGAAGTACTTTATGAGATTTGCAAAAGAATATAGGGTTACGGGACGAAAAGCGTTTTTTATGCCTAGCAAATAAATTATTGTATTTTAGAGAAAATTGTTGTACTCTACTCATTTAAATTTTAATTGATGCTCCATTAAGAAAATTGTTTTTTGAAAATCAATTTTTATTTAAATGTTTTTTTGATAGTTTGTCAAAAAGGGGAATAAAGAGTAGTAAAATAAGAGAGCAGTAAAATTTACTTTATAAAAAGAAAAGAGAGAAGAGAGAGTGTTAAAAAGAGAAGAGATTTCTAAGGGAGTTAAAATTTAATTAGAGATTTCTAAGGGAGTTAAAATTTAATTTTTTAACAAGTATTTCATTTCTCAAAAATAGAAATCTCATATATGAATATTTTGCAGCCTACATGAACATAATGGAAAATTGATAAAGAATTTTTTAAATTCTTATCAAAACTTGGAATGCACTTGGAAAATATGGAAATGGAGTATACCAAGCTGGAATTGGAAAAATGATAAGTATTCACTTATCAAGGGGTATATACTCAATTTTTTGTACATCCTACTTGCTGCATAATATTTGTATGCTTACCTGTTATGCATTTAAAATTGAAAAAGAATTTCAACACTGTAGGGGAAGTGTTAATTAGATCTTAAAATCTAAAAATGCATAAATTAGATAGTTACATACACGTAGGGGAAGTTTTAGTCTGTCACACACATATTTAATTTTGCACTCGAATGTTTCGATAAAATATCAAAAAGGGGAAGATTGTGAGATACAGCCTTTTCCATAGATTTTGATTAATTTTGTCTTAACGCTAAGTGTAAATTAAATTAGGGTTAGGAAGTTACTAATTAATATAGTAATCCTCCCTTAGGTTATTCGAAGTGACAGTCAACGAGTGTAAAGTCAAACTTGGTCAAACCGTTTTATAAACGAAACAAAATGATTTTCTCTCGACATATAATTAGATAAGATTCATCAAAATAATGATAAAATCATATCTAATTTATTTTGAGGCAAAGACTAAAGACGAACAAATACTGTATTTTTGACACTGCTTTTACGAGACAGAAAATGTTTTATTAAATTAAAAGAATGTCTATTTTTAAAGGTTTTCAAGGGAATATATTTTGAATATATTTTCTAAATTTATTTGTTCAACATATCTTCAACAAAGTCCTGCCTAAATGTAAAATGCAGATTTTATCCCTAAATTCTCTAACTGTCTTATTTATTTGGATAAAATGCATTTTAATTCAAGCATAAATATTCCTTGGACTTCATAGTCATTATTAATTTAGGAATATTATGTTTGAATATATTTCAAGTCAAAAATTTAGTCCAAACGTCGACAAGTTCCGACAAATGGCTATCGAATATTGTTTTAGGCCTTATAAACAACTTGATTTTGAAACGAGCTTGACATTAGTCAAGTCAATATATTCGGCCTTTTGTTTAGATCATATACCCTTGGCCTTATATATCGGACAAAAATTAGCAGAAAAGAAAAAGATTTATTTTAAGTAATTGCATTGCATCATACGCTTTACATATCGCAATTTACTTTAGCATACGCATTTAATTTCGTGCATTCATACGCTTTACTTTCCGCACCTTACTTTAGCATACACACTTAATTTATTGCATACACGTTAGCACACAACGTGTGGTTCATCCTTTTGACTAAGTGACTTACCCTTTCAAGTGGTTCGTCCTTTCTCACTAAGTGACTTACCCCAACTCACATTTATATATATTGTTGCTTCGGCTATCTTATATATATTTGTTTGTCTCTCTGGTCTAGTACTGTAATATACTAGTCCACCACCTTTCTTTATTAAACAGGGATATAAAGTCGTAGTACTTGTTGTCTACACTTTGTTGTGAGGTGAAAGTGAAGTGAGATGATCCTTGTTCTAAGACCCAAGTCCTAGACAGGCCGACGGGGAGTTGGGTGTCTTTGCACCGTGAGGAAAAGGAAAGACCCAAGACCTAAGACCCAGATCCAAGACCTACATTGTTGTAGAGGAACATAGTCTACGCATGGATTTTTACGTATCTTTGAGGAGGTAAAGGGGAAGTTACGCTCCAAGATAAGGTCGTAAGGGATACTACGTGACTGTGAAGAGATAACGGGGAGTTACGCTCTAAGACCAGTTCGTAGGGGTACTACTTGCCTGTGAAAAGGTAACGGGGAGTTACGCTCTAAGACCAGCTTGTAGGGGTTCTACTTTGATTGTGAGGAGGTAACAGGAAGTTACGCTCCAAGATAAATCAAGTAGGTTTTGTTTTGTATTTTGAGGGGTTAACGGGTAGTTAAGGTCCAAGATAAATACTAAGTGTTGTAAAAGGCTTCTCCGCCACTATAAGGAGTACATCTTTTTATAGTGTAAAATCTCGAGTTCAGGGAGGAACTCGGGGACTGGACTAGGGGTGAGCGGATCCGTTAGGGGATTGCGCCATCGCAAACCAGGATAAAAATTCCGTTGTGTACTCTATTTCTTTTATTCATATCCGGGATCATATTTTATTCGGGTTTAATTTTTCCACCATATTTGGATCATTTATAAAACGGATACGAGACATGTATCATATTTTCGAGCCGGATATAAGCTAAGATACCGGATAGTCCGAATTAATTTACAGCCCTAGACATCGGGGAGACTTTGACGCTCAAGTTAGTAGAGTATCGAATAATTAAAATATAAACAGATAAAAGAAATGAACATATAGAAATGAAATAGCTTGTATTGTAGATCGTATGTATTCCCGCCGGACGACGAAGTGTAGTTGCCTATACGACTAGGTTGTATACAGGGTATAATGCTGGTGGAGTGAAGTGTCGGTTGAGTATGTTGCGAAGTGTGTTAGAAAATCGAAGGTTTGAGGCCTAATTTTTGTAGGTTCTTGACGAAATTTCCAGAAACTAACGGTTGATAATTCATCCTTGCTATAAGGACTTGAATTATCGGTGATGGATATAAATCATTTTTTAAAATGTAATTCATAGAGAAATGAGAACCAAGTGACATACTTGAATGAGTGATGTGGGTTATCCCACATGAAATCTTAAATGTTTTTAGTAGACTTTTTCAGAGCCTTGAAAAGTAGGTTCATGCCTTTAACATGGAGCAGATTGTTTCAGGGCCTTGAGGAGCATGTTCAGGGCCTTGAACTAGGCAAGAACAATTATCAAGGGATTGAGTTTTTGCTTCAAGACCTTGAACGAGAAAGAAATATATTCTTTGGCTTTAAACATTAAAGTAATTATTTATATATGTATCTATATATCTATGAGTAATTATTATTATTATTTTATTAAATAATAATAATAGAGTTCTAAAATATATATATATAAATATACATATATTGATATAATATCTTTTAGAGATTTGTAACATATACATTACAAATTGGGGGAAAATATAGATATATCAACAAAACCCTAGTTACTATTGGTGAAAAAGAAATACCCTCTTTTTTCTCTCTATCTCCTTCTCTCACAAATACATACATACAAGAGATACATAGGTTTTTGGCGAACTGAGGTATGGTCGCCGTTACACTCTACTGGTTTGTGCCGGAATTATGTTGTGTTGTTTTATCCTGAAAATGAATTTGTGGCATCCCAACACAAATAGGTGGGGCGAAATTCTGTTCAAGAACAGTCGGGTCTTCTCGAAGGCTCGGAGACTTAGGTGATTCAATTATTTTGTCGAAATCTATAGTGATGGCTAAGTTTTCTGACTCTTTTTATCTAAATTCGTTGTTAATGATTGTTTAATTGTTTCGACCTTTGTGTTTGTTTTATTATTTGGTTTGATTGTCATTGTTCTTGAAATTATGATAATTTATATTTGGATATAATTGTTGTTTGCGAATTATAATTTTACATCAAAGGGATCAACTGTTTATATGTAGATGTGAATAGTAGAGCTAATTAGAGATGTCTCTAAATGTTTTCCACGCAACCACCTGCACCTTATCTCCTGATTGATAAACTGAAAGTCTGCTGAACTGATTCCGAGTTAGTAGATGAGTTATATTAATCTCTCAACTCATCATGTATATGGTCGCATAGTAGTCTACATGGATAAAGACTTAGTCTTACATTATATACAAATATATTAATTAATATGTAACTGGTAGAAGACTATATGAGGTGGGCTAGATAAGGGCTACATCGTAATGTAAGCAGGTCAGGCCCACAACCACATGAGCTATATCATGTCACTAGTAAGGTCCAGTTTTATATTCTGCCTAATATGTCTTGGGTCAGCCTAAGTGAAATTTTTGGACTTTACATTTCTATTTATATATTATAGCAATGAATGTTAAAAAAAAATCAACTCCAAATGGGTATTATATTTGAATGTATCTGTGCAAAGTTGCATCATGGATACTATATTTGAAAGCAAAGACAGATCTATTTTTCATTACCACATCATCAATAATTAGAAATGGAGAGATGAAAGCAATGAAAGTCAGTAGAAGGTAGGTAAAAGTTAAAAGATTTAGTCAAATATAAAACTAGTTATAAAATTAGTATTGATGTGCAACATTTATTTTAGCATCAAAAAACATTTTTTGATGATATATTATAGAAATAACAATACATATTTAGTATCTAACATTGACTTGTTCATATATCACATGCCTATAGCTAAGACGACGAGTTACCTCTAAGACTCCAAACCAAACAACAAAATAACTACCTTGTGAACTCAGGGCTCCAACGCACTCCCAATTTTTTAACCGTCATCCTAATTGACTGTCCTTATTGAGTTTTTAATAATAAATCACACGTTAACATACATTTCTTCTCGTACGCGTGCGCTAGTATTTATCTTTAGAAAACCAGTACAAGGATAAGTCCATGACGTAACAGACTTCAAATCAAATCAATAAATATGTTTGGAATCGACCAAAAATCGAACAAAATATTATATTCAATGAAATAATTCAAATCAGTTCGAGTGCTTAGAATTCTAAATGAAAATTAATTTTGATAAAAATTTGGGTCGAGTTGAACTCTCAAAACTTAAACTCAAGTTTGTTAATTGTTTTACTCCTGATAAAATTTTATATATATATATATATATATATATATATATATATATATATATATATATATGCTTTTACTCAAATAAAAACTATTAAAATGGAGATTAAATAGAAACCAAGAGAAATCACCGCTATATGACATCACCAACCCCCTATATGACATCACCCACCCCCTATATGACATCACCCACCTGCGAGCCATCCCCACTCCGGCCCCACCCTAGCCTCACTAGGCCCCACCCTCGACTCACCCCGAGATCCACCCCAGACGCATAACCCTACACATTCTCCTTAAAATCATTTGTTTTTATTTAATTAGTTTATATTGGAGTAAGACCATATATATATATATTTATATATATGTATAATCATTAAAATTTCTTTTTTAATAATTACTTTTTTTTAAAGATAACGGTAAATTTTGATTTTTTATATTTGTTGAATTGTTAAACAATTTCCACTTTTATGTTAGAGTGTTCATAAAATGGGTGTTCCTGGTCTTTTTGGCAATCTTGAGAACTTCTGCTTCTCCGTGAAATCAAATGCTTCCTTCTGTATGCAAGTTGATCTTGTTAAAGATGGTAACCCTTTACTTACCTCCCAACAGTATCACTTCACGAAATTAAATCAAGTTTTCTCTTCTCCTAACCTAGATTTACATGACATAGAGAGTTTTGTACAACCTGAATCAATTTCTCAGTTTCCAGAAACAACTCTATACAAATCTAATGGTAGGGTTTGTGTTAAACTCTTGATTGATATCATGAATAGCGCTAGTACGCTTTGGAAGTTTAATTGTCTGGGCTACCTTGATAATGTTGCTTGCTCTAGGATTATATGTTTTAATTGTGCTTTAGTTAATGAGTTCGTGTTTAAAAAACACCACGGTTCTAAACTTTGCCTTCACTGTTGTTATTGTTTGGGGACTACATTTTGTCGCCTAAAGGTTTGTCATTTGTTAGAATCAGCAACTGTTAAACCTTTGGTTGAAATTGAAGGTCCTTACAAAGTTCACTATGATCGTAACTATAGACATGATAGGTCTTTATTCTACTGGAGTTTCAAGGATCTTTGCTTTTTATAGTATCATTGGGATACATGTTGTTTTGTCTAGATTTACTTATGCAGCTACTGTAAAAGAAGAAGCTATTGTCCTCATGAATATAAGTATGTTGAGCCAAAGGCCTCGATTTCTTATGATTAGTCTTCATGGTCATTATGATGAATGTTTGGCGAAGATTGAGGTATCTTCATGGTCTTTTATGTGTACTGTATGTTTGTCTGAGCATATAGTTTGCTCTTGTGAGCGTCTCCAGGACTTGGTTCCTATAGTAGGTAATCATTTACTTGAAGGCTCCATCTTTATAAAAGAAGACCAGTCCCCACATGCACACAATGTCTACATAGATATTGCTCAGGTTTTCTTAGAAATATATTGCTCAGGTTTCCAAACCTATTGTTAGTAAAAGAAGTAAAGAAAATGAGCAGAGCATGGGATACAAGAGGCGAATGCCAACTACACGGCGGTATAAGATTTTGATTTATGTTCTGAATTTTGATTACCTTATGTAAAATGCAATTGCAAGACTTGAGGAGATGTCCATAAAGAAAGGTGACTGAATCTCTACACAACTGGAGAATCATGATTTGAGAATCTCTACAAAACTGTGGCGATAACTAATATTTAAATAAATTAATCAATATGAGAAATTAAGGTATTTAATTATCCAACACAATCCTATAATACCTTAATCAATGGTAAAAATGTACAATTAAAATGTATTTTCAATTTTATTATTTTCCTATTGGTTTTTTAATTTTTTATTAAATAATAAAATAATGCAAATATTATTTGTATTTTTAAAAAATTTAAATTAAAATACATTTTACATAATATAAAAAATCATTTTTTCAAATTATAGTAACAAATTGTACAAACATTTCATTGATCTCAGGCTTAATTTTTTCCAATATCAATAATTATGTTAAATAGATATTAATAAATACGGTCTTCCTAGTGTGTCTATGGACACACACATTAGAAGTTTATTTGCCAAATTTTTATTAGTTTTCAATTTATTAAATATGCACAAAAACTCCATAAATCAAAATGAGTCAAATATACAAAAATTAATACTTATTACGTGTACATGTGCACACGAGAAGAACCCGAGTACTCTCTCCGTCCCATTTTACATGTCACTTTTGAAAAAATTACGTATATTAAGAAATTTTAACATAAAAATTGTTTTCTATTTGTATCCATATTAATTACATTGATTGAGATAATTTTTATATTATATTAATTACCAATATTAGTACTAATACTTTAGTCAAATGATTATTTTAAAAATTTAATTATAAAATTATGTTAAAAAAAAATAATAAACATGTATTATGATACAAATATTTTCATCCGATTAATTTGAAACGGAAGGAGTAATAAGTATCTAAAAATTAATTAAAAAAAATTCAATATCCAAGAACTTGGGGCACGAATTCATAAATCTCAAATTATTTATGTCTTCCCAAAACTACCCACACATTAACCAAAGAAGCTGATATATACATACACATATACATACAGCAGCAGCAACAATGGAGAAAGCAGAGAGTGTAGCAACACTAGCTACTGAAGAAGACGAACAAGACTCAAAAGAAGCTGTATTACAACGATACTTTCTCCAAGAATGGGAGCAAGTCAAGTCTATTCTCCACACTATCCTTTCCGATCGCCGCGTCATCGATCTCTCTTCCGTTCGCAAAATCCGATCCATTGTTAGTCTCACACTACTCTAATCACACTCCTTTTCATTAATTACTTCATGTTTGTGTGTATATATGTGTAAAATTTGAGTTTATTTATCAATTTGTTTGTTTGTTACGAGTTCGTGTATAGTCGATTAGGCAATGTTGTTATTTGTATTCGAGATGTGATAATAAGTGAGGCGCGATAGGTGTTCGAGAAAATGTGCGAGTGAGAGATTCCATAAATTACAACTTCTCTTTGTTTTGGAAATATTATCCATTATTAGTTGCATTTCTCGTTTTTCGTTAATTAGTTTATATGTGTGTGCATATATGGGTAGAATTAGTGTTTGTCTATTAATATTTATGTATGTTATGAGTTTGTGTATAGTTGAATAGGCAATGTAGTTTTTTGTATTCGAGACGTGATAGTGAGGTGTGATAGGTGTTGGAGTAAATGAGTGAGAGATTCTGTAATTATCGATCTTTCTTTGTTTGCAAAATATGATATATTGTTAGTCATATCTCAGCTTTTTTACTATTCAAGTCACAGTCTTTTTCATTAATTAGTTCATATTTGTGTGTATGTATGTGTAGAATTAGTGTGTGTTTATTTATTTGAATGTATATTATGAGTTCGTGTATAGTTGAGTAGGCAATGTGAGATGTGATAGTGAGGTATTTTAGGTTTTTGAGAAAATGTGTGAGTGAGAGATTCGGTAAATTATCAAGTAATGTATGAGAGCTTGCCAAGTCTATTCTCAACTCTATAGTTTCCGATGGTTACGTCATCGAGCTCTCTTCGTCTAGTAAATACTACTTATTTTATCCAGTTTGGCAGATTTTCCAACTTCAACTACCTTAACAGTTAAATTCATCCACCATTGTTTTAGCTTCAGGAGTGGCAATTGAGCAGTGAACTACAAATATGTCCTTTTTAATTCTGTGATTGCAAATGAGATGACCTGCAATTCCACTTCTTTGCAACTAGTGACCAAACCTCGGCCAGATAAAATAAACTGAATTTCCCTCCATAATTAATTGATACAATCAATAGAAACATATACTATTAATATCAACATTCCTTGGATATTGTACATTTGTTTCTATGTGTTAACATGCACGTCCCTTTGATTGATTCTAGTTTGTGGCTCTAGTAGAGATAGTGTTGGATTTCTTATGTAACATCCAGGCCTGCCAATCATCTCAAGTGCAGATACATTCATCCATCTAAAGGAACATATTTAAACCTGCATGCATACCTTTACCACCTTCATTTTCTTAAAGTATACCCATAACACGCTATCCAAATAGTCCACAATGTAAAAGAAACCACTGAACAACAATCTTTATGGCGTGACTTGTATTTTAATGAAAATTAACAAGTCCCATGGAATATTATGGGACTCTAATCATTTAAAACCTTCACCACTTATTAACATCACCTCACACTTGTTTGCTAGATTATATATGCAGGAAAAGAGGATTAACCCCTTTCAATCCACCTCAGAGAGTCTTGGTACCTGAGAGCCCTCTCTTATTGAGAGATTTTGGTTGGAAGTCGGAACTGTACCTAAAGCTACTAACCACAAAAATATGGTTTTTGGAAGTGTATTAATTTTTATATTTGTAGCCATTTGTTATCCTTTCAATATTAAATTTATAGGCAGCTGCCGCAGTCCCTTGTTGAGTAAGTTCCTGTTTTGCTGTTAATCTTCACAAGTGCGTCCTATGCAGATTGAGAGACAGGCTAAAAATGATTAAGCTCAGGGGTCCCATGGAAGTTATCTTAGGATAAATTATTTATCATGTGCATAAAGTTACTACCATTTAGTGGAAGTTTTGCCTCTCAATCCTCTTGGCTGTTTTTTTTAATTCGTAATATTACTATCTCTTTTATCTTTTGTTTTTATGGATTTTTCTGTTTTTTTTTTAAATTTTATATATTGTTTTCTATGGTTGTATTCTCAAGTAATGTATGAAGACATTATAACCTTAAGGTAGGTTCTGCTGCTTGTTCTTATTATAAATATCTTCATTCTGCAGATGGACAAGTATCAGGAACAGGGCCAGCTGCTAGAGCCGTATCTGGAAAGCATAATTTCTCCTTTAATGTCCCTTGTCCGTTCAAAAACAATTGAACCAGGTCTAGCTAACAATGAAGTTCTTGAAGTGATTAAGCCTTTATGTATTATAATCTACTCGTTAGTTACAGTTTGTGGTTATAAGGCTGTTATCAGGTTCTTCCCTCACCAGGTTTCTGATTTGGAATTTGCTGTATCACTTTTGGAGAAATGCCATGATGGCAAAGCAGTGACATCATTGAGGCAAGAAAGTACCGGGGAGATGGAGACAAAGTGTGTAACACTTCTATGGTTATACATACTGGTGTTGGTTCCTTTTGATATCTCTTCGGTGGATACAAGTATGGCAGATATAAACTATCCTGGTGGAGATGATTCACCTCCACTAGTAATTAGGATACTGGGGTTCTCTAAAGATTACCTATCAAATGCTGGTCCTATGCGTACCATGGCTGGGTTGCTCCTCTCACGGCTTTTAACCCGCCCAGACATGATGAAGGCTTTTAACAGGTATATATCCCATTTAAGTGAAAATAGTGATTATATTTAGTACAATGTAAATCTCAGATCTCGTGCTACAATATCTATGATGACAGTAAGAAGCCTTCTCTAAGTGATAACATCATGACATAAGTATAATTCATGTAATTGTGTACTTGAATATGTCACACGCCAAGTGATTAAGGAGCATAACAAATTTTCAGTTGGCTTTACATTTTGTTGATTATATCGTAACTGCCTAATTTAAAAATGGGTATACATAAGTGCCAATAACCCATTTCTGGGGATGCAAAGTGCGAAAAAGTCTATATTTTAACATGCAGTTTTAACAAGACATAATTTATCATTTCATATATGGTTTCTTAACAAACAAAGGGAGATTTATATTAGCAACCACTCGGTAATATTATCTACATATATGTTTTTTCATGTATAGTCACATCCTTTAGTACCCGTAGTGGTACCACTTCCGCTTAAAGATAAAGATGTTTGATCACATCTTACATGCAGCAAATATTTTTACGAAATGTAGTAATGCAGCAAGTAGCATCCTGGAACAAAATGAATTTTATACACATTGACTTGCAAATTATATGCGTGCTTCTGTTGGAAAAGGGACAAGAGGCTGTTTTGCATACTTGGATGATTAATTTAATATCATATGTATATTCTGTTTTTAGTTATTGAGTTTTCTGCTAATGCTTTATCTTTGATTACATTTCTTTGCTATGATTACCAGCTTTATTGAATGGACACATGATGTTCTATCTTCTGTCACTGGAGATTCTCTCCACCACTTTCAGTTACTTGGTGCTGTTGAAGCACTGGCAGCGATTTTTAAGGTCATTTCAAGCCTAATTCATATCTAGTTTTGTTGTGCCTGATATTTCTGATACATTATAGAGACTTAATTAAACTTGGAAATTGACTCATTCTGAGGTGGTTTCTATATGTAAAAGGAGTTTTTGCTGAGATGAATCTTATCATAGTTGGTTTACATGGATTATGTATCTTTTACTATTTAATTGTAAAGAGGGTGTTTTAAAGCAAATATAACTTTTTATATGTGGGATCATTCTAATGATCTGCCAAGTTGGGTGTCATCATACTAGAAGACCATCTCCAATGCATAACACTAAAATAGTTTAAAAATTACACTATTTTGGTGTAATACACTATCCATATAATTAAACTCCAAACCATGTTACACTATATATTACATTAAAAGGAATCTTTTGTCTATAAAAAATATATTCTTCCAACTTTTTGAAAAGTATTTATTTTGTTTGGATATAAAAGAATATATATGGGACATGAAAAGAATAATTTTTTTTTTTGTTAAACAAATATGAGAGTATATTGGGCATTTTGAAAGACACCAAATTTGGTGCAACACTATTCATTTGATGTAATATTTACACTATTATAGTGTCCCCTTTATGAGAATTTTACACCAAAATAGTGTAAAATTTACATTATTTTAGTATTATAGTGTCCCATTGGAGATGCTCTAGTATGGTTGATTGCAATATCAAGTATCACTGGATTTGGTACCGTTTAAACCTCTTGTTTAAGATCAATATAAATATTAAAGTGATTATCCAATAGTTCTCTATTACAATAACAAATTAACTTATTATGCACTTGGAAGAATTCTAAGTTGTGTTATGTGGAATGTGTTTTGAGAAAAACTGAATATTTAATTAACAGTATGCTCAAACTGTAAAGATACTAAGGGAACTAGTTCGGTAGTTAATTAGAAAACATCATGTGATTAAATGTTGGTTTATATCTCTCTTTCCTCTTTTATAATCCTAATAAGGAGTACAATGCAAAGTGTAAATACCTACATTAAAAATAGTTGTTTCTGCTTAGTATTTGAGTATTCAAAACTAGTTTGGTAGTTAATTAGCAAAAACAAAAAAAGCACAGAAGTTAATTAGGAAAGAAATCCGCATAAGTTAACTTCACTTTTCTTACATAACATTTGTTGATATGCCTTCTGGAGTTATTTCTGTTTGAATCACACAACACCTTTTCTTTAAATTCTCAGGCTGGCAGCAGGAGACTGTTAATTGATGTGGTTCCTGCTGTCTGGGGTGATTTGTCTGTTCTGATCAAGTCTGCTGGTGCAGCACGGAGCCCCTTACTGAGGAAGTATTTGGTGAAATTGACTCAGCGGATTGGGCTTATCACCCTCCCTCATCGTTCACCATCCTGGCGCTATGTGGTTAGAATGCCAAATCTATATTGCATTACAAATTCATATATGTTTCTGTTTGCGCTTATTTATGTTTTCAATCATAACATGCTTTGATTTCCAAACAAATTTAGACCATTTCTTGTTGAAATTCAGTTGCTGAACTTTCGACGGGATTGTGTTGGAATTCTGTTTAATATTGAGCTATAAAAGGTCACCGATCCTTTACACTGTGTTCCAGAGATTTTTTTTAAAAGAAAAAGAAATGAAAAGAAAGAGAAGGATTTATTTTCTTTAACTTGTTCCTGAATGTTATTTTTAGAAGAAAAGGAAAAGAAACCTAAAGATTTGGGAAGAAATTCCTTATATATTTGTCCACGAAATTTTCTTTACACTTGTGGAAATATTTTGAGAGGAAAATAACTCATTTTCTCTTCTTTTCTTTTTTCCTGAACTCGGAAACAGCGTCAATCTAGTGTTAATACTATGTCATATGATAATTTTGTGATGCGTATCGATATACATTACTTGTGTCTAAGGTATGCTATTCCAATCCTGTTCCTTGATGTAGACAAAATTTAAGACACTTGGGGAGAGTGCTCTATCTCTGTCCAGTACAACTAGTCATGGTATGGATCTGGATTCAAACAATTTAGCCATTGAAGAGTCCCTGCACGAGGAAGAAATGGATGTTCCTGAAATCGTAGAAGAAATAATTGAGTTATTGCTTTCAGGACTGAGAGATACGGTAAGTTAAAGAGTAAAAATCATTTTCTTGGTTCTATTTAAAAGATCAAAATGTGTTCTAGTCTAAAATATTGTTATATATATAAAAATTTTAGTATAATAATCCTAGATCGACTTTGTCATTCTTCCGTTAATGGCTATGCCCTGATATCCTTATATTTGAAGTTCAAGGTATTTGACATTTGGCAAAAAAGTTATGTTGCCTATATTTGTGTGTGTCTATATATATATATATATATTCAAAACTCTCAAATTTATATATTATTTTCTGCTAATGCAGGTAGTCGGTGTTTATTAAAACATGTGACATTTGGCTAAAAAGTTATATGCACATTTTTGTATCAAATGGATGTATAAAAAGCAATTCTCAGTTTTTTTTCTTGTTTTCTGCAAATGTGGCTAGACCGTATTTATTAAGACATGTAAGAAAAGCACGAAACCTCACAGTTTTGTAAGATTTTGATTAAAGGTTTTGGATCAGCAATCTCCATAGACTTTCCCTGTCATTTGATCGTGTACTATATAGATGGTGACTGAAATAAGATAATAATAACAATAATCCAGATAAGTCTTTGTCTAATAAGCTAAAATGTATTTCCTGACATGATTATTGATGCGTTAGGATACTGTTGTGCGCTGGTCTGCTGCAAAAGGTATTGGTCGCATTACTTCATGTCTGACATTTGCCCTCTCAGATGAAGTTCTTTCGTCTGTCCTGGAGCTGTTTTCACCAGGAGAGGTATGTCAGGCAATTGTGTACTAATATGTGTTCTTGTGCACTTGTCTCTGTAGAAACTTATAGTATCGAATTTTATTTTATTACTTTTTTAATGTTAAATAAATGTAGATTTTAGAGTGCTTGTTAGGTTCTTATATCAAATTTCACATTTAAGTTACAAAATTTTGCTATTACAAAGGGAGATGGTTCCTGGCATGGAGGATGCTTGGCGTTGGCTGAACTAGCACGTAGAGGATTACTCCTACCCGTCAGTCTTCCTAAAGTATTACCTGTTGTTATAAAGGTCTGTTCACTTTATGTTTTACGGCACACAAATATCTCAATTTTAAGCTATATCACTGTGTCTATTATATTGTGGTCCTTGTAAATACAAGGGGATAATGGTTGGTTGCTATAGGCATCCCTCATGTAAATTATCTTTTGTTTACCACCCCTTTATTATTGTACTGCAGAACTTTATCTTGTTAGAAAGAGAGAAGCCAGATAGAGGGAGAATATTGATAGATGAATTTCGCAAAATATGTTATTCAGGGGTATTGGTTGTGTTTGTACTTGTTAGCAATGTTTTATAAATGTCGAGTCGTTGAAAAACTTGTCTGGGTATATCACGGTGTATCGATCGGAGGTATAAATTGTACATGAAAAATACTCTAAAAATGTTAAAAGGCTTGGCAAATATATTCAAGCAATATAGACTATATAGGTTTAAAGGTTTCTCAATCCTACATGGTTATTCTTGGAAATTAAACAAAACAATTTTTGTTTTCTTAAAACAAAAGACAACAATGCACACTACAGTTTGCTAGTACAACTGTACATAATCTTTGATTTTTGGAATTAGTATGCTTGTTTACATTCAACAAATGCATACATCATTACATCCCTGAAGTTAAAGTAAAGTTCATTGAGGCAGGCATTGCATTATGATATTCGAAGGGGTCCACATAGTGTTGGGTCTCATGTGCGTGATGCGGCGGCCTATGTTTGTTGGGCTTTTGGACGTGCATATGCTCACACTGATATGAAAAGCATCCTGGAACAGCTTGCCCCTCACCTACTGACAGTTGCATGCTATGATCGTGAGGTGCTTATCATTATATCATATCTCTCATGTTTATTTTTTCCACTATATCTTTTACTGATCTGCAAGTAAAAATGTGATCATCTCTTATTACTTCAAGAAATACCTTTTCCTTAGGTTAATTGTAGACGAGCAGCAGCAGCTGCTTTTCAGGAGAATGTTGGTAGGCAGGGGAGTTATCCTCATGGTATTGACATAGTAAATATTGCCGATTATTTTGCATTGTCCTCACGTGTGAACGCTTATCTTCATGTTGCTGCTAGTATTGCTCAATATGATGGTTACCTTTATCCATTCATGGAGGACCTGCTATACAACAAGATCTGTCACTGGGTAGGTTTCTACTTTATTATTTATGTTATCCATTATTGCTGTAATTCTTTGAGGTTGAATATATGACTTTAATTGTAATCATTCTTTTTTTTTTGTTTTATTTATTAATGGTGCCCCAACTCCAACCCTCCAACCTCCTTCCCCACCTCTTTTCTAGTGGACAGTTAATCGATGATTCCTCGCACATAAAACAGTAATCTTACACTTTTTCATATACAAAACCAGTTAAAATAAAGAAACCAAACTTGCTAAATTAATAAATTGAGCAGAGGATACCGATGAAGCTACACAACACTATTAAACAAAGGTAATTGTCTTGTACACAAGTTCAAATGTAATTTAAGAAGGGTTATGTTTGCTGTTTCATTGTTATTAGCAGTGGAAATTTTATCTGTTTTTGGTTGTGTATTTCTGTTATTGATTGCTCAAGCATCTATTATATCCCTAGTCAAATTGAAGTCAAGCATTAACTTTGGTAGTGTATTGGGTATGATAAATGTATGTAATTCTTTCTTGAAGTTATCGGTACATCAGTTATTGTTTTTGATGTGTATTATGTTTTATCATTATGCTTATATTTAGTGGACAAACTTTAGTAACATAAGTACATAACCAACTATTTATTTACTTTCAGGATAAAGGCTTAAGAGAGCTTGCTTCAAGTGCACTTTCTGTTCTTGTAAAATATGATCCCGTGTACGCTGCAAATTTCATTTTGGAGAAAGTAATTCCCTGCACCCTCTCATCTGACTTGTGTATGCGTCATGGTGCAACGTTAGCTGCTGGAGAACTTGTTTTAGCCCTGCACAAGTGTGCTTATATTCTTTCCACAGGTAATGGTCATTACTCATTCCCATGCCCTAAGCAACTTGCCAGAAATTGTGATACTAAATTTAAGTTCTTCTTGACTTCGGGTACCAATTCAATATATTGATGTAATATAATTAGAGCCTGTCTGGCATTGCTTTCCCAGCTTTTCAAGCCAAAAGCAGCATTTGGTAACACCGAATCTGTAAAAAGAAGCTTTTACAAAAGCTGTTACTATTTTTAGGATAAAACTGACCTTGGCCTTCAACGAAATTGTTTTAAAAAAAACTGAGTAATTTTTTTGACCTTTCGGTTGAAACTTATATCATCTATTAACCAAACACTTAGGCAGGGCCTTGTATGAATGTGATATACCTGATTTCCTAGACATTTGTTTTTAGGCAGATAGTAATGTTTTTTGTTGTTTGTACCTGCCAGCTTCTATAATTTATTCCTCTATATGATTCTTATTGAATGTAAAGAGAGCGCCGATTATATAATACAGTGAAAATATTTTGTCAGAGATTGTTACATAATGGCTTCATTAGTTACTTCTTACTGACTCTAAATATTAGCATGCAGATAAGCAGAAAAGTATTGCTGGTTTGGTTCCTGCAATTGAAAAAGCACGGTTGTACCGCGGAAAGGGTGGGGAGATTATGCGTTCTGCAGTTTCCCGCTTCATTGAATGCATATCTTTGTCAAACATTGCTTTGCCAGAAAAAACAAAGAACAGTCTGCTTGATACTCTGAATGAAAATATGAGGCATCCTAATAGCCAGATTCAGGTCTTTTTTTTGTTAACTAATGAACTCTTGGGCTGAACCTTTTTTGAATTTTATCATGATGCCTCTGGATATGAATTGATTTCTATTTGGTTTACAGAATGTGGCTGTTGAAGCCTTTAAACACTTTGTTCTAGCATACCTTGGCAAGACAACTAATAAAGGTGCCTATGATATCACTTCAAAATACTTGGAACATCTGACTGATGCCAATGTTGCCGTAAGAAGAGGATCTGCATTGGCAATAGGTTCTTTGCCCTTAGAGTTTCTGGTGATAAAGTGGAAGTCAGTGCTTTTAAGGCTTTGCAGTTCTTGTGCAGTCGAGGTAAGCTTCCTCTGCTTTGCGCAGAGATCTGGCCTTTTTATGCCTCTACTAATATCTCCTTATCAGATGTTAGTTAAGGTAGGTTGAAACTGAATAATAGTAGTTGTAAAAAGAATAAGCGAGTTGTAAAGAGAATAAGCAAGTAAATTCAATTAAACAGAGTAATTAAAAAATGATGGTAGATTTTCATTATGTACATAAAAGAGGAGCCATATGATATGAAAATCTCATGCACGGTTCTGGAACGGAGCTGTATCCGTATCAAGCCTACCATCTCTTCTCACGAAAGTCTTTCCATCCCGTCTCCGAAAGTTTTGCGATATCTGTGGCCCTGCTTTAAAGCCCTAGACCAATCAGGCATTTTAAAAAAGGGAGGGGACCCCATAAGCGGGATCACCCCCCAATAGAATGTTGCCGCCAAAATTGAAATGGTGAAAATGCGGACATGGATCATGCAAAAGCAAACTCACAATATTATACATACATGTGTATGACGTTACGTTACCTGTCTCTTCGCTAATAGATTCCAATTTAGATGAGGGCACTCATGGCTTAATACTTCATCTAAGATGTTAATTCTATAAGCTGTATATGTAAATATGCGATAAGTAAGAGCTGGATTTTGTCTGCATATATAGGGGTCGTTTGGTTCATGGTACTTGAACCTCGTTACTGGGAATATTCCTATGTCTTATTGCTTGGTTGAAATAAAAAACTCATTTCCGTTAACCATTGAACTCATTCCCCACTTACCCCATGGGATTCCATATCTTTTCCATTCTTAATCTCCATTTCCATATATGCCTCCATAATGTATTACTCTATGCTTCTCTCCCGGATTCATGGGATGACTGGATCAAAAACTAGCTAAATATACGTTCCTCTTGTAATTTGTAAATAATTCTGTTAAATTATGTTACAACCTAAATCAACAAATTCTGTATTTAATAGGAGAAGCCAGAAGACAGGGATGCTGAAGCACGGGTTAATGCCGTTAAAGGACTTGTCTCAGCGTGTGAAACTTTATGTGCTACCAAAGAATGTTCACAGTTGCTTCCTGAGGAAGATATCGTATCTTTGTATCTGATGATCAGGAATGAAGTGATGCAGAGTTTACTTGGAGCGCTTGAAGATTACTCAGTTGATAACAGAGGTGATGTAGGCTCTTGGGTTCGCGAGGCTGCAATGTATGGACTTGAGAAGTGTACATATCTTCTGTGTAAGAAAGACTCATCTGTTTCCCTAATAAAATCACAAGGCAGCGATTCTAAGGATCAAAAATGGGGACAGGTGATCGTGAATAACCAAATGCAACCATTATTTGATTCAAATATCGCTGCAAGTTTAGTTGGAGGCATTGCCAAACAAGCTGTTGAGAAGATGGATAAGATGAGAGAAATAGCTGCCAAGGTTCTACATCGGATTTTATATAATGAAGTAATTTTCGTCCCTTTCTTACCTCATAGGGAAAAGCTCGAGAAAGTTATTCCCAATGAAGCAGATATAAAGTGGGCGGTGAGTAAAAACGAGTCAGTTCCTATTTATTTAAATAATGATATATGCAGCGTGTATATATTGACAGAAAAACTTCAATTTTTCCTGCAGGTTCCCTCATATTCGTATTGCCGTTTTGTTCAGTTACTACAGTTTAGTTGTTATAGTAAACACTTGATGGCCGGAATAGTTATTTCCATTGGTGGCTTGCAAGATTCTTTGAGAAAGACATCACTTAGCGCTTTACTGGAGTACCTTGAAGCCACTGAAACTAAAGATTCAAAAGACAGCATCTCAAGGGAGCTAAGTTTATGTCAGGACATTATTTGGGTACTCGATAAGTACCGAAAATGTGACAGAGTCATAATACCCACCTTAAAGGTACCTTCAGGAAATATTTGATGTAGTATCTTGATCATTTTGTTTCTTTTTATGTTTATAACATGACTCCCCCACCCCCTCTACCCCAATTAATAATTATGCATGATCGTTGAGAATTGAGATCTTGGCACGCCAGGTCTTTGGGGTTATGTAATTATTGTATCACATTACTCAAGTTAGCATTGCCCAATAACAAATGAAGCACTGGCTATTACACAGGTTCATGTAGTTATCATTTAAAGTTTTACTGTGGTTTCTTTACGTTTATTGGTAAATTTGTTACAATTATGTCGGAGATTAGAAAATAAATAAAAGCTCATATTTTTAAAAGTAAACATCCTTGGGCATTGCGCCATGTAGGAGGGAGAATGTAAAGGTCATCTTTCCTCGAGAGCAATGGCATTAAAAATCTCAAACTTGTCATTCTTAGAATAGGAAAAGTCAGGTTCTGGTGTAAAATTTGTAATATCCGAGGAGGGATCCTTGTCAGAAATGTAGAATATAATAAGATTTCATTGTGTCAGGACAATGATGTAGCATATTATAATAGAAATGCATACTTCTTTTGTTATATGTTTATACACTTTCTTCTGCAGAATAGTATATGACGCGTCTTTGCAATATTCATGCCTATATTTTGTTATTTCCACAAATATTCATTCATAAAATAATGTCATTTCTCAAACATCCTTATTCCAAATCAGCATGCTCTTGAAAGTATTCTTCTGTTTTTTCCAGACCATCGAGATTTTGTTCAGCAAAAGGGTTTTCTTAAACTTGGAGGTAATCTTCTCATCCTTGCGATGTTTTCTCTCATTTGTTCTGGAGTTTGATTATATTGATTTATATATATATTTTTGAGTGAAGTCTGTTTGTACTCACTTGTACATATAAACTTTTCTATACCCATTTTAGTCCTTACAGAAAATCGAATTACTACCTAATACCTAATGTGATTGTTACCAAACACAAGTCTGGTGTCTCGCATTGTCTCAGCTTGTTGCAACCCCAACAATTCTTTCCAACAAAATATAGTAAAAACAAATACAACTTCAAGTTTATTTATTGATTTTTTAATTTTTTAATTTTGTTGTAGGTTACAATATTTAGATACCCTCTTAGATTACAATCTACTTTGGCGTCGTCTTGTTAGACATAACGTATTTTTGATTTATTTAATTTTATATGTTTAACATAAATTGTTTATATCAACAAGCTACATAATTAATTTTTTTTTAATGTATGTTAGGCTCAAACTCCGAAATTTTGCACCGGAGTTTTGGAATCACTTGCTCTTGAATTAAAGGGATCAAAGGACTTCTCTAAGTTATATGCTGGCATTGCCATACTTGGCTACATTGCTTCAATTGCAGAGCCTATCAACATTGAAGCCTTCTCTCATCTTCTGACGTTCCTTTCCCATCGATACCCTAAGGTTTGTGCCACTTGCAAAATGTTATGTTCTAATCCTTCCTTTTCCGATTATGAGTATAATATCGTTTTTATGTACATTCAATTCAAAAACTTTGAACGTGACATGAATACAGTTCATTTAGTTTCATGTAAAAGTTGGTGTTAGAAGTACTTTATAATTTTGACTGTTAATGTTTTGTTACCTTGAGATTTTATTGTTAATTTTACATTTTATTATGATAGAAATAACTTTAATTAAAACTTTATTGTTTTCTAGAAATCAAAAAAGTAATATTCAAGTATTGGTGGACGGCTGAACTATATGAATCATGTATAGATTGCCTTTTTATTTACCAACCAAGGTTATCGATTAAGCAACATTTTACTTGCGTGTTTGATTTAGATTCGCAAGGCTTGTGCTGAACAAGTATATCTCGTCCTTTTGCAAAATGGCGACCTTATTTCTGAGGACAAAATAGAGAAAGCACTTGAAATAATCTCTGAAACTTGCTGGGAAGGTGATGTCCAAGAAGCAAAGCAACGTAGATTAGAACTCTGCCATACAGCCAATATAAAGAGTGGGCAACTTGTTAATTATGGAAGTTCTAGTAAAGATGGTGAAAAGAGACCCGCATCTACAGATGAAAATGCAACATACTCATCATTAGTAGGTTCGGCTGGGTTTTAAGGATTCTTATGAAAATGCCAACTACTTTGTTTTGCCTATATTATGAAGAGCGGCCTCATTTGATTTTTTCAGAGCTGAGATGAAGAGCAGTAGAAGACAAAAGGATGATACTGAAGAGGGCACACGCAGTAGGAACGTTTGTAATCTTTTAATCATCGAACCACTTCTCCAATTATTTTTAATATGCTGTTTTACTAAAAACATCAATGTGGTTTGAGGTTATGTAAAGAATGGAAGATGTGTCAACATCCAAGTATCAAAACAAAAAAGTCGCTGTTGTATCACACAAGTGCACATTTTAGTGTATGTATATATATGTTTAGGTCATAGCGTGTCATGTGTGACTAAGTTTCGAATTACACTTTTCTATGAGTTGGAAAACATGGAATGGGCACCCTTGAATTGAAGTTGGAGTTCTGTTTTCTTTACATCAGGAGTTATTGTGATCAAAGTTTATGATTGTATTGATTAATTTTTTTTGTACTTGTATCATATCTTCTCCTATTACGAGTAGCTTAGGTGAAAGATGGACGCCAGTGGTAGCAGATACCACTCTGAAACAGGTAGAATTCCAACCATAGTCGGCTTTGGGAGCTACTGTTTTGACGTCCTAATATTATTAACCTTCAGAGACACACACAAGTACATCCATATGATAATTGCAATTATACTACTATAGGAAAGTAGTAAACACATCATCATATGTACAGATGACATCCTTCCTTTAATTATAACTTCAATGGAGCCGAAAGGACTAGCTACTAGATTTATATGCTGCACCTTGATTTGGGGACTTTCGTACACTCTCATTCAGTAATTTTGTCAGGTCTCATTCAGCAACTTTAAATGGTCAGGAATATTTTTAAATTTATACAGAGCTAGATATTTTCTTTTATTATACAAACAAAAGTAAGTTGCATGAATTTACAGTCAAAACAAATTGCACCTGTGGTGCAATTCTGTGACTTGAACTTTCAACTTGGTTCTAAATATGTAGGTTGCATATCAGGCGGATTTGCCTTCTCAATACTTTCTTAGACTTGAGGTTTAATGGCCTCAGTTTTGGCTTTGCATGAGTTTGTGCATAGTTGCGTGTTAAATTCTCAAAAAAACCTATTAAGAAATTTAAAATAAAAAGATACATTAAAAGATTAAGTTTTTGCTTTGTGAAAAATTAGTGGGGAAATTATGCAAGGGAGGGAGTGTTTTATGATATGAGCTTCTTGCATTTAGTTGAACCCTATCTGACTTTGCCTATCTTCTATTGTTTCTTCCTTTAATGAACAAGGCAGACAGTATGGTTCTAATGGACTGCAAGCATGCTATTGTTATGAGAGATAAGGTTCTAACACATGTCTCTATTAATACTCTGTTTTTGGTGTAGGGTGACTGCAAACATGCTATTGTTATGAGAGATAGTAGACTAATTCATCCAGAAGACGTACATGCAGTTGTTTACTCTATCCAAATTAATTTACGGATCTGAATGTTTATGTATGCTACAGACTCGATTAGTTGCAAGGAATGACAAAGCGGCTGGGGGAATCATTTCTGTGATTACTTGTTAGTTGCTACTGCATGCTTTTACTATGATAAGTCTTTGCTTTATCATTTTTATTTTTATGTATGATTATATTCATGATTAATACACCTTAACTAAAACAGACATTTTCACGCTACCGTTGCTTGCAAAGAAAAAAAAGAAGGTGAAACTGAGTTTGCGGAAGCTTCCTCAAAAACTGAGTTTGTCTTCTATTAAGACCTGTTGTCTTCTATTTTTGGTGGCAGACTCTGCATCTTGTATGATCTATAATGGGGTGGCTGTTCTTTGATGGTTGAACAAGGTATGTCATGTCTGTGATACATTGTTCTTCCGAGAACCATATAAATTTTACATGAACTTACAAATCAAAATATATTAAAACGAGACCTTCCAATTATTTACCGAGTAATTCACATTGCCCACAAATATATCATCGTTCATTCTGTACACTATTCAGTAGATTTGAGCAATTATGCAGTTGATAAATAAACAATATTACAAGAAAGCTGGGTAAATCATGAGTATTTAACTTTGTTACCTATTACTCTAGCTTTGATTTTTCACTGCTTTCAAGCTTCATATACTGGAAATTTAGTACAAAAATAATAAAGTGAAATATATATGAAAATAATACAAGTAGGTGTGCGTAGGCTCCATCTAGATTTTTGTTGAAATAAGATTGGGAGCTTGTTAAATTCTGATCACATAGTAGCAGATGGCCTAAAGTACTAGAAGCCAATTTGCATGTGGTTGATTTAAAGAGGGTTGTCCTACAAGTTTCTTGCCTAACACAGGTTCAATTATCTAGTTTCATGATTATTCCTGGTCTCACAGTGTCCACATACTACTTTTTTTCCCAACTTTAAATTCCCTTCATGCACATGATTTAAACTAGTTCATCCACCTTGCTTCTTAGAGAAATGGTATCTATGAAGGCAATAAATGTTTTTATTTTACTTAACATTATTCTTTTTACTAGTACTATTACATGCCACAAACTCCCATGTCCTCCACCAAGTTCCTCAGGGAAGCCTAATGTTCCGAAAACTCAGGCCAAGTGCCCAAAAGATACCCTCAAGTTTGGTGTTTGTGGTGACTGGCTAGGTTTGGTTCATGAGACAATCGGTGCTAAACCTAGCGCCGAATGTTGTACATTGTTGAAAGGTCTAGCAAATGTTGAAGCTGCAGTATGTTTATGTACCGCGATTAAGGCTAATGTGCTGGGGCTTGTAAAGCTTCAAGTGCCTGTTGCTCTCAGTTTGGTTGTAAATTCGTGTGGCAAGAAAGTTCCTGATGGATTTGTTTGTTCATGATTCTGCTACTACTGTCACAGGTGGTATTAATTGTGTGTGTAGAATACTGTAAAATCAAACGTCTGTGATAGTATTGTTATTATTTTGCATTTAATTATTGTTACAATAAATCAAACGTCTCCTAGTATATTATATTTGTAAATTGTGAACCAGGTTATATTGTTCATCTAATTTGTATATTTTGTGAATTTTTATATATACGTTTGTGAATTCTATAGGTTCGTAGAGTTTTAGGCTAAGATGATTTATAATGGAACATAATTCTCTATATATTTATTTGATAATGCAATCAATTACACAAGGCCTTCTCCTTATTTATTAGAGTTATATAAGGCCAGAACAGAGGCTCAACCATTATAATTAGAACGTACAAGAGAACTTCATATAACCAGAATTACGAGTCAAATTTAAGTACTTTGACAATTAAGCTATTGTATCTAGATGCGGTTGCATGCAGTTAACAATGTGTTTACTGCAGTCGAGGTATCTGTATTCAAGCGGAGGAAATTAGTTCTAGCTGCAAAACAAATGCATGACGCAATTTGTTCATTGGTAAGGATATTTATTTTTAAACAACAAATTGGACGAAAAATCCGAGCCCCTTTAAGGTAAAGCGAGCATGTGGCGAACCTGAGAATGCTCTCAGAACAACCACAGTTCGCTGGTGGTGGTGCTGTTGGAGTATTAGGAGTAGAGCTAGGTGGCGACGGAGGCAGTGCTGTTGGAGTATTAGGCGTAGAGCTAGGAGGCAAAGGAGTTGAGTTACCACTAGGTCCCAAATCTTGTCCATGCACTAGATTTAAAAGAGGCATGCTGAGAATTATCAAAATGACTGGTAAAAAAGCCAGACGGATCGTACACAAGCCCATCTTTCAAAATATTGGTAAATTTATTGTACATAAATCATAATAAGTACTAGGGTAGAATTTATTGATGTTATATGAGATGACTCAATCCGTGTTGTAGGGGTTATTTATAGGGACTCTGTTAAGATTGTTCAGCACGTATATATATGATCATGCATAGAAATGTTGAGTTTGGGGTTACCTAATTTTCGTATGCCTTTGCAAATTGGTCATAAGGAACAGTGGACAAAAGTCGAATGAAACTGACATTGATATCATTGAAATATACAAAACCGTTGTTATAAGAACCACACATAAACCATTAGTTTCGTGAACTTAAACCATTAGAGTCAACTAGACGAGTGCATAACCAGTTGTCCCTAAATTTAGGTGGCTTCATCTTTATATACTTGTTGGTTAAAAAAAATCCTGTTTGTGGCCTGCAAAGTTAGATTGGAAATCATGGATCCTGTTGATGCCGACAGGGAGGAATCATTGGCGAATCTATAATACAACTAAAAAATACTTTCCGGAGGCCTCGGGGCAAAAAATATTAAATGAACCCTAAATTTTTTTAAAACCGCTATTAAGTAATTGTTCCGAAACATCTTAATTTTTATTTTTTCATGTTATAACCGTTATTATAATCTTGACCCTTTATCACCTCCGCATAAAAATAAAAATATTTCAATACTTTTAACAATTCATGAAAGAGACATAACTTTCCTGAGTTTAAAAATAATTCTCATATAAATACACGTGAGTGTTATTATAATTACAGAAAATTATATACAATTACGAAAATACCTACACTAAAAAACATTAGCACCTTAGATAATTTTCCTGAGGTAATCTCAAGAACTTTATTCTCTTCATTAAAAAGGCCTATCCCATAAATATTATTCACTTTTAATAATTTTAAAAAAAATCTTCTATCTTTATTTGTTACTTAGTATGTTGACACATCGCACAATAGTGTTATTTGTTCTTAACCCTACAAGAAATAGAGTCAGAATCGACCGTCAAAACTCCATGGGTAAACCCGACCGCAAAGCTGGTCGGTCGGTTTTCTATTATGCCCGACCGATATCACCGACCGGGTCTGACCACGGACCCCACTTTGCTGACTGACAAACAGCACCCAGTGACATGTCATCTAAAACCGATCGCGAAAAATTTTGGTTAGAACCTGGCCGCTCTGACCCTCAGTCGGATATAGAGCAAAGCCGACCATCTAAAACCGACCGTGCTTGATTGTAGAGCGCGTTGACCATGCACCTAGTGAAACGTCATCTAAACCCGACCACCAAACCAGACCGACGGTTGGTTTTTACATTGAAAATGAATGACTTATGATTTTCTATGTGGTTATAATTCATAGCTTTGACTGTTGATAACCGTCCGTCAATGTAACGACCAGGAAAATTAATTATATTTTATAATATTTAAATACGCTTTTATTATATTTTATTGTGTTTTATATTATTTTTAATGCATTTATTTTTGTTCAGTTTTTTATTAAATAGGAAAATTACCCGATATGTGTTATATAACTTCTGTGTAGTATAAAATATTTTATTCTATTTTTCTGTAATTTTTGTTGTTTTAGAAAAAAATTAATTCGATTTGTGATTATCGGACCCAGCCCCTATAGTAGACTTGATGTCTTGTTTTTGATACCTTTATTTTCATGAAAATAGTAAAATTCTCAAAATGACTTTATTTTAATATTTTTGAAACATTCATAATTTTTGGAGAATTTTGACATATATATTGCATATATTCGAAAATAAATATTTTTATATTTTACCCCATAATTTTTTTTGAGGTTTTTATTTTAATTATAGGATAAATTATGTTTTAATCAAATTTAAGCCCCTAAATCTTTTAAAAATATAATTAGATTTTAATTAATAAAATTTTCATCAAATTTACTAAATATAGTAAAAACAACGGGTTTGTGTTGATATGGGGAAGAATGAATTTTCTAGGGTTCATAAGATCAAACTAATCGTTTCAGGTGATTTTGATTTCCAAATCGTGCATATGAGTAACCGTTACGAAGCTAGAGACATGTATTATCTAACTATAACATCTATTTCGATTGAAAATCGTTGGTGTGCAAAATCATGTATAACTGTTTCTTCTTCGAATTTTTGGTTTAAGGATTGATTGATTGTTTGGTTAATTGGTTGCCATGGCTGTGTAAATCGTAGAACTAGCATGCTTGTAAGATTTTTCTTGTATTTGTTTGAGTCCGTTTAGTCTCTCGTCGGAAAATGAAGCTCCGACCAGGTTCCTTCAATTTTCCGGCCATCTTTCTGATTTCTTGTATGATTGAGTTGCATATATGGGTTCCTGGTAGTTGTAGCATCGTTTTGGTGTTATTATAGATAAGCTTTGTGTGGGTTTTTCGTTGCCGGAGTTCTGGGCTGCCGGAGTTTTCTCCGTTTTGGCCGAAATTTTGTTTTCCGGGATTGGCTTTTGATTCTGGTAGCTTGGCTGGGTCGGGGATGGTCTCAGTAACACGTGGGTACCGATAACGTAGCAGTTGGTGCGTGTTCTGACGTCACCGGAAAAATCTCCGGTCGTCTTCCCCGTCGAACTAGTCGGACAAGGGGCGGTAGCTTTGATTGTTGAATCTGTTGCCTGGGTTTGTAGTCCTGTGTTGTGGTTGACTTGATATCAGCAGAAATCTAGATTAATTTGTTGTTTTTGGGGAGAGTAAAGGGGATACCGGAGTTAGCCCGGATCCGTGCCGGTGGCCGGATTCTGGGCAAAGTCCAGCGACTTCTCCGACCAGTGTTCTTGATTAAACTCTGTTTAATCTTCAAGAACCCTAAATCGATTTCCAAAACTTGTTTTTGGATTTAATATTTAGTTTCCATTTATTTTTTTTCCAAAAATCAATTTTAGTTTCAAAAATTATTTTAAAAATTGTTTTTAAATTCATTTTTTTTTCAAAATTAAAATAAATTATTTTTATTTCAAAATCAATTTAATTTAATTATTTTAATTTATTTAGATAATAATTTAATTAATTTTAAATAATTGGTTAATTAATTTTAATAAATTATTTTAATTAATTAAATATTATTTAAATATAGTTGAAAATAATTGGATTTAATTATTTAAAAAATAAAAATGATTTATTTATTTTTATTTATTTAATAATCCCTTTACCCGTTTTAAATGAAGCAAAATTGTTTGAGATCCTGAAAATAATCCAGAAGTGATAAATATAGTTTGAAGTTTCCAAATTTATTTATAAGCCCGAATTAATATTTAATAAAATATTTTGAGGATCCAATAATTATCCGTGGGGATAATAGTGATCCACATTGACCCGAAAAATATTCTAGAGTCTCCTAAAAATGATTTGATTGATCCTTTCTTATTAAATCTTATCTGCTATGTGACTTATATGCTTACTTGCTTGCTACTTGTTACTTATTTATTATTTATTGTTCGATAGTGATACAACGTATGGGTAGACACTAGCACATGAGATAGACGTATGTTTAGAGCTGTATGTCTGTCTAGCTGTCTAAAATAGAATATTCTACTTGTAGAGACGAGCGGGGCAGCAGTTAGAGACTAGCTTACCTTACCAGTTATTTTACCAGCGACATTTCCAGGCAAGTATTTTCTCCTTGATCATCTTAAACACTTTTATTTCTGTTTCATTTATTCGTATCATGATAAATAGTTTTGTATAGAGCTATTTATGATTCCTAAATATTTTGTTGTGCAAACAGAGTTACGTGATTTTGGTACTCTCAACGTTAGAAGTTGATTATAATAAAAACATCATATCCAGTGTTATTGTAGTAAATAATGAGGATATGGTATGTATTTAAAACCAAGCATACTTATGATTCTGGTTGCTCTATTATGGATTGGTTTATTGCGTAGGAGGCCCGATGTATAGGGTCCAGCAATTGCGTAGGAGGCCTCATGTAGGGGTCCAGTATTTTTAGGAGGATATGGTAACCATTCCATCTTCCTATAGGCTAACATTACTTGCCTATTTGGTACCTATATTGAGAATCCTTATTATAACTATGAGTATAGAAATGTACCGATAGGATATAAAGAGTTCCTATTGCTTTTGAACTGATCAGGGAGCAATAGTGTTTTATGTGGTGTCTAATCCATATTGCCAGCTTGGTTGTTATATATTGTTGTTGAGCAGTTGATTCATTTCTATGACATACTGCATTGGTTCAGTGTCGATATAAACTTTGATATATTTACTGTTCAAGTTTATAATAAACTGTTTTATATTTCCATTCTTTATTCAAACTTTATATCCTGGTTTTATTTCGATTGCTTTATATATACTTGCTGAACATTTCTTTGGCTCACTCTTGCTTTCTATTTAAAATCTTGCCAGACTATCATTATGAGCCACACCAGCAGTTCTAGCAGGCGTAGTGAGAGACATGTGTCGATATAAACTTTGATATATTTACTGTTCAAGTTTATAATAAACTGTTTTATATTTCCATTCTTTATTCAGACTTTATATCCTGGTTTTATTTCGATTGCTTTATATATACTTGCTGATCATTTCTTTGGCTTACTCTTGCTTTCTATTTAAAATCTTCCCAGACTATCATTATGAGCCACACCAGCAATTCTAGTAGGCGTAGCGAGAGACAAGTGTCGGGACCGCTCGCTTCTTGGGCCTCCTTGATATTAAGTTGTTTTAGTATGTCTGTAGATAATACTTGTAATAAAACTGAACCTAGACTTAAAACCTATCTAGACTTATGGACTTGAGTTTGTGGTTTAGTAGTGGGCTTGTAATAAAATGATTTAGTTTTGCTTTTAGTATTTGGCTTCTTGATTTCATACTATAACCTGTTAACGATCCTTGGTTGTTAGCGGGGTCAGTGCTCACCTGGTTTATTATTTTATTGTTGTTGGTTGTTGATTGGTTGGTGATCCCCAAATCTAGACCCCGGATTTGGAGGGCGTCACAGTCAAACCCGACCGAGCCTTTGAACGAGCAGTCGATTTTAGTCTCCGGTAAAGCTTGATGTTCAATGCATAAGGTAATTTGTGCGGTTATGGGAAATGAAGGGGTGGACTATGTACGCCTGTATATACTGCATATGTAATGGTAATGACGGTCGGTTTTGGAGCTTTTGTGATAGTGCCACGTGCGTTGGTCCCACTGCCATGTCAGCATTGTGGGGTCAATACAAGTCAACCCTGGTCAAGGCTAAACCCGACCGCTTTGTCTTTAAAATCGACCGTGCGGGCGGTCGGTTCCGACTCCGTTTCTTGTAGTGTAATGACTCATGTCCGGGGTCAATTAAGAAAATAATAGAAAAATATTTAATATATGTGACCCTTAAAATAGAACTGATGTAGAACATAAATATATAATAAACAAACGTTAATCCTCAAGAATTTAAACGAATGACTATTAAATAAGAAATTCTTAAATACCTTAATCTAAAAGATAATCTTTGAATCCACAAAGTAATTTTTTTGAATTCACTAGAAAAATAAAAGAAAACTCTTAAAGTTTTTTTATTCAGTCAAATAATAATTATTTTTTTATAATAGTTAGAAATAATATATATTATCCCTAATAAGAAGGAAATATATTATTATTCAGTCAAAACAATTCAGAAGTTTTCTCACTTAAACAAAGATATAATATAATGTAATAAAATATAATATAGTAAGTTCAATATAATGTGGAAGTTTTCTCACTTAACTTCTAGATACAATATTCAGTTAATATAAAATATCGAAGCTCTTGTCCTACAAAAAAAATAATACTCGGTCTCTTGTTTTATATAACTTTTTGTATTATATAATATATATATCATTTTTCTGAAATATATTATGCCCCATATTTTTTTGGGCCTGGACGGTCGCCCCCTTGCCCCCGGCCCTGGTTAGGAAGAAGAAATGGAAACGCCTGGAAAGTCAATTAAATGTATTGATAGCATTCTTAGCAATTCATGTGAAGTTCGGTAGTTGGGGATTGTTATAAAGCCTGTTGATGCCGGAAGGAGTAATTCTGGTGCAAAATTAGAAAATATGTATCAATTAACATTCAATTTAATAAAGAAGGTAACCGATCAATATTTATGTAAGGTCGCGGGTCAGCACCTCCGAAAGAAACGGAGGACCTCCTTCAGTGACCCCGCGATCGCCCTCTAAACGATCAGAATAAGGTAAAGCTTGAAGATAAGTTTTGTACTATATTAATTTCTCAGTCCCTCTAGTCGGGTGGGCGCCGGCCGGGCGCCGGCCGGTCATCCAAAAAGGGAATCTTTTCTATATAAATCCAAAAATTTATATAAGAATTACTACCCCTTTAAATTTCTTTATTTCCTTAATTTAATTTTGTTTGATTAGGACCAAACTACTTGAGGACTATTTGAGGGTTAGTGTGACGATTCAGATTAAATCTTGATTTTTTTTAAAATTAGGTCAAATCTCGAATGCGTATCACCAGACCGGCCAGTGCAAAAAATATTTAGGGCCTTATAAATATTTTTAATTTAAATACACAAAATAATTTATAATATATTCTTTTTAATATTTTACACCAACTATTTATTAAATAGTATAATATAATCAATAATTTATATTTTTAATAAAATTTAAATTCCTATAATGGAAGATAGTCCATAACAATAGATTGTTGCTAATAATTTATCTGATATAACTTTTCACGGATAGATAAAAATCCTGAAATTCTTTTATGAAGCGCACATAAATGACGTGACTCTCCGAATTAAAAAAAAAATTCGGTGTTAAAACTATCCGCGAAAAAGTGGTGATGATTTATATGGGACTCACTACAAGGATGCTGAAGTGAATGCTATTAGTCATCAGTTACGTGAAAACCATAAATTTACTAATTGGCAAAATGAAGAACACAATACAGTGATAGCATGCTAATTAATCTTGAAGAAGAATAAGTTATACCAACAAAGCCTACAGAGCTACGCTTGTACAACATGCGTGTACCCGGGAGCTAGACGCGCATACCAAGGAATCGCAACAGGTGAATGCGTGGAGTGAGAATTGATACAAACTATGCATATTTTGCATGCCTATACCAACTTTTATAGCAGCGACAAACACTTATTCAGTATGCGTATTTAAAAAATATTAAACAACAGCAGATCAAAATGCATATGCATATAATTCATTGTTTTAGCCAAATTTTGTAGGGTTAATAGCTAAGTTCTTTAATGAAAATAGTTTAGATAATAATGTATATTAACTGTTTTAGCCAAATTTGGGTTAATAGCTAAGTTCTTTAATGAAAATAGTTTAGATAATAATGTATATTATGGCTGACGAGTAGAAATAAGAAGGAAAAGCTATTCGACTACAGAAGAAAATAAATAAGGATATGAGACAATTTCGGTGACGCGAAAAATCCTTGTAAAAGGTTAAAAACTGCGGGTGGGGTGTGCCTAGCTAAGAATATCCACTAGAATGATGATGCCAATCGGTTACAAGTGATTTGAATGAAGAAAAATACATAAACTGCCTACTCGTCGGTTGTGTGTATTTACTCGTCGGCTGTATATATGCTGAATTTTCATATCAGTTGTAGCGCACTTGTGTTTATCCTCAATGTATATTTGAAAGGCATAGGTGTACTAACTTGTAACACTTAATTACTATGTAACTCAACTAGGTAAAAGATAAAACAACATCAAAATAAGAGAAACTGAAGAAGCACATAGAATCAATCAACTGAAGAAATGGTAATGATACTTGGTAACTACAAGTAACTAATTTGATTAATCCAGAATGCCTAAGTGAGAAGAAGTTCAATCTCAGTATTGCTCATGCCCTAACTTATCTAATGGAGAATCAAATTAATGTCAAAGAAGTATCAAGAAGACCAAAGTGATTTCATGTAATGCATCTCAACAACTGGATAATGTAAAGATTAATCAACAAATGAGAACTGACATTCAGAAGCAAGAACCCCTTCAAGACTAGTCACTTATGAACCAGACCATTGCATCAAGTGTCAGGACATTGAAGGTAAGTTCATGTCAGTGATAGAAGATCTCATTTGAATGGAGTGAGGAAAAGAAATTGAAGAAGCTAGGGAAACTTACTCATAAAGGTTAATCCACAATTAGTCACTAAAGAAAGTCAACATTGAATGAGTACATTGTTGCCAAGGCAAATGTCGATCCACAGCAGATCGAGATGCGGATCGAGATTTATAATTGAAGTAAAACATCAAGGCAAATCTCGATACATGATAGATCGAGATCGAGATCGAGATTCTCACAGATTAAGATCGAGATCCTCACAGATCGAGATCGAGATTTTCATAGACCGAGATCGAGATTTTCTCAGATCGAGATTGAGATCGAGATTGAAATCCAAGATCGAGATTGAGTTGGATCCAGGCCGAGATCGAGATGCGGGTTGACATGTAGCATTCAATGTTCAAGGGACAAGTGGCTTATTGTGAACGGTTGATCCAGAGTGGTTGGGAGAGTACTTTTTGTTGTCGAGTCCTGATTGAGCCACGTACACAAAAAGGACAAGATCAAGTCTACACGACATTATAAAAGTAGCACTTTGTTTTATTTGTAAAAACAGCAATCTCTGTATTTTCTACTGAATATTTTTCAAAGAGAGCATTTACTGTAAAAAGAAAGTGAGAGAGAATCAGTTGAATCAAGCTTTAATTGCTGTATTTATTGTTCAACTGATTATGATGCTTTTATGAATGTTGTAGCAAATCCTTCAATGATTATAAAGATATATTCTTGAAATTCTGTGTCATCATTTATTACCTGCATTTATTTTATATTCTCTCATTATTCGAAACAGTTGTATTCACCCCCCCTCTACAACACTTTGGACCTAATAATTGGTATCAGAGCTTCCTGTTAAACACATCTAACAGAGATCCTACTGTGTTGTTTGAGTTGGTTCTTGAAAATCCCAGATCTATTTTTTTAAGTTTGTGCCGAAAGCTTCTATTTGGTTCTTCATGAAAAGTTCATAGATCTAAAAAGTTCTGAGTCCTGGTGTAAGGAATATTTGTACAATATTTCAAAAGGTTGTACTTAAAGAGCTTTGTGGGTTTTTCTTGTGGTCAAAAATCTGGTTATAAAAGAATATTTGATTGGTTGACTAGGTAACTTGAATCAACTGGTTGACTAAACAAAAAGGTCACTTTCGAACTTCTGTCAACCAAAAAGTGGACAACCTTTTTGTTTGGGCTTGAAAATTTTGTGGACCCTGCCACTGTTCCTGTGATTAAAACTAACTTGCTTGAATCTTAAGTGCAAAACCCATTGGATATTAAATGTTGGATATTTAAAGTGAGATAATCAATATTTCAAGTAAATACAATTTATTGTAATTTGAAAAGTGTATTATCTTAATTTTAAACTTCATTAAAATGGTCGCCGCACACAGATTTAAGATACCTCCTTTTGATGCACAACACTATGACGAATGGACCGGAAAAATGAAAGCCTACCTTGAATCAATAAACAAGGTATACTTGAGAATATTGGAGAACGGTCCATACATACCCATGAAAATTGAGCCAGAGCGAATGGAAGGAGGGATACTAATACCATCCCGGTCTGTTCCTAAAGAGGAAATGGAGTTTTCAGACGCAGATAAAGAATTGGTTGGTATGGATGCGTCGTTACGTAACGTCATAATTGAATCCCTAGACTCAGAGTACTACGTTCAGATAAAGGGATTAAAAACAGCTAAAGCCATGTGGGATAAACTGGCAGTAGTGATGGAGGGGACTGAGGAAGTTAGAGATAATCACAATCGCATTCTGATATCTGAATATGAATCGTTCAGATGCGAGCGATGAGAAAGTGTAGTGGATGTTTACAAACGTTACAGTTAATTGCTTATCGAGCTGAGTATAAGAGATAAAGTCTATCCACTGGCAGACTCAAATATCAAGTTTCTTTTGAATTTGCCTAAACATCTGGAACACAGGATCACTGCCATTCGAGAGTCAAGAAATTTAAACAATACTTCTCTCGAAAAGCTGTATGGTGTTTTGAAGACCTACGAGCTGGAGCAAGAACAAAATGACAAAAGAAGATCCTACAATAGTGGAGAATACAAAGCGGTAAGTGAGTCTGGACTTGTAGCCGAAGTAGTTGAAGAGTCTACTGCAAAGGCACTTGCAGCTGTCTCATTGAAAACTGCTAATCCTGAAAGGGTGGTATTAGATATTGAAGATCCATCCGAAGAAAGTGAGGATGAATATTATACCCTTGAAGAGCTGGACAAATTAGAAGACAAGTCATATGCTTGTATTGCTCGAGAATTTGCTCATATCAGCTTCAGGAAGCCAAGAAAAGGTAAAGGACGATTTGGTAGTTCTTTCAGCCGAAGAAGCAGCAGCAGCAGCAGAGGTAGTAGTGTAAGTGGCCGGGGAAGTTACAGCGGTCGAGGTAGTACATCTAGTAGTGGCTACAGACCTAACCTGGTAGACAAGAACAAGTTCAGATGCTTTAACTGCAATGAATTGGGGCACTTTGCAACAGAGTGCAAGAAGCCCAAATACGTTCATCCCAAGGAATCCTATGCTGATCTGAAAAAGAAATATGACGCCTTGGTTAGCAAGCAACAGAAGGGAAGCCGGGCTTATGTTGTGACTGAAGGGAAGGGTTGGGACGATTCTGATGAAGATGAAGATCATGAGTAATGTAACTTCGCTTTAATGGCAAGATCTTCAGAACAATCAGAGGTACCAATTCTAACCGTAAATGAAATGTCTATTTCTGAGTATCAAAATGAATTAGCTGCCATGACTAAAGACATGTACAATCTCCAACTAAATCTAATCGCTGTTAATGAGGAAAATGCTAAACTCTCCCTTAAGAATAGACTTCTCGAGGCCAAGGTAGAGGAATTAGAATCAGGAGAAAGTAAAGAAAGGCAGTTAATGAATCAGGTAGACGTTTTAGAACACAAGCTTAAGATTAGGGAAGACCTTAACGAAGAACTTAAGAATGAATTAGCTGAGCTTAAAATAACATGTCAATCTTTTAAAGAAGCCGCTAATAAAGTTTTCGTAGAAAGGGACATGTACATGAAACTGGCAGGCAAGAGTAAAAATGAAAAAGTAAACATAGGACTTGACTACACACAGAAAAAGAAAAATAGGGCTGCCGAGCTGTTAGAACCAGTGTTAGTCAAAGAAGGTGTGCCTGAAGTTTTAGGGGATGTTAGAAAACCTATCTTTAAGCAGTTTGAGCCTAGGACCATAGATCCTGATGCTGTTAAAATTGAACATGAGATTAAAATGGAAAAAGAGTCGGAAGAACAAGTAGTAGAACCTACAACTTCTAAGAGAGCGAGTAAGATTGCTTATGCTAAGAGAGGTGTAGGAACCAAGGAGGCTAAGACAGTGTCATATAAACAATGAGTAGCAGGGTCAGAACAAATGAAAACACCTGTTGAGGCAGTTAAAACTGAACCTGTATCTGTATCTACATCTACACGAGCTAGGAAGGCATGCTATATTTGTAATCAAACTGATCATTTGTCTTACTATTGCCCGTCCTATGTAGAGGAGGAAAAACCTGCTGTTTGTAATACTATGCCTGCAACTACTGCTTTGCCTAACGTGTATGCAAATCATGCCAAATGCAATAATCCTAATTGTATGCCATGTGCTGTAAACATCATGCATGCTTATTTTAACTTGATGAATACTGCTGGTGCATCTGTTGAACATAAATTTAGTAGTAGTAAGAAAAAACATGCTGGGTCAAAGACTAAGACTTCAAGTCCTCCTAAAGTTAGGAGTGACCAGTCTACTCCCAAACCTGACAAACCAGTCAAGGTTGACAAGGGAAAAGACAAAGTCAAGATGGATGCCCCTGATGGCAACCAGACAAAGCCTTCTGTATCTGATAAGAAAAAGAAAATTATTGATGCCGGGCCCAAACATCATTGGGTTCCGAAGAACGCCTAACTTTTCTGGATTTGCAGGGCAGTGAACAGGAAAAGAGTAAAGTCATATGGGTGCTGGACAGTGGAGCATCGAGGCATATGACCCTGCTAACAGATTTGGTGTTGAGAGCCGGCTCCGTGGTTACTTTTGGAGATAACAGCAAAGGTTACACCAGGGTATATGGCAAGATTGTTTGTGGAAATGTTATCATTGAGGACGTGTCTTTTGTGGAAGGATTGCGACATAATCTTCTCAGCATTAGTCAATTCACCGACAAGGGTTTTGATGTCAACTTTGGGAAGCATGGTTGTTCGATTCGAAGCAAAAAGGATGGGAGCCTTGCTCTTAAAGGAGTAAGGAAGTCAAATTTGTTCATAGCCGATATGAATTCTGCTGATCAGTCTGAAGTCACTTGTTTCTACAGCAAGGCTTCTGCTGATGAAAGTTGGCTATGGCATAAAAGATTATCTCACCTGAACTTTAAAGCAATGAATAATCTCATAAGGAGAGAATTGGTGAGAGGGCTACCGCAGATGGAGTTTACTCCAGAAGGACTCTGCGAAGCATGTGAGATGGGAAAATCGAAAAGAGCCTCGCACAAGGATAAGCAAGTGAATAGCATTACCGAGCCCCTACAACTCCTTCACATGGATTTGTTTGGACCTGTTAATGTTATATCAATGTCAAGGGAAAGATATGCGCTGGTGATTGTCGATGACTTTTTCAAATACATATGGGTGATGTTTGTGACATCGAAAGATGAAGTGCCACATGAGATCATTAGGCATGTACTGGTCATTGAAAACGTAGCAAGTCTGACTGTGAAGACTATCCGATCCGACAACGGGACAGAATTCAAGAACTCAGTGTTAATGGATTTCTGCATATCTAAAGGGATCAGACGACAGTATTCAGCACCGAGAACACCGCAGCAGAATGGGGTAGTTGAACGAAAGAATAGGACACTGGTTGAAGCAGCTAGGACAATGCTGTATGAGTCAAAACTTCCTCTGTATTTTTGGGCTGAAGCAGTTAGCGCGGCTTGTTATACACAGAATAGAACCCTGATTACAAAGGACTATAATGAGACACCGTATTATCTGATGAATAAACGAAAACCATCTATCAAGTACTTTCATGTGTTTGGTGCCAAATGCTTTGTGTTAAGAGACAATGCACAACTTGGAAAGTTTGATGCCAAAACAGATGAAGGGGTTTTCGTTGGATATTCTCTTGAAGTAGTAGCAGCGTACAGGGTGTTTGTGCTTAATGATCGCAAGGTGGTTGAAAGCCTTAATGTCACATTTGACGACTCAAAGCTCCCTTCTATACTAAAGAAAGACAGTGAGCCCACTTCTCTAAGATTTGAAAATATGGATATTGATGAAGTGGATACAGTACCTGAGTTTGTAGTGCAGGGTAGTGATCAAATGATAAATAATGTAATTAATCAAGAGTCTAGTGTTTCGCCTATGCAAACCACTAGGGCTGAGGGATCACCTTCCGTTAGACCTGGTACTAACTCAGGGGGAGCAGCTCACTCAGGGGGAGCTAGTACTAGCTCAGGGGGAGCTAGTGGAAGTGATTCTAGAATAAGTCACATTCACTTACAAGATCAAGCTGAGTCATCAAGAACATTTGCTAAGGATCGTACTTGGAACAAGGACCATCCGTTTGAGCTAATCATTGGTGACCCAGATGCCGGAGTGACTACTAGACGAAAAACTAGAGCTGAAATTGCCACCGAGAATGAATGTCTATACTCAGTGTTCCTTTCTCAATTGGAACCTAAAGTGGTGGAAGAAGCCCTAGATGACGCTGATTGGGTGATTGTTATGCAAGAAGAACTCAATCAGTTTCAAAGGCAGAAGGTGTGGAAGCTGGTACCCAGACCAAAGAATAGATCTGTTGTTGGAACAAAATGGGTATTCAGAAACAAGCTGGATGAAAACGGACTTGTAACACGAAATAAAGCTCGCCTAGTTGCTAAGGGTTATACTCAAAGAGAAGGAATTGATTATGATGAAACCTATGCACCAGTAGCAAGGCTAGAGGCCATAAGGATGTTCTTAGCATTCGCAGCATATCATGGTTTTAAAGTCTATCAGATGGATGTCAAGAGTGCATTCTTAAACGGTGAACTGGATGAAGAAGTGTATATTGATCAACCTCCTGGGTTTGTCGACAACAAATACTGTGATTATGTTTATCGTCTCTTCAAATCAGTGTATGGCCTTAAGCAGTCTCCGCGGAAGTGGTATGAAACTCTGTCAGACTTCTTACTAGAAAGTGGTTTCACCAGAGGAGTAATCGACAAGACGCTTTTCTACAAGAAATGCAAAGATGATCTAATAATGATGCAAGTATATGTGGATGACATTATCTTTGGGTCTGCAAATGAGATGCTATGTGCGAAATTCGCTAAGTTAATGCAATCGAGGTATGAAATGAGCATGATGGGAGAGCTGACGTTCTTTCTGGGTATTCAAGTTAGTCAAAAGAAGGACGGGGTATTTATCTGCCAGACCAAGTACATTCATGATCTATTAAAGAAGTATGGTCTCGAAGATGTATCATAAGCTAAGACTCCTATGGCAACAGCCACGAAGCTTGACGAGGATAAACCGGGAAAACTTGTAGACATCTCAAGCTATCAAGGTATGATCGACTCACTTTTGTATTTAACTGCTAGCAGACCTGATATTATGTTCTCCACATGCTTATGTGCAAGGTTCCAAGCGGATCCCAGAGAGTCACATCTTATAGACGTAAAGCGTATTTTTAGGTATCTCAAGGGAACATCAAATCTCGGGATTTGGTACCCAAGAGATACATGGTTTAATCTTGTTGGCTATTCGGATTCAGATTACGCAGGTTGTAGAATAGATAGAAAGAGCACTTCAGGAAGCTGTCAGTTCCTTGGAAGAAGGTTGGTGTCTTGGCAAAGCAAGAAACAACACACAGTATCAACCTCGACAGCTGAAGCAGAATATATTGCTGCTGGAAGCTGTGTGGCCCAAATACTGTGGATGAAGAACCAACTCAAGGACTACGGTGTGGAAGTATCTAAGATTCCTATCATGTGTGACAACACAAGTGCTATTGCAATGACCAACAATCCTGTGGATCACTCAAGGACTAAGCATATTGATATAAGATATCATTTTATTAGAGAGCATGTAGAAAATGGAACTGTAGAGTTGCATTTTGTGTCTACTGAACGTCAAATAACAGATATATTCACTAAACCTCTAGACGAATCAACATTTTCTAGATTGGTTGGTGAATTGGAGATGCTTAACACTTGTTAGTTTTTGCTACCTATATGTTATAATTCAGTTTGTGTACATATTGTTGTGGTACATGAATATTCATAATTAATAATGTGTACTTAATTTCAAAGATATTTGTGTTGCATGCAACAAAAGGGTGAGTTAGAAAGTTTCATGACATTAATCTTATGATGATCTGTGTATCCATATGATTAATGTCTAATAATGTGATATGATTTAATGCTTGACTTAATTTTGTAATGCATGATTTATTTGCTAAATTCCCTGTCATTTCAAAATTGTAAGTTTCTAAAATGGTGTGAAAATTTGTGGTGAAATCTTGGGAATTTTACATATAAATGTTTAATTCACATAATTTTATTAAAATTTTCTAAGGCAAATCTCGATCTGTTTCTGGATCGAGATCGAGATTGACTTGCAGGATATGCTTAAAAGGTTTAAGGTAAATCTCGATCTGTCCTCATCAAGATCGACATTGATATATAGATCGAGATGTGGATCGAGATCGACATCAAGATCGACATCGATATATAGATCGACATCGAGATGTAGATCGAGATGTAGACCAAGATCGCCATTGAGATCGACATCGAGATCGACATCGAGATGCGAATCGCGATGTGTATCTCGAGATCGAAATGTGACTTGTCTTTTCAGTTACTTTCTTTTTAGGCGTGCAAGTATATAATATAGCATTATATAGACTGTTCATTATTTCACTTAACTTTCTCTCTCTCACTAGTTCAAAAAGCTGAAGCAAATACACACGCATATACATACATTCACAGCATCCTCTTCCCTGCCATAACACCAAGTTTTTCTTGTGATTTTCTTAAACAAAAATCACTAACTGTTACTTGAAAACATTAATCACTAAAGCAAAACTCTGCCAAAATTTTGTTTAAAGTAAACTGTTGAACTTTTTACGCATATTCTACGTCATTTCTTAACATTAGTGTTCTTGCAAACCGTTGTTCAGTTTTCCTGTTATTCGAGTGAGTTTGTTTTTATTGATTTCGTGTCTTCGTGTTTTTCATTTTCTTGTGTTTTTCTGAGATATTCGCATTTTTCAAAACAAAACGACTGTTCACTTTAATTTCTTAAAGCTAAACCGTCAATCATTAGTGGGGAGTTAAGTGATCATTAGTGGGGAATTAAGTGGTCATTAGTGGGGAGTTTTATTACGTGGGTAATTAGTGGGGTTCGTGTACGTTTTTTTTGTTTAAATTTAGAACTTGTTCTCTAAAATTTCCATTGCAAAATCTTTACAAAACATTTCTCTTCTCAAACACAAATCTCAAATGGCCAACCTAAATTTCACAATTCCCAAAACCAACTTTGTTAATCTCTCTGCTGATTGAGCAACTGGTAGATTCATTCACTACCAGTTCTGGATTGAGTCCCTCAACAACACATCCATGATAAGTCATGCCTTAACCACATCTCCCATCCTGAATGTCGAAGCCCTTCAAGCTGCTTACTCAACATTAGAGATTTAGGGTGGTAAAGCAAATCCAACAGGCTTATCCTTCACTATCGGTGGTGCAAAATATGAGGTCAGTCTGCAGAAGTTCAATGAGATTCTTGGGCTTCCTTCAGAAAATTTTGCTCCGGAACCCTCTAAGGAAGAAATGTTGCAATTATTTACGGAGATAGGTTGTCGCCCTCCCACGGGTCCTATCAAACTAACAAAGGTTCACACATGTATGTTACCAGCTGAGTGAGATTATGTAGTTCAGGCCATTCAACGCTGCATGTTCCCAAAGGACAAAGACTACAGGCCAATGAACAAAAGCTGTCGAGTAATTCTATATGGAGTGACAAATAACAGAAGAGTGAATGTGGGCAAACATCTGTTGATTCAGTTGCTTGAGAGATGGGCACTGGAAAAGAATGCATCTCGGAATCCGGAAGATGGACCAGTCAAATGTTGGATGCCAAGATTCCTTCATATGGTTCTGGATGACGTTCTTTCAGAGGAGCACAGAAGAATATTTCAAGGCTCTGAAAGGATGGCATGTTTTGATATGACCTTAAAGAGTATCTCCACCATGGAAACCCAGTAAAAGTCCAGACTTTTTGAGTTGCGCCTGACTCCGTACTTCCAGGATCTGCAAGATGAGTATGCTAGGGTGCACGCTTCTCAGTTTACCGCAGTAGAAGCGGAAGGTAGTGGCAACGAAGCTGCTGGTGGAGATCAAGTGTCTGGCAATTTGGGAGAAGCAGGTGTGGATGTTGAAATGGCTGAAACAAATGTTGTAGAAGCTGGAGCTGACAAGGATGAAGATCTTCTGAGTCAGGTACCTATTCTTTCTGATCTTGATCAAATTTCAATTCAACCAACCCCTGTTTTCTACAGCCGTGGGCCTGAAAACCCCCAGGCTCTATCCCAGGCTGCAAGCCCTTCTGTTCATAAACATTCAGCCAACCCTAAAACTGGTGATAAAAGGAAGGCAAGCCCATCTAAGTCGAGTGAATCGAGTGGAGGGAGTGTAGGAGTTGAGAGAGTAGTAAAATCAGCAGCTCTGCCACCCTCAAAGAAGCAAAAGATGGATTCTATCCCAGTGGCAACTGCGCAACCTGTTAGGGATAGTTCACCTCTCACAGCCACCACACCTCACGCTGGTGGCTCACCTCTCCTAAATATTCCAACACATTCGCACTCGCCGAGGCATGTTGGTGAGAGTCAAGGAGGGGGTTCATCTCAACAGCCAATAGGAGCTGACCCTACCTCCCCTGAGTTGTCCGCTCAGGGCTCTTTGAGCAATTTCTCGGAAGGGGAATGGCAAACTGAGACTAGCTCTTCTGATGCAAGAATCTCAAGAAGTTTATATGAGGAAGAGTCTGTCGAATCCAGCACGGATGACTCTTCCCCATCTAAATCAGAAAACAAGTTGCTCGCAGAGCAACGACATCTGGTGACTGGTGGGTCTATGCCTCCAGAACAGCCCAGCGAACCAGAAAAGGTTCTTGGTGAACAAGGGGATGACATGGTCATAACGCCATCTCCTAACGTAGACACATCGTTTAAAGGTTCAGTCTCACTGACCGATATCGCCGACCAACTCACCGCTAGTCCCCAGCGACTAGTGGATGAGGCTCTAGTTTTGTTAGGTTCTAAGCACGAGGGAGAGACAGGGAGAGTAGATCCCTTCCCTTTAGGGATCTTGAGTGAAACAGAACCCGGTGAGAGTAAACAGTTTAACCCAAGCCAAACACCGTCCCTTACATTGCAGGATCTAGTGAAGAAGGTGGAGGTTTTGGAGGCTGGAGTTGCTGGTGTTACTACTGCTGTCTCTTCCCACTCTGGAAGATTGGAGGTTGGAGCACAGTTCATGGAGAACCTGATTGCCGTTCAAAATTAGTTGATTGACAAGATAAAAAATCTTGGATTGGTACAGGTGGAGGTTGGGCGGTCAGTAGATGATGTCACTAATGGCATGTCTCAAGTCTGGATGAAGCTAAATGAATTACTTGATGCTGTCTTTAGACGTAACAGGGCTGGACCTGGTCCTTCAACCGGTGGTGGTGGTGACGATAAAAATGATGATGATGCTCCTGATGATGATAACCCACCTAAGGGGGAGAAGGAGGATCAGGGTCTGAAAAAGCTGACTAGTAAGGGTCCGGTGATCGAGTCCTCAAACAAATCTGGTGAAAAGGTGGAGGAGGCTCAACCTGCTCTTAAAGACAAAGGCAAGCAGAAGATGGTAGTTGAAGAAGCAGGAGCTGAGAAAGAAACACCTCTCGTCGATGTATTTATGGGAGTCTTTATTGAAGATTCTGATGATGATGAGATGGATGTAGAAGCCTTAGTGGCAAGGAGGTCGAGACTCGAGCAACGGGCAAGAGAGTGGGAACAAGAAAGAGGTCTAAATCCTGGCAGATCTGGCGCAGGAGTTGCAGGTGATGCAGGAGACCACTCGGTTGCTGACGAGCATGTGCCGGAAGAAGAAGTTGATGAAGTAGCGAAAGAAGCGGAGATGCAAGAAGAGATTTTCAGGGAAGCCAGAAAAAGAGTGAATGAAGAAGTGCTTCAAGGAATCGTGGAAAAGGAACTAATGGCAAAAGAGAAGAGAGTGGCTCAGAAAACTCAGCATGAGTATGAAATGCAAAAGATCAAAGATCCTAAGGTCCAGGCTGACATAAGGAGGGAAGGTCCCGAGTGGGACAAGGCTAGAGAAGCCTTAGCTGGACCAAGAGCCTATGCTCCTAACTCAGAAAGATTGAGTTTCCTTCTCCACATGTTAGAAAATCTAAACCCTGGGCTTCTGAACTATCTAAACTGTATAAGACAGGGATGCACCTCTGTTCAAGTTATATTCAAGGAGAAAGCATGGAGTCTGATGATTACTTGGGCACCCATAACAAGAATCGAGCCGTGTATGGTTGATGAAGCATTCTTCCATGCAAGGGGTGCTAGTGAACTGGTAGAATATGCTCACAAGGTAGACACCTCTGTCAAGACTGGAGTGCTGTTTAAAGAGAAACTATTGAAGATGGTTGAAGACAGAGGGGTTGACATTATTCTAAATCCCTATCAGATCAGATATGTCCATGACAAGGTCTTGAGGATTGTAAATCTAAATGACTCAAAACTGATTCCGAACATAAATGTACTGAAGGCAGTTGCAAAGCTAGTCCTCTCAAAAGGTTTCCTAACAAAGGAAAAGAAACTGGTGGCTAAGGACTTGGAGAAGTTGATAAGAAGGCAAGATGTTAGATACAAGTTGCCTGAAGCTAAACTACCAGTGGTTAAGAAGGAGCCTGAGGACTATGCATTCGAGCAGCAAGAAGAGGCAATAAAAGAGTATGTGCAGAGATACGGAGATCCGAGAGTAGACATTCCTGAAGAAGGAGAAATAAGGGAGGAAGCTAGTGCAGTGGTTGGTGCAAATGTCAAGTTTGTCAAAAGCAAAGCTGAGAATGAAAATGATCTGCTGATCTACACAGACAAGCATCAGGTGGAAACCGTCATTGAAATCAAGTACGACATCTCTGCAGAACACAGTCATGAAACACTGTGTATCATAAGGGAATTGATTGATGAGATGGATGATGTTGACGAGTTTGATCAGGATTATCTTAGGGTCACATTTGACAACTTCTGTAGAAAAAGACAACATCTTGATATTCAGAGGCTACATCAATGCACCACCGCTATTGTCATTGGATACCCTAAGCAGCTGGTCATAAGGAAGAAAGGTGAAAAGGGGTATCCTGACAAAGTCACTAAGCTGAGATTTGAAGACATTCCCACGAAGCTTACCACTCGCAGCATGGTTGAAAGATGGTTGAGGTTGTTTCGAGATTATAAGATCAGAAATCATGTGGAAGCAGAAGGACTTAATCTTCTCAAGAAAAGAATGGATGAAGTCTGCAACCCTGAGTTCATGAAGAAAGAAAAGGCAGCCAAGAAGAAAGCTCGTGAGGAAGAGGAGCGCAAGAAATCGAGATTTTAATGTATTAAGCTTGTAATGTTTCTTTGCGTTGTAATTTGTTTTCTTGTTTTCCTGCATTGTAAGTACATTATCTGTTTTCTTGTGTAGTGTAAGGTAAAAGTTAGTTAGCTAAGTGTCTTGAAACTGGTTTATATTAGGCATCAATTATTTTGCGAAGTTCGGCGGTGGTAATACTGCTAAAAGGACTTCAGAAGGATAATTGAAGATTGAGTGGACCGTGCTCTTAAGTACTTAGAGAAAATCTCTAGAAGAGCATGAAGCCATTTGATCGAGCCAACAGGTGTCCAATTTTGGCACTTGAAGTATCAGTGATAGACATGAAGCTAGTTAATCAAGCCAAGCATTATGCAAGTTGACATGATCGTTTATGAATGTTAGTTTATCTTTTTCAGTCCCTGGTTAGTTGAGTTATCCTCATTGTGAATTTGGTTGTCATTGTTAGACATCAAATAGGGGGAGATTGAAAGGCATAGGTGTACTAACTTGTAACACTTAATTACTATGTAACTCAACTAGGTAAAAGATAAAACAACAACAAAACAAGAGAAACTGAAGAAGCACATGGAATCAATCAACTGAAGAAATGGTAATGATACTTGGTAACTACAAGTAACTAATTTAATTAATCCAGAATGCCTAAGTGAGAAGAAGTTCAATCTCAGTATTGCTCATGCCCTAACTTATCTAATGGAGAATCAAATTAATGTCAAAGAAGTATCAAGAAGACCAAAGTGATTTCATGTAATGCATCTCAATAACTGGATAATGTAAAGATTAATCAACAAATGAGAATTGACATTCAGAAGCAAGAACCCCTTCAAGACTAGTCACTTATGAACCAGACCATTGCATCAAGTGTCAAGACATTGAAGGTAAGTTCATGTCAGTGATAGAAGATCTCATTTGAATGGAGTGAGGAAAAGAAATTGAAGAAGCTAGGGAAACTTACTCATAAAGGTTAATCCACAATTAGTCACTAAAGAAAGTCAACATTGAATGAGTACATTGTTGCCAAGGCAAATGTCGATCCACAGCAGATTGAGATGCGGATCAAGATTTATAATTGAAGTAAAACATCAAGGCAAATCTCGATACATGATAGATCGAGATTCTCACAGATTAAGATCGAGATCCTCACAGATCGAGATTTTCATAGATCGAGATCGAGATTTTCTCAGATCGAGATTGAAATCCAAGATCGAGATTGAGTTGGATCCAGGCCGAGATCGAGATGCGGGTTGACATGTAGCATTCAATGTTCAAGGGACAAGTGGCTTATTGTGAACGGTTGATCCAGAGTGGTTGGGAGAGTACTTTTTGTTGTCGAGTCCTGATTGAGCCACGTACACAAAAAGGACAAGATCAAGTCTACACGACATTATAAAAGTAGCACTTTGTTTTATTTGTAAAAACAACAATCTCTGTATTTTCTACTGAATATTTTTCAAAGAGAGCATTTACTGTAAAAAGAAAGTGAGAGAGAATCAGTTGAATCAAGCTTTAATTGCTGTATTTATTGTTCAACTGATTATGATGCTTTTATGAATGTTGTAGTAAATCCTTCAATGAATATAAAGATATATTCTTGAAATTCTGTGTCATCATTTATTATCTGCATTTATTTTATATTCTCTCATTATTCGAAACAGTTGTATTCACCCCCCCCTCTACAACACTTTGGACCTAACAATATTGTATATATAGCAGCCATCCTCCATTCCCACGATCCTATTTTGGTGGAGCTACTTGCTGATCCCGTTCCTCAATAATAGGGCTGCTTATCTTTATCTTATCCAGGTGGTTGAGTTGTTGTAAGTGATAATGTTTATCTTCTCCTTGTTTTTTTCCCGTCAATGCTGTTCATCTTTACTCGTCGAGACCCAATCTACTCATCAGTAGTCAGCAACTCCTACTTTTTAGGACTTCTTGGTGAATAAGTGGAAATATTAATATAATTAATATTTCTGTTGTAAGATGAGATAAATCAATATATATTTAAATATCTAACAATTATCAAGATATATTAATGATAATTAATATATCCATCAACTGATTGTACTCTACTCGTCAGGTACTTCAACATGTCATCCTCTAAGCGTCATCATCACTTCCAGTCGTCAGTTCTAAATTGTACTTGTAAATTTTTTGTTATAACATTCATATACTTTTCTCAATAAGATTTTCTTTCAATATATATACAATTTAGAGGAAATAAAAGTTTTTGTGAGAAACCAATAAAAACAAGAAATGAATGAACCAAACAATATAGGTAGATAGAATGGGACTCATAAATGGTGATTAGTTTTTTAATTCGGTCCATATCTAATCTCAACTGAAAAGGGTAAACCTTGATTCCTTGACTAAATTTGAATTGAAAGTGAAAATAACTAAGAAAAAATTGATCCAATAAATACACACTGGTTAATTAAGAAACAATTAAGTTTAAAATGTATTTTTATTGGATATACTCTTGAGACTAAAGGTTATAGACTTTTTAATGTTGAAAGTAACAAAGTAATTATTAGTAGAGATGTTTCATTTGATGAAAAAGCAGCCTGAGATTAGAAAGGAAAAAATGTGGAGCATATCAATCAACCAATTTCTCCAATGATAAGTTAAAAAACTGAAGAAAGAGAAGAACAAAATGAACAAACCCACACTTCAGAAGCCGAGGATGATAATGAAACTCCACCAAAAAAACGGAGACGATTAAGTGACATATTTTATCAATCTTGTAATTTTGCGGTTAGTGAACCTGAAAATTTTGAAGAAGCAACAAAGCAAGAGGTATGACAACAAGCAATGGATGAAGAAATGCATATGATTATATTGAAAAAACTAAAACATGGGAACTTATGGACAGGTTTGAAGGAAGAGAAATTATAAGGCTAAAGTGGATCTACAAGACCAAGTTAAATCAAAATGGAGAAAATCAAAAGCATAAAGTGAGATTAGCGACTAAAGGCATCACCCAAAACGCTGGTATTTCCATTTCAGAAATATTCTCGCTAGTAGCAAGGCTCGAAAATTATAAGAACATTGATTTCTCTTGCTACATAAAAGAAATAGCAATTTTTTCAACATCATGTTAAATCAGCATTTTTAAACGGGAGATTAGATGAAGAAATTTATGTTGAGCAGCGGTAAGTTTGTTTGGTTGTTTGGTAGAAGGATGAGAAAACAAAGTATACAAACTCAAAAAGGCCCTTTACGGTCTTAAACATAAGTTTATGAAAAATAGAAATTCTAAACAAAGTATAAACTTAAGTTTATGAAAAATAGAAATTGTATTATATAACAATATTTATATCTAAATTTGATTAATTAGCAATTCTAAACATAAAATAGGAAAGATGAAATTTGGGGGTGGAAGTGTCAGAGCTAGATCAATACATAAAATATTTGTATATGACAGTTCCTATTTTAATTTTTCAATTTTAATTCTATACAAATTTTTAAAAGGGTTTAGGTAGAATATTGTCATTCAGTTAACATAATTTTTGAAAAATATTTAAAAATCTGATAGATTTTAGACGCATTTTCAAAAGAGTTTAGGTAAAATATACACTCGCTAGTTTTTCAATACCAAGACATTTTAAATTAATTGGATACTTCAAAATTTTTAAAAATTATTTAAAATCTTAATTGAGTATCCAAAAAATTAAAACATATAAATTAAATTCTATTAAATACTACTACAAGTTTTGATGAACTTTCTAAAATTGAATATTTTGAAAATAAAAAAAATACAAGATAGGTGGGAAGTAACCACAAGTGTTCTTATAGATAACTACAATAATAATAGAAATATGTTACAGCCATGTAGCGTATGCACAATCACTCTTCAACTCTTGTAGCCAGACTCATACATACTCTCTATATAAACAAATAGATATGAGCAATATGTAATTTGTTACTCCTGAATTCACAAACCATCATTTATGATTTCGATTTCTTGCCTTACACCCTAAGTTGAAATTGAACTGAACCTAAGAATTTATGATATGTACATATATAAATTTATATCTTTGATCATTGTGTTTCAACTATTCTTTAAGGGTTAGATCTCCTTTTTTAATTTTAGAATGTTTCAAAATCATTATATTTAATTTAACTCATACTGCTTTGTGAAATGCTTGCTTAGGGTCTGATATAAAATTTTGGGAAGAAATTTATTGATTCTGGAACATTTTATTTAGTCTTTTAACAGACTTTAATTGTGTTAATATGCAGCGTTACATGTACAAATATTTAAGAGAAACAAAGATTTTCATGGAGCTGAGTTTTGGGGTTGCTCATGATACATAAATTTCGGTTCCGAATCGGTCCTCACGGGATGTGTCACCTCACTAGCTTTGTCACCTCACTAGCCTTGTCTGCAGACCTGCAGGTGGATACAGATGTTCTTTAATTAGCTTGGCTGTATTTTTCTTTACAAAACAATCATATATATGTAACTATATAGAAACATAAAATTTCTTCATCAGCCTTATGAATTCTGAATCTGTTACCAAATTAAATTGAGTTGTGGCTCTTTATTTATTTTTTAACAATGAAACGAATGTGAAATTGTGTTTGGAAATTTTTAATTCGGGTGAATTGTTTTGTAAGTGATTCAAGGGGAGGGTAGGTGTTTTCAAGATGGAACCTCTCCAAAATCTTCTCCATAGCTAACTAATGTGCATCGGGATGAAAGTTTTATGTCTATGTGTGTTCACTTATCTTTAAACAAATATTTAGGGTTTGTGCATATCAAATTCAATTTTGAACCTAGTACACGCGGGAGGCTTATGGTACAAAAATAATACTTGTGCAGCTTTGCTAGAGAAAAGGAAGATGAAGATGAAATTGAGATGATAATGATGATGATTATTATGCTCAAATTTCAACATGGGTTATTTTTTACGGGCCAATATTTATTGGGCTGAATTTATATTTGTTTGGGTGGATTATTATTGTTGTTATTGAAGGCCCTCCGGGGTTAATCATTAATGAAGAACCTCCGGGGTTAATTGTTGAAGGCCCTCCAGGGTTAATTGTTGAAGACCATTGCTCTGTACTCCACTAGTTGTACTCGGAGGGGAGTTTTGGGTTGTAGCTGACCTTAGTTTGGGAGACCCTTTCTCTGTACTCAGGAGGGTTATTCTCGTCTAGAAGCTTAGGGCGCGTCTTGCATTTGGAGTGGATTTAGTGCTAGCCTCTAGTCAAGGTATCTAAGAAATAGTTTTAGTGGACCGACTAGAGCCCATGGTTTCCGGATCAATCGTTGGATTCATGAAGTCCTTGGGCCTTATACTGGGCTTTGGACTATCCAATCAACCCTCCATGTAGAGACCTCTTCCAACTAGGTTTCCATTATTGAATCAGGATTGAATAAGGTGTTGAATAAAGGGGTGAATAAGGTGGACTTTTCCTAACGGACTTCTACTTCAGCAAGAACTACGTGGGCTTGATCCCCTATAAATAGGGGTACGTAGGCACATTGTTAGGGGTTGGACGTTGAGAGCCCCTACCAACTAAAAAACCCTAACAATCTCAGTCCCAATATTCATCGACCACCACACTCCGACGATTTTTCAGGTAAAAAACCCTACCCTAGATCTTGATTATGATGATGGACCTCAAATTTTGTTGTTACGAAATTTCTCCATCAGCAAATTGGCACTAGAAGGAGGGGAAAATCCACATCTTAGGAGGAAAGATGTTACATCAATTCTAGGGTTTAAAAAAAATAGTCATGGTGGACATTAAAGTCGGCCAATGAAGACATTGAAGGGGGAGATATTGAAAAAGATTTGTATGGGTAGTTGACATTCAATAAGTTATGGTTCTCATCATGATTTGAAGGATATGATCTCAAGTATGGCTTAATGGCTGATGAGTCACCGATTTTGGAGTCAAAATAGAAGAAAATTCGTATGTATTGTGCTACATGCGTTACTTATACTCTTTGGGTTATATCTTGAGTTCTAGAAGTCGAATTTGGACGATTTTACAGCCCACACGAAGCTTCTTGAATTCTCTTTAATTTAGAAATGATAGAATAAGAATAATTTATATGGTATCAGTCTAAAACCGGAGTAAAAACAGTTACGAATTTTCATTGAAGAATTCTACTTGGTTTAGGAAACCTGCTGTCAGACGAAATCCACATCTAATTCTGGGAAGGAGGTTATGGTTTAAATTAGAGCATGAGAAATTTGAGGTGCAAGTACATGGAAAAGAAGACTTGTGCATATGTGACACAATTATATCTTCATCTTGTTATATTTTCAACTCATATGTCTTGAGAATACCATAAAGCTTCTCAAGAGTGTAGTCCTTGATGTCCTGAGATTGTCTAATGGAGACAGTCATTGGTTTCCATTCTTTTGGAAGAGATCTAAGAAATTTCAGATTTGTGTCTTCAGTTGCATAAACCCCACCATATAGTTTTAGTCCATTCAAAAGATTTTGGAACCTACTATAGGTATCATTGATAGACTCACCACTCTTCAAATGAAAAGATTCATATTTTTGAATCAGGAGTTGCATCTTATTTTTCCTGAATTGTTCAGTTCCTTCATATAGAGTTTGAAAAGTATCCCATACATTCTTTGATGAAGTACAGTTTATTACATTGTCAAACATGTCTTTATCTAGACCATTAAACAGAATGTTCATGGCCTTTTTGTCCTTAAACACTTCCTTTTCGTCCTCTTCTGTGAACTTAGTAATGAGTTTTGGAACATGTTTGTCAAATTCAGGAGTTCTATCAGGATTTACTCATGTGACCAGCTTCATGGGAACATGAGGACCTTTTTCTAGGCAGTTAACATAGGAAGGGTCAAGAGAAAGTAGATGCAGGTGCATTTTTACTTTCCATGCAAAGTATTCATCCTTTTCTAACATTGGAATCTTCACACCTGAATCCTTTTGGCCCATATTGACTTGCTCTTGATCTTAAACTTTCTGTATGTTAAAAGTCTTGCTCTGATATCAATTGTTATTCCCAGAACAATATCAATATGTATTTATAAAAGAGGGAGTTGGATACAAATACTAAAATATTTTCTTGAGTTCTTAGTATTTGTTCTTAAAATGAGTATTTAGAGAAGTGTTTTTATGAACAATAACAACTGAAATAAAAATTGAACAAGATATTAAAATTACTGATAGATTAGTTTTTCCATTAGTGTATATATTGCTCAAATAATCCAGGTTTTTGAAAACTTAGCTGCTTTTTACAAAGTTAGAAAATAAACTAACTGTTCTTATAAAGTGCTCTTAGGCTTGAACAGTTGATTCACAGAGATATTATAACTTGGTTATTTTCTAACAATGCTACCACTCTTGTTTATATATTAGAAGAGTCTTTACAATCTTGAGAATAGAGTACAAAACAAAAATACCTATTCTAGGAATGTTACTAATCTATCTTTTTCCATTTTGGAAAATGTCTCGAGTCTTGGAAAGACAGCTTCAATTTGAGTCTGCACAATCAATGTAGACTGTCTTCCATAACTGTGCTTTTGTTTGAAGATTTCCGAAATTTTGTCTCTTTGTGCAGTCCCTATTAATTGATATTTTTCTGTTAAGAATATCAATTAATTCTTCTTTGCATCCATCAACTGATGTTCTTCTTCGATTGATCTTGATATCCATCGATTGATAATAGCTGTTGACTTATCGATTGATAGATGTTATCAATCGATGGGTTTTCATATAAGTTGATGGTCTTCAATCTTTGACTTGAGTTGTTATCAATTGATCCTTCATCCATTGATACTTCCATATCAATTGATCACCCTTCACTTGTATAATTTTCCTATCTTCAAATAATTACAATATGACAGGCTAAGTTATACATCAGTTGATGACCTATATCAATCGACTCTAGTATCAATTGATGAGAATATTATCAATTGACTTAAGTCATATCAATTGAAATAGACAAAGTACAACTATGCTACCATCCATATTATAAGTTAACTCAGATAAACATTTCAACTGATAAATGATTTCCTGATCAATTGATATTTATAAACATCATATCAATTGATTAGTTACAAAAAATAAAATTTCTGTGATTCTAATGTTAAAGTTATTATCAAGCCTACATTGATTCTTAACAATCTTGTTCAGTATAAAGTGGTTTGGAATCGAAAATGACTTTGAAATCATTAGTTCAAATGTTTGAACTAATCGTTTATTCTCATTTCCATCAACGATACATCTAGACCTGGCAAAACGGATCTGGATCCGAAAACTCGAATCGAAATTCATGGTATCGAATCCGATTTTATATCGAATTAAATAATCTGATAAATATCCGGAAACTGATTTGATACGAACCGAAAATTACCCTAATCAACAATTTAACTGAAAATAATTCGAAATATCTTATCCGATAATGACTTGGAACTGATTAAAACTGAATATACAATAATTTGAACAGAATATGACTCAAAGTATGAGATCAGATTTGATATAAATACGAATTACATCGAATTAGAAAAAAAGAGGAATTGAATTTTAATCTAATAATTATATTTTAATGGGTCATAGTATGTACTCTATATATTAACCCACTTTTTATTCATTAAATTAATCGATTTTTAAGCAAAATTCATATTTAAAATAATTTTATATCAAAAATTGAAACGGTTATACAATCAAAATTTTAAAAACTTATATTTTTTTATATTATAGCTAATATATTTAATAATAAGATGATTTTTTTAAGTCTCACAAATTAAAAAATATAAGGAGAAAGATAATGAATAATTTATTACTTGAACAAACTTATTTGACGACTATTATTTTAGTTTTACTATAATTAAAAATTAATCTAAAATTGATCCAGATTGTATATTTCCGATCCGAAATGATTTGAACTCAATTTAATATAAATTATAAACCAAACTTAATTTGATATTAATTCGAAATTCACACAATTTTAATCCAAACTAGATCCGATCCGAACAGTACTTCAAATATATCATAATTGAAAGTTAATCCGATTCGAATGGATCTCATCCGAAACCGATTCGATTATTCGAATTGTCAGGTTTAAATACATAACCTAAGATGTAAAACAAAATGAACTGTTAATTTACAGGTTTAATCCCAAACATCATATCGCAGGAAAATATGTGGACCACATATGTAAGAAACAAAAGCTGTGCAAAGTACAACCTGATCACAATGCTACTGATTGTATACATAATCTAAAACATCAATTGTAACACCAGCAGTAGCTAGCAACAACAAAACTCTAGGGAATTTATCATAGAGGTATATCAGCTTCAAGCTTTGATTTCTATGAGAGGTTTCTCGTCATCATCATCTTTGTCCTCATTTTGACCAAATTTGCACACAACTGAAGCCTCTAATTTGCAATTCTGAACCGCACCTCTCCTCTTTCTCCGGCTTGGTCCAAATCCGTCATAGTATTCGTAGATACTATCATCAAAATTGGCATCCACCTCCTAAAAGAATATTACCTTCCAATGCCATTGGGTATCCCATATCATGGAGCATTTTCTTCATTGTTTCCTGTAAAATAGAATTACTTAAATTGATGAATGAATGTTTATAATATTTTGGGACAAAAAATCATATAAAATCAAATTTTAATAATTGGGCAGTAACCAAATGACATACAGATTAATTGATTAATGCTGATTGATCTAGGTCATAATTCATATACTTTTTTCTCAATAAGATTTTCTTTCAATATATATATAAATTATAGTAAATTTAAAATTTTGCATAAAAGTTTTGTGGGAAACCAATGAAAACAAGAAATAAATGAACCAAAATATAGAGAAAGGGACTCATGAATGGTGATTAGTTGTTTAGGTCCCTATCTAATCTGAAATAAAAAGGGTAAACCTCGATGGACTAAATTGAATTGAAAGTGACAACAATTAAGAAAGAAATCATCCAATAAATACACACCGGTTAATTATCTTCTCGTAATGCTCATTGTAATTTTGGTGAACATCTTTTCCCATTGATGCAGTAGATCCCAAAGCTGATTGAAGAGAGGTACCGAAAAGAACATCGGGGTGTAATTATAAGTTTGGCTGCTGAGGGCGGCTCATGAGGGAAGACCGTAAATATATATACTTACATGTGGCTCCTCATATTAGGGTTTTCACTATATTTTTCAAATCATACATGTATAATTTAGAAAAAAAACATAACTAGAAATAATAAAAAAATTGCATAAAAACACTCCAATTATTTTGGGCAAAAAATTTATTTGTTTTATTTTCAAAATAATTTATTCTATATAAAAAATATTAAATTTAATTTATATTTTAAAAGGCCTCGTTTTTATGAATTTAGCTCTCAAAAAGTACAAAGGGTTCTTAAACATGGGTGAAGAAAATGAACTATTTTTTTAAACATATATTGTGACATGCACGATTATTAATGCAAATTTTCTTTATTAATAATTTGGGGGAAAATATTGAGTTTTAAATTCAGATAATATGGATAATTTGCAGTGGAGTTTGGACTTAATTTGAGAATTGTGGATGGGATGAATTTAATTTTAATTAATTACTTCTGAATATTTTAGGAATATTAGAAATATTTTAGTGGTGTATTAGTTTTAGGAGAATATTATTTTGAGATACAACTAAAATTATTATGATTTCAAAAATGAGAATTTTATTAATTTAGTGTAGAAATATTTATAAAAATTAGATGTAATTGATTTATTTGATATATTTAATTTAGATTTTATCTAAGTATTGGGCTAGAAGTGTTGTGGGCTAGACACTTTATTTTATTTAGAACCCAACTAGTTGTCAGTAAATATAAATGGATTAAAAACCATTGCACTTTCATTTTTATAGCATCTCCACCATTTTCATTTTAGACACCTAAAGAAATATATTTTCTTAAGTTAGTTCCTTTAAAATTCAAGATCAAGTCAATCTTAAGCCTGATCGTGTACGTGCATGCAATTAGAGTTTTATAAAGCTCGTGAGACTCCTCATTAGCATACAAGGAGGTTGCTGGAAATTTGGATTTTGTAAAGAGGAAGGTTTAAATTTGATTTTTTTATTGAAAGAGGCAAGATTATCCCACCTATAACTTTGTTTCTATTTAAACTTGGTTGAATCATGAATTTTGTGGATTGCATGTAATATTTTTTGAGTTCTAAATTATTTTCATTTGAATCCATGCTTGGTATGCTGATTAAATGAGTTTTGGTGTTGTGTTCTGCTATGTGAGATGGGGGGAGGGAACTGCCACCTGGCAGTATGAAAGCAAAGATGATGTACGGGAGATAAATGCATGTATGTGTGATAGCATTTATGATTACTATGCTAGATTTCGACCTAGGTCAAGGAAAAGTAGATGTCTTATCAAGAATTACAAAGAAGCTTCTTTGTTTAATGGTCTGCAAATTTGTTCAAAATGCCGAGAAAGACCATGATGATGGGAAACCTTTAAGGAAGTCTTATCAAGAATTACAAAGAAGATGCTACTTCCGTTATTCTTACTTTTTATTTAAAATAATTGTTATATTTGCGGGTGCCCTATCCAAATATGGTAAAATTGATCTCCTTTGGGAGTGTAAAGTTCAAGAGGAAATTAAGGATCCTCTTCATGCCAACAAAGACTCGTTATACAAATCACTAAATTTCACAATCAAGATCTAAGTAGATAATTGTGTGTAAATAATTTATCTTTGGTGCGGGGACAACTAAGGACTACAAAGTTGATTATGGGTTCCCCATTTGAAGGGTTTTGGTGAAGATTCTCTGTGAAAAAAGCCAAAAATATAATGAGAACCCCAATGGGCATCCATGCCAAAAATTTGGTTAATATTTATAGATATGAGTATTAGTAGTTAATGCAGTGTGGGGAATGATATAATGGAGGAAATAAATGAAATTTAAATTCACGTATCATATGTATATGATATACATCTTTACGATAATGAAGCGGGTATTATACTTTCAGGGGCGGAGCCACGCACAACCCAGGGTGTGCCGTGGCCCCCCCTGAAATTTTAAACAATACACTTCTATATAGTTTGTAGGTGTATTTTCTGGGCATAAAAATTCTGAAAGTTTATATTATTTATAATTTTTAGACAGTTTTAGTTAGTTTTTATTATAAATTATCTAATTTGTAACATGTAACAAGCTTCTTAAAGGTAAAAACGTGATATAAATATTTATAACATTATAGTTAATTTTATAATTTTACTCCAACAAAATAATTATTAATGTAATGTTAAGTTTATATTAAAATTATTATTTTTAAAGGACAAAATTTTTTAAGCACTTAATTTAGCCCACCCTGACTTTAAAGTCTGGCTCCGTGCCACTGTATACTTTGACCGACCCCATAATTTCATAAAGACCGTTTTCACATGAAGAAACATACTAAATGTATCTTATGCCCATTGATGTTTGGTCCCTCGAAATCGTCATTAATAACAATAAATTGTTCATAAGTCGTTGTAATTTTGTTAAATGATTGGTGACAGAAGCAAAATTATGTCGCTAAATCTTTCCCAACTGTGTTTTTAGCTACCGACGCAAATTTTGTTGCAATCCGCATATTGCTACAAAATTCAGGTTTTCCGACAAAAAGTTTTGTTTTAAATGGGTCATTTCTTATAGTGGTATAGATTTTGGCTAGGTCTTAAATATGTACCTTGATGAATATGTATTTTATTTTCCAAAATTTGATGATAAATAATTTGTGCGAAAACTAGTTTCAATGAGTTCTTTAAATTTTAGCAGTATTATTTCTTTTACATATCTTGATAAACTAATTACCACCTAGCTATAAAGGCCACTCTCTCTTCTTGGTCCCAATTTCTAATATCCCCCTCCCATGCACATGGGTCTAAGCAAATGATGGTTATCATTGCTCAACCCTCGGGTAGGGTTATTCATTATGATGTTGAACTTACACAGAAGTTCATGCTCAGGTCCCGCAACTAATTTATGCTAAGGTTAGTGTTTAGCTTAGTTTTAATCACTCCAAGCCCCAACTCTCACTAGCTCTTATCCTCAGACTTAAAAGAACAGTATTTTCAAGCTCCTAGTCATGCACATGGACTTTCTAGATGATTATACTCAGTGCTACCACTCTTAAACCTCTTGCCAACCACTTACCTCAAGTTTTTTAGGCTTCTTTATTTATTTGGAAATCTAGAAACTTTGATGGTGAAATGCCATTAGGTTTTTATATTAGATTTGGGAGGAGGCTTGATGTTGGGATTCAATGATATCCAATAAGCCGATACTTCGGTGGTCTTGTACTCCCCGGAACGGTTGCTTGAAGCCACCATTCAAGCGGATGGACAGCTTCCTCCATTCCACCGGGTTGACTTGCAAATAATCCCGGTTCTGATCAACTATATCCGCGTACTGGGCCTGCAAAACAAATTAAAGTCACATATACCAAATCACAATTACAAGCATTGCATATATAGCCTAAAATTAAAAAGGTTGGGGAAATTAATACCGCAATCATCCGACTTTCTTTGGTCAAAAAATTTGTTTTTTCTGGGATTTCATCTATTGCAACTTGCTTATCTCTTGGCTTCTTTGTGTGAAGCTTTTTAAACCATCAAGGTTGGGAGGGTTTCTTTTGTTGGTGTAGGTGCCCTAGAGGCAATACAATATTTATTTTGATAAACCTTTATGTCAATTGATTATTCAATAAACGTATTTATTATGACTTTAATTACTGCGATATATTTGTTAGCATAATAAATGTCCTTAGAATCATGATACACATTGTATAGTTTAGTACATGACTTGAACTTGAGATTATATAATATATCATATTCTTAAATGTCCCTAGTCGAGTATTATTATTATAGGACAATAATAATACATAAATAGACTAGTATGTTGTTTGACAGATAACCACATCTCACTGGTTATAAGTATGGGGATACTAAAGTCAACACATAGGTACATGCAGGAGTACATGGTACTCGACAGACCCACAGTGAGATTCTTCATGTTTAATAAAGTCATAAGAAAGACTCACAGTGATAATGGTGTAATGATCCTCTGACTTGAGATCATTATATTTCTATACGATGATTAATATACTTTGACTACATTAAAAGTTACCTTTGACCGGGTAATGATAAAAGTGGACATCGGGTATATCATGAGTCGTATGAGAAATATGAATGATAGATAAAGGATTTAACCCTCCTATAATTATGAGAGATATTATTGGCCTCTTGATTGAGTGAGACTATAAAATGCATGGCCGTGCTCAAATAATGATTTGTTTTCATAGTCTACTCATGGATCAAGTAAACCCGGATTAAATGTTGAAGAGGATGACTAAATACATGCCTCGAGTTTAATCTATAATATATATGGTTAAAGGGATTATATTACACGGAAACATTAATCATGAAAGGTTTTATCGAATCACGATTTAATTATTATTTAATTAGGTAGCAATGATGTATTACTAGATACCGCTCATTGTTTATAATTTTATTGGAGAATAAAATTATTGCTAATTAAATAATAGCCTATAGGGTCACACACATAGAGTAATTAAAGGAATAATTAATTTAAATTATAGATTTAAATTAATTGATGATTATTTGAATTTTATTATATTAATTAAGTGAGACTTAATTAATTGAAATAATATAAATTCAAATTTGAATTTTGCCACTAATAATTAAGTGTGACTTAGTTATTAATTAAATAATAAAATTCAGTTTTATTATTTAATCCTAAACCTACATGGGTTAGGCTTTGCTGCTATTATGGGCCTATTAACCAACCATTATAAATAGATAATGTAGGGTTAATAAGGGTTAACGGTTTTTATAAGAAAACCCTAGAAGAGCAGCCACATAGCAAAGGCAGAGACAAATTCGAAATCATCAAAGGAGGCTAGTACATCCATTCCGTAATCAAGATCGTGAGACGTTCTTGAAGGTGCTCGTGTGGATACCATAGAGGTGTTTTCGAGAGGAAGACACAAGTCGTGAAAGCTAGGATCTCCGTTGAGTTCGTGAAAGTCAAGACCAAACAAAGGTATGATTCCGTTTCACCATAATCAGTCCATGATTATACATGATCCTGCGTTAGGGTTCCAAATTTTTCGTTATATTTACGTTTAATCCGCTGCGTTTTATGCCTCGGAACCCAACATCTTTCCAACCTTATCCACGTATGCCTATAAATCCAAGTCACAACAAATAATGAAGAAAAAGACTAATAATAGAATTTTGACACACATTGCATAAACCCACTTACATCTTTCATTTTTGTGAATGATTTCGCTCTCGAGCTATGAAAATGTTGTAACTTTGTCCGGTTCTCGGCGGTAACTCTAGTGCGGTGAGTGTGAGCATCACTACTCTAATACTCCACAAGCTCCTTCCAAAAATCATCATCAAAATAGCCCGGATTAACAACAAGCAAGGAAGAGTCCTTGCGTTTAACATCTCTAATCGCCTTCTTCTTCATCTCGTTTAGAGTGTGCTTGATTTTATTTTGAATGTGTGAATAAATACTATCATAAGCCTCTTGATCGGTAAATCTATCATTGTATATATAATATCTCTACAATGAATAAAAAAACATCGTCAATACTAAAGCTCAAAAGTAAATCAAATACAATAATTCAATGACTTACATCGAACTCTTCAATCACATCTGTGATCCACTTTGGCTTGTGTTCCATAATATCTCTCCATGTGAACAACTTTCATGGCCACGTTGATCGCATGATTTGTAGAATGGTCTTTTTAGCCTCCGCATCCTTGATACTAGAAGCAAATTGAAAATCATTAGAATATAAACAAGAAAAATTTAAACGAATTGAACTAATAATAAATGAGGAGTCGAGATGAAACATACTGTCCATGATGGATACATATAGGATGTGGAACATTTCCCCATATTACAATTGAATGTGTACGAGGCAGCGGCGTATGAACAATTTCTCGAGCTCGATGTGCCGATTCTCGATCCTCCTCCATCCGTTCTTGCTCGTCAACGGGCTCCTCTTCTTCCTCCTCTTGCTAGTCCCCTTCATCTTCATCCCTCAATCTAGAACGCCGACTAGATTGACTTGCACGAGCCACTTTCTTCCCTTTACCGTAATATCTTATATAATATATTAAATATTTTTATAGAAAAGATTTGGATAAGAAAAACTTTAATCCTCTTTCTGACAAGAAAAATTCATGGCGTCTCTTCATCTCTCTGTATGTAAAATCCTCTAATAATGTCTTACATATGATATGTCCGTATATAAATCTAATATAAAAAGTATTTTAATGTTCTAAATCAATTATAAAAAGGTTTTCTAAACGGATTATAATTCTCTGATAAAAATTCATAATATCTTTTCTGTCTAGATTATGGGATGTTCCGATTGGTTTTTGAATGTTGGACAATCTCAGAATTAAAGATAATTTTATATGCTTCGTGTGGGCTGTAAAATGGTCCAATTCTGACTTCTAAAACTCAAAATATGGCTCAAACAATGTCGGCTATATAAGTTGGACAATAATTACGAATTTTCTTTTTAATTTAACTCCTTCAAATTTATATATTACTAAGATATCTAATAGATTTTGAGTTATAATATGAAGCTAGGTAAGAAAATTATAGTTGTTAGAAAATCTTAATAATAATTATAACTTATAAATAATTAGTATGTAATATTATGTAGTTATTAAGAATCGATCTTTTAACCTTTGTAGTATTTGGATAAGACCCTCTTATTCTTATTATATATAGGATATAATAGTATAGATATGCGGGAGAGGTGTATTGAACTAAAATATAAAAATATTTAAAAGTACACATTAATAAGAGTTTATCAATTTTAAAAAATTGTAGTTAATTTTAATTCTGTACAAATTTTAAAAAGAGTTTACTTAGAATATTGTCGAATTAACCAAATTTTTTAAAAATATTTAAAAATCTCATAGATTTTTAATGCATTTTAAAATTTTTTCAAAAATAATTGAAAATCCATCAAAATCTACCAGATACTTTTAATATAAATATTCACTATTTAGTTTTTCAATAACAAGAGATTATGAAAGATTCTATAAATTAATTGAATACTTCCAAATTTTAAAGAATTATTTAAAATCTTAATTGAGTATCCAAAAATTTAAAACTTATAAATTAAATTCTAACTAAATACTACAAGTTTTGATGAACTTTTTAAAATTGAATATTTTGAAAATAAAAAAATACTTTTCAATCGTTATTCAATACAACATAGGTGGAAAGTAACCACAGGTATTCTTATAGATAACTACAATAATAATAGGCGTATGTTACAGCCATGTAACCTACTGGATGTACGTTATGGCCCCGTAACCCTCTGTATCTGATAATATATCATCAGAGACTCATACACTCTCAATACAACCTTAAAAAACCAGACAACATACATACTCTCTATATAAACAAATATGTATATATAAGCAATAGGTATATAATTTGTTACTCGTGAATTCACAAACCATCATTTATGATTTCCATGCCTTGGACCCGTAAGTTGAAATTGAACTGAACCTAAGAATTTATGATATGTACATATATCAATTTATATTTTTGATCATTGTATTTCAACTATACTCTAAGAGTTAGATCTCCTTTTTTAATTTAAGAATGTTTCGAAATTATTATATTTAATTTAACTCATACTGTTTTGTGAATTGCTTGCTTAGCTAGGGTCTGGGCATGAGGAGACTTGAAAATTTGAATATTTTATATACTTATATATTACTCAGTTTACGGTTCTTTAATTGGTTCTGAAACATTTTATTTAGGCTTTTAACAGATTTTAATTGTATTAATATGCAGTGTTACATGTTCAAATATTTAAGAGATTTTCAGGGAGCTGAGTTTTGGGGGTTGCTCACGGTACATAAGTTTCGGTTCTGAATCAGTCTCCACGGGATGTGTCACCTCACCAGCTTTGTCACCTCACCAGCCTTGTCTGCACACCTGCAGGTGGATACGGATGTTCTTTAATTAGCTTGGCTGTATTTTTCTTTACAAAACAATTATCATATATAATTATATAGAAACATTAAATTTCTTCATTAGCCTTATGAATTCTGAATCTGTTACCAAAATAAATTGAGTTGCAGGCTCTTTATTTATTTTTTAACAATGAAACGAATGCAAAATTGTGTTTGGAAAATTTTAATTTGGGTGAATTGTTTTGTAGGTGATTCAAGGGAAGGATAGATTTTTTCAAGATGGAACCTCTCCAAAATCTTCTCCAGATTAAATTCAATTTTGCACCTAGTACATGTGGGAGGCTTATGGTACAAAAATAATACTTGTGCAGGTTTCCTAGAGAAAAGGAAGATGGAGATGAAATTGAGATGATAATGATTATGATGAAGATAATCATCATGAGAACCTCGGAAAGAGATTCATTAAAATTACTAGTTTAAGGGAAAGTTTTCCAAGTTAAATTCATTTGGATTTTATTGTTACTACGAGTATATTTGAAGTTAAATTTATCAGGTAAAGGTTATCTTGTAATGTTTTGACTTATAGGTCATATTTTTATTTTAGCTAAATAATTCATATTACTTTAAAAGCTTGCAATGCATGTATATATGTGTGTCTCCATGTTCATCTTTAAATCCCAAATTCTTAGCTAGGTTTATGTTGTCATTCTCAAATATATGTCAAAAAAATTTAAAAAACAAATCCTAAAACCAAATGATATTTTTAAAATATACTAATTTGGCATACATAACTAGTGGTCGGAATAAATGAACTTCAATTCGAAAAACAAGTTCGTGTAGTCTTGTTTGCAGGTTAAGTCATTTCTTAAATGATATTTATCAAAATAAATATAGAAAGATCGTTTCGAAGCCTTTTACCCTAAAATGGTGTAACAATATATTACATGTACATAATTTTGCACCTAGCTTCCATCATCTTATTAAACTATTCTTTAAGGATTAGATCTCCTTTTTTAATTTTAGATTGTTTCTAAATTATTGTATTTCTTCTTTGTGAATTAATTGCTTGCTAAGGGTTTGGGTATAAAGAGGCTCGAAAACTTGAATATTATATATATACATACTGTGAAGGTAGAATGGTTGGGCTAATTTTTGGTGTTAATGTGAAAAATTCGTAACTACGGATTTTTCTGGTTGACTCAGCTGCCTTATTTTGTGATTCCTGAAGTTTCAACAGTCAGATCTTCCTATATTTTGGACAACATGTTCCTTACTCTAATATCTAAATTCTGAACGGTGGAGATCGGATTTAGAGGTCCAGAAAGTCGGTTTATTAGTGGGTTGGACAACGGTTTGTCAGCACGGTGACATGTTATGTTCACCGTGATGATTTGTTTTATCCTTCGGTCAATGGTTTACTTGGACCAGGTATTTTTGGCGCAGATGTGTTTTTGAAAAGACATGTGTGTAACAGACTCCACTAACTACAAGCGTTGAATAGGCAGTAAGAAAAAGGTAAATGACTGACTTTAACCTAAGGGGTAGTATATTGTATACACACAAAATATACACGTATCAATATATACAAGAAAAGGCTATTTCACTTACCCAATAAAAAAATACTTCTTTGTGTTTCTCATTTTACTTATTACTTTGTTTATTGTTTATGTTGAAGCTTATAACTTGTGGTGGTAGAACTCGGTGGGAGTTCTAGACATAAAAGTTTCTCTTCAGGTATTATTCCATTGCGTCACGGTTTGTCCCTAGTTTAGGACTCAACACATACATTATTATGTTTAGGGAATTCATTAGGCATAAATAATTTGTTCGGTAACTTTTTATTTAGTTTGTTAACATGGAGTGTCACATGTACAAATTAATCATGAATTAAGAAAAATAAAGGTTAGAGGGAGATGAGTTTTGGGGGTTGCTCATAATACATTAATTTGGGAATATATGTCCCATCGGATCTCTAGCTGAACACCTACAGGTAGATAATCTTCTTCTGCTTCTCTTTTATAGCAAATGGACTGTTATGAATTCCCCCATAGGGTGTCATACTGCCCGACTAGGTCCATGAATTCTAATTATCTATTTTTGCTTAGTTATCTATTTAATTTTTTATCACCGAGGTTCTGCAAGGACTCTAAATACTTGTAGGAATATCATCATTTAGCTCAATTTCTCGAAAAGTGGAAGTTTGTGTTCAAAATTAGTCCCCATGCGATGTGTTAAGTCATCAGCTCTATCTCGAGACCTGCAGGTAGTTATAGATATTATTTAATTAGCTTTGTTATATTTATCTTTAAGAAACCATCATCTGTGAGAAACATATATTTTTATCACCCTTAATCAACCTTATAGATTTTTAATCAGTCAACAATATGAACATGCCCATTATCTCTTGCCTACTGTTAAGCATGATCGATATCTAGATTTCCCTTTCCAATGTACCTTTCACATACTAGACTGTTGATGGCCTTTGTGCCATTTGTACTACAGTTGGTGAGCCCAAGGCTCCTGCTGAAAAAACTTGGTTAAAGATACAGAGTCTAGAACCTACCCAAAAGGCCTTGGTCTTGGTTGAAGTTAGTGCACTTAGTGCGAAACCCTCTATCGTGTTGGTTCCTTTGCTTGGACACTCTAGCAACTACCAAATTCGAGTCCTTGTCAAATACCTCACTCCTGATAGCCTTTGCCCCATGTGCTTCTCAAATGAACACTCCTCTACCTTTTTCCCTATATTTTTAGACATTCTCTCCTTCAGGAAACCCTTGATCAATAGTGCCCTAGCTCCTTGTCTAGCTACAGCTCCTTGTCATTCTCTGAATGGGCGTTAGGCTTCCCATGATTCCCCTATTTGATCTTTCTCCTGAAGACAAAGGAATTTCGGTTAATATGGTGTATAAAAGGAGGTCCCCATTAAAGGGCGAGACAACAGGAAAAAATAAAGGCAAACAGGTGGTAGTCTTGATAGACTCTGATTCTGAAGGCTTGGTAAGATTGGAGGCCCCTTGTGCTGATAGAGGCAAGAAAACAACTAGACTTGAACATGACAAAGCCAAAGGCAAGGGCATTGCTCAGACCATGGATGAAGATGAAGTTGCCTCTTTATAAAAGATTGTTATAGATGATGCAGTCGTAGATAAAGCTGCAGTTACAGAAGAAATTGTTGATGTACATGTCCCTATTCTTCAGGTGGTCATTAGATTGCCTTCGAGCAAAGATAGTAGGTTTGGTCATTGGAACGCATCAAAAAGGCGAAGAATGCTGCCCATAGATGCTTAACCCATGCTTTATTTTCATGTTTACTTGTTTTAAGTAATTGTATTTGAATGTTGGTGTTAGCGGGTGCTACACCATGTCTTACTTTGCTAGCTCTTTGAGCTTGTATCACAAACTTTCACCTTTTGGAGGCTTGGTGGAGCTTGACTCCACCCTTATCCTTTCTATAAAAATATATTAACTTAGCAAAAATAAATAAATTAAATTCATTTGTATCTCTAGTTCTCAGATTACACGGTGATTAAGTTTTTTGTGTAATTTAAAAGGTCGGATACTGCTAATCTCGTGTACATACAAATTATATATATGATATAAATATATAATTCGATCGGTTATGTTCCAACCGAATTTGTTTTTTGAAAACAAAACTTATCCAAACTTTATTTTGGTTCAAATTCAAATAATAGAACGCCGAATGTTTTAACAAATAGAACCAAACTGAGCTGGAATATTGAGTATGGTTCGGATTTGCTCACCCCCTAATTGCAGAGGTTCATAATAATGGGGGAAACATTGTATGACAATTCATTGTAATGTATATATAGAACAATAGAACATGTATAAATATCATATCAAGATCATATACATATAATCAAATTGCAATGTAGATTATAAAAAATAAAATACATACAACATCAAATAAAATATTGGGCAAGTGCGGGTTCAATAAATCCTAGCTACATGGCGTGAAGCTTCACATGTATAACGTCATCTTGTGGGGTCAAAATCTTTGGGAAAGCTTGCATAGTCTTCCACTTGATTTAGCAAGCTAGTTAGCCATCATCACAACTTCATGTACCTCTGCAGCTAAAACTACAAGCTCGATTGTACATTGTCTAAACTCGTTTGAAGTCCGTACATTGGGTGAGTTGAGGTCCACTCTCGAATAGGGATTTGTTGGATAACAAATGCTAGTGCACACGACTGTATATACATGATGTATGTATGCTACATATATGTCCAAGGATGATAAAAAAACACATACACATAACTGAACATACGAATCATGTACCATGAACTCATTTAGATCAAGAACATGAGTGTTTAATTATTTTTTTGTAAAATCAAAAACAACTACAAAGGGGTATATATAGGCAAAGAGAGGTCGAAAAATTAATTAAGAATCGTAATATTATCGAAATCCTATATAATATATATATATAATATCCCCAATATTGTTATAATATTCTATACAAGATCCACACAATATCCTTACACTGACTATATGATTATATATCGAAACTTATGCACTAACGAAAGAGATATGACAAGAATGTGTTTATGATTCAACTTTGGATCGATGCAAAATGGAAGGAAAAATGAAATGCATTGCAAAATTACATGGAGAGCTACTCATAGGCGGTATAGTTCGGGGTGTCTAAAATTTTTTGATGGCTATCCAAAAAGTATATAATAAGAAGATATTAGTATCTCATTATCATGTATTGAAAGAAATGAATATTATCAAATATATAATATCTCATCATCAGATATCATATCTTATAGATATTATGAATTGTAAGTAATGAAAAAAATATCCTATATGCATTTGATTTACTTTTGAAAAAAAATATTTATCTAAATATATTATAAGGAAATATGGGATCTTTTTTTTTTTTGAATCAAGAAAATATGAGATCTTAGTGATAGTGAAAATATATCAATTCAAAAAGACTTGTGCATGTCATATTCTTTAAATTATAAATGAAAAAATATAGAGCTACCATACATAAAGTTAGAAGTAAACTAGTCATTCTTATACCTTAAAAAATAATTTGCTAGATATAATTTAATGTAAGGTTTATATTTATAGATAGTAATCAAATTTTTGTGCAAAATTTATTTATTTTTCATAAAAAATTACTAATATAATTATGTTTATATAAAATTATAAAATTTTCAACTAATAAAGTCAATTTAATTTACATGTGAATGGATGGGTCAAACACATTTGCAGGGGAACTTTCGTACCTTCAATACCTGCTACATATCAGCAACAACAAACTAGGTGACAAGTATTGAGGATATTAAATTATGTTAATCTCTTGTAACTGATCCATAGCGATAGGTGTAAGTGTCAATATCTCGTGTATATATACCTGACAGGATGTAAATGTATTACACAATCAGAAAGCATTTCAATAGCTTCATATTAATATTATTATGGTATCAGAGCCCCTTACAAATGGTCGAGTGAAGTCTGTATCCAAATAGAAGCATATGTGTGACGATAAACTGAATTTCAAGTAAATTTAAGTATTTAAATGGATAACATAGCCTACATATTTCTGTAGCTTGCAAATACATTCATTCTTCTGTATTAGCAGCTGCATCTTGCCCTTAAGGTATTTATTCTCTAACATTAGTACTTTGTTCGCTACGACCATTTTTTTCACTTACTAGCTGTAACAATAAACCCCCATTCTTTTGATCGGGACGCTTGTAAGAAAAGAGGGGAAACAAAAGAAGCTAAATTAATCCTCACTTCATAAGCTTGAGAAAAAAGTATCTTCGAAAAATTATAAAACATATAATTGGTAAGAATTAGAAATATAGAAAAATTTAGGTCCATCTACTTATTTGAACATTCATATCGACCAAATAGAATAATCGAACATGTTACCTTGGATTTACCAAAGGCCCACACAGATTTAAACCACAAAGAGATGTTTCTAGTGATAAATAAAGGAAATAATGAACTAAACAATGAATGGACAACCATTCTTGAACCAAAATAATTACATGTGGGTTTCAAACCAAGTCTTGATCTGGTCAGAATTAAGGTTAGAGAGGACATGATTGTCACAGATCATCGCGAGTCTTTGAGACCCATTTTGGTTTTCACACTCAAGAAACATTTGCTCAAGAACCATAACCTGATCAGCTGAGTACTGCGTCTCCTTATTCCCCATAGATCCTTCGTTATCTGTTCGAATTAATCTAAACTTATTAATTTATTTATTATTATTTGAATAAAGGCTGATAATAAGCCGTATTAGTAGTTTAGACTAAGTCTTTTATTCAGTTTAGTTATTCTAGGAGAGTCATGAGTTGGTGGGAGTAGTAGAGATTTTCTAGAGCTAGTTGCATGTTTTTAGCCACTACCTTGTTTAGTTAGGCTATTTATAGTTTTGTATCTGCATTTTGATAAACAATACAAGATAATACAATGTAGTCCCAGAGAGTATTTCAGTCTTATACATAACAATTTTTTATCTTGTTTATTATGAGTTATTATTCTAGTCTTTTATTTTCAACATGATATCAGAGCTACCGATCTTTGTGGCATAACAATTTGATTTTTGAGAAGAAGCTCCAGCTGAGAAGGCCGGAGGTTGGGAAGAAGAGGTTTGTTAGGAATCATGTTCTAAGTCAGAATTCTCCCAAGTGAACTGATCAATGGATATAGATGTTGATCGATGGATAAAAGGTCAATAAAAATCAAATCAATGGATCTCCATCAACGGATGAAAGTGTCAAAGCAATCAACGGATAAAAGGCAATCAATGCACAAGGGATCGATGGATAATCAAACATTCATTGATACATCAATTGATCAATGGATAACTTATCCATCGATAGATAAGCAAAGAAGGTTCAACTAATAAGCTTCATAGTAATTATCAGTTGATCAAAGTTTCCTAAAATAGTTAGAGACAAATGAAAGGAATCTTTGTAAGAGTCTAAATCAATGGAAGATAGTCCTATCAGGAGAAGACTTTCAAAGGAACACAGTTTTCAAGGAGAAGAATAAGACAAAGGCTTTTCCAAAACAAGGCAAAGACCTAGGAAGACTGTGAAAGAAGCTACATTCTATTTTAGTGCAAACTTTGAAAAATGTAATTTGTACTAATATCAGTTGATAGAAAATAGATGTAGAAAATGAACTACTATATATAGTTTAGCAGATCATTGTAGCAAAGTAAGAAATTGAACAAGAATAGCACAATAAAGAGATAGAAAGTTATTGTAGTGCTTTTCTTAGTTCTATTCATATGTTGTAAGCAGCTTGGTTCCAAGACCAAGTTTCTTTTTAATTCTTCTAGTTCTTTCCTATTGTTTAATTTTCCAAACACTCAAACACTGTTATGAACAAACTTAAATCCGCAAGAATTTGAAATAATTCTAAAGTTTGTATTCAACCCCCCTCCCTTCTACAAACTTCTTGTACTTAAGGGAAATAATAATTGGTATCAGAGCCTAGCTTTCAGCACACAGAAAGTTAAGATCTAAGTACATCAAGTATGGGTCAGAAAGATATAGGGGTAAAAATTCCAATTCTTGAAAAAGTTGAGTACTTTCCCTAGAAGGTCAAAATGCACTTGCATCTGCTATCCATTGATCCTCCATATGTTAATTGTATAGAGAAGGATCCATATGTACCTATGAAAATAGTTACAAGTGTTAATGTAGAGGGTACTCAAGCAAGAGACAAACTCATTCCAAAGCCTGTGACTGAATACACTGATGAGGATAAGAAGGAAGTGCACAAGGACAAACTCATCTTTCCACACCCATGCCTCTTCTTCATTAAATATTACATCCCGACTAATAATAATCTTTTTATTAACTGGATTATATAATTTATTTGCCTTTGGATTCTCAGCATATCCAACAAATATGCATTTTTCAGATTCATAATCGAGTTTACCTCTCATTTCAGATGGTATGTGAGAATAACATATGCTGCCAAAAATTCTTTAATGGGAAACACACGGTTTATCGCCACTCCATTCTTCTTCAGGGGTCTTTCCTTTCACGCTTTTAGTACATGCACGATTTAGGATGTAGCCAGCTAATGCTCCAGCTTCTGCCCAGAACCGTGGAGGCAAATTTTTTGTTTTTAACATGCTACGCACCAACTACATAATAATTCGATTCTTCCGTTCTGCCACCCCGTTCAGTTGAGGGCTGTAACGAACAGTGAGCTGATGAAAAATTCCATTTTGCTTAAGATATTCTCCAAAGTCTTTCGCCATATACTCACCCCCATGGTCTGATCGTATTGCTTTCAATTGACGACCACTTTGCTTCTCAACTAAAGCTTTAAAGCTCTTGAAAACACTAAATACTTTTGATTTTTGTTTCACGAAGTATATCCATAATTTTCTGCTGAAAGCATCGATGAAGGTGAGAAAATATTGATTTCCTCCAAGAGAAGGAACTCGTATTGGCCCGCACAGATCAGAATGTACCAACTCTAATCGTTGATGTGCTCTTCTTGCTTTTCCGCTAGGAAAAGGAACACAGTGGTGTTTTCCAAATACACAACATTCACATATTTGGTCTTGTCGATTAATATTAGGAATACCCCTTAGCATATGCTCCTTGCACATTTTTTACAAAGTGTTGAAACTTAAGTGATTGTACCTATATTAGCACATGTAAATATAATTATTTACAAAATACATTTTATATTTCAGTTTTGTTAGTCTGGAGGGAAAAGTTGGTTAATTTGTTATGCATTCCACACTTGTATATAAACACTGATATGTAGAGTGTTAGCAAGAGAGATAGATTTCAATATTGAACATATAGATACAAAATTGTATATATATCTTATCTTCTCCATTTGAGTTTTAATGGCTTTTGGCATGAGTCTTATCATGTTTATCAGAACGGATAATAGGACGGAAATCGTACAAACTAGTTGTGCTGATCTTTTTTCTTCAAAAGGAATTGTATATCAAAGAAGTGTTCCTGGTAATCCTCAGCAGAATGGTAGGGTTGGACGTAAGCATAGACATTTACTAGATACTGCTAGATCGATTAGAATTCATGCTAACCTACCAATTAAATTTTGGGGTGATTGTATTTTGGCTACCACTTATTTGATCAATCTAATGCCCAGTTCTGTTCTCAAATGGAAAATTCCTTATGAAATTCTCATGAATAAGCCTGCTGATTATAGTCATTTAAGAACAATAGGCTGTCTTTGTTTTGCTTCTTTTAAGTCTCATGATAAATTAGCTCCCAGAGCTAGAAAGTGCATATTACTTGGTTATCCTTATTCTCAAAAAGGATACAAGCTTTATGACATTGATACTTATCAAGTTTTCATAAGTAGAGATGTTTTTTTTAAAGAAGATTGTTTTCCTTTCAGAATTTCCACTTCTTCTGCATCTTCTCTTCCTTCTAGTTCTTCACCTTCTCAATTAGTAAATCCTGCTATTCCTGAGTTTGATTCTGATTGTTTGGAGAATTTCATTCCTCCTACTGGTTCTCATACTTTACAATCACAACCTTCTAATTTAGATTCTATTTCTACTCCTGCCACTACTCTTGACATCTCGGTTCCTATTAGACGGTCTATTAGGATTTCTCATCTTCCCAAGAAGTATGATAATTTCATCATTCCTTCCCCTTCTTCTCATACTATTCAAGCTTCGTCTGTATCCAGTCAGGTGTTTAATGTGTTTTCTGAACCTACTTTATCTCACTTAGATACACCTTATTTGGTTAGCCTTAATGCTGTTTTGAACACAAATGAACCTAGTTCTTATAAACAAGCTAAAGATGATCCTAGATGGGTGGAAGCTATGCAAAAAGAGCTTGATGCTCTTGAGGCAAATGACACATGTGATTTGACTCATTTGCCTCCAGGTGCTCATGTTATTGGTTCCAAATGGGTTTTTAAGACTAAATTTAATCCTGATGGTTCTGTGGAGAGATGTAAGGGCTAGGTTGGTAGCAAGGGGTGATAAACAGATAAAAGGAAAGGACTATAAGCACACTTTTAGCCTAGTAGCTAAATTCACTACTATTAGATGCTTAATTGCTTCGGCTGCTGCAAATAATTGGCATCTTAAACAGTTGGATATTAACAATGCTTTCCTACATGGTTTTATTGATGAGGATATTTACATGTCTCATCCTCCTGGGTACCCAAAGGCAACTCCTAGTCTTGTTTGCAAATTAAAGGGATCAATTTATGGATTAAGACAGGCTTCTAGGCAGTGGAACAAAGAATTGACAAAATTTTTACTTGATATGGACTATGTTCAATCGAAGCAAGACTATTCTTTATTTGTTAAACAATTTGGCAGTTCATTTACTGCAATAGTCTGCTATGTTGATGATTTGTTGATCACTGGTAATGATGTGCCTGAAATTACTTCTCTTAAATCTGCTTTACATAAGGCTTTTACGATTAAAGACCTTGGCGATCTTAGTATTTTCTTGGTATAGAAGTTACCAGAAATTCCTCAGGGATTAGACAACCAACGAAAATATATTCTAGATCTTCTCAAAGACACTCATATGGAAAATTGTATACCTGCATCTTTTCCTCTATCCAAAGGCTTACAATTAAGTCTTGAAGATACACCAAAATTGGTTGATCCTGAAGTTTACAGAAGGCTTATTAGAAAGTTACTGTACTTGAATCTTACCAGGCCAGACATTTCTTACTCCGTGCAGCAATTATCTCAATTTTTATCTAGTCCTGCTCAATCTCATCTTGATGCAGCTTTACATGTTTTGAAATATCTCGAGGGTACATTGAATGTTGGTCTATTTTATCAGGCTAATGTTTCTATGGAATTATCAGCCTATTGTGATGCTGATTGGGGCACTTGTCCATTTTCAGCAAGATCCTTGTCTGGTTATGCTATTTTTTTAGGTTCTTCATTAGTTTCTTGGAAAACTAAGAAACAGAAGACTGTTTCCAAGAGTACTGCAGAAGCGGAATACAGGAGTATGAGCTACACCACTAGTGAGATCATTTGGCTTGAAGGTCTTTTACAGGATTTAAAGATTCATGTTCCTACACCTATCAACGTTTATTGTGATAACACTGCTGCTAAACACATCGCAGAACACCAGATTTTCCAGGAAAGAACTAAACATCTGAAAATGGATTGTCATTTTATTCGAGATTATGTTGTTTCTGAGTTCATCAAGATTTTTCATATCCGGACATTTTTACAACTAGCTGATCTATTGACAAAACCTCTTTCCGCTGCTCATCACAGAGTTATCTCTCAAGCTTGGCCTTCAGTTTGAACCACCCTGATGTCCAGCTTGAATGGGGGGTATTAGCACATGTAAATATAATTATTTACAAAATACATTTTATATTTCAGTTTTGTTAGTCTGGAGGGAAAAGTTGGTTAGTTTGTTATGCATTCCACACTTGTATATAAACACTGATATGTAGAGTGTTAGCAAGAGAGATAGATTTCAATATTGAACATATAGATACAGAATTTTATATATATCTTATCTTCTCCATTTGAGTTTTAATGGCTTTTGGCATGAATCTTATCAACCTAAGATGCCACAGCTAAGATTTGTCTTTGACAATTGTAGTAAAACAGGGAAGAGGCTGTTCTTGAAGTCGCAAAGAAAACATTTTATTTTCAGTCATCTTCGCTCTTGCAATGAGCACATAATTTTTGTCTCTTATTTCACATTCATTTTTCTTAAAAGATACGTGATTCCGGCCTTTTTTCATAAGCTGTCCCACACTCAAAAGGTTATGTTTTAGACCAGGACCATAATATACATTTGAAACACGCTTTGTACCTTTCTTGTTTGTATGGATATGTCACCACATCCCTCTACACGAAGTCGTTTGTCATCCCCCGTCTTTACTTCGTGTTGGATAGAAGCATCATATGTTATAAAGCTACCACGATTCTGTTGGGACAATCGAATCATGATGCTGCGTTTTATGATATGAAAACGAACGAGTTTGAATAGAAAATTAACCTTAATCGCTACGGCGCAAGCGATTCAAATCCACGTCTTCTACTGTATTCCCGTATTCACCTTGAGCGAAGTGTGGCCTTCGATCCTCCCAAGGTTGCCTCCCTTCTAGCTTTGAGATCTTAGAACCCTAGTTCTTGGTTGCCTCCTTGAACGGCTGCTCACAAAAACCCTAGTTCTTTCCAACTCATAGCTAGAAGAGAATAAGATGAATATATAGGCTACAGTAGGGATCCTGGATAATTAGGTCGGGCCTTCCAATGACATTCTAGGTCAAGCCCAATGTCATTAAATATTAATTCAATCCACTAAAGAATTAATATTTGCACTACCTCTCCTAATGCCGTAATTTAATTATTTAATTCGGCTCCAATATTATTTGCTTATTAAATTCCCCATGTTTAAGATATCGAATGTCCATTAATTAAATTAATTTCTGATAATTAATTTAATCAATATCTTTTATCCTTGATCATCCACTCAACCTTATAATTATGCAAGAACAAATCTGCCTGCAGGACTTAAGCATAATTATCTTTATGAGCTTTCAAGAGGACATCATCACCCAAATATTTTCGGACACGGTTTCCTTTTATAGTCAATATCCCACTCTGTATGCAATGTCATTGTCCAATACATAATATTGTGATTAACAAAAAATCACATCACATATGAATCAAAACATGTGCATTGCATACAAGTGTCAATCACTGTATCCGGATTAAGAACCTAAGCAATAATAATATTATAGAATCTTAGTTCTTCTTTATTATCAGAATAGAAGAACAATTCTAATATTTTAATCCCGTTCAATATACACAAAGCATACAAGTATTATTCAATAATCAAGATAGATTATTTCCAAATAATACTTCAGTCATTCCAGTGGTTTGTTTAACTCCACTTAAACTGTGAACATTTATTATATTATATATAGACACTGACAATCTAATCTTCTGTTATCTCATTTGATACTAGATTATCCACAATATATAATATACAAACAGTGTTAAAATACGCATTCAAGATTCTCAATAAAAAAAGACAATGTCATATACTTCAAACGAATAGTTCAGTATACTCTCTAACAATCTCCCACTTATATTCAAGCTATTCTTTGAGTATATCAGTGTTATATTACAAGCAATCCACTACCAATTAAATAACTATTATGTGACCATACATCTGACTCCTATCGCCTCCACATGCTGCTCAAAAGCCTTAGCTGGTAAGCTCTTTGTGAAAGGATCTGTCCGGTTGTCCTTTGATGCTATATCAGTCACAATAATATCTCCTCGCTTAACGAATTGTCGTATAAGGTGATACTTACGCTCGATGTGTTTTGCTGCCTTATGGTCTCGCGGTTCCTTTGCATTTGCCACAGCACCAGTGTTATCACAATACACTGTCAAGCTCCTAGGCAAATTAGGTACCACATCTATGTCCAAAAGAAAGTTTCTGAACCATATTGCCTCTTTGGCTGCCTCCGAAGCTGCCACATATTCGGCTTCCATGGTAGAGTCAGCAACGCATTTCTGCTTTACACTCCTCCATATTACAGCTCCACCTCCTAAGGTAAACACATATCCCGAGGTTGATTTCCTCTTATCTCTATCTGCTTGGAAATATGAATCGGTATATCCTAGAGGTAACAAATCTGAGGCCTTGTAAATTAGCATATACTCCTTAGTCCTTCTCAGGTACTTGAGTATAGCCTTTACTGCACTCCAATGTTCCTGTCCTGGGTTTGACTGATATCTGCTAACCATGCCCACGGCAAAACAAATATCAGGTCTCGTACATAACATTGCATACATTAAGCTTCCGCATGCCGAAGCATAGGGAACCGCTTTCATGCTCTCTATCGCCTCTGGTGTCTTAGGACACTGTTTCTTTGATAGAGCAACTCCATGTTTATAAGGTAGGTTACCCTTCTTGGAGTCCTGCATGTTAAAACGAGCCAATACCTCATCAATATAGGGCTCTTGGGATAAAGCCAACATCCTTTTCTTGCGATCCCTTATAACTTTGATCCCAAGGATGTATGCCGCTTCACCTAAGTCCTTCATTTCGAACTGTTTGAACAACCATGCCTTTACCGCTGATAACATCCCTACATTGTTTCCAATGAGTAAAATATCATCTACGTATAGCACTAGAAAAGTCACTGAACTACCCTCACATTTCTTGTACACACACGACTCGCTTGGACATTGATCAAATCCGTATGACTGGATTACCTGATCAAAGCGAATATTCCAATACCTAGAAGCTTGTTTAAGTCCATAAATGGACTTCTTAAGCTTACATACCAGATGCTCTTGGCCTTCCTTAATGAATCCTTCTGGTTGTTGCATATAGATGATCTCATCATCAAGACTCCCATTTAGGAAAGCTGTCTTGACATCCATTTGCCAAATCTCATAATCGAGATGAGCTGCTATAGATAAAAGAATCCGGATCGACTTTAGCATGACTACTGGCGAAAAGGTTTCCTCATAATCGATCCCTTCTTTCTGAGTATACCCTTTCGCAACAAGTCTTGCTTTCCAAGCTTTTACCTTTTTGTCAGATCCTCTTTTTCTCTTGTAGATCCACTTACATCCAATGGGTTTTACACCTTTGGGTGGTTCCACGAGCTCCCAGACTTGATTTGAATACATAGATTCCATATCAGATTTCATTGCTTTTTGCTATAGATCTGCACCTTTGTCTTGCAGTGCTTCCTCGTATGTCATGGGATCCTCATCATGTTCCTCAGAGACCAAGTCCGAAGACTCTCCCAATAACATGAATCTGCTGGGTTTATGAATAACCCTCCCACTACGACGAGACACCGGTGTGGTATTAGTGATAGGTTGTGTGTTCTCTTGTGGCTGTTCTACTTGTACTATTGGCACTTGTTCATTATTTGTCTCTCCCACTAGTTCCTCTAAAATGACACTGCTCATGGGTTTATGGTTCATCATATAGTCCTCCTCTAGGAATCTAGCATTGGTACTAACAATGACATCCCGATCCTTAGGACTATAAAATAAATATCCTTTCGTTCTCATGGGATAGCCTACAAAAAGCCTTACTTCTGTACGAGATTCTAACTTAGTCACGTTCTTGTTCAACACATGTGCTGGACAACCCCATATCCGAATATGTCTTAGACTAGGTTTTGAACCAGTCCACAATTCTTTTGGAGTCTTAGGAACTGACTTAGAAGGAACTAAATTCAAAAGATAAGCTGCTGTTTCTAAAGCATGTCCCCAAAACGACTTGGGTAATTCTGAATAACTCATCATCGATCTAACACTCTCCAAAAGAGTACGATTCCTTCTCTCCGCTACACCATTCTGTTGGGGTGTTCCAGGTGCAGTCAACTGAGACATGATCCCATTCTTTGATAAGTAATCCCTAAATTCTCCAAGCAAGTATTCGCCACCACGATCTGATCGTAGTGACTTGATACATTTTTCATGTCGCTTCTCCGTTACAGTTTTGTATTCCTTGAACTTGTCAAAGCACTCTGATTTACGGCGCAACAAATAAATGTATCCATATCTAGAATAATCATCAATAAAAGTGACAAAATATTCATAACCACCTCTTGCTTGAATATTCATGGGTCCACATAAATCAGTATGAACCAATTCTAACACATCTTTGGCTCTATTCCCCTTTGCCTTAAAAGGCCTAGTGGTCATTTTACCTTCCAAACAGGATTCACAGACTGGAAATGGCTCCACTGCCAATGAGCCTAAAGGCCCATCTACTACCAGTCTTTGAATCCTCCTCAAGTTAATATGACCTAATCTTAAGTGCCAAAGATATGTTTGGTTCAAAGAAGAAGGTTCCTTTCTTTTAGTAGTGATAGAAGATGTGTTATTTAATACCCTATGTTGTAGTTGCAGTGCAGGTTGATTAGGAGTGATTATGTATAAATTGTCTTGCAATGTACCAGAACATATAACTAGTTTATTCCTCATAATTGAAACATTATGATCCAAACAAACATTATAACCATCCAAAGCAAGTTTAGAAACCGAAATTAAATTCCTTCTAAACGAAGGTACATAAAGACAATTGTTCAAAACCAAATTCCTATCATCACCAAAAGATAAATTAACATCTCCCACTGCAACTACTGCTACTTTCGTAGCATCTCCCATGAACACATATATCTCGCCATCTCTAAGCATTCTGGATTGCTGGAACCCCTGCATAGAATTACAAACATGATCAGTGGCTCCTGTATCTACACACCAAGTGCTCGTAGATATAGCCGCTATATATGTTTCTGTAACTAGAGAAAGAGACATACCAGTATTGTTTTTCTTCTTAGGAAGAGGACAATCCTGTTTCCAGTGACTCGACTGCTTGCACCTGAAGCACTTGCTCTTGGGCTTTTTCACAGCACCACCTTGAACTCCCACAGCTTTCACAACTTTCTGTGTCTGAGCCTTTTTCTTCTTCTTGGCTTTCGGCTTAGAAGAAGAAGGTTTCTCAGACACATTGACTTGAACACTCTGCTGAAAAAGTCCTTCAGCTGCCTGAAGTTCTGTCAGAAGTTCCGCAAGACTATACATCCTTTTGTTCATGGTGTAATTCAAGTGGAACTGCTCAAAACTTTTGGGTAAACTCATAAGGATGATATCGATCAAGGTTTCCCCATCAACCTCAGCACCAAGGATCTCCATCTCATTCAGATGTGACATCATCCTGAGAACATGATCCCTTACAGGTGTCCCTTCAGCCATCTGAGTGTTCATTAAAGCTTTCATTGCTACTTGCCTTGCAGCCCTATTCTGATCTCCAAAAAGTTCTTTGAGATTAAAGAGCATATCTGAAGTAGTGGCCATAGCCTGATGCTGATGCTGCAAAACACCTGACATTGCTGCCAGAATGTAACATCGCGACATCTCATCAGCCTTAATCCACTTCTTATAATACTCCTTCTTAACTTCAGAAGCATTCTCAGCAGGCTCCTCTGGCTTGGGTTCATTAATGCAAAATTTGTACTCCTCAGCAGTCAACACAATGTCCAAATTACGTTTCCATTCAATATAGTTAGGTCCAGTAAGTTTGTTATCCTTAAGTATGGTAAAAAGTGGATTAAAGCACATTATATCCTGAGAATCATACATATAACACATAATTAGAGGGTGTTAAAAAAATTGGTTCCTCTAACAATTATTTAAAATTAAAACACCAACACTTAAACACCATAGGTTTCCGGTATGCCACGTTGGGTGACTTATATACCACCTAAATTTATTTAAATGTTACTTCGGTCCTACTACTAAATAATTAGTCACGTTAGGGTGATCTATATTATTTTTCATAGCTAAGTGTATACCATTATTAAATCTTAAATTAATAATAATAATACCAGATGCGCCTTTTGACTATGATAAATTCTTGCTCCTAACAATAAGATACTACTAAAATTACAAATCTAAAGAGTATTCAGACTGACTGGCCAGGCCGGTGGAAGCATTGCCAAGAGGCTAACCACTTTTCTAGACACCAATCTAAATGGCCAGGTAAGCTGCACGCTTTCCTAGACACTAACGCAAGAATACTCAAAGATGTGTTATTTTAGATTCTCTTCCTAGTTGAGCGTGAAAGCTATCAAAAAAATAGGGTATCCTTTTATTATTTGAATTCTATGAAACTTAGTACGCCACGTTGGGTGACATATGTACCTTCCAATATTCATAATTAATTTTAGAAGTTTGTTCTAGTAATTTCCATAACACTCTAGACACCATAAATTACATGCCACGATGGGTGACGTATACATAATTTATATTTGACTTAGTGTTAAATTACATACAAACAATAATGGAGACCATGGGATTTAATACCAAATTAATTCCCTCTCCCACTTAGTATTTTACTATGAGGATTTTATCTAGATGCATCGTCCTATGTTATTTTTTCGCAGTCCACATGTATCATAATAACAATACATATAACACATAACATAGCAGCATACTCATCATGATTAAAGCATAATAAAACAGCCCTATGTTCATGTCGTTCTAGCATGCGAAGGGTTAGTATCACATGGCATAACAAACAAACATGGAACACATAGTAGTAATAATCAAGATCAGCAAACATTATGTAAAACATAATAAAATACATCCACTTTTATGGCCCCGAAGAATAATCTTCAAAATCATCCATCGATAAATTTTCGAAAATCTTCAGCCGCCTGTTTGACTGCCTAAACGAGCTCAGAATGGCTTGAAAAATCTGGAGATGGTTTCCATCTCAGCCTGTAGGTCTCGTTCTGCCGTTTCCGAAAAGGTATTATTCGCCCCAATCGGATATCGTATGCAAAATCTGTAGCCAGAACAGCGAAGCAGCCACGAAAACAGCATATAGCAGCGGAAGAACTCTGTTTCTCGCATCTTCGTTGATCAAACAATTACATACGACAAATACAACAGAAAAATCTATTCTATTACATCAGATCATAATCTAAATTGAATACAATTCGAATTTCAAGATTACAATCAAAATAGAAATCAAAATTTAAAACTAATCATGATCAACCCTCATGATTTAATTTACAACCACGATAAACCACGTGGGATCCAAAAACATAATTACAACCATGGCCATAATAGTGGATAACAACCTGCATCAAAAAACAATACAAACCCACCACTATATACATACATAATTACGACATGGACATCATATCATATAACACAGAACCCTAGAACCTGGCTTTGATACCAATTGTTGGGACAATCGAATCATGATGCTGCGTTTTATGATATGAAAACGAACGAGTTTGAATAGAAAATTAACCTTAATCGCTACGGCGCAAGCGATTCAAATCCACGTCTTCTACTGTATTCCCGTATTCACCTTGAGCGAAGTGTGGCCTTCGATCCTCCCAAGGTTGCCTCCCTTCTAGCTTTGAGATCTTGGAACCCTAGTTCTTGGTTGCCTCCTTGAACGGCTGCTCACAAAAACCCTAGTTCTTTCCAACTCATAGCTAGAAGAGAATAAGATGAATATATAGGCTACAGTAGGGATCCTGGATAATTAGGTCGGGCCTTCCAATGACATTCTGGGTCAAGCCCAATGTCATTAAATATTAATTCAATCCACTAAAGAATTAATATTTGCACTACATCTCCTAATGCCGTAATTTAATTATTTAATTCGGCTCCAATATTATTTGTTTATTAAATTCCCCATGTTTAAGATATCGAATGTCCATTAATTAAATTAATTTCTGATAATTAATTTAATCAATATCTTTTATCCTTGATCATCCACTCAACCTTATAATTATGCAAGAACAAATCTGCCTGCAGGACTTAAGCATAATTATCTTTATGAGCTTTCAAGAGGACATCATCACCCGAATATTTTCGGACACGGTTTCCTTTTATAGTCAATATCCCACTCTGTATGCAATGTCATTGTCCAATACATAATATTGTGATTAACAAAAAATCACATCACATATGAATCAAAACATGTGCATTGCATACAAGTGTCAATCACTGTATCCGGATTAAGAACCTAAGCAATAATAATATTATAGAATCTTAGTTCTTCTTTATTATCAAAATAGAAGAACAATTCTAATATTTTAATCCCGTTCAATATACACAAAGCATACAAGTATTATTCAATAATCAAGATAGATTATTTCCAAATAATACTTCAGTCATTCCAGTGGTTTGTTTAACTCCACTTAAACTGTGAACATTTATTATATTATATATAGACACTGACAATCTAATCTTCTGTTATCCCATTTGATACTAGATTATCCACAATATATAATATACAAACAGTGTTAAAATACGCATTCAAGATTCTCAATAAAAAAAGACAATGTCATATACTTCAAACGAATAGTTCAGTATACTCCCTAACAGATTCCCCGTCATGTTGTTGCTGCAACCACCATCAATATACCAAAGTTTGTCTAGAGAATCTTCTTCCACATTGCAAGCAAGGAGAACAGATTCTTCATTTATCTTTTCTGAATTTTCATGTAGGAAATTAGACTCCTAATTTTCATCTCTAAGCCTCTTATAACAATTTTTCTTCAACTGGCCAAATTTATGGCAATACTGACATTGAACATGCTGATGAGTGATGCCTCGTACTCTTTCAAATTGTCTTGCACGACCCCTGCCTCTTCCACGATCATAATATCCCTTATTTCCATCATTTGTGTTGGCTGGAAAATTGTCAACAACATGAGATGGAGTTTCAAATTGCTTGATCCTCAATTCATGAGATTGCAGAGAGCCTGACAAAGACTCGAATGATAGTTCACTCAAGTTCTTTGATTCTTCTGTTGCGACAACAACATGCTCATATCTTTTGGTCATACTTCGAAGAATTTTTTCTGCTATCCGCTGGTCTTTCAGTTCTTCTCCATTGATTTTGAGTTGATTGGATATAGTAACAACTCTATTGAAATATTCTTCAACAGATTCTGATTCTTTCATCAGAAGCAAGTCAAACTCTCCTAACCATCTTCAACTTATTTTTGCCTTTCTATAGTGCTGAGAATTGTCCAGGCTCCGTTTGATGTTTCTACTGCAGAAATCCTTTCAAAGATAGCTTCATCTACTGCCTGATAAATAAAATACAACACCTTTTTGTCCTTCTTGCGACTTTCTTTTAAAGCTGTCAATTGTTGTGGATTGAGTGTAGTTTGATCAGCTGGTTCATTATAACCATTCTCCACAATTTCCCAAAGATCTTGGGAACCACAAATAATGCTTTCATCATGATACTCCATTGGCTAAAATTCTTGCCATTTAGACGAGGAAGTTGGGTTTGTAAGATGTTATTGCTGGCCATTTTGAACAAAATAAATTATGAAATTCTGGACAGTTTTTCCGGGGTGATTTCTGACTAATTTAACGGTGATTTCAGGGCTGTTTTCAGGGGTATTATGACTATTTCTTGGACTGATTTTGGCTAGCTCTGATACCGATTTGATGGACAATAATATGTAAAGAGAAGAAACTTGTTCTCTGAAATTTCTGATATATCATTCAGTCATGGTTTGATGTAATTTATAGGATTACAAGATAATATATTCACTGAACTAGTACAAATGAACTCTTAATTATCTTGGAATATGTGAAACAAATTCATAGTATAGATTCATGTATCAGATTCATGTACAGAACTTAAATAGACTTTCTAGAAAAATCTAGCTTATATTCCTACAAATACTAGCAGTTCACAAATAAGACCAGAAACCACAAGCCACAGTTATCCTTCAGCATAAATTAGGATTACATGGTGGCAGTCTAGTTTTACACCAATGAAGCCTGGAGATTTGGGGAATATTAAAAATGGATTCAACATGTCAAGTTTCTCCGACAAAACAAGCTGCAAATAGCCTAATACTAGTGAAGAAAACTCAGATAAACCTAGTTTTAATGGTTTTGGATGCAAGTCCAGTCCCATGCTCCTCTGAAGTTTAGCTCCATTCTAAATCTGAAAAAGTGAAATAATTAATTTACCAATCAAGAAAAGAAACATGGCAGCACTTTTTCCATACACAAAACTTTTGTGAATACTGGGTTAGGCCTTTTGTGAATACAATATTACGTTTTTGTATATTTTTCCCGTGGACCATGTGAGCTATTAGCCATATATATTATATACTGTTGTTACTTTTATAAAAATAACATAAAATTAATAAATATACATCATTTCTAAGTTTAGCATTCTCAAGGCAAAGTTTGTGGGTTTCAGAACCCTCCTCTTTTGAACCTTCTAAAAAAAATTATTATTCAAAACATGAAATATACACGGTAGCATGTTAATAGGTTATAATTTTACTTTAATCTTAAGCATACAAATTTGACTATTTCTATTATGAACAAACATATTAGTCAACTAATTATATCATAGATAAATGGTTAACATATATTAAATAAACTTTCCTAAAAGAATATTACCTTCAAAACCATTGGGTATCACATATCGGAGCATTTTCTTCATTGTTTCCTGTAAGATAGTATTACATAAATTGATGAATGAAAGTTCATAATATTTTGGGACAAAAAATTCATATAAAATAATATTTTAAAAATTGGATGGTAACAAACTAACATACCGATTGATTAATGTTGATTGATCTAGGTCATAATTCATATAGTTTTATCAATAAGATTTTCTTTCAATATATATACAAATTAGTGTAAATTTAATATTTCACATAAAAGTTGTGGGAAACCAATGAAAATAAGAAATAAATGAATCTAATAATATAGGTATAGAGAAAAGGACTCATGAATGGTGATTAGTTATTTAGGTCCCTATCTAATCTCAAATGAAAAGGGTAAATCTCGATTCCTGGACTAAATTGAATTGAAAGTGAAAATAATTAAGAAACAAAATCGATCCAATAAATACACACCTGTTAATTATCTTCTCGTGAGGCTCGTTGTAATTTTGGTGGACATCTTTTTCCATTGATGCAGTAGATCCCAAAGTTGAAGAGAGGTACGGAAAAGAAGATCGGGGTGTAATTATAAGCTTGGCTGCTGAGGGCGGCCCGTGATGAGGGAAGACTGGAAATATATATGCTTACATGTGGCTCCTCGTATTAGGTTTTGACTATATTTTTCAAATCATACATGTACAATTTAGAAAAAACATATCTAGAAATAAATTAAAAAATTGCATAAAAACACTTCACTTTTTTTTGGGCAAAAAATTGAATTTTTTTATTTACATGATAATTTATTATATATAAAAAATATTATATTTAATTTATATTTTAAAAGGCCTCATTTTTTTAAATTTAGTTCTCAAAAAGTACAAAGAGTTCTTGAACGTGGGTGAAGAAAATGAGCTATTTCTTTTTAAACATATATTGTGACATGCACCATTTTTAATGCAAATTTTTTTTATTAATAATTTGGGGAAAAATATGGAGTTTTAAATTTAGATAATATGGATAATTTGCAGTGGAGTTTGGACTTAATTTGAGAATTGTGGATAGGATGAATTTAATTTTAATTAATTATTTCAGAATATTTTAGGAATATTAGAAATATTTCAGTGGTCTATTAATTTTAGGAGAATATTATTTTGAGATACGCCTAAAATTATTATGATTCCAAAAATGAGAATTTTATTAATTTAGTGTAGAAATATTTATAAAAATTAGATGTAATTAATTTATTTGATATAATTAATTTAGATTTTATCTAAGTATTGGGTTAGAAGTGTTGTGGGCTAGACATTTTATTTTATTTAGAGCTCAACTAGTTGTCATTAAATATTAATGGATGAAAAACCATTTCACTTTCATTTTTATAGCATCTCCACCTTTTACATTCTAGAAAGAAATATATTAAAATTCAAGATCAAGTCAATCTTAAGCCTGATCGTGCATGCTATTGGAGTTTTAGAAAGCTTGTGAGTCTCCTCATTGCCATATAAAGGGGTTGCAAGAAATTTGGCTTTTGTAAAGAGGAAGTTTTAAATTTGGTTTTTTTATTAATGAAAGAGGCAAGATTATCCCACCTATATAACTTTGTATTTATTTAAACTTAGTTGGATCATGAGTTTTGTGGATTGCATGTAATATTTTTTGAGTTCTAATTTATTTTCATTTGAATCCATGCTTGGTATGCTGATTAAATGAGTTTTGGTGTTGTGTTATGCTATGGGAGATGGGGAGAGTTATGCTATGGGAGATGGGTAGAGGGAAGCGCCACCGGTGGCTGGCAGTGTGGGATGATGAAGGGGAGATAAATGCATGTATGTGTGATAACATCTATGACTACTATGCTAGATTTCGACCTAGGTCAAGGAAAAGGAGATGTCTTATCAAGAATTACAAAGAAGCTTCTTTGTTTAATGGTCTGCAAATTTGATCAAAATGCCGACAAAGAAGATGATGATAGGAAACCTTTAAGGAGGTCTTATCAAGAATTACGAAGAAGATGCTTCTTCCATTATTCTTATTTTTTGTTTAAAATAATTGTTATACTTGCACGTGCCCTATCCAAATATGGTAAAATTGATCTCCTTTAGGAGTGTAAAGTTCCAGAGGAAATTAATGATACTCTTCATGCCAACAAAGACTTGTTATACAAATCACTAAATTTCACAATTAATCAAGATCTAAGTAGATAATTGTGTGCAAATAATTTATCTTTGGTGCGGGGACAACTAAGGACTACAAAGTTTATTACGGGTTACCCATTTGAAGGGTTTTGGTGAATATTCTCAGTGAAAAAAAAGCTAAAAATATAATGAGAACCCCAATGGGCATCCATGCCAAAACTTTGGTTAATATTCATAGACATGAGTATATATTAGTAGTTAATGTGGTGTGGGAAATGATATAATGGAGGAAATAAATGAAATTTAAATTCACGTATCATGTGTATACGATATACATCTGTACGATAATGAAGCTGGTATTAGTTAAAATTTGACCGACCCCACAATTTCATAAAGACAGTTGTCACATCAAGAAACATGCTAAATGTACATTATGTCCATTGGTGTTTGGTCCCTCGAAATGGTCATTAACAACAACAAACCGTTCGGAAGTCGTCGTAATTTTGTTAAATAAAAATTATGCCGCTAACATATTGCTATGGAATTCAGTTTTTCTGACAAAAAGTTTTGTTTTAAATGGTTCATTTCTTGTAGTGGTATAGATTTTGGCTAGGTCTGAAATATGTCACCGTGATGAATATGGATTTTATTTTTCAAAATTTGATGAAAAACAATTTGCGCGAAAACTAGTTTCGATGAGTTCTTTAAATTTTAGCAGTATTGTATCTTTTACATATCTTGATAAACAAATAACCACCTAGCTATTAAGGTCACGCTCTCTTCTCGGTCCCAATTTCTAATATCCCCCTCCCATGTATACGGGTTTAAGGAAAGGATGGTTATCCTTGCTCTACCCTCGGGTAGGATTGTTATGATGCTGAACTTAGAGAGCAGTTCATGCTCAGTTCCCGCAACTAATTTATGTTAAGGTTTGTGTTTAATTTAGTTTTAATCACTTCAGGCCCCACTTCTTGCTAGCTCTTATCCTCAGACTTGAAAGGACCGTATCTTCAAGCTCCTATAATGACGCACAGTCATGCACATGCACTATCTAGATGATTATACTCAGTGCTACCTATTTCTTTTCATTAGTCACTCTTAATCCTCTTGCCAACCACTTGCCTCAAGTTTTTTAGGCTTCTTTCTTCATTTGGAAATCTAGAAACTTTGATGGTGAAATGCCAATAGGTTTTTATATTATCTTTGTAGGCTAGCCATGCTACTTTTCGTGCACTTTTTACAAGTTTTTATTAATGAAGTATAGTTTATTATTATCTTTTTTTTGGTATATTAATTAAATTTTGGAAGTATTGAAGTATTATAGATTATAATATTTATTTTATTCATGACATTCACAAAATTGAAATTTTTTTAGATGATATTTTAGTTGAACATGTTGGTCAAGAGATGACAATGCAAGTTGCATATTGTTATATTGATAGTGCATCAATATTGCCCCAACTTTACGGTCCTACGTATGCTAGAGTAGACACTTCATGTGGACCATGTGAGCTATTTGCCATATATAAACTGTGGTTACTCTTATAAAATTAACATTAAATTAATAAATATACCTCATTTCTAAGTTTAGCATTCTCAAGGCAAAGTTGGTGGGTTTGAGAACCGTCCTCTTTTGAACCTTCCAAACAAATTATAGAAAACATGAAATATACACCATAGTATGTTAATAGGTTATAATTTTACTTTAATCTTAAGCATACATATTTGACTATTTCGATTATGAACAAACATATTAGTCAACTCATTATATCATAGATGGTTAACATATATTAGATAAACTTTCCTAAAAGAATATTACCTTCCAAAACCAATGGGTATCCCATGTCATGGAGCATTTTCTTCATTGTTTCCTGTAAAATAGTATTACATAAATTGATGCATGGATGTTGATAATATTATATTTTGGGAAACAAATTCATATAAAATCAAATTTTAAAAATTGGGTGATAACAAAATGACATACTGATTGATTAAGGCTGATTGATCTGATCATAATTCATATACTTTTCTCAATAAGATTTTCTTTCAATATATATACAAATTAGAGCAAATAAAAGTTTTGTGAGAAACTAATGAAAACAAGAAATGAATGAACCAAACAATATAGGTATAGAGAAAGGGACTCATGAATGGTGATTAGTTGTTTAGGTCCATATCTAATCTCAAATGAAAAGGGTAAACCTCGATTCCTTGAAAAAATTGAATTGAAAGTGAAAACAATTAAGAAACAAATTGATACATACCTGTAAATTAAGAAACAATTAAGTTCAAAATGTTTTTTTATAGGCTAAAGGTTATAGACTTTTTAATGTTGAGACTAATGGTTATAGACTTTTTAATGTTGAAACTAACAAAATAATTATTAGTAGAGATGTTTTATTTGATGAAAAAGAAGCCTGGAATTGGAAAGAAAGAAATGTGGAACATATCAATCAACCAATTTCTCCAACGATAAGTGGAAAAACTGAAGAAAGAGAGAACAAGATGAACAAACCCAAACTTCAGAAGCCGAGGATGATAATGAAACTCCACCAAGAAAATGGAGACGATTAAGTGACATTTATCAATCTTGTAATTTTGCAGTTAGTGAACCTGAAAATTTTGAAGAAGCAGCAAAGCAAGAGTTATGGCAAAAAGCAATAGATACAGAAATGCATATGATTGAAAAAACTAAAACATGGGAGCTTATGGCCAGGCCCGAAGGAAGATAAATTATAAGGCCGAAGTGGATCTACAAGACCAAGTTAAATCAAAATGAAGAAACTCAAAAGCATAAAGCGAGAGTCGCTAAAGGCATCACCCAAAACGCTGGCTCGAAACTATAAGAACATTGATTGCTCTTGCTACATAAAAGAAATGGCAAATTTTTCAACTTCATGTTAAATCAACATTTTTAAATGGGAAATTAGATGAAGAAATTTATGTTGAGCAGCCGCAAGGTTGCTTGGTGGAAGGATGAGAAAACAAAATATACAAACTCAAAAAGGCCCTTTACGGTCTTAAACAAGGACCTCGTACATGGTACAAAGAGATTGACAGCTACTTTCTAAATATTGAATTTCAGAGAAGTAAAAGTGAGGCAACATTGTATGTAAAGAAGAAAAGAAGTAAAATTATAAATGTTTGTCTCTATGTTGATGATCTCATATTCACCGGAAATGATATGTCAATGATGCAAAATTTTAAAGAATACACGATGAAGGCTTATGAGATGAGTGATTTAGGGTTTCTTCATTACTTTTTGGGCATAGAAGTATCACAAGGGACTGATGGGATTTTTGTCTCCCAAAAGAGGTATGTGAAACTGTTCTTCATAAATTTAATATGTCAAGTTGCAACCCTGTTTCTACACCATTGGTTGTTAGTAAAAAAAACTATCAAAACATGATGGTACATTATGGGTTGATAGCTCTCTCTATAAAAGTTTAGTTTGTAGCATATTATATCTTACTCTAACAAGGCATGACATCATGTTTGATGCAACTCTACCATCACGATTTATGCAAAATCCTAGTAAACTTCATTTTGGGGCTGCAAAAAGAATTTTGAGATACTTCCAAGGGACACTTGACTATGACATTTTTTACAAGGCTCGAAAAAATTTAAATTTGATTGCTTACTCGGATAATGATTGGGTTGGAAGCATCAATCACAAGAAAAGTACCTTAGGTAATGCATTCTTACTAGGTACGAACATTTGTTCCCGGTTGTCAAAAAAACACAAGGTTGTGGCACAATCATCAGCAGAATCTGAATATGTGGAAGCAGCAAAAGCAACTTAATTCTCAAGCTATTTGGCTAAGGAGAATTCTCGATGATATTGTCGAAAAGTAGAAGAAAGCAACAATTTTATTTTGTGACAATAAATATGCCATCTCTATTGCAAAGAATCTTGCGTGTCATGAGATAACGAAGCACATAGCCATCAATATCACTTTTTTCGGTATGCAGTTGAAGAAGGTGAAATTCAACTACAATATTGCAAGTCACAGGAACGACTAGTGGATATTTTTACAGAGGCTCTCCCAAAAGAAAACTTCTGCTATCTTCGTGAACGTATTTGAGTTGTTAAACAAGTGCATTAAGGTGGAGTGTTGGAACTAATGCACTTTCAGAATTCATGATTAGATTGGTATTTAATTATGTGTTCATGAACCATTGTAATCTGATCATGAACCATTGTAATCTGATCATTTAGAATTATATTTAAGGTTCAATGAATCATCTATTATTATAAATTTTAGTAAGCTCTGTAAAGCTATATATAGAGTATTGTACTCAAGAACATTCAGATTATCAAGAAATACAAGTTTCTTTCACATATTTGTTCTACTAATTAAGAGCTCTGCTAATTCCCTCATGGTCGATATATCAACCACATATATTATGAGTCATAAACTTTAGCAGATCATAAACATAGTTTTTTTAGTTGTTACACCACAAATTAATACTCAATTCTACAGTAATCCAAGAGAACCAGATCCATAAGTATGATAAAGCAATTTAATGGAAGCACTGGCAAATTTTGTCAGCATGCAAAACACTCTAGAGAAGCTTGGTAGAATATTCATCCTCCAAATTCAGCTGCTGCACCTCGATCCGAAGGTATTCACACTCCAACAACAACAGTTCTAAACGTGCAGCTCTCTTCAAATTCTTAAAAACAGATCTTGGAAGTTCTGTAGCCGAGAAATGGTCGAGTGAAGTCTGTATCCAAATAGAAGCATATGTGTGACGATAAACTGAATTTCAAGTAAATTTAAGTATTTAAATGGATAACATAGCCTACATATTTCTGTAGCTTGCAAATACATTCATTCTTCTGTATTAGCAGCTGCATCTTGCCCTTAAGGTATTCATTCTCCAACATTAGTACTTTGTTCGCAGCAATCATTTTTTCACTTACTAGCTGTAACAATAAACCCTCATTCTTTTGATCGGGACGCCTGTAAGAAAAGAGGGGAAACAAAAGAAGCTAAATTAATCCCCACTTAATAAGCCTGGAAAAAAGTATCTTCGAAAAATTATAAAACATATAATTGGTAAGAATTAGAAATATAGAAAAATTTAGGTCCATCTACTTATTTGAACATTCATATCAACCAAGTAGAATAATCGAACATGTTACCTTGGATTTACCAAAGTCCCACACAGATTTAAAACACAAAGAGATGTTTCTAGTGATAAATAAAGGAAATAATGAAGTAAACAATGAATGGACAGCCATTCTTGAACCAAAATAATTACCTGCGGGTTTCAAACCAAGCCTTGATCTGGTCAGAATTAAGGTTAGAGAGGACATGATTGTCACAGATCATCGCGAGCCTTTGAAACCCACTTGGGTTTTCACACTCAAGAAACATTTGCTCAAGAACCATAACCTGATCAGCGAGTACTGGTCTCCTTATTCCCTATAGATCCTTCGTTATCACCATTAGTCCCCTAGCCTTCATTTCCATTTTTAAACCGAAACCTCTTCAAAATGTGATTGCCTATAGGTTTTTGTTTGAAAAAGCAAAGTAAAGACCAATATGACTTCTGATTAGTGTATATTTGTCTCTTTGGTGAAAAAATCCACCATTTATTACTCCAATACCAGTATCCACTAGTTTTTTTAATGCTATATATGAGAGTTTAAAAGATTTTATAAAATATTAATTGAATACTTTCAAGTTCTAAAGAATTATTTAAAATCTTAATTGAGTACCCAAAAATTTTAAAAGATTTTCTAAAATTATAATTAAATTCCACAAATTTTGATATACTTTTTAAAATTGATTATGAGTAGAGGACGTATAGGTATTTTTGTAAATTAATAAATTAATTTAATGCAATAATAGACATACGTTACACCCATCAAACATATTCTATGTACGTTATCCCCGTATAACCCTCCATATGTGAGTATATATCAGCGGCCCTCAAACCCAAGCCATATACACAATAACTCTGAAACTCTTTGTAGCCTACAGTCTCGATCCAACCTAGGAAAATCATTGACAACACATATACATACCTCCTTGTAAGCAAATAGATATAAACAGCAGGTAATTTGTTACTCGTAAATATCATCATTTATGATTTCGATCTCGTCTTGGATCGGTAAGATGACATTGAAGTGAGCCTAAGAATTTATGATATGTACATATATAATTTTATGCATTCGATCATCTTATTTAAACTATTCTTTAAGGGTTAGATATCCTTATTTAATTTTAGATTATTTCGAAATTACTTTATTCACTAAACTGACCGTATTCATAAATATTCGGTCGGGTTTAAAGGCGGTCAGATTTGTACAAATAAACTAGCTTCTGTCACAAACCCAACCGGTTTTGCACAAATGGTCGGGTTTAGGAAAACCGACTGAACGTCAGTCGGGTATGACGGTCGGTTTTGGACTGAGTTTTTTTCTCTTCGGGCAGTGACACGTGTGTTGGTCCCACACACGTGTCACAGCCACGTCAGCAAAGTGGGGTCAACCCGAAATCGACCACTTTCCACCGACGGTCGGTTTTCGTAAAACCGACGGACATTCTCATTCAATTGGGTATGACGGTCGGTTTTCGACTGAGTTTTTTCTTATGTGGCAATGACACGTGTGTTGGTCCCACTGCCACATCAGCATTGTGAGGTCAATAAGAGTCAACTCTGGTCAAGGCTAAACCCGATCATTTTTTGCCAAAATCGACCAGTTTTAACCCGACCACAATTTTCAGTCATGTTTAGTTAAAACTGACCGCTTTGTCTTTAAAACCAACCGTTCGGGCGGTCGGTTTTGACTCTGTTTCTTGTAGTGATATACTTATATTTTACTATATTTTTGGAGTTTATTGAGAAAAAATTAATTAATTTGTAAATTTTTATTTAGTCTTCTAACAGATTTTGTATATATGTGTTAATATGCAGTGTCACACATACAAATCTTTAAAAGAAATAAAGATTTTCTGGGAGATGAGTTTTGGGGCTGCTCATGGTACATTAATTTGGGAATATATTGTACCCATCTGCATGCTGGAAAATGGAATCTTTGTCTGACCTGTAGGTGGATACAAATTTCTTTAATTAGTTGTGCTATATTTTTCTTTAAGATACCGCCGTATGTAACAACATGGAATTTCTTCATTATCCTTATATATTCTTGATGAGTTAACAAAAATTAATTAATTTTCCGCTCTTTAATTATTCATTCTTTAACAATGAACGAATGGAAAATTGTGTTTCGAAATTTTAAATCATGGTTGCGTACGAGACATGAGTTGTTGTTCTTCAGTGTCAAGCCCATGCATTTGCTGGTGGCAGGATAGGATGCTTCAACTTGTCTGTGAAAGGTCATGTTGATTGTCTTCGGTTCCTCAGATCTTTCGATGTTCCTTTAATGGTTTTAGGTAGGGGTGGATAGACCATGCAGAATGTAGTCTGGTGCTGGTGCTATGAGGTTCTCTCTCTCTCTCCCCTTCTCTGTTGGTTTAATAATATGTATTCAAAGTACAGACTTGCACCATAATACTTTCCTGGAGAAGATTTTCATTATCTAATTATTGAAGCCACACCTAACACAAGTTATTTTCAGACAATTCCAGCTGCAGAAATTATAAATAAAACTGAAGTTGATCTCGTCAACTAAGTCAATAGTTGTTGATATTGTTTAGTCGATATTGTTGTATAATATTATGCATGTAAGTTGTTAAAGATAGATATTAGTAAAAATCTCATCTGATAAATATTTAGATAAGATATCTACTGAACCTTTGTATATATATATTGAGTGACAATTGAATGAAAAGACAATTCCTTCACACTATCATTTTCTATATGGTATCAGAGCTTTTTCAGCGTAATCGTTCATCGATCCTCAGCCTTCACTGAAAATTGAATACTATCATTTTTATCCTTGTTTTAAACCAATACATTTTTTTTAAATATGACTTCAGAAACCAATACCACAAATCCAGCATTGATAAACAAAGAGGTAATTCCACTTAGTGCTACCACCCATTTTCCAACGAAACTTAACGGTTCAAACTTTCCGATATGGAAAAAACAGATTGAAACTACCTTATTTGGTTATAACCTGCTGTGCTATTTAACAGGAGAATTACTGCAGCCTATTCAGTTCACTTCTGAGAAAACACTCAACCCAGAATATCAATTATGGTCTCGCCAAGATCAATTCATTTTAAGTGCACTACTTGGGAGCTGTATTGCAACAATACAACCGTCAATTTCCACCGCCCTCACTTCCAAAGAGGCTTGGGAAAAGTTACAAAAATTGTACGCAAATAAGTCGAGATCTCATGTTCTTGCTCTCAATGCAAAATTAATGCAAAATCCTCGTGGCAATCGTTCCATCTCTGAGTATATGCAAGATGTACGAGCCACAGCTGATGCACTGGCCCTTGTGGATTGCCCAGTTTCTGATGAAGATTTTTTTCTTACAGTCATTACTCAACTTGGTTCTGAATTTAGCAACATCACCTCTTCACTTCGAGCCATAGATTCAATAATTTCCTTCGATGACCTTGTTGACAGACTCAAAGATATGGAGATTCAAATCCAAAAGGATGTAACCCCTTTAGCAGTTCCTGTCAGTGAAACAACAATTCCTGCCATTCCAACAGCAAACTACACCAGTAAAAACACAAAAAATTCAAGACCCCAACCATTCTCTCAAACACCCACATGGAGACCTACATCTCATACAAATCGAACCTGAAAACCTCATGTCAACACCTATCATCGGAATTCTTCTTACCCATCCCATCGTCCCTCAGTCAATATTGGTCGCAACTCATCATCTTATTTGTTACTATTGTAACAAACCCAACCATACTATAAAAGATTGTCGGTAATTGGCTAAATTTTTGTGTGATTTTGGCATACAACCGCAAGCAAATATCACCTCTACTGGTCCTATTTCTCCTCAACCATGGTTGTTTGACTCTGGAGCATCACATCATGTAACGACAGATTTGTCCAACCTTTCTAATTATTTTGAACCTGACGTTATTAATCTTGGGGATGGTTCAGGTTTACCAATCATGCACACTAGCACTAGTACCTTCCACACACCACACAAATCATTTGTTCTTAACAATGTTTTGCATGCACCATCTTTAAATAAAAATCTTGTCTCAGTTGCCAAATTTTGTCAAACTAACTCTGTCTCACTTGAATTTTTTCCTTTCTATTTTTTGGTAAAGGACTTGCGCACGGGGACGCCTCTTCTTCGCGGCGAGAATCTAAATGATGTATATGTTGCATCCTCACTTTCTCCAACAATCAATGCCACCACAGTCTCTCCACTCCAAATTTGGCACCGTCGTCTTGGCCACCCATCTATTCGGACTCTTCAATCCATTATCACTAATAATAAATTATGTCATTCATCTTCTAGTTTTCAATTTTCTTGTCATGATTGTCAGTGTAATAAAAGTCACAAACAACCATTTGGGACTCATAGTTCTTTAATAAGTACATCCCCATTACAACTTGTGTATACTGATGTATGGGGACCATCCGAGTTATCAGTTGATAAATTCAGCTATTATCTCATTTTTGTAGATCATTTCTCAAAATATATTTGGTTTTATCCTATGCGAAAAAAGTCTGATGTTTTTCAACTATTTTGTCGATTTAAAAAGTTAGTTGAAAATTATTTCCAATTACCCCTTATCTCCGTGTATTCGGATAATGGTGGTGAGTATGTTGCTCTCAAGCCAATATTTAATTCTGAAGGTGTTTCTCATTTCATAACCCCACCACATACTCCAGAACACAATGGGTATGCTGAAAGACGTCACCGTCACATCACCGAAACAGGCTTAGCTCTTCTTCATCATGCATCCCTTCCTTCGTCCTACTGGACTTTTGCATTCCAGACTGCTGTTTATCTCATTAACAGACTCCCCACTCCTTCCCTTCACAATAGCTCACCATTTGAGACTCTTTTTCGTCAACCTCCAAACTATGATAAACTACGTGTCTTTGGGTGTCTTTGTTATCCTTGGCTTCGCTCATATAATAATTCTAAACTCCAACCTCGCTCTCGAGCATGTATCTTCTTAGGATATTCAGACTCCCAATCAGCGTACAAGTGTTATGATCGTTCTTCTCATCGAATATTTCTCTCACGTCATGTCAATTTTGTTGAGAATGTCTTTCCATATAGGGTGCAACATGATACTGATTTTAGTTCTTTTCCAGCAGCAGAGGCGACTCCAGTGCATTCCAATACTCCTCCACCTGCTTCACACCTATCACATGTTATCACAGCTTCCCAACAAATCCAACCAGTGCCGGTACTACCATCACCCCCTGCAATATCCACCCAACACGACCCTACTCCCTCCCCTAGCCCTGTACATTCTCACACATCCCCCATCCATCACATTCCACCCACCCGCCCAGTAAGAAATCGTTATCCAAATTCTCGATACTTCAATTCAGCTTTCATAAACACTACCACCAAACACCCGCTGCCAACTATCAGTGAGCCCACAAATGTATCTGAAGCCCTTAAACATTCACATTGGCGAAAAGCTATGTCTGAGGAATATACTGCCTTAGTGCAAAATGTCACTTGGGAATTAGTACCACGAGAATCTCAAAATGTAGTTGGATACAAGTGGATCTTTCGTACTAAACGAAATCCTGATGGCTCCGTTTCACGGTATAAGGATCGTCTTGTTGCCAAAGGATTTCATCAACGGCCCGGGTTGGATTATTCAGAAACTTTTGCCCCGGTCACGAAACCGGCCACTATTCGCATTGTCTTAAGTCTCGCGTTGTCTTATGGTTGGTCCTTATGTCAATTAGACGTCAATAATGCTTTTCTCAATGGTACACTGCGTGAACCGGTTTATATGATGCAGCCTCCCGAATTTGTGGACAGCAATTTCCCACATCATATTTGTAAGTTACGAAAGTCCATCTATGGGCTTAGACAAGCATCTCGTACGTGGTACCAAGAGCTCCGGGAGTTTTTAATTGATTCTAGCTTCAAAAATTCTGTTTCGGATTCATCATTATTTATCTACAGCAAAGACAACTTGACCATTTATTTTTTGGTATATGTTGATGACATTGTCATCACAGGTAATAATGATGAGTTTGTAAATTTGTTTGTTACTAAGCTTGATAACAGGTTTTCGTTTAAAGATTTGGGACATCTTCATCAATTTCTTGGTGTTGAGGTCATTCGAACGACTGATGGCTTATTTCTCAGTCAATACCGCCACATTACTGATATTCTTATGGCCCACAATATGGCAGATGCAAAAGGAATACAGACACCTTTGAGTTCATTAGAAATTCTACAACTACATGATCATAATTCACATAGTGTTGATGCCACACAATTTCGTCAAATTGTTGGAAGCCTTCAATACCTACAAATCACTCGTCCAGATATATCTTTTGCTGTAAATCGGCTGGCTCAGTTCATGCACATGCCTTCAATTAAACACTTTCAAGCTTTGAAACGAGTCTTGCGTTACCTAAAACAAACTATTCATCATGGGCTTTTTCTGAGATCAAACCAGCCACTCCATCTCACTGCATTCTCTGATGCCGACTGGGGAGGATGTCCCGACACTACTCACTCTACCACGGGCTATGTCTTATACTTGGGTCCGAATGCAATTTCATGGAAATCAGCTTGCCAAAAATCTGTATCTCGCTCTTCTACAGAAGCAGAGTATAAAGCGTTGGCTAATGCAGGTCCAGAATTGATGTGGGTCCTTAATTTGCTATGGGAGCTTGGCATTCCAGTGTCTCAAACGCCTACTTTATTTTGTGACAACATTGGCGCAACTTATGTTTGTGCAAACCCAGTATTTCACTCCCGGATGAAACATGTTGGTTTAGATTATCATTTTATTCGTGAGCAGGTGCAACAGAAAAGTCTTCGGGTTCATCATGTCAGTACTAAGGATCAACTAGCGGACATCCTCACTAAACCTCTTGCTCGTATTCCATTTTCGTCTTTTCGATCCAAGATAGGCGTCACTGATGGTTCTGCCATCTTGCGGGGGCGTATTGAAGCCACACCTAACATAGGTTATTTTCAGACAATTCCAACTGCAGAAATTACAAATAAAACTGAAGTTGATCTCGTCAACTAAGTCAATAGTTGTTGATATTGTTTAGCCGATATTGTTGTATAAGATTATGCATGTAAGTTGTTAAAGATAGATATTAGTAAAAATCTCATCTGATAAATATTTAGATAAGATATCTACTGAACCTTTGTATATATATATTGAGTGACAATTGAATGAAAAGACAATTCCTTCGCACTATCATTTTCTATAATAATATTTGAGTTACAACCACTTAACATACATAATCTATTAAGTCTAAATAGCATACAAATATATATACTTCTCATAACCTGCAACTGCCACTTCTAATAACAGGGAGAATATAACTTCTAATAAACTGCTTATTAACTGCAACTACACAACTGCCACTACTAAATAGGAAATTATTAAACACTACAACTTCTCCTGCTAAATACCTAACATACTTGTAAGTGAATAAACCATTGACTAATACTTGCTTTTGCATCAACCTTTAACAGTCTCTCCCCCCTCTCAGACACGAGTACACACAAATTTGTGTAATTATTTCTGACTTTTCGTCATTAAGCCGATTCATTCTTGCAGTCAGCAGTTGCAGTTGGGATGAAATTGATAATCAATTTCCTTGTAGCGGATACGACAATTACTTTGGTCCAGATTATACTCTTCAATGTTCCACCGAAACCTGTGGAAAGCAAGAATTACAAAGGCATATACTCTGTACGTCAATTAGGGGCACTAAAATGTATATTTTATTGATATTGTAAAAACAGGTTGTTATAAAACCCACATGTGAAATTAACACACTTTGCTAATGAAGTTTCCACTAAATTTGTGCAACTCCTACTTCCATTATTCTTATTTCTTGTTATTTAAAATAATTGTTATACTTGCCGCTACCCTATCCAAATATGGTGAAAATGATTCCCTTTTGGACGACATAGTTGTTGAGGAAATTAGGGATCCGCTTGATTCCAACAAGAGCCGGTATGGAAAATACTAAATTTTGATCTAAGTAGATAATTGTGTATAAAAAATTGATCTTTGGTGTGTGGACTAAGGACCACAAAAGTTAGGGGTTACCATTTCAAGGGTTTCATAAAAATTTACACCAAAAAAAGCGGAAAATAAAAATAAAAATAAAATCAGAACCCTAATGAAGATCTATGCAAAAATTTTGGTTAACTTGGAGATGTGAGTATTAGTAGTTAATACGGTGCGAGTGTGCCGGGAAGGAGATAATGGTGGACAAAGATGAAACTTTGAATCACCTATGGGGGGCATACGATTCTACGCTAATGAACATTAGAGACAAATCCCTTTAGAGCTGTTATTAGGCTTGATTGACGCCTCAGTTTTAAAAATAACAAAAAATAAATAAAATTCCAATCTACACTAAAAATTATTGGAGGTTATCCAAACTCCTTAATCCATGCTTAGGAGGTGTCCTAACTCAGGTATACCTCTAATTGATGAATAAATATGATTATCTGTCACCAAGGGTGTAAATGAGTCGAACCGAGCCGAATTTTATGTTGTTCATGTTCAACTCGGTAAAAAAAATTCGAACTCGAACTCGAACTTTTATCGAGTCAAATATTTTGTTTGAATTTGGTTTGTTAGTGTATAACGGCATCTAAATCTTGCGACTGAACGTCACATATATTAATTCACAAATTAACCGGATAATTCCCTCTAATCCAATGTTCAGTTCTTCTCCCACGATGGCCACATCCTGGTCCCCATCAACTTCCACCATTTCTCAAACAACTCTCAACAATCTGTATGATCATATCAACACTTTTGCTTAATAAGCCCTACCCAGGCAGGTCCCCTCCATTCGGAGGAGGTATGCCCTACCCTCACCAGGCTCACCTAGTGCCTCTAGGAACCCCTCCTTGTTTAATGGTCTTCCCATCTATATGGAACATGATGAAAAACCTACCTATCATTCTACATTCAAATTATAAGAAGGGCCTACACATGATCCATGCTATATTTTGGCCACAACACCAAGAAAAAGAAACTTTACAAATAAAACCCGAGGAATGGCATTCCATTGCTGTTAGTTTATATATATATATATATATATATATATATATATATATATATATATATATATATATATACATAGTTACAATTATCTACGCTCCCAATGTGTCTATGATATAGCACCATTTTTAGCTAGCGTGTATCATCTTATGAGAATATATTATGGCGTGGATCAACCACAAGAGCTATGCATAAAGTATTTTTTCAAGGAAGAATCCTCGAATTCCGTCCGTCTTTTCGGTTAGGAAAAATGTGAATTTTCAAGAATGGGAGTTTTTTGATATGTTGTGAATATCTTATAATAATCATCTGTGTATAAAACTCATTTTAATGAAACCAAATTGCGCATATTACCAAAAACTCAATATTGTACCAATTAATATCAAACCAAAAGATAGATGAGGCTCAATTTTCATAACCAAAGAAACTAAGTAGTGCATCATACGGATCATATACATTACTTATCAAAATTACATCCACTTGATGCAAAACCAATTAACGCATGTATATTATCAAGTTCAACATAACCAACAGCTAAAGAGTCCTATTGCGGTCATACATACTAAACTAAATCTTCTCCAGACCATCACAAAACCGACTACTAAATTCATTAGTACCATCTAAACTAGTAGTTCTGCCATAAATAGTTAAAAATAAATGTTCCATTGTGCCATGCGCCGCATAATAGTCATAACCAACTAAATCTCAAACAAACTAAAATAGAAGCAACTGAGATTTAATATTATTTTCTAGTGTTGGATATGGTCGAGAGTCTCCAAATGTACCTCATCAAGCTCTTCCATTGTGTAAGATTTCCGACTCTTGCTCAACTACTAAAATATATATTATGAAGCAAAAATTAGCCTAACATTAAATCTACAGAATTTTTCTAAGTATACCATGCATACGATATTATATATACTTAGGCAATTCCAACAAAATAGACAAAATTATACCTTCATAGTAAAAGGCAGTTCTTTATCCTCAATAATATCTTGCATATAACGCATGACAACATAACCACATTTATGACTGCCGGGTTGTTTAGAAGCTTTGTCCCTAAAATAAGATAACAATTAATATCGACTAAATTAATGCAGAAATACTTACTGCAAGATTTGTTATTTTGGGAATTTTACTTCCCTTCCTGGTCTGAGCATTAATATATTTTATTGCAGTGTACAAGAGAATATCACAATCTCAATAACAATTTTTAATGCTGAAAAAAAAACCAATATATCAATATCTTACAATAAAAGGTTTATTACCTTGCTAATGCTTTTTTCCAATTGAGGAATATTTGTCGGATGAGACAAATGATTGAGGATGTAAATTTCACCCTACCAAATTAAGATCAAAATCCACTCGTAACTGTATTTATAAAAATATATACGAAAGTCAAAATTTTAAAAAATTCGTAATCAATACAATCCAAATTTCATTATCAGTCTTCGGTATGTAAGACTTAATTTTATATTAATATAAATACGTACTTTTGATTATGCGGAAGGAAGAATATACCATCGACATTATGCTATCTCAACCGATTAACAATGTAATGTTCACATTCATTGTTATGGGTAAATGTTGCTTCCAAATAAAAAAAAGTAAATGATTCCATTATTTTATTGTTTTTACGAATCTTCGTATCCAAATATCTAAAATAAAATTCTAATGATAATATTCTTGTGGAATATGCAGAAATTATTTTCTTACGCCGTATATATAGAAATTAGATTTTAAAAAATTATGTACGCCATATATGCAGAAATTGTAGCCGGGCCGATCATCTCAAACTCTAATAAGCTAGGCAGTCAAATTCTCATGCAAAATATTAATTTCTTTTTCATTTCTAAACACTTCGACATCACATGGAATCAGTATTGAGGCGCTATTAGCTGTCATAAACGTTGTTGCATGTTTATACATCAACCTATGGTGGCTCGACACATTCTTGTTTGGCTTTTATTAAATAAAGTCTACACTCTCTGCAACTTATTTTCCATTGCGACTGTCGTTATAACTTCCTTTCTCTTTTTCTGCAAACAAATAATCAAACATTAAATATAAACACAAATGTACCTTAATGGACGATGTTGGAAATAAATTAAAACAAGAATGGGGCCTGAACTAGAAGTGGTGCATGTATCAAAAATTTAGTGCTACAACCTTTGAGTTCCATACATGTACTTATAAATTAATACAATACATGAACAATTGTCATTCTCTCTAGTATAAATAGAGGATGAATATGTATGTGTTTTTTCAAGAGAAAAAATATAAATCAAATATATTCTGAAAAAATAGTCTTGCTTCTCTTCCTTGGTCTTGTATCTGATATTCAGATTTAGTATAAACATTCCAACAAATTGGTATCAGAGCCATGGCAGGTCTTGGAAGCAGTACACTGGGACAAATTCCGCTGCCACGCCTCATAAAATCAAACTACGATAATTGGAGCATTCAGATGCGTGCATTGCTGGGTACACAAGATGCATGGGATGTGATCGAAACTGGCTATACAGAGCCAGAGACAATTGACAACTTGATAATAAATGAAATGAAGGCTTTAAAAGGCAATCGGATGAAAGACAAAATTGTTCTTTACCTCTTATTTCAAGCTGTGGATGAGTCAGGTTTTGAAAAGATTGCAAGTGCAGCAAACTCAAAAACAGCATGGTAAATTCTAGAAAAATTATTCAAGAGAGCTGATAGAGTGAATCAAGTTCGCCTTTAGACTCTTCGAGGAGAAATAGAAGCTATGAAAATGAAAGATTCAGAAGGTGTGTCTGAATACATCACAAGGGTACAAACTTTGGTAAATTAGCTTCGTCGACATGGAGAAACCTTGACAAATACGAGAGTTGTGGAGAAGATTTAATGATCATTAACCGAAAAATTTGAGAACGTTGTGTGTGCTATAGAAGAATCAAAGGATTTGGCAGAATTGACAATTGATGATCTCGCGAGTTCTCTTGAAGCACATGAATAACGAAAGAAGTTAAATGAACAGGAGCATCTCACGGAAGATTTACAAGTAAAGGTTACCATTAATGAAGACAAGGTACTATATACACAACACAATAGAGGAAGAGGATGCAGTCAAGGAGGACGCGATCTAAATCATGGCAGGGGCTGAGGATGAGCAAGTAGTGCAAATGAAGAAAGGGAACAACCAAGTCAATCAAACTGGCGTGGCCAAGGTCGAAATCATGGAAGAGGAGGCAGGTCAAGTCGTTCTAAAATCGATTGTGTGGAAAATATGGTCATTTCGCTAAGGATTGCTGGTTCAACAAGAAGATTGAAGAAAAGGTGAATCTCACTGCCAAGGATGAAAAAACAAAGGAAGATAGTAATGACGGTATACTTCTACTCGCTAACAATGATTCAGTTCTTGATAGTGATACAACATGGTACGTTGACACCGGTGCTAGCAACCACATGAGTGGATATAAACATCTCTTCCAATCTCTTGAGGAAGTAGATTACGGATATGTGTCATTTGAAGATGAATCAAAAGTCCAAGTAAAAGGCTGATGAAAGATATGTTTCACCCAAAAGGATGGCAAAGTGGGATCAATCAGAGATGTCTACTATGTTCCTGACATCAACACCAACATTCTTAGTGTTTGACAACTGTTATAAAAGGGATATTCTGTCTCCATGAAAGATTAATCACTTCACATAAAGAATTAAGAAGGTCATCTAATTGCGAATATTAAAATGTCTCAAAATCGCATGTTTAAACTCGATTTAAGAAATTTGAATGAAAGATGCCTACAAGTAGATGCAGAAGATAAGGCATCACTATGGCATATGAGGTTTGGGCATCTTCATTATGGCGGCTTAAGGCAAATGGCGAGAAACAATATGGTTTATCGACTCCCAGAGATTGATTATGTTAGAAAACTCTGTGAAGGAGGTATTCTTGGTAAGCACATCAGAAAAATATTTCAGAAGAATGTTACATTTCATTCCAGGGATCTTCTTGAATTGGTACACACTGATATTTGTGGACCAATAACACCTATGTCCTTTGGAAAGAAGAGATATTTTATAACGTTCATTGATTATTACACAAGAAAAGCTTGGGTTTACTTCTTAAAGGCGAAGTTTGAAGAACTTGAGATGTTTAAGAAATTTAAATTGTTAGTGGAGAAAATAACTGGGTGTTACATTAAAGCATTGCGATCAGATAGTGCTGGCGAGTATACATCAGCTGAGTTCGTGCAATACTGTGACGAGCATGGAATTAGAAGATTCTTAACGACACCCTATTCACCTCAGCAAAATGGCATGGCTGAAAGACAAAATCGAATCATCTTGGACATGGTCCGTTCAATGTTAAAAATTAAAAGAATGCCAAAAGAATTCTGGATAGAAGCAGTACAATGTGCTGTGTATATACAAAATCGATGTCTGCATGCGAAAATATTGAAAAAAACACTACAGGAAGTTTGGAGTAGAAAGAAACCTTGTGTGTCACATTTAAAGGTGTTTGGCAGCATTGCTTATGCACATATACCAGATCAAAGAAGGAGTAAGTTGGATGACAAGAGCAGAAAATATGTGTTTATCGGCTATGAAGCAGGAACAAAAGGTGGTCTCAAGTGATGCACACTAAATTTATATACATTTTATATCATATTTTCCTCCATTTTTCTTTTGTTTATTACTAATTGGTCCCTAATTAATAGTATTAAGAGTGTTTTAACTTGGATGGATGCTTAAGAAGATTTTCTATATTTATAGGAAATATTGAGAGAATTATGAGAAAAAAAGGGAGCTAAGAGGCATATTCTTTCAGGGCCATGAAGCTAACTTTCAAGACCGTAAATCTTACTTTCAAGACCCTGAAGCTAATATTCAAGATCCTGAAACTGATATTCAAATCCCTGAATCTGGACGGGATTTTTAATATTATAGCTTCCATATTTAGTTTTAATTCTCTATTCTACACTTTCGAGGACTCTAAAAAAGCCCATCCAAGTATAAAACCATATATATTAGGGTTTTATATATTATTAGAGATATACCATCACATACCATCATACAATACCATTATAGAATAGAGTTAGCCGTACTTTCGAGAAAAAAGGAAGAGAAGCACTTTGAGAGGGAGATTGAAGGAAGAAGTGAAGGGATTCATCCGGACTTCAAAAGATTTCTTCAAGTTGTAATCTTTGTACTTCAATTCTATAACTCATGGTTTCTGTTATTAATATATACATGTTTTTATCCATCATGAGTAGTTAATCCGGGAATTTGGTAGTATTCGTTAGTTTATTATGTTTGTTTGATTATATTATGATTCTCTTGGTTTGCTTATCCGTCATTGAGAGCTTTATACAATTAAAAGAGTCATGAACTTTTAACTGAATCTATAGGAATTATAACAAATCAGGAAAGGTGTTGTAATTCTAGTACATGATATAATAGACACAATTTAATTATTAGATCGGAAGATTGATATGCGAATTGTGAGACTTGTAATTCTTGGTGCTTAATAGTCTATCGATGTACTTTTTTTTACCATGGGAGTGGCGTTCAAGAGATAATTGTAGGCATTATAATTTATCTTGGGAGAGGAATTTATAATCATTAGAAGGATTGTTTTTAGCAAAACAAGAGACATAAATTAGACAATCATGATAATCAATTGGAGAAACCTTATTCCTGGATTATCTTCTCTCATATTTAGTATATAGTTGTTTATTTATTTATTAGATTAATTTAGTTAATATTTATACACCAACAAATTCTTCACCACACTTCTAGATTGTAAGAAATAAAAGACTTGAACTTGATATTGATAACAATTCTTCACTCTGAACGGTACCCTTCACATTATATCAACAACATAGGTTACCTTGATGTGTTTGTTTTAAGTGGTGGTCGCAAGTGTTGAAGTAAAAAAATTCGTAGCAATTTTTCTAGTTGAATCAGCTGTCTTGTTTTTCCATTTCCCGAAGTTCTAATAGTCGGATCGTCCTAAGTTTTGGACAACATCTTCCTTACCCAAATATCTGAATTCTGAACGGTGGAGATCGGATTTGGAGGTCCAGAAAGTCAATTTATGAGTTCCGGGCAGAAATATTTGGCACCATAGGGAGAGGTATTCTCCCCGTGATGCATCGATTTGGACTTCATTTTTGTTAGATGGATTCAACACAATTCATTTCTTTTTCGAGCGGCACTACATGCAATTGCATTAGGGGAGTACTTCTAACTTTTCTTTATATATTAATATATTTTGTTTTTCTTTGTAATTTATTGTAGGATTTTTTTTTATAATTTTTTTTCTTTTCTTAGTTCATTGAGGAAAATGAACAATTTAAGTGTGGGGATGTGTTCTCAATATTATAATATATATATATATATATATATATATATATATATATATATATATATATATATATTTTATTCTAGCCTTATAAATAATTAGATGATCATATGGAATGCATGCTTAGGATTCATGTTTAATTTTAAAAATTATTGCATTGCATAATATATCATGATCCTATATTAATCTTAGTTCAAATCAGTAACTTATGATGATATTATGTATAACTTGTTTATGATTATTTCTTGTTATGATCACGTTTAATAATATTATATACGTATTGTCACTAGTGCAGACTTTATTTTTTGACACAAAATTAATTATGCTCTTGATGAATTGAGGCTTAAACATACTTGTTTCTTGAGGGGTAGTAGTTTGTTAATGATTAGAATTTTGACTATTCCCTTCTGAGCTTAGTACATAAATGCTTAAACTTGGGTAAAACTGTGGGGTGTAAATGTCTAAAAAAAAGGCAAACAAAGTATCAAGTACTCATTTGAGATCAATGGGTGGAAAATGCAATGTCATATGAAAGGGACGATCCATGTTCATGTGATGGTATTAAGTGCAATTATATTAGAAATAAATTTTTCTTGGTGACTTTTCACTACCCTTGGTTACTGGAGAATTACTTGACTTCAAAAAAAAAAAGAATGAGATAGTGAAGTCGTATGGTGGTCGTAACTCACTTACCCTGAGAAGCGTCCCGACCTTAGACCGAGCAATAAAAAAAATGTCTTGTAGCAGAAAAAAAAGACATAGAACTCCCTTGTTAAATTTGAATGATAACTAGTTCTAAGTAATGAAGTGTTTATGATCTATTCAATTACTTAACTTGGGAGCTATTTACTCGTGTGACCAGTCATGTTGAAACTAGTGTGTCTTTGTTCTTAGTTCATTAGAGAGCATGTTTTTGAGTTTATCACACACGCACACTCTGTACTTGGGTGTACTACGTTGGGATATTATGTTGTGACTTGATGTATCTAAACTTGTTCAATATTCTAAAGATTATTGCTGACTTGGCATTCACTATTATTTTTGGGATACTTTATATATCATTTATTTAATTGCATTCTTGCATTTACATTCATATAGAAAGTTTATATATACATGTCTCCATTGTCATCTATATTATTTTATATGAGCTAGATGGATTTTCTGGATACATTCACTATAGGCCCTCACGAGACCTTACTCGTCCAGTGGGGCTACCTAGGGGTTTAAAGGGCTTGTTGCATATGCCAAATGCAACCGTGCATGATCACCTACGGAAGTGGTACTAGTTAGTAGCTAGATAATATTATTTTACTCTAGGACGAGTAAATGATAAGTGTGGGGATATTTGATGCACGCAAAATTTATATACATTTTATATCATATTTTCCTCCATTTATCTTTTGTTGGTTACTAATTGGTCCTTAATTAATAGTATTAAGAGTGTTTTAATTTGGATGGATGCTTAAGATGATTTTCTATATTTGTATGAAAAATTGATAGAATTATGAGCAAAAAGGAGCTAAGAGGCAGATTCTTTCATGGCTTTAAAGCTGATATTCAAGACCCTAAAGCTGACTTTCAAGACCCTGAAGCTGACTTTCAAGACCCTGAAGCTGATATTCAAGACCCTGAAGGTGATATTCAAGGCCCTGAATTGGGACAGGATTTTTAATATTATAGCTTCCATATTTAGTTTTAATTTTCTATTCTACACTTTAGAGGACTCTAAAAAAGCCCATCCAATTATAAAGACATATATATTAGGATTTTATATATTATTAGAGATATACCATCACATACCATCATACAATACCATTATAGAATAGAGTTAGCCGTATTTTCGAGAAAAAAGGGAAAGAAGCACTTTGAGATAGAGATCGAAGGAAGGAGTGAAGGGATTCATCCAGACTTCAAAAGATTTCTTCAAGTTGTATTCTTTGTACTTTAATTCTATAAGTCATGGTTTGTGTTATTAATATATACATGTTTTTATCCATCATGAGTAGCTAATCCCTTAATCCGGGAATTTGGTAGTATTCATTAGTTTATTATGTTTGTTTGCTTGATTATATTGTGATTCTCTTGGTTTGCTTATCCGTCATTTAGAGCTGTATACAATTAGAAGAGTCATGAACTTTTAATTGAATCTATAGGAATTATAACAAATCGGGAGAGGAGTTGTAATTCTAGTACATGATATGATAGGCACAATTTAATTATTAAATTGGGAGATTGATATGCGAATTGTGAGACTTGTATTTCTTGGTACTTAATAGTCTATGGATGTACTTGTTTGACCATTTGAGTGGCGTTCAAGGGATAATTGTAGGCATTATAATTTACCTTGGGAGAGGAATTTATAATCATTAAAAGGATTGTTTTTAGCAAAATAAAAGACACAAATTAGACAATCATGATAATTAATTGGAAAAACCTTATTCCTGGATTATCTTCTCTCATATTTAGTATATAGTTGTGTATTTGTTTATTAGATTAATTTAGTTAATAATTATTCACCCACAAATTCTTCACCACACTTCTAGATTGTAAGAAATAAAAGACTTGAACTTGATATTGATAACAATTCTTCCCTGCGAACGATACCCTTCACATTACATCAACAACATTTGGTTATTTGATCCAATCCAGAGAAAGATAGTTGTAAGTCGTGATGTGCACGTAAATGAAAAAGTTTCATGGGATTGGGACAACCAAATAGAAGAAAAACTTGAAACAGACTCTTCAAAATCATTATTGCCACTTGCACAAACAAGCAACACAACTACAGATGAACATGATGAACCAAGACAGCAAAGGACAAGAACTCTGCAAGATTTATATGAATCTACAGATAAAGTACATCTGGTGTGTCTCCTAGCAGACACTACCGATATTGTTTTTGAGGATGCTGTAAAAAATGAAAATTGGAAGGCAGCAATGGATGAAGAGATCAGATCTATAGAGAAAAACAGAACTTGGGATATGGTGGAGTTTCCAAAAGGTCACAAGCCTATTGGTGTAAAATGGGTCTATAAGAAGAAAATGAGTCTTGTAGGTGAAATAGCTAGGTATAAAGCGAGCCTTGTCGTGAAGGGATATAAACAAAAAGCTGGAGTTGATTACAATGAGGTCTTTGCCCCGGTTGCTAGATACCAGATCCCAATGAGGCCTATATACCAGATGGACGTAAAATCAGTATTCCTCAATTGCGTGCTTGAAGAAGAAATATATGTAACTCAACCACATAGGTACATAAAGGCCGGAGAAAAAAGCAAGGTGCTAAAATTAAGAAAGGTCTTATATGGGTTAAAGTAGGGACCTCGCACTTAGAACACACGTATTGACAAATATATCAAGAGAAATGGTTTTATACAATATTTATATGAGCATGCACTGTATGTGAAGAAAGAAGGAGGTAATATCCTATTTGTTGCTCTTTATATTGATGATTTGATATTTTGGGAAATAGTGAAGAAATGATAAGAGATTTTAAAATGGAAATGATCCGGGAATTTGAAATGACTGATTTGGGATTAATGAAGTATTTTCTTGGTGTAGAAGTTGTACAAAATGAATCAGGAATATTTGTGTCACAAGAAGCATATGCGAAGGATATCCTAAAAAAATTCATAATGGATGGATGTAGTCTAGTTGCAACTCCAATAGAACCTGGCACAAAACTTTCAAAGTTTGAGGGAGGAGATCAAGTAGATCGATGCTAATACATATCGAAGTTTGGTTGGAAGCTTACGATATCTTACTTCTACAAGGCCGGACATCACATATAGTGTCGGCATTGTAAGTAGGTTCATGGAACAACCAAGGTACTCATATTGGAAAGCTATGAAAAAAAATCTTCGATAAATCCAGGGAACCAAGTCATTTGGATTGTTCTATTCAAAGTCAAGTATATACAAACTGGTGGGATATTCTGATAGTGACTGGTGTGGAGATACAACATTTACATGGCAATATGTTCTTTATGGGAGATACAACATTTACATGGCAATCAAAGAAGCAGCCTATAGTAACACTATCAACATGTGAAGCCGAGTATGTGGCTGCATCCTCGTGTGTGTGCCACGCAATATGGTTAAGGAATTTACTTTAAGAGCTTAAACTCCCTCAACGTGAAACAACTGAAATCCGAAATCAGGATTAATAATAAATCTGCAATCGAGTTGGCAAAGAATCATGTACATCACGAGCGAAGTAAACATATAGACGTTTGTTATCATTTTATTCGTGAGCATGTAAAGATAAAAAAAATGTTCTATTGCATCATGCTTCTAGTCCTGCTCAGATAGGTAATATGTTCACGAAAGCATTTAGTTAATATGTTCACGAAAGCATTGCCAAAAGTTTTACTTGAGAAATTCAGGATGATGGTTGGAATGAAGGATCGCAAGATGTTGTTTTAGTTTAAGGGAGGAAGTTATTGGAAATAAACTAAAACAAGAATGGGGTCTGAATTAGAAGTGGTGCATGTATCAAAAATTTAGTGCTACAACCTTTGAGTTCCATACATGTACCTATAAATTAATACAATGCATGAACAATTGTCATTCTCTCTAGTATAAATAGAGGATGAATATGTATGTGTTTTTCAAGAGAAAAAATATAAATCAAATATATTCTAAAAAATAGTCTTACTTCTCTTCCTTGGTCTTGTATCTGATATTCAGATTTAATATAAACATTCCAACAAACGATTGGAAAGACGATAAAGTCTTCAGGTCATGCCAATGTGATCCAATAACTTGATAGACTTTCTCTATTTCACCGACTATGGTACAGGAACCAAGGCATGAGATATCTCATATGCTTTCGTCCACCGACACACGAACACATCCAGGCCGTAAAGGTACTCCATGTACAAAATTATTTATATCAGACTCCTCGAAACCATATCAAATGCAACCTTGTTTCTACAATTATAAGAAAAAGCCAAATATCATGTATTGTATTTTGGCTTTGGCGTCAACCACATATATACTAATTGTTTTACTTTTTTTTTTGTGTAGAAGGGTGAATAGCCTCACATGCAGTATCCAATATTAATTCTTTTACAATGACTGGTTTTATCTTGACAACTTCTTCAAGGAGTTCCTTTTCTTGTTGGCAACTTGCTTCGTCGGATAACATTGGAGAGGGAATGGTTCCGAAACTAATTATTTCCTTCAACTAAGCAAATCTCTAACATGAAGTCCTAGAAAGTTTCGGTCGAATTTAACTATATACAATTCTATTTAACTATATCGTAGAGTTTATTAAAAATAGAAATTATATTATATAATAATATTTATATCAAATTTAATTATCAATTATAAACATAAGTTATGAATACATAATTTTTCATTACATAAAACAGGAAAGATGAAATTTGTGGTTGGAAGAGTCACAGCTAGATATATACATAAAATATTTGTATATGACAATTCCTTCTTTAATTTTTCAATTTTAATTCTGTACAAATTTTCAAAAGAGTTTACTTAGTAGAATGTTGTCGAGTTAACCTAATTTTTGAAAAATATTTAAAAATCTAACAGATTTTTGACGCATTTCAAAAATAATTCAAAAATCCTTAAAAATCTACCAGATACTTTTAATATAAATATCCACTAGCTAACTGCTTTTTCAATACCAAGACATTTTAAAAGATTTTATAAATTAATTGAATATTTCCAAATTTTAAAGAATTATTTAAAACCTTAATTGAGTATCCAAAAATTTAAAACTTGTAAATGAAATTATAATTAAATACTACCAGTTTTGATGAACTTTATAAAATTGAATATTTTGAAGAAAAAAAAAACTTTTAAATCCTTATTCACTACAAGATAGGTGGAAAGTAACCAGAGGTGTTCTTATTCAACACATTTAAATCCTTATTTAATACAAGACGTACGTTACAACCATGTAACAACATACTGGATGTACGTTATGCCCGCCTAACCCCCTGTATCTGATTATATATCATTATCAACGCCCCCATCAAACCCAACCCAAGCCAACTCATATGCACAATCACTCAGAAACTCTTGTAGCCAGACTCATACACTCTCCATACAACTTAAGAAAACCAGACAACATACATATTCTCTATATAAAACAATATAGATATGAGCAGTTGGTAATTTGTTACTCCTCAATTCACAAACCATCATTTATGATCATTGTGTTTCAACTATTCTTTAAGGGTTTAGTCTTTTAACAGACTTTTAAGTGTTAATATATGCAGCGTTACATGTACAAATATTTAAGAGAAACAAAGATTTTCAGGGAGCTGAGTTTTGGGGGTTGCTCATGGTACATAAGTTTCGGTTCCGAATAAGTCCCCACGGGATGTGTCACCTCGCTAGCTTTGTCACCTGCAGGTGGATACGGATGTTCTTTAATTAGCTTGGCTTTATTTTTCTTAACAAAACAATCATATGTAACTATATAGAAACAAAAAATTTCTTCATCAGCCTTATGAATTCTGAATCTGTTACCAAATTAAATTGACTTGCGGCTCGTTATTTATTTTTTAACAATGAAACGAATGCAAAATTGTGTTTGGAAATTTTTAATTCGGGTGAATTGTTTTGTAGGTGCAATTCAATTGGGGAGGATAGGTTTTTTCAAGATGGAACCTCTCCAAAATCTTCTCCACAGGTAATTAATGTGCATCGATCAGGACCAAAGTTTTATGTCTATATGTGTTCACTTATCTTTAAAACATATATTTAGGGTTTGTGCATATAAAATTCAATTTTGCACCTAGTACATGCGGGAGGCTTATGGTACAAAAATAATACTTGTACAGCTTTTCTAGAGAAAAGGAAGACGGAGATGAGATTGAAATGATAATGATGATGACGAAGATAACCATGATGAGAATCTTGGAAGGAGAGTCATTAAAATAACAAGTTGAAGGGATAGTTTTCCAAGTTAAATTCATTTGGATTTTTTTGTTACTACAAGTACATTTGAAGTTAAGTTTATCGTGTAAAGGTTATCTTGTAATGTTTTGAACTATAGTATTCATCCCTAAATCCAAATTTCTTAGCTCGGTTTCTGTTGTCATTCTCAAATATATGTCATAAAATTTTTTTAAAAAAACTTAAAACCCATAAATTGACAAGATCATACCAACAAATTCTGGGAAATGGGTTCGAGGAATTGGCCGGTTTTGCAACAAGTAAATCTCAATGGTATGTTAGAGTTTAGATTTATACAAATAAATTAATGTCCGGAATGATTTTTAATGCTCTACAATTAAAAAGAGCTAGATAGGAGAAAGTCGAGCTGATCAGCATATTCCATCTAAGGAATCCACATCCTTAATAAAAATATTAATGGTAAACACATATTTGTAGATTTTAAAATTTATTGGAGTTGAGGCAAGTTAATTTGTTGAGTTAATCACTTAGTTGAAAGTTGTTCAATTATATTTTGGGTTAAGGATAAAAAAAACTTTGTCATATAGGTATAAGAGCAAATAAGCATTAAAATTTAGTTAATTTTATTATAGCGTTTCTAGTTAATTTACTTAATTTCTTCTTAACCATAGTGAATAATTTTAAAACTTTAAAAATGGTTGTTTAAATCTAATGTTTACTTTATGTTATAATATAAAACACTAAAAAAATTACAAAATTATTACTATTCTAATTAAAATAAATTTCTAAATACAAACAAATCTTATCTTCTTCAAACGTGAAAACAAATAAAATACGTGAATAACTAGACCTGGCAAAATGATTTAGTATGTTACGATACTAAACCACAAAGCACAATATATGTATAAAGCACTAAATGCAATAAAGTAAATGCATATGACGGCAACACCAATATGTCATGTAAGATATGTAAAATCACTCATAAGTATGAGGACGAAAAGAAAAGTGCGTAATGTAGAAAAGAAAAGTGCGTAATGTAGAGTATTTAAATACAAACACTCACAATTGTGAGGACAAGAAAGAAAAGTGTGTAAAATAAATTCGAAAAGTTTTGTTGCATTAAGTTATTCTTTCTGTTTTTAGCTTGAATAAAGATCGGAGAACTAGATTGAACAAAGATTAAAAGTACTTCTCTTGTTGATTCTTTTAATGTGTCAAATTTTAAACCACTTAAGGTAAAAGAAGATTAAAGCTTTTTATTCGAAAAATCAAAATTCGTATACTAATTCGGCCATACACAACTAATGGTCGGAATAAATGAACTTTATTTCGGAAAACAAGTTCGAGTAGTACGTCTTGTTTGGTTAAGTCATTTCTTAAATGATTTTTATCCAAATAAATATAGAAAGATCATTTCGAAGCCTTTTAACCTAAAATGGAGTAAAATATATTACATGTACATAATTTTGCACCTTCCATCATCTTATTAAACTATTCTTTAAGGATTAGATCTCCTTGTTTAATTTTAGGTTGTTTCTAAATTATTGTATTTAACTCATTCTTCTTTGTGAATTAATTGCTTGCTAAGGGTTTGGGCATGAAGAGGCTCGAAAACTTGAATATTTTATATACTCATACATTATTATAATGTTTAGGGAATTCATTAGGCATAAATAATTTGTTGGGTAACTTTTTATTTAGTCTGTTAATATGGAGTGTCACATGTACAAATCATTAATTAAGAAAAATAAAGATTAGAGAGGGAGATGAGTTTTGGAGATTGCTCATGGTACATTAATTTGGGAATATATGTCTCATCAACTCTAGTTGAAACTTGCAGGTAGATAATCTTCTTCTACTTCACTTTTATAGCATATGGAGTGTTATAAATTCCCCCATAGAGTGTTATACTGCGAGCCTAGCTCCATAAATTCCGCAAGGACTCTAAATACTTGCAGGAATATCATCATTTAGCTCAACTTCTCGGAAAGTGGAAGTTTGTGTTCAAAATTAGTCCCTATGGGATGTGTTAAGCTCATTAGCTCTATCTCAAGACATGCAGGTAGATATAGATATTGTTTAATTAGTTTTGCTATATTTATCTTTACGAAACCATCGTCTGTGAGAAACATATAATTTCATCACCCTTAATCAACCTTATAGATTCTTAATCAGTCAACAAATTAAATTCATTTGTCACTCTTTATTTATTCTTTAACAAGGAAGTACAAATATGAAATTGTGTTTAGAAATTTTAAATTTCGGAAAATTTTATATTTCTCGAAAATGTTGATTGCCTTGGGTTCCTCATATTGTGTTCTAGATGGGGTGGATACACCATGCGAAATGTGGCCCGGTGCTGGTACTACTAGGTTATCCCTCCCCCCCCCCCCCCCCCCCCCCCGCACTCTAAGACCGTACACACGCATACATTTATGTAATTGGTTTTGATTTTTTCTATCTAATTAAGTCAATTCATTCTTGCAGAGTAGCAGTCGGTGATGAACTTGATAATCATTATTAAAATGTTTGTACCAACAAGAACCCTCTGAATTTAGCCACCGCTGCCTTTCGGACAAAAATGACTAAGGCCATCTTACACCAAGAAACATACTCCAGATAAGTTTAAAGCCCTTCATATGTTAAAATATAGAGCCTTCCCTGAAAATTATTTGAAATCATAATTGACTACCAAAAAATTTATATTTACCTACTATAATGATTAGGTTTTTAATTTTATGTATTATATAAAAGTCATTTTATTTACCCATTAGGTCTTTTATGGATTATATAAAAGTCATTTGGTTAACCTTAGCTGCCCACTGACCCTCGGTCTTGTATAAATTGTTGAACACTTTGATCTATACCGATTAGCGAAGAGTTTCCTTCCACCAAATCACGTGCTAAGACACGGAATTGTTCCATAGTGATCATATGTTCTCCTTCGGACCGGCCGAGGCTGGGACTAGTGTCTCATCCAACACTCACATGAACATATATGTCATCTTGTACTAGTCATGAAAAATCTACCAAATCTTCTCCCCCTTTCCGAGGTAGCGGGGCACATGGATAAGACCCTGAAAATAATTTACACTTATCATCAATACGAAAAAGTGAAATGAAACGGTTTATAATTAAGTATGATAGTTATCCGTGAATGTATACCATATACATCACAAGCTCGAATCCATGGAAATACAAAAATTGTGTTTTTGTGAAACATCAGCAACAACGACCAACACCATTTAAAATGTTTTTTACAATATCTCACAAAATAGACCTTATTTTGAACAAGGGATGTTGGAATTTGATATTCTGCAACCATATGAAATAATTGATATTTTATATTACTTTAATTGCATATTAGAATAATTAAGAATATGTAATAATTAGATCATAAGAATATATGTAGTAATAGTTATCACTGAGCCGTGTTAGAGCTTTCTCCCGCCCTTACTACATTCATTTTCAGTAGGCCAGGTTGAGCATTCCTTTGATTTGGTTTAAAACCAAATCAAACTGAAAAATTCAAAAACTGAAATCTTGATTTTCTATAAACCAAACCGAATTATCTTAATAAACCGAATCGAAAATAAAATAAACAGACATAATCTAACCAGAAATTCATTAAACAATCATACCTAACCTAGTTGTCTACTCATTTGAAGTGATTTTGTATCTCTAATTCTCAAATTACACTGTGAGTAAGTTTTTTGTGTAATTCAAAAGGCCGGATGCTGCTAATCTCATGTACATACAAATTATATATATGATATAAATATATAATTTGATCGGTTCTGTTCTAACTGAATTTGTTTTTTGAAAACCAAACTGATCCAAACTTTATTTTGGTTCAAATTGAAATAATAGAACGCCGAATATTTTAACAAATAGAACCGAAACGGGCTGGAATATTGAGTCTGGTTCGGTTTTGCTTACCCTCTAATTGCAAAGGTTCATAACAATGGGGGGAAACATGTATGACAATTCATTGTAGTGCATAGAACAATAGAACATATATAAATATCATATCAAGATCATATACATATAATCAAATTGAGATGTAGATTACAAAAAATATAATACATACAACAACAAATAAAACATTGAGCAAGTGCGGGTTCAATAAACCCTAGCTACATGGCGTGAAGCTTCACATGTATAGCCTGATCTTGTGGGGTCAAAATCATTGGGAAAGCTTGCACAGTCTTCCACTTGATTTAGCAAGCTAGTTAGCCATCATTACAGCTTCATGTACCTCTACAGCTGAAACTACAAGCTCAATTGTGGATTGCCTAAACTCGTTTGAAGTCCGTACATTGGGTGAGTTAAGGTCCACTCCCGAACAGGGATTTGTTGGATGACAAATGCTAGTGCACACGACTATATATACCTGATGTATGTATGCTACATATATATATGTCCAAGGATGATCCAAAAAAATACATAGACATAAATAAACATACGAATCATGTACCATGAACTCATTTAGATCAAGAACTTGAGTGTTTAATTATTTTATGTAAATGCTAAAAACAACTAAAAAGGAGTATATTGTCATAGTGTTCCATACAAGATCCACACAATATCCCTACACAGACTATATGATTATATGATTATATATCGAAACTTATACACTAACCAAAGGGTAATTATTAGGAATGAGGTGTACAGAAACTAGACAGAGAGGGGAGGTGAATGTATGGTTTCAAACTTTGAATTTCTTTTGTTTTTGTTTGATGTATGAACTGATTTTATCTTGTTTATAGTTTTTATAACTTAGCAGTGTTTACTTAAGAAATGCAGAAATGAAACAAACACTCAAAGTTTAACTTTCAAACTAATTGTGTATTAGAATAAAATGCTACAAATCTGAGATTCTTGATTTGGATCTCAGCTTCTTGTTCTTGAAAGAAAACAAGGTATGAAAACTATTCAACACACTAATTAGTGAAGTTGTGCTATTAGCTATATTGACAATATGTCTCATGTGCACGTGCTTTCACAGGTTGTTTTTCTATAACTAGAAATAGACAAAACTACTTTACATTATACACAATCTATTTCTAGCTAAGTTCTATGACTTGACAGTATGCTCCATTCTCCTTTCTTCCTTCTGTCTTTGTCTTGACAGTATACATCGAGTATACAAATGCCAGTCCCGCAGAGAACCAACTACTGGCAACTGCTTCTCAGCTGGTGTTCTTACCAACCTTCCACGAAAAACATTATGTTTAAAGCTATTCATAATTTGACCCAAAACAACGGAAAAAATTATTAATCAAGGTGGGAAATGGGGAAACCAAAATTAGAACATGCGGGCAAGTGGTAGAATTGATTTAAAATTCTTGCTACATTTCGAGAAAATCTGAATCCATGTGAAATTGCATTTATACTAATTATATATTAAAGAATTTTATGTACAACAAATTAAATTAGAAAGTCTTAGTGACATTCTTTTGTGTTAAACAAATAGTCACGAATCATATCACTAACCTCTCACTACAAGGAAAACTGAAACAGACAACGGTTTTTCCCCGTTGTCTGATACCCTGTTTTCCCGTTGAGTATTGAGACGCCGTCTGATATGCACCTCAGACAACGGTACGTTAACTGTTGTCTGAAAAAGAGCAAGATAACACCTCATGTTCTAGAGACAATTGTATAACACCTAGAAACAACAACGCTATGTTGAAAACCACTTGTGTGAAATGAAGTGAGTCAAGTGTATTGAAAATAAAATATGTTGTTGTTCAGTGGTTAAGACAATGGTCCCTTAAATAGAAAGAGTTGTTTTATCTAGTTTTACACAACTATTTAATTAATCAAAACTATTGTTACATAGTTGAGTTCACAAGTATTTTTAGAAACAAATTCAACACATTAAGGCCTTTCACACAATTATTTCTTATTTCAATAACTATTGTTGTAGTTCTCTATAGACAACGGTTTTATTTTTTTAATGTGTTGTATTTGTTTTATTTACACAACTAGGACAAGAGGAAATATTTTATAGTGTGTGTTATTTTTTTCAATATTAGACAATAGTTTTTGTACACAAAAAATGGTTTTAAATAATGCCTCCATTCAAATAATGAATCAATATATTTATCAATACAAAAATTTCTAATTGATCTATAATTTTTATGTAAAAATTACATACATAACAATCTCATGTCTCTACATATATAACAATCTGAAGGGATTGACCAATACACTATACACAGATTCAAAGAAGGTAGTTGCAGAAAACCTAGTCGTCAAAGGGGAATTACATTCAAACAGGTAACTATGAGCACAATTTGGATGATATTCCCAGCCAAGATAATTTATTTGGCCTGCAAGACCGCTTCTTTATATGTGTCGCTTGACATAGACGAGTTCGTTAGAGAAGAACCAAAGAGAAAGTGAATAATTTGATTGAGCCAGGTGCAAGCCTTGACTTGCTCCTCCACACAACCTAAGCAACACCTGCATAAACAAGGCCATACTTATGACCACTCATCATCTCGCGCTTTAAATTCACCTAGTTAAAAATAATACTGTAACTGGATTACGATATTCATGCTTAAGCTCGTTACATATAGAATGCAGAAATAGGTCACAGAAACACAGGATAACAATAACATACTTGATGTGCAACAACTGTTTGTATACCAAGAGAAGTAGCAAAATACACAAGAAGTGCGTAAAATGTCACCTAAAAAAACCCATTCTATATTAGTTGTCACGGCATATTATATACAGCAAAAGAAACAAGCAATATCGTCATAAACCTTTGATATCATGGTGACAAACACTGGTGCGGCGAGGCTGTATATATGTTTCAAATCATTGAATGATGGAACAGAGAGAAGATAATCATTATATCCTTTCTTGTTAAGTGCCTCAACCATCATATAAGCTGCAATAACCTAAATCATATTCAAGTAAATACATTAGAGGAGAAAAAGTTTGCAGTGAAGTGCCTGAAGTGAGTGTGCATCAACATCAATTGCTCAATATTGTAAAATTGGAGCATAATGCTTAATCACCATACTTGTGATGCCATTGTTTCCCATGCTGCTCATGCAATATCATAGCCTAGGAATGTGCATAAGACCACGTCACCAATCCCATTTACAGCGCTGGTAACTGACAAAGCCTTTAAGGGACTCCAAGAATCTTTCATGCCAAGACTGAACCAGAATAGATGATAACTAGTAAAAGTGCCAATCTTGAATCTTCATATATATGAAGACCTAAAAGCTATGAATCTTAGAAATGACAATGTTATAATTTTACAATTTTTTTAATGAGATTAGTCATTCTTCAGAGTATAAATGTAATTAATCCTTGAAATGTTTAGGTGCATTCTTCACTTCTACCAATACTGAATCATACCAAATATCATGTACTAACAACACTTGCAGTCCCAAAGAACAGTGTGCAGTAAATGAATACAACAAAAAATACTTTATAGTGCACATTCTCTTCCACAGAAATGATATTACAGAAACAGAGCTATGAGTTCGGACCTGACACTTTAAAAATAATCCCCAGTTTGAACAAGCATCTCTAATCTGTTCCATAACTTTATTACGTAAAGTTGCATCTAGCAATACCTTTGAATTCAATGTCAGGGAAAGTAAAATTGCGGGCTCTGGATTGAAAAAGGTGAGCATGCCCCTCTCTTTAGCCAATATATATCAGCTTTGGAAGACAACAATTAAACTAGTAGCACATACAGCATTCTCAGACTCACACACGAAATTCAAAAACATATAAACCAAAACTCATTAGCATAGTAATTTACAAAACATTATGAAATAAACAAGTTTCTTACAAACATGAAACAAACTTGAAAACCCATATAAAAATCACATAAAACTCACACAAAACTCATATATCCAGGAAAACTAAACAAAATCAACATACTCATGTAAAACACACATAGAACTCGCACAAAACTCAATATTAAAAATATAATTAACCTAATTGAAATCGTAAAACCCTGATTTGTAGAACCGTTACTTCGTAGAATCCTTTATAGAACCCCTAATTTGTAGAACCTCCAACCTCAATTTGTATAAACTCGAACCCCAATTTTTAGAAATGTGAACCCTAATTAACCCGATTGAAGCTGAAACAAACACGATTGAGGGGGGAAATTTTATTTATAATCAGGAAAAGGGGGAACATGTTAAAACATTAAAAAAATAACATTTTAGTATTTATTTGATTTATATAATGAGTCGCTATTTTAAACAAATTAATAGTTCAATTAGTAACGGTTAAATTGAGATATTTTAATATTTGGTACAATTACATTAATTATATTATATATAAAATAGTTAATATAAGTATATAAATTTAGGATATAATCTAAATATAATATTAGAAAAAGGGTTAATGAAACCAACTATAAAAAAATCTCAAGTTTGGTTATAAATTTATAGTATAAATATTATTATTTTTAGTGTTATATATTTTTAATTTAATACGGAGCTAATTATAGTATTATAAAAAACCTCAATGTGTACATTCTAACTTTTAAACATAAAAACAAACTCATAACTCAAAACATATTTTTGTTACAAAAATTAAAATTTATTAAAAAAACTACGAAAAAGACAACACATACAACACAATTGCTAAAAAATTGTTGTCTGTTTAATAGTAAAGGACAAAAATTACATTTTTATAATAAGATGAAAAATGTTTCTAGAAGATTTTTTAATACTTTTGTTCAAAAAAAGCACACAAAATAAATTTAAAAATTCTAATTTTTTTTACACATCACAAACATCGAAATATCTTAACATCCGTACGGTTGGATCATCGAAAAAATTAATTTTAATTTAATAAGAAAGAAATTATAGATTTATCATAAACTCAATATCTACTTCTTAACTCGTTCATATAAAATGTATACTCATATTGTTCGAATTACAAAACTATTACTTATTATTAACAAACTATATACATTTATATGTATCCATATTATAAAATTATAAAATTTTAATTTATTTTGTCTTTATAAATTGAGTTAATATTTAAATTTTAATTTTTTATAAAAACTTAAACCTGTATTCATAATTTTAATTATAACAACGTGCATACATAATTATTTCGCTCTTGTAACGTATCATATAATTTTAATGTAATATATTATTTATAATTAGTAAAATGAGTATTTTAATTTATTTTGTTTTTATAAAATGAGTAATTATTTTTAATTTTAATTACTTTTTAATAAAATAGGTAATTATAATAATAATAATTATAATTATAACAATGTGTTTTCATATATACTTATGATATTTAATACAAGTATATGAAACTTATGATATGATTAAAATATAATATAATATTGAAAAAAAGTTAACCAAAATGATTACAAAAAATCACAAGTTTGATTATAATAATGTATTATAGATATTTTATTTTTAGTTTTATATACTTTTTTATGATAGTGATATAATTATTTTATATTAATTTGATTAATTTATTTGTACATATATATAATATAATAAACATGAAATATTTATACACATACTAATAATATATATATATATATATTGATAATAATTAGTAGATACTTTTATGGTTGAAATAAGAGTTATTAGTATACTTTCTTGTTTAAAATATACGGATGTAAGCATTAGAGATTTTTACAAAACTATAATTAGCTCTGTATTAAATTAAAAATATTTTTTTCGATGATTCAACCGTACGGATGTTAAGATCTTTTAGTTTCCGTTATGTATAAAAAAAACTAAAATTTCAAAATTTTATTTTGTGTATTTTTTTAACTAAACTAATAAAATGTGTTTAAAAACATTTTTCGTCTTATTATGAAAAGGTAATTTTCGTCATTTTCTGTGAAACAGATAACGGTTTTCTTAGAAATTGTATTGTATGAGTTAAACAAATACAAAGGTTTTCCACGTAAAACCGTTGTAAAATAAATATTGTATGAAATAACATGACACAACACTTTCGGAATTTGATCGAGAACCCTCATGTATATATGATTCGAGAAGTGTATATAACTAAATCATTCGAGAACTCAAGGAAATCGAGAACTCAAATGACACACTGATCGAGAACTCAACAAAACTGATCGAGAACTCTTTTAAATCATGATTCAAACAACGGTTTAATAAAACTGTTGTATAAACCTCTTTATTTGCACAACACGACATTGAAAAATCATTATCTGATGAGCTCATATAGACAACACAATATTTTACCGTTGTTTGAAAATGTTTTACATAATACCTCACAAAAAACACTTGTCTGATTTCAACAACGGTTTGCTACAGCATTGTCTGAAGTCTATTCAAACAACAATTTTATAAAACCATTGTATGTAGCTATTGTTTTGCACAACACGACATATAAAAAGTGTTGTCTAATTGAGTTTTTTAGACAACGGTTTAAAAACCGTTGTACAACACATGGATCAGACAATAGTTTTTCGAGGGGAAAAATAAAATATTGTCTATTAAATTCGGGCAACACTTTTTCCTCCGACCGTTGTCTAATAAGTGTTATCTGATTGCGATTTTCTTGTAGTGTCTATCAGTGGATCATCATGTTAATAATATGTTAAAACTAGTAAAAATACAATGTAATTTAACTACTATGATGTGCAGGTATCTCATTTGCAGTGGCATTACTAACCTTGTCACCTTCCTCGTTTAAGCAGTAGCAATACTACCTTGATTCTGTAAAATAAAGAATAATGACCACAATCACCAAACTAAGAATTATTTGAGCTAAATTAAGCAAATGACATGAGTATGCTACATTTTATTCAGCTTTGTGTAGTCTAAGCTAGGAATAAAAGTTGATGAATTTGCTAACTATATAATTACATCTTTTGCAAGTGATATTACTATAGAGTTTGTAGTTACAACAGATACATCAAAAAATGGAATTGGTGTTGTATTGAGGTAGCGTGATGGTCAACCTTTAGCCTTTCTTATTAGATATTTGCGAGTAAAATGGCAGAAGGCTTTTGATTCATGAAAAAAAGTTGCTATCCTTGGTACAATAATTGTTCAGATCAAATTATTTTTATATGTATATTTTTTAAGAAAAATATATTTATAGTAGTAAATTTTAATTTTAATACTGAAATTTTATGAATTTGAATGTGTAAATATTTATAATTTTTTTACCAACAGCTTTCACTCCATCTTCCTTGCCTTCCTAGGGAGTCGAGTTGGAGGTTGCTGATCGAACTTTGCAGTAAAAAAAAAAAAGCTCTAATAGTAGACTTGAAATTTCATCTTAGCAGGGCACAAGATTGAAGAATCAAGCTGATAAATATAGGAGTAACAAGTGCTTTACTGTTTGGTGAACAGGTTTATAAACAGCAGCACTCTGTCAAGACCAGGGCTAATCACACGTTGAGTTGTAAGTTCTTTGGCCCTTTCCAGGGGATTGATATCAGTGGCAAAGGTCTCAATCACATTGTGTTCCATGTCTTTCAGCTCAAGCCAGTGGTTAATCCCATTCCAGTAATAACTCAGTTTCGTTGTGTCGCTGATCGACCGGATTTTAATGTTCTTCAAAAGGTTCCTGCAACTATTTAAGATTCTAGAATGATTCAAGTTGCAAACACAGCTTAGCCGTGGTATCTAACACACCCATTAATGAGAATTCTTGGGAGATAACAATTGAATTTGTAGCCAAGTACCCAAATTTTCCTCCTTTTGCTAGAGTTGAACTTTAAACTTGTGTGTTGTTGCAAGTCTTTTTAAAGGGGAGGGTATGTTTTAGGCAAAAGGAGTTGTGACAACTAGTATTTTTATTGTCAGCATTTCTAATTTTCTATTAAAAATAGTTGGCATAAGGAACATGAAACATTATGATACATTGGTACAATTAGAAGCTAATGGACCAAGAGAACTAATTATGCACTTGGTTTTCCATCCTCTATAATTTATTTTTATTGATTTTTACGAATTCTAATGCAGTGTCGACACAGGTACACATCTTGAAGAAAAACAGATAATTTTAGAGACTAGAGCAGTAAAGGGGCTTTTGGTTGATAATTTCATCTACAAGGCCAAGCTCCAACCACACTAGGAGCTGTACATGAAACAAAAATATCTGGATGGCCATTCATGTATCTACGTCCAGTCTACAACAAGAACTCTGGAGGTTCTGGAATTAGACACCTTGAGTGCTGCCAACTCAAGCTAAAATACTGTGTATATTTCTTTTTCTCTGGATCATACAGTATATCAAGCTATAACTTCGATTCCCTTAAATTCGAGAAACTGTAATAGTTTAATCTATAGAATTTTAGTCCAACAGTTTCAAATTTATTGTATTTATATATGCAATAAACGGGACCAAGTCTATCCTTCGATAAGAGCAAAAGGAATAGCTGAAGAATAAACTGAAGTGACCCCGTGAAAATAAGTTGAAACAAGACTAGAAAGAATGGAAGTAGACTGGCTTCACACTCTTACTTCCATCTCATGCTACTAGGATCTTGCATACATTACAATAAAATTTATAATTATACAACCATAAATAATGTAGTATAAAAACAAGATACCAGTGGCTGCTTCTCCATAAGTATATATGTGCTTCAGCAGTGGATCACCTCAAAACTTTTCAAGGCAATAAATTCTATGTTTGTAGGGAAAATATCTAACTTCTGCTACATTTGGAACCAAAACTAAGAAATAAACAAAAGCTACATGATATTTTGGAAAAAGAAAATGCATGTTATTAATTAAACCAACATAATTCAGTCAATTTATATACAAACTAGAAATTTACAAGTTGTTACTGCCAGTCTTGAAACTGAAATCATTGCCAGTTCTGTAAACATAGATTATTTAACATAATGATAGGATTGATGGTGACATCAACACATGAGATGAAAGATAAGATAGAATGAACAGACATGAACCATAACAGAAGATCTAGCAGCCAAATGTGTTTTCCCCGCTATATGTGACATAGAGAAAGCCATCTGCATCCTTCTTGTCATCATATATGCTGGACATTATTGCTCCTGCAAAAACAAACATTACATATTAACAAGTTAAAATAGAACACATATGTGGGATTACTAACTGTCGAACAAGCAATGCAATTACCTGTGGGTGGGAGCACATTATCCACAAAGATAAATATTGCTTTCTCAGCACTCAATTTGATTCTTTTCCGAATCACATAAACAAATTGCCCCACAGTCAGGTCAGCTGGAACAAGGTATCTGATAACATTCAAGTTAGAACGAACAAGTTAGCCAACAAGTCAGATTCTGTTACTAGCCTTCAAGCCACTGCCCATGCTACCGATGTTAAAAACCAATTTCGTGCCAACTATAAGCCACCAGAAAGTGGTACTTACTACTCTGATAAACAGAATAGGGAAGGAAAAATATTAAACAGATAGATCACTTACTTTTTCTTGTCAATGTTTGGAATATCACTTTTCTCAGCCTTCTCCACAATCACCTTTTTATATAAAGGAAAACAAAACGATAAATACAAAAGCAGTATTCTGGTAATATTCAAGGATTAGACATAGTATTCCGCAATGTAACAACCAGATAATTAAAAATATCTATGAAACGGAGAGGTAGTTAATGTTTTATTTTAAAATTATTAAAAAATATGTTTTTTCCAATTTCTTTACTCAATGAATTTAATGCAGTTTCAAGTGCAAAAATCCAATATATGCAACATAATCAACATGAAATTTAACTAGATCATGATGACTAAAGAGCGAAAACTTATTTTTACAATAGAACACTCACAATAATGATTTGGTTCTCTGTATAGTTAAATTGCATTCAGCTCATTACAAGCAAACATGGAAATGTGTCAAACACGGCAGATTTCAGCTAATATGGCATCAAAGTGTAAACAGTGACATCTTTCTGCTAACGCAGTCATCAAGACTGTCCAACACTGTAATAAAGTGGCTAGATTTTGTTTGTAATATCTCGTAGCTCTAATATTTCAAAACATTATGCATAATATTATTCCCTAAGGTTCATGTGCTCACGCAGACACTATATTTCCTATACCATCTAGTCCTCTCACGAGCAAGTGTCATCCAATCAGTACACTAGCTATTTAAATTACAATAAGCAGCCAAAACATTTGTTGATCATTATTCACTATCCATACAGTCTATCCTTGACAAATCTAATGACAAATGAATATGTCGACTAGCTAGTTCATGCCTTTGTCGGTAGTAATATAAGGAGACAACAGCCACCCAAATACACAAACATCATAGTAACGTTATGCATTAAGAAATAGACATGCTAAAAACAATAATTTGTTCCAAAACTTTAGATATCAATACAAAAATCTCACCGGGATTCTGTCCGAATATTTCTCCCTGATCCTTCCGGCCTCAGCACGTCTCTTCTCTAAAGAGCAAAAACATAACACAATAAACACCCAAATGTATAAACTTATTAATTTGTTGAACCTCAAGTCAAGTAAAAGTTACCAAATTCATGCTCTTGCTTGAAGCTGCTTTTGGCCATGTTAACTCCCTTCTTCCTGTAATAACTGGACAAACAAGACATAACAAATCAATATCACAAAAAAATCGATTACCCATATAGTATCACCAATCTATTCCACTCAAAAAAACATCTTTACAAAAATCTCGAATATGAAAATCATCAAAAAGATTGCATTTTTAATTAATAAAATGAAAAACCAAACACTAATTTTAGACTAAACAACCATCCATAAACATATACTCCATCTATTTCTTGAATTAATATATCAATAAATCAATATAAATACAAATACATATCTACTCAAACAGTTGACTTAAGCCAAACCCACTTACAAAATCAAGATCAAAACTCAAACCCAATACAAAAAATCAATCAAACCCATAAAAGCTACAACCTTTACAGCAAATCAAAAGAACCCAAAAGACAGAAACTTGATAAAACTAAAAACCCATCACTGATATACAAAGATCTTAACATATAAAACAAGAATCATATAAATATATATAGAAATATTGAATCAAAAGAAGTGCTTACAGAAACTTATGTAGAATGCTTGCTTGAAATGAAAAGGGTCTGCTTTGGATGAGACGGTTTAGATTGGAAGATAGCGCTTTGGTTGAAATGAGAAGCTAACTATACATACGTCTCTTTGTATATATCTATATGTATTTATTAATTAATTTATTTATTTATGCGTGGTGACTACACAATTGTTGGATGTGAAATTATTGACGAACTAACACTACATTTTTTTTGTTTTAAGGAAAAACATTATATTTATATTTAAGCAAAAGTTATATATAATATTTTAAATAAATTATTAATTAAATATCATATATGTCTTTCATTATATTTTATTTACAATATATTACAAAATTATAACAATATGAGTTATCGAAAAAAGAGGAGTTACGGTAGCAGTACATATATAAATATCCAATTTATACTAAATGTAAGAGTACTTTATTGAACAAAATTTATATAAAATATAAATTATAGATTTTGTTTCGTATAATGTTTGATTGTGTTAGTTTATAGTTTGGTTCACTTATATACTTAAACAAGTTTATAATTCTTGTGAAATACGGGATAATTAATATTTAAGTATATTTATAATTTTATTGATATTTAATATAATTTTTAATAATATTAAGTATTTATGTTAATATTATATGTTCTCTTATTTTATATAAATTTATTCTATTTAATGTAAATATGTTAAAATATTTGGACCCGTGTTATAATAAATATATAATTTAGTCTAAAAATAAAATTTTAATTAATATAATTATGTATATAATTAGGGCTCATATTATAATAAATAAAATTATATCTAATACATGTATATTTTTTAGATCGCCACAGTAACGTACCTACCGACCGACCGAACAAAACTTTTAATTTTTCGATTATAATAATATAGTATAGATGTTTAATTTTAATTTAATAATATAAATATTAAATATTATGTAATGTTTTATATTATATTTACCGAACTCATATATGGTTCAATTAAAATTGAATTCGAGTTTGTATAAAAAAAATTATTTGATAATATTATTGAACAGTTTGATAAATATTTACTCATATTTGTTAAAATTGTAGAGGATATTCAACCCACTAGTATGAAATTTTTTAGAATGTAATTAATAATAAATTTGTGATCACTTAACTCGTACTAATGTGAAGTTAACGGATGTTGCACGGTCGAATAAATGGTATCACTCTATCAGAGTCGAAAGTTAAGTAATTGATCCTGCATTGCGGGCTTTAATTGACGTAGTGCAGGATGTTAAACATGAACTACAGTTAGACATCTTGTTTGACAATTTGTGTCAAAAATCCCGTAAGAAGGAAGAGTAAAAGAGTAGAACAGCCTAGCGACAGTGTAACAGTCGCAAAATTGATAGTTCATAATTGAGGAAATATTTCAGAGTGCGTTCAACTTAAATCTCTCACCAAGAAAATTTATCTTGCATATAATAATTAAAATAACTTCATTAATATGAGATTTTTTGAGACGAATTCAATAAAAAATTTGTGAGGCTGTGCTCTTAGACCCAAAACAAATAATATCATATTAATATCAGTGAATAATATGTTGCGCAGCTAGGTAAAAAGATTAGTATTCGAAAATCCCCAATTCACACCCTCTCATCCAAACGAGTCCTTAATTTGATTAGGATCCGCGAGGTGAAATGAGACATTTTAAAAAATCGTCACTTTTTTAATAAAAAATACATGTATATTTTAAATAAAAATAAAATTATAAAACACATATATACTATACTATTTTAACCGAAAAATTAAAAGTTTTGATCGTCGGTATGGTACTGGGTGAACCATAAAAAAGATTTTAGTCGTCTAATTTTAAGTGAAGCATATAAACAATCTTAACCATTGAATTTTAATAAAATATAAATTTAAAAAATATATAATCATACATACAACCTTTTATACAACTCATCATAGATAGGATAATATTATATTATATTTAAATTATATTCTATATTTTTTATTTTACGAATCTTACTTATCCTATAATTTTTATTTAATATATCATTAAATTTTATCCTCTAATTTTAATTTAATATATCATTAAAGTTTATGATAACATTGAAAATTTGGTAGTCGGTCGATATTTGAGCCGGATAGTTGATTAATTATTGGGCCTAATTTTAAAATATTAATCTTCTAACTAAAATATAATCTCATATTAATCTTCTAACTAAAATATCTAACATTAATCTTCTAAGTAAAATACATCTCTATACAAAATAAACAAAAATTATCCTATTAAAATATAAATACAAATAAATTATATAAAAATGTATACATATAATATTAAATAAAATTATAATTATACGAATACAAATAAATTCAAATCATTAAAAATATTTAAAAAAACTAAAAAAAATCATATGTGCTTTGCACAGGATATATAGCTAGTATATTATTATAACCAAAAGATTAAAAAATTTGGTCAGTCAGTCGGCACTCGGTCACGGGCCTAAAAAATAAATATGTATTAGATATAATTTTACTTATTATAATACGGGTCCTAACTATATACATATATATATTAACTAAAATTTTATTTTTTTAGATCTAATTATATATTTATTATAACACGGGTTCAAATTATAACATATTTATATTAAATAGAATAAATTTATATAAAATAAGAGAACATATTAATACTAACATAAATTTTTAATATTATACAATTTTATATTAAATATCAATAAAAATAAAAATAAAAAATTAATATACTTAAATATTAGTTATCTCGTGTTCGCACGGGTTATAAGCTTGTACATGTTATATGTAGAATATAATAATCCTTCACTTTATATTTTGATATGTTTTATAAATTAAAACAGAATTATGAAAATAAATAATATTTTTAATGAAAAAATTATATATGGATAAAAGTTCAATTTAGATAAGATAATAAACTTACATTATAATTATTTCATTTACATTAAACTATAAATTTTACGCAAAAAAAGAGGTATATTTACATGATTTATCACCATTTGTAAACAATCTTTGGCCAAGCTTATCCCTCTAATATTTATTGGTATTTAAGGATCTATAAGAATGTCCATGTAAATTTACAACAAGATTTAACAGAACTAAGTGCATTTACCATTGAATTTTTTGTGTTTATCCTTCTTCAAATGCCGCCAATTAAGGTTCCACTTTCCATTTTACAACCCCTAGATTATATCTCAAAAAATTATAAATAGGGTCTTGCATCAACCAACACACAGGAAATCCTACTTGAGTTTTAAACATGTACCACAAACAAAACAATAACATCATGTCATTGAAATTATTTATAATTCCCTTGACAACCTTATATCTTGTCTTTCAATTGCAACAAACCAATGCTACATTTCTAGTTGAGAGTGCAACAGGCAAGGCACTTATTCAATCTGCATGCAGCGCCTCTGATTCGCCACCGGCTTGCTATGCTGTTCTTAATCCAGTGGCCAATAATCCGAATTTGAATCCTACTGATATTTGCACGGTGGCTTTGCAAGCAGCAGCGAATGTTGCAAAAATAACGCATAATATGCTCAACATGTCAGCATCGGTGGCTACTTCTGTAGCTCGGGATCCATCTGTGCGACAAAGCATCTTGTTATGCTCTCAAGAATATGGACAGGTGCTGGACCTAGTCGAAAAAGCTGCAACCTCATTGGCTCAAAAAGTTAATGTGGATAGAGTTCCAGATTATCTAAGCACAGCCATTGCTGCTATTGCAAAATGTGATGCTAGTGCCATAAAAGTTGCTCATTCGGCAGTGCAAATATCTAATAAGAATGTGGATTGTTCAAAAATGCTAAAGAATGCATTAGGCATTTATAAGGTTTTTGCTGAATTTATTGAGAACCCTAGTCATGACCCCAAAGCGATTACAGGTACTGGTAGTGGTGATATTGGTGGAAATTTTGATTTCAATGCTGGTGGGAGTGCTGGTGGGAGTGATGGCGGTATCATTGGCCTATCAGCCCCAACAAGGAGTCCAATACCTGAAGATGATGCTTCTGGCGGGGAAACATCAAATAATAATAATAGGCATTTTTCATTTGCAAAAAGAGGCGAGTTTAGGAAAGAGTTCTTACCCAATGGTAATGTGCAAACCCAAGAAAGTCTGACCACCGACAGTGATGATGGCAGTGGAAGCAAACATTCACACGTTAGTACTGAGATGAAATTCGAAGGTTTGGGCTTGGGCTTTGGGCAACGTATTAGAGGATTTTTGCACCATGATTCTGAAAACACGGACAGTGGAAGCAGTACTGTACCAGAAAGTGGAAGCAGTGCAGTTGAACCACAAAGTGGAAGCAGTTCAGGTGAACCACAAAGTGCAAGCAGCGCAGAGGCACCACAAACTGGAAGCACACCTTCACCGATTAGTACTAATATGAAATTTGAAGGTCTGGGATTGGGCTTCGGGCAACGTATTAAAGGATTTCTCAACCATGATTCTGAAAGCAGTGCTGATGCATCACAAAGTGGTACCAGTGCAGATGCATCACAAAGTGGTAGCGTTGCAGGTGAGCCACAAAGTGGAAGTACACCGGGCTTGGGCTTCGGGAAACGTATTAAAGGACTTTTACACCCTGATTCTGAAAACACAAATGGTGAAAGCAGTGCAGATGCATCACAAAGTGGTAGCACTGCAGCAGAGCCAGAAAGTGGAAGCGCGCCTTCACCGATTTCTACTAATTTAAAATTTGAAGGTCTGGGCTTGCGGCAGCGTTTTAAAGGACTATTCCACCATGATTCTGAAGACGCAGGCAGTGGAAGCAGTGCAGATACTACACCACAAAGTGGAAGCAGCGCAGGTGCACCACAAAGTGGAAGTAGCACAGGTGCACCACAAAGTGTAGGAACACCTTCACCGATTAGTACTAATATGAAATTCGAAGGTTTGGGCTTGCGGCAGCGTTTTAAAGGACTATTCCACCATGATTCTGAAAACACGGGCAGTGGAAGCAGTGCAGATACTACACCACAAAGTGGAAGCAGTGGAGATGCATCACAAAGTGGAAGTAGTGCGGATGCACCACAGAGTGGAAGCAGTGCTCCTTCACCAGTCAATGCTGGTTTGAAGTTCTCTCTATCTGGTTTTGCCAAAAGTTTCACGTCATCGAAAAAACATAAAGAGTCTGGTAAAAGTCCTTCCCCAGCAAAAGCTCCCAGTAGCGGTACTAGTAGTGCAAAGGCACCAACCCCTGATAGCCCATCACCAGCGCCTTCAGGCAATAAGGTACATGCTGATGCATCTGATGATGGTGTAAACTCGTACAGTGATGATGATGTAACTAATGAGACAATTGATAGCCCAACACCATCGCCTTCAGGCAATAATGCGCATGAGGTTAGCTTAAAATACTCTCTCTCCCACCTCATTCCAGATATATGAACTACGAAATACATCATAGTTTGGATGTTGGTGCTTCTCGTAACAAAGTTTCCCTCAGGTTTCCAACATTATGCTAAGGTTGTTTGTATTGAGTTATGATTAGTTTGTAGAACTAAGACTTTGATGCTGCGTCATGTATATATGTATAGCAATTGGCGCAATCACAAGGCAAGATATAGATTACAATTACATGTATATATGTATAGTAATTGGCACAATCGTCTGAACTAGTTGTAGCTTACAATTATTTGTGCTCCAATCTAAATGTACCTATATGTTCTTGAAACATAGTATGGTATGTTCTAACTGTGGTTCCTTTTTCTTTCTCATTCAAGCATGTTCTAAGTGTGAAGTATTGTGCTATAAAGTGTCATGACAAGATACTTTCATGTATACAAATTAAACTTGAAGGTAAAAAAAACTAATACATTTTTCTAAAATTAAATTGAAGATTGGTTTTATCTTTAACATTTTAAATTAGTACAATCAGACTCGGTGATGGCTCTCTTAATTCAGTTGTAGATCAAGAAAAAACTTTTTTTTGTCTTTGCTTGCCAACTAACTACAGAGGTACCAACAAGCAAACAAAAGCCGCAGATTTTTCAATTAAACCGAGTCACTATCACAATAAGCATTCACGTTTAAAGATAATGATGAAGGATAAATTAAGCCTCGATATGAAGTCCCTTTGAACAACAAGCAAACGGGATGCCTTAGAAGCTTGAATAAACTGGCTCATATGATGAAATTTGATGGAAATATTCGGTCTTGAAACTGTCAAATAAAGAAATTTCCCAATGAATTTTCTATATAGAGAAGGATCATCTAAAGAAAACACTTGCATCAAGACACGGTTTAATATTGGTGCCAATGGGAAGAGATAGATAAAGGCTTGTTATTTTCAAGTCCAGCTTCGACCAACTTATCATGAATAAACTTGTGTTGATACAAGTATATGCCATCAAAAATTCTCGTCACTTCTAAGCGTGTTTCAATCCCAAGGAGCCTACACGTCAATATCTATATAATTATCAAATCCTGATTCAAAAAGAGAGGTCATCGTATATTCTTATACTCCACATCGGAAAAAAGATACTACTCCTATATTGAAGTTTGATCATTTATATGCGCAGATTCTTGTTTACAAATTATCCGGACTTTCCTGTTGCATGAGAAAGTTATAGCTGAGTTGTAAACTTTTATATCTTGTAATCCTTTATTGTAAAGACTTCGCTGGGTTGTAGCAAAGGGGCTTGATTACGAGTAAGGTCCAAGGAGGCAAGTGTGCTCAAGGTAGTCGAAGGGCTGGCTGTACAAAGCTTCATGGTTGGCCAACTACTGTAATTCAAGGGAGGAATCTGTATGACTGTATAATCATGTATACTTTAAGATTGTGTTTGGGAACATGTATTTCATTTCCAACGAGATGATCGAATTGAATTGTCATTTTAAATTATCAAATTTATGCTAGTATTTGAACGTTTTGGATTCAATGTATGATAAATGTATACGTAGAATTTAACTAACAAAGAGTTTCATCAAAATTATAATTCATTAATCTAGAATGTGATAAAAATCTGGACTCAAAGTTCTGCTTCTATTTTTCAAAATAATCAACACGTATGATCTCGTTTTGCTTAAAAAAATCTGCCACTTTATAAAGCGTAGTGTAGGATAGATATTGGTTTTGTAGGTATGTTACTTCCTCCATCCCATAATGTTTGTGTCTTTGAAAAAAACAATTGTCCCAAATAGTTGTTCATTTCTACTAACTTTTCTTAATATGCGTTATTTTTTGAAAAGTAACTAGTAAAATGGGCCGGAGGGAGTACAACTTATGTGTCGATAAAATCATATTGCTAATCTTTTGGTACTCCAACATATCTTACCACAAAATTGATCAACATTACTATAAACTTTTTTTAAAAAGAGAGAGGGAGCACTTAAATAGTTAGATGTAGGGTAAAAAGACAGTGTAAAAAATACAGATCGAGAGAAGAGAGACCGTAGATTTACAAAAAAAATCTTTAAAATACAAAAAGAAATTATGAAGTCTTGCATTGCCATTTCTTGGCTAAGCTTATCCTTCTAACAACCATCGGTAAGCATGCATTATTAGTCAATAAAATAGGAATTAAATTACACCAACAAATTTCATCACAAGACAGGCCATGCACCATCCAATTGATTTAGATAAATTTACACTCGCATTTGCCCGCAAAACAAGTTTCTCCTCCCATTCAAAAATCCTTTTGAATAACAAAGTTTATGATTATATATAGGACATTTGAGCAACCAAAATGCAGCAAACTTTAGTTTGTTATAATAATTAACTTATCGTAGAACGTACAAAACATACCAAGATGTTGAAATTATATGTTCTTATCCCTGTGGCTTTGAATCTGGCTTTGCACCTACATATTGCAACTGTTACAGCTGATAATTCGTTATTCTCATCGTTCTCCCAGTTGAGCGGCTTAACAAAAGAATTTAAACAAGGTGGTTTTAGTGGACTTGGAGGTCATAGAGGATTTGGAGGTTTAGGCAGCGCTGAAAGTCCAACAGAAGCTCCAAGCCCGGCTGAGGGTCCAAGCCCCGGTGGCAGTGGCTCGAAGTTTTCATTGTCTGACTTTAGCAGCCTAACTAAAATAAAAGACCTAGGTAACCTTGCAAAAGATTTTAAATCACAATTAGATGGTAGTGCACCAAGTCCGTCCTCTGATGCTGATGCTGATGCACCAAGTCCGTCCTCTGATGCTGATGCACCAAGTCCGTCCTCTGATGCTGATGCACCAAGTCCGTCCTCTGATGCTGGTTCAACAAGTTCATCCTCTGGTGCTGATGCACCAAGCCCAAGCACTACCGAACTTGAAGTTAATCCCTTGACTTCTGACGATGACAACGAGAAATAAAGGGCCGAATATTTACTTTTAAAAAAGAATAGTTTGTTCACAATTTTGGTAGGAATCCTTGCAAAGATGTCAACAATTAATCTCATCCAAATTCCACGCCAATAAAATTTCAAAAGTGTATAAACATAGTTCTGCCCCTCTACAATCTTTCCATATAATGGAAGAAACTAGCAAAAAGCTTTAGTTGTATAAATCATATAGTAAATATCCTTACAAGTTGAATCAGATTACAGTGAAAATTTGTAATACTCTGCACCTGTTCGCCTGCTGGATTAACTTCCTTACGACGTATATGCTTCCAGATTTATTATTATTCTCCTATGGATACCACAAATTATTAACAAAAAAAACAAAAGCCGACTAAAAGTCAGTAACTCACAAAGAAATGTAAACGCAAGAACGAAATCTTGAGTAGAAACTCTGTGCATTTTTGAATGCCTATGCTTATTGTTTAAGTTTACTTTATATGTTGTCTACTTATCTAAGAATTTACATATTCTAGCTCATGATTCATTGTAAAAAGTTTCATTAAGTAAAAGTCTAAAAATGCCGAAGGGAAATTGCTGGTAGGACTACTGTAAATTATTTCGTAATCTTAATTAGTAAGGTTTTATAAATGGTGCAGGTTTATCTGTGTTCAATTCTTTTTTCCTTGGAGAAAAGTAATTGAGTTGATAAAGAGGTCATAAGATGAATTTGTTTGTCTTTATTTGATGATGCTAAATTTCTTTGGCTAAGTATGCTTTTTTTCACATATATATATCCTGTTTTTCCGTTAGATTCTTGTGGAGTAAATAAGCTGCATTCGAATAAAATGGCAATCTTGGTAGCACACAAAAATTTAACGAAAACAACTATCTGTTAAACTTGGTAATCATAACGAAAATTTTTGAATTTGGATTTGAGATATACCGATCCGATATCTGATCTAAATCCGATCCGAACCCGAAAAAAACCCGAATAATATATATATTATTTCATAAGTATATATATAAATTTATGTAATATTATATATATATATATATTACATTATTTAGTAAAAAAAATTACTTAATTTTCGGATTTCGATTTCGGGTTCGGATTTTTGGATTTCAGATTTCGGATTTGAATTTTCGGGTTTTCAGTAAATCCGAATCCGATCCGAAATCCGTCGGATCGGATTCGGGTTTTAAATTTTGGATTCGGATTAGAATAAAATTTTGGGGTTTGGATTTAGATTTTGTCAAAGCTGATCGATCTGATTGCCATCCCTAATTAGTAATGGGGATTAATTCCATCATATTTGAATGTAACGTACATATGTCAAAGAATAAATTGAGAAATGGCTCTATATGTCACAAATTGGAGGCAAAATGTCCAAAATGGCACAATTTATAAAAATGGCCCTAAATGTCACTTTAAAACTCAACATAATGTGGCATTTTTGTTCTTTTGATTTTGAATACAAAACGTCACTTAGTGTCACGTTTTCCACAAATATTTTTAAAAAATCTGTACAAAACTCAACTTAAACTCTATTTCATCTTGCGTCTTGTCCTAAAACTCTACTTCATCTTGCGTTTTGAACTTTAAAAATGTAACCCAAAAAAATTTGCTCAAGACGCGATACGATATAGCGTTTTTGTGAAAACTCAACTTCATGTAACGTTTTGGGGTGACATTTTGGGCCATTTCTCCGGACTGTGCCATTTTGAGCATTTTTTTTGTAAAAGTGACATATAGGGCCATTACCCGAATAAATTATTGGATATATGCACTATACAGTCCAAATTCTTTCTAGTATAAAATATTTAGGATTTTGTCAGTTTAGACCAGTGTATAAGATGGGACTTGTTAAGATGCCGTCAGCATTTGATACTATCATGAGCTGATCAGGATACAATGTTCAATTCTTTTGTGGATTCTTCTCTCTCAGTTTAGAGCTATAAGTGGAGATATTCTGGTTTTGAATATCAAATGAATGGTGAAGAGTATTAGAAGAAACAAGGCACATAATTAAACTAATTACCAATTTCAAAAAACATGGAGACCAGTAACAGAGAGGAGACAAAATACCTAGTGAAGAACCACCTAAGATCGAAGAGGGGGCTATTAAGTAAGATTCTAAGAAGAAATGATCAGAGTAATGCAACTCAACTAAATCAACGTACAGAAATAGTGAGGCACAAATGACAAGATCTTGTGAAGACTGTGATGGAGATAGATATTGATGTTGATGCCCTTAATGTGACTCAAAGAACTTTAGTTGTTGCTGACATTAATATCAATGATTAAGAGACTATATGAAGTATGACAGAAAACTTGGGTCAAAATGCACAGAAAAGTAAAGTAAATTTAGTAACAAGTTTCACTTGGTGCTGCAGAAACTTTTCAAGAGGAAGAAGAGCCTTCCCTGAAAGTTAATGCAACTTAAATATATTATTGTAGGAATATTCTTGCTGATTTTTTTCTCCGTCCTTTGAAATTTCTTTATAGAGATCTCTATAAGAAATATTAACTGAATTAAAACTTGAATTGTTCAGAGATTAAACACATGTACAAGAGTCTTGGGGCTGATTTTTGCCAAAAAGAATAGAATAATAAAAAATCTTTAGGTGGCTCCTGACGCCCAATTTTACGTCTTGTTCAGCAGCTTTTCAAAGAGGATGTTTAGCAAGATGTGCTTCTGATTTGGTGCCTTTCAGTAAAATGCCACAATTTTTTTACAACTGATTATGGCAGAGGCAGGTCGACCTTCTTATAAGGCCAAGTTTGACTGCAAGTATCCCACAGAATAAATTCTGGCAACTGCCACCAAACAAATCAGGATTCATTTTCAAGATTGTCCAAATATGTGCAGCTTTGTCCTTGTGGATTTTAAACACCTAGACTAAAGACTAGATATGCCTTGATTAAGCTATTTGGAAACCCCCTACTATGCACCCAGTGTCGTGCACTGGCACCTAGCTGAGCGCCTGGCCTTTTGTAGCACTTGGCCGCCTAACGCAACTCATCTTTAAAATTTATATAAGCAACTAAGGGTTTTACAAATTGTCTTCTACTTTCTTCTACAAATCACTCTTTCAACAATATCCTTAGTAATTCACTTATCACTGTTAATTGGCAAATGCGAGGACAACAAATTTGTGCGATTCTTGCAGCCATCTCAAGAAGAGATACCAAAAGCAGTCCAACCAGTTTACTCCCAAGTGCCAAAAAATGTAGGAATTAAAAACCAAGAAAATCGGAAAACATAACTGGATCTAGAAACTGGAAGCTAGACGAACTGGTTTTTTTGCCAAGTAAGATTCAAAATAGTTCTGGAGCTTAAAATCACATAACAATTCAGGCTTGCAACATGTCATTTACAATTATACTATATCACCATGACAACAATTGGTATTGTTAATAATCAATTACATTAATTTAGTTCCACCTGATTAGGAAAAGCTTATATAGTCTGGTGGTACGTGCTGAGAGTATGCCTTCACTCAATCCCTTAACTTTTAGTCTTTTTTTACTAATCTTATATCGCTGTATGTGTGCTGCTGCGATTCTGGAACAGATTCTAGTCATGTCAGTTGCATAACACTGCTCCGTGTTTAATTGATTTTGTTTGATGACAGTTACTTAGCATGTTATTTTTATCATTCAGAACTTGACATGGTATCGTGAGTAATCTTTAATTTCCAAAGAAGTAATATTTACTTTCTTCTTATATTTCTTCCTTTATCACAACAATTACAAACAGCAGAGCAAACTCCTAAATCTGAACTCGTTACTAGTTTTTTTTTTAAATCGACTTAGTAGAGAAGAGTATATGATCAGAAACAGCATCTTTAAAATCTCGACATGAGAACAAGAAACACTGCCTTATTTAACCTAGTATTCCAGTGAAGACCAGTACATTAATTTCTTCTTCCAGTCACTCAGAACAACACTACTGAAATAAAACTATATATCTAAACATAATCAAAGTAACTTAAAAAACCTATCTCGCCATACAGATTTTGCATTTTTCTTAGTACCTATAGTGGGCAGGTTTGTATGGACCTTCAACAGGGACACTAATGTAGTCAGCCTGGTCTTTGGTGAGCTTGGTGAGCTTAGCACCAAGCTTTTCAAGGTGAAGGGCTGCAACCTTCTCGTCAAGGTGCTTGGGCAAGACATAAACCTTTTTCTCATACTTACCACTACCCCTCTCCTTCCATAGCTCAAGCTGCGCAATAACTTGGTTAGTGAAGGAGCACGACATCACAAAGCTGGGGTGACCGGTAGCACACCCTAAGTTCATGAGCCGACCCTCAGCCAAGACAATGATGCCTGATTTTGTGTCAGGGAATACCCATCTATCTGTTTGTGGCTTTATTGTAATTCTTTGTACACCTGGATAGGTCTCAAGACCATGCATGTCAATTTCATTGTCAAAGTGACCAATGTTGCAAACAATAGCATTGTTCTTCATCTTCCTCATGTCAGCAATCATGATGATATCCTTGTTACCCGTAGTGGTGACAAAGATATCAGCTTCAGACAGAACGTCTTGGAGGGTTAAAACCTGAAGACCTTCCATGGTAGCTTGCAGAGCACAGATTGGATCGATTTCAGTTACAATCACTCGAGCACCAGCTTGCTTTAAGGCAGCAGCACATCCCTTTCCGACATCACCATAACCTGCAACAACTGCAACTTTTCCAGCGATCATAACATCTGTGGCTCTCATCAAGCCATCAGGGAGAGAGTGACGGCATCCATACAAATTGTCAAACTGCTCTACACCAAATCAGAAGGAAATGTCACAGCCATAATAATCAAATAACTTAAGCCTTAGTTATGTACTTAAGTTACAAATTTATGAAAGAATAATGTAATTATTCTTTAACTAATAATAATGTATTAACATTTTACTTTAGCTGATAATAATATAATTTATGTACTTGAGTTACAAAATTATCAAAGAATGAAACAGTACAACTCGGATCAAGAATTATACATTGCAATTCAATGCACAATTGATAAACATGAAATTTTTTACTGTACATAAACAACATGTCTTTTGCATCTGATAAATGTAAATGTAATAGATATCATCGATTGAATTCATAAGACAAACTAAAATACCTTAATTGAACATTAAATAATTCTGCTAGGTATCATATTTGAAGTTTACCTTGCTTTTTGTGACAGAGTCATTCACATTAATAGCAGGGAACAAAAGGGTTCCATTTAGCTGCATTTGGTACAATCTCTTCACTCCAGTGGTAGTCTCTTCAGAAACTCCCACCAATCTGTCCTTCATTTTATGATACTTTTTCGGATCAGACTTCAGCCCATCTCGGATAATCGTCAAAACAATCTGAAACTCAGCATTATCAGTAGAATTTGGATCAGGTAGAACTCCAGATTTTGCAAACTCCTCCTCGGCCTTCACGCCCTCGTGAATCAATAATGTTGTGTCACCGCCGTCATCAACAACCAAATCAGGGCCCCCATCAGAACCCCAATCAAGAGCCCTCTCAGTACACCACCAGTACTCCTGAAGGGTCTCACCTTTCCATGCAAACACAGCAGCACTATCACGCGCAATAACAGCTGCAGCATGATCCTGTGTGGAAAAGATATTGCATGAACACCATCTGACTTCGGCCCCTAGGGCTGTCAGTGTCTGAATTAAGACCCCAGTCTGGATGGTCATGTGAAGAGAGCCAGTAATCTTGACTCCCTTAAATGGTTGTGAAGGACCAAACTCAGCTCGGCAGGACATGAGTCCTGGCATCTCGACTTCGGATAGCTCGAGTTCGAGCTTCCCAAAGTCAGCCAGGGACATGTCCTTCACCTTGTATTCACGGCCAGAGGCAGTTTTTTCAACAGACAGAGACATTATATAATTTTCTAAGATATGTTTTTTTTAACTTTCTTGTTCTTAGATTACAGAAGCAAGCAAGTGAAGGGGGATATAAATAGGTAAAAAGAAAGTGAAATGATGTAAGTATGTGTAGTGGGAATGATTGGCGGATCTAGTAAATGGTAAAAGTCTTGTTAATCAGCTGAACAGGAGGGATCAGTTAATCAACTCTCATGCAATGTAACTGTGAGTGTGTGTGTTTACATTATTTTAGAGATCAGTACCTACTCTATTTACTCTACTTTCTGGTACTGTATCAAGAGTCCTATAATTATGGATTACCAAGTATTAGCCCTATCATTAAGTAAGCATTTGAAGATTTTATCCCTTCTTAATTGGACTATATTATATGCATAATGTAGAACTAACATGGCAAATTCATCAGAGAGATAATAAAAAACATTGATATTTTAAAATTAAATGTTATCGAATATTATGAAAGTGTATTTGTGTCGTTTTATACACGTCATCTTGGCATGAAAAATTTAAATTTTTGGTGGTTATAATAAAGCACTCACCTAAACCATGAAAACATGATTGGCTTAGCTTAATCTTCTAAGAATGATCGACAATGAGAAGATTTTATTGCATTGAACCATCAAAATGTCGATGGAAGCAAGCACATGGACCATCAATTCTTTACTTATCAAATAAAGGTTTGTCCGCAAATTAAGGTTTCTTCCTTGCATACAAGAAATGCATCAAGGTTATACATCCCTATATATATGACAGATAAGAAAGTTGGCCAATGAAAATATATGAAACATTAGTTATCTTGTGAGCAAAACAACAATTTATACATTATGGCGAAATTGTACGTTCTCTTCCCTATAGCTTTGTATCTCACTTTGCTGCTGCATGCAGCATGTATTACAGCTGATAGCTTATTCGAGGGAGGACATGGTGGATTGGGTGACGATAACAGGGGAGGCGTAAACTCACAACAGAAATTCAGCTTGTTTGGTGGCTCAGCTGGTAGGAAATTCTCTTTGGGAGGGTCTCCAGCCGGTGCTCCAAGCAGTGATAGTGGTTCCGATAGTGGTGCTAGTGCCTCTAGCCCAGGTGATAGTGTTGCTGGTGTTGCTGGTGCCTTAAGCCCATTAAGTGATAGTGCTGCTGCTGCTGCTGCTGGGCTTCTTGGCGGTGGTGGTGATAGTGGTGCGCTTCTTGGCGGTGGTGGTGGGCTTCTTGGCAGTGGTGGTGGACTTTTTGGTGGTAAATCAAGTTTTCCAGCCGCGAATGGCCCAAGTTCTTCGAGTGTGAGTAGCACAACTTCCCCTGATGACAGTGGTAGTGGTAGCAGTAGCGCAAGTTCCTCTGGTGGAGATAGTGGTAGTGCTGGTGTGAGTAGCTCAAGTACCTCCGGTGGAGATAGTACTGTTATTAGTGATGGAACTGTCGCAGAAAAGAAGCATCATTCAGGCAAGCACAAGGCCTCAGGTGGGGATAGCTCAGCTGCGAGTGGCTCAAGTGACTCTGTCTCAGGTTCCTCAGGTGGTGACTCAGGTTCCTCAGGAGCAAGCTCAGGTTCCTCCCATGGTGGCAAAAGTTCCTCACATGGTGGCAAAGGTTCCTCAAGCGCGAGTAGTTCCAAGAGTGCAAGTTTTGATGCTAGTGTTAGTGCTGCAGCCCCAGGTGCCTCGGCCTCAACAGCATTTCAAAACTCTAACCTCATCCCAAATGTATAAAACCAAGAATTAATATGGTTTAATTTAAGGAGCTTCAAAATATATACTATTTGGAGCTTCTTGGCCCTGATAATCTTTACTAATAAATAAGTCAGGGGCTAATAAATTTAGTTATATTTCTATGGGCATCACTTGGTGCATTCTTCCTGCCAAATTTGGCATGGATACTGATTCAAGATGTAAATGGCTACATTTTGTTTTTCTTTCTTTCTTTCTTTTTTTTTGACAAAATAAAAGTTCTTGTATTGAATAAGAACATTGCTTTGTATCGGCAAATTACTGTGAAATGAATAAGTATTTATTAATGTTGCTTCTAACCTATTTATCTTCTGTTATCTATCAATCTATCTATATATATGTGATTGGGCTTTGGTGAATCAAATTGATAGGCACGCATTTTCAATAGTACGAATTGATATTCACACATTTTCAATAGTACGATAATTTATTCATAAGTCATTTTATTCATATTGTAAGTGGCAAATTTGTTATTGAAAAATTTTGGTGTGGATCAGATTAATAGTGAGATACTTTAATAGTTATATACTTTATTCAAATTGCTGGTGTTTTGCCATTCAAAATTAGCGTCAGAGTTTATTTAGGATTTGCCCTCGGTGTAATCTTTTATTTAGTTAAAGGAATACATTCTATATTTTATAAAGAACTGAATTCAAATTGTTTCCTTTTCACGACACTGTTGCCACTCCCTCCCTCTAAAGTCCAAACTATCAAATTTTGCTACAAAATCAACTTTCCATTGTATATTGAAATTGCTCGGCCATGTCCATTCTCAAAATAAATTGCACTTTAAAAGCCATTCAACTCAAATTGAATTTGAGTGTGATTTTTTGCTGAGACATAAACATATGCTATGGTAATAATGTACAAATACTAAAATTTTCTATTCTCGCCAAAGAAGCAAGATGGGTTGAGTTTTACAGATCAAACTGTGGGTTGTGTCCTGCCTGTGTCTTTGCAAGGCGTGACTATTTCCTCTTGAATATGCCAGACTTCGGCTTTACTGTGAGTTAATATTGCTCCGCATTACAATACGAGACTATATATGCATGTACAGGGCGCTTCCTCCTTTTATGTTTCTTTAACTCGGTGTAGGGTCAAACACCATACAGCGGTAACAATATTTTGACGAAAGAGTACGCTAATGCACCAGTAAACATATAGCTGTCAACCCTGTCAAGTATTCCACCTGCATAAACGACAGTGTCAGAATACTCACTTGCCACATTGCTGATATATAATTTGATATTTGGACACAAGATTCATAACACACCTAATCGAAATCCGAAATTCAAATTAAATTCTAGTGAGTATCAAAATACTAGATAAATCATATTATATCACTCCTATGGGATCTACATACATCTTCTCCCCATACCGTGCTCTAGGAGCGGGGTATACCTGGTATGTTGACACAAAGGGAAACGTTCAGGCTACACAAATTTATGTATATACATATTAATACAAGTTAGACCAACTCTTTTATGCTTGCAATGCTGCTGAAACAAGAACTTGGATGTGGTTGTGGCTGTGGCTGGCGCAGGAGTTGGCTGATAGTGATGAAGAAACCCCATGGCAAGATATTAATATATCTTTAGTGATCTGGAACATTCCATGTAAATACTAATACCAATTGGTTATGGAGCCTGGCTTGAAGCAAAAGGCATACTTCCGCCAAAGACAAGCCATGCAATAGATATGAAAGTAACAGTCTCCAGAATCGATAAAACTTTCTAAGTGTTCCCCAAATGATGGTAAAATGGCTGTTTGTTTTCAAAGAAACTGCATCCACAATTTTCATTCAGGAAAAGACGCCATTTCGTTGCAAAAAGTTTCCCTCCAGCTAAATTTGACAAATTTGCTTTCCACTACAATTATCAAGAGAAAACTTCTTTTTTATAATGATTTTATCAAGAGAAAATTTGTGTTGAGCAACCACCACAATAAGTAGGAATTTTGTTTTTTATCTGGACCGTCCCCCGTTCAATCCAACAACATAGAAGGTGTTTGCTAGAAAACACTCATTTGGAAAATGAGTACTTAAACAATTATAATATACAAAAAAATATTTATATTAATATTAAATTAATAATTAAGTACAAATAAAAACCCAAAAGGGCTTAAATCTAGTACATATAATAAGCGTAAGAGGGTAAGAGGGATCTTATCCAAGTATTACCAAAGGTCAAGGGTTCGATACTCACTAACAACTTACTTAAATCTAATATTTATAAGTTCAAAAATACTAACATATAACATAAGTTTAAGGTTCAAATTTCATCAACAATGTATTAAAATCTAATATATATTTTTAGCTCTAATTACATTAACAACGGTTAAAGAGTTTGAATCATACCACAACATACAATAATTTAATATTCATATTATTAGTTTTACATGTAGTACTAACAAGTGTAAAGGATTATAATTTAAAAAACAATTGAAGCAATACAAAATAAAGTTAAATATAATATTTATAACTACAAAGATACTAACATGGTTTTAAGAATCTAATCTTATAAAAAATATATTAAAATCTAATTTAATAATTGGTCAATTAATAATTTAATTTATTAGCTCTAAGAATACTAATAAAGACAATATATTCCAAACTAAAATCTAAAAAAACAATATAGAAACACATATATATTAATATTAAATTTATAAATACATAAAAAATAACCCCTGCTTCGCAAGGGGTATAAATCTAGTAATGATAAAGCACTCATGCCAGTAAGAGATGGGCACCTTAATGAATTAAAATTTGAAACAGAGTATGTACCTCGAATGTTCTTGCTGAGCAGAAAGTAGATAACCTCGAACAGCAGAAGTGTCTCAGCAAAACTAATGGGAATTCGTCATCAAATTATTTGTAAAAAGGGAAGACTGAACGTGTGGTAGACTCCCTCTTAAGAATGTTTGAAAAAGGAGACTCTGCTAACCATAACTATGACGTCATAATGCATATAGAAGAATAGAAGAGGGAGGGGATGTCAGGCCTCCAGTAAAATAGAATCAACTAGTGTTGAATAGTAGTAAGTGAGAGATTAGCTTGTTGGGACCAAGTAAGAGTTGGTTAATGGTTACTACTTGCTAATAGTTATTAGAAGTCGGAGCTGTCAACCAAGTAGTTCTATAAATAGTAGATATGAAATTTTTTTCCAGCAATATGAAGATATACAGATAAAATTACTATCACTAAATCCCTCTAGTTCTCTATGGATTCTAACTCTGCCTTCTAAATTCCAGTTAGTCAGTTACAAATAGATTATTGAAGTTATGGTGTAAATTTTCTAGGCATTCTTGTTTTAGCCAAGGGCAATCTTTCATAAGCAATAAGGGCTTTTAGCATATCAATCAAGACTGAACAATAAACATTAATCCAAACAAGTTATTTATTTCGATTACACTCTTCCATATTATTTCAGAGCAGGTGATGTATATAATCTTTGAACCTGGACAATGCATATAAATTTATACCATATTAATAAGCAGAATACTAGCACTGAACAATAAACAACCAATTATTAGAAAAGGGTAAATTGATTATACCATGACCAGGGATGAGGGAACCTGAGTCCTTGACACCAGCATCCCGTTTTATCATAGACTCCAAGAGGTCACCAAAAAGAGATCCAAAGTAGTTCAGAAAACCAAAAGCTACAGCACTGCCCAAGAAAATATATAACATGCAAACATTCAGTTCTTAACGAGGAACAACTAAAAACACCGAATTGGAATTCAGCTCAGTTCGGCTACAAAACTAAGTTCTACATATCTCCAATATATCATATGTCAACCTCCATAATTTTGGTTAGCCATATGACGAGAAGTTGGAAATTTGGTCATGTCCATTTTAAGTCTATGAATAGAATTTCTTCGCAGGTCACATACCGTGAATAAAATATGTTATGATGGTATGAAAATGAACAAGAGCGTGAGAAACCCTGAAGATGATAAATATGGACTAAAACTTATAGCTGTATTCATCAATAATAATGTAGTTTATAATACCAAAAAAAAAAAATTGTATACCTTAGTACAGACTTTGGCCAAGAGAGAACTTTTGAGAGTATTACAGAAGTTGCTATGCAACCACCTAAGCCTGCTAGGGCTCCCTCCCACGTCTTCTTTGGACTAATATTTGTAAGTGGCGTCCTACCAAAAGCCTAGATGAAATTTATAACATGTCAACCTCAATCCAGAATGCTATTGAACACATCAATAACACATTCCCATTTTAAACCACCAGATATACTAAACAGACGAAATCACTATATTCACCTGCTTAAAGTAAGGATTACACAAACTTATAGCATACTGGAATTTTTGAAATATGAAAAAAAAAAATCATAGGATAGAAGAGTCACCTTAAAGAGTGCACACAGAAAGATACTACTGATATACATGATATCTAGATATCAAGCCAACTATACTTGCCAAGATGCCAAATTGCCAACTACATCAATATATTGCTGTAAGCAATCACCTAAGGTTTCATATGTTATTACACGCACGTAAAAGCACATGCTGAGGCGGTGAGGCCCACGGCACAATGAGGTAATATTCTAATGTTTAGCCTTGTAGAAGGAGCAGCACTTGAGGGGAGCAAAGCCTAAACCTAAGGATGAGGGCTCATAAAATGTATAGGGACAAGCCTCACAGACCTAAGCTCAAGAGGCAGGTACTTTAAGCAAGGAACTGAGGAAATGCTAATTTACTATTTTCAATAAAAGTTCTGTACAAAATTTAAATAGAACTAGGAATCAGAGATATCTATTAGGTGTCCCATCCTTACCAAAGATTCTCCTAGAAAAGGTAATATAGCCTTTTAAGAATAATTTTTGCTAAAAACCGTCCAACTTTATATAGTTTGTCCTACTTAAAACATAATGTAATACCTTAATTGCTTTGGTGCAGAGGCGAAGTCAGATTTTGGATAAACCAGTGATATACTTGGAATTGGATGTTGAAATGAATTATATTTTAAATAATTAAAATTGTACTTCTCAACAACTCAAACTAGCTATACTTTAAAATAACAATTTATAAGACAGTTCTAGTAATATAATTATGGCACAATCTACAAAGTAGGAAAAGAACGTAAAAAGGATGACTTCATGTGGTAACTTAACATGGTATTAGAGAGACCCGAGTTCGATCCCTTCTTTCTTTATTCCAAAAATGGGCAATCGAATGAGGGGAAGTATTAAGCATATTAAAAGATCCTATCAAGTTGTCCCCTAACACCTTCAAGTTTTACAGAAAGACGGCAACTTAATAACTTCATACAAATTAAAAGGCCCAAAATACAAGTGTGTATCAATAATGTTTTACAAATTAACCAATATATAATCATCAATAAATAAAGAAATCAAATATTTTGAAGCCATAAAAAATGTACAGCAACCAAAAATCAGTATCTAGAACACACTAGAGAGACATTGAAACCTTATAAAGCAAACTTCCGTTCAGCAAAATAATTTAGACCACTCAATAAATCATTCGATGCACATGTCAAGATCCTTGTAGAAAACAATCTATGAGAAGTAGAAAGAATGACATCATATAAGAAAAGGAAAAAAGAAAAAGAAAGATCAACTGTAGAGATGAAGCTGGAGAAAAAAAACTAAAGAGAGAAAAATATATTACCTTTCCACCAACGAAAGCATATGTATCAGCCGCAATTATGCTGCTAAATGAAATTAATGTGGCAACAAGACCTACAGTCCACTGAGCTTGTCCACCTAGAAGCACAGGCCAAACTGCTCCAACTTCTGCATAAGAACACCTAGTTAACTAATGTAATAAGGATAAAAACACAATGCTGGCAAACAATGGGACAAGGCACATAAAGAAGTTTATCAAATTGGTACTTTGGTAAAACACCTGTACTAACTTACTACGTATCTATAAGTTAATATTTTTTTTTAAATAAAGTGACACTTTAAGTTAATATCGCTTAAAATTATATAAAAATGAATATTCAAGTGTATGGGAATAAAATTTTAATATCGGATTAATCGGGTCATTGTCGTGTCACTTTTGGTTTTGTCTCAGTAAATAGGGTTGTGAATCGGATCAGATTTCGGGTTGTGCCTGATATTGCTTCTCCTAATACAATACATGAGTGCAGAATCTGAACTTTCTGCAATTGACATCCTGAAACGAAGTTATACCAACATATTTGTAGGTACAGTTGATCATAAAATGTGATGCCTTTTTGAATACTTCTAGACTTACGTTAGACAGGAAACTAATTACTGACAGTACCTAATTAAGAGTTATATGGCTGAAAACTAATGCATAGAAGATCTTATTTGTGACACTAACTAGTACTCACATTTCTGGAAATAATTATACTCTTACTTGTGTTCAAGGCTGGAGCTGCTAGACCACATCGAAGCTTCACCCAAAAACAAGGAAGATAGCCACAATAAAATAGCCCAAACATTGCACTGCTGAGCTGGGAAAAGCGAGGACCTCTCTGCAATAGCAATGTCATAGCTAAAACAAAAGCCGCGGATGTCACGGAGACATCAATGTGGCCCATATACCTGACAATAAATATGAATACTGATTTAAAGGCTGAAAGAAAAATTAAGAAGTTTTACTTAAATAAATGACAGCAAAACTTTTGTCCAAAATCATTATCTTTAAAAGATTAAAGTTCCATTATGCACTTACAAGAGTTGTAACATACGGTATAGATCCCCCAAAAAAAAATCAGAATTGTAAATTGCAAGGCAAAAATTATGACCAACAAAGTTAGCACCTATTAAATAGGTCATTTTTTGGCATATGAAAGATGATCGATGAAGAAAACTAGAGAAGTGAAACGGAGGGTGCATCCTCAGATTGTAAAGAGAATACGAAAATTCTGTGCACTCCAAGCCTACTGACGACAAGTGACAAAGGAGCAATATAGAATGTTTCCTTACAAAATATGGAATTAAGTGCTTATTGGAAAGTATCAATCCTCGGGCTCTTATGAATATGACCATGGTCAGGTTATCATTGACTATCACCAACAATATGGATTCTACCCTCCAATGTCGCCGCACTAGATTTCAAATCTGAGTAGTTGTCATGCTATCAGCTACCTCAAGTAAAATATATCAAGTTGTGAGATGAGCAGACTGGCAATCTACTCGGATAATTATTTGGATATGAAAAGGAACCCTGCTCAGAACACTTACCAGTTTCTCTTCTTCCTTGTATCTACACTTTAATTTAGTTAATTTCAGCAAATTTACAAACTAAAACTTTGGAAAAATTGAGCACAAATGTTTTCAATTTACAGTTGCACCTAACTTGCATCATTCATTTATGATTTTCTCTTCTTTCAGAAAATTTTATACCAAACTATGATCAATTCATTAAACGGTAGTAATATTTAATGTGTTAGTACAGGATTTCCATTGGAGTCTATCTTATTTTTACCAAAACATATAAAATCAAACTTTTGCTCTCTAAGAACTGGGATTGTAACCATATGTTTCTATACACTTTGAATGAATGGACCAGATGTTTGATACTTTTCCATTAAGAAATATGTTTAGTAATTTACAAACAATGCCTTCGTCACTACTCTAAAAAGACAGTATTTCACAACTGGAAACACATACAAAAAGACAGATTAACAGCCAATCGACTATCATCCTCCAGTGTACATAAATCCATTATGTAAAAGAGCTAGTAAGTCAGCATATTAATGTATATTAATATTTACTAGATTAAACAATGATGGCAAAAGTATCTCACACCTTCAAGTTAGTCTGTAATGCTACAAATAAAAATATACTACTTCTTTCTAAAAGATATAAACAACTACTGCAGATAAGTTCAAAGGCATATTTTTGCGAACATTAAAGTCTTACAGTGTCACCAAAGGCATGAGCGCGCAGATAACTGAGCACACTCGTGATACAAACCGAGGCGGAGGTGTCATCCCAGCAGCAATTCCGCGACTCCTAACCAGCTCAAAGTACTCGCGTGCACCAGCAAAAACGGCAGCGGCAAGGGCAACTGTGAAAACCCATCCTCCAGCAAGTACCACTCCTCCAACACAAACCCCAATGCCAAGTCCGAATACAACCCTTTTTTTCAACTGACTTGCTTTGTGTTGAGCTTCCGATGCTAATCTCTCCTTCAGCAATAATAAATTACATCTTGTTAACTTCCACACAATATAGTCATTCCAGAGATCCCATTTCCATCATCTACATAGATTTAAAAAATATCATACAATTTAAATGCAATAAATCTAACTCATTTCCCTTCTGTGGTCAAGTTAACTTTCAATCAACCTACCATGCCAAAAAAGAAAAAAAAGTTCCAAATGATTAACTCGTAAAAAAGGTACATTCTGTCACATTTTCTATCCAAACAAGCAGAACATTATCCCTTGATAGATGGCATGGCAACAGCTGCTAATTTCTTCTACTGTGTAATTCAATGTGGACATTACCATGTGTCCTAACTTTTTAATGCAAAATCAGGGTTCTAATTCCCTAAGAACAATCCCAGAAGTTCATTCTTGCAATCAAACTATAATCTCTTTCTACAACCTACATACATTTTTGCCATCACTCTATAATCCGATAACCAACTTGTTTCAATAAACCCTTGATCAAGTATGTTAAATCCCTCACCTTCATTTCTGCACAAAGCAATATTTGGGACGCTTAAACCACGAAGTCCAATCCACATCTCCTACATTTTATCTAATCTATTTAAGTAACAACATTTACACACACGCACACGCAGATATATATGACAAATAAACTCCTAAGTTTTAGTACTATTTAAGCTGCAAACACGTGATTACATCGGAAACAAAGAATAGTACTCCCTCCGTCCAAATTGACTTCCTGTTTGACTTTCTTGTAGTCAAATTGAACAAACTTGAAAATTACATATATTATATGTTGGGAGAATATATAAAAATTATATGATTAGAAAATATATCTAATGTACTTTAAGATGTAATTTATAAGTTTCAGTCAAAATTTAGTCAATTTAACCTAAAAAGTCAAACAAGACAGTCAATTTGGAACGAGGGAGTATTAATTTGCGGAGATTATTAATCTATTTATCTTAATATACATTGTGTCAATTACGTCGAGAATACATTGAATCTATCATAAAAGTACAACTTCATAGAAATTATTCTATCGAATATTAATCCAATCGAAATTAAAATACACGACTACCTCATTACTCATCCCATCACCAACACTTTCCGAATCAGCTACGCACACAATAGTCCGTCTATGCTTCAACCACGAGCTTCGAAGAATCCGAAAACTCGGTCTGGAGCTCCCGAAAATGAGCGTGGAATGAGGAGACGAGACAGGGTTAAGAATCAGCGTTTTGGACGAGGAGAGACGGGGAGAGAGAGAGGCAGAGAGAGTTGAGAGAGGGAGAGGTATTAGATTGCATCTCTCCAAGTCTATGTATGTTGAGGAACAGGCCATTGGAATTTTCGATGTGTGTGTTTGTGATTGTCTTGTAATTTTGTGTGTGTGTGTGTTTATGTAGAGGGGTGAGGGTTGGGTATAGGTGAAATCGCCATGGGAGGAGAAAGCAGAGTGTGTGTAGGATAGTTAAGTTGTGACTTGTGAGGGGTGGGTCGGGTGTGATCCTGTGGGTCGGGGCACAGGTGTTTATGACCCGCTTTGGCATTTAAGTTAAATATATTTTATTTATCAAAAATAAAAAGTTAAAAATATTTTAATAATTAAATTTAATTATAATTAGTTGGAATTTTTTTAACTTAACACATGAAAAATAAGTCAGATTAAATGGATTGTTAATGACTTTTAAAAAAAACTTTATCTACAAAAAATAAATTATTTTAAATTTCGTTTAGATCAAAAGATATAAGGATTAAATATTAAAGTTCATATTGAATAACAAAAACTATGTGTATATGAAGAAATAAGGATTAAATATTAAATTAATTATATTATACCGGTAATTCAAAATATTTTTTCGAAAAATGAAAAAAAAAATATTTATATATTTATTTTACGTACTATCACAATCAAACTAAAATTTATAGTTTTTTTCCACAAAATATACTTTCTCCTATATCAAGATATAATATTATTCCGATACAATATCCGTGAAAGGGATTTATTTCATTTAAAAAAACTTATCATCTAGCCAAACAACATGAAAATGTAAGGCACGTAGACTTGGTTTGTGATCCAAAAGCTTCTTTAAGTCAATAGCAATTTAACGGTTTATCTGGTCTTCTAAATCAAATTGAAAGTCAGAATGAAATAATAGCTTTTTCGGATGGGTCTTGCTTGAAAGATAGTCTTGGAAATTTTAAAGGTGGAATAGGTGGATTTATCCAAAATCACAAGAAAGAAATCAAGTTTATCTTTTCAGCACCTCCATGAGCCTCCTCTCATATCTTAACTGAGTTGGAGTCTGTTGTATTTCTATGTAATATAATTTTTAAAAAGTTCCCGGAGGCGAAATTGGCAATTCCAGTGGATTCAAAACAATTAGTGGAAAAATATTGGGCAACAAAAGCTAGGTTGTTCTTTAAAATTAAAACTTAATGGTGCATATTAAGCGTGCATGGAATCAAGCGGCTGATAGACTTGCAAAAGAAGGGGCCCAAAGAGAGAGTGTCCTATCAGGATGGTTGTAATTAAAAAGTAACTTTTCTTACTCATTATTATAGCTCCAAGAGTACTGTCGTGTCAGCTAGTCTAGAGTTATAGGTTTTTTAGTTTAGGTTTTCATTCTCTGGGTTATTATGATGCTTCCTTCGTCCTTATTTTCAAAATATTGCATGGGAGATCGAAGCTAGATATATGGTTTGGCCTGAGGTCTGCAGTATTAAAAAGTTATTTAAGTTCCAAAAAGAAACTTAATGGTGCTTAACTTGGAAATTACATATTGTAGCATGCGCATGCAAACAGCTTGACTATATAAACTTTTTTCTAGCTTTGTCATAAATCATCTCACTATCCATTTCATTCATCGGCTTCTTCCACTCCCAGGTGTAGTGAAGGTGAATGCTCATGGCTTGACGTTTCAAAAATCCTATGTCAAATGGCAACACTTCTGGCCTGGGCACCATCATTAGGTTTGCTAATGGGTACATGTTGAGAGGAATCATGGGAACAATCCCTTTTCTTTCCCCTATCAACAATCAACTTTATGCAGTTTTTCTGGGAATGAGAAGAGCATTCCAGATGGGTGCGAGGAGAGTAATTGTGGAAACAGACAATCTGGAAGCTTTTGTCATTCTGAAGTTCTACAAACAAAGTGTCCTTGTTGAAGTAGCATTCATTGTGCATCAGATAATGACAAGAAAGGCAGACAAAAGATGGAAATGTAAGATCAAGTATGTGTATCCTGGACGAAGTAGAGTGTCTACTTACATGGCTAGGATTGGTGGTCGTCATCTAAATGGTGTGATTACGATTGATGAACTTATTGGTCAGATGAGAGAGCTTATTGATCTAGATCTAGGTTTTGGCCATCATGGTCAAACTTTTAATGTGGTAGTAATGGCTGAAGATGAGTTGCACATTCTTCAGCATGTTGTGTTGGCTGAGGAAGGTGGTCTCGTTCAAGAGGCGGTGAATGGTGTAGGTGGTGAACCAGGAATCCATGATGTTATTCTTGAAGACGAATTAAGGATGATGAAGACCCAATAGTGGAGAAATTATATAAATTATTTATATATAAATTAAAAAAATTATATAGAGTATATATAGATTAGGCCACAAAAACTAATGTTGGCTGAGATCTTGTGAATTTCAGGACGCCCCTCACGAGAATCATAACAAAAAAATGATTATGCCCACTTTCCTTTGCACAAAGTGCATATTCTTTTGGGACACAATCAAGAATAAAATATTATTTTTAAAATTATGAAGTTCAATTTCTAATTTAAATTATTAAAAATAGAATGAAAAAATGAATAATTTTTTTAACATTTATCAAAATTAAAATATAAAAATTATTTTATTATCTCCGTTTTTTAATAATTATTAAAAATTGAATAAATTTTTTAACATATATCAAAACTAAAATATAAAAGTATTGTCTCTATGGCACAATTACTAACACTGAGGTGGTCTTAGTAATAGGTGAACAAGACCTGTGCCTAGGCCCCAACATTTAAGGGTCCCAAATTTGTGAATTATTTATATATAAATTAAAAAAAATTATATAGAGTATATATAGGTTAGGCCCCGAAAACTAATGTTGCTTGAGATCTGGTGAATTTCGGGACGCCCATCACGGGAATCGTAACAAAAAATGATTATGCCCACTTTCCTTTGCACAAAGTGCATATTCTTTTGGAACCCAATCAAGAATAAAATATTATTTTTAAAATTATGAAGTTCAATTTCTAATTTAAATTATTAAAAATATAATGAAAAAATGAATATTTTTTTAACATTTATCAAAATTAAAATATAAAAAAAAATTTTATATCTTTATAAAATAGTAAAAGTCAATTATTATTCTTGATATTCAAATTTATATCTTATAATTTAAGTTTACATTTGTGTTATTGTTTTGAAGTTAAAATAAATTATATAATATGTAATTATCTTTGTATTAATAAATTAATGTAAATCAAACTAAACCAAATATACTCGGTATATCCCCAATTTAGGGAACGAGGATGATAAGATGTACGCAGACAATGTCTCTACTCTAAAAGAATAAGAAAGCTGTTTCCGTGAAATCCCCCGACTTAGTACATGACAAATTAGTGAGTGATATAATTATATATCAAATGTTGTTATTCCTTATAACAATGTCAATATTTGTAGAAGGGGGGGTTGAATACAAATATTAAAACTTTTTGTGTGTTCTAATATTTGTTCTTGATGTTTGATAGAATAAGAGAATAAGTTCGAACAAATTAATGCTGAAAAATAAAACTGAACAAAGAGATTTAAAATTATTGATGGATTGGTTTTTCCATCAATATGTATTTTTGCTCAATGCTCCTAGGTTAGAAGAAACCTAGCTTCGTTTTTACAAGATTAGAAAACAAATCAACTGTTCTTACAAATGTGCTCTCAAGCTTGAACAGTTGATTGTAAAATAATGTCTAACTTGTATGTTTTCTAATAATGCTACTACACTTGTTTATATATCACAAGTGTACTTTTACAATACCTATTCTAGGATTGTTTCTACCTGCCTTCCTTTTACCTTTTTCTATTTTACAAAAAGGTTTGAAAGACAGCTTCTGATTGAGTCTTCACAGTCACTCTAGACTGTCTTCCATAGGTGTGCTTTTGTTCTCTGGATCTTCAACAGATATTCTTTCTGTGTTGTCACACTCAATTGATAATTTGCTGTTAAGCATATCAATTGATCCATTCTTTAATCCATCAACTGATGTACTTCTTCGATTGATCTTTATATCCATCGATTGATAAAAGATGTCTTATCGATTGATAGATGTTATCAATCGATATATCAGTCGATGGGTCTTCACATCAGTTGATGGTCTTCAATCCTTGGCTTGGCTTCTTCGATTGATCCTTCATCCATCGATGCTTCAATATCAATTGATCATCCTTCACTTGTGCAATTTCCTGTCTTCTCATAATTACAATTTAACAGTTTAATCTACACATCAATTGATGATCTATATCAATCGACTCTAACATCAATTGATGAACAAAATATCAATTGATTTACACCTTATCGATTGAAATAGACTAAGTACACCTATGCTACAATCCAAATTATCAGTTGATTCATATAAACATTTCAACTGATAAATGGTTTCCTGATCAATTGATATTTATAACTTTCATATCAATTGATCAGTTACAACAAATAAAATTTCTATGATTCTAAGATTAATGTTATCATCAAATCACATGTAGATTCCTAATAATCTCCCTCTATTTGTGTCTGTGTTCTTAACAGGCATAAATCTACTTGATGATAACAAAAACCCTTAAAAATTTACATTCAGATAAAATCAAGAAATTTAATTGGCACATTTATTTTGGAAGTACCAGATTGATAGATAACTCTTGCAAGCAGCTTCAATGTCTTCATGATTTAAATTAGTTTCTCTTCCTTCTCTTCTCAGCATTTTCCTTTAGTTGCCTCATGAAAGAACTTCTCAATATTGCTTCATCCCTGTTAGTTTCTCCAAGTTGCCTCATAAGATAGTGTATTTCTTCATCTGTGATTTTGTCCAGATATTTGCAGATATCAAAGAACTTTGTATTGCCCTCTATATCTGTAAAAATCATAGCATACTTTGGCTCCAACACCACCTTTTTGACCTGTGACTTCCATAGCTTTAAAGGTGAATCAGGTTCAGCTTCAGCCTTGGATCTCCTTAACTTTGATATTTGCTGTTGAATCTCTTGAGCAATTGTAATGTTGAGTTTGTACCTTCTGTTGAGTAAATGAAGAATAGTCTTTAAAACATTGTAGCTTTGCTTCATTATCACTTTCATTGAATAGATTGTTTTCACTCCATTTTCATACTCCAACCTCATTGATTCTTCATGGTTAGAGGTTGCTGGGTGAGTCCTTACTCCAATTAATCCTTTTTCATTGATTACTGGTATTCCCTTCAAATCATATCCTTCAATTGTGACCTCCTCCTTGATTTCTTCTTGTTGACCTTGGAGGTTTTCTTGAACCACTATTTCTTGAGTAGAACTTGACCTTTTCTTGGCCATAGTAACTTTTCTCTTTTTCCTCAGTGGTTGATCTATTAGTTGATCTTCCATATCCCATTCCATTTTCATTTGCCTTGCTATTTCCTCATTTTCTTTTTCTTTCTTTTTAGCATCTGACAATCCTGATGAAATGGCTTCTTGAAGAAGCTTCTGGCCAACTGGCTCTTTTCTCTTCTTCTTTTCTTCAATCATTATGGCTTTTCCCTTTTTCTTCTCTTTAAGGGCTTCTTGATCAACTGATAAAAAGGCTTCAGCATCTGAGTTGCTTTCCTTGGCAGCCTTTAGTGCATCTTCATTTATTTTTCTTCTTTGAGCAATGAACTCATCCAAGTCTCCTTTTTCTACTGCCTCTGTTACTAACTCAGTGTTTCTCCTTAGATCTTCAATTCTCTTCTTTTCTCTCTCAATCATTGATTGAGTTTCTTTCTCCCTAGAAATTCTCCTAGCTTCAAGATCATCATCAAACTTCTTGTAATCTTTCTTTTTCTGTTCTAAATCATCTTTTGGAGAATTAGATGACTTAGATTTCTTTCAAGATTGATTGTCCCTGTTACTTCTGCTTTTATATCTTTTAGGTACAGAACCACCAATGCCACTTGACTTATCCATACCAGAACCACCTTTACCATCACCACCATCACCATCATCCTTCTTCTTTGTATTCTCCCCCTTTTTGTTATCATCAATTGGAGGGGGTGGTGGAAGTCTGTCAAGAAACTTTTGAAGAATGGAAGCATGAAGATTTTGACCTCTGATAATATCATCCATCTTCTTTTCTAGAGAACCTACTCTTGTCTCCAAGGATGTAAAATTTTTGGATTCTTTGAAAAGCTTGTCTTTGATGCTATTCATGGTGTTGAATGGTAGCTTCTCATCCAATCTTCTGTCCATTGCATCCTTGTTAGATGAGATAGAGTCCTTGATCCTCTCCAGTTCCCTCCTTACTCCTGTTACTGTCATCTTTTGAATTTTCATTGATTCTCTCATATAGTGAGCAATTCTCCTTTGAGTAGGATCTTCAATGTCTCCTTCCACTATTGTTCTTCTATATTGAGAGAGAATCTCAGTCTCAGCAGCTTCTAAGGAACCATCAATAGTGCTCATCCATGGCTCTTCATCAGAATCACTCTCCAACTCTTCAGGTGCCATATAACATGTGTCTGTTGTATTGGCAATGCTTTCCTTCATATTCCTGGTCCTTTGATATGTATGATCAATGCCCAAGAGTTGTTCTGCATTCCTGTTACTTGAAGTAGCCAACCCTTGATATTGTGGATCAGGATGAATGAAATTCTTTGGATCCAATTCACTAGCATCTATTTCCTCTTCAAAGTCTTTAGCAATTCCACTCCCACTAGCTTCAGCATTATTTGCTCCCCCTATCTCCTTTACTCCTTCTTCTGCCATCAGTTCAATTTCCAATTCCTGTGCAAAAAGTAGAATGTTTTTATCACTTTCACTCATCTCTCTATTTTGTATCAGGATCTCATCCTGGAATCTCACCTCTCCCTCACTCATTTCTTGTGCACCTACTAAGGTGGGGCCCTCAAGTGTTTCACTCTCATTCCTGGAAGAAATAGGAATGTTTTTACTCACTTCCTCTCCTTTTGCCAGGTTACAATCCTGTCTCTCACTCAACTCACTCAATCCTAAGAGTGTTTGTGCAACATCAATTGATTGAGCATCAATTGATGTATTGACATTATCAGTTGAAGTGGTGTTTGGGATATCCATCGATTGATGCATACCCATCGATTGATCTTGAGTATCGATCGATGGCTTATCAGTCGATGGTTGAATATCAATTGATGAAGGAACATCAGTTGATGGAGTAGAAACAGTTGAATTAATTTGAGAAGTAATGTTTGAAATGATATGGGAAATAGAATCCTGAAAATTATGAGAAGAAGATTCAGGAGAGAGTGTTGGCTTCTCCTTGAAAAACAAAGAAGGAGAATCTGAAAATGTTCGATAATCTATCAAAACATTTTCTGAAGAAGTTTGAGATGGGGAAAGACGAATAGAAGAGATAGGAATTGAAAGAGAATGGGGTTGCATCTCATCATTTATATGAGATGCATCAAGCAGACTTTGTGAAGGCTCCTCCACAGTTTCCTGTGGTTTTGCAGTGTGTGATTCCCCAAGTGCAAATGTGACTTTCTTTTCTCTTCTTTTGTATGGTGTTAGTGTTTTGGCTTTTGTGTCCCCAATTTGATTCTGTGCCCCTGGTTGTGGGCTATTTTCAATATTGTCATCCTTTTGAGAGAATGACAATAGGGATGTGGTTTTTTCCATGTTAACATCCACAGTCTTTTGGGAGACTATGGAGTGGCTTGGTTGAGGTTGCACACCCTCACTCTCCTTATCCTTCTGGGTTCTTTGATGTTCCCCAGTTCCCTCACCACCTACATCCTCCTCTAATCTATCTACCACAATAATTGATTTTCTTTTCTTGGTTTTTACAACAGCAGGTTTTTGAGAACCTGTTGAGGTTGGTTTCTTAGATTTGGATTTAGAGATTGGTTATGTGGCTTGGGTAGGAGGGTTGGGGTCATTACTACCCACCTCCATAGTCACAGAAGGCAAAGAAGAATTAGGTTGAGAAGAGTTTAAAGTAGAGATAAATACCTGAACAAAAGGGGGATAGATCAATTCCACATTGCTGTGAAGATTGATCCTAACCAAGTCTTTAAAGACCCTTTTGTTTTGAGTCCAGCAATCCAAAATTTCTGTATTCCTGTCAATCTCAATATCCTTGACAAAGTGGTTAATAATAATCATAATAAATATGATTAGATCTATTTATTTTATTCCCCAATTTGGCAGATATTTCATTGAGTAACAGGCTTCCTAAATTATGATATCTATCATATAAAATGTTATACCCTACTTGTTGCTTACTTGTTGTTATTGCATCAAAATTACTAACCTTACCAGAAAAACACTTTATTAAAGCATCAAAGAAATATGACCATTCTTTTCTTAGATTCTTTCTAACAATACTACCTAGACTAGCATCAGGAGCAGTATAATTGATTTCCCTAAGCATGTTTCTAATATCTGTGTCAGTGGGTGCATTTTCAGTATTATTTGACGGAATATTTAAACACTCACCCAAGACCACAGTGGTTAGAATATACCTTTGTCCTTTGCAATCAAAGGAGATTGTAGAAAAATCATTTGCTACTTCTGCTGTTGTTTAGAATTCTTCAACTAGATTGCACACTATTTTTGGTGCTTCTGAGAGGGCCTTTGAAATTTTTGAATTCTTTAGAAATTCCATTAGATGATGGAATTCTGTTGGGGTTTCCTCCACCATAGTGCAAGCAACGAAGTTGTTGAGCTCATAGTAGAATCCAGATTGTGAGACTTTCTTTAAAGATGCCATTATCGAGTTTGAAGATTTATAATAGAATTAACTGGCAAACTTGTTAGTAATTATAACAGAAACAATAATTAGACAGTAGCAGTTTAGGGTTCTTAGCAAGAGATAGATACAGAGTAAGTTCAAAGATTGATAAAGAGAAAGAGATAGAGAAGTCGTTAGTAAAAAAAATTGCAAGTAAGAATTAAAAGATGTTTTAATCTCACTATTTATATTTACTGATTTCTCAATCAATTACTTACTCAAAATAGAACAAAATTGACCGTTGGAAGAGTATTTAAGAGTAAAAGTTACCAATTTTGGCAATCGACTGATATACATACAGGAGTGTATGTATTAATCAATTGATAAAATAAGTAATCAACGGCTAGAGTTTGTACAGATCGATTGATGACTTGGACTATTAAAATTCCAGGTCATCGATTGATAAATTTCTTATCCATCGATAGGTACAATTATTCATCGATAGACAAATATATCATTGATTGATATATCTATCTGTCGATAGTTACCCCTATCCATCGATAAACAAATATATCATCAATTGATATATTTATCTGTCGACAGCTCCAATAATATCCATTGATATGTAAAATATTTATCAGTTGATTATTGAAGAATCAATAATTTAACATAATCAATGGCTACCATCAATATAATTACATAACTTGTCAGATATTTAAAGGATTAAATATAATTAAGCATTCCTAAATCACAGATCAATCTATTGAAGGTAGATTCATCTAATGGTTTGGTAAAAATGTCTGCAAGTTGTCTTTCACTAGGGACAAAATGTAATTCAACTGTACCATTCATTACATGTTCCCTAATGAAGTGATACCTTACATCAATGTGCTTGGTTCTGGAATGTTGCACAGGATTTTCTGTTATAGCAATGGCACTTGTATTATCACAGAAAATAGGAATCTTGTTCAAGTTGAACCCATAGTCAAGTAGTTGATTCCTCATCCATAATATTTGTGCACAGCAACTTCCAGCTGCAATGTATTCAGCCTCTACAGTAGATGTAGACACTGAATTCTGCTTCTTGCTAAACCATGAAACAAGCTTATTTCCTAGAAATTGACAGGAGCCTGTTGTACTTTTTCTGTCAATTCTGCAACCTGCATAATCTGCATCTGAATAGCCAATTAGATCAAATCCAGAATCTCTAGGATACCAAATTCCAAGATTTGGAGTTCCTTTGAGATATCTGAATATTCTTTTTATTGCAATCAAATGAGATTCTCTAGGATCAGCTTGAAACCTAGCACAAAGACATGTAGCAAACATTATATCTGGCCTACTTGCAGTTAAATAAAGTAATGAGCCAACCATGCCTCTATAACTTGAAATGTCCACTATTGCTTCCTTAGTGTTTAATTCAAGTTTAGTTGCAGTGGCCATGGGAGTTTTAGCAGAAGAACATTCACTTAAATCAAATCTCTTTAATAAATCAGAAATATATTTGGTTTGATTTATGAAAATACCATTTTTGACTTGTTTGATTTGCAAGCCAAGAAAGTAGGTAAGTTCTCCCATCATGCTCATTTCATATTTACTCTGCATCAACTTAGCAAACTTTTTACAAAGTTTTTCATTAGTTAAGCCAAAAATAATGTCATCTACATAGATTTGAACAAGAATCATAGAGCCATTTACATTTCTATGAAAGAGAGTTTTATCAACAGTACCTCTTGTGAAGTGATTCTCAATCAAGAATTTAGACAAGGTGTCATACCAGGCTCTAGGTGCTTGTTTTAATCCATAAAGTGCCTTGAGAAGATAGTATACAAATCCAGGATGAATAGGATCAATAAAACCAGGAGGTTGTTCTACATATACTTCTTCTTCTAGTTCTCCATTGAGAAAAGCACTTTTCACATCCATCTGATACACCTTGAAATTTGCATGAGCAGCATATGCTAAGAAGATTCTGATTGCTTCCAACCTTGCAACAGGTGCAAAGGTTTCATCAAAATCTATGCCTTCTTCTTGTGAATAGCCCTTTGCCACTAATCTTGCTTTATTTCTTGTTACTGTACCAGATTCATCCATTTTGTTTTTGAACACCCATTTTGTACCAATGATAGACTTATTCTTTGGTTTGGGCACCAGCTTCCATACCTTGTTTCTTTCGAATTGATTCAACTCTTCTTGCATAGCAATTATCCAATCAGGATCATTCAAGGCTTCTTCAATCCTTTTTGGTTCTTCTTGAGACAGGAAGCTACTATACAAGCATTCATTTTGAGTTGCACTTCTAGTTTTGAAACCATCATTTGCATCTCCAATTATTAATTCAAAGGGATGGCTTTTTGTCCATTTCCTTTGTGATGGTAAATTTGTCCTTGAAGATGATGCTTCAGGATCATTGGAAGTGTTATGATCATTGTGATGTGATTGACTATTTGAGAACCCTTCCCCTGAGATGGACACTCTACTTGAAGATTGTTGAGCAGAGTTGATATCCATCGAATGATTATCAATTGATGTATTATCAGTTGATTGATGATTGTCAACTGATAAGTTATCTGTTGATGCATTGACATCAATTGATGGGAGGATTCTAGGTACTTGAACTCTTGTGTTTTCCACATCATCATCACTATCTTCAATATTACTTGTGGATTCATTTTCAAAATGTAATAGATCATGAAATCCTTCATCAAACAACCCTTGAATTTTCTTGTCATCAAAGACTACATGCATAGATTCCATAACAATGTGTAATCTAAGATTGTAGACTCTGTATGCTTTGGTTGTTATTCCATATCCAACAAATATAGCTTCATCAGCTTTGGCTTCAAATTTTCCTAGATTATCACCTTGATTTCTCAGTACAAAGCATTTGCAGCCAAAGACATGAAGAAAATTAACTGTTGGCTTCTTGTCTTTCTTTATCAATTGATATGGTGTTTTGCCTTGAAATCTATTGACCATGGAGATATTTTGAATGTAACAAGCAGTATTAATTGCTTCTGCCCAGAAGTATGTAGGTAGTTTTGCTTCTTCTAACATAGTTCTAGCAGCTTCAATTAAGGTCCTATTTTTCCTTTCAACTACTCCATTTTGCTGTGGAGTTCTTGGAGCAGAGAAATGATGAGTGATACCTTTTTCTTCACAGAATTCTCTCATGGTTGAATTCTTGAATTCAGTACCATTATCACTTCTAAATTTCTTGACCTTCCATTCAGTACCATTGTCAACATTCTTCACATGATTGATAATTAATTTGCTTGCCTCATCCTTAGAATGTAAGAAATATACCCATGAAAATCTTGTGAAGTCATCCACAATTACTAAGGCATATTTCTTTTTGGCAATTGACATGATGTTGACTGGTCCAAATAAGTCCATGTGCAGTAATTCCAGAGGCTTATCAATTGATGATTCAGACTTTGACTTGAATGATGTTTTTCTTTGTTTTCCCTTTTGACAGGCATCACATAGTCCATCCTTGGTGAATTCCATCTGTGGAATGCCTCTAACCAGATTCTTTCTAACCAATAAATTCATGGCTTTGAAATTCAAGTGGGCTAGTTTCTTGTGCCTAATCCAACTTTCATCTGTATTGGCTTTGCTAAGTAGACATGTCATTGAATTTGCTTTTACAGAGAGAAAATCAGCCACATAGACATTTCCTTTTCTTTCTCCCGTTAAGAGAATTTCACCAGATTCTTTGTTGGCTATGATGCATGATTCAGTTGTAAACCACACACCATTACCATTATCACACAGTTGACTTATACTGAGCAGATTGTGCTTCAATCCATCAACCAGTGCTACAGTTTCAATGATAACATTTTCTTTTACAATTGAGCCATATCCCAGAGTAAAACCTTTGCTGTTATCTCCAAAAGTAACTCCTGGGCCAGCCTTTTCCACAAACTTTGTGAGCAGGGACAAATCTCCAGTCATGTGCCTTGAACATCCACTATCCAAATACCAGAGATTTTTCTTCCTGTTTCCCTGCACACACATAAAACAATCAAGTTGCTTTTGGTACCCAAGTTGCCTTGGGTCCTCTTTTATTAGTTGCAGCCTGAGCCCCTGTTGTCAACTTAGGTTCCTTTTGTTTTGGTGGGTTTAAATCCACTTTATCTTTGGGAGTTGACTTTTGGGGCTTTGACACCTTAGAACTCATGGCAGAATTTCCATGGATTTCATCATTTACATTAGGCATGTTCCATGGCATACCAGGCATGTTCATATTAGGATATGCAAAGAAGGGATTATACATGTATGGAACTTGTGCATAAGGCATATGAACATTAGGTGCAACCAAATTAGAAGACATGGCATTCATGAGCATAGGATTGGTAAACATGGCATTTGCAGTCATGGCATGTATATTTAAATCATTTACAGATATAGACTTCTTTTCATTCTTGCATTGCATGGACAAATGATTTACACTACCACATTTAGCACATACCTTTCTAGGGGCATACATATCAGGAGTGTAATTGTTGTGCTTATTTATGCCTCCTTTACTATCCCTATTCTTTTTCTTTTTCTCAGACTTAGGTTGAGTAATTTCCACAGGTGCTATCTTTTCTAATTTTTCTTTTAGTTGTTTCTTGGATAAGCTTCCTATGTTGATTTTCTCAGCCTCGGCCTCAACTTGATTTTTGGTTTCCTTAACAAACTTAATAGGAGTGCTAAATTTGTTCTTTTTATTAGTCATTGATGATTTACTTGTCGATGGATGCTTATCGATTGATTCAGCATCAATCGATTGATAATCCTTATCAGTTGATGAAGGATTAGCAGTCGATTGATCTTTATCCATTGAAGTATCAGCCAATGACTTGCCTATTGATTTGGGGAGTTCTCCTAGAGTATCTACACCCTGAACATCAATAATTTGTTTGGCAGTTTTAGCAGACCTATTCCATTTGCTAATGGTTTCAATTTCTTCAGCCAATTGTTCTTTCAACAATTCTTCTCTTTTCAAACTGTTTACTAGTTCATTCCTAGCATCCTTTCTTTCCTGCTTAAATCTTTCTAAACAAACAAGTTCATTTTCAAGAAAAATATTCCTCTCAGTTAAGGCATCAATGGTGCTCTTTAACTTGAGATTTTCTTTGTTTAGAGATTTTAGAGTGACATGCAAATTGTACAATTCATTGGACATTTCATTAATAGTACTATTGCATTCATCAGCTGAAAGCTCAGAAAAGTTTGTAGCTAATACCTGATTGGATGCTGAACTAGCTTCTTCATCTTCATGGTTGGCCATTAATGCAAGATTGACATATTCTTCAGAATCACTATCCTCAGCAGCCCAGTCCTTCTCCTCAGTGACAAAAGCCTTTTCTTTCTGTTTTAAAAGGTCAAAGTATTTCTTCTTATAGTCAATACCCTCATATGACTTTGCCTTTTCTTGTTTTGGCTTTCTGCACTCATTTGAGAAATGACCAGCCAATCCATAGTTAAAACATTTGAATTTAGATCTATCAACCAAATTTTTATTTTGATTGTTGCTTCTAAACTGGGATCCAGGCCTTTGAGCATATGGATTCTTCTTGAATTTTAGCTTTGAAAATTTCCTTGATAGAAATGCAAGGTGCTCATCAATCTCATCCAAATCATCCTGAGAGCATGTTTCATCTTCTTCACACTTGCTCTTTCCTTTTCTCTTGAATGATTCTTCAACAGCATCACCAGCCATCATGACAGACTCTTCTTCATAGCCATTTTCTTTCTTCTCTTCATTTCCCTTGACTACCAAAGCCACAGTTTTCTCTTTTCTTTGATTCTTCTCAATCTCTTCATCTTGTTGGATTTCCAACTCATATGTCTTGAGAATACCATAAAGTTTCTCTAGTGTAAAATCCTTGAAGTCCTGAGATTGTCTAATGGAAACAGTCATTGGTTTCCATTCTTTTAGAAGAGATCTAAGAAATTTTAGATTTGTATCCTCAGTTGCATAAACCCTACCATATAGCTTCATTCCATTTAACAACTTCTGAAATCTGCTATAGGTGTCATTGATAGATTCTCCACTCTTGAAATGAAATGATTCATATTTTTGAATCAAGAGTTGCATCTTGTTTTTTCTTACTTGTTCATTTCCTTCACACAGAGTTTGAAGTGTATCCCATACTTCTTTTGATGAAGTACAGTTTATAACATTGTCAAACATATCTTTATCTAGGCCATTAAACAGAATGTTCATAGCCTTCTTGTCTTTGAGTACTTCTTTTTCATCCTCTTCTGTGAACTCAGAAATGAGTTTTAGAACATGTCTGTCAAGTGCAGGAGTTCCATCAGGGTTTACACCTATGACTAGCTTCATGGGAACATGAGGACCTTTCTCTATGCAGTGAACATAGGAAGGGTCAAGAGAAAGAAGATGCAGATGCATTTTTACCTTCCATGGAAAATATTCATCTTTCTCTAAAACCGGAATCTTCACACCTGAATCTTTTTGGCCCATATTGACTGTTCTTGATCTTTAAACTTTCAGTATGTTGAAAGCCTGCTCTGATACCAATTGTTATTCCTTAAAACAATGTCAATATTTGTAGAAGGGGGGGTTGAATATAAATATTAAAACTTTTTGTGTGTTCTAATATTTGTTCTTGATGTTTGATAGAATAAGAGAATAAGTTCGAACAAATTAATGCTGAAAAATAAAACTGAACAAAGAGATTTAAAATTATTGATGGATTGGTTTTTCCATCAATATGTATTTTTGCTCAATGCTCCTAGGTTAGAAGAAACCTAGCTTCGTTTTTACAAGATTAGAAAACAAATCAACTATTCTTACAAATGTGCTCTCAAGCTTGAACAGTTGATTGTAAAATAATGTCTAACTTGTATGTTTTCTAATAATGCTACTACACTTGTTTATATATCACAAGTGTACTTTTACAATACCTATTCTAGGATTGTTTCTACCTGCCTTCCTTTTACCTTTTTTTATTTTACAAAAAGGTTTGAAAGACAGCTTCTGATTGAGTCTTCACAGTCACTCTAGACTGTCTTCCATAGGTGTGCTTTTGCTCTCTGGATCTTCAACAGATATTCTTTCTGTGTTGTCACACTCAATTGATAATTTGCTGTTAAGCATATCAATTGATCCATTCTTTAATCCATCAACTGATGTACTTCTTCGATTGATCTTCATATTCATCGATTGATAAAAGATGTCTTATCGATTGATAGATGTTATCAATCGATATATCAGTCGATGGGTCTTCACATCAGTTGATGGTCTTCAATCCTTGGCTTGGCTTCTTCGATTGATCCTTCATCCATCGATGCTTCAATATCAATTGATCATCCTTCACTTGTGCAATTTCCTGTCTTCTCATAATTACAATTTAACAGTTTAATCTACACATCAATTGATGATCTATATCAATCGACTCTAACATTAATTGATGAAAACAAAATATCAATTGATTTACACCTTATCGATTGAAATAGACTAAGTACACCTATGCTACAATCCAAATTATCAGTTGATTCATATAAACATTTCAACTGATAAATGGTTTCCTGATCAATTGATATTTATAACTTTCATATCAATTGATCAGTTACAACAAATAAAATTTCTATGATTCTAAGATTAATGTTATCATCAAATCACATGTAGATTCCTAACAAATGCATACATATGAGAAAATCTTAGTTTTAATTTTTAATAAATATATTTAAATATAATTTGTAAAATGATCGAAACAATACCTAAATCCATGAGTTTTTTCACATAGGACTTACCTGTGTGACAGTTGAAAATGAAAAAAAAAAGATTTCTTAATAAGCGAATATAATGAAATTTAATGCAAAATCATCTTTTGGTTCGATTTCAATACAGCCTATTGAAATGAATTCATCGACATTGTTTTTGCCCCTGTTGTAATTAGATTTGACAATATTCTTTCGTTTATCACAAAATTTGATCCATTCATCCATAACTTCTGCATATGTGTGTGATAGGGAAATTGACACTCACTTAATTGAATGAATGTTATATTTTCAATTATGAAGAAAAAATTAATTATTGTCAATTTGTCGTACCAACTATATTATATTATTATAACCGAAAGATTAAAAGTTTTGATCGTCGGTATGGTACGGTACCGGGTGAATCATAGAAAAAATCTTAAACGTCCAATTTTTTGTGAATCATAGAAACAATCTTAACCATTGAATTTTAATAAAATATAATTTTAAAAAGAATATAATCATGCATACAACTCTAACCCCAATAGTCCTCCTTTTATACAAGATATGATAGTATTATATTATATTTAAATTATATTCTATATTTTTTTTAGGAATCATACTTATCCTATAATTTTTATTTAACATATCATTAAAATTTATCCTATAATTTTTATTTAATATATCACTAAAGTTTATGATATGTTTAATATGCATTTTTTTAGTTTCCATCTATTTCTCTATTTTAATTGCATAACACAAATTATTTATCAAAACACAAGCTCTACTCAAATTAGAAGAACCTTGCTCAAACTAGAACAATCAGTTCTGATCAATACCCGTATTTTCAAATTAGAAGACCGATATCAACACCCTATATACAACTCTAACCCCCGATAGTCCTCTTTTTATACAACTCATCACGGATAGAATAATATTATATTATATTTAAATTATATTCTATGAATATTAATTTTTATGAATATTAAAATAATAATATTATTTTATTAACATTAATTAAATTTTATCACTATGTTATATCTATATTATCTATACTTTTATATTATATTATTTTAAACAAACTTTTCTTTTAATTAGAATATATAGTTGTATTCACAATCTACTAACATGTTTCAATTTTCATCATCGCTCAAACACTTTAATTTATTTAAAATTACAATTTTATAATTAAAATTTTTGAATATCAAAATTATATTATATTTTACCTACATTAAAATATACTCTTTTATTTAAATTTTAATTAAAATATTTCTAATATATTTGTATTTCTTTTTATTAATAAAAATTTCCTAATTAAATTTAAAGAAAAATAAAAAGTTTGGTCAGTTGGTCGTCCGTCCGGTAAATCCTCTTTTTATAAAATTCTTTTTATCATCCGTAAGTTTTCTTTTTTATATGACTTTTTTTATACAATTATGATATAATTATAATTTAATTTTAAAAAATATATATTTTATATATAACTCTATCATCAGTAAATCATTTTTTGTACAATAATCTAATAACATATCTCATTTTACTTCTAATTGAAATTACAACTTATTAATTAAATCTCATGAATATTAAAACTTATTAATTAAATATCATGAATATTAAAATATTATTATTATTTTATCTATAAATAATTTTTACTATATATTATATTATTATAGCCAATATAATAAAATTTTAAATTATATATTTAAATCATATAAAATAATTAATATATAATTTATTAATCTCGTCTGTGCTTTACAGGGTTATAAGCTAGTATATATAATAAAATAATTGTAAAAAGAAATTGAAGTAATAAAATAATTGTATTTATGTAGGACTGAATTCAAAGTCTTTAATTTGAAAATTAATTGATATGTATCTTTAATCTATATTATCTATACTATATTATAATAACCAAACTACAGAACTTTTTTTTAGGTGAATCGTAGAAATTATTCTAACCATCTAATTTTAGGAGAACCATAGAAACGATCCTAACCATTCAATTTTAATAAAATATATTATACATACAACTTTATCTTCGATAATCCTCCTTTTATACAATTGCTCACGGATGATATTATATTATATTTAAATTAATATATAATTTATTAATAGTATCGGTGCTTTGCACGATTATTAAAACCGAAAGATTAAAAGTTTGACAGTCGGTGGTTTTTGGTCGTTATTTGGGCCGGATAGTTATTATTGGGTCTAATTTTTAAACATTGATCACTAACTTAAATACATCTCACATTAATCTCCTAAATAAAACACATCTTTAAACAAAATACAAAAACATAATGCTATTAAAATACAAATAAAGTATATGAAAATTTATATGAAATATATACATATAAAATTAAATTATTGTTATAAAATTAAAAATATATAAAGAAAAATATTAAAACAATTCGATCCGTGCATCGCACGGGATATAAACTAGTCCAACATTAATCTCCTAATTAATACACATTTATAAATAAAAAATAAAAACTTTATCTTATTAAAATATAATTAAAAATATAAAAAGATATACATATAACATTAAATAAAATTTAAATTGTTAATATAAAAATTAAATTCAAATTATATAAAGAAAATATTAAAATAAAAATGTTTAAAATATTAAAATAAATCGATCTGTGCATCGCACGAGATATAAACTATCTATATCTATACTTCTATAATATATTATTATAACCAAACTAGAGAATTTTTATTATAACCAAACTAGAGAACTTTTTTTAAAAAAAACTGAGGTGAACCCTAGAAAAGATTATAACCGTTCAATTTTAGATGAACCATAGAAACAATCATAACCATTCAATTTCAATAAAATCTAATTTTAGAAAGGATATATATCATACATAAAACTCTATCCGCGATAGTCCTCTTTTGATACAATTACTCGCGGATAATATTATATTATATTTAAATTATATTCTATATTTTCTATTTTAAAAATCCTACTTATCTTATAATTTTTATATAATATATCATTAAATTTTATGAATATTAATATATTTATACTATATTATTATATTCAAACAAGAGAATTTTAAATATTTAAATTATATAAAATAATTAATATATAATTTATTAATAACATTCGTGCTTTGCATGAGTTATAAGATAGTCTATACTTAGGGTTGCAAACGAACAGAGTCGAGCCGAGTTTTGCCCGAGCCGAGCCGAGTTTGACTTTTTTTTAAAACGAACCGAGTCGAACACGAGTCTTTCGCGAACAAATCGAGTCGGGTCCGAGTCGAGTCGAATTCGAACCGAGTCCGAGCCGAATCGAGTTGTTCGCTAACAAAACAAATATTTTTTACTCAATTAAGTCCAATTAATAAAAATAACTTTTACGGATTGTTGTTTCTATTTTTTAAGATATATTTCTCGACGATCCAACCAAGCGGATGTCAAGATATACTTAATATAATGATATTCCCAAATTTTAAAAAAATAAAATATTAATTTGGTTGAAGATTCTAGTATATCATTACTATATTGACTACTTGACTAGTACTCGTAACTAGTGTTTTGTCACGAATTGTTGTTTCTATTTTTCTAAAAATATTTCTCGACAATCCAACCATATGAATGTCAAGATATATATAATATAATGATATCCCCAAATTTTAAAAAAATAAAAAATTAATTTGGTTGGAGATCTTAGTATATCACTACTATATTGACTAGTACTCGTAACTAGTGCATTGTCACGAATTGTTGTTTCTATTCTTTTAAAATATTTCTCGACAATCCAACCGTACGGATGTCAAGATATATCTAATATAATGATATTTCCAAATTTTAAAAAAATAAAAAATTAATTTGGTTGGAGATCTTAGTATATCACTACTATATTGACTAGAATTCGTAACTAGTGTTTTGTCACGAATTGTTCTTTCCATTTTTTTAAAAATATTTCTCGACGATCCAACCGTACAGATGTCAAGATATATTTAATTTAATGATATTTCCAAATTTAATGTATTATATTTATTAATATATATATATATTATGTATAATAATACAAATGTAACATATTTAATTACGATCAATTTCTCTATGTGATCGAAGTTGAATATGTCATAAGTTGTTTTTTTAATTCTTGATGTTGAATTCCAAATTTCATATTTGTGTTGTGACTTGTGAGAAATGTTTCCCAGAATAATCAATCTATTACAGAAGGGGGGTTGAATGTAATAGTGCCTGTAAATCGATTATGAACACAAGTATGTTGAATGGAATACTGTTTTGTATTAATAATGAACTTGAATACAAAACTCTCTCAAGATATAATGTTCTTAAGAGCTGCTAGGTTACTAGATATTGCTTTTATATAAATTCGACATTGAATTATAACCTATCTCTGTGTTTATATAGACACAGCTACAAATACAATTACAAAACAGATTATGATAAGAATAGATTTAATAAGATAATTTAGACTTGCACTTGAATTCCTTCTTACTATCCAAATCAGACTCTGATTTGTCTGTTTCCTTTTCTGGTAGACTCTGAAGCTAAACTCTGTCGGTTTGTCATTCTCTGATTTGAGCATTCTCTGTTAGAGTAAACTCTGATTGAGTATTCTCTGATAGAGTAAACTCTGACCGACAGCTTCTGTAAACTCTGATGATGTCAGCATAAACTCTATTTAGTATTCTCTGACAATCACCAGTGTTTGCATTCCTAACAATATCCCCCAACTGTCACTGACTTTCCCTTCCTTTTGCTGGATCCCTGTTGAGAGGTATGTTTTGCAACTACAGTCTGTTGAGAGACTGTAGAGGTTGGCAAAGGTGTTTGGGTGTCAGTGTTTGAAGGGTGGCTTGGGTTTGAATCAGAGGGTGCTAAACTCTGATCCATAGCCACTGAGATAAAATCCCTGCCATACATGGTAGGCATTCTCTGATTCAAGAGAAGCCTGACCCATGTGGGATAAAAGAGAAGAGAGAGATTACTTTTCGTAGCATCCTTCCTAGCTAGGTCAGCAAAAATTCTTTTGTTCATACAAAAACTAGCTAAACTCTGATCATTCTCAAGACTTATATTAGGCAACAAATAAGTAAATATTAACTGAAGAAATCTAGCAAAGTATATAGTGTGAACATCATCATCAATTTTGCTAGCTAGCTGCCTAATAATTAAACAAGGGAAATTGAAATTGAGATTATGGGTCAGAGAATACCCAATTTGTTGTGCTAGTTGTGGGATTGCATCAAAATTTGTGCATTTGCCTGTGAAGGCCCTTGTAATGCAATCGAAGAAGAAACTCCATTCTCTTCGAAGATTGGGTCTTGTCAGGCTTCCCAACTTTGACAGGCTTCCTCCATAGCCATCTCCCACAATATTATCATACTGCGCCACTTCCGGGAGATGAAGGGCTTGTCGAACAACAGAAGGTGTTATCATGTGTTTGCCATTGCAGTGGAATGTAATGATTGGCTCGTCATCATCATCTGCATTGTTAAACTAGGCAGTTGACCATATCCTTACCAGAGATTGAGCAGAAAAGTTTAATGGTTCCTGTAGTGCATAGCCAATGTAACTTTGTGCTAGAAAATCCTGAACAACATGAAAATCTTCAGGTGCATCGGTCTTATTTAACAAAGAAATATAGTTTGTGGCAGCAAAAATATAGTTTTGGAAGGTTTGTCCTTTGGATGCCATTGAAACAAGAAAGAGTTGCAGGTTAGAGCAGTTTAGGGTTTGTGCGTAAGTGAGAAATAATATATACAGATGATTAATTCAAAATGACAATATGAATTAAACTGTGTCCTTTCAATTGCATAAAACCTGTAGTGGGACACATGGCAAAAGCTGATTAAAAAAAAATTATTAGTACAAGTCTCAAAATACAGCAAGTGTTTGTGTACTGTGTAATGATATGAATCGCCATTCGGGAGAAACACGCGCCTCATTACAAATCCAATCAGAGAATAATAATTATGATGTCACAAAATGAAATATGATGTCATAAATATGATCTCAGAGTTTACCATTTAATCAGAGTTTACAGATCAGAGTTTATATGAGTCAGAGTTTAGTATGTACTGTCAGAGTTTACCACATACTCTGACAGAGTTTACCATAATCACTGAGAACTTGTGATCAGAGATTAGATGCTTCAATGATTAGAGTTTACTCCATTTTCATCAGAGTTTACCCCATACTCTGACATATACTCTGAGTGTCTGAAACTTGCTAAGTTGAGCCACTTGTCACCATCCCTAATTCAGAAACCAGTCTGTTAAATGTTGCTTCAGGCAAAGGTTTGGTGAAGATATCTGCTAACTGTTGATCTGTAGGAACAAAATGTAATTCAATTGTGCCTTCCTCCACATGTTCCCTTATGAAGTGATATCTGATACTGATGTGCTTTGTCAGAGAATGTTGGACTGGATTTCCTGTCATTGCAATAGCACTTTGGTTATCACAATAAATAGGAATTTTTGAAAATTTCAAACCATAGTCTAGCAATTGATTTCTCATCCATAAAATCTGTGCACAGCAGCTTCCAGCAGCAATATATTCAGCCTCTGCAGTTGATGTTGAAATTGATTTCTGTTTCTTGCTTTGCCATGACACAAGCCTTCCACCTAAAAATTGACAACTGCCACTTGTGCTTTTCCTGTCAATCTTGCATCCTGCAAAGTCAGCATCTGAATAGCCTATTAATTTGAAATCAGATTCCCTAGGATACCATAAGCCAAGATTAACAGTGCTCTTGAGATATCTGAAAATCCTTTTCACAGCAATCAAATGAGGTGCTCTTGGATTTGCTTGAAATCTAGCACATAGACATGTGGCAAACATGATGTCTAGTCTACTTGCAGTCAAATAAAGTAGAGAACCAATCATTCCTCTATATGCAGTAATATCAACAGGTTCTCCAGTGTCTTGATCAAGTTTTGTTGCAGTAGCCATGAGAGTTGTAGCAGATGCAGAATCTTGCATTTGAAATTTAGTGAGTAGATTCTTTGTATATTTAGACTGATTAATGAAAATACATTCTTCAGTCTGTTTTACTTGTAAACCTAGAAAATAACTCAATTCTCCCATCATACTCATTTGATACCTGGACTGCATTAGCTTTGAAAATCTTTCACAGAGTTTCTCATTAGTGGAACCAAATATAATATCATCAACATATATTTGAACCAATAATAAATCCTTACCTTGAGTTCTATAAAACAAGGTTTTATCAATTGTTCCTCTAGTGAAACCATTTTCAAGTAAGAATAGAGCCAGAGTTTCATACCAGGCCCTTGGTGCTTGCTTTAGTCCATATAAAGCTTTATCCAGTCTGTAGACATGATTTGGATATTTTGGATTGACAAATCCAGGTGGTTATTCAACATAGACTTCTTCTTCAAGTTCACCATTTAAAAATGCACTTTTAACATCCATCTGGTAGACCTTGAATTTCTTATTTGCAGCATAAGCAAGAAAAATTCTGATTGCCTCAAGTCTAGCTACAGGAGCATAGGTTTCATCATAATCAATCCCCTCCTGTTGAGAATAACCTTTGGCCACCAGTCTTGCTTTGTTTCTTGTAATTATTCCATCAGAGTCTGTCTTGTTCCTGAATACCCATTTTGTGCCAACAATAGATCTGTTCTTTGGCCTTGGGACTAGGGTCCAAACTTCATTCCTTTCAAACTCATTCAATTCTTCCTGCATTGCAGTAATCCAATCTGCATCTTTCAAAGCATCTTCAACCTTCTTTGGTTCTGTTTGTGAAAGAAAACTATGAAATAGACATTCATTTTGAGTAGTTTTTCTTGTTTTTATTCCACTTTCCAAATCACCTATAATTAAATCAGGTGTGTGATCTTTGGTCCATTTCCTTGGATGTGGAAAGTTCCTTGAACTAGATGCTCCCCCATGATCTGTGCCTTCATAGAATGATCCTTCTGTAAATGATGATCCTCCCCCTGAAGATGTGTTTCCATCAGTGTTTGATGTCTCAGAGTTTATGTACTCAGAGTTTGTGAAAGGCATAGGTGTACTAACTTGTAACACTTAATTACTATGTAACTCAACTAAGTAAAAGATAAAACAATAGCAAAACAAGAGAAACCGAAGAAGCACATGGAATCAATCAACTGAAGATATGGTAATGATACTTGGTAACTACAAGTAACTAATTTGGTTAATCAAGGATGCATAAGTGAGAAGAAGTTCAATCTGAGTATTGCTCATGCCCTAACTTATCTAATGGAGAATCAAATTAATGTCAAAGAAGTATCAAGAAGACCAAAGTGATTTCATGTAATGTATATCAACATCTGGATAATGTAAAGGTTAATCAACAAATGAGAACTGACATTCAGAAGCAAGAACCCCTACAAGACTAGTCACTTATGAATCAGACCATTGCATCAAGTGTCAGGACATTGGAGGCAAGTTCATGTCAGTAATAGAAGATCTCATTTGAATTGAGTGAGGAAAAGAAATTGAAGAAGCTAAGGAAACTTGCTCATAAAGGTTAATTCTCAATTAGTCACTAAAGAAGGTCAACATTGGATGTGTGCATATTTGCTAAGGCAAATGTCGATCCACAGCAGATCGAGATGCGGGTCGAGATTTACAAGTGAAGTAAAACACTGCAAAGGCAAATCTCGATCCAGGCGACAAATCGAGATCGAGATCTTCACAGATCGAGATCTTCACAGATCGAGATCGAGATCTTCACAGATCGAGATCGAGATCTTCATAGATCGAGATCGATATTCTCCCAGATCGAGATCGAGATTTTCACAGATCGAGATCGAGATGGGTCCAGGCGAAGATCGAGATGCGGGTAGAAATGTAACATTTAATGTTCAAGGGACAAGTGGCTTATTGTGAACGGTTGATCCAGAGTTGTTGTTAAAGTACTTTTTGTTGTCAAAATCCTGATTGGGCCACGTACACAAAAAGGACAAGATCAAGACTACATGACATTATAAAAGCAGCACTTTGTTTTTATTTAGTAGTAACTTGTATCTCTGTATTTTCAACGATAATTTTTAAGAGAGAGCATTTACTGTAAAACAAAAAGTGAGAGAGAGGATCAGTTGAATCTAGCTTTAATTGCTGTATTTATTGTTCAACTGATCATGATGCTTTTATGAATGTTGTAGCAAATCCATCAATGAATATAATGATATATTCTTGAAATTATGTGTCAACATTTATTACCTGCACATTGTTTATTCTTTTTTTTTTTTTAAACAGTTGTATTCACCCCCCCCTCTACAACACTTTGGACCTAACAATTGGTATCAGAGCACCTGTTAAACACATCTAACAGAGATCCTACTGTGTTGTTTGAGTTGGTTCTTGAAAATCCCAGATCTAATTTTTTTTTTCTTGAAGTTTGTGCCGAAAGTTTTTATTTGTTTCTTCTTGAAAAAGTCGTAGATCTAAAAAGTTCTGAGTCATGGTGTAAGGAATACTTGTACAAAATTCTAAAATACTGTACTTTAGAGCTTTGTGGATTTTCTTGTGGTCAAAACTGGAATCAACTGATTGACTAAACAAAAAGGACAATTTCGAACTTCTGTCAACTAGAAAGTGGACACCTTTTTGTTTGGACTTGAAAAATTGTGGACCCTGCTACTGTTCCTGTGATTAAAACTAACTTGCTTGAATCTTAAGTGCAAAATCCGTTGGATATTAAGTGTTGGATATTTAAAGTGAGATAATTAATTTTTCAAGTAAATACAATTTATTGTAATTTGAAAAGTGTATTATCTTAATTTTAAATTTTATTAAAATGGCCGCCGCACACAGATTTAAGATACCTCCGTTTGATGCACAACATTATGACGAATGGACCGGAAGGATGAGAGCTTACCTTGAATCAATAAACAAGGTATACTTGAGAATATTGGAAAACGGTCCATACATACCCATGAGAATTGAGCCAGAGCGAATGGAAGGAGGGATACTAATTCCATCCCGGTCTGTTCCTAAAGAGGAAATGGAGTTTTCAGACGCAGATAAAGAATTGGTTGGTATGGATGCGTCGTTACGCAACGTCATAATTGAATCCCTAAACTCAGAGTACTATGTTCAAATAAAGGGATTAAAAACAGCTAAAGCCATGTGGGATAAACTGGCTGTGGTGATGGAGGGGACCGAGGAAGTTAGAGATAATCACAAACGCATTCTTATATCTGAATATGAATCGTTCAGATGCGAACGAGGAGAAAGCGTAGCGGATGTTTACAAACGTTACAGTAAATTGCTTATCGAGCTGAGTATAAGAGATAAAGTCTATCCACTAGCAGATTCAAATATCAAGTTTCTATTGAATTTGCCTAAACATCTGGAACACAGGATCACTGCCATTCGAGAGTCAAGAGACTTGAAAAATACTTCTCTCGAAAAGCTGTATGGTGTTTTGAAGACCTACGAGCTGGAGCAGGAACAAAATGACAGAAGAAGATCCTACAATAGTGGAGAAAACAAAGCGGTAGGTGAGTCTGGACTTGTAGCTGAAGAGTCTGCTGTAAAGGCACTTGCAGCTGTCTCATTGAAAACTGCTAATCCTGAAAGGGTGGTATTAGACATTGAAGATCCATCCGAAGAAAGTGAGGATGAATACTATACCCTTGAAGAGCTGGACAAATTAGAAGACAAGTCATATGCTTGTATTGCTCGAGAATTTGCTCATATCAGCTTCAGGAAGCAAAGAAGTGGTAAAGGACGATTTGGTAGTTCTTTCAGCCGAAGAGGCAGCCGAGGCAGTAGTGTAAGTGGTCGTGGAAGTTACAGTGGTCGAGGTAGCACTTCTGGTAGTAGTTACAGACCTAACCTGGTAGACAAGAACAAGTTCAGATGCTACAACTGCAATGAATTGGGGCACTTCGCAACAGAGTGCAAGAAGCCCAAGTACGTTCATCCCAAGGAATCCTATGCTGATTTGAAAAAGAAATATGATGCCTTGGTTAGCAAGCAACAGAAGGGAAGTCGGGCGTATGTTGTGACTGAAGGGAAGGGTTGGGACGAATCTGATGAAGATGAAGATCAGGAGCTATGCAACTTCGCTTTAATGGCAAAATCTTCAGAACAATCAGAGGTACCAATTCTAACCGTAAATGAAATGTCTATTCCTGAGTACCAAAATGAATTAGCTGCCATGACTAAAGATATGTACAATCTCCAACTAAATCTAATTGCTGTTAATGAGGAAAATGTTAAACTCTCCCTTAAGAATAGACTTCTCGAGGCCAGGGTAGAGGAATTAGAATCAGGAGAAAGTAAAGAAAGGCAGTTAATGAATCAGGTAGACGTTTTAGAACACAAGCTTAAGATTAGGGAAGACCTTAACGAAGAACTTAAAAATGAATTAGCTGAGCTTAAAATAACATGTCAATCTTTTGAAGAAGCCGCTAATAAAGTTTTCGTAGAAAGGGACATGTACATGAAACTGGCAGGCAAGAGTAAAAATGAAAAAGTAAACATAGGACTTGACTACACACAGAAAAGGAAAAATAGGGCTGCTGAGTTGTTAGAGCCAGTGTTAGTCAAAGAAAATGTGCCTGAGGTTTTAATGGATGTTAGAAAACCTATCTTTAAGCATTTTGAGCCTAGGACCATAGATCCTGTTGCTACTAAAATTGAACATGAGATTAAAATTGAAAGAGATTCAGAAGAAAAAGTGGTAGAACCTACAACTTCTAAGAGAGCTAGTAAGATTGCTTATGCTAAGAGAGGTGTAGGAACCAAGGAGGCTAAGACGGTGTCATATAGACAATGGGTAGCAGGGTCAGACCAAATGAAAGCACCTATAAAGGCAGTTAAAACTGAACCTGCATCTGTATCTACATCTACACGAGCTAGAAAGGCATGCTATATCTGTAATCAAACTGACCATTTGTCTTACTATTGCCCGTTCTATGTAGAGGAAGAAAAATCTGTTGGTTGTAATACCATGCCTGCAACTACTGCTTTGCCTAACTTGCATGCAAATCATGCTAAATGCAATAATCCTAATTGTATGCCATGTGCTGTAAACATCATGCATGCTTATTTTAATTTAATGAATACTGCTGGTGCATCTGTTGAACATACATCTAGTAGTGGTAAGAAAAAGCATGCGGGGTCAAAGGCTAAGACTTCAAGTCCTCCTAAAGTTAGGAGTGACCAGTCTGCTCCCAAACCTGACAAATCAGTCAAGGTTGACAAGGGAAAAGACAAAGTCAAGATGGATGCCCCTGATGGCAACAAGGCAAAGCCTTCTGTATCTGAAAAGAAAAAGGAAATTATTGATGCCGGGCCCAAACATCATTGGGTTCCGAAGAACACCTAATCTTTCTGGATTTGCAGGGCAGTGAACAGGAAAAGAGTAAAGTCATATGGGTGCTAGACAGTGGAGCATCGAGGCATATGACCGGCAATAAGTCCCTGCTAACAGATTTGGTGTTGAGAGCCGGCTCCGTGGTTACTTTTGGAGATAACAGCAAAGGTTACACCAGGGGATATGGCAAGATCGTTTGTGGAAATGTTATCATTGAGGACGTGTCTTTTGTGGAAGGATTGCGACATAATCTTCTCAGCGTTAGTCAGTTCACCGACAGGGGTTTTGACGTCAACTTTGGGAAGCATGATTGTTCGATTCGAAGCAAAAAGGATGGAAGCCTTGCTCTCAAAGGAGTAAGGAAGTCAAATTTGTTCATAGCTGACATGAATTCTGCTGATCAGTCTGAAGTCACGTGTTTCTACAGCAAGGCTTCTGCTGATGAAAGTTGGTTATGGCATAAAAGATTATCTCACCTGAACTTTAAAGCAATGAATAATCTCGTAAGGAGAGAATTGGTGAGAGGGCTGCCGCAGATGGAGTTTACTCCAGATGGACTCTGCGAAGCATGTGAGATGGGAAAATCAAAAAGAGCCTCGCATAAGGATAAACAAGTGAATAGCATTACCGAGCCCCTACAACTCCTTCACATGGATTTGTTTGGACCTGTTAATGTTGTGTCAATGTCAAGGAAAAGATATGCGCTGGTAATCGTCGATGACTTTTCCAAATACACATGGGTGAAGTTTGTGACATCGAAAGATGAAGTGCCACATGAGATCATTAGACATGTACTGGTAATTGAAAACGTAGCAAGTCTGACTGTGAAGACTATCCGATCCGACAACGGGACAGAATTCAAGAACTCAGTGTTAATGGATTTCTGCATATCTAAAGGGATCAGACGACAGTATTCAGCACCGAGAACACCGCAGCAGAACGGGGTGGTAGAAAGGAAGAACAGGACACTGGTTGAAGCAGCTAGGACAATGCTGTATGAGTCAAAACTTCCTTTACATTTTTGGGCTGAAGCAGTTAGCACGGCTTGTTATACACAGAACAGAACCCTGATTATAAAGGACCATAATGAGACGCCGTATTACATGATGAATAAACGAAAACCATCCATCAAGTACTTTCACGTATTTGGTGCCAAATGCTTTGTGTTAAGAGACAATGCACAACTTGGAAAGTTTGATGCCAAAGCAGATGAAGGGGTTTTCATTGGATATTCTCTTGAAGTAGTTGCAGCGTACAAGGTGTTTGTGCTTAATGATCGCAAGGTGGTTGAAAGCCTTAATGTCACATTCGACGACTCAAAGCTCCCTTCTATACAAAAAGAAGATAGTGAGCCCACTTCCCTAAGATTTGAAAATATGGATATTGATGAAGTGGATACAGTTCCTGAGTCAGTAGTGCAGGGTAGTGATCCAACTATAAATAATGAAATTAATCAAGAGTCTAGTGTTTCGCAAATTCAAAACACTAGGGCTGAGGGATCACCTTCCGTTAGACCTGGTACTAACTCAGGGGGAGTCAGTATGCACTCAGGGGGAGCAGCTCACTCAGGGGGAGCCAGTACTAGCTCAAGGGAAGCTAGTGAAAGTACTTCTAGACTAAGTCACCTTCACTTACAAGATCAAGCTGAATCATCAAGAACATTTGCTAGGGATCGCACTTGGAACAAGGACCATCCGTTCGAGCTAATTATTGGTGATCCAGAAGCCGGAGTGACTACTAGAGGAAAAGCTAGAGCTGAAGTTGCCACTGAGAATGAATGTCTATATTCAGTATTCCTTTCCCAGATGGAACCTAAAGTGGTGGAAGAAGCTCTAGATGACGCTGATTGGGTGATTGCTATGCAAGAGGAACTTAATCAGTTTGAAAGGCAGAAAGTGTGGAAGCTGGTACCCAGACCAAAGAATAGATCTGTTGTTGGGACAAAATGGGTATTCAGAAACAAGCTGGATGAAGACGGACGTGTAACACGAAATAAAGCTCGCCTGGTTGCTAAGGGTTATACTCAAAGAGAAGGAATTGATTATGATGAAACCTATGCACCAGTAGCAAGGCTAGAGGCAGTGAGGATGTTCTTGGCATTCGCAGCACATCATGGTTTTAAAGTCTATCAAATGGATGTCAAGAGTGCATTCTTAAACGGTGAACTGGATGAAGAGGTGTATGTTGAGCAACCTCCCGGGTTTATCGACAGCAAATATTGTGATTATGTTTATCGACTCTTCAAATCAGTATATGGCCTTAAGCAGTCTCCGCGAAAGTGGTATGAAACTCTGTCAGACTTTTTACTAGAAAGTGGTTTCACCAGAGGAGTAATCGACAAGACGCTTTTCTACAAGAAATGCAAAGATGATCTAATAATGGTGCAAGTATATGTGGATGACATTATCTTTGGGTCTGCAAATGAGAAGCTGTGTGCTAAATTCGCTAAGTTAATGCAATCAAGGTATGAGATGAGCATGATGGGAGAACTTACGTTCTTTCTGGGCATTCAAGTTAGTCAGAAGAAGGACGGGATATTTATCTGCCAGACCAAGTACATTCATGATCTATTGAAAAAGTATGGTCTCCAAGATGTATCACAAGCTAAGACTCCTATGGCAACAACCACGAAACTTGACGAGGACAAAGCGGGTAAACCTGTAGACATCTCAAGCTATCGAGGTATGATCGGCTCACTTTTGTATTTAACTGCTAGCAGACCTGATATTATGTTCTCTACGTGTCTATGTGCAAGGTTCCAAGCGGATCCTAGAGAGTCACATCTCATAGCTGTAAAGCGTATTTTCAGGTATCTCAAGGGAACATCAAATCTTGGGATTTGGTACCCAAGAGATACAGGGTTTAATCTTGTTGGCTATTCGGATTCAGATTACGCAGGTTGTAGAATAGATAGGAAGAGCACTTCAGGAAGCTGTCAGTTCCTTGGAAGAAGGTTGGTGTCTTGGCAAAGCAAGAAACAACACACAGTATCTACCTCGACAGCTGAAGCAGAATATATTGCTGCTGGAAGCTGTGTGGCCCAGATACTGTGGATGAAGAACCAACTCAAGGACTACGGTGTGGAAGTATCTAAGATTCCTATCATGTGTGACAACACAAGTGCTATTGCAATGACCAACAATCCTGTGGATCACTCAAGGACCAAGCACATTGACATCAGGTATCATTTTATTAGAGAGCATGTAGAAAGTGGAACTGTAGAGTTGCATTTTGTGTCTACTGAACGTCAAATAGCAGATATATTCACTAAACCTCTAGACGAATCAACATTTTCTAGATTGGTTGGTGAATTGGGGATGCTTAACACCTGCTAGTTTTGCTACCTATCTGTTATAACTCAGTTTGTGTACATATTATTGTTATTCATGAATATTCATAATTAATAATGTGTACTTAACTTCATAAATGTATGTATTACATCTCATAAAGGGAAGTTAGAAAGTTTCTTAAATGGTGTGAAAATTTGTGGTGAAATCTTGTGAATTTTACATATAAATGTTTAATTCACATAATTTCACTAAAATTTTCCAAGGCAAATCTCGATCTGGTTCTGGATCGAGATCGAGAACGACTTGTGAAAATTGGTTTAAACACTGTCAAGGTACATCTCGATCTATCCACATCGAGATCGACATCGAGATCGACATCGAGATGTAGATCGAGATGCGGATCGAGATCGACATGGAGATCGTCATCGAGATGTAGATCGAGATCCGGGTCGAGATCGACATCAAGATCGACATCTAGATGAGGATCGAGATGCGGATCTCGAGATCGAGATGTGACTTGTCTTTTCAGTTACTTCTTTTTTAGGCGTGCAAGTATATATTATAGCATTAAAAAGGCTGTTCATTATTTACATTAACTTTCTTTCTCTCTTTCAAAAGCTTAAGCTCTTCATATACACACGTGTATACATACATTACCAGAGTTCTTTTCCCTGCCATTACATCAAGTTTTCTTGTGATTTTCTTAAACAAAGATCACTAACTGTTACTTAAAAGCATCAATAACTAAAACGAAACTCTGCTAAAATTTTGTTTAAAACTGTTGAACTTCTTGTGTTGTTTTTAACGTCATTACTGTTCTTGCAAATAGTTCTTTAGTTTTCTTTTCATTCGAGTGAGTTTGTTTTTGTTTCGTGCTTTCTTATTCTTAAGTTCTTTTGTGTTCTTGAGCGAAATAGTTGTGGGTACTATTGTTTAATCCTTAAAGTGCAACTTTACCGCCGTGTTTTGTGTTTTTCCGAAAAATAAGTTTTTTTTATAACATAAACGGCTGTTCACTTTAATTTTCGAAAACTCAACCGTCAATCATTATTGGGAAGTTAAGTGGTCATTAGTGGGCAGTTAATTTGTTTTAATTTGTGTCACTAATTACGTGGGGTAATTAGTGGGGTTCGTGTACGTTTTGTTTTGTTTAAATTTAGAACTTGTTCTCTAAAAATTCCATTGCAAAACCATTTCAGAACATTTCTTTTCTCAAACACTAATTTAAAATAGCAAACCCAAATTTCACAAATCCCAAGACCAACTTTGTTAATCTCTCTGCTGATCGAGCAACTGGTAGATTTATTCACTATCAGTTCTGGATTGAATCCCTCAACAACACATCAATAATAAGTCATGCGTTAACCGCCTCTCCCATCCTGAATGTCGAAGCCCTTCAAGCTGCTTACTCTACACTAGAGATTCAGGGTGGAAAAGCCAATCCAACAGGCCTATCCTTTACTATTGGTGGTCTCAAATATGAAGTCAGTCTGCGGAAGTTCAATGAGTTACTCGGACTTCCTACAGAAGATTATGCTCCGGAACCCACTATGGAGGATATGTTGCAATTATTCACGGAGATAGGTTGTCGCCCTCCCACGGGTCCTATCAAGGTAACAAAGGTTAACACCGGTATGCTACCAGCTGAGTGGGATTATGTAGTTCAGGCCATTCAGCGCTGCATGTTCCCAAAGGACAAAGACTACAGGCCAATGAACAACAGCTGCCGGGTAATACTATATGGAGTGGCAAACAACAGGAGAGTGAATGTGGGCAAACATCTGTTGATTCAGTTGCATGAGAGGTGGGCATTGGAGAAAAATGCATCAAGGAATCCGGAAGATGGTCCAGTCAAATGCTGGATGCCAAGATTTCTTCAGATGGTTCTGGATGACGTCCTTTCAGAGGAACACAGAAGAGTATTTCAAGGCTCTGAAAGGATGGCATGTTTTGATATGACTCTAAAGAGTATCTCCACCATGGAAACCCAGCAAAAGTCAAGACTTTTTGAGTTGCGCCTGACTCCGTACTTCCAGGATCTGCAAGATGAGTATGCTAGGAGGCATGCTTCTCAGTTTACTGCAGTAGAAGCTGAGAGTAGCGGTAACGAAGCTGAAGGTGGAGATCAAGTGCCTAGAAATTTGGAACAAGCAGGTATGGATGTTGACATGGCCGAGGCAAATGTTGCAGAAGCTGGAGCTGACAAGGATGACGATCTTCTGAGTCAGGTACCTATTCTTGCTGATCTTGATCAATCATCAATTCAACCTGTTTTCTACAGCCGTGGGCCTGAAAACCCCCAGGCTCTATCCCAGGCTGCAAGCCCTTCTGTTCATAAACGTTCAGCCAGCCCTAAAACTGGTGATAAAAGGAAGGCAAGCTTATCTGAGTCGAGTGATTCGAGTGGAGGGAGTGTAGGAGTTGAGAAAGTAGTCACTTCAGTAGCTCTGCCACCTCCAAAGAAGCAAAAGGTGGATTCAAACCCAGTGGCAACTGCACAACCTGTTAAGGCTAGTTCACCTCTCACAGCCACCACACCTCACGCTGGTGGCTCTCCTCTCCAAATCATTTCAACACATTCGCACTCGCCTAGGCATGTTGGTGAGAGTCAAGGAGGGGGTCCAGCTCAACAGCCAATAGGAGCTGGCCCTACCTCCCCTGAGTTGTCCGCTCAGGGCTCTTTGAGCAATTTCTCGGAAGGGGAATGGCAAACTGAGACTAGCACTTCTGATACTAGTATCTCAGGAAGTTTTAATGAGGAAGAGTCTGTCGAATCCAGTACGGATGACGCTTCCTCATCTAAATCAGAAAACAAGTTGCTTGCAGAGCAACGACATCTGGTGACTAGTGGGTCTACGCCTCCAGAACAGCCCAGCGAACCAGAAAAGGTTCTAAGTGAACAAGGGGATGACATGGTCATAACGCCATCTCCTATCGTAGACACAGCGCTTAAAGGCTCAGTCTCACTGACCGATATCGCCGACCAACTCACCGCTAGTCCCCAGCGATTAGTGGATGAGGCTCTAGTACTGTTAGGCTCTAAACACGAGGGAGAGACAGGGAGAGTAGATCCCTTCTTTTTAGGGATCTTGAGTGAAACAGAACCCGGCGAGAGTAAACAGTTTAACCCAAGCCAAACACCGTCCCCCAAATTGCAGGATCTAGTGAAGAAAGTGGAGGCTTTGGAGGCTGGAGTTGCTGGAGTTACTGCTGCTGTCTCTTCTCACTCTGGAAGATTGGAGGTTGGAGCTCAGTTCATGGAGAACCTGATTGCCGTCCAAAATCAAATGATTGACAAGATAAACAATCTCGGATTGGCACAGGTGGAGGTTGGAAGATCAGTAGATGATGTCACTTATGGCATGTCTCAAGTTTGGACGAAGCTCAATGAACTACTTGATGCTGTCTTTGACCGTAACAGGGCTGGACCTGGTCCTTCAACCGGTGGTGGTGGTGACGATAATAATGATGATGATGCTCCTGATGAGGATAACACACCTAAGGGGGAGAAGGAGGATCAGGGTCTGAAAAAGCTGACTAGTAAGGGTCCGGTGATCGAGTCCTCAAACAAATCTGGTGAAAAGGTGGAGGAGGCTCAACCGGCTCTTAAGGACAAAGGCAAGCAGAAGATGGTAGTTGAAGAAGAAGCTGAGAAAGAAACACCTCTTGTCGATGCATTTATGGGAGACTTTATTGAAGATTCTGATGATGACGAGATGGATGTAGAAGCCTTAGTGGCAAGGAGGTCGAGACTCGAGCAACGGGCAAGAGAATGGGAACAAGAAAGAGGTCTAAATCCTGACGGATCTGGCGCAGGAGTTGCAGGTGATGCAGGAGACCACTCGGTTGCTGACGAGCATGTCCCAGAAGAAGAAGTTGATGAGGCGGAGATGCAAGGAGAGATTTTTAGGGAAGCCGGAGAAAGAGTAAATGAAGAAGTTCTACAAGGGATAGTTGAAAAAGAACTAATGGCAAAGGAGAAGAGAGCGGCTCAGAAAACTCAGCATGAGTATGAAATGAAAAAGATCAAAGATCCTAAGGTCCAGGCTGACATAAGGAGGGAAGGTCCCGAGTGGGACAAGGCTAGAGAAGCCTTAGCTGGACCAAGAGCCTATGCTCATGACTCAGGAAGATTGAGCTTTCTTCTTCATAAGCTAGAAAATCTAAACCCTGGGCTGCTGAATTATCTAAATTGTATAAGACAGGGATGCACCTCCGTACAAGTCATATTCAAGGAGAAGGCATGGAATCTGATGATCACTTGGACACCCATAACAAAAATCGGGCCGTGTATGGTCGATGAAGCTTTCTTCCATGAAAGGGGTGCAAGTGAACTGGTAGAATTCGCTCACAAGGTAGACACCTCTGTCAAGACTGGAGTGCTATTTAAGGAAAAATTGTTGAAGATGGCTGAAGACAGAGGGGTTGACATTATTCTAAATCCCTACCAGATCAGATATGTCCATGACAAAGTCTTGAGGATCGTAAATCTGCATGACTCGAAACTAACTCCGAGCGGAAATGTGCTGAAGGCAGTTGCAAAGCTAGTCCTCTCTAAGGGTTTTCTAACAAAGGAAAAGAAGCTGGTGGCTAAGGACTTGGAGAAGCTGATAAGAAGGCAAGACGCTCGATACAAGTTGCCTGAAGCTACACTACCAGTGGTTAAGAAGGAACCTGAAGACTATGCATTCGAGCAGCAGGACGAGGCAATAAGGGAACATGTGCAGAGATACGGAGATCCAAGAATAGACATTCCAGAAGAAGGGGAAATAAGGGAGGAAGCTGGTGCAGTGGCTGGTGCAAATGTCAAGTTTGTCAAAAGCAAAGCCGAGAATGAGAATGATCTACTGATCTATACAGACAAGCATCAGGTGGAAACCATCATTAAAATCAAGTACGACATCTTTGCAGAACACAGTCATGAAACACTGTGTATTATAAGGGAATTGATTGAGGAGATGGATGATGTTGACGAGTTTGATCAGGATTATCTGAGGGTCACGTTTGATAACTTCTGTAAGAGAAGACAACAGCTTGATATTCAGAGGCTACAGCAATGCACCACCGCTATTGTCATTGGATACCCTAAGCAGCTGGTTATAAGGAAGAAAGGGGAAAAGGGGTACCCTGACAAAGTCACGAAGCTGAGGTTTGAAGACATTCCCACGAAGCTTACCACTCGCAGCATGGTTGAAAGGTGGTTGAGGTTGTTTCGAAATTACAAGATCAGAAATCATGTGGAAGCAGAAGGACTTAATCTTCTCAAGAAAAGAATGGATGAAGTCTGCAACCCTGAGTTCATGAAGAAAGAAAAAGCAGCCAAGAAGAAAGCTCGTGAGGAAGAGGAGCGCAAGAAATAAAAGTTTTAATGTATCATGCTTGTAATGTTTCTTTGCGTTGTAATTTGTTTTCTTGTTTTCCTGCATTGTAAAAATATATTATCTGTTTTCTTGTGTAGTGTAAGGTAGAAGTTAGTTAGCTAACTGTCTTGAAACTGGTTTATATTAGGCGTCAATTATTTCGTGGAGTTCGGCGGTGGTAATACTGCTAAAAGGACTTCAGAAGGATAATTGAAGATTGAGTGGACCGTGCTCTTAAAGTACTTAGAGAAAATCTCTAGAAGAGCATGAAGCCATTTAATCGAGCCAACAGGTGTCCAATTTTGGCACTTGAAGTATCAGTAATAGACATGAAGTTAATTAATCAAGCCAAGCATTATGCAAGTTGACATGATCTTTTATGAATGTTATTTTATCTTTTTCAGTCCCTGGTTAGTTGAGTTATCCTCATTGTGAATTTGGTTGTCATTGTTAGACAATCAAATAGGGGGAGATTGAAAGGCATAGGTGTACTAACTTATAACACTTAATTACTATGTAACTCAACTAAGTAAAAGATAAAACAATAGCAAAACAAGAGAAACCGAAGAAGCACATGGAATCAATCAACTGAAGATATGGTAATGATACTTGGTAACTACAAGTAACTAATTTGGTTAATCAAGGATGCATAAGTGAGAAGAAGTTCAATCTGAGTATTGCTCATGCCCTAACTTATCTAATGGAGAATCAAATTAATGTCAAAGAAGTATCAAGAAGACCAAAGTGATTTCATGTAATGTATATCAACATCTGGATAATGTAAAGGTTAATCAACAAATGAGAACTGACATTCAGAAGTAAGAACCCCTACAAGACTAGTCACTTATGAATCAGACCATTGCATCAAGTGTCAGGACATTGGAGGCAAGTTCATGTCAGTAATAGAAGATCTCATTTGAATTGAGTGAGGAAAAGAAATTGAAGAAGCTAAGGAAACTTGCTCATAAAGGTTAATTCTCAATTAGTCACTAAAGAAGGTCAACATTGGATGTGTGCATATTTGCTAAGGCAAATGTCGATCCACAGCAGATCGAGATGCGGGTCGAGATTTACAAGTGAAGTAAAACACTGCAAAGGCAAATCTCGATCCAGGCGACAGATCGAGATCGAGATCTTCACAGATCGAGATCGAGATCTTCATAGATCGAGATCGATATTCTCCCAGATCGAGATCGAGATTTTCACAGATCGAGATCGAGATGGGTCCAGGCGAAGATCGAGATGCGGGTAGAAATGTAACATTTAATGTTCAAGGGACAAGTGGCTTATTGTGAACGGTTGATCCAGAGTTGTTGTTAAAGTACTTTTTGTTGTCAAAATCCTGATTGGGCCACGTACACAAAAAGGACAAGATCAAGACTACATGACATTATAAAAGCAGCACTTTGTTTTTATTTAGTAGTAACTTGTATCTCTGTATTTTCAACGATAATTTTTAAGAGAGAGCATTTACTGTAAAACAAAAAGTGAGAGAGAGGATCAGTTGAATCTAGCTTTAATTGCTGTATTTATTGTTCAACTGATCATGATGCTTTTATGAATGTTGTAGCAAATCCATCAATGAATATAATGATATATTCTTGAAATTCTGTGTCATCATTTATTACCTGCACATTGTTTATTCTCTTTTTTTTTTAAACAGTTGTATTCACCCCCCCCCCCCCTCTACAACACTTTGGACCTAACAGTTTGCATTATCAGAGATTGAGGTATCAGTGTTTGTGGTCTCAGAGTTTGAATGATCAGAGTTTAGGGTTTCAGAGTTTGTGTTGTTCAGAGTTTGGTCAGACTCTGATATTTCAATAGTTGAATCTCCAATGTCAGTATTTGATTGATGTTGCTCCCCCTCAACATGTGCAGTTTCTTCAATTTCTATTTCAATCATTTCTGAATCAGAGTTTAAAGAATCAGAGTTTGCTTCTCCAGGATTTGGTTGATCAGTGTTTATCTCGTCAGAGTTTGGTTCAACAGAGTTTATTTTCTGCAGTTCATTCTCAAATCTCAGTGTTTCTTGTGCATCTTTATCGTATAACCCAACTATCTTCCCTTCATCAAAGGAGACATTAATTGATTCCATGACTGCCCTTGTCCTTAAATTGAATACTTTGAATGCCCTTGAAGAGGTTTTAGAAGTTGTTGCATATCCAATAAAAATCCCTTCATCTGCTTTAAGTTCAAACTTCTTCAATTGTTCAGGATGTGTTTTGAGAATAAAACACTTGCTTCCAAAGATGTGAAAGTACTTGACATTTGGCTTTCTTCCTTTCAAAGATTCATATGGAGTCATTCCATGTTTGTTTATTAAGGAACAATTCTGAGTGATGCATGCAGTGTTCACAGCTTCTGCCCAAAAATAAGTAGGTAGTTTTGCTCCTTCTAGCATTGTTCTGGCAGCTTCTATTAAAGTTCTGTTCTTTCTTTCAACTACACCATTTTGTTGAGGTGTGCCAGGTGCTGAGAATTGTTGAGTAATACCTTTTGTTGAGCAGAATTCCTCCATTGCTGAGTTCTTAAACTCTGTTCCATTGTCACTCCTTAAATTCTTTACTTTGTGAGTTGATCCATTTTCAATCATTGCAATATGATCAATGATTGTTTCTGCAGTTTCATCCTTCTTGTGCAAAAAGTACACCCAAGTAAATCTAGTGAAATCATCAACTATTACTAGAGTGTATTTCTTCTTTCCAATGGACATGATATTGACTGGACCAAATAAGTCAAGATGCAATAGATGAAAGGGTTGATCAATTGAATTTTCAGTTTTGCTCTTGAAAGATGTCTTCTTTTGTTTGGCCTTTTGACATGAATCACAGAGTCCATCAGGATGAAATTGAACTTTTGGAAGACCTCTAACTAGGTCCTTCTTCACTAACTCATTAATGTTTCCAAAGTTCAAGTGACACAACTTTTTGTGCCAATTCCAGCTTTCCATTGGTGATGCTTTCCAAGTAGACAGGTTAAGGGACCATTAGAATTAACATCCAAGCTAGCTTCAAATAGGTTATTATGTCTGTGGCCAATAAGAACTACTTTTCCATTCTTCTTGCTTTTCACTTCACAATGAGTTCCATGAAATTCCACAGAGAAACCTCTGTCTGTCATTTGACTCACACTGAGCAGATTATGTTTGAGTCCTTCAACCAGAGCAACTTTCTCAATGATGACATTTCCAATCACTATGTTGCCATATCCCAGTGTTCTTCCTATGTTGCCATCTCCATAAGATACTGCTGGGCCAGCCTTCTCCTCAAACTCTGAAAGCAGGGATTTATTTCCAGTCATATGTGCAGAACATCCACTATCAATCACTAGAATGTTCTTCCTGTTTCCCTGCAATCAGTAAATGCAATTTAATTAGTAGTTATGGGGACCCAAACTAGTTTGGGTCCTTTCTTTGAAAACTTGTTAACTTTTGCAGCAAAAGTTCTTTTGTCAGAGTTTGTGTTAACAGAGTTTACATGATCAGAGTTAGCATTTACAGAGTTTGTACTGTCAGAGTTTACACTCCTTTTATCAGTCTTTATCACATATTTTTGCTTGACAGTATGTTTTGGAGAATTACTCATTTGAGGTTGTGGTTTGTAAGAATTGTAATACAAATTATGATAATCTTTGCATTTATAAATAGAATGCCATAAACTACCACAGTGAAAACAGGGATTTGATCTTGTTTGTTTTCTAGCCTCAAACCCAGGTTTTTCAGGTTCTTTCTTTTTCCTTTGTTTGCAGTCAATAGCAAGATGATTAGAATTACCACAAGTAAAACAGGTTTTCCTAGGAGCATCAGGAATATTCATGTAGTTATTCTCCTTAGTAATTCCTATTTTTCCATTCCTATTTCTTTTCACCTTTTTAGTTTTATTAGTGACTGCCTTCAACTTTTCTTTAAGTTGCTTCTGTGAAAGTAATCCTATATTTATCTTTTTAGAATCTGGCACACCACTGTTTTTAGAGCATTCAGGGAGAGTTTTCTTATAATCATTAGCTCTAACAAACTTCACAGGTTTAGTCAATGTTCCTTTTGTGTGTGAATTAGTGTGAAATTCTTTATCAGATTCATAACCTAGGGCAGATGTCCAATTCTTTTCAGAAAGCATTTGTTGGACCTTCTTACCAGAGTTTGTCCAAACTCTGAAGGTCTCTTTTTCCTTAGCTATCTCAGTTTTCAAATATGTGACTTGTATTTCCAACTGAGTTTGCATGTGTATAGCATTCTCACAGTCTTTCTTAAAGCTAAGCATGTGTACAAGTTCAGTTTCAAGAAAGTCATTCCTAGCATTCAGAGTATGTATCTCAGATTTTAATCTTTCATTCTCAAGAGATTGTGACTTAAAGCTAACATGTAGATTTCTAAGAAAAGACTTTAATTCATGAATATCTTCAGTATCAAAAGTGAAAAACAGAGTTTGGTACCTTTTCAGAGTTGAAGATGGAAGACTCAGAGTTTGCTATGAGAGCATAGTTAGTTTCTTCTTCTGAGTCTGAGGAATCCATCCAATCTTTCTTTGATATGATGAGAGCTTTCCCAGATTCCTTGCTTCTGCACTCAGTAGCAAAATGTCCCGTCTTGTTGCACTTGTAACACTTGACTTTTGATTTATCAAGAGTTTTTGATTTTCCATCTCTATCTTCTCTTTTTCTGAATCTGTCTTTCTTGTCTGACTCACTATGCTTCTTCTGATAGTTTCCTTGCTTCCTAAATTTTCTGTATTTCTTGAAGCTTTTGACAAACATAGCAAACATCTCCATCATGTCAGAGTCTGAAGAATTATCAGAGTTTACATCAGAGTTTGCCTCAAACTCTGATTCACTGCTATCTTGGAGTACTACTTCTTTCCCTTTCCTTGTTGAAGCCTTAAGCACCTTTTCTTTTGGTTCTTCAATTTTTGCTTCAACATTCAAAGCAATAGGTCTTGCCTTGTTACTCTTTCTGTTTCTTCTTTGCTGTAACTCCAGATCATGAGTTTTCAATTTGCCATAGACTTCATCTAAGGACATTTCATCCAAATCAGCCCTGTCTCTAATCAAGGATGTCTGCAGATCCCATTCTTCTGGAAGAGCCCTCAGAAATTTGGTGTTTGAATCTTCATTGTCATATACTTTATCCACTAAAGCCAAGTTGTTCAACAGAGTTAGAAATCTGTCATAGATATCTGTGAGGGACTCATTCTGCTTAGCCTCAAAGTATTCATACTCTTGGATTAGAACAGATCTTCTATTTTTCTTTATCTCTTTGGTTCCTTGACATTGAACCTCCAGTGCATCCCAGATTTCTTTGGTAGTTTTGCATGCTATTACCCTATTAGACATTACAGAGTCAAGACTGTTATGCAGAATATTTCTTACCTTTGCATCTTTCAAGACTTCCTGTTTTTCTTCAATAGTCCATTCTTTCTTGTCCTTCAGGGTGTAATACTCAGGGATTTGTCTTCCTTCCACAATTGTAGAAGGCACCAGTTTGGTTGGTAGGTACTGACCTGTATGGATTCTATCTAAGTAATCAGGATCAGTTGCTTCTAAGAACATCATCATCTTCACCCTCCATGTAGGGTATTCAGCCTTCTTCAATATTGGAATTCTGATGCTCTCATACTTGCTTCCAGACATGATTATTTGATCTTTTGAGTTGAAATTTACTGCTTGCTCTGATACCAATTGTTTCCCAGAATAATCAATCTATTACAGAAGGGGGGTTGAATGTAATAGTGCCTGTAAATCGATTATGAACACAAGTATGTTGAATGGAATACTGTTTTGTATTAATAATGAACTTGAATACAAAACTCTCTCAAGATATAATGTTCTTAAGAGCTGCTAGGTTACAAGATATTGCTTTTATATAAATTCGACATTGAATTATAACCTATCTCTGTGTTTATATAGACACAGCTACAAATACAATTACAAAACAGATTATGATAAGAATAGATTTAATAAGGTAATTTAGACTTGCACTTGAATTCCTTCTTACTATCCAAATCAGACTCTGATTTGTCTGTTTCCTTTTCTGGTAGACTCTGAAGCTAAACTCTGTCGGTTTGTCATTCTCTGATTTGAGCATTCTCTGTTAGAGTAAACTCTGATTGAGTATTCTCTGATAGAGTAAACTCTGACCGACAGCTTCTATAAACTCTGATGACGTCAGCATAAACTCTGTTTAGTATTCTCTGACAATCACCGGTGTTTGCATTCCTAACAAGAAAAATGACATGGTTTAATCAATTTTTTAATTTTAACAAATTAAATAAAATTGATATTCATTTTCTAAAATGAGATTGTAATCAATTTAAGAAAATTAAAAGATTATAAAATTATGTATGTTATATATATACATATATATATAGTCACATAAAAATTAATATATTAAATATGATTCAAATAATCAAATGTAAATACATTATAATATATGCGTGTGTGTATATATTTATACATATCATAATAAAAATATAATATAAAATTTGAATTTGTGTTAATTATTATATTTAGAGATTTTAAAAATAAAATATTCAAGAATTAAGACACATCAGTACATCACAGATTCACAATTTACACAAATACATAATCAAACTATAAATATTTTAGGCGGTATATATAAACATTAATATATTAAATATGAATAAATATTAACAATATATATATAATATGAATAATTTCATATAAACATTAATATATTAAATATGATATAAATATTTAAATTATTCATAATATTTTTTTATTTATAATATATATAAATTTTATCCGAGCCGAGCTAGACGAGCTCGAGCCGAACTCGAGCCGATCCCGAGTTAAACGAGCCGAGCTCGAGCCGAACTCGAGCCGAACCCGAGTTAAACGAGCCGAGCTCGAGCCGAACAGGCATAAAGCTCGGCTCGGGTTCGTTTACTAACCGAGCGGATTTTTATGTTCAAGATCAGGTTCTTTTAATAAACGAACAGAGTCGAGCTCACTTAAACGAGTCGAGCTCGAGTTTTGTTCACGAACAACTCTGTTCATTTGCACCCTATGACTATACTATTATAACTAAACTAGAGAACTTTTTTTTAAAAAACACTTAAGTGAACTATAAAAAAGTTGCTAACCGTCCAATTTTAGGTTAACCATAAAAACGATCATTACAATCCAATTTTAATAAAATCTAATTTTAGAAAAAATATATCATACATAAAACTCTATTCCCGATAATTCTCCTTTTATACAACCGCTCACGGATAATATTATATTATATTTAAATTATATTCTATAAATTCTATTCTAAAAATCCTACTTATCCTATAATTTTTATTTAATATAGTTTACTCGTATTCAACTCAATTTCATCACCATTCAAACTCTTTTATTTATTTAAAATTATGATTTATCATTAAATTTTATGAAAATTAATATATAAATATTATTGTATAGAAAAATGTAAAAAGAAACTAATAATAAAATAAATTATCATAATAAATAAAATATTTAATTATATAAAATAATTAATATATAATTTATTAATAACATCCGTACAATGAGGGATTATAATCTAGTATAATTTACATAGAAAAGATATAATTGCATATATATATATATAGGGTCCTGCTCAAATAGAAAATAGCTTAAATGAGAAATAGAAAACCTTATCATTATACCTGCCGCACCCACACACAAATTATATACACCCTCACACATACAATCCCATCTATTCTCCTCCGTTTTTAATTTGATTTTTCCCGTCAATTGGCAAAGTTTTTTTCAAATCTAACTTCACCACATTTTTTTTCATCTCCCAACGATCAGTTTTCATACCATATGTGTTATATTTCGGCAAATATAATTTATAATTAAAATAAATTCGTCACTTATCAGATTCAAACTTCAATCACTAAATTATATTACAGAAACCACTAATTTGTATTATAGAAATCACTAATTTGTACTACAGAAATCACTAAATTATATATCATGGGTTCACAAAAAATAATGGAAATCGCCGAAAAAATAAGTCACCGGAATATATCACATATGGTATGCAAACTGATTGTTGGGAGATGGAGAAAAATGTGGTAAAGTTAGATTTAAAAAAAACTTCACTAATTAACGGGAAAAATCAAATTAAAAACGGAGGAATTATGTGAGATTGGGTGTATGAAGGTGTATTTGATTTGTGTGTGGATGTTCCCCTTGCCTTTAGATTAAATTGAATATGTGGTGTAGATCTTATTTTCTATTTTCTATTCTAAGTTATTTTCTATTTGATTACTTGTCTATATATATATATATATTGTTCAAATAAACTATCTTTCGCGGAATATATATATATATATATATATATATATATATATATATATAGATAGATATAAATTGATGTTCCATTAACCCTATAAACAGTGCTTAAACCCTCCATCAAAACCTTCAAAAATCATCAAAACCCAATCAATATCTCACACCCCCACTCTCAAAAAATGTCGAGTAACGATTCATCCGGGTCGGATTCGGGTTCAGAAGAGGTGAAAAAAGTAGAAAAGATCCGAAAAGTATGTGATTATGAGAAGCTGAGATTGAAAAGAATGGCAGAGAATAAAGCGAGAATGGAAGCAATGGGGCTGCATAAAATGGCATCTTCTTTAATGGGTTGTGGTCAGATTAAAGAGAAGGGTAAAAAGAGAGATGTAAAGGGTAAGAAAAAAGTGGGTGAAGAAGATGATGAAGATTATGAACCTGAAGGTGATTTTGAAAGTGAAGGAGATGATGATGACGACGACGATGATGATTATGTTAGTGGGGGTTCTTCTGGGACTAAATTTAATAAGGTATGGTGGTTCCTCGATAAATTAGTTATCTTGATTGTTATTATATTCCTTCGGTGTTTAATCTCGATAAATTAATACAAAAATCTGGTCCATAAGTTAGTAAGTTATTAATAGAGGTTATCTTTTTGGGTCTGAAACATAATACTATACTTTAATAGATACAATGTAGTTTTAGTTTTAACCTCGATGATTTTAGTGAAAATCCCACCATATAGATGTTAATTGTAGTCTGTACAAAAACAGAAATGCCTTAGTTTCCTTGATAGTTGAACATGGTTGTTGATAGGAATTAGCTTGTATAGGTTCTTCCCCTTCTGCTTATGAATTGAAAATATGTGAGATCATGTTCTTCATTGATGACAACATCTATCTTTTTTTCTTTAACAAAATCATAAGCTCTAAGTTGCTTCAATGTAGTGCTAATAATGAATTTTCTTGTGATCTGTTTCTGCCTGGTTCCAGCATCTTGCTTAAATTGGTCGATTTGTGTTTCCTATTTTCGATTTCTATACCAGCATGCGCTACACTTGGCTAGATATATAATTTTAGAGTATTCAACTATTAGTAATTGGGATGGTTGCTTTAGATAATAGTCTCATACTCTCATTACTTGCTAGATAAAACCATGTCAGTCTAAGAGTTGAGTTAAATGCACTTTACCACCTATCTTTATTTTCACATAATATTTTACTTTGCCACCTTCACCGTCTTTCATTTAGACATTTTTGTAAACTTATACCTTTATGCTGTTAGATAATTAGCAGTGCCAATGGAAAGTGCATGATATCCCTTTACTCCTTAATATTTATATTTGTGCGTCTATGTATAATACATAAGCTTCTACCTGGAGATATAAGCAGGCTCTTTTTTACCATGATCTGACCACCACAATCCATATCTACTTCTAGTCCTACCTTTCTCATCACTGTATATGTTTTTTGTACTAGTATGTAGAATGACTCAAATCAAAATGCACAACAGCAAAGTGGCATATTTGTTACATTATTGTATACTCCTATCAAAAAAAGCCTTAGGAGAGCTGATTTTCCTTTTTCCTGACCGTTGAGTATTGTGTGTATCTGATCTACTTCAGTGTATGTAATGTTGGAAGAAGGCTACTAAAATGTTGTTAATTCAGTGTTCATAAATTGCAAAAATACATTCGTTTCCTTGATAATTGTACATGCTTATTAATAGAAATTAGCAAGTATTAGTTCTGCCCTCCTGCTTATGAATTGAAAGTCTGTGAAATCACATTCTTCATTGACGACAACATGTAATAAACTTTTTTACAAAATCATAAGCTCTAAGTTGCTTTATTGTAGTGATAAAAATGAAGTTTCCTGTGATCTTTTTCTGCCCGATTCCAGCTTCTTGCTTGAATTGGTCGGTTAGTGTTTGATATTCCCGATTTCTATACCAGCATGTGTTTCACCTGGCTATATATACTTTCTTGTGGATTATATCGCGCGCAACACATGGGGTGAGTAAGAACTGAGTAGAGCGTGTATCTTGCTTGAATTGAGTAACTATCTGATAACTAATCTTGACTTTAACATGTGAAGTATCCTTCTTATGCTGGGATTCCTATGGTATAAATTCTAAAATCATGAATTCAATGGCAAGCAACACTTTACAGGTTTGTAAAATTTGTAGTTTCAAAAGTTTAACATTTTAGCCTACAACCATTTTATCCTACAGACTCTAAAACCAGCTGAAAACACATGTCACTAGTATAAATCACTGGTCACATTTCAAATTATCACCATGACACTTGTACAGATTACCATTCTCAGTAATACAAATCACCAGTATTTAGTTTGTAGACGCAATGAACACCTATTGTCGTTTGATGATTATCTGTTTAACAAATGTTTTATATTTAAATCACGAATTTAATATGTGGATATATAAAATTTAATCGTTTAGATGTTCTTTTGAATTTACTTTACTCAGGCAAAGAAAAAGATTTCAACAAATAGCAAGAAAGTAGCCAATAAAAATGTTTCGAGCAACTCAAATATTGTTGATGATGACGATGATGCTGCTCTTATGCAGGTAAAATTCAATAGTTTTGATAAATTTATTATTATTCGTTATTTACGTAGTTGGGAAAATTAGCAAGTAACTACTGGTGACCTTTTATAACCACACAATGTTTCCTTGGATGCAATATGATCCTATCTGTGCAGGCAATTGCTTTGTCACTGCAAGACTCTTCGGGTTTTTTAAATGTAGTGGATCATAGTCCTTTAAAAAGCACCTATACACGTGTAAAAGATTGTGATGTTGATAAAGTGAAGGACACATCACCGATGAAGGAAGATACAGGCAGGAGGAAGAGAAAAAAATTGGTTGGTTTTTGCCTGGTTTGGTGACACTAGTAAAGAGAATAGTTTTTTTTTTACATTCTTCTATTTTATCTCCTTACACTATTCTCTTTTATGGTCCGCAGAGCAATAGTAGAGTGCAAATGACTGAAGATGAGCTGATCTTGCACTTCTTTGAGTTTGACGGTAATATCAGATGGCTTCTCTTTATAAATATAGACTTTTTACTTGGGTTTTTAGTTGCATGTGGATGCAGACAGTCTGCTACCTGTCATATATGTGCAACATATATATATATATATATATATATATATATATATATATATATATATATATATATATATATATAGTTGCATGTGGATGCAGACAGTCTGCTACCTGTCATATATGTGCAACACACACACACACACACAAACATATATATATATATATATATATATATATATATATATATATATATATAACTCTCTCTCTCTCTCTCTCTATACATATATATATAGGACTGATTGTTTTTCGTTTCTTCTCTTCCCTTTGTTACATTCTCTTTTATTTCTTTAAATGATTGAAATAGATTGATGCTTGACAGAAGTGGGACATGGAACCATAACCCTACAAGATCTAAGGAGAGTAGCAGCTGGACATGATTTTACTTGGTCAGACAAAGAGATGGCAGATATGATTCAGATCTTTGATAGTGATGGCGATGGAAAGGTTATTACCTGCTCTTAGATTATAAATTTTATTTAAGTAAAGAATTAAATTTCATAAATCAAGGTAAAGACTTTCTCTTATTTGTATTTTATTTTCTTGCATGAACTATTAGGTTTTACCTGCACACAGTGGCAGGTGGGGTCACTGGACCACACTAGACTTTTTAGCATCCGTGGCTTACATGTGTTACTTATATATCTGCTGTGCTGAGACTAGCGCAAAATGCCGAGTCAGTAGATGAAGTAAAATACCGAGACAGTAAACAGTAGTACAGCTATCGTACTGCTTTTTTCTCTTTCAAAATAATAATTTATACTATTAAATTATTATTAATTAATATATAATAATGTTTATATATTCACAAGTCAAATAAAAAAATTGGGTAAATTGAAAAATATAAATAAAAATCATAAAAAGATTATAAATTTTTTTATTAATATTTTTAACTGTAACTAACTTTTTTCATTTTTAATGCACAATATTTTTCATTAAATAATCTTCTTAAGTAAATGAGAATAAATTTTCAAAAAATATTTTTGATTATGAAATATCTTAGTAATAAAAAAGGAATATTATTGTAAAAATATAGTAAATTAATTATGAATAATAATGAATATATATTTTATAATTATAATTAAGGTTAGAAAGTTTTTCCATACAATTAAGAGAATATAAGATCATTATATCACCGTTATAATTTTTTTTTGGCCCCCACTAGAGGTTGAAGCTGGCTTCGCCACTGCCTACACATGGTATTATGTATAATTGTATTTAATTATACTTGTTTATTTGTTATGTTTTTGTATTATATATGTACTGAAAATGTCTGTATTCTCTGTTTTTTGTTTGTCAATAAATATATTTTTTTTGTGTTGTATATCAAGCTTCTGAAATGTGAGAAAATATAAACTCCAATTCTGAGCCAACTTCTACAAGTTGCATATATAAGGGATATGTTCAGGAAGAGATGATGTAAAACTTTACATGTTATACACTTAAACCATATAAGATCTCAGGGATATGTTCAGGAAGAGATGATGTAAAACTTTACATGTTATACACTTAAACCATATAAGATCTCAAAAGAAAAGAAAAATATCTTTAATAGGGAAATGTGATCTGAGGAAATAATTTGTTTTAGTTTCTTTTTCTTATTATAAGTTGATCTAGACCATGTATTCAATGCTAGGCAGTTGGCATGCCTCTTTTTCGGTATAGATAATGAAAGGAAAAAAATCATGTCAGATGAGGTTTGAACCCAGCTTAATTTTGAGTCACAAACTTTTCTCGGCCTTAAATTTAAGCTTTCTACATATTTTCCAGTTTAGTAGCTCATATTTGGAATTTTTCCCATGTAGCTAAGCCTTGAAGATTTTACAACTATTGTTGGTCGATGCCAGATGATACAGACGGTGACGGGCTCAAAATATGATTAGCCACACAGGTATAATTTTATTTATATTAATCTCATTTACAAAATTTTCAATTCTACTGTAGCGTCTTTACACCAGTCTTTCACACGTATCTGTTAATCGGCGACTCCTCTAATCCTATTAACTTAACTCATTTACTCTTGCTTATCAATTTTAAGATTTGGGTTTCAGCGTATTCTGTTTTCATATAGGAAAAATAGTTGATCTGTTTTTTTTGTGTTATCAATATAGAAGAATTATAAAAAAATGTTAATGGGAGACTTAAATGTGACTAACTTACTGAAAAATGAAACAAAAAGTTTATTAATATTCAAAAAGTTTTGGAGAGAGTGTATGCAGTGGTGGCTCTCAGGGTCCGACCAGTAGGCGGTAGATCCTATTAAGATACTTATCCCTAGAACTCGTGTGGGTACCTCCACTTCCCTTTGTGGTGTTCACTCAGTAGTCCTTTCAATGTAAAAGGAATTGATGTGTACTCTATGCTAGAGTTCACTTACAGACCTACAGTATATGTAACCTGTAGTGAATATACATTCATTTACTTAGCTTTGAATTTTGATATTATTCTGATAATGACATGTTTAAGTCGAGTTAATTGCACTTTGCACCTTAGAACTATGGTACCGAAACTTCATACCCAAAATTCACACTTCTACACCTGGTTTAACCTTCGTTTTGTTAACTTTGACGGATAAAATTAACGAAAGGGTGCAAATTGAAGCAAAGTTTTAAATTAAGGGGTGCAAAATGTTTTCATCTAAAGTTTCGGTACTAAAGTGTTTTTGAAACATAGTTTCAGGGTGCAAAGTGCAATTAACTCGGTTTAAAAGCATCTTCTGACATGCCAGCTGCTACACTGCCAGCATTCCATTCAGGTCGCGATTGAAGTTTAAGGGCCAGAGACCAATTCGATTGGGAGCAGCACAACGTTGAGTTGTCGTAAAATGTTACATTCCTCTGAAAAGATACATATTTGTATATATCGGTCTTTGCAAACTTATGTACTTTTAAGCATCTTTAGCAGTTTGGCCGGTTTTACCGGTTTATGGGTCTCCTCATACTCATCCCTATGTACAAGACTACAAGTACAAGTTCCAACTCAACATTGATTATACTCATCCCTATGTACAAGTACAAATTTTAACTCGGTTATAACATTATTTTGACTATAGCGAGAAATATTATTTTTATTTTGTGAATAATAATATTAAACAAATACTTTTATTCATAATTTTTTTTTTTAAATTAAATTTTGATGATTTATAATAATTATTCAGAAACCCAATTATAATTAGTTAAAATATTAAAATTTTATGGAAGTTCAAAAGGATTGCATAACGAGGTTTCATATTGAGACCCAAATATACGGTATTGGCTTTAAAATTTTATGAATATTGTAATATTAAAATTTTTATCAATTATATCTACTTGCTGGACACTGGACTATAAGTAAACATACATTTATTGGGGAGAAAAATATAAAATTCAAATTGACCCATTTTTTCAGAAGGAAAAAATAATAATAATTAAAAAGTCGATTGGTGAGCATACTGCAACTAAAATAGGCTTAATGTATTATATACATAATGTTCTACAGTAGCTACATATTTGCTTTGATCTTGCAGTCATGTATATGAATCTGCAGATGTGCATTGGTATACACAGCTGATAATATCAATTACGATTCTTCACTAACAGCAGGAGTAGACAGTTTTTGCTGAGCATTAGCTGTGAAACCGGCATACCAGGCAACCCTCATGAGCTGCATGCCAAGGACGACAACCCACCAGCACACTAACCCTCGGATAGCATGCATCATCCATGCTGGGGAACCAAGCTCAGCACCGAGCTTCAACCCTCTCATCAGCTGCAACACACGATAAGCTTCATACACGACTGGGGTGACTAGCCAAACTGGCGACTGCCAATGCCAAGTAAGCATCTCTGTCAGTATTTGTACTGTTAATAGCAGAAGGTAAGGACCCAATAGAACTGCGTACGAGATGAAAGAAAGCTGAGGCTGGAGGAATCCACTTTGGGAACAAAATAGCAAAGTCAATGGAATGAGATAGCCTGCTACGCTTGCAACAATATTCCAGTACCGGTAAGACAACGGCGCCTGACTGGAACAACCTCGAGTTGGCGTCTCTGGACGCGCACAAGAATCGGCCATTAGGAGAAACAGGGATGCACCAAGATTGAATATGCAGTCGAGCCCAGTCAGAGAAAGGAGGCTGGCTATGTTGGGCCCAAGGAAAATCGAAGATATGGGTAGCCACAAGGTGGGTACTATTCCTGTGGCAAGGAGAAGTAGAGGACCTAAAAGCCATAGGGGCCATCTTAGGTACTGAAACTGTGAGGTTGACTGTTTGTTTTCAACTGCAAGCTCGGTGTTGGGTGTTGAAGCTTCAACGGTTTTGTTGGAATTCAGGTTTTGAAATATATTGGGAGTTTCCTTTAAAAAATTCACCTGCAGTGCCATCAGTAGGAGCATATGTGACCGGTGAAGGTTCCCAAGGAGACGATTTCGTGCAGCAAACAGTTCTTTGAAGGAATGTGTATCTATGGTTTAAAGTTTTGCACAATTTCAGTTTCCTACAACTGGTTGGTGGTGGATGAGTAATCGTATACATGGTAGATGGAATATGAGCTAGAGATGCCATTATTTTCTGCAGAATCTGTGTCCTCAAAGCTTTATATTAGCTTTTTATTTATCTGTTTCAAGATCAAAAGTTTAGATGTGACAAAGTTCAGAAACAACTATATTGGAGGATACCTGCCTTCCAATAGAAAGTAAAAATTCCACAAATCTCATGACATATCTTAGTACAAGTTTAATAAGATAATGTTTAAGATTAGCTTGCCACATCACATATTCATATGTAGTCAAGATTCATAGTTTCCAGAGACCAAAATCACAAAAACCATTTTATTTGTTTGTGTGTATAAACAGCAGAAGGGGATTAAACATAACGCCACGATTTTGAAGCCGCCTTAGTTTTCAACCGGAATATGAATAATGGACGGATCAAGTTACTTTGATTTACGTTGCTTTTTATAGCACTCATTGTTTATCTTCTTTTGGACACATTTATTGGGAGACAAATCAGGTGCACACAACACCCCCTAGAAGTATGAAGCTATTCATTTCTTCATATGATCTGGTTGTTTCTCTTATATTTTTGGCAGGTCGATTATCAAGTAAGCCAAAAGTTAGTGGTTCCCCAAACACTGCTCCTTCACAGAAGACAGTCGATTCTGATCATACTTCCATGATTTAGGAGATCGTTAAAGTTTTTTACATAGCTTTTCATTAATAAGACAAATCCATTTATGAACTATATTAGACAGATTTCTTTCCTTCAAAAGTAACAATTGATTGACATTATAACAAAGGCAGTCTCTTGGTATGAAAAAACAGTTCTTCGCAGGGGGAGAAAAACGCCACAGAGCTAGAATCGAGAACATCTTGTTTGGCATCTCATGAAAAATCATAATCTTGGCCTTAAATTTGAGTACTAGAAACGATCATTGGAGGTAAAGAGGAGTGAAGGTGAAAGCTACGTTCATTAAGCAAATCCCATATTTGATGGAGTAAGTGACAAGATGGATGACATTATGCAAGTTCTCATGTCAAAGAAAGTGACCAGGTGGAAAGGGAGCAGAAACATTGCACGCTTGGAAGCAACACTTCTATTGTCGATGAGGATCCACTATGATACCTTAATATATAAAAATTGTGTTTCAAACATTTATTAGCAAAGCTCGTGCACTTAATGAAGATGATAATAAGGTGTGACTGTCAACTTTCCATCTAACAAGGGCACCAATACAAAAGATGATTTGGGTTTTGAATGGAAAGGGGTGGGATATGACGCAGAGGAGGAATGGAAGGTTTATCAAACACTATACGGAGCTGTAAAGTTTCTAGCACAGTATCACCAGAGTCCAGTCTAGTAAGACAATGCCAACTGTAATGATTGTCAAGATGATAAAGAACAATATGGTATTCGTATTGACCAACTTTAGTGTATATTCATATAAATTCATGATAAAGGATGTATATAAGCAAGTAGTTACGCTTACCAGTTAGAAACAGTATAACAACTTATATTCCGTGTAGCACTGACCACGAAGAAAGAATGCTAATTGTGAAAAGTTGTGCCAATTGGTTCAAGGGCAGACTAAACAGGGGCTGTACTCAAACAACTCGCTGCAGATTTTAGCCCTTCCTCTGGCATGAAGTAAATATCAGTGTAATCACCTCAAGCGAAGCTCAAGGTTCATAGTAGCTATACACTACCCTAATTCGTCAAAAGTAGTGATTAAAAGAAGGAAATATACGGCCTAGCCATTCTCCTTCTCCTAGTAGTATTGGTGCACAAACAAGATAGCATTTAAAGCTTTCCTGGTCCTGGTGACCATGAGCTAAGTGAATGCAGCTAGTTCCTATCTTCTGGATTTGGTAAGCAATTGATTCTAAGTTTTCACAACTGAGCCCGCATATACTCTTTTAACTTTTCTGGTAATAACAAACAAGGTCTTCTGGTCCTATATATACAAGCTGATGAAGAGAATTGTATCAATTGCCAGTGAAAACATAGAGCAACACTATTTTGTATTATTTTAATTTTGGAATTTCAAATAGTCTTAGTTGACCGACTATGGTTTTTTTTTCTTTGTCATTTTGGTTTTTAGTGAAGTTCTGAACATGGAAACACCTACATATTCTTCGTATCACTCATTTGTAAATATCTCCAGATGCAAAAAGCATGCCAAAACACTCTATAGAAGCCGCTCGTCATAACTTTGCATTACTGAGAATTGAATGCAAAGTTTTATATTGTTTTCAGCAAGCTGAATATCTCGGAAAATACATCAAAAACAAAAAAAACCCTTTTTTTAACTAAAAAACCATGAACTCTCGGAATCAAAAATTAGTTTAGGACAAACAAAATAGGCATATACATCTACAGTCTCTCAGATGTCCTCCAAATTACTGCAAAAATCAACACTCGAACCCGAAAATTCACATCATAACAATCATGTTCAAAACCAGTACACACAGTAATATAAATCCATGAACTTGAATATCAAACAGATCAAATGAGCACATATAAAACAAAATAAACAACTTTTACCCACAAAAATCTGAACTTTAAAATGGGAAAATCATTCTGGGACAAAAGCCTAACTATTCACATATACATCTACAGTCACACACACACAGATGCCCACATATATATATTCTTGAATTTAAATATAAAAAAACATGGCATATATAAAACACACATATATGTGTATATATATAGGTGGGAAAAACATGGTACCTTATCAGAAATTGAAAATCTTGAGACCCCAAATGAACTGCATAACATTTTCACCCGGTTTAATTTGAAGTTGAATAGAATCTAAACAATATTAATATCTCTTGATTTTTTAAAAGAAAAAGTATATATAAAACAAACAGATATTTTAAAACGGGTGGGTGGGTAAGTTAACTGACCCGTACCCGGTCCAAAAGTAATTTTTATTTATTTATTTTGAAAAGATTTTTATTTTAATTTTTAGTGCTGATAATAATGAAACTCATAAACGGGGAAGTAAAAATCAACATGCAAGTTAGCGTATACGAGTTTTTAGAATTTTTCCACTATAGTATATTTATCCCGATGAAAATCAATTGTATGGCAAAGTTATTTAAATGTATTTTTATTGTTCTCGAAATTGTGATAAATTTTGTATTACGCATGACTAATTAGTGTCTTCCATGAACCTCTATATAAATAACGAAAGATATGTTAATTTGTTTTAAATTTTAAAATAATATATAATATAATTTTATCACTATTAATTAATTTTATAAAAAATTATTATTATAAATGTTTAGATTTATATATTATAAATAAAATAATGGGAGAAGGTCCAAATTATTTCGAAACTGATATATTATGACCTAATTACCCTCTTCTAAATGAGTAATGTTACGTTTAGTTACAAAAACTTTTACCAAATGACGTGGATAAATGAGTTGGATAGACAAGTGTACATAACATTAATCATATTGTTGGTCACTATATACTATTCTCTTATATACTTTTATTTTTAATTTATTTTTATTGTACTTTTACTTTTCTAGTTATAAGTAATAATTATTTTTAAAATTTTATATTATTTATCTTTTATTATATTTGTTTTGAAAATTATACATTTTATTAATTTAAATTATAAGAAATACATTTATTTAAATATTTTATCAATTATATAATAATAAAATAATTACAGATTCAATAAAAAATTTAAAACTAATTACTACATGATATTAACAGATTTTATTTATTTATATGTTACATTCTTTCTATAAAATAATTATATTATGATAAAAAGTAAAATAAAAAAAATGTAATCTTAATCAATTTTATTATAAAAGTAGATAATATTTTAAACACGTACTAATAAAATTATTAAATACTAATGATATAGGATAATAACAAAACAAATTGTATCATATAAAATATGTGTATTAATATACATAATCAACAAACCAAAATTTTAATGAATTATAATAGTCAATAAATTAATTTCCTTGATTCTAGGCATTAATTTTCTTGTATCTTAATATCTTTGCTTCCATGACTTTGAGAGCATGCTCTCTTGATTTGTAACTTGAACTTTACTCCATTGTGGGGTTGGAGTTGGGGTAGCTCCGTTGGGGGCTACCCCTTTGATCCTCAATATAATATAATCAAATTAGCAAAATAAATTCATTTTTTTATTAAATAATTAAACTAAAAGTGCACAATACTGTGATAATTGTAACTACAATTTTTTTCATTCTAAAAGCTGGCAATATTCACAAACATATTCAATGATACATTTCAACAGAATTAAGAGCTAATCAATACCAGAATGAAACTACTAGGACTACCTGCATGCATGACTAATTGGACAACTAGAACGGTATTAAAAATTCCTACATTCTAGAAGAACTCATCATCCCATTTTAGATCATCTTCAAAAATAGTATCATGAATCTCCAAAGCACCACCCTGCATTGTCCAAACCTGAATAGCTTGACTTATAAACCATCATTTCAAGTCATTGTTTTCTACCCTAACAATATATGAAGATAAGAGACTCATGTATGGTCCTGGGATTTGTCTTGAATCTCCAGATATATTATGAACATAGTCCCTTGCTGAGAAAAATCCTAACACAGATTAAAATAATTTAGTATGTGCATAAAAAATAAAATAACAATACTAAATAGGAAAAATATTATACTGCAACACTGTAACACCTCCTTCCCAAAATGAGACGAGTAGTTACTTTCAAATCACAAACCTGTATACAGAGTACTAAAACCACCTTATACTAAAATAATATTAAAATCTCCAAAACAGTTCAAAATGATATATGCGATTTAATCCAAAACCTCTAATAATAATCAATGTCTAAAAAGAAATACGAGAAGTTCAAACGTCCTAATAAATAAAATAAAGGTTGTTCTCCATCACATAATCCGAGATCCCCCTAAGTACCTGCCAGAAGAATAATACAACATGAGCCAAATGTCCAGTACGAAATGGAATACAGTTTATAAAACAAGAAACAAGATATATAATTTGACAATAATAACTTTAATTTTTAAAGACAAGCCTGAAGCAAATAACAAATACACACATCATAGGGTACCTAATGCGTGCAACAAACCAGACAACATGTTACGGCATATACAATGTCACCGTCAAATATTAAATCACAAATCAAATTAAACTGTGGGTGCACCCACATATCCTCAAACAAATATCAAAATGGTCAAAGCTCGCCTAATGAGCTAACAGAAAGATACGTCGTGGCCAATCACACTGCTACGGAAGTGTCATGCCATTAGTGCTGCACTGACATGACTGTAGTACCCATACTGATGGTTAACTCGGTATACCCTAATATCACTCTAAGGGTCCAAATAAAATAATTTGCACAATTTTAAAATCACTTGAATATATATTTCAAGTATTTTACGCAGATATGTAACATACATAATTTTTGAAAATCCCAGAAACAAATATTTAAATATTTCAAAACAGACTTTAAAATAATTTTCGGAAAAAACAAAACAGTTAAAACGAATAATAACGGAAGGAACTGATTTATGAACAGAACAATTAAATATAATTAATTCTAAAAAGAGTAGCGTTGAAGAGAAAGTGGACGAAATTCATACCTCGAAAATAACAATCTGAAACACTAATTAAAATCCGTAAAAATCCACTAAACTACTAGCTCCCGATCTAAATTATCAGAAATAAAATTTATTATTATCTATGTTAATTAACTATTAATGATAACAGATTATTAAAATAACAATTTGATACTGGATAAATAATTATTAAGTATAGAACACTCACGGTAAAAATTAATGGCTTTGAAACATAACTTACATAACTCGAGTTATAAAAAACTTGATTTCTTGTATGACTCATTCAATTGTATACACCCTAAACTCAAATATGACTAAACTAGTTGATTACTTATTCACCTGGTCAAAACTCAAGACTAACATGCCTATTACATACATGCTTAAACAATCAAAATATTTAATAATTAATCATATACGAGTGTACAATGCACTAACCAAGAACATAAAATAATTATAAAGATTATAACACTAATTGCTTTACAGAATATGTAAAATGAATACAACCCCCTCTTTCTCTTTATGACCTTTTTCTTTTATTTTTCACTTCGACTTACCGCTGTGCCTTAATCTATTTTTAGGATTTTATAGAACTTACGGATATTTATATAAGGGTCGAGTGTGTGTGTCTATATATATATATATATATATAAAGGTCTAATAAATATTATTCCTTTTCTAATCTAATTAGTAATGTAATACTCAATTATATTCCTAATCAAATTATTAATTGAATAAATGTATAAATTCTTTTCCTAACCAAATTTAACATACATAATTATTATTATTAATACTAATTAAATAAATAATTACGGGTATTACAACACATACCTCAAAATTAGGAGGAGTATAATTAGACAATGTTTGATCAAGCACAAGAGCATTCATAAAACTATCACTACTCATTAGTAAGTATTTTTTATGGGAATTTTTCCCAGTAGTAATAATTTTCTACCAAGAAATTAATTAATTAAGAAAAATAATATAATGTGAATCTAACTAATTTTTTGTGTGGCATGGAAAAAATTTAAGCATTGTTATGTTTTGTCTTCAGAACAGAATCTTAATCAGAACATATAATTAGACATGCAATCAAATATTTAAAATTTCATAATAAACTAAATCTTAAAGTATAATATACCTATATCAATTGACAAGCACTTACTTCAATTTCTGGTATTTGAGAATCATTTAAATTTTGTGCTTCACTAGTAAATTCATTTGATTTGGAACATATACCGTGATTAATTACACCATTTACATAAGTACAAAATAAGAAAACAATAATGATATAAATACAATAATTATAACATATATTTAATGCCTGCACAATTTTTTCTGTGACGCCCTCCAAATCCCGAGGTCTAGATCTGGGAGTCACCAACCAATCAACAATAAAATAATATAAATCAGTGCGCATTGACCCCGCCAAACCAAAGATCGCAAACAGGCTATAGTATGAAATTAAGCAGCAGATACCAAAAGTAATCCAAACTATTTTATTACACATCAACCAGTATCTCACAAACCTAAACCAAAAGTTTATATCAGTTTTACGTCTACTTTATTTTATTACAAACTTCTATCTACTGACCACTATGACAGCTAAATACCTGGGAGGCCCGAGGGGCGAGCGATCCCGAAATCCTGTGCTGGCTACTCCTGGAAGAACTGATGCGATGACTCATACTGACTAGCTGGCAGAGGTAAATTGAAAGCAAGAGTGAGCCAAAGAAATGCTCAGCAAGTATATGAACAATTGAAATTAAATCAAGATATGAAATCTGAATAGAGAACAGAATATAAAACAGTTTATTATAAAAACTGAACAGTAAAATAAATCACAGTTTATCTCAACTGAAACAATGCAGTATGTCATCAAAATGAATCAACTGCTCAAAATCAATATATAATAGCCACATAGGCAATATGGATTGGATACAACACAAATAAACACTATTGCTCCCTGATCAGTCTAAAAGCAATAGGACCTCTTTATACCTTACCGGTACATTTCTATACCCGTAGTTATAACAAGGATTCTCAAAGTGGGTACCAAATAGGCAAGTAATGTTAGCCTATAGGAAGATGGAATGGTTACCATATCCTCATCAATAAATGCTGGACCAACTAGATGGCCTCATATGCAATCTTTTTCCAATCCAATAGAGCAAACCCAACTAAAATAAAGATATGCTTAGTTTTAAATACAGGTCATATCCTCATTATTTACTACGATAACACCAGATATGACGTGTTTATTATAATCAATTTCCAATACTCAGAGTACGAATCACAAGTAACTCTGATGCACAGAATAAAAATAAGAATCATAAATAGTACTGAACAATAACTATTTATCATGATTTGAATAACTGAAAACAGTAAAACAAAAGTGTTTAAGATGATCAAGGAGAAAATACTTGCCTGATATCAAAGTTGTCCTAAGCTGGAATGGGACGACTACATTGCCCGTCTCACGGTATCATCTTTTAATAATTCTTTAATCTGACGCTCCTGCGGTTGCTACGAGTCTGAACTATTAAAATATCGAATCCGCACGTCTACATCTATAGTCAAATATAATACGGTACTTTAGTCCTTGAAGTACCTCATTGTATTCTACGAGCATTTATAACCTAACTATACTTATATACTTATCTCAGACATATTTCTATTAACAAGAAAACTCACATCAAACATAACAAACCAATAAATAAAATATAAACTCAATTATTAACTAATCCTCAAACAACCAGTTAACCCTCAAGACTTGAATATTAAACAACAATTAATCCTCGAGACACGAATATAAATAAACAATTAATCCTCAAGACTCGAATATAATTAAACAACTAATCCTCGAGACTCGCATATAAATAAACAATTAATCCTCGAGACTCGAATATAAATAAACAATTAATCCTCGAAACTCAAATATAAATAAACATTTAATCCTCGAGACTTGAATATAAATAAATAATTAATCCTCGAACAAAAAGGACTAAAAACTAACAATTCTAATTCATACATTAAAACTTATAACGTCTACCCTCGATGACGTTATCAAATTAAACAATTAAACATAACATTAAACATTTTTTAATATTTAACTAATTAATATTTTTAATCAAATAATACTTGAAACTTAAAATAAATCTTTTATTACAAGAAAATTTTTCGAAATAAGGGCTTTGTAACCCGAGGTCACAGCCCCTCAAAATCAATCCAAACAATACAATCCTGTAAACTAATTTAACTCACAAAATAAATTATATCTATACACATCAAATTGCTAGAAACGAGAAACACAGTCACCTAAACCCAAAAATCTGATCAACAAGGAACTTTACGGAGTATAAAAATAATCTCTAAAAATCATGAAATTAATATATATAAAATAGCATGCCCGAATATTTACGAGTGTGAAGTCAGAATCTTAAAAGTCTACCATAAGATCAATTACGGACACCCCACGAATCTTTTCTGAAGACCAGAAAATATGTCCAGAAAAATCCAAGATTAACACCCATGCATATACACGTGTTGTACTGCCTCCTAGCTTGATCATCATCTTCAAATCACCTTTCTATACTCCTAAATAAATTAAAAAGGAGAACCTGCCCAGAAAATAATCTTCTCAAAACTTATCCAAAATTATACCTATGCGTAGACCTTAAAGCGCTGGTCATTTATATATATAGATATCGAATATTGGATGCAAGGTTTGTAAGTAATGAATTTTTAAAACTATAAATATAATATTTAACGTACCGTAAAAACAGTCGATAAAGGCAAAACAGAGAGCACCGAGAGGCAGTAGCACAGAAAGACGGTTCACGTGTGTGTTAAAAAGTAGGAGGGGTGTATGAATTGTTTACGGTGGAAGAGGAAAATTGTAAAAAAAAAAGACAGAGCAGAGAGGGGGTGTAAAATCTGGTACAGGGGAAATAAGAGGGGCGGCTGGGTAGAATAGGAGGGTGGGTGTCAAGGGGGGTACGGGTAGATTTAGGTTTTATATAATTTTTTTTTACTTTTATAAAATATATAAAACATATATCGTAAAATTATTTTAATATCACTTCTAATCTCTAAATAATTTTAAATAATCCCAAAAATCTATAAAAATGTTTTAGGGGAAAAATATAAATTTTATTATTTTTAAAACTAATTAAAAATAATAACTTTTCAAAATATTTGAATATTCCGAATATTTAAAAATATAAAAATACTAAATTTTAAATATTTAAATAATTTATTTAAATAAAATTTTCACCCGAAGAAAAATACCGACTCGAGATACTAACCCGATCAGTAAAATAATATAAAAATTTTAAACCGAACTCAGCACCACTTAACTGAAAATAATAATAAAAATATGGAAATAAATCCAAATGGAATAAAATATAAAAATTTTATTCCTCCTCTTTTGAGAAAAACAAATAAAATATTTAAATAATAAAAATAAATTTTGAAAAATATCCGAGTTGTTACATTTTCATCCTTTTTTTTTACTTCCTTTCTTTTTTGTGATGATTTTCTCAACAATAGACATTTTTCTTTTGATTAGTGGAAGCCCTTTGCCTCTAACAATCACTGGATCTGTTATCTTTGGATGCTCGAGATTTAAAAGTTGAGTAGCAGATTCATCAAATACAGGATTTTGAGAAACATTAACATTGTTATCACTCTGCAGATAATTCTTTAAATTACCTATCCATTCCATCACCTTTCCACATTTTGAATAATCATCCATTGCCAACTCAGCAACCCCATAGAATGCATTACACGTCTTTTCAAATCTTTATGTTTCCATCTTAATTACCATAGTGTTATAACGCGAGTATGACTTCTTTTTATATCTTTTCTCCACCTCTCCATGATGTATCTTGATGGAATGTCATAAATTCTTTTATGAATGAGCACTAAAATTGTATGTCAATATTCCTCTAAATTCATAAAACTTGCAGTTACATGTCACTTCTTTATCACTTTCTTTAAAATCAACTTTATAGGACACACGTCTTCTTTTTTCTCCAAATCTACAGTCTTTCACAACTTCATAGTTACACCCATCACCTTGAACGGAATAAACTTCACAATAAAGTTTTCCCTTCAGTTCTTGTTGAAACTCTTTAAACTTTGAATTTATATAAAGTGATTATATTTGTTTCTCCATTTCGTAATTTGTTATGCATGGATACATTGAGTTGTAGGAATTAAAATCTTATTGATTCTCCTTTTCCACTTTACTTGCAAGTGCATTGTCATATTGCTCAACAAATTGCTTGAATGTTGTTTTTGAATTGACATAACCATAAAAAAATGAGTTCATACTCTCACTTCCTTGTGTGATTGACATTTCAGCCCAAAAAACATCTTTCACATAAATTAGCATCCAACCCCTCCTCTCATTATATAACCCACTTACTCACTCATTACTATGAAACTCAAAAATTTTCATCATATTATTCCAATTTTCTTCAAATTCATCTCTGTATAAAGAATTGTACAGTACATTTTTTAGTGCAACCTTGATTGAATCATACACTTTATAACCCTTCAATTTTTCTAGCACTTTTTTCATATATTCCATAGCACCATCTATGACGAGCTTTTGGAAATACTACCTCAATTGCATTTTACATAGCTTTATCTTGATCAGTAACTATTGCTTTTGGTGCATGACCAGACATACATGTAAGCCATGATTTGAACAACCAAGTGAAAGTTGGAGTATCCTCCTTTGATATTAGCCCACAACGAGGTACACATCAATTAATATCATCATACCCTCTATGTACACATCACCATCATTGATTTATAACACCACGAATAATAAACATCATCATCACATACAATAACTATCACCATCATTGATCTGTACTACTAATGTCATAAGTCATCATCAAAATCCTAATTTATTGAATTTATCTGAATAGATAAATGTAAATAAACAGATTTAAACTTCAATCACCAATTTATATTTACCAAAATTAGTATTTTGTGTTAAAAAAATCACCAAATTTACCGTTTGAAATCCCTAAATTTTACGGCAGAATTCACCAATTTATATATATAAATCATCGATTTTAATTTTTAAATCATTAATTTCTACAGCCTTTTCACAAATTTGATTATTAGAAAGAGTAAATTAAAATTAGAAAGAAAAAGAACAACAAGCTTATGTTGATGATGGTTTCTCATATCTCTAGTGATGTTGAAGTTTATGACGATGATAATGTTGAAATTCATGCCAATTATTAGATACATGTGAGTAATATATGAGGGGTTATTTATACTTTAACCCTAAAAGTTTCATCGTTTGAACACATAAACCCTTAATGTTTAAACACATATCTCTGTGCACTTGATATATGGAAAATATACATCTCGCCCTAACTACATATATCGGTCAGGGGTAATATCAGTAAAAAAAATTGTTTTCTACCTTTTTCACTAAACCCATCTAAAAATCCCGTTTTTTCTTGTATATAGATTTTTTTTTTCTCTCTACTCATATATATGAGTTACCATATTAAATGTTATCGTACTGTACTTTCTTTTAATAAAATAAATAAATTTGTTTTGTTGGTAAAATAAAAATAGCTCATTAACTGAAATAAAAGTAATAAACATGAAATGTCATAAATTAAAAATAGTCACGAGTCTACAGATCAACATAGTTCAAATTTCAAACTGATCCATACAAAAAATATCACAAACCACATATATCAGAAGAGTCATAAGTTTTACTTAAGAAATAAAAACAGTTGACCACTAGCTTTACATAAGCATCATGCCTTTTTATTCTGACTTCATTATTCATTACAGCATCAATTGCACTCTTTGTGATGACAATTTTTCCATGAGATAGGAAGGTTACTGATTTCACACTTGTACCCCAATAATTGTTTTGAATTTCTTAACTGGAGGTGGTGGTGGTTGACTAAACTTCATTGGACATGTGTAGTTGGTGTGATGTATCCCTTAAACACTTGCACCCTCTTTTTTCAATGTTACAAGGGACCTTAAATTTTTTTAAATACGTTAGTATGAGTAAAAACGAAGTGACAATATTAAATGATAGAATAAAATGACATACTTTAGACGAAAGAGTAACCATTTTATCCTTGAGTCTTGTATTTCGTCAAGAATTCTGATCATGTGCCTTATTTGCTGTAATTTTATTCATCATATCTTATTCAATTGTTTCTCTTCTTTTCTCATCTATATTTTTCTTTAAATCTCGAACTTTAATAAGCTTTAGTATTTTCTTCATTACAACTTCCCTCTTATGCTTAATCGTAAGTGCTGCAATAGCTAGAGGACTGTCATCATGAACTACAAGTGGAGGAAGATCAACATTAAGAATTTCAGTTGGAGTAGCTTCAGTTGGATAATTTAAAAATTCTTGTTGACTAAGAAGTGGGGCATCATTAGGAACTTGCATCTCCATAAGAACTTCGTTATAAGCATTCTGCATTTCTAGCTCATCGGTTTTTTCCCGAGCATTTGTGTTAGGCATCTTCGTTGTACTGGAACTACTTACAAGTTTTGTAAGACATGTTCTTCTATTATGTCCTCCAACTTTTCAATGACCACATCTAAATATATTATTAAAAACTATCAAATTTAAAAAACTTTTAAATACATAATAAATTATTTCAATAAAAATGGAGAGTAAAGAATGTACCTAACAGTCATTTGATTCTTTTTAATCAAGATTCTCACTCCATCTTCTTCAAATACAACAGGCTCTTCATTAAGTTATTGTTTCCTCTTTTTCTTAGGTCTTTCTGGCTGTTTATGTACCACATATGACTTAAGTAGTAAACCAGAGGTTGACTATTAAGATAGTGGTCACTCACAAAATCATCAACATTGTATCATAATCTATTTATCCTAGATATAACACGATGACATGGGATTCCTGTTAAATCCCATCTCCTACAACCACAAGTCTTGTTACTTAAATTCACTGCGTACTTGGTACCATTAACAGTTGTAACTTCAAATTCATTGTACCCTGCATAAGCTGAGTAACACCCTGAACTCCATTTTTTGAACTTATTAACCAACTCATAAGTTTTAGGAGTGAATTTTTTTATCCCAATTTTCAATTTCATCCCTCTTACTCTACAACCTCTTCATAAGGTATTCTCTGATGTCTTCTAACATAAACAAAATCCTCTGTTCTATGGCTATTAAAATGCTTTTATTAAAGGATTCACACATATTATTTAGTAAAATATCACACTTACTTTATGTGCTAAAATGAGCTCAAGACCAATGATTAAATGGGACTTTGTTTAACCACTCATAAGATCCTACATTTTCATGTTTCACTATCTCCATTGCATTCCTGAAAGACACAATATTTGGTGCCCTTGCTGACTCCCATAACTTTTCTTTTAATGATATACCCCTATATTTTTGCTTGAAATTGTTATGCATATGTCTAACACAAAATCTATGTTATGATGTAGGTAACATATTCTCTATCACTTGGATTAGACCTTTTTGCCTATTGTTAATGAAAGTCCATTTTTCACCATTTCCCATATCAAAATCAGCAATTAACAAACTTACAAACCAACTCCAAAAATCAAATTGCTCTGCCTCGACCACTGCATAAGCAATGTGATACATGCAGTTGTTTGGATCTACTTTTATAGCAGCTAATAACTGAACCTTGAATTGATTTTTGAGATGATATCCACCTAGTCCCACAACTGATCTACATCCAAGTTTAAATCTATGCTTTAGTCCACCTAAACAAATGTACATCCACCTAAATACATTATCAGTCCCTGCATACAAGAAGTAAATGTAAATTTAAAGAAAAAATGAAGAACTTATAATCTACAGGTTTAAGTTATTCTATATATACCTAGTTCCAAATCAATCTCAACAATTGAGTTAGGATTTCTTTTTATCAATTCATTTTTGTAGTCCCAAAGTCTTCTATATTATTCATCATCAGTACCATTGATGATTTTCAGGCACTTTCTTTTTGCCCTTCTTAGCACATGAGACTTGAAGTCAATGCTCAGATCCTTCATTAAAGTTTTATGAAATACTTTAATAGGCAAAGTGGAATTAATTCTGAATTCTCCTATATATTTCTCAGCTAAATAACTTGAATGAATTAGGGGGAGACAAGTTTGTTCTCTCACACATGTATGTGCTGTATAAAACAACAATAATACAACATTAGGTCCCACATATATTAAAAAGTAGAAGACAAAAGCTAATAGTAATAGATACTAAAAATATACTAATATTTTACTTGGACCCACTTTCTTCATTCGAAAGCAATTTTCAAAATTAAGTGTTGCGTAGAGAAACCAGGGGCAAAGGTGGAGTGCATACTGCTTTAACTCTTGTTTTGTCACTTTCTATAAATTTCACTTGCCTCCCTTGTATTTATGAATATTTTCTTATAGATTTTCTACATTCTTTGTGATTTGAAAATATCATTCCTACAAACTATTATGGGTCATCAGAATCTTTGTACACTGAAAATGATTTTTTTCCTTCTTTTTTACTATCTCAACCTCTTCATCATTTTCTGGCAAGCTTTCTAAGTCATCACTATCAGAAGCATTATAATCTTCGACATCTTATTCATTATCATCACTTCCTAAATCATCATCCACATTCTCACAAAATAATTTATTGTCTTGATCACTCATTGAATACTCACTATCAATAAAGTCCAAGTCATCCAATTCATCACTATATTCTCCGACATCATTGGTCTCACTGTCTTCATTCTTTCCCCCACATGTTCATCTTCAATTTCAAAATAATGTTTTAAATATACATCAATTTTGTTTCCATTATTCATAGCATATGCTTTCATGACATTCACTTCATCATCATTTGTAAGTAATATTATTATATCTAAAGACATATTTGGTATCTATAATACAAGCACTTCAATCCACTATAACCTAAAGCTTTAATTTTCAATCTCAAGTTCTCCATATTAATTATGTTTTATCAGGATCTATGAAATTATAAATACTAAGTTGTCCATTTAGATACCGAGTCTCTAGAATCCAATTTAGTGTAGCACCATGAAATAATCTCGCACTTATCATCTCATCACCTTCATTCTTACAAAAAATTAAATTACATAATGAATATTTACATGCATAAAATGAAAAAATGAAGGGGTCCACTATAGTATTAAACATATTATACATACAAAAGAATATATAATATACTATACAAGAAAAGAAACATACGACCATGTTGGAAGATTATCAATATACATGGACTACAAATAAATAATATAATATGATAGTATAGGTCGTCAAACAATTACCACAATATGCTGGAACATTGGACATTCTAGGTTCAAAGGATCAAATTCTAGTTTCTAACTAATTGAATCAATCGTCGATCTACGTTTTAGGATTTTTAGGAACTTATATTTTATATTTGATGGTTTAACTCGGTAGAAGTGTTATATTGTATTTTTATATGCTATAACGTTACATATAAACTTTTTTTACCGATATTACCCCTGACCGATATGATCGATATCTAGAGTTAGGGTCAAAATATATATTTTCCATATATTAAGGGTACGGAGATACATTTTTAAATATTGAGTGTTTATGTGTTCAAACGATGAAACTTTTAGGGTTAAAGTATAAATAGTTGTGTAGATGAAGTGGGTGAAAGAGGAAGTAACTAGAATATGATAAAAGGAGGAGAGAGAAATACGTAAAGATAGAATGATTTGTGTGGTTTAAATTTAATTGAATATAAAAATTTAATATATGTAGGTTAAGTTTCTAGTTTCAAGGTCAACTTGGTTTCTATTTGATCAAATGCAAAGTTGGCCTAGAAACTTACCCTGCATCTATTAAATTTTTATATTCAATTAAATTTAAACCACACAAATTATTCTATCTTTATGTATTTCTCTCTCCTCTCTTAATCATATCCCGGTTACTTCTTCTTTCACCCACCTCATCTACACAACTCGTATATTACTCACATGTATCTAATAATTGGCATGAATTTCAATATTATTATCGTCATAAACTTCAACATCACTAGAGATATAAGAAACCATCATCACCATAAGCTTGTTGTTCTTTTTCTTTCTAATTTTAATTTACTCTTTCTTCTAAACTCTTACTCCTCTATGTTGTCATCAGTTTTTTTTCCTGATAATCTTCATGTCATTGATGTGTATACAGGGGCGGACTTAGGTAGTAGGGAAGGAGTGCCCAAGAACCTACTGAGTTATGGGTTAAAAGGGATATATGTATTAATATTTATTTAGGAACCCACTAAATTATTAACTAAGACCCACATAAATTACCTACCTAACTCTAAAGTGAGCCCAAAGAAAGTGAAATAAAAGACCAAAAAAACCAATTGAAAAGGTATAAAAATATATAAAATATTCATACTTTTAAAGTTAATAAAGACAAACTCTTAAAATCTGTTCCATCAAACGAAGAGTAATATATAAAGTAATGACCTGACACAGTAATATCCAAAAAAACCCAATTGACGCTTATCATCCACTATCTTGAATTCTTGATTCTTGTTGGACCTCTCTCTACTCCAATCACGGATTCACGGGTGTACAATTGACAATACTCACTTTTTTCTGTCTCTTCTTTATAACTTGTAAGTATTCTGTATTTATCTATAATTTGTAGTTGTCTTGTTGTGTTTTTGGTTATTGTGTTATTTACTTGCTTTAGTATTTAAATTGAGGTCAATTGTCTTCTTTTTCTTTAATATATTAACTATATGAATAACATGCCTGATAATTTATGTGGGTAATAATTTGTAAATTATAAGTTTATATAGCTTTTGTTAAAATTATGGGAATAATAATAAGAATTAATTTATTAAATATTAATAATATTTATATTAATGATAATTGACAAATTTAAAATGGAAAGATTATTTAAAAGAAAATCATCGGAGCCATCTCAACCCGTTGCCAATGATATTTCGAGAGAAAATATCAATGTGTCTCAATCTATTCCAACTCCTTCGATGCCTAAACTAATTGATTTGAAAGAACTTCTTTCGGATCTCTGTGATAGAAAAAGAATTTTGGACTATCATCCTAACCAAAGAGATGAAATAAGAAGGACATATATACTTAAAGGACCTACTAGACCGGAAGGGTATGCATATCCATACAAGATGATAGGGAATAAGGCTAGGTGCTTTAGTCCTACATGGTATGAAAAATTTGATTGGTTGGAGTATAGTGTAAAAGTCGATAAACTTTTTTGTTTGCCTTGTTACTTATTTAATGATATTGTTGGAAGGCAAGGTGGGGGTGATGCATTCATATTGGAAGGTTTTTGTAGTTGGAATAAAATACAAGAATGACTTAAATCTCACGTTAGGGATGTTGGTAGTATTCATAATAAAGTAGTTAAAAATTGTGATGATTTAATGAGACAACATCAATCTATTGTCATTTCTTTACATAAGCAAAGTGATATTACAAAGAATGAGTATCGAATTAGATTAAATGCTTCAATTGATGTTTCAAGATACTTGTTGAATGGTGCATTACCTTTTCGTTATCATGATGAGTCTGAAAGTTCTTTTTTTAGAGGACACTTTTTAGAAATGATAAAATACACTCAAAGTCAAAATGAAAGTGTTCGAAAGGTAACATTAAAAAAATACTCCTGAAAATAGTCAAATGGTGTCTCCCAAGAATCAAAAAGATATTCGTCACTGTTTTGCACAAGAAATACTCAAATCGATTATTACAGAAATGGGTGATGGTGTGTTTGCTTTGTTAGTTGATTAATCTAGTGATGTTTCAAACAAAGAAAAAATGGTGGTTGTTTTGAGATATGTTGTTGATACATGTAGAATGGTTAAGGAGAGATTTGTTGGTCTTGTTCATGTGAAAGAGATATCTGCTTTGACTCTTAAAACTTCTATTGATTCTTTACTTACTGAATTTCGTTTGAGTTTGAAAAGAATAAGAGGGCAAGATTACGATGGTGCAAGCAATATGCGTGGAGAATTTAATGGGTCAAAAACCTTAATCATGAGAGAAAATAACTCAGCATATTATGTACATTGTTTTGCCCACCAACTGCAGTTAGTTATTGTGGCTATTATAAAAAAACATTTTGTTGTTAGAGATTTCTTTGACATGATATCAGTCTTAATAAATATAGTTGGTGGTTCTTGCAGACGAACAAATATGATTCGAGATAGTCAATGAGAGAAATTATTAAAAGAGATAGGAAACGGTGAGAGAGAAACTGGAAGTGGGTTGAATCAAGAGCTTTATCTCATTAGAGCTGAAGATACACGTTGGAGTTGTCATTACAAAACACTATTACGTTTAGTTGATTTGTATCAGGATGTTATTGATGTGCTTAGTTTCGTTGAAAGGGAGGGTGAAGAAGATGTGCAAAAACATCAAGCAAACAGTTCTCAAATATATTTGACATCATTTGATTTTGTATTTTATTTGCACTTGATATTGCACATTTTTGGGCTCACTGAATCTTTGACAAAAGCTCTACAAAGAAAAGATCAAGATATCTTAAATATTATTTCAATGGTTAAATCAACTAAAGGACAACTACAAAAGTGTAGATTTGATGGGTGAGTTCCTCTTCTAGAAAAGATCTTTTCTTTTTGTGACAAGTATGACATCGAAAGTTGAACATGGGAGAACCTTACATTAATCCAAAAAATAGATGACAAAAAATAGGAATCACATATGAGCATTATTATTATTTAGACTATTTCAATGTTGTTGTAGATATGCAACTTGCAGAGTTTGATGATCGATTTAATGAGGTGAATTCTGAGTTACTTATTTGTATGACTGTTTTGGATCCACGTGATTCATTTGGTGCATTTGACTTAGTAAAATTGATGAGGTTAGTTGAGTTTTATCCCGATGATTTTAATTCTATGGAGAGGATGGCTATTGAGCATGAACTTCTCACCTATATTGATAATGTGAAAGAAGATAGAAGATTTGCTCATTTGAATATGATTAGTGATCTTGCTAGAATGATGGTACAAACAAAAAAATATCTTTCATATCCTTTATTCTATCGATTACTAAGACTTGCATTAGTTTTTCCAGTTGCAACTGCAATAGTGGAAAGATGCTTTTCTATTATGAAACTTGTGAAGTCAGATTTACGCGATCGAATTGGTGATGATTTTCTAAGTGATTGTCTTATATCGGCTATAAAAAAAGAAGTACTTGCCAAAGTTACTAATGATGATGTAATCGACCATTTTCAAAAGATGAAAACACGTAGAGAACAATTCTAGAATGTAATATATGTCTAATTTTTATGGATTCTGTACTTCTTTTTAATCCTAATGAGCTTTATTTTTTTGACACTATATATAAGGAACCTACTAAAAAATATTTTTGGGTTCGCCACTGTGTGTATGTATCCTTCTCTTTCTATTAATTACTCTCTTCTTCATTCTTTCCTTCTTCCTCATCTTCATCTTCCAAATAAATAACTTATACATCTAATTATAGTAAATGTTACAAATCTTAATCAATAATTAAATTTGTGAAAAGACAGTAGAAATTAATGATTTGAAAATTAAAATCGATGATTTATATATATAAATTGGTGAATTTTCCTTAAAATTTATATATTTAAATTGAAATATTAATTTGATTAATTATGGATAGAGGTCGTGGTTTTGTATGTGAATTTTTATTATTGTATAGATAGACTTGATATATGGTTAGATCGATGATGACAATAAGAGTGTTGTAAAAATTAGAGAAAAAATAGCAGCAAAGGAAGAATATAAAGATGATGTACTGTTGATGGTTTTTGATGTTTGTAGATAAGTAGTTGTACAATCAATGATGGAATACGGAACTTACAACTACGTATTTTACGGATAAATAGGCCATGTATTTTAAATTGAGTATTTATGACTTCATCTAGAAACGTGGTATATCTCTCATTTTTAAAAATAATAATTATGTAATATTTTAAATATTTAATTACATTTAGATAAAATTGTTATAAAACAATTTAAAAGTTTCAGTATCTAAACAAAATATTAAAGATAACGAGATGATGCATTCTTATGAAATTATAGTTTTTTTTTTGCTAATTCCTATCATGTTATAACTATCTCATCTACTTATCTATTGAGTACAGTTAACTTGTTCTTGTGCTTATTATTATTATAAATATTATTTTTATTATTATTTTGAAATCACTTCTAATGCTTATTTTTATAAATAAAAAGTGTGAAGGTATCTATTTTTAGGCGTGTAAATGAGTCGAGTTGAGCCAAATTTTAGATTGGTCATGTTCAATTCGTTTGAAAAATTTTAAATCCAAACTTGAACTCAAACTTTTATCGAACCAAATATTTTGTTTAAATTTTACTCATTAATGTTTACGAACATATTCGCGAACAACTCATATTTATTTGCGAGTTGCTCATAATCTAATGCTCATCGTTCATGAATTTGTGTTCATGAACATCTTAATTTTCGGATATTTTTAAAGAGTTTGTTTATTTTTTCTTTCATGAACAGAAAAGCAACACCTAAAAATATAAAATAAATATATAAGTGATAATATAACATTTTTTTCTAGTTACAATATACCATATATAATGATTCAATTAATATTAAAAAATGTATAAGTTTAACAAAATCAAATTATAAATAAGTGCAAAAATTAATAAATAATTTATATATATATGAGAAAAATGTTCCTAAGGATGACCTCAGGGAACATACCTAAGGTTATAAGGAGTTTGTATGTAAATACTAATGGCAATTTTGTTATTTTAAAGTTTACCTCTTGTAATTACAAATATGCCCTTGTGCATTTGTATGAAAATTTCTTTTAACCTCCGGTAGTTACCTAAGGTCACCCTCAGGAATATGAAGCCCTATATATATATATACAATTATTTACTTAGTTATCATAAATATTTATAAACATGTGTTCACGAACTATGTTCATAAATATTATGATCAAACTTGTTCGCAAATTTTCGAATCGAACTATATTGTTTTCAAGTCCGACTCATTTATGAATCAAAATTAAAAATTGTGTTCATATAACTGTTAATAAACCGAATCGAACTCGATCCAAAAAATTTTCAAGCCGAACAACAAACTATTTGTGAGCGTGTCAGCTCATTTTTAATTTTTTTATGAATAAAAATTTTAATTAAAATTTTTTTATAAAAAATTTTAAAAGAATAATCATTATTATATAATAAAACTTCTTAAAATGTGTGATAAAAAAGTTAAACTTCAGTTATTTTCAAACAAAAATAATATTATTATTTTTATACAATTTTTTAATACAAATCTTAGAACTCGTATCATCTTTTTTTATTGTGGAACCCGTTACCGTTTTTGGGTGCATACTGGTAAAACGTAAGCAAACCACAGACGCATAATCACAAATTCTCCTCTCGTGGGATTCGAACCTGTAACTAAGAGGATGATATTCCTCTCTTTAACCAACTGAGTCAACCCTTGCAGGTGGGATTTTGCTTTTTAGATATTCCCTTGTCTGTTGTTTCCAATAATTGTGTCATTCTTGTTGCACTGGTGCTCTAATTTGATGATGCTTCACTGCATTTCACCTTTTAAACCTTGTTTATGATGTACTCCTTAAATTTGGAAATAATTGACGTTTGATTTTATGACATACATTTTTAGGAATTTTAACTACATGGTTAAAATTATTATTTTTAAAATTTTCTTTTTTTGATTAAAAATATTAAAACAAAATTTTTATTCATAATAAAAAAATTTAAAAACAATAATTTTAATTATGTAGTCAAATCTCTTAAAAATGTATGTCAAACAATCAAAATATCAATTATTTTGAAACGGAAGCAGCGGTATGTAACTATATACAATAGTCTACTAGTAGTAAACAAAAACTTGCACAAACTTTAATTTTAAGCCAACTTTATAAAACATAGGGAAGTGTACACAAGTAAAACATTGAAAACTGAAAAGTTAAACCTGTAAAGATTGAGCTGAATGTTGGTTAAATTATGGAGAAAATTGATACCATAATGCAATATTATACTACGTGCTCGCATCTTGTGAGTAATGCAGTGTTGGGTGTAATTCAAAACTAAACACAATAATGGGACAGTTATATAAATAATTTAATAAGAATAAGCAGATTAAATCAATTAACAAAACAAAGCACGAAGGTAGAAACAGGATATATAAATCAGTAACTGCAAACACAAAAGAATAGATAGAATGTTTAGCTCTAACAGAAACTTTAAGCATACACTGATAGAACCAAAAGAACTGCTGAGTCGTCAATCCTTGCAAGAAGTTTTCATTGTTCTTGAAGAGATTATTACCCCACTACGCTGTGTTGGGTTGCAACAATATCACTTCCAGGATAAAACAGCACAAAGTACTTCGTCCACAGATACGTAGCACTTAATAACGACCTGCACCTCAGTTCACCCAGAAAACCTATGTCAATCTGTATGAATTCTGTGAGTAGGAGATATAGAGTATGACTGCTAGGGTTTTCTCAGACTTGTGTCAAAATTCGTCATTTTTTTTATCTCCAATGTTTTTCTGTATATATAATACAATAAAACGTAACAGCAGATAAAAAATTAATTAAAATAATTATTCTGACTTAAAAAGCCTTTAATAGAATATATATCAGAATCAGTAAATTAGTCAGAGTTTAGCTAAAGTCTGATCAGGCCCATCAAAGTTTATGAACTCTAACCACCTTTATCAGAGTTTATATGTAAACTCTGACCATCAGAATTTATAACATATGTCAGTCCATCAGAGTTGAGTTTACTGTCTGTTAAACTCTGACTCAGCCTTCCATCAAAGTTTACTGTTAAACTCTGATAAGGTGGTCCATCAGAGTTTATAAACTCTGACATAGCCTCTTCCATTAGAGTTTATCAATGAGCTAGTTCATCAGAGTTTACTGATAAACTCTGACCCACCCAACTCAGTCTATACTCTGATCAGAGTTTGCATGTTAAACTCTGACCCAACTCTCTTTTTCTCTGATAAGTTACACACTGACTCAATATTCATATTAAAATAATATTTAAAGTCATAATTAATTTAATTAATCATGTAATAAAACTCCTCGCTCAGGTCGTCTCGCCTTGCGTACGCCGAGACATTCGCCCTTCGACCCGACCCAAGGCGAGGCGGCGGCGCGCGTGTGTGCGCGAGGGCACACTATTACACCATGCACACTCACATGCCTTAGTAGTTGACATTACTCTTGCACATATATGCATATAAATCACTCACACCCATATTACATTCTCTACGTGTGACAATCACATTTAACCTATTTCAAGCTAGCAACTTTTACTCAATTTATCTATGAATTACACTAAGAAAATGTTTTAGATCCAATCATGAAAATTTAAGTTTTCATAGCAAGGAACAACTTCCATTAGTTAGTTTCCGGAAATTATATCAAGAACATATATAAAATATGTCTTAAACTTTCCATTTTCTAAGTAGAGGATTACAGTGCTAGTTCTCATAATGTTCACGGACCGGAAACATGCAGAAAAATAATACAAATGCATAGTAGTATCAAACAGCTCAAACTCAACCAAAACAGTATTATTTATCACCTCATGCAAATAATACAAAACATTACTGCTATATCTCACCCTACAAAAATTTAAATTTCAGCAATCTTTTAATCTACTCAAAAATTTAGTTTGCGTTGTTTATTTAATACGTACTACAAAGATTTGGTACGGAAAGAGTGCTCATCTTCAGAGCATTCTATTTGAAGAGCTTAATCAGAGCAATGGACATGTCTGATTCTCCAGTGAAGGGTCGCAGTTTTTGTAAGATTGTGCTATCCGAATGTTCTTTGCATGATAGGCTTGTGAGGATTTTACAAATTTCTATCATCTTTAACTCGTAATCTGTACATGTATGCATAGAACAAACTTGATTTATATGAATGCTATTTTTTTTTCTCCGGATGATTCCCAAAAGATTTGTAAGAAAATACGGGAAGTACCTATGTGTTCGCGTTTACTTGAAGGCTCCTAGGGGTGGAATTTGGCCTGTTAATTTGGTTAGATACGGTGAGGTTTTCCTACAAAATGGTTGGGCTGCAAACTGTAATTACATGAAGGGTACATTTCTCAATAGAATTTCATAAATATCCTAACGGCGTTAGTCTTTTTGACGGAAGTACACAAAATATAAAACTTTAGATAGTGTAGTATTGATTTTACAGAGTTTGAAATTTTATTATGGCAAGTACGACAAACCCCAAACTGCAGATATATTAAATACATTTTTCTCTATATAATATTAAATTCAATTTTTAATTAAGATTAAAAATTCAAATTATATTATTTGTAACATGAAAATCAAAATGTATAAATTTAAAAACTATCCTAATGTAAACATATAATGAATTAAATTAATTTTTTTTTTTAAATATTTGAATTATATATAAAAAATTTAAAATATACATATATTATCCGAATAGTTGAACGAGGTAAGCTCGAACCAAACATACATAAAGTTCCCCTCGACTCATTTCAACCGAACATTTTTTCATGTTCAATATTCTTCTAATCAGTAAAATAATAAATCGAACCTAACTCATTTAAATGAATCGAGTTCGAATTTTGTTCCTCTTTTCATTTACACCCCGATAACCAACACCGCTTCTAGTGAAAGTTAGTCAAAGTATATTAAAATATGTTACACCATGCAACATAAAAGCTACCTACCTGCATTTCAATTTCCAATGACACCATGAGGTAAAAAAATCACAAGAGCAATTTACAGATTGTAATACATACAAATCTAGGTGATCTGAAAGAGAATTCATCTTTAGAATTTTCTATTGCATGGTCTTGTATAAAGTCATCTACTTGGACTAAATCAAAGTAATGGGCATATCTGATTCTCCAGCTAAGGGACGCAGTTTTTGTAAAATTGTGTTACCCATTTTTGTTTGCATGACAAGATTGTAAGTACTGCGTAATCTTTCATATAAGCAATTCATAATCTCTATATATGCATGCATCATTGATAATTATCAATTTTTTTCAGATGATTCCTGAAAAATTCGTAGGATTACACGGAAAAGAGCTCGATGTTCGTGTTTACTTGCAGGTTCCCGGGTGTGCACCTTGGAACGTTGATCTAGTAACAGATGCATATAAGGTTTGGCTACAGAATAGATGGCCTGAATTTGCAAGATTCTACTCTCTAATGACTCTATGTTTTGGGCATTTTGGAAAAGGGCGCTAAGCAACATTGATGAACTTAGGCATGTAAGAAAACAAGAGCAAACTCTGCATGATGCATAGAAGCTTGCCATATCGGCCAGTGTCTGATGCGAAAGTTGCTGCACCAAAAAATTGCAGAAAATACATGTGATGAAGCTCTCATACAAAACTTAGATGACATTATTCAACCTCTTGACATGATAAAGCCTAAGAAAGATGAGCTCGATTATCATAATCCATTGCAGCAAGGTATGTTACCATTTTTTATTTTTTTTTGCCGATAGCACAAATATAACTGTTATAATTTCTGCTCTAATATACCTATATACGTATAGCAGGAAGATTATATTTGAGTGGTTCAACTAGTGATGAAGGGAAAGCTAAAGCACTTGCCTTGGCTAAAGTCTGCAAATCTAAGAACCCCTCCATTCTTACTGTGCATCCATCATATATAAGTAAAAACGGCCCAGTGGTACACAGATACATCCTTAAATTCATAAATTAAGTAGCAGACAACAATTGCTGAAGCATTTTAGTACTAATGTGTTGTGCGTGTGCTCGCACGGGTTTTGCAGGTATTCAGAGCGCTTTCTCACGGAGGTATATGAGGAGCAACCAAAATTTCAATGTTTGCCTTCAAGTTGAAAGAAGAACTTGGCATGTTATGTGTATTATTCATCAGAACAGGTATGGATTTGGTGGCGGATGGAAACACTTTTCAGATGACAATTCACTTTCTGTAGGAGATGTCTGTGTCTTTGAGCTAGTGAATCATGCTCAGATGTTGCTAGAAGTTTTCATATATAGAGCAGCAAAATCTTAGATAGGTGATGGCAATATCTTCAATGGAGTTTTCTTAAATTTGTTCTACCTAAAAATATGCTACCTTTGATGCTTTTGCCCATTACAAAGTGAAAATCTAATATAAGGTCTACATCAGTAGGAAAAGTGTGATTTATATTATTTTTAATATATAAATTTCCTATTAGAAAAAAGTTACAGTAATTCTTTTTTTCAAGTCATCACCCTTCACACAGTAACTAGATATCAATAAGATGGATTTTATACAATAGCAAATGATTTGACAATAAAAGCTAATAAATTAATATTATGAAATTTCAATATAATTATCCTCCATGATGAACTACTACATTTTCAGAAATACGACCTGAGCTAAAATTAGAAACAAGTATCTTACATGTAAAGTAAGCAAAATACTAGGAAAGTAGGGTCTAAACAAACAAACAGAGTGTGACCTGTCTTTGCACCAAGAAAAACTTGCTAGCTGGAGTTCTCAGAATTCTCTTTGTTAGTAGAATATCAAGGGGAACCTATAATTAAACTCTCAGCATTCTTCCTCTGGTGCAGTACTCCCAACAAAGAGCAATTCTCAACTTTCCTCTCATTTTAACCACTCTGAGATTTCTCAGTGGAATGGGAGGAGAAAATGGTGTTAGTCTCTGCCTTTGATGCCACTGACGTTTGATTGGTCACTCATCATAATGGAAACCATGACAAGGTCTCAACCCCCCCCACCCCAATTTGGGGATTTTCAGCAAACCAAAGATCATTTTCAGGCTTTAATACCCTACATAAAAAGCAAGACAGATATTAGCATTTGCAGTATAAATTTTATATTTGAAACATTAAAAATACCCTATTTGAATTTATATTTTTAGGCTACAGTATAGAAATGTTTTCTGCTGTTGTCTTTATAAACTTTTTTGCTTCTTTTCTTATATACATAAAAATTATACAATTTATTATGAAAACATGTGGGCATCTAAATACCAATTGAACAAAATAATGTTCACACCCATAGTTTCAATACTAATAAATTTAAGTTTTTTTTTGCAACTTTGCAATGAGAGTACAAGGTCAAAGATGGAGAAGAAAGATACTTGAAATGACTGGGCAACAAATCACACACTTGGGCGTGTTTGGCAAAGGCCAACTTATGAAAATAAGGGCTTATTTCCGGAAAAAAGTAGGGATGTATGTACTTTTCAAAAATAAGCCCTTATTTCCAGAAAAAAGTAAGTTCATATTTGGTTTTAAAATTCTAAAACAAATATTTATCTTTAAAAAAAAAATGAAAATATGTAAAAAAAAATAAAAAATAAGCTACTTATTTTAAGTTTATGGAACCCCAAACACCCACCTTGTGAAGAGTATAGAAGAGTATAGAAGAGAAATGTTCAAATGTTTACCTGTAAAGCTTTAATTAGGAAGGTTACATCAGAAGGATTGAAGAAAAATCTCATTCCAGCGCTTCGCATGGGATAGCTACCTTCCATGTAAAACAGTCTGGCTTTTATCTCACTGTCTACGCAAGATAATGTTAAATTTTATGGTTCACAAAGTAAGAAGACAAAAGAAATAAAAGAAGGTTCAGTGAATGCCTGAGGAGCAAATATGACAGTGTCTGCCTTCTGCTTCACAGAATTCATGTGTTTATTAATCTTGTCCACCATAGCTTTAATTTGATGACAAATACGATTATAGAATCCAGAAATTTAAAGCCAGATCCATAATAAATCTGCACAAATATATAGCTAAGAGATCTATATGTAGTTGCTTAAAACAAATTATCTAGGTTAAAATTTCACCATACTTTTCTAAGGTTGCAGAGGGCAGGAGGAAAGCGATGGGCAAAATGAAAAATTCGAGAAAAATGATTGGTACTTCAAACACATAACTTTAAAAATATATAAAAACCAAATAATAGATCATAGCATTGCAATTAGAGAAGCGGTAACTTACAACCGAAACTAAAAAAGACTGGATTTCTTAGAAAATAGCTCTATACAGGAATGTGATAGCAAACATGGGAATTTCAACTCTAAGTATAAAAACTTCTGTAAAGGTTTTTAAAATATATATTTGGGTCATAAAGAAGGCTGCGCTTTTATTAAAAAAAAAAGTATAAAAAATGGTTAGATTAATATACAGAGTTAATTTAAAAATATGAATCTGTAATAATATGGTATAAGATAGCTATATTATTAAAGCCGAACCGGAGAATACCCTACTTCAAGATAATCCCTTGGTCGGCACTATGGGCTCAATGGGGTTTCAAGGCTTTTACAACAGTTTATCATTAAACCAGAACTCTAATTTTATGGTCAGATTATAGAATTAAGATAGAGCGAGCTTAATTGGGATAAAAAAAAACTTCTATAACAATTTTTGAATATATAGTGGGCTTACCGGCTTAGAATAAAAGATGGCTATTAAAATATGAAATAAATAGCATAAAAACTAATTAGATTAAATTTTAGAGATGGGTTGGGTTGAAAAATATGAAACTTTAAAAATTAGAAATTGTATAGTATGTATATAGAATGTAATTGGGTAAGAATATATAGTTCGGTTAAAAGTTTAAAACGACACATAAGTTTTTGTAAAAAGAATTATAGATACTATTTAATTTCACTATAAATATACTATTAATCAATATTTTATAAAATAAACAAATAAAATTACTTAAAATTACACAGGTCCGTTCCCCTGAATGCGTTGCTTGTCAATATAAAAACCGGTCACATTCATCATACCCTCAAAAATTAGTGCAGAGGATAAAAGAGCGCATAGTACACTTGGCTAAAATGAATTTGATAATTAATTATGAAGATTACACCCATACAAACAATCAAGAGAAGCTATACTATCATCACAGAGTTGGAAGGAAGGCAACCAAGAAAATCATATGCTACTATATAACAGCAACCAACAAAATATTTTAGTTAAAATACGCACAATATGAAAAGAACCCACTAACCTCACCACATATACCACCTTAAACAACCTTTTTTAATGAAATGATAAATTCTAACAAAAAAAGGACCATCAGTAAGGAAATAAGATCAAATATAGGGCCACTTCACATACACATGTAAATTTAATCATTTCAAGTTAACCAGCCATAATTAGACAACCATACCTCCAAAAAAAATCCAACAGAGAATTACAATCAGATGCAAGAAAAATCGTTCGAAAACTTCTAAAAAACCTTCAGGCAAACCGCAATCAAAAGATGAGGAACCATCTTGGCTTTCAAAATTATTAATATGATCTTTACTAAAGCATCTCCGAATTCTTAACCAACCAAGTTAAACATATGATTTGTAAAAATAATTGTGCGCGCTAGTGTGGAGGAGTAAATTCTAACTGCTATCTTGGTGAGTTGTGAGGTGGTGGGTGTGCTCCTAGAAGGAAGATCATCGTGCAGGAATTAAGTTTGAATTCAAAATTCGTTAAACATTTAAGACATCGCAAAATTGCCCTAGCATGCCATCATAAATTATCCAAACAGGAAGATGAATATTTAAAAAGGGTTAAATATCAAGTAGGTGACTGATTGCGTCCAAATGTATCAAGTAGGTGATTGATTGCAAATTTGACTCATTTCACTCGCTGATTTCAAAAAATTTATCAATCTCCTTTTCCGGCCAACTCAAACATTTTCCGGCAAAACAAAATATGCACAAAAAAATCTGAAAATAATTTATATGAGTAAAACACCCCGACTTTGAACCTCCTAAACTCAGAATTATCGAAATCAAACTCAAAACTCAAAATCGAAATTAAATAAATTTGGGTGAGACTTTATTTAATTTCGATTTTGAGTTTGATTTCGATAATTCTGAGTTTAGGAGGTTCAAAATCGGGGTGTTTTACTGCATATAAATTATTTTCAGATTTTTCTGTGCATATTTTGTATCGCTGGAAAATGCTTGAGGTGGCCGGAAAAAGAGTTTGATAAAAAATTCGAAATCTGTGAGTCAAATGAGTCAAATTTGTAATCAATCACCTACTTGATACATTTGGACGCAATCAGTCACCTACTTGATATTTAACCCTATTTAAAAAGGGAAAGATAATGTCCATATATAAAGTAATGCAGCAATAAAATGTATAATGACAGAGTTTAAAGGTACCTTGGGAGTATAGAGGCCTATGAACCATTCAGAATCATTATGGATGGAATAATTTTGTGAAGTAGATTGCATGGACAGTTAGCACTTGTATCACCATCAGTGAGAAGGGATGTTAGCTCATCATCCAGAATCACATAAGCATCTGCAAATGCCTGCAATATATTCAACATCATACTTGGAGATTACTTCGATAATTTTCTTCAAGAGATACGAAGTTTAGCCAAAAATACTAATACTGACAAGGAAAGCTGTAACACCTCATACGTAATCACTCAAGTGTCCATTGATTTGGTAAATTCCAAAAGAAATAAGATTAAGAGGAATTCTATTTCAGAAACTAAAATTGCTAGCAGTACAAATCTTTAATTTGCGAAGTTTAATAAAGCAAGAGAGCGACCAAAGCAATATCCTTTCAGGTAAGACTACAGCGATGTTGACAAGTTCAGGTGAAAATGACTAGAATTGTCAAATTAAAGTACAGCGTGCATTCAGCATCACTGTTTTAATTATCTAGTGCGCACACATCCAATTCAGATAACAGAAATTAGGTAAACAAAATATGGGTTACGATTCATCATTTCTTCTCCCTTCTGCATTTAGGGAACCCCAGGGGTAGTTGTTCATCAGTGAGTATATCACCTTAGTTTAATATTTCTATTGTTTCTATTCCATAAATCATTCATTTCAATTCTTGCTCCATGTCAACGGGCATGTCGAATATAAAGGACTCGCATAAGAATGTTCCACAAATTAGTTGATGTTAAGATGTAAGCATCATGAGGTCAGCTAGATTAGGTCATGGTACTGTAAAATACTTGGGGGCTACTCTTTTTATCCTCCATATAAGAGGGTTTTTTCCTCTGATAATTATAATATAGCATGTGTGTGTGTGTGTGTGTACACACACACACACTGAAATACATATCTTTCTCTACTTCATCATTAATCCCTATATATCAGATATATATACACATTAATACCTGCAAAGAGTTGAGGATTCTAGACGATTAAAATTTGCAGAATTAGGGCTTTGAAGATTCCAGATTACTCAGATCCAGATGGTTTATTCATCCCTTCAAGATTTCAACTTATGGTCAACTACAATGTACTTAATATAAAAATGGGGAACTCTACAAGAACTACAGGAACGACCCGCCTCACTTTGACTTTTGGATGTATATTTTAGAGTATATTAGAATATAGCGATGCATGATATTTCTTTGAATTTTTTTAAATAAAAATCTAAATTTAAGCAAAAAATAGTTGAAAAATATAATGTATGAAAGTGTTTATATTCATCTCAAATCATGCAAAAAAATTCATAGTGACAGATACTGTGGAACGGAGGGACTGAGTGAGTAATTAACGGTCTCTTGAGGGTCAGAATTTTAAGTCCCTAGGTTAGGAATATTGATGTTGGCTGCTCAAACCTTTTTTAAGCCATACAAAATAGTTGTACTAGATGTAATTTTCCTAGAGTTAACACTTTCATAACTCTGACTGTTTTACTAAAGTTATAAGCTCTGAACAAGTTTCCTGCATTAGAGTGTCAGACCACACCGATCCTACAGTATGTTTCTCATATAAAATAAGCACACTGAAATTATTACATAGGTCAATAAAGTTTCTTAACTTACCTTTCCAGAAGCAAGTAATACTGTATGAGATAATGATATTTTCACAAAACATATTTCTAACCTTAATACATTGATGTATCCGGAAGCAGTTCCTTCCCACGTTGTTTGCAGGGAAAAGAGGATCATCAATATATATTGGATCAATGCTACAAAAGAAACCGATAAATCATCATCAAAAGAGTTCTTCTTAGAAATCCAAAACCATACAACAAAGTCATTTAAAGAACCAAAATTTACCCTCACCTGTATCCTTTTTCCCTATTTATGTACACCCCACTTCCTCGTACTGAAATCCGCATTTGGCGTGGATCAAAGACATTCCTGCATCAAAAGTATCCTCATATAACTATATAGGGAGCATGGATTTCGTATGAATACATGAAAGACACAACCAATCTTGTGAAAAACTTCCATCTTACCCATAGAAATAGAGAAAATCCATGAGAAGGCCTCCAAAATTCTTCACGAAACAGAAAAATCTTAATTAGAAATCACCTACAAACTCTTCATTACAAGAAATATAAATTTTGACATTCCTAAATACCTAAACACTGTCAAGAATTTTTTTACACAATGTGATATTACACACGCATACCCCATACAGACAGTACATCATCATCAGCAATTGCATATGTAAAACCATTCATTTAATAACTGGACTATATAGTTCAATCAATTGGACAGGTGACAGATGTGATCCTGTTTTGAGGAAACTTTTCAAAAGATTACATATAACATGCTAGCGCACACACAAGCAGTCGCACTTAATTTTGTTTAAACTTTAAAATGTAACACCAAAGTTTTAACAACCAGACTGCCCAGTGCAACCGGTTCATAGTATGAACATAAATAGTTAATCATACTATGTTCATACTATGTTCATAAATTATATAAATGCGTCGAACCTAATAAATGCATATGTTCATACTATGCACAAACTACTTATTAGGTTCGACGCATTTATATAATTATGTTTAGAATGGAAATATTAATTTCTATATCAGATAGAATTTGTTTATTTGGAAATGTCGTATTATATAACTTTTACATATCAGTAATTTACCAAAGGAGGGCTCAAGTGGGGATGGTCAAAAAATTATTATATAACCGAGACTATTTATTAATTGAGGATTTAGTGGACATTACCTAAACTACAATGAGTTTAACCACCAAGTTGAATTGTCTTTATCTACAAACATTTACTGTATTACTGAATTTCCTAGAGTTTTTATAAAAATGCATGTCTCCTAATCACCTAATGTGTGGTCTGACTACTGATGGGTAATTTATTTATTTATTTATTTTATGTTGAAGGTGTATGTGCGGTGACCAACTGTGAAAGGGTTTTTATCTGATTTATTATTTTATTAAAGTTTTGGTGAGATTATCCAAACTAACTGCCACAGTACGCTTTTCCCTTAATAGAAGATGTTTTAAAGACCCTGGTGGATTTCTAACTCACACGCATTAATCTATAGATAAAAGACTTTGCTTGAAGATGTTGTGCCAGAGGGCTTAATAAAATTCTAGAATTTATAGGCACTACTTCAGATAATAACTTCCTTATTACCAAATATGAGCTCAAAATATTTGGCAAAGATGATGCACTCAGAAATTCCAACCTCCCCGGTTTTTTTTAATCCCCAATTCCCCGTGAGTGAACAAAACAAGTTGTTCTGGGTAAATTTCTGTATCTTCTATCGAGTGAGGCTTGAATTTCTGAGGAAGATAGCAACCTTTTATATTCAATAATCATTTGTATATGACTTTCTCAATTTTTATGGTATAGTGCTTTTTTACATAGAATTTAAACAAGGATAATAAGAAAAATAGCAACAGTTGCTCAAAGCATCTCTGCCATTATTAGGTGGTTCTAGCCATAGCCATAGGTTATACTGCTTTACACACACACGCACGCGCACCCCAATGAGAAGACTAAATTTAATACTTCTCATCTACATAACACAAATAATCGTGTAAAGATTATAAGTCTTAATTCATTAAGATCCATCTAATTGTGTCAAGTTTAAAAGTCTTAATTCGTTAAGACGCATCATGTAAAAACTCTTACTTGGTTAATAGATCGCCCATGATGATGCTCGTGCTGAAGAAATCGTGTGATCATTAGTATCTGTATATTTGAGAAAAATATTCAGCATGACAAAGGGGAGAAGAAACTTGGAAATAATTTGATACTAAAAAAACAGAACACCAATAACTCAAAAGGTAATTACTGCATCATACACAGAGATTTAAAGTTCTCATCGAATATGCTACTTATGATAATCGAAGTTTTTTTATATCCTAAAAGTGGGGTTGTTTCTATTATCGACCATGTACAGCAGTTTAGATGAATTTACAATTCCGTTCTACATAAATCATTTCCCAAAGCAACTTTATTTGATAACGCAACCCCTGCATTAAAGCAATTGGCACAGATGAATAAAATTAGGATCGCATCCATGTCTGGTTATATATATTAAGAGAATTTGACTTTGAACCATAAAAATCTCAGTATGGCGAGAAGGATCAACAAAATTCTTAATTAAGAATTTGATTAATTGTGCAGTTGTGGCCTTCTGGGCTTCAGTTTTCATTTCTCTTTTAAAAACTTGGGGTTCAGTTCATGTAACCTGTCAGATTAATATATCAGGTATTCAGGTTCCAGAATGGATTTAACCCTTATAATTATCTTTTTGGTTTGAAGAAAATAATGCCACTGAAAATTTGAAACTACTCATACACACATATGTGATGTGACATAGGGTAGACTTATATTGACTCAATAAGGCAGCTTAATACAAAGACTTATATTGACTCAATACAGCAGCTTAATACAAAGTCTAAGACCCTTCTACAAAGTCTTTTTTTAGTTGTTGCTAACTATCTTTAAGAAGTATTAAAGAACTAAATACATACACATGTGTATGTGTGTATGTAAGATTATTGATTTTTATGTATACAGATCCTCAGAATTAAATGAGTTTTGGGGTAGCATTAGCTCAAGTTGGCCGAGGCAATGTCTTCCATACCCTATCTGCAATGATCTTATCCCTAATCAAGGGATATAGGAGATCAACAAAAGGGTGTCTGCAAGTACAAGAAATAAACAAGCTGCAAACGAGAATGCTGACGCAGACAGAGGACCTTTTTATAGTTCTTTTGAGATTGTGTGAACTAGCATCACTAGAGACCATTGGGTACGAAATCTAAGTGCAAGATATATTAGGTGACGCAAATAACGAGTAAAAGGGAATGCCAAGAGGTCAACGCTTCCTAATTGAATCAAAACTTTGTCGTTTGGCATTTATTTCTCTTTTATGGTAATCATATTATCATAGTGCAAGTTCAACTCAAGGCCAATCCATCTCTCAAGTAGGGAGAATGATTCACATAGCGTTGTTGAAAAACAACTAATTTATTTACTTTCAATTATGCAATTGTGCCTTTTATTTGTTCGGTACTTATTTTATTTAATTTTTCTCGAATTTCAAGTAAACTAGCATGTGAATTTCAAATAGATTATGTGTATCTTTAGGGTTTTCTTTTCAAGGATCCACACATAAGTTTTGTTGATTATTAATTAGTTATGTATTTCTGATTCTATATGGTTATCTCCTCTCATTTCTGAGTTTGAATGCACTACTGAGTCGCTCAAAAGTCTTATTGTTCACATGTGATGTACATTTCCTCATTCTGAGCAAGCTCCTGTTATCTTTAAAAGATAAATCATCTAAGCTCTTACCAGACAATATGAACTGAGACCACCAGAATAGGATTGATCAAGGCTGCGATCTGACAAGAACTGCTTTAGCACCATCGAAAGTGGGGTAGCGGCAGGAAATTGCTCAGTCAGCTCTTTCACCTGCATATAGAGTTTCTTAGACAAATATAATTAAAGATGCCAAAAAGTTATTAAGATTATCCCTAATTAAATTGTAGTCATATATATACGTCACAGATTATAATCCACATACCACCAGAGCAAACCTCAGGGATAATAATATTTTAAAACATTATGAGCAAAACACTACAGGATATCTAGTAACTTAAACCATGAGATTCTTCTAAATGAACTTATAATAAAAAATAATAATAATATACGGAAAACATTCGATGTATACCAGTTCTGTAGTTTGGAGTCCTGTATGCGATGCTGACTTGAAACTAATATCAAGACGAACTGATTTGGTCTGCCCTTTAGCATTATTCACGTTAGAACGCTCTGGCAGAACAGAGCTTTCAGAAACATCCGCATCTGTTAGAGAAGTCTTGTCCTGTGCATTAGACACTCGAACTAGCTCTGGTTTCGAAATTGGTACATGTGTCACTATGAGATCACAAGGAACTTCCACCACAACCATGATTATGGGTATCTAGAGAAAAATGTAACAAGATGTGATTAATAAACCATATTATAGACAGAAAACAAAAGATATACAATAGAGAGATTCATTACAGCAGTATTTTCCACAATCTTGAGAGAATCACTTTTAACCCACTCTTGATTAGCAAGATACCTAGCTGCATGCTGCATTAAATTTGGAATGTGTCTATGAGAGTATTGAAAAACAGAACAGCAATGAATAATAATATCTGCTAGAATGAAATTTAAATGTAGAATTTAAGGCACAATCAAACAGAAACCCCACAAGTGAAAAGGACAAGAGCAATAACTACAAAAAAAAAGGGTGGAAAACATGGGAAAATGGAAACATAGTAGAGAATGAAGATGACATGTTGCAAAAAGCATGGGCAGCTTCTGGTGAAGTCAATTGTTACAATAAAGTTACTAATATATATTAAGCTTAATTAGAATATTTAAACTTACACCAGTATGATCCATATGGAACCACGCTACGTGGCTTCATTGTCAATTAGTAAATATGTCTAAGTTGTATATAACTAGGCTCTAGCAAGATCTATTTGAAATCTAGAGAAAAGTAAAGCAGCAACTGTTGTAGGAACAAAATCAAAAAAGTTAACACTCTTACTGAATGTATTGGCCCTATTCACATAGGAGATAACTTGAAAATTCAACCGGCACTGTTATGCTTTGGAAGAACAAACTTGACGGAGCTATTCTTGAGCCTAAGGTAGGGATGACCATCTGGCTTAGGAAAAATTAAGCCTTATACTCAATGTATTGGCATTAACTATATATTATTTACAAAGATAACCTTATGATGGCAACACAGGTTTTGAGACATTGAAACAATACAGTGATGTATTATCCTGACATTTATAAAATAAATATTGACATATCATCCTGTTGGACTGGATTATGAATTACAATCTTCACACACTTGTTGATGCAATGTCTTAGAATCCAAGTCAAACACTTAATATATATTCCAAGTCAAACACTTAATATATATTCCAAGTCAAACACTTGGTATATGTTAAGAACAACTTGAAACAAGAGCAGGTATACTGGTAATACCCATCATCTCACAAACATAAGGAAAACAATTAGAACAATTGCAAAAACAAAATTCTAACATCCATAATAATGAGAGAAAAGATGAAGATAACAAATATTAATTATAGTAATGTCTTATTGGCATCTGACACCTGCATACCTGGAGACAAGTTTCTTTGATACCATTTCGTCCCTCTAAGATTCCAGCTTCTTTTATGGGTTCCTGACAAAGATTGTATATCAGGGTGCTCTTTATTTCACATTTTGCAGGTCTCCACCAATTTTGCAAGCAACATGTCAGAAAGTAAACTAGCTTGTGTATGAATTGTGATGCTCTTACCAAGTTTCTCACTGGAGGCAGACAAACTACAAGATCGACATCACTTGTTGGAAGAGACAAGCCAGTTGCATTTGAACCAAAAATATTTGTCCTGGACCGTGGCCATAAGACTTGGAGAGATCGTGTAACGCGCTTGACAGCCCAATTGATGTAAGGTTTATTAACCAAATTCTCTGCAATAACCTTAAATATCCCAACATGCTCTGAATTATCAATGTTGGTGCACATCCATATATTTATATATTACAATTTACAAGTTTAAAGTCATAAAATTTTTATTTAAAGTTTATTTGTTCTAGCTATATACCTGCTTGTGGAAGGAATCAATTTCATCATGAAGGAGATTGTGCATTAAAGAAAGAGAAGATTTCCTTGAAGAAGAATTCAACGACTCAGGGGGTTGCAAGGGAATCGCAACATCTGGCTGTTCATTGCATAAATTTAAGTTATAGCACATGATGTAAGTGATGAAACTCTATTAAGCAAATCAATGTGACTGGCATTCACAGAACTGGAATGCTTACATGTTCCTGATCTCGAGCTAACTGGGAGATTGCAATTAGGCGGTCCTGCAACAAGGTCCCTGGTAGAGGTTGGTTCAACTGACGTGAAGACATGCTATTATTTCTCCAAGAAGGCCAAACTACTTCACTTCCATCCATGCGCATACAAGATTCCTCAAAACTGATTCCATCATTGAACCAACCTCGCACTCCCCAATTCCTTGGGCTAGAACTACCAGATCGGACAGTAGGGAAACCCCTGTGTTTTCTAGACTCACTAACAGGAGATGGTGGAGGTAGATGAGGAGGATGGGAAACACAAAGTACCACAGGTGAAGGAGGCCTTTTGATTCGAGGATGATCCCTTCTATTTGGAACACACGAGCTTTTATGATCTTGGCTGCGTTTAAACTCTGATCTTGACCTTTCTCGTGGGATACTTGGAATGATAATTGGTCGAAGAATGGGGTAAGGAAGAGAGTCTCCTGTCATTGCTTCAGTGTCGCTAGGTAAACTGGACAAAGAAGCAGAAGCAATCTCCTCTGCTCCTACATCTGGCATTGTTGATGAGGAGTGCAGCACTTTCCCTGTTACATCACCTCCCGGTATCACATAACCAAGAGCCTGGTGTGCTGGCCCCATAGGATCGAAAGGAGAGCAAAAGGAAGCAGTAGATGGTGAAGCCAAACCATTTGTACTGAAGGATGAAGAGAAGGCAACCATATCATCAACGGTCGTGTTCATATCTGCTTCCCTCCAAGCCCATGAACTATCATCAGAACTAAGAGAAGGAGGACGTGAGAAACTGGTCCCTGTACGATCAGAAGGATTCCAGTACATAACACCCCCACCAAAGTACTGACTGTAATCCATCCCAGTTACTGCGTGTACCTCAATATCTTCTTCGGATATCCAATGATTGTCATGCTCATCTGCTAGTTCTTGTGAATTTGTTATATCAGAAGCATCCACGATATCTCCAGAGTACAGCCTCTCGTCATCAAAGTTAGTTGCACTACGCTGCAAGCTTTGGGTGGTAAAACTTTGCTGAAAAGATGGTTGGCGCCTTGGTATAAACCCAGTATCGTAACTATATGTCATTGATGGAATAAGTCCACTAAAATTTCGTACCATGGGAGGCCAATCTAAACTCATTGACATTGGGCGAGAGAGAATTCCACTGCACCCATTTTCAATTGGTGACTTCCTCACCTGATGCACAGTTTGCACCAACGGTTGGTGGAAATGATTTTTCCAGTTATGACCAACATCCAGATGCAATCTATCTGTTGTAGCTGGAAGATGTGTATTGACAGATGGAAAATGAAAAGGAGCTACACTGGGCCACTCATATGGAGGGCAACCTGCAGAAAGTACGGTTCCATGACTACAAGTGCTAGAATCGTCTTGCCCCTGATTCTTGGTGATCTCTACTGGATCAGCACTTCTTAATACTTCTTCAGGAAAAGTAGATATCGTGACTGCTTCAGTTATATGTTCACCGGTTCTAGTGTTGTCATCTTCATTTCTGGGAATGGTACCATGCTCAGGTGCTAGCATCACAGGAGGCACGACAGAATCAGAGGAATATTCAATACTCTCTAACCTTGGTAAGTGATCTTCTTTCATATTTTCTAAAGGTTGGTGGTCTTTCGTCCTACTTTGACAGCTATCACCAGAAGAAACAGAAGAATTCTCATCTTGAATGCTTTGCACCGCATTGTCCTCTCCAGTAAAATCCCTTTTACCGGTGCTTGGTTTTGGGACTCTATTCTTCTTCTTAACTAAATCATCACCAGGAATGTCTTCCAAAATAACAGAGACAGCAGAAACTTTCTTTGATTTCCTCCGAGAATTTTCAACTCTAGCATCACTAGTTGACCAAGAGTTTTTATGTTTATTTCTCCTTTTCTTATTCTTCTGGCCCAAGTTCTGGACATTTCCGTTAACAATTTCTTCAGCATGTTCCTGATCATAGTCAATCAGTTAGAAACAATTGATAACACAACAAAGACTGATTGATATTATGAATAACACAACCATGTCAACTGCTGACAAAGAAGTCTCCCTATTAGGATCCTTTTCTTGAATCGTACTAGCCAAACTGTTGATCTGACATGTGTCTATGTTCTCACTATGGGTCAATTCATGTCCCTCAACCTGGAATATTCTTTAAACAATTAGAACTAAATGTTTATCTACATGGAAAACTTCTACAAAGAGTCTGTTAGGACAAAACGATACCTTAGAAGATTTATCCAGTTTGCAATCATCAATGGAAGATCTGACAGAAGACACCTTTTTTGTATTTCGGGTTCTCCCTTTCTTCCTATGACTAGTAGCATTAGATTTTTCTTTAGATTTCTTAGTAGAACACTCCGCGTTTACCTCTTCAAGTAATTCTAATTTGGTATAATTTAGTGAAACAACCATAAGCAACCCTCGCAGTTTCCTAAATACAAAATTAGAGGTAGAATTAACAGAACCTAATGAGCTAAAGAATAATTCATCATTGGCATGTTCACTACTATAATTGCACGATGATAACATGGAAGAGATATCTTGAAGTATAGACAAACATCTGCATATATATTCTACAGAAGAGGCCATTCCAGAAACTGATGCGGAGGTCAGAGTTGAGTTGAAATCTGCAACCCGAGGCGCACAAATTGTCTTTTGACGTGATACTGCTTTGTCATAACTTAGGGAAATTATAGCTTTTGTCATAGACCACCGCATGTCATCCTCCATAGGAATATTGGTAGTCTTCAAAATTTCAGCAGTCTGTAATTCATTGTAATCAATGGTTAGAGAATCATTGTAATATTGGTATTACATACAGTTTCCTCTATGTAATACAAAAAACTGAATATTATTAAATCACAAGGATTAAAATGATTTGATGGAAAAACAAGAATGACAACATTGCCCAAAGATAAGCATGTCATTCAGAATAAAATTATCCATCAGGGGAAAAGTTTAGACAGGCAAGATATTTGTTATTTGAATTATGAAGAGAACATGTATGATTAAGCTGTATAGTAATTCGTTTCACTTATGAAGAGTCGTGAATATAAAGGTAGCTAACAATTGACTGATATACACGATACTTCTTTAGAAAATCACACCAAGCAGCATAACAAAGAACCCAAGATTTTTAGTAAAATAGAACATAAGATTCAAACAGTAGTGGTTTGTTTTCATGCAAGTCAAAAAATTTAATGGTAATTTTTTTTTTGATCAAGTCAGGGGTATCTCTTCCATTATCTAGGCCTCTAAATTTTATAGGCCTCCAAATACATATATTAATATACTAATTTTATTTAGAGGCCTATTAAATATCACATAATTACTCAAATTTTAAATACATAAAAAACTCTCTCAAAATACTTGTTTTTATTCTCTATTTCGACAATTATATGGTTTTAATATGACTTCTATTATCTTCTATATTCAGTTTATATATATCATTATATACCTTTTTAAGTCACCTTATCCTTTATCTTATTACGCTGTTTAAATTAAATATTGGTGATTTACCTTTATAAATAAAAAATTAATTTTTTTATTTTGAGACAATTTTGGAAGGCCTCTATTTTTAAATTTCGCTTTAGGCCTCTGAAAGTGAAGAGCCATCCCTGAATTGGGTAAGGAATGGTGGTGGACTAAAGCTTTGCAGAAAGTTATACTCCTAAAGTCAAGGTCGTCTTTTGGTTGTTGGTGGTAGTTGTTTCTCAATTTGATTAATGTTCAGAAAGTTTTGCAGCCAGGAATGCCTTGTCAGTATTTCTCATAGTTAGTGTATTTGTTGTAGGATGCAAAAAAGTCAGCCAATCATTTATTTCTGGAGTATTAGTTGCTTTGTGGTCTAGTGTGTTGCAGTTCAATTGTGTTTTCCTTCTTCGTGTTTTTTACTGTTCCTTAGCTCCTTAGAAAGAGGCAAGCTAGTATCATTAGAAGAGTACATTTTTATTAAAATCATAGGCTATTAGAGTAGAGACTAACAATAGGTTATTAGAGACTTTCTTCACTTTCAGTGTAGGAGAGGATTAAGTTCTGAGTTCTTTTTAGATCTTAGCAAGGAATGGGGTAGGTTTTTGTACTTTAGTTCCGTGTTGGGGATTACACTATTGATTTAATCTTTCATGTTTGTTTTTTTGGTTTTTGTGTGTTTGTTTCCATGGTTTCCTCCGCCTTAGGTGAGAGTTCTCAATATCAATTTGCGGTAAGCTCAGTTGAGGACCTTTGTCTCTTTGTCAACAAAGATGTTGTGACAAAGGGGAAACGGGTATGGTAGTGAGATAATACTAATTTGAAAACAGTATAAAGCATTATTTGTTAAGTTTTAAGGACATTATGGAACAGAAATAGCTTGAAGGGAGTATCCAACATTCCAGACTCCAATAAGAATAGATTCTCATTCAGTCCTCAATAAATGACTTAAGCACAAAACTAGCCATGCCCGAGGAAGCAAGGAAGGGATCCATACAAGAATAATTTTACAAGCACGTCATTTAGAGTTAAGGAAGTCCGCAAATAGATAATTGCATGCCTATTTTAGTGCCATCCATTAAAGTTCCAAAACAATTCTCTTTATAAGCTATTAATAACGACCAAACTGAAGCTCATCTACAGATAACAATGTGATCTATGACATATATGTACGAGACTTCAAAATTTTCATTGCTTCATTAAATGAATTACTACGTATCAATAACTCAAAACCAGTACTCTTATAAGCTATAAATGACAATTAAGTTGGTGTTTATCAATAGCTATATGCATTCTCATTATACATGCTTGAAACTTTAAAATTCAACAATATATAAATTATTAATTTAGGAAACAAAATAATTACAATACCCCTAAAAATCTAGCTACTCAATCTGGACATTTAAACAACATTAATATCATCAAAAGGTACTCGTAAGCTTTATATTTGTGCTACAGTGTCAAACAAGGTAGCTAATTAGGCCACCTCATCAGAGAACTCCCCCTTACTCGTCACTGTATCAGCTACTGGCCCATATAAGGACCCATTTGTTTAAAGTTTATAAGTAACTTATAAGTAGAAAAGTAAATTTCTAGGTGTTTTGACAAATACAGAAATTTACTCTGAAGTTTAAAAAAACGAGGTACTTTTTCACAAGGTTTTTTTTGCCAACTGAAGGTACTTTAGCTTATTTAGCCATCTTCAGGTTTTCTATTATGCTTCAATCTGATTCGATGTCAAAAGTGAGGGGCTATATGTGAATAGTTTAATATCTGAATACAAAACTTCACATGATTCATATTTTCCAAATCAATGAAATTCTAGAACCATATCTCTAATTGTCTGCCACAACTTCCTATAACTATAAAACAACAACGGAAACATGTAATTCTCTTGTGTATAATATATTCTCTTCTCACCAGTCTATACCATAAAAAATATTGATATTTCCCTTTTACGGTACAGACTGGTGATAAGAGAATATTATCATACACAAGAGAATTACATGTTTTCGTATTCGTTTTATAGTTATAGGAAGTTGTGACAGACAATTAGAGATACAGGATTCGGTTCACTAATTGAAGGAAAGTGATAGTAAGTGTATCTACTATATAGTAGTGGCGAAAAAGCGACCAGAAGTGGGTATAGAGGCAAAGATGGGCCACAAAAACTTCACATTCGCATACCCTCTTCCAGGATAATCACTCTGTGATATACATTCCTTTTGTGTATCACATAGGAAACGTATAACTTCTTAAAACAGAGTGCTCTCGCAAATGGAGATAGAATTTCATTAAGGAAATTATGCAAATGCATACTGGCCACTTTATACAAATTTACAAGGATATCTAATACACACAGAAGTAAAAGCGCAAGAGCCTGTCCTCACAGAAACAGAAAATTCCAATGTGCATTGAGATCTCTCATAGTCACCTAGCCTTAATTACTATCCCCGTTTAAGTTCATGAACCCAATGTTAGTCGTGTACAAATAAATCATTTATCTAGACTACACATTTAGTAATTACACAAATGCTTGAGCTTCATGTCATCAAAACAAACTTGCGTAATTTATTCCACTGACTTATTCTTTCATTCATTATTACCAATATATTTACATACAACCCAATACATTCCAAAATCAACATAAATTCAAGTACCATCGATTTCGCAGCTTTTCCCACAAACGTCCGAAAAATCTTCTCCTTGACGGCCACATCCAACTTCCCCCACCAATCCAAACACCCTTTCTTCCTCCAAAACACATTCGCTGCCACACCCGACAAACTGACCTTCTCCTTCAATTTCACCCCTCTCTTCTTCCCACCACTACAATTCATCCACGAAAGCCTCAACGCAACCTCCAACCTATTAACCACAAACGCCTCAATCCCATAATACCCTTTCCCCTTCAACCACTCAAATTCCACCCATTCCTCCCCCACCCTACTCTCCTCCCCTCTCAAAAACCCCCCATTCGTAACCACGTCCATCGCCTCGACAAACCTCTCAACATCCTCAACCAACCTCTCACTCACCGTAACCGAATCCAACCTCGCCACCAACCCCATCCCATTCCCTCCCTCCACCTCCCCATCTCTCGAATCAAACACTCTAACCGCCTCGTAAACCAACCTCTCCGCCTCACATTTCTCCCTAACTCTCCTCAACAGCCCTTTCGACTTTCGAAAACAAACACTGGGCAGCTCAGGCCGCTGATTCGACATCATATCACTCAAAACTATGAACAAACAGTGCCCATTAACACCTAATTTATCATCCATGTCGAGTAAAACCTGAACAAACTTGAAATCAACAATCGTGAGACACGATTGGCGTTGGGGAATCGTGAGTGATCTGAACCAATGGAGAATTGAGGTTCTAGGGTTAGGGTTAGTGTGAATTGGGGGAATTGAAGAAGAGTGGTATAATGATATGTGTGATGTGAGTGTGTCCATCAGTTGTTGCTTTGAATTCATCGTTTTTTTAGGTTTAATTTCATCAAATTTTGAAGATTTGTGTTTAAATTTTGGGGAATTTTAGCTGTAGCGAGACAGAGAGAGAGAGAGAATGGGGGAGAGAGAGAGAGATGGGTTTGTGTAAATGTGTAATAAATGAGAGTTACATATATTTATTTATTTGTTAATTAAATTAATCAGTGTTGACAAGAAAATCAATGGTGAATGAGTAGATTTTGATTAGGTATTGTTTGTTTTGTCGTGTAATATTTTCTAGACGTGTGATTGTTTTACTTTGAAAATGTACCCATTTCATATTTCGCACACGTAAACTATATTTTATTTGTGTATACTAAATTTGGGAGACTGAAAGAGTATTAAAATATTTATGAGACCGAAAGAGTATAAAAATAATTTTATTTAAACTGTGCATTTATGGAGAAAAGACCTATATATCATAATTTGGGGAGAAAATGCATTAAATGGCACAACTCGTTACAATGTCCCTAAATAGCACTCTAAAACGCTATATAATGTGGCGTGCTGGAAAAGGAGTAAAAACGCTATTTCGTGTAGCGTTTTATACTTTTTTTAATTTTTTGGGGGAAAACGCTATTTCATATAGCGTTTTGCACTTTTTTATTTTTTTCAAAGAAAAATGCTACTTTATCTTGGATTCTATGCTAAAAAACGCAACTTAAAATAGCGTTTTGGGGAGATTTTTTTTTTTTCCAAAACCCTACACGATGTAGCGTTTTTTAGTGCTATTTAGGACCATTTTTTTGGGGTGTGTCATTTAGGACATTTTCTCCCCAAATTGTGACATATAAGGTCAACAACCCGCATTTAGGCTAGTTAATGATAAAAAATAAGAGTGTTTAGTATGTTAATTCACCACAATTTTATTTTTTGATCATTATGATAAAATATAATTGATTTTGTGCTTTACAAATTAAATTTTAGATTAATTAAAATAGAAAACTTATTATTTCTGATTGTATTAAGAAATTATTATTTAAATGATTATGAAATTTTTAATTGTATTATAAACATATACTTTATAAAATTATTTAAAATTAGGTGTCACTTTATTATTAACTGATGACATCATCAAGTTTATATATCTTTCTCTTATTAAATTAATTATATCATATCATATAATAATAATGATGATATTTTATCTTCTAACTAAATCTTATTTTTCACCCCTTTATTTTATAATATTCTCTTTTATCCTCATATTTAACTTTTTTTCGATACTCTTTCCTACTTTCACTAATTATCTTTCCTTTAATTTTTTTATTTTTCTTCAATATTATTTACACAAATATTTATTAAATTACTTTATGTTTTCATAGTTAAACAAATATTTATTATTATTATTAAATATTTACTAATTTTTTATAATTTTATTTTACATAATAAAATAATGCTAATTAAAACTTTTACATTACTCATTTAAATAAATGAAAAAGTGATACTACCTACGTCTTATAGATCATGTCTCAGTTTCACTTTTTAAAATCAAATTAATCAATTTTGATCAATAAAGAAAAGATATTATAGTATAATATATATTTTTTAAAAATATCATAAAAAACTTTGATTATTCTATCTTATAAATAAAATTGTAAATTTATAAATTAATATTTTCTAATTTGTTAATTAAAGTTAAGTAAATTTAATTTTGGAAAATCAAAATTTAAGGTACGAAATGTGTGTAAAATTAACCTTAATGACGAAAAATAATAGTGTTTAATATGTTATTTCGGCCACAAATTTATCTGTCAATCTTGATAATTAAAATTTTTTCAATTAAAATTAAAATTTATTGTTTCTGATTGTATTACAAAATTTAGTATTTATGATTGTATGAAAAAAATTTATTATTTAAATGATTATAAATTTTATAATTGTATTGCACACATATACATTGTGAAATCATACTTTTGATATTAGTTATTAAATTTTATTTAATGTTTTGTAAAAATATGATTTTAAAAAAAGTTACAAAAATACGAATTTGAAACTAATGTAACTGAATGCAATTAAAATTATATCAAATGCAAACACGAGCACATTCAATTTAGTTCAAATTTCCAATTACATTTGATTACAAATCGTATATAAAAAAGTTAAATTTCATTACTTTTAGTTGCAAACCGTATTTTTGTGAAAAATAATAAAATCGTAATTTTTTTTAGAAAAAATAGCATTTTTTATCAATATTTGATATATATTTTTGCGAAAAATAAATAAATAAAAATTATTTATAAGGATTATATTTGATATATAGTTATATACTAACATACAATTTGGGTCAAAAATGAATAATTTATTTATTAGTAAGTTTTAATTTTAGATAAAAATATTTTTATTTTTATTTTATTTATATAACAACAAGATATTTTATAGTTATTAATTTTCAAAAATTATATTGTTATAACAATAATAAGAACACAAAGTTAAACTTTGAAATTAATATTATATTAGATCAATGTTTTATTACAATCTGAAAAATCAGTCTAATTTTTCAACTTCTTGTTCTTCATAGAGTTATAAGGAAATGTTACAAAGTGTTTAAAAAAATTTGACAAATTGTAAGTAATGTTGTGTGTATGATATATAGACAACATGTCATAGTGTTGGATCAAATCAAGCCTACTGTACTCAGTTATATATATTTGTCATATTATGAAGCACAACTGGAAAAAATTATTTATTTTTCAAAATAATTGCTCATTTAAATATTTTTTTAAAAGGGATGAATACTTATTATTTTTGAAGTAAGTCAAACTTACCCATACGTATCTTGACCAATGTGATATTTGTATATATATAATTTTTAAGGGCTCTATACTTTGATTGATACTCGATACTCTATAGCCAGGAACAAACATAAGCAAGGCATGTCTTGAAACACTACTCATGATATATTTTTTTCTGGATATTCGCATTACAACTTGACTTGGTAGTACATCACTTTGAGTTGAACACCAACCCTCTCTATATGAATTTTACATATTTAGCCAAGTTGTTGGTAGCAAATTATTCATTTCCCTCTAGACTATATACATATACATATGTGTGTGTGAGTTTTTTTTAGAATGGGCTTTAAATTTTCTTAGATTAATTTAATTTATCTAATAAATATTTATCGTTTTTAAGATTAATTGTGTTTTTCTCACCAAAATTTAATGAAGACAAAAATTTTATAACACCCTTGACCTCCACACTGAGCGTATGAAAAATGAGATATATTGATTATCTACCATCTAATTTGATTTCATGTGATATGTTAGTATAGTTAATATTCTTCTATTTACAATAAGTGGATAATAATAGGTTAAATTAATTAAATAATAAAAATTCATAAGCAAAACCGGTTAGTAACTTTTCTTAATTTGTTCATAAAATAACAATAATGTAGAAGCATTTCATACATTATGGACAACTTAAAATGGAAGACAACAAACAAAAAGGAAAAAGCCTGTTCCAAAACAATACGTACAAACAAAGATTGGGAGTTTTGGGAAAACAATGAATAAGAATTGAATTGCATACATTTTCAATGCATGAACCGGATACTTTGCTCATGCCAAATCAAACGAACAATATTCCCTCATTAAAACAGGGATTTTCCATTGTCTCTCTCTCATCTTTCGCAGATTTCTCAACCACACTAAAGTGAAAAATGTCTTTCAAATTTTTTCGAAAGACATACAAAATTTTGAATTATCGAATATGATTGAGTAGAAACCGAACGGCAATTTCGCGAAGAAAAGACTACTCGAATAGTCGGAGACTTTGTAATGAATGAAAATTATACTTTAAAATAAATTTCCGCTCTTCATACATATATTTTTCTAACAATACATCAGTTTTATATATACTCGAAAATTTAATCTCAGCCAATATTAGCAGGGGCACCTACTGATATTCTCATAGTACAAAACTAGAAATAGTATGTTTATAAATTCTTCCATTTATTTACTATATCCAGAAAAGAAAAGAGTATTGATTCTCTACTTTCTTTTTCTTGTTTGTGCTACAGAGATATGCAATCTGATTTTAGCAGATAGCAGCAGATGAGAAAAGAATTAGTTCAACCTCCAACTATACATTTTGCACCCAAGTGCCTAGCAGTTACTATTTACCAATATTTTCTGTGATTTTATTATGGATTTTCCACATCAGAATTTTCAAGATATTATATTTAAATATAAAATCAACTCGAAACCATTGACCATTATGGCATTATATACACAATGCAATATCATTCAGTAAAAACCAATATAGCAACATAATTATGAGTGTTATAATATGAAATTGTTCTGTTTTCCCTATTTAAAATAATACCAGTTGTCAAAAAAGTAAAATGAAATAAAATAAGAAACTGTGAATCCATGTAGATATTAAGGAAAAATAAAACAAAGAACCCCAAAACTTCACCTTTCTAAATCAACTTCATGGATGAACAAACTCAGCATCAGAAACTGCAGAAACCTCAACTTGGCTGCTAAATTCATCGTCGTAAACCGGAGCAGGAAGATTAAGATCAATCGTTGTCTCACCACCGTATTTCGAAAAATCTTTAACCGAATTTATATTACCCTGCTCTGCGAGCGAGATACATTTGGTTTGATTCTTAGTAGTTGCAGCCACAGTACCATTTGATAAACCGATACCATGGGACCTTTTATGGCCACCTAGTGCTTGTCCAGATGCAAAAACTCTAAAGCAAACAGGACATTCATGAATTTTCACCTCCATACCATTTGCATTACTAGTGTATTTATTATCTTTCTCGTTTTCTTCAACATTTGTCACTTTAATCTTCTTGTGACTTGCCCTGTGACCACCTAAAGCTTGATATGATTTAAAAAATTTGTTACATGTCTCACATCTATACTTACCTTTACCCTTGTTACCAGATTTGATAATTTTAACAACTTCTTCTTCATCCTCGTCCTCGTATTCTTCCTCATCTTCGTCGTCATTGTAAACATCAAAATAATCCATAGAAATATATTTATTGATCCGTTTCGGTGATCTCCATTTGTCCCTCGACAACATTATCAAACAATAAGCAATATCTTCCTCCTCTGTGGTATCAGAAACCGAAGAATTTGTTTCATTACTCAACTTAGACTTCTTCGATTCATTACCTAAAATTTCATGATCATAATTCTGGATCCGCTTAGACCTCCGAACAAGAACATGATCATGATCATCATTCTTAAACGACTCTGACTCACTTTCTCTGTCCTGAACAACAACAGAGGATACACCAACAGCAGCAGTGAACGAAAATTCAGGATCAACCAAACGAAAACTCTTTTTTGGATTCTCTCTAAGCTCATAATTCAACAACCCTTTATCTTCATTCTCATTCTCATTCTCCTCATCAACTTCTTGTTCTTCATCCGAATATGACTGAATCGACTCGAATTCATCACCGAGTTCTTGATGCTTCCCTGGAACATAAAGATTCAACATATGAGATCTCATATGACCACCTAAAGCTCTACCATTAGCAAAACCTCTATAACAAAGCTTACATTTGTGTGTCTCCATTAGTACTCTAACAAAACAAAATAAAACTCAACTTTTTTCTGTTTCTTGTTGAGGTGTAGTAGGTAACAAGCATTCATCTAGCTCATAGAGAGATCACACATTATATAAACACACAGCTTAATACACTTTTGTTTACTAGTACATAGATGCAAGAAAATCAAATACTTTGGATTTTATAAATTTATTTCTTTTTCATTAAAAACGCCAATTTACATTTACTTGCAAACTAAATTAAGTATGCTAGTAGGGTGGAAAGAGAGACATGTAACATGCGACCTTTGCCCGTTTCTGTAGTTATTTCTAGTAATAATCACTTCTTTTTTATTTCCTTACATGCCCTTTTTACATGTACTAATATTATATAATCTCAGAAGATTATATTCTTAAATAATAAAAATAAAATATTCAATCTAATCCCTACTTTGTGAATTTTATTAAGTCAATTTCATAAAAAAAATGTGAAGTATATACGATATCCAAAAAGTTCAATGAATTACGAGAAATTTTTCGAATCACACCATATATATAGTATAAAATATTATTTTTTCGGATTTTTTTTCCAAATATACCTATTAACAGTATCATCATAAATCTGGATTCTTTATATTTTCATGAGATATTATTAATAAAATCTTGCACTTTTTTTTTACTATATCTAAAAGGGTATTTTTGGAATTTTAACTATAGCTTAAAAAGCCTGTGGATTTGCATATACAAGTCAAGAAACTGATGTGTTTTGTTGTAACGAAGATGAGTCTTTTGGCCTGTTTGGCCTGCCTTAAAATAAGTCATTTTGGACTTATTTTCGGGTAAAAATTTCATATTTTGATAAATGTTTTTTATACAAGTATTTAATGTATATTTGAGATTCTATAAGTTGCAAAAAAAATTAACTTTTTTCAGAAAAAAGTTAGGAATCTCTAACTTTGTCTTAAAATAAGTTGACTTATTCTGGAAAAAAGTTCCCCCAAACACCCCCTTTAGCTTAAACAATTGGGGGTCACACTTGGCTAACCTCACAAGGCTGTCACACAATGCAAAAATAACAACCATCAAAACTACACTTTGTATCCACAATTGTACACGTGTCAACACTAAAACATAGTTGCAAAAAATACTCATTAGTCAACCAAACATAACTTTGAGTATAATCACTAATTAAGAAAATTAATTACTAAATTAAATGAGGACCAAAGAGAGAAATATATGGAAGTAAATGTAAGATTAAGTAGTAATGAAGAATGTTAATGCCATTGATTTTGGATCCAAAAGTTGAAATGTCTGAAGGAGAAAAAAAAGGAGAAAGGGTGTGTGAAAAAAGTGGGCAAGAAAGAACTAAGCAATTGGCATAGAGAAAGGAGTTTTGTGGAGATAAGTACATGCCGTTTTGTTTGGGCAATTCAAGACCTTGTCAATGCTACACTTTGGCTTTATCTAACACTTGTACCACTATTTTACTTTTTTGAAATAGGTACTCTTAAAATGTAAAATATCATTAGAGATTATAATGGGTTTGTAAAATTATTACTCGAGTCTGTTTGATAAAAGAAATCGAGAATTTGACATTTTTTAATTATAATTAGAGTTTACACAAATATTTAAATATATTATAATTGATTTTATTAAAAAAAAATTCAAATATTTTTTAGTACTTACTTATACTAATTCTATGTCAAATACAATAAATATTTATATCTTATTTCTTTCTTATTTTAATGTGATTGTTTTTTTTTCAAGATTTTTAATTTGTTTGTTAAATTTATTACAATATTGATATGTAAGTGACAGCTTGGGAGTCCTAGTTAATTTTTTTTTAAATCACTAAATGTGATTTTTTTTTAAAATTTGTAACACAAATATTTAATTATACTCTATTCCTTCGCACTCTATCCCACAATAATAATAATAATAATTTTTTAAAAAAGAATCTCCCACATTATATGTTAAAATTTGTTTTTAATATAAATTTATAAATATTCAATATTTATTTTCAATAAAATTTAATGTTAATTTTTTTTCATATGCTTATTAATTAATGCAACAAATATTGGTGAGATTGGAAATAAATAATGAAAAGTATATTTATAAAATATACAATTTGTTTTTAAAAGAGGCTAATAAAAATAAATAGAAGGAAAATTATTTATATTTATATTTTAATCAAAAAATAATAATTTCCTAGTTCTTGTACCAATTTTTTTGCTTAATAATTGATTTTAATATTTAACACAACCTTAAAATTCTAATTTTCCATGCAACCCTTATCCATTAATATTTCTTTTTTATTTTTATAATAAAATTCTTAATTTTTTGCTAGTTATTCCTAAACTAATAAGGCTATATAACGTGAGATAATGTAATGATTTTCATCGTTTAAGGACCCAAGCCTAAAATCAGTTTGGGGTCCATATGTCATTTGAGTTGTAGGATCCATATATCCAACTTGGTAGACAATTAGATATGAATATATAAAATTGAATCAAAATTCGCATGGAGTCGATACACAGGAGTTAGCACGTAGAGGGGGTTAGAGCACCCCCAACCCTCCGCTCTCATTATCTGTATCCTACGCGACATACACAATATAAAGAATGGAAATGATTGGGTACTCCAAAACACCTTCCTTGTATATAATTTTACAGTTCTCTGTATAGTTTTTCCCTATTCTATATTCACTAGTCTAGTCTATTCTCTAAAATCCATCAATCCACTAACTGGACTCTTGCCTCCCAATCTCTCTCTCGGCCTATTTTTCTTTTTATTAAATTTATTGATTTGGGTTTAATTTAAAGATAAGGAAAAAACCAAGTGTTTAATTTATTTATAATTATATTAATTTATTATATAATAATGATGAAGAAATGTATTCCTCCTTTATTCAATTGTTTAAATTATTGACAATTAACGAAAAATATGTTCTTTTATTCATATAAAATGAGAAATACAAAATAAAAATAACAATAAAACAAAATACAATTTTATTACATATTACCGCCATAATTTTGCCAAAGATGCTCGATAAGATCATTTTGCAACTGGATATAACTTTTCTTGTCTCGAATTTGTCATTGTATCTGAATAAATTAGTTGATGTCCCTCGTACGACCTATATTCATTGAAATTGTTGGTGTATCGGAATCTATGTCATAATTATAATTCGAAGTTATTTTCATGTTCAAACGAGTCAAAAATGTAGCTACAAGTTGTTTTCAAGATCGAACGAGTAATGAATGAAAACTCAAATTGTTATGAATTATTTTCATGTTCAAACGAACCAAGAATGGTCCTACAAGAGTTTACAAGTTGTTTTCATATTCAAACGAGTCAAGAATGAATCATGTTGTGCAAAATAATACAAGATGTCATGATATATTTCATTGTGTCGACATCCCAAAAACGTGAATGTTATCTGCCCTTAAGTACACTAAGTTTGGAGAAGGGGGGGTTGAATACAAACTTAAGAATTAAGTTTAATTCTTGCGGAATAAAGTTTGTTCAAGGACAGTGTTTTTGTGTATAAAGAGAACTGATGTAACTAAGAACTTGACAAGAAAAATATTGAAAACAAAACACAACAATGTTAAAAATTACTAGTGGATTGGTTTTCCACTAGTATGTTTTTGCTTTCAATTGATCTTAGTACGAATACCAAGCTGCTTACAAAGTGAGTTTTTTGAACTCAGAAAAGTACTACAAGATACTGCCTATTTTTACTGTGCTTTTTGAGTTCTTGATGTTTTTCTACACACTTTGCTACTGTGTACTTCTAACAACTATATAGAAGTTTTTTTTTTCATACCTAATTTCTATCGACAGATAGCAATATAAAATTACAACTTATATTGTTTACATGAAAATAGAAACTAGCTACTTGCACAGTCTTCTTTTTGAACTGACTAGCCCTGGAAGTATCTTTGTCTTGATACATTCCTTGAATACTGTGTTGCCTTGAAAGTCTTCACAATCCTGACAGGACTGTCCTCCATTGATTCAGTTTCTGCACAGTTCTCATACTTCTTGTCTTTAACTAAATTGGGAAACCTTAATCAACCGATAAATGCTGTTAAGCTTATCAGTTGATTCTCCTTTGCTTATCCATCGATGGATAGGATATCTGTTGATTAGTTGATGTGTCGATGAATAATTGAGTTATCCATCGACTCCCTATCCATTGATGGTTCCTTATCCGTTGACTGTCTTTATCCATTGATGACTTGTATATGTTGATAGCTTTCATCCGTTGAGTAGTGTCTTCATCCATCGACTTCAACATCAGTTGATCATTTCACTTGTGAGAATTCTGACTTAGAATATTTACAATTGATCAGCTATTCTTCACATCTGTTGATAAGCTAGAAATTGAAGTCAATAACATCAGTCTACTATTTCACAGCATCCATCGAGGCAATACAATCAATTGATAGTGAAACATAAATCAATGCTACAATCCAGTTTATCAGTTGATAAACAAGCTTCAACTGATAACTGGTTTACTAGTCAATGGATATTTATAAGTCATATCTATCGACTAGTTACAAAGTAATTTTAAGTCCCTATTGAAATTCTAAGTAATTTGTTATCATTAAAACTCATAATTCCTAACAGTGAAGGTCCACGTATTATTGCAAATCGAGATTGTAACACTCCAAACTCCTACTCAACATCTTTTCAAGCCGCTTCTTGTACAATAGCAAAATACTTTCTTTTGTTTTCTTGAGGGGCTGAAATAGTTTTAACAAAACTTAGTCAAGAAGGATATATACCGTCAGCGAGATAATATTTCATGTTATATTCGTGCCTGTTAATACTAAAATTAACTTCAGGTCCACGACCTTCTGCTAATTCATTAAAAATATTAGACCGATCTAACACATTGATATCATTTAAAGATCCAGGTAATCCAGAGAAAGAATGTCAAATCCAAAGATAATATGAAGTTATTGCTTCTAAAATAATAGTAGGTTCATGAACATAGCCAGTATAAGTCCATTACCATGCAGTTGGACAATTTTTTCACTTTCAATGCATACAATCAATACTTCCTAACATACATGGAAAGCTGCGTTGTTTAGCAACCGCTAACAATCTCGCTATGTCTTCTATGTTTGGTCGTCACAAATATTTAGTACCAAATATTTCAACAACTGCCTTTGCAAATCTTTTAAGACTCTCTATAGTTGTACTTTTATCAATCCTCATGTATTCATCAACAGAATCTGTAACCGTTCCATAAGCAAGCATTCTAAGTGTAGCTGTTATTTTCTGGAGCGATAATAATCCATGGAATCCTACAGTGTTATTTTTTGAATAAAATAATTATCATGAGCTCTAATTGCTTCTTCAATCCTTAAAAATAGTGAACGATGCATCCAAAATTTTCTACGAAACATTGTCCCCGGATATGTAGGAGTATCAGAAAAATAATCACGAAAAATTCGAGCATGACCTTCTTTTCTATTGCGATTAATGACTCGATGATTTAGTGTAGATCCACCGTGATGTGAAACTGAACGTTCATTTTGAAGTTGACGATATTGTTGAACAATAATAGTAATTGTTAACATTTCTTCTTCCTCTTATTCTTCCACCTTCATCATTTCACGCATCAATCGAAGAATATTTGACATGATGATTTGTAAGAATTATAATTTTAGAATGAATCTTATCTTTAAAATTTTACAAGTTATAACATATATATATATATATATATATATAGGATATGAAAATATAGCTGTTAAAATAGAGCCGTTGGAAATATAGTCGTTGTAAATATAGATGTTGGGAAAATAGTTGTTAAAAATATATTCATTTAAAATATAAGTTGAAATATGAATAATAATATTATTAATTTTAAATTATAACTAACCATTATAGAGAATACCATTGGAACAAAATATTTTTTTAGTTACCTATAATTTAGAGACTCATTATTATACATTATTATAGACAACAATCTTCTACGAAACATTGTCTCCGGATGTGTAGGAGTATCAGAAAAATAATCACTAAAAAGTCGAGCATGACCTTCTTCTCTGTTGCGATTAATGACACGATGATTTAGTGTAGATCTACCGTGATGTGAAACTGAACGTTTATTTTGAAGTTGGCGATATTGTTGAACAACAATAATAATTGTTAACATTTCTTCTTCCGCCTTCATCATTTAACGCGTCAATCGAAGAATATTTGTCATGATGATTTGTTTGTAAGAATTATAATTTTAGAATGAATCTTATCTTTAAATTTTTACAAGTTATAACATATATATATAGGATATAAAAATATAGCTGTTAAAATAAAGCCGTTGGAAATATAGTCGTTGTAAATATAGATATTGGGAAAATAATCGTTAAAAATATATCCGTTTAAAATGTAAGTTGAAATATGAATAATAATAATATTATTAATTTTAAATTATAGCTAACCATTATAGAGAATACCATTGGAATAAAACACCTTTTTAGTTATCTATAATTTAGAGAATCATTATTATACATTATTATAGACAACCATTATAGATAACATAGTTGGAGTTGCTCTTAGAACATAAATAATTAGTTAATATCAGGTAAATATATTTTTATTAATATTGATTTTTTTAAATTAAGAATTTATGTTAATGTTTGTGATATGTATTTTCTATTTTATGTAAATTATATTTTCAAGATAGTCGGGACTCAAAATTTTAATATAAACAAAAAAAAATTGTTTAAAAAATCGAAAACTCATCGTGACCTGAAAAATAAGGTTCTGTTATAAAACATAGAATCACAACTAAATCTATATTTAAGTGTTTGTGAAATCTATTTCATACCATTATTATATCATATACAAGAAAAAATATGTAATGGTTTTTGCTTTTTATTTTAAATACTTAAAATTTTGTTATACCTTGTTGTGAAATTAGTCCAAGGAACACTTCTAATGTTTTTTTTTAATTTCTAATTGTTATAAAAATATAGATAACTAGCTCTAAAACCCATGCGAGACACATGCATGTTTCAGAGGTATATTATGTGATGATGTGATTTTAATAAATAAGCGCTAATATTTTTGATAAGTTAGTAAAATACTTTTCTATGATTTGTAAATTTATAATTGTTCACTAATACCCATTATAGTTGGGGATAATTTTGTTGCATGAGTTGAGTATCATTATAAAGTAAATTATGATTGAATTGATATCATTTTGCAATAGTATCCTAGATTTTAAGATAGAACGAATATAACGGACGGTAACATGATACACCTACATACGCATCTCCTGTATGCGGTTTCTATGTCCCCACATCTTCTTTTGAATATGCTAGCTCCTTGCACACTTGTCAGTCTCGGTGATACGTGTGAAGCTCCGGTTAAACCTCAAGTTTTAACATGATCAGGCCACCTTGCTCTGTTATTTTTGTGTTGTGTTATCTATATTTTTAGCATTAATATGTTCAATCGATTTATATAGAAAGAGAGATAAAGTGCGAATATAATATATTATGAATATTACAGTAAAATTAACTAGAACACCCGTACCTTCTCCTTCATCATCGCAACACTTTGGCCGAAATCTAAAGGCTCGAGGAGGAAATAAATTTCAACACTCAAAAACAAAGCCTGCAGATAAGATGGAGGAAGCTAATAAAGCCAAACCAATATCCGAGCATGGGTTTATGTGTGCGTGTCTTTTACATACTGATTAGGTTGGGAATTAGTTGTTATTTTATTATTTATGTTGTTGTGCACGCATTTCATTCAATGTTTGAAAATTACATAGATACGGGTATATGACGGAGTGGTTTGGAGATGGATACTCAACTAGGTCATTTGAAGAAGGCTTGTGTGGTATATACGGTGGCAATGAAGAAGAAGGTGACAATGTGCATGTCATCTCTCCCTGTATCCAACTATCTATATGTTTGTGTGTATAGTGTATGTTTTTAGACGGGGAGAAGGAAGCAGTGATCACATGACTCTATCTAGATAAGTTAATAAAAAAAAAGTAAAAAAGTCAAAAGTCACCTATATCAGTAATTTGTGATAATATGGTCATTTTCTCGTTAAAATATGTATAGTTACGAATATTATATTTAATTTAATTTATGTTATTTTAATTATTTTTTAAATTATAATCTCTCACATTTATTAGTACTATTTTTGAAATTAATAATACCAAATTCATAATTTAACGATTTAATTTTAAAATCAGAATTAACTTCCACACATGGAGGTTATGGTGGCTCTGGTATATCGGGGTGATGAGAATCAAGAATGCAAAAACAGGCCAATTTTTTTGACAGAATAATCCGGAGAGCCGCAGAGACTCATCAACCATTCCAGAAACTTGTGCATCTGGTGCACTCGGAACCTGTTAAAAAATAATCATTCAACATCAAAAACACAATTTGATATATGCACTACCAACATCACTTAGAGCAAGTTCAATGCAGGATTCAACGAAGAAAAAGAAACTCAAATGCATATAAGAACGGACACCCTAAAACTGATAAAAACCCTAGGGTTGATTTGATTGATAGGAATAACAAAAGCCAAAGTGCAAAATTTCCTCACAACTGCATAATATCATGTTCTTATTATTGCACTTTATTGTAGTTCAACTAGTTAAAGGTACTTGAAATTATCCATCTTCCTGCTATTCTCTGTTGTTGTTGGCCGTTGCCAAGTACTGAAAGCATCAAGGGTGTTCATGTCAGCTCTGTAGTGTTTCTGTGTAAACTCAAGTAGGTTTGACCAGGTGAAATTTGGATATAGTCTAGGGTTTTCTTGGTCCACCAACTCCACCGGTGGGATCACCACCTTATCTTTCTTTGGACACAAAAAGAAAGCAATTGATTTTCTGGCACTTTTGCTGTTTACTACTGCTCTGTGCAAGCAACTTTTGTATCTTCCATTGGTCATAGCCTGCAAATTAGCCGGAAATATTAAGGGAAACTCTTACCTTTGACCTACTTATACTCCATAGCTGTTTATAATTAAATACTTCACTGAGTTCACTTTATAGCAAAAGAACAAGAGTTAAGTATAGAGGATTGAGCAATAAGTTTTACCATCAAAGTGTCGCCTATGTTGACAACAAAGGCACTAGTGTTAGGAAGAATGCACTGCCATTGATTCTCTACTAACACTTCAAGCCCCGAAACATTATCTTGGTGAAGGATGGTTAAAGATGTTGGATCAGAATGAGGTCCTGTTCCTAAAGTAAGCTCTGGTTTCTGGCAGGGTGGATAATAATTAAGTCTCACTATGGAATCATGGTCCTCAAAGAAATTCTTGAAGTAAGACCGGTTTACACCGAGGCTGATTCCCAGTAACTCCATAATCTTGAGTGAAAGTTTACTCATGGCATGGCTATAATCTTGATATACTTTCCTATGTAACACAAAAAACAAAAATTTATTTAGATACAAGATATTACTTAAGAAAGTATAAAGAAAAAAATGATACTATGTTTTAGGGCATTCACCCGAGTTTCGCAAAGTCTTGTCCCAGTTTTTTTGTAAAATAATCTTCGACCAAGGTGGAGGAGGTCTTCTGATCAGCGCAGTATTGAAATGAGAATGTTTCCTTCCATGGCAACTTGGAGGCAAACCTTCCGGTGAAGCTACTAGCATAACCAAAGTTTTCACCTACTTTTCTTTGAGCTTTTTGTTTTTCATGCAGAGAAAGGTGGAAAAACTGATTCATAGATTTATGAGCATCGAATATCAAATTTGTATCAACCCCATGATTAACCACCATAAAAAATCCATGCTCTCGACAAGCTTGGCCGATGAGAGTAGATGGTTCCTTTGCAGCGAGAGGATCACCAGAGAGAAAAGCACCTAAGTCGATGAGAGGGACCTTTAGTTCTTGAGTATTTAAAGATGGTTGCTCGTGGTCAGGCCAAACAAACTCTTTGGGTATGTTTGTTTCATTTTGAATGATCGAAGCATCAAATATTACCTGATGAGAATGATGATTATTAACTTGGTATGCCTGTTGGAAATGTTGGGACATGGATGATTGAGAAGTGGCCATCTTTGTTACTAGCTAGTATTATACCACCAAGAAAGAGTCAAGGTTTAAGAGGAACTAGGATATGTTGGTGGTAATTGTCATAGTACTATGAGAAACTGAATATTATATACATCAACAAGTTACTACAATTTACAACCCAGGGCTCCTATAACATTTATTTGCAAGAGAGGACCTCTTAGCTGGTGTATCATAAATAGTAAATTAGGGCAGTGTGTTTACAGAACAACATTTCCCGATATTTTTGGCGTTTCTAGCTATCAATTTAATTATTAATCTTATAAAATACAAACTATATAAAATTATTTTGTTTTTATATGTAAATACATGTAATCTAAGTATTAATCATATAATATCATATATAAAATTTATATATATATTTGGCTATTTCATGTACATTGCACATAGTTTAAATGATTTGAACTCTGTCAAACAATGATTATTGATATAATTTGTATGTAATAACTAAGTTGTACAAAATCATCCTCTATCAAAATTAGGTGAAATAATTAATTTATATACAAATCAAAACAATCTTTGAAAAGTAAGAATTTGATCTTGTAAAATTACTTGATAGAAATAGGGCATTAAGCTAGGTTCTTAAAAAACAAGTCAATTTGATAACATTATGTAACATTCTAATGCAATGTAACAAAAGGGATGAGAGTCTATATATATATATATATATATGCATGTGTATTGTGTGATGGTATTTGTCACATAAATCATACAATTGATTTTTATTTTTATTTTTGTAAATCAAAGCAAACAGATTCTAAAATATTTATTGGCATCAAAGACCTCTGAATGCATCATAAATGGACAATTTGGGAAGTGTGTTGACAGAACAGCATTTCCCCATGAACTTTGGTGCCTTTCTCTAGTTGACCTTATCTCATTGCAGTATAAATTTAAAATGTTGTTGTTAGTCTAATTAATGAATAGATAAAAGATTTTTATGGTAAATCACTTAAATGTCTAGTATTTTATAATATTTTAATATTTTGTTTATATAATTTAAAATTATTTTTAATTTTGTATTAAAATTTTAATATTATTTAATATCTTGTATATATATATTTGTGTTTACAATGGATAAAATTAATATTTAAAAATTAAGTTCAACCGACTACCAAATTTTTTAATGTGTTTTAATAATATAATATGATATAAATTAGCTTTATGCATGAGTTCTTTTGATATTTTATTTTCTGAAATTTATATTTCTTTTAATTTTATTTAAAATGTATAAAAATATTTTTATATAAATTTTCATTTCTTAATTTATATATTTAAAAATGGATAAAGTTTATATATTTTATTTAGAGATATGTTTTAATTAAAACATTAATATTCTAATGGCAAAATATTTGATATTTGAAATTTAATTATATAAGTAAATATCTAATCATTTATGATGTTTTTTCAACAATAAAATGATAAATTAATATCTAATCATTTATAGATATATTTGAAAACACAATGAGGAAAAAAATAATTATGCTTTAAGAGAACTCCAGCATGTTACTCGATTTTTAAGTTCTCCATAATTAGCTATTTGTTGTATTTTTTTAGTTAAGCTTATATAATTTTATATAGTAGAAAAAGGATGGAATCCAGCTGCACCACACCTCCAATGTCCAACGACTCCAATGTCCAACGAGGAAGTTGGTGTTACAAGCTAGTGTTACAAGCTATTGTTAAGTTTATTGGATCTCACTCTTTTTATTGTGATGTATCCATTAAAATATTATAATGCAGATTTTGTTTATTTGGACTATTGAATTTGATCAAGTGTATTTTCAAAACAATGAAAGGAATTTTCATACAAATTGATCACAAGATGATGCCAATTGGATTTGATTAAGATTTAAGACTGATAATTGTAAATATTCACTTATGATTTAAAATTATTATTTATTAAGAAAATGATCAAAATATCTCACATTTAATAATCAAAAGCCTTAAATACGGAGAGAATGACCCATTTTATTTGCAGAAATGGCATTGTCTGTATGCATATAAGTTTACTTACGAAAAAAGACCTCGTCTCAGAGGTTGTGCTTACACTAGCTCTAAATTGTCTCCTTTTAATCAATGAACTCGAGTATAGTGATGTTTACTATTCAACTACGCATTGTACTAATGCGTGCAATCAGCTGTCAGTAATGTATAATAATGCGTGGCTAAAGAATGCGTAAATGTAATATGCGTTTTTTCAGAAAAATGAATCCGCATCTCCCGCACGCGCATATAATGAGTATAAAGGGTCCTCAGTCCGATTCAGTCGAATTTGACTTAATTTAGACCAATTTTTAAATACGACTAACTTATTTATGACCGAAGTATTTTTGATCAAATTTAATTAAAATTGACCGGTATCAATCAAATTTAACTAAATATGACCGATTTTTGCGCCCACGCGTATAACACTAGAGAAACAATTAAAGAGGGTTCTAGTCCACGGAGTATTTTGGCCCATCTTTATTTTAAAATAGGCATATAAGATCTTCATCTTATTTATTTTTAATTTATTATTTTGTGTAATTTAAATTATTAAAAATATAAAAAATTATAAATTGTACATGTGGATGATAATATTAATTTTATCAAATAAAATTACTTAAATAAAATAAATTGTTTAAAAGGTATTTAACATCAACTTTTAATTTTAAATAAGTCAAATTTTATTTTATTATAAATTCACGCATTTTCTAATTTAAAATTTAAAATACAATTTAAATTGAATACTTTAAACTCATATAAATAGGCTCCAAGTGTGTCTTTATGTTTTTGAAATATATATATATATATATATTCCTATGATATAGAGTCTGTTCTGGGTTAATTTTAAACTGCAAATTGAAGTACATTTGAGATATCTTTTATAATAAACATTCTTTATAAGTTGTTTATTTATTATATATATTTGTACTTTATATTCTTATTTTATATTTAAATAATATAAATTTTACTTTTTAATTAAAATATACATTTGTCTTAATTTAAATATAAAATATTATTTTAAATTTAAAACAAATTATATAAGTTCAAAGTAATTTTTTTGAAAATAACTCAAACGAACTCTTAAAAAGGCGTAGAATTAATGCCCTAACTTGTAACATTTTTTTTATTAAATATATCCTAAATGTCCATGTTTCTTATATTATTGGCTCTCACTCTCCTTTGATCGAAGCCAGAATAATGAGTACTCGGTGAAAATTAAACATATATTTGGAAAGTGTAAGCTTAATTTATAGAATTAGGTTATTTGGTTTATTTTGTCTTTTCGTCAATGCAATTATACATTGCGTAACATTGATGAGATATTGAGAACAATATTATATTTAATTCATTTTTATTTGAATTAATTTATTACATGTTAAAAAAGTTATTGCTGAGATATGAATATCATATATTATATTTAATTTAGCCATTTACAATTTGTTTATATTTTTTACATTCTTTCAAGGTGTTGATTGGAAATTTTTAGATTTGCGGAAATTAGGCTGTTCTGTTTAACAAAATACAAGTAAAAATCAGGTTGTTTTGTTTGTTTTGTCTTTTCTTTCATTTTTCAAGTGAGGTGGCGAAATGAAAGTTAAACTATTGCTGGTCAATAAATTGGCTATAGAGAGTTCTGACTTCTGCGTGTGATGTTTCAGCCCAAAATTGATGAGATTCTGAAACTTAAGGGTTGAGACCGGGGAAGGTGTGTATCAAGTTCAACATAGTTGTCTGTTTCATACTGTATCGGTTTTAATCAAACAATATATATACATTACTAGCATGCATGCATGATACATCATACATGTTCATATATATCATATAAGAGTATTAGTTAAAGGAACCCTAAAAAAAACTCATCACGGTTCTTGATCACCACTTTTTCTTTTAAAAACAAGCATGTCTGCATGACCTAATAACTCGTTTCACATGTAGTGGTTTTTAAAATTGTTGATTTTCGTCATATTGGAGAAGATTTGAACTCATGCAAGTTGATCCTAGCATAAAAAGTTTATAAAATGTAGTTTTTATCATTTGTGTCTTTTGTATTTAGAAGTTTAAGTTTAACAAGTTCCTATTTCTATAGGCAACCAGAAAATAAAAAAAACGTGTACTAAATGATATCGAAAGGCATATATAAGTCAATGAGAGGCACCTTTAGTCTTTAGTTCTGGAGTATAATGAAGATGTTTGAGGTATATAGGCCCTGTTTGGTAACCCATTTTTTCCGGAAATAAGCCATTCTTTCCGGAAAAAAGTAGATATATATGTATTTTTTCTGAAAATAAGTAACTTATTTTTTATTTTGAAGATAATATTTGATTTTAAAATTCTAAAATAAATATTTATCTTTAAAAAAATATGTAAAAAATAAAAATAAAATAAATTACTTATTTTAAGTTTAAGAAACCCCAAACGGTCACATAGTTGTGGTATCAAAATACTATCCCGTGAGGGATTATTTATACACAAATCAATAATGTTCAGACACGCATATGTTCACCACTTCTGTTATGAGTTATACAGAAATCAGCAATGTTCGGATAATATATGATTATGATTATGATTTATGAGTTGGCCACATCTGTCATGAGTCGTGTATGATTATGAATTGGTACAGGACTATATATAGGAAAATGTAAAATTATAACTTACCAATTTAAATATACTAGCCTAATATACTAGCCCATGACCCGTGCTCACGGGTTTAATTAAAATTGTTCAATAAAAATAAATTTATGTTATGTTTTATTATTTTAATAAATAAATAAAATTCATATTAATTCATTGTTTATATTTTTAATATAGTAGTAACCTAATGAACCAAATAGTTAACATATAAAAGATAAATTTATGAGTAATGCTAGGGTACAAAATTAGGGTTTTAAAAAATTGTCTCAAATGATATGGAATTAGTGATGTGTCAATTTGAAAAGTTTTAATCGGTGAGATTTGTATGAATATATTGAGGTCCATTCCATTAAATAAAATTACAATTAATCACTGTCAATGTGACATTTGAGAAATATTTGTGTACCCCACATTTTGTACACCTAGCATTACTTTAAATTTATTAACTCAAACAAATATGTTAATATATTATATAGATATGCATATATACAAATTACTTTTGATATTTTAAAAGAATAAAATCAATTGTAATACGTGTATGGTTAATATTGATCATATATATTACACTAAATTTTATAATGACTAGTAAAATTGTATAGGTTGATTGTAATCTAAAAATCATTTAAAACAAATTGGCAAAGTAAAAAATAATTAACTTTTATATTAAATTTGGTACTACTATATCTCATAAAAAAATTATATATATATATATATATATGTGTGTGTGTGTGTGTGTGTGTGTGTAAGTAATTAAAAATATTAAATTAATTAATATGATTAAATAGTTGAATAATAATAAATAATAATATTTATATGGTGTTAGAAATGCAAACAATGATGCTGTCAGAGAATATCACAAATAGAGTTCATAGAAGAACATATATGGTGACGTCATCAGAGTTTAGAAGCTGTCGACAGAGTTTACTTAAATCAGAGTATACTCATTCAGAGATTATCAATCGACAGAATTTATCATCAGAGTTTGTCAAAGAAGGAAACAGACAAATCAAAATTTGATTTGGACAGTGAAGAAGGAATTCAAATACAATTATATTACATTATGAAAGCTATCATTATCATTATCTGTTTTGTAATTGGATTTGTAACTGTGTCTGTATAAACACATAATTAGGTTTACATTAAGTATTGATTAAAGTCATATTATTCTTATAACCTAGCAGCTCTTAAGAACATTGTTTGTCTTGAAAGAGTTTTGTATTCAGTTCATTCAAGCTATACTTGTGTTCTTAATCGATTATTTGGTACTATTATATTCAACCCCCCTTCTATAATAGTTGATTATCTGGGCAACAATTGTTATCAGAGCAGACATTTGATTACAACTGAAAGATCATATAAACATGTCTGGAAATAAGTATAAAAGTATGAGAATCCCAATCTTGAAGAAAGCTGAATACCCTACATGGAGGGTAAAGATGATGATGTTCTTGGAAGCTACAGATCTTGATTATTTAGACAGAATCAATGAGGGTCAGTATCTACCAACCAAACTAGTGCCATCAATAATTATGGAAGGCAGACAAGTCCCTGAATATTATACTCTGAAGGACAAAAAAAAGTGGACCAATGAAGAAAAACAAGAAGTCTTGAAAGATGCAAAGGTAAGGAATATTTTGCATAATAGTCTTGACTCTGTGATGTCTAACAGGGTAATTGCATGCAAAACTACCAAAGAAATCTGGGATGCACTAGAGGTACAATGCCAAGGAACCAAGGAGATAAAGAAAAATAGAAGATCTGTTCTAATTCAAGAGTATGAATACTTTGAGGCTAAGCAGAATGAGTCCCTTACATATATCTATGACAGATTTCTAACTTTGTTAAATAACCTAGCTTTGGTGGATAAGGTGTATGATAATGAGGATTCAAACACCAAGTTTCTAAGGGTTCTTCCTAAAGAATGGGATCTACAAACATCCTTAATAAGAGATAGGGCTGATTTGGATGAGATGTATTTAAATGAAGTCTATGGAAGGCTGAAGACTCAAGATTTGGAGTTACAGCAAAGAAAGAATAGAAAGAGTAGCAAGGCAAAATCTGTTGCCTTGAATGTTGAGTCCAAGGTTGAAGAACCAAAAGAAAAAGTCCTAAAAGCCTCAACAAGAAAAGGAAAAGTTGTGATGATTAAGGAAAGCAGTGAATCAGAGTTTGAGAAAATCTCTGATGCAAACTCCGATGACTCCACAAACTCTGACATGATGGAGATGGTTGCTATGATTGTCAAAGGCTTCAAAAAGATGAAATATAGGAAGTATAGAAAGCAAGGAAACTTCCAGAAGAAGCATAGAGAATCAGAGAATAAAGATAGATTCATAAAAAGAGAAGATAAAGATAGTAAATCAAAAACTCTTGACAAATCAAAGGTCAAGTGTTACAAGTGTAACAAGATGGTGCACTTTGCTACTGAGTGCAAAATCAAGGAATCTGGAAAAGCACTCATCACATCAAACTCTATTTTCAATTTTAATACTGAAAATATCCATGAATTGAAGTCTTTTCTTAGAACTCTGTATGTTAGCTTTAAATCACAGTCACTTGAGAATGAAAGATTAAAATCTGAAATACAAACTCTGACTGCTAGGAATGACTTTCTTGAATCTGAAAATTCAAACATGCTTAACATAAAGAAAGATTGTGAGAATGCTATACACATGCAAACTCAGTTAGAAATACAAGTTGAATACTTAAAATCTGAGATAGTTAAAAAAAATGAGACTTTCAGAGTTTGGACAAATTTTGGCAAGAAAGTCCAACAAATGCTTTCTAACAAGAATTGGACATCTGCCTTAGGTTATGAATCTGATAAAGAGACACATACTAAGACACACACAAAAAAAAACTGAGTGAACCTGTGAATTTTGTTAGAGCTAGTAATGAAAAGAATACCTCTAATAAATGCTCTAATGGTGTGTCAGAGAATAAACCAGTAAACATAGGGTTACTCTCTCAGAAGCAACATAAAGAAAAGTTGAAAGCAGTCACAAACAAAAACAAACCTAAAAAGGTGAGGAGAAATAGAAATGGTAAAGTAGGAATTACTAAGGAGAATAACTATATGAATATCCATGATGCTCCTAGAAAAACCTGTTTCATATGTGGTAATTCTAAACACCTTGATGTTGATTGCAAACAAAACAAAAAAAAGAACCTGAGAGACCTAGTTCAGAGGTTAGAAAACAAACTAGATATAGAACACAAAATCCCTGTTTTCACTGTGGTAGTTTATGTCATTCAATTTACACATGTAAAGAATATCATAGTTTGTATTTTAATAATTATGAACTATTGCCTCATTTGAATAAATCTCATGTCTTTTCTAATCATACTGTCAAACAAAAATATATGATAAAAGCTGATAAAAGAAATATAAACTCTGACAGTATAAACTCTTATAATGCAAACTCTGTTAACATAAACTCTGATAAAAATACTTCTGCTGCAAAAATTAATAAGTTTCAAAAGAAAGGATCCAAACTTGTTTGGATCCCTAAATCTACTAATTAATTTACATTAATTGATTGCATGGAACCAGGAAAAACATCCTAGTGACTGATAATGGATGTTCTGCACATATGATTGGAAACAAATCTCTGATTTCAGAGTTTGAGGAGAATGCTGACCCAGCAGTATCTTATGGAGATGGCAACATAGGAATAATACTGGGATATGGCAATATTGTTATTGAAAATGTCATCATTGAAAATTTAGCTCTAGTTGAAGGACTCAAGCATAATCTATTAAGTGTGAATCAAATGACAGACATAGGTTATTCTGTGGAATTTCATGAAACACATTGTGAAGTAAAAAGCAAAAAGGATGGCAAAGTGGTTCTCATTGGTCACAGACATAACAATTTATTTGAAGCTAGCTTGGAGGTAAACTTTGATGGTCCCTTAACCTGTTTACTTGGAAAGACATCATCTTTAGAAAGCTGGAATTGGCACAAAAAACTGTGTCACTTGAACTTTGGAAGCATAAATGAATTTGTGAAAAAGGATCTAGTAAGAGGTCTTCTAAAAGTTCAATTTCATCCTGATGGACTCTATGATTCATGTTAAAAGGCCAAACAAAAGAAGACATCTTTCAAGAGAAAGACTAAAAATTCTATTGATCAACCTTTTCATCTATTACATCTTGATTTATTTGGTCTTGTCAACATAATGTCCATTGGAAAGAAGAAATATACTCTGGTGATTGTAGATGATTACACAAGATTTACCTGGGTGTACTTTTTACATAAAAAGGATGAATTAGCTGAGATAATTTTTGATCATATTGCTATGATTGAGAATGGATTACCACACAGGGTAAAGAATTTAAGGAGTGATAATGGAACAGAGTTTAAGAATTCTGCAATAGAGGAGTTCTGCTCAACAAAAGGAATCATTCAACAATTCTCAGCACTAGGTACACCTCAACAAAATGGTGTAGTTGAGAGAAAGAACAGAACGCTCATTGAAGCTGTCAGAACAATGTTAGAAGGAGCAAAGCTACCTACTTACTTTTGGACAGAAACCGTGAATACTACATGCATTACTCAGAATTGCACTTTGATAAATAAACATGGAATGACTCCATATGAAACAATGAAGGGAATGAAGCCAAATGTGAAATACTTTCACATATTTAGAAGCAAGTGTTTCATTCTCAAAAAACATCCTAAACAATTGAAAAAGTTTGAACTCAAGGCAGATGAAGACATTTTTGTTAGATATTGTTTTCCCAGTTGTACAAGTAGAAGGGGGGGGGGTTGAATACTTGTATGTCTTTTCTGCCTGATTTAAAATCAAATTAAAACTCAAACACAAAAATATGAATAAGTACTGTTTTGTATTATTGATTTGTGAATACAAAACTCTCCTAGGGTGTACACAAACCCTAGCAGCTTCTCTGTGTTTATCACATCAACTCTCTCTATCTCTACGCTCTCACAAAATTTCACTCAGACAATTATGTTTCGACTTCTACACTTTTACAATTAGGTTACATAGAGTTTATATATAGAGCTGCCTATCAACTAATAACAGAAAGTAAAATTACAATAGGAATAAAATTCCTAATTATTAGTTGACAGTTTCCTTCTAGAATTCTCTTTCTTTCCCATAACATATCTGCAATATATTTATCTTGACCTTCGAAGACTTTCCATTCCTGTGATCTTCTTCCAAATTTATCCTCAACTGTATAGACTCTAAAATCTTCAGACTTTGATGATCTTCAGACTCTGATAACATGTAGACTCTGATAGATCATAGACTCTGATAGTCTATAGACTCTGATCACCTTCCAGACTCTGATCTTCATGCAGACTCTGGTTTCACTTTCTACAGAAATTCTTTTAAGTACAAATAACATGAATGTTGACTATCTAGACTCTGATTATACATTTCAGAGACTAGAAAGACTTATTACAGATAAACTAATCTAGACCCTGTTCTAGTATTTTGTACATCATCAAATGAATATATTCCTAACAATCTCCCCCTATTTATGCTTTATAAAATGTAAGCATAAATCAAGGTTTGATGATGTCAAAACTAAAGAATAAAACTATTAATCTAGAACAGTATAAAAGAATTATAAAAGAAAAAGAATTACTTCTTATTTAATCTTCTCAAAGGCTGGATTATTCTTCAAAAATGAATTCAGCATATTTTCCTCCATAATTGCCAGAGCCTCACCAACAAATTTCTTCATTTCTTCACTTGAGCATTTAATTTGACAATAAGCTGCTCTAAGATCATTTGCACTGCTTTCTTGATCTTTTAAGTCCTTCAACATCAGAACACTAACTTTCCCACTCATAGGTTGAAACCCAAAGTAATGACCCACACCTTCTTGAAATTTAATCTGTTTTTCTTCTAATGGCATGACTTGATCATTTCCCTCAGTATCAACATATTTTAAAGAAAATTTGCCCATTTGTTGATTTGCCTGTCTATGCAAAATCAGCTTCCTATCAATCTCCTTGAACCATTTGTGTGTGACAGCTTCCTTGCTCTTGTTAACTTCATAAGCAATTTGAAGTAGGAATCTAATATACTGTAGTTCCTCAGCCTGTTTGAAAAAGATAAAATTTGACTGACTAATCCATCTTACACTTCCACCTTCTAAGAAGTAAACCAGCATCTCATTTTTCACCTTTTCTGTACCTCCCTGACCTCCTTGTATCTTTGTTTCAAAAACATTATAAACAATTTGAGCAGAAACCACTTTATTTAAGTGCTTCTGAGTGATCTTCTCAAACTGCCTATCTGTCAAGGATTGAGGATCCCTGGTTAGAGTAGATGTTCTGTCAATGTCAGATTCTTCAAATCCTCCAAGACCTATATTCTTTTTAGATCTAAGTTGCAGATTTGATTGACTACACTTCCAGTATGAAGGTTCTTGAGTTTGATCAGAGTCTGACTTCTTTCTTTGCTTATCAGAGTCTGACTTAGACTCTGATTTCCCATGTCTAGTCCCAGACTGATGTGTTTGAGTTCTTGCTACTCCAGATTGCTTTTGTTGCACATCATCAAGACCCCTAGGACCACGAGAACTGTCACCATCATCACCATCTCTCCACCTTTTAACTCCCCTTGATGTATCCTTGCATCCCTCATCATTATGTCTCCTGGAGGACTCACCTTGCTTCTCCTTCTCCCCCTTTTTGACATCATCATTACTGGTGCAGCCAAAAGAATCTGCTCAAGAACAGTGGAGATATTTACCTGGGCTGCAATAACTGAATCAACCTTGGTGGTCAAATCAGAAACTGTAGTTTAAAGAGAGGCTTGAGTTGTAGTGATAGCAGCTAGAGCATCTTTAAAAGCTACTTCTTTGGATAATTGAAGGGAGTGAATTCTGTCAAATCTTGTATTGAGCAGAGAAGTTGTATTATCAACACCAGTGAGCTTGATTTTAATATGAGAAATGTCCTGGACCACACTGGATAATTGAGCAGCAACATCAGGTAACTCATCTTTAACAGCTCCATCTAAGACTTGATCTTCTTCACCAGGATAGTAACCATATTCCTGTTGAAAGGATTTTTTCTGAAAAGCTTTAAGTCTCTCAGAATGATGAATATCCAAAATACACTCAAAAGAATCTTTATCATTGATTCCTCTTTGTTGTGCAGACTCCCAAGACTGAGGAAACACCTGATCAAAATAGATAAAAGAAGGAGTAACGCGATCATCAGCTTCAGAAGTGCACTCCTCAGCAACAGGCTCTAGCTTTGTGAATGGAGGTGTAGACTCTGGTGGTGGTGTAGACTCTGAAACTGCAAACGAGACTATTGACCTTGACTCCTCCTGAGAGTGATCAGAGACTGTAGACTCTGGAAGTCTAGCCCTTATAGGCATGATTAAGAGTGGTTCTTCTGACTTCGAATATGCAGTCTTAGTTATAATTACAAGATTATCCACCAAAGCCTCCATGACCCTATCTGCTCTCCTTGCTAGAGAATCCACCAGATGAAGATGTGGTCTCTGTGTAAATGATTTCTGAGCAGCAAGAGCCTCCTCCTGTTTAACAAGCTGCACAATCAGACATAGTGAATTGTCATCCATCCCCTGCTCCAACTCATTGGACCAACTCTTTGGAAAATCTTGATCCCAATAAGTAAAGCTAGGTTCAGGATACCCTAATCTGTCATACTTACAGTGGGGTTGGGCACCCACTTTCTCAATCTCACTCAGGCTCTCTACAGCCTTTTCTACCTCTCCTTTTGCCTGGTCCAGTGCCAGCCTTTCAGATATTTTGTCACTCAATGTGGAGGGTGCACTTAAGAAACCTACAGAAGAGGGGTTGAGAGATAATAATGGTGCTTCAATACCTGAACCACCTTGATGGAGGGGAACCCCTTCAAATGTCTAAAGGCTAGGGGTTTCCACCAAGGGGTGAGCATCAACAGATTCTGAACCCTTACTAGCATCTCCTCTCTTTTCATAGTCTGTTGGCTCCAGTATTCCAGTCTCAGGGTCTACTCTAGACTCTAACTGCTTCAGTATGACTTCATTAAAAGGTAGAGTCTGAGTGTTACCATCTTTGACTGTTTGTGCATGAGACTCCCCCTCAAGGTGGATAGACTCTGATAGAATAGATTGGGAAATTACTTCATGAGCATCCATCAGAGTCTGTCCTCCCATATCACTAGGGTTCTCATCAGCTCTTTGATGAGTTGTCAAGGAGGGCTCAACAGCATACTCCCCTGCCCCACTATCACCCAACCTCTGACTAGTTGGTTCTTGTGTGGGTGAAGCATACTGAGCATCTTTATCACTAGTCACCACTGGTGCACTAGTCCCAACCTCCAACTGCCTTGCATCACCTGCTACCTCCTGTTGTTCTTCAAGAATAAATGCATCCAACTTGTGATGAAAGGCCCTGAGATGGATTGCATTGATTGCCTGGGCATTTGTGAGATTGAAGAGTTCCTGCAGTTCCCTTCTTACTCTTTGAAAATATGTGCCCTTGAATTGATCCAGTCTACTTTGGTAGGTTGGATAGATGTATTTGTTGGCAATTGTACCTATATTATGGACAAGATAGTCAGCCATATGTCTTGACAGAGGTTGAATTTGAGAGATCCATTGAATGGCTGTCCTGTAGGTAACTCCATTATCCCAAATTGCTTCATAGTTAAAAACTGGTTGCTCAATCTCAGTTTCCAACTCAGCAATAGACTCTGATGCTCTCCTTTTGTGGACCTTAAGCTTTTTAGGCTTCTTTGTGATTTGCTGTTCAGAGTCTGGCACACGTAGTGCTTTGAGAACTTCATTTGTTCTGCCTTCTATGAGCCCAGCTGCTTGTACTTGGAATGAAGAGTTGAATAAGTAGCTGCAGAGATTTTTGACCACATCCTGTGCAGACATTTGTAGCTCCTGTTCCATTCTCTTCCTTAGGGCTTCATAGGTTGAAAAAAAATCCAAGACTTGAGATTTAGTCTGATATTGCCCTGGATCTTCAACTGATTCCACCAAAGGATATAAGAATAGCAGTGCCTCATCACTTGGAGTAATGATCTCATCAATTAGACACGAGGCTGCATCCAATGGCATTCCTTCCCAAAATGTTTCATGATCAGAGTCTAAAGGCAGTCTAGTCTCTGACTCAACATTAGACTCTGGTTCAGGTGTTTTCTTGATTTCAGAGTCTGGCTCTGCAGGAGCCTTGGGAGCATCTGTTTCCTGCAAAACAGGGTTAGTAATAATAACAAGCTTGTGTGTGTGTGCAGAATAAGCCTTCCTTAACCTTCTGTACTTCTGAGTAAAAGATTTCTTAGGAGACTCAATGTTATAATCCTGAGGTGCTTCCCTAGGTTTTTCAGAGTCTATAGCCTTTTCAAAGACTACAGACTTGGATGGAAGGTTAGAATCAAGTGTATCATGACCTTCTTTTAGCAAAGAAAGACCTTCAACAACTTGTTTCTCTAGAGGGTTGAGCTCCTCATCACTGTGCTCATCTATAAGTCTGGTTTGAACCAATTTTCTCCTCTTTACAACTGGTGTCTGTTGAGAGACACCAGAGGTTGGTTTCTTTTTGGATTTTGGTTTGGAAGATTGTGGAATTGAAGGGGATTTGGTGACTGGGGTAGGTGCAGGGGGACTCTCCAGTACTTGTTCCTGCACCATGTCACCACCAAAAAAAGAATCATTGTAGATAGAAGGTTTGTAGGTTGAGAGTTTTACCTGCATTACCTGTGGATAGTGCATGGCAGGTAGACTCTTCTTTTTGTCATCAATTCTCTTGATGTCAGAGAATATCCTCCTTTGTTGTTTGTAGGCCTGCACACAACAATCATCTGCCAACTTGGTTGACATGTCAGGAATGAAGTGATTAAAGAGAATCATAAGAAATCTATGATAATAGACTTTCTTCCTCCCCTCATGCACATTATTTAATTTTGCTCCCATTTGAGTGAGCAACATATCACCAATGTTGATTATTCTATCAAATAGGAGATTGTGACCAATTTGATAAGTAATAGCAGTAATAGCATCAAATTCACTGCATTTATCAGTGAAACACTTAGCAATTTGATCAAAGAAAAATGACCATTATTTTCTTAAGTAAGGCCTAGTTATCTTGCTCATGTTATCTAAGCTAGCAGAATAACCTATTGCCTTAAACATGTTTTTAATGTCATCATCAGATACAGTTTCATCAAAAGAAGATTTAACAGGCAATTTAAACACAGAATTAAGCACATCTGTAGTGACATCAAATGCAGTCGAGCCAAAGGTGAACATTATTTTACCTGGTTGATCATGAGAAGGATCAACGACCTGTGCAGAACTCCAAGCTTTGGAGACAGCATCCATATGAATCACTGGAGATGCTTTCAAAATGTAACTGAGCTCAGATTGCTCCATGAAATCCATCATTGGGAAGTAATCAGCATCTACTCCTTTCTTATCTCCAAGAGCAGCAACATGATTTGTAGTCATGAAATCAAAATCCCCAAATGTGAAAGCAATCGCCTTGGGTCCCCTCATGACAGTAGAAACGGCAGCCATTAAAGTTGTTGAGTGGAAAGTGATGGAAAAGCTTGAAGAAATTAGCTAGGGTTCGTAAAAAGCTCTGTGAATATTTTTACCTTAGAAAATAATTGCAATAAACAAGTGAGTAAATTGTATGAAAAATTCTATTTTGTTCAAGTTGCATACAATACACACGAGTCTACAGCCTGTCTCCAGTCAAAAGATAACTGTTACCGCCTATTTCAAGTCATTTGAACATTTTAAATGCAATTAGAGTCTGCAGACGCGAATTTTAACCGTTTCAGAGTCTAGGTGATAATTTTCTCAGAGTCTACTGACTCTCAGAGTCTACAGACTCGTCAGAGTCTATAGACTCGTCAGAGTCTAAAAACTAGACTCTGTCAAGGTAAAATACCAAACAAAATATTCCAATAATAATTAATCACAGTGTGTTGAGACAGGGACTATAATTAAAGTACATACTTTGCTTCTTGTAATTTTTGATCACTTACATATTTAACATACCTAATTCACCTACCAGTCTGAGAAAGGTAGACTCATCAAGTGGTTTTGTCAAAATGTCTGCAATCTGTCTGTCAGTTGGAACATAGTGAAGTGTCACAGTACCATTTTCAACATGTTCCCTAATAAAGTGATACCTGACATCAATGTGCTTTGTTCTGGAGTGTTGGACTGGATTCTCTGCAATTTTAATAGCACTAGTATTATCACAATACATAGGAATATTTGAGAATGTTAGTCCATAATCAAGTAATTGATTTCTCATCCACAGAATTTGAGCACAGCAACTTCCAGCTGCAATGTATTCAGCCTTAGCTGTTGAGGTTGATACAGTTTGTTGTTTCTTGCTAAACCAAGAAATTAATCTGTTGCCAAGAAACTGGCATTGTCCTGTTGTGCTTTCCCTGTCTACTTTGCATCCTGCATAGTCAGAATCTGAATAGCCAATTAGTGAAAAATCTGACTCTCTAGGATACCAAAGTCCAAGAGTTTGTGCCCCCTTGAGATATCTAAAAATTCTTTTCACAGCTATTAAATGTGATTCTCTAGGGTCAGCTTGAAATCTGGCACACAGACAAGTTGCAAACATTATATCTGGTTTACTGGCAGTTAAATATAACAATGAGCCAATCATACCTCTGTAGCTAGTGTTGTCAACTTTCTTACCCATTGGGTCAGAGTCTAGCTTAGTAGCTGTTGACATGGGAGTTTTAGCAGTTGCAGAATCTTGCATATCAAACTTCTTCAACAGTTCTTTTACATACTTTGTTTGATTGATGAAAATTCCATCATCATTCTGTTTGACTTGAAGCCCCAAAAAGAAGTTTAATTCTCCCATCATGCTCATTTCATAATTTGACAGCATTAGTTGACTAAACTTTTCACAGAGATTATCATTAGTAGATCCAAATATAATATCATCAACATAAATTTGGACAAGCAAAATATCACTTTTATATTTTCTAATAAAGAGAGTTTTGTCAATGGTACCTCTTGTGAATCCATTTTCAAGAAGAAATTTTGAAAGAGTTTCATACCATGCTCTAGGTGCTTGCTTTAATCCATATAGTGCCTTGTCTAACCTGTAAACATGATCATGAAACTTTGGATCAACAAATCCTGGTGGTTGCTCCACATAGACTTCTTCTTCCAATTCTCCATTTAAGAAGGCACTTTTCACATCCATCTGATACACCTTGAATTTTGAATGAGCTGCAAAGGCTAGAAACATTCTAATAGCTTCCAATCTTGTTACTGATGCAAAAGTTTCATCATAGTCAATTCCTTCCTCCTGTGAGTATCCTTTTGCAACTAGCCTTGCTTTGTTTCTGATTACAGTTCCATTCTCATCAAGTTTGTTTCTGTACACCTATTTTGCACTAACCACTGATCTATCTCTAGGTCTTGGTACAAGTTTCCACACTTTATTTCTCTCAAATTCATTCAATTCTTCTTGTATTGTAATAATCCAATCAGGATCTTGCAAGGCTTCCTCAATTTTCTTGGGTTCATTCTTTGAGAGAAAACAGCTATAAAGACATTCATTTTGAGTGGTTATTCTTGTTTGTACACCACTCTCAGGATCACCAATTATCAAGTCAGGAGTGTGATTCCTTGTCCATTTTCTAGCAGGTGGAAGATTGGTTCTTGAACTTGAAGCTCCCCCTAAGTCATTTGCATCTTCTGTATTTGAGTGAAATTCAAATGAAGAGGCTCCCCCTAAATTGCTTGACTCTGACAAGAGTTCAGAGTTGCTTGATCCAGACCCTGATGAGTTAGACTCTGTCTGTCTAGACTCTGTCTGGATAGACTCTGTCTGGGTAGACCCTGACCTGTTAGACTCTGAATTATTTGGAGTTGAATTTTATGGCTCCCCCTCAGAGTGTGCAGGTTCCTGTGTTGGTTCAGGATTTATTTTAGGGTCTTCATCCTCTTCTTCTTCATTTATCTCAGAACTTTTTACATTTTCAAATTCTAGTGTAGTAGACTCTGACTCATCCTGCAATCCTGTATACTTTTTGTCATCAAATGCAACATGAATAGATTCTATAACAATTTTGATTCTGAGATTAAACACTCTGAATGCTTTTGTGTTCGATGCATATCCAAGAAAAATTGATTCATCTGCATTGGCTTCAAATTTGCTTAGATTTTCAGGATGTACTTTCAGTACATAACACTTGCATCCAAAAATGTGAAAGTGTTTCACACTTGACTTCTTGTCCTTTATCATTTCATAGGGAGTCTTTCCATGCATGTTTATTAGAGTGCAATTTTGAGTGAAACATGCTGTATTGACTGCCTCAACCCAAAAATATACTAGCAGCTTAGACTCTGCCAACATTATTCTGGCAGCTTCTATGAGTGTCCTATTCTTTCTTTCCACAACTCCATTTTGTTGAGGAGTTCCTGGCGCATAAAATTGTTGAGTAATTCCCTTTGATGCACAGTAGTCCTCCATGATTGAATTCTTGAATTCAGTACCATTGTCACTCCTCAGAATTCTTACTATTTTCTTTGATTTTCTTTCTAGAAAAGTGATATGGTCTATTATGTGTTGTGAAGCTTCATCCTTTGAATGTAGAAAGAAAACCCATGTGAATCTTGTAAAATCATCTATAATAACAAGAGTATATTTATTTTTGTTAATTGACATAACATTTACTGGACCAAATAAATCAATATGCAATAAATAAAAGGGTTCAGAAATGGTGTTTATTGTCTTGCTCTTGAAGGATGATTTCCTTTGTTTTCCAAGTTGACATGTTTCACAAAGTCCATCTTGCACAAAATCAACCTGTGGTAATCCTCTTATAAGATTTTGTTTAACTAACTTGTTGAGTGTTTTGAAGTTGATGTGTGACAGTTTCTTGTGCCATTTTCAGCTTTCTTCAGTTGAGGCCTTGCTGTATAGACATGTGACTTCACTGTTTATACAATCCTCCAAGCTGGCTTCATAAATGTTTCCATGTCTGTGTCCTTTGAAAACCACAATGCCTGTTTCTTTGTGAGTCACAAGACACTCTTTGTTGTCAAAGCCAGTATGGTAACCTTTATCTCCAAGTTGACTTATGCTTATTAAATTGTGCCTTAAGCCATCAACTAGAGCTACTTGTTCAATGATGACATTCCCAAGTACAATCTTGCCATATCCCAGTGTTTGTCCTTTGTTGCCATCTCCAAAGGATACTTCTGGGCCAGCCATTTCCTCAAAGTCTGTAAGCAGGGATTTCTTTCCAGTCATATGTCCTGAGCATCCACTGTGTAGGATTAGGGTTACTTTCTTTTCCCTGGTTCCCTGCATACATAAAGCAACTAGTTAGATGTTTTGAGGACCCAAACAGTTTTGGATCCTTTTCTACTAATTTTAGGAGAAACAGGCTTAACAATTTTCACCTTTGGCTTACCTGTCTCTTTTGTTGCTCTAGACTCTGGTGGAGTCTTAACAATGTCATACCAACTTTTATCAATAGAAGATTTTAGCTCATAAAAATTGTAATACAAATCATGATAGTCCCTACACATATAAATAGAATGAAATATGCTACCACAGTGATAACAAGGTTTCTATGGTATGTAGTGACTTTTCAGAGTCTGAGAAGGACTAGACTCTGATTTTATCTCATTTTTTTTTACAATCTATAGCTAAATGGTTGTGGTTGCCATATCTATAACACTTCTTTCTAGGAGCATTAGGATCTTTTTGATAATTATTAGCCTTATTGATGCCTTCCTTACCATTCCTATTTCTCCTAGTTTTGGTGGACTCTGATAAGTTTTCTAGCCTTTCTTTCAACTTAGACTTAGACAAGTACCCTATGTTTATATTTTTCTTAGAGTTATTTGCCCCTGTTTTATCTGTCTTTTTGTCAACAACAGGGGGACTATTGACATATGAGTTTGTGATTTCAGTTTTTTCTTTAGGGATCACAAACTTAACAGGAACAAATGTACTTTTGTCTTTAGTCTTATTAAATTTGCTAGCTTCTTCATTGTTATCATTCTCAACAATAGGTCTTTTGCCTTGACTCTTGTCATAGCCTAGACCAGCAGTTTGACACACGTTTTGATTATTGAGAATTTCTTGAACTTTTCTTCCAGAGTCTGTCCAAACTTTAAACTTAAGCCTTTCTTCTTCTAGTTCTTTCCTAACATAGTCATAGGCTTTCAAAATTTCAGTGTAGTTATGACTATATTTCTCAGAATCCTTTTTGTATTGTTCCATTAATAATAACTCAGACTCTAAATGACCATTCCTTTTAGTTAAGGTTAAATTTTCTTCTCTCAACCTTTCACTTTCACTAGTGAGAGACCTACATATTGTCATTATTTTATTAACCTCACTTTTCACAATCTCTATGCCATCAGAGTCTAAATTAATTAAGGATTCAGGAGTAAAGATTGATACTTGAGTTTTAGGAGATGAGGGTTCTTTGGGAGACTGTGATTTTCTTGAGGAGGATGCCATCAATGCTAGACTTTCATAATCAATTTCATACTCTGAGCTTGAGTCTGCCCAATCCTTTCCTGTTGATAGAAGTGTTTTTCCTTTTCCTTGACTTTTTGACTTTCTGCATTCACTAGCAAAGTGCCCCAATATTCCACAGTTGAAACATTTGACCTTTGCTTTGTCAAGTTTGATTATTGTACTCTTTCTCTTCTCAACCTTCTCATCTTCTTTCTTGAATGATGTCCTTTTGCTAAATTTGCCAGTTCTTTTATTGAATTTCATTCTTTTGAAATTTTTAGCAAACATGTCCATCATTTGACTTAGATCAAACTCTTCATCAAAATCAGAGTCTGTGTCAGTAGACTCTAACTCCACAACAGCTTTACCCTTCTTTCTTGAATCCTTGATTCTTGCTTCTGTGGGTTGTTCCTGTTGTTCTTTCTCAGACTCCATCAAGAGTGCCACAGATTTTGTCTTCACAGACTTCTTATTCTTCCTCTGTTGCATCTCCAAATCATATGTCTTGAGTCCGCCATACAATTCTTCTAGAGTTAGTTCATCCAAATCTCTAGCTTCCCTTATGGCTGTAGTCTTATTGTCCCACTCTTCAGGAAGTGCTCTCAGAAACTTGGTGTTTCTATCTTTAGAATCATAAACCTTACCAAGCATAGCCATTTCATTCAAGAGTTTTGTAAACCTATCATACATCTCAGTGATAGATTCTCCAGATTTTGCTTCAAAGTACTCATACTCTTGAATTAACAAAGACCTAGCTTTCTTCTTGACATCTTTAATCCCTTGACAGTACGCTTCAAGTTTTGTCCACATCTCCTTAGCAGTCTTGCATGATATGACACAGTTAGTTAGAATATAATCCAAACTGTTGAAGAGAATGTTCTTTACTTTTGCCTCCTTAAGGACATTTTCCTTGTCCTCTTTTGTCCATTCAGCCTTTAGTTTCTCAACGAGGTGTTCTTCAGTTATTTTGCCTTCCTCGTTGATTTGAGGCACAATTTTTAAGGGCACAAAGGGTCCTTCATTAATCCTGTCAAGATAGTCAGGGTCTGTTGCTTCCAGATGGTGCAGCATCTTAACCTTCCAGTGGGTGAACTCGTTTATCTTAAGCATATAAATCTTAGAATTGCCATCTTTGTTTCCAGACATCTTTGATCGATTTTAAACGTTAAGCTCTGATACCAATTGTTTTCCCAGTTGTATAAGTAGAAGGGGGGGTTGAATACTTGTATGTCTTTTCTGCCTGATTTAAAATCAAATTAAAACTCAAACACAAAAATATGAATAAATACTGTTTTGTATTATTGATTTGTGAATACAAAACTCTCCTAGGGTGTACACAAACCCTAGCAGCTTCTCTGTGTTTATCACAACAACTCTCTCTATCTCTATGCTCTCACAAAATTTCACTCAGACAATTATGTTTCGACTTCCACACTTTTACAATTAGGTTACATAGAGTTTATATAGAGAGCTGCCTATCAACTAATAACAGAAAGTAAAATTACAATAGGAATAAAATCCCTAATTATTAGTTGACAGTTTCCTTCTAGAATTCTCTTTCTTTCCCATAGCATATCTGCAATATATTTATCTTGATCTTCGAAGACTTTCCATTCCTGTGATCTTCTTCTAAATTTATCCTCAACTGTATAGACTCTAAAATCTTCAGACTCTGATCACATGTAGACTCTGATAGATCATAGATTTTGATAGTCTATAGACTCTGATCACCTTCCAGACTCTGATCTTCATGCAGACTCTGGTTTCACTTTCTATAGAAATTCTTCTAAGTACAAATAACATGAATGTTGACTATCTAGACTCTGATTATACATTTCAGAGACTAGAAAGACTTATTACAGATAAACTAATCTAGACCCTGTTCTAGTATTTTGTACATCATCAAATGAATATATTCCTAACAGATATGTAACAACTTCTAAAACTTTTTCAAGGGCATTCAAAGTGTTTAATCTAAGGACCAGGGTAGTCATGGAATCTATTAATGTCTCTTTTGATGAAGGAAAAATAACAGGGTTAGATGATAAAGATGCTCAGAAATCTCTGAGTTTTGAAAATGAATTGCAGAACACAAACTATGATGAGATAAACACTGATGAGGTAAACTCTGATGAGTTAAACACTGATTCCTTAAACTCTGATTCAGACATAATTGAAATAGTAATTGAAGATTCTGCTCATGTTGAGGGGGAGCAACATCAATCATTTACTGAAATTGGAGAACCAATCTCAATTATTGAAATTTCAGAGTCTGTCCAAACTCTGACAAATACAAACTCTGAAACCCTAAACTTTGATCAATCAAACTCTGAAACCACAAACACTGATCACTCTAACTCTGAGCAGTTAAACTCTGAGTCATCAAACACTGATGGAAGCACATCTTCAGGGGGATGATCAACATTTACTGAAGAATCATACTATGAAGGCACAAATCATAGGGGAGCATCTAGTTCAAGAAATCTTCCATATCCAAGAAAATGGAACAAAGATCACATACCTGATTTGATTATTGGTGATCTAGAAAGTGGAGTGTATACAATGAAAGCTACTCAAAATGAATGTCTATTTCATAGTTTTCTTTCTCAAACAGAACCAAAGAAGGTTGAAGATGCTTTGAAGGATGCAGATTGGGTTACTGCAAAGTAGGAAGAATTAAATGAGTTTGAAAGAAATGAAGTTTGGACCCTTGTTCCAAGGCCAAAGAACAGATCAATTGTTGGCACAAAGTGGGTGTACAGAAACAAAATAAACTCTGATGGAATTATAACAAGGAATAAAACAAGATTAGTTACTAAAGGTTATTTTCAACCGAAAGGTATTAATTATGATGAAACCTTTGCACCTGTAGCCAGACTTAAAGCAATCAGAATCTTTCTTGCTTATGTTGCATACAAGAAATTCAAGGTCTACTAGATGGATGTTAAAAGTGCATTTTTAAATGGAGAACTTGAAGAAGAGGTATATGTTGAACAACCACCTGGCTTTGTCAATCCAAAATATCCAAATCATGTCTACAGATTGGATAAAGCTTTATATGGACTCAATCAAGCACCAAGAGCCTGGAATGAAACTCTAGCTCAATTTCTACTTGAAAGTGGTTTTACAAGAGGTACAATTGATAAAACCTTATTTTACAGAACTGAAGGTAAAAATTTATTATTGGTACAAATATATGTTGATGATATTATATTTGGTTCCACTAATGAGAAACTCTGTGAAAAATTTTCAAAGTTAATGCAGTCCAGGTATCAAATGAGCATGATGGGAGAAATGAGTTATTTTCTTGGATTGCAAGTAAAACAGACTGATGAAGGTATTTTCATAAATCAATCCAGATACACAAAGAACCTACTCACAAAGTTTCAAATGCAAGACTCTGCATCTGCTACAACTCCAATGGCTACTGCAACCAAGCTTGATTAAGACACTGGAGAGCCTGTAGACATTACATCATACAGAGGCATGATTGGATCACTTCTCTATTTGACTGCTAGTAGACCAGATATCATGTTTGCAACCTATCTATGTGCTAGATTTCAGGCAAATCCAAGGGAACCTCATTTGATTACTGTAAAGAGAATTTTTAGATACCTCAAGGGCACAATTAATTTTGGCTTATGGTATCCTAGAGAGTCTGACTTTAAACTAATAGGTTATTCAGATTCTTATTTTGCAGGATGTAAAATTGACAGAAAAAACACCAGTGGGAGTTGTCAATTCTTAGGTGGAAGAATTGTCTCATGGTTCAGTAAGAAACAGAAATTTATCTCAACATCAATAGTAGAGGCTGAATATATAGCTGCAGAAAGCTGCTGTACACATATTTTATGGATGAGAAATCAACTGTTAGACTATGGTTTGAACTTTTTAAAAATTCCTATTTATTATGATAATTAAAGTGCTATTGCAATGACAGGAAATCCAGTCCAACATTCTCTGACAAAACACATCTGTATTAGATATCACTTCATAAGGGAACATGTCATGGAAGGAACAATTGAAATACATTTTGTTCCCACAGATCAACAGTTAGCAGACATATTCACCAAGCCTCTGTGTGAAGCAACATTTACAAGATTAGTTTCTGAATTAGGAATGGTGACAAGTGGCTCAACTCCAGATAACAAGTAGCAGACAATCAGAGTTTATGATAAATTCTGTCAGAATTTGTGGTAAACTCTGATAAAAAATGAAGTAAACTCTGATATTTGGAACATCTAATCTTATGGGGGAGTCGATGAGCTTCTGCTTGTGGGGGAGTCGATGAGCTTCTTGGGCACAAAGTATTTATCTTTTAAGGTAGTCGTCTAAGAGTAGGTCCTCTCAGTATGATCAACTTTATCAATGAAAAGAGAGACTACCAAAGGAATAGGCCAAGGAGAAGAGGAAACAAGTTATTGTCTTGTTCTAGGTACTGGCCAACAGGCCTGGGGTAAAAAATTGCATAACTTAATCTGAGCATGAGTTTTCGATGTCCCTTGATTCTCCATGTGTGTCGTACCAACTGGAAGCTAATGTATATCAAAAGACATAAAATTAAACATCTTGGTAGTTATGTGGTTACCGACAAACGAGCTCTTACACTCTTACACCCGTGCTTTGCACGGGTAACCTCTGAAATCGATTAAATTTATAATTTTTTGATTTTAATGTATTGTTTTTTTAATATATCAGTTATACGGGAGTAAATTCAAAATATATTTTTACTCATAATATTTCTCATAATAATTAAATACTGAAATCTTACGCATACCTAAGTGTTTAGTTACCGAAATATCACTTTGCACAGATGTTAAAATATTTTTAATTAAGTAATATAACCTATATTTCGAGTTTTTTTAACCAATTACATATATTTTAAATATATATAAATTTTCTTATCTCATGAATAACTCACTAATCTCATGTAATTATAAGGGTTAGGCTCAAATAAGAAATAGTTTTCCGGAGAACTACTATATTCTCTATTTATATAATACTATCTCTTATTCCCGTGCAAGGCACGAGTAATCTTTAAAATTTCAATTATATTTTGTAATTTATTTAAATGTATTATTTTTGTTAAAATTCATGAGGTATAATTCGATGATTTAAAAATATAAATTTAATGATCACAGTATTTTTTTTAAATCTATAATGTTTTTTTTGAAATCTATAATGTTAGGAAAACTATTTTTTTTACTAGTATGAGCTTGAACTCTCTGAGTCGAAATACTTGTCTCATGTTCTACGAATTATATATTTTCTTGTTAACAACATGTTTTATGTTTTGAGATAACTAATTTATAGGATGTCGAATTAATTGAAAAATGTGTATAAAAATATAATTATTATAATATATTAAATAAAAAAATGTATGCAAGATTATAAGAGTAAGCTAATTAAATGTATAAAAGAGTATAATAGTAATACAGATATTAAAATTAATTAATTGTTGACATGACATATTGTGTCTGCATGGTTAGTAATGTGACATATGAGATGGAATAAAATCATTCATCAAAAGTGCATGTTGTGGTATTATATAATAGGTAAATTTGCCTAAATTTGCAGAATCAACCGAAATGCCCACAAATATTATGAAAAAACAGACCTATATGCAACAAAAATCGTTCCAAGCTAACAAACAAATCTATAACAACAATCTTGAGCCTCGATGCCTTCAATTTGACAAATATTTTAGAATGCACACCAATAGATATTAATCCAAATTACAAAGAGGAAGAACCACCAATTCTGTAGTTCACAACAGTATTAACAATATTTTTAGCAGCTCCAAAATTGTTACTCAGAAATAGACTTGGGTAAATTTGAACAAAAATCCTTAACAAATATATCGATGGAAGAATGTTACATAACTTTATTCGTACTTATATCAAATATTTATTGGACCATTATCCGTCAGATCTATTCCTGTTTCAAGGTGGATATATGAAGATAGCAAGGACCTGTACATAATATTAGCATCATAAGTGTTAAAAAACGGTTACAGGGGACCAATAGGCAATTATATCTAGTTATACAGGATTAGGGGCCATATATGCTAGCTAGCAAATGGTCCCTAGCTAGATAATTATCATTAATCACCGGCTAGTTAGATATAAGACAATTTAACATGCAGATGTTTATTGATTTCTGCAGAGGACGTCAATCAATTTCAAAGATCAGAAAAAAATTATTCGATACGATTTAAATTAACTTCTCTACTACAAGATAGAAAATTATAGAGGTACTTGATAATTTTATTTGTCATCCAGTTTTGAAGTATAATCTTCATACTTCCCAAAGAATACAGCATGATATTTACTCCAACAAGTTTACAACATTTATATATGTTGAACTAGTATTAAAAAGTTTACTTAAACTCCATTAGTGAAAGGCACATTGGTGGCAGGCAACCATGAGTTCCCAGCAATAAAATTCCCAACTGTATATGCAGATGCCTCACTAGCACTAGTAAGAATACGATAACCTGTCCAAGTCACCCGTTTTCCAGTCGACGAACCAGCACCCGTGTTTGCATACTCAGCATAGAACAATGTTTTTAAGGCGAAATCACCATCCCATGGCAGCCAGCCTTCAGGATGAATAAATCCATCAAGAGATGTCTTTATGATAACGGTTCGTGAATATTTCTTCCATGGTCTTCCAAGATATGTTTTTACCGACCCTTGAACTGATTTAAGTTCATTAGCTGGTGTAACTGTAGAGCTGTGAATAACAATTCCAGTGTTTTGGTTCGGATCAGTTCGGCCTTGAGCAGTTATAGTGTTGGTACCATGTGGTGGTTTTCGAGGTCTAATGTTGCAATTTTGGAAAACAACAGCTGCATTTCCGAAAATAAAATCTACAGTTCCGTAAATGTCACAATCTCTATAAAATTGTCTGTTAGAATGGACATACAGAGTGTCCTGGTAGCCTTCGAAGCTGCATTGATAGAATACTGACAGGTCTGAGCCAGAACGTAGTGCGACTGCCTGCTCATTTTTCCCTCCTGCTGTGTTTTCGAAGGTGATTCCCCGACAAATAAATTCGTCACCAACCACAGCTGCATTACAGAGCATTAGAAGATTCTTAGCATTTACCTCTAAGTTAATAGTTTTCTAATTCTTCGTTCCTATGGACGACTGGACGAGAGTACTTTGTATCACAAACTATTGAAAAAATATTTAAGCACATCTCTGTTACAGGTCAAGATATTTAAACGACTATGTTGAATAGATTAATTTCTATTACTTATATACTAGTGTAAGATACTTGGTAAACGTTTTTAGTTAGCTGGTAAAGAACTAATTTATTTATCATTACTTATTTTAATTTGATATTGACACATGTATAACATCTATTAAATATTTAAGAGCTCACCGACAGTAGCCGAATTGAATGTGGTGGAACCTCCACCTACACTTCTGCTGCCAGTGATTATGGTCTTCCCAATGCCATCACCAACAAGCATAATATTTTTCAAGCTTATTTCTACATTTTCATTATAAGTACCTGCCTTGACATATATCACGAATCTACCACTTCCGGATTTCGATTTGGCAGCTGCAACGCCTGCTGCCACGGTCTTGTACTGACCCGAACCATCCTGAGCTACCACAATATTTGCATTGGGACCTGGAGAAGAAGCTTGTAAAAGCTTTCGATCACCAGGCGAAACCCACGTAGGAAACTTACCTTTATAGGTTGGTTTAGTATCCTTCCCTTTGTTCATAGCTAAAGTGTTGGCAATCAAAAAAGAGACATTACTATCCATTAAAGGGAGCACATTTTGAGTAACCCCTAGCTCAATGAACCCGGATTGACATGTTTCGATATCGGTCAGAGCTGCACTTAGCCAAGTTTGAGTGTCAACCTGGCTATACTTTTTATCAGGATCAACAGTTTTCTTGATTCTGTTGATTGTATAATCATAAAGCTTTAGACAATCATCCCATGCAGCCATTTCGAGCTTATTGTGACACTTGGGGCCAAGGCTCTTCAAGTTCTCATCTGCTTGCAGGCCCTGTCTAGTGTCAGGTTTAACAATGCTTTGAGAAAATCTTGATCATTGTTTAAAGTCCCGTAATTAGAGTGTTTACTCAAGAAATACTCACAAGGTTTCGGGTAAGGGGTTCTGCTACACATTTGTTTTACTTCACTCAGCCAGTTCCCGTAGATTACGGGACTCAAAAAAATGGACAAAAATGCTAAACTAAGGAACAAATGAGATGCCATTGTTGATAGCATATGTTAACACACGATAGAAAAGATGGGACAGAGATTGCATGAACAGGATTGAAGAATGATTTGGATGATTATGCTTATGAAAGCCATTCGTTGCTTTAATTATATAGATATTTAGAAGCTAAAGGTTGGTCTATTGCAAGAGATGGGGATGCACCACCTAATTACTTAATTTGATTGATTAATTAGATTAGTTATAAAATTATACCTATATATCCTGCTATTTTAAGCAGGATTCATAACAACACAAAAGCAATTATAAATACCGTTAGATAACTACCTTCTTAAGCTCTTTCGAAATGTTGGCTTTATATTAGCAATTGAAATGTAACTATTTTTCTCGAGAATTCTCATACTTTCATAGTGTTGACTTGGTATCAAGGTGCTATTAGTACGCATAAAACGTGTTTTGGTGCATAAAACTGCGTAAATTAAATGGCCGAAAGTGTATGAATCTGCGATTAATAACAATTTGTTAGGATAAATGGACCTTACTGGCACGAATATGAAGTGTATCATATGTGCATATATAAGCTTAATGCTTGGCATGATCTATGTACGTAATATCCAGTTAGCCAGTTAGGTTAATACGTACTTGGCCTACTATCGAACATGCGTGTAGATTATAAGAATAGTTATAGTTATATATCTTTATTACATTGACTTGCATGTTTTAGACAACAGAAATTTTTTTGGTTAATTTTGTTATTTTAGTCATCAATAATTAGTTACAAATAATGGCTAAAATTTAAACTTTTCTGTAATTGAAACAAACAACTTTGTAATTATTTGAATAAACAATTAAAATAGTCGTATCATCATTTCGGAGACTAAAAATTTCAAGTAATGAGAGAATAGCCATTCTCTTAAAGACCTTAATTATGATGTCGGGATGAATATATTCTTATGAAGCTCTCTTGAGGGAGATGATCTTGATGATAACCTAGTGCGGGTGATTCTGATGATCTCACCGACGACGATTTGGCCAATATGAGAACTAGTAACTCGACATGTCTTCTTTTTCATAAGGATTGTGTTGTAAAAGTGAAGGTTATGTCAGCAAAAACGCTGGTCATTGCGACAGCTTATCAACTTCTACTGAAAGCGTCATTCAACCTTCTACATAGCAGTTATTTTAAAACAGAGGATGCGACTTGAGCCTACCAAAAACATGGTTTCTGGGTTGCCTTTGGTCAAGCATATCCCAAGAATTGCAGCACCGCGCTGATTGAATCATGTTTTGGATGTCATCTATATTAGTCTTAAACTTTGGGCTATGTTATACTATTTTACCATAATGATGACTAGCTTGTTCTGTTTTATTCGGAATTTGGGTCTACTAAATAATACGTAGTAGATTAATTAGTAGAAAAATGAAATGAATTCGATCATCTTTGAATTTAACTTACAATTATGGGAGAAAAAATCATGTCATCGGATTTTACATATCTTTCAGACATTGTTTTAATCATATATGCATTGATTAATTTAGTTACTAGCACAAACTTATATTGCTCTAATCAATTCTTACTCCTCTTAATCAATTAAGTTGATCACCGTATCTATTGCTTTGATTATGAAAGAATTGAGCAGCGAAACTACATACATACGCACGCTTACTTCGTGACTGGAGGACCAGGATTTTGGTTCATATGCTGATATAATGTTGCATCGATTGTCATTGGCTGCAAAAATATTTGAAAGATAAACAAAAACATCAGTAACATACTATACAAGACATTTCATCATAAAAAAATCTTAACAAATAATTAGAATTATATATTTACCTGAGATTGACATGCAGCAAGGAAGGTAAACATAGAATCTTGCATAGATGTAGGTGTGTGCAACTGATGGGCTACCGGATGAAAAACCAACGGTGAAGCTGCCAGAATGTTAGGGTGGCAGGCCATGACGGTGTTCATGTCTATGGCATGATGCCCCATCCCCATGCCCATCATAGGAGCCATCATTGACATTTGGAGCTGTTGTTGCATGGCATGTGGTAATGTCATTGGAGACATGTTCATTCTACTCATCATAGTCACTTGTGCTTGAAGTTGCTTCATATAGTCAATCACTTCATCAAGCATAGAAGCTTTATCAATCTGAAATTGCTTAGGAATAACCATCAATCAAATTGGAGTTATAATTTACAATAATCTATTGTTAAACAGAAATCAAGAATTAAACAAAATGTGTACAGAATAACCCAAATCGTCTACACTAACAATCCATCCTTCCCCTCCAAAGGGCGATTTTAGTAAATAACCAAATATAATACTTGGGTTAAGGGTCAGGTTGGTAATTTTTCTTACATCTCCCCCTCCCGGAGCCCAGGTATCATATACACCACCAAAATAAAGAGCCTTGAATACTAGAAGAAAAGCACCTATACCTAACAAGATTAAGTGAATACCTAAAATTGTGGTCATTTTATTTCTATCTTTCCATACATAACGGAAGAATGGAAAAGATTCTTCAAGGGTCTCAGGTCCTAGAAGTGCATGATAAATACCCCCAAAGCCCAATACTGCAGAGGAAATTAAATGAAGTAACAAACAAGTGGAAAGACATTAATGTGACGACCGAGAACAACTACAGCTTGCTCTTTGTTTTTTTCTTTCACATTAATCATGTGAACATGTAGAAACAGTGTTCTGGGGTAATGATTTGGTTTGTGGACTAGTTTCATCCGATATATTCCATAGAGAAAAAGATAAAAGAAATTTGGACCACACTTTAAAAGTAATGTCAAATTGTTAATCTAAACAAAACTCGAAGAAAAAAAAATCTAGGCAATATATTACAAAAACATATGAAGAAATTAACTAGTAAGTTAGGAAATAAAACCAAGACTAAGAAGAAAGCGTAAAATTTCACGGGAAATGGTTCTCCTAAAACCTAAAGTTGTTCGGAGAAGGGTTTACCAGAATTTTATATTATGTTATGTTCTAACAATAAGAGAATGCATACCTTATTACAATTCGGAACCATCTTCTGCAGTGTTTGCATCCGTTTGTTAATCCTATCTCTTCGTTTCTATTCGAGTATCAATTAAATTACCAAAATGTTCATATAAGAAACATAAAAACAAGAAAGTACCAAAATATAAATGTGCCAGTATGACAGGAAAGAATAAGAGAAAGTACCCGTTCAGACTGATTGTGGCTGGCAGCTGCTCTTCTTCTTTTAGTGGAAACGGATGACTTCTCGTTTTCCTCGTGAACTGTCTCCTTCTATAGACAAAAACATTTGTAACATTAGACATGTGTGTATTTAATTAGGCGGACTTAATCTAAAATTTTGAAATAATTTAGTAGTTCGAATTGGGTTTATTTCAACGCTGCAGAGATGAACAATACGAGTTCGAGAAATAATTAAGGACTTGAGGTAGATGTTAAAGTATCGAATATTTGTTAATAGTCTTAACAGTGACAAGATAACAGCATAACAAACTCCGAGAATGCTAAAGAAATCTCGAATGAACAAAGTACACCTTTGTGAGGACAACTGCATGTACTACTAAGTTTTACTTTTAAACATACCGAAAAATACTTTATATGAGCAATTGAGTTATCAATATATAGTAGACTATATATAGAATTAATCTAGTGTACGGATATACTACAAATTCACTTGCACAACATTATATAGGATAAATTGATTGAGGTTTGGTACCCTTGTATAATTAATTTATGAGTTAATAATATTAATAAAAATAACCTGAGGTTTGCTTTGACAAACGGAGTTATGGTCGTTGGCTGTGTGCTCCTTGCCGGAGCTTGCATTCCCCTGAGGTGAGGGTGGACGCGCCACCCTCACCTTTTCAAAGAGCATTGTGCACGACTCGACCTGCCTGCCCAAGACCGAGTCCATCACTTGCATAGAAGAACCCTCCGCCATGTTATTATTATTATCAGTGCAGGGAACTAGTGCATCCATTACCCCAGTGGCTGTACCAACGGTGTTGGTCCATGGGACGAGCTCATTGGTGACATCTTCGACTAAGTTACGGTCAGGAATGAAGGTGGCTTGGTCAACTATGGACTCCAGGGTGCCTCCTAGGCATGGCTTGTCCCAAATGTCATAAGGCAGTCTTGGTTGTCCTAAACCATGCTTAGATAAGTGCCCGTTTTCCCAAGTTAACTCGGCTACTTCATAATCTAACCTGAAAAATTGCATCAAAATTGATGTACATAATAAAACTATAAATTATTTAGAGAAAGAAACATTAAAACCACAAAGACCACAAACAACGAATGATACATAAAAACATGTACCACATTGCGGAACTACATAGGGGCTAGACAAAATCGAATTTCTAAAAAATTTGCAAACATATATATAAAGTTTCAAATTGGTCTCGAAAAATCATGAAAATTATTATAAACTGTCTTTAAATATTCTGTTTCAAACATTGATGCACAATATCGAGATCGAGAGAGAGTACGTGGGAACATCATGAGTTAGATAGAGAGAATCAGATTGAGTAGTGAGCTTGATATCATCATCAACATCCCAGCCAGGTACACACTGACTCATCTTCTTGATACAAAAAAGAAGAAAACTAGTAGAAGTTACATCACTTGCTTATTCTTGAACTAACCATATTCAAAAAGCTACACATTGGTAGTATGAAAAAGTAAGTACTAGGAGCTAGATTCTAAGTTAGATTTCTTTTGACATTTGTGGCTATAGAGATAGCTAAAGCCTAGTTGTGTTAGAAAGCAGCTTTAGCCATAAATTATAAAGAGAGAGAAGAACATTATAGAGGAGAAATGGTCCCTCTGTAAAAAAAAAAGAGTGAATGGTGGTTGTAGATGGTCGTTGGGATATCTTCGCCTGGTTTGGTAGGGAACTTATATAGGCTATGGTGTTTGGTTATATGAATTTTAAATTAAACTTAGGAAGTAAAAATTCTTATATATTTAGAACTAGCCTGAAATAAGTTACCACTCTCTAACGGGGTCATCGGAAGTTACACGGTACATATATGTATTTTTTTTATATATTATCCTTTAAATGAATTGAAAAATTATACTATTTAATAATAATTATATTTTAACATGTATTTTAAATAATATATATGAAAAATAGTTTTATAAAACTTTTTAATTTTTTCCATGTATATTAACTTATGATAAAAAATTATTATACAAATATATTTTTGATATGTTTTCTAAAATAAATTTATACTTTTAATATTTTAATAATTAAATAGAAATCATTAACTTTTTATTTATTCTTTTTAGTAATACATACTTAAAAAAAAATCATTTATTAAAATTTATAAATTAAGTTTTGTAGTCATTATAAATAAAATTACTTGAAACCATTTAACAAAAAAATTAGTTAAAAAGCTGAAAAACTATAAAACAAAATCAAGAAGGCAAGTTATACCAAACACAGTTATTTACTTCCAAGAACTCTCATCCATAACTTAGTTATAAGGAATTTCAAGTTATTCATATAACTTGAAACAAGGAATTTCAAGTTATTATGTTTTTCAAGTGAATGTAGTGAGCAAGTGGGATGAGGATGTGAATTTTATCATTTGCCAACAAAGAAATTTTTTCCAAATTTAGCAATAAATCTAAAAATTCCGAATTTGATTACAATCATGAGATGCCTACTACATGTTTCCACCGTACTTTTGGTCCCTCCCGGCCTCTTTCTGTACATATAAATATATATAAGTTATTTTTTGTATATTATTTAGATTAAGATTTTATATGTTATAATTTTATTATATTAAACATTTATAGTATAGTGAGTATATGAATTCTTGACCCTTACAATAACCTTTTTACGTGGAATTGTCAAAGCTGATAACCTGTAAATAAATTTCCTAACTTAAAAGTTATGAATTTAGGGAGTTGGATATATCTTAAGATTGAATACGTTGATAGAGGAATTTGATGACTATAAAATTTGTGATTATTTATCGAAATTTGAGATAACATATAATAACTTGACATGATACATAATATGTAGGACTCGTAAAGCATATAGATGAGCATACATTTTCAAATTTTTCGATAATGACAAGTCACCAGAATACAGAATCGGGTCTTCACTCACCAAGCAAACTCCTCAAGGATTTAGGATTGAAGACAAATCTCTGCAGACCTTCAATAGATAAGTTAACGAGTCGAGAAGGAGCGTACTCTTTGGCGAGCCAATTTTACCATGATTTTCAATATATCTTTATTTATGACATGTTTACTGTTTTTAAACTAATTTTTCATATGAGCATAAGTATAAAAATTGGACCAATCTTTGAGAGACAATCACTCCAAAAATTAAGTTATTGAGCAGTCAGTCGAACCCATTCTTCACTTGCTCAAATTCCAGATATAACAAGATGCTTGACCATAAATACAATACTTCAATGGATCAACTAAAAGAAAGTTGGTAAAATTTTATAATAGGGGTCATTTGAAACACGTACATCTGGAGGTGTTTTGGGCTTTAAGGTCTCAAATGTTTAGTTCCTCTAAGCCTATATGTTCGAGTTTATTGTTTTATTGGGTCTGGTTATCTTTCAATCTCAACTTCTAAGCCCTTTGGGCTTAGTTTATATTGTCTTATTTATTAGTTAACTAGATTTAAAATAAATAAAAAATCAACCTATAAATTTACAAATCGTTAAGTTTTTTGTTACAAATCAATAAAAAAAATTACAAAGTTATACGCACTCATTTTCTTTTCTAATTGGATTAGTACCTTTACTTGGCGAGTCTCTTTTGTTACTCCTTATTTTCATTTTGGGTGTATTTTGAAAAGTAAACTGGAGACTAAATTTATTTATGAGAAATAAGTATTTATTTATAAAAAATTACACTTTTATTTAATTTTTCCTGAAAAATAAGTGTTTATTTCTGAAAAATAAGTTTAACCAAACAGGTATTTAAACTAAGAAAAGTATGAATTAAAAAAAAAGTTAAAGCTTACAAATTAAAGTTAGGAATTATTTTTTATTAATTATTTGTTAAAATCTTATAAATTATATTTTAATTTATTTCTATTTTTAATAACTTATATGTTACACATATCAAATAATAACTGAAAGCTAAAGTTTTAATTTCTTTTTTCAAATAACTTCAAATTAAACTAACTGATTTATGTACCATCAAATCTCTAAATCACCATTTTTTCCTGCACACGAAATGATTAATTACCAAACTTCCATCAGAAAATTGTTGTACTTTTCTGACTTTTGATCATTTCTAAACCACCACAATAAGATTATGAACCAAAAAACTAATAATAATAATCTAATGTGCACAACCACACACATATACATACAAAAATGTCTAATCATAACCCTTGATTTTATCATATTGTAACAAATACGAGTAATATATATACCCCCTACACATGCAATCACAGTATATACCCCCTACACATGCAATCACAGCCTTAAGAGATAATAGTAACAAAAAGCAAATTCATGAGAGAGAGAGAGAGTACACGGTCCCACATATCTAATCTAAACAACTCTATAACAGTGATAGTAAAATTTATATAAGCCCTAGTTTTCTCAATTTCTTGTGTGCGAAATTGAAATATTAGATTTGCATTTTTTTTTAATTCCTTGTTGGGTTTTAATATATATTCGATTATCAACATAACCCCTAAAAAATCTCATGATTTAATGCCATCTTCACCGAGAAAAAGCCCATTTCCTTTATTAAAGAACCCCCTCAAAAATGTGTTTTACAAGATGCGGCTTCACTCTCGCTCCAATTCAATCACTCCCCCTACTGAATTTGATGAAACCCATGTCTTGAATCCGGTTTTTAACGGGGTTTCTTCAGGACCCGATTGTACTTGTTTGATTTCTGATGAGAATTTGGCTTGTATTTTGTCCAAAGTTGATGAAAAGCAGTTGGTTTTGTGTGGTTTTGTGTGTAAAAGATGGGAAAATATTAGTGGGAAGTTGGTTAGGAGACTTAAGTTGTTAGATTGGGAGTTTCTTGATTCGGGTCGGTTAATTTGTCGGTTTCCTAATTTGATTGAGGTTGATCTTGTTAGAGCTTGTGTGAAACGTAGTCATAGTAGTGGAATTTTGTTGAGTAGTAGATTGGTGTCGGTGGAGTTGAATTCGGGTGTTTCTAATGAGGGGTTTGTTAGGAAATTGGATTTGTTGGAATCGGGGTTGGTTGATCTGGGGATTCGGGTTCTTGTGGAAGGGTGTTTGAGTTTACGGAAGCTTGTTTTGGTTAACGTGAGTGAAGAAGGGTTGAGTTGTGTTGCTGAGGGTTGTAAGACTTTGCAGGAGTTGGAGTTGTATTGTTGTTGTGATTTTGTGTTGGGAGGGATTTCGACGTGTCGGAATTTGCAGATTTTGAAGTTGGTTGGGTGTATTGATGGGTTTTATGATTCGGTTGTTTCGGATATTGGGTTGACGATTTTGGCACAAGGGTGTAGAAGGTTGGTGCAGCTTGAGTTGGTTGGTTGTGAGGGGAGTTTTGATGGGATTAAAGCTGTTGGGCAGTGTTGTCAAATGCTCGAGGAGCTGACACTTTGTGACCATAGAATGGATGGTGGATGGTTAGCGGCTCTGTCATATTGTGGTAATTTGAAAACTTTGAAACTTCAGTCTTGTAAGAGTATTGACTCGTCTCCAGGTCCTGATGAGCATCTTAGTTATTGTCCAACTCTTGAAGAATTGCATTTGCAGCACTGTCAGATGAGGGATAAGCAAGGTGTTAGAGCATTGTTCATAGCTTGTCAAACTCTTAGAGATCTTGTTATTGAGGATTGTTGGGGATTGGATAACGTAACATTTGGATATGCTAGCATTTGCAGGTATGATGTCAAACTCTTTTTTGCTGACTTCTAACAAACCTTAATATTCTTGGAACATGATTACTTTTGATGATATATATCTTAGTGTTTGAAATTTACTTTTTTATACAGGGTTTTTTTTTGTTGGTTTTGTTGAAATTCAGTTTTTTATACACGTGTTTTTTAGTTTGGTGAAAAATTAGTTTAAGTAGTTTTGTTTAATATCTGAATTGTATTTGCAGTTTTGCATATGTGCTTAACTGAAGAAATTCACAGTAACATGCAGAGTATTAGAAAGAAATGGATATATATGCCTAAATGCTTTGACATCGCTTATTATCTGCATATACTATTCTTAAGGAAATGATTATTCAATAAAACTGTTTCACTTCGTAAACGTCGCAAAGATAAAGAGTTGGTCATTCGGGGCAGAAATGCAGAATCTCAGTTATTGTAGTAATAGCAAGGGAAGTAGGCGAGTAGCTAGATGGGTACCAGTTACCAGGCTTCAATAAGACATGCAATTCGATATCTGTTGGCAGAGCATGCAAATTGAAAAAGTGACATTGTATGTCATGTTATCTCCCTAGTTATTCGGCCCTAATCTTATGTTATTTCATAACTGAGATTCAGCAACTGCATGAGATGTTCTCATCAATTATCATAGTTTTTAAAATAATTCATAGTTGAGTAAACAGGATATTAAGTCTAACCATGGAACTGCTGTATAATGTGTCAGTGTATAGATATCAAAGTATTTACCTTATTTAATATGGTGTGGTAATTACCTCGCTTGTCATTTTGTAGGAGAGTAAGGCTTCTCTCTTTAGAAGGATGCTCATTACTTACAATGGAAGGTTTGCATCCTGTAGTCCTCGCTTGGAAAGATCTTAATAGGCTTAAAGTAATTTCATGCAACAATATTAAAGACGGTGAAATAACAGTAGAACTAGCAACATTGTTTTCTTCTTTGAAAGAGCTGAAGTGGCGACCAGATTCCAGATCAATTCTTTTATCAGGTCTTGCAGGAACTGGAGTTGGACAGAGAGGCGGTAGATCCTTCAGTCGGAAGTAACTAACAGTCTTGAAACCTACATCCGAAGATGCAAGCATTAGCTGAACATGTCTAGTTCTCTTGATTTACTTCACAGCTTAACAACACGTGTCCATCTTAAACCCACACCGCGCTTTTTCCAGACACAAGAATATAGTGTACACGGTGATGGAATCTAACTTGTACCCTTCTCTTTGTTCCATTGGTGTATTCTCAAAAAGGTTGTTCTTAAATGCATAGCCCCAAAATTAGCCTGACTGTTATGAAACATTCTGGTAGCGTCTAGTCAATAAAACAATGGACATTCATTATTGTACACCACACTAGTTTCCACAGCAATAGAAATTTAATTATTTGTATTTTGCAATGGAAATATTGTAGTTGTATTGCCTTGACTTATTAGATACTATACTAGGGCATGTTTACGAGAAATAGCCCTATATGGCACAATTTGGAGATAAAATGCCCAAAATGACAGCTTGTATAAATGGTCCCAAATGGCACTCCAAAACGAGGTTTCGTGTAGCGTTCGGAAAATGAGCCGAGAACGCTATTTCGTGTAGTATTTTAGAATAATAATAAAAAAGTTCCGTGCAACTTAAAGTAGCGTTTTGCTCTAAAATATTACATGTTGTGTTTTGTCCCTAAAACACTACTACATCTTGTGTTTTAAATTTCAAAAATTAAAAAAAAATGCTCAAAACGCTACACGAGCAATTACTCTGAAACACTAAACACTACTTCATCTTGCATTTTGAACTTTAAAATTAAATTTTTTTTTTGTTCAAAACGTTACATAACGCTACATGATGTAGCGTTTTGAGTAAACGCGACGCGAATTAGCGTTTTAGAATGATATTTGAGGTTATTTATTCGATTTGTGTTATTTTAGGCATTTTGTCTCCAAATTGTGCCCGCATAGGGCTAACACCCCATGTTTATTGGAAATTTATGAATAAATTACAAATTTTTGAAGTTAACAGGGTTTTTACAATATACTCTCTTTGTTCCTTTAATGTTCCTTTTGAATTTGACATTTATTTCTTTTGATTCAACTTTTGTCACGTTTTTTTTAACAGACTTTTGTCACGTTTTTTTTAACAGACTTTTGTCACGTTTTAAGATGTAAAAAAACTTGTATTTAATACTAGATTCATAATTGTATATCAAATTATATTTTTTTAACATGTTTATATTATACACACGACAATGAAAACACACGGGCCTACTTTTCCACTAATATATTTTGTTGTGATGAACATAATTAGGATTTAGGATGGTAATAAAATAAAATTCTTACTCATTTGTGAGAACAATATTAATTATACTAATTTATTAGTAAATAACAATATTAGTGATTTGCACCATCATCATATTGACTCTGTACTTCTCTTCACAAATTTTTAATAGTCTTTGGTGTATATCTTTTGTATCCTCTTGAACCTCGAGCTCAGAACCTCCACTAACACACCACCAAAATTATTTTCAATTTATTTGTTCACCAACAGTTGATTAGTAAGTAACACCCCAAACAAACCCAACTCTAATACATTTACTAATTTGTTATGGATGAAAAAAGTAGAAAAAACAAGAAGGCATAAAACAATTAAAAGAAAATCTGTAAACCCATCTCATATAGTAATGCAAGTATATTATATACCATAAGATGTATCTTAGGTAATTCCCTAAAATATTGGTACAAAATAGTATAGGGTCCCTAATCTCAATAATAAATAAAAATAAATCTAATCAATGACCATAATTTACTTCTTATCCTAAGAACCACTTGATATCATAATATAATAAAAATCGAGATAATATCCAATCAAAGACCAATCAACTTGGAATTTCCTTCTAACAATTTCCACTTTCCTCTCCTATCACTATTTTTTAAATTGACAACAATTTTTTATTTCATTTCATTCTTCTGACCAAACGGAGCACTATAATGGTCATCATATTCTTAAAATAATCAAAAGGGTTTAATACATATATTTAAAAAAAACATAATGTAGTTGCAACAAACAGCATAAAGTTTGTCAACTTGAAATGGAAAGTTGCATCATTCTATCAATCCATTATCATACAACTGTCTTAATCTAATGCGCAATACCAGTGAGTCATAGTGACAGATAATAAACAGAAAGAATATCTAGTGCATGTCAGACAACCCGCCAGAAACCACCCCTTCTTCCACGGGTTTCGGCCCCCCACATGATCTCGAGACTGACTCAAAGAGCTTCTCAATCTCTGGTGCGCACCTGGTGAAAGACCGACTCCAAAAGTTGTACCTCGGATTCTGCTCGATAAAAGAACAACTATCAAATTACTTGAATTTATGGAAACTTGCAATATGTTAAGTGCTCAAGGGAAAAAAAAAGAAACCTTTATGAGTTCAATGAACGTAATTAGAAGCCCCCAAGGATGAGGTCGATTAACAATGAGGCGTTCCAGTAAAACTCTGGTAATTTGTTCCTGGATTACTTCCTGTTACCAGAACTCAAGTCAATTTTTAAAACATGCTAAAAAGTCGATTGGTAAAAATGTCATGCAAAATAAATTTGGTTGTGCACCAATCTTTAAAGGTCCCTCCCCCGTTCCCTTGAGGGGAAAAAAATCCAAAATTTATGATTTATAGGTCAGTATTCGCTACTAACTTAGAACAAGCAAAACAAAAAGTAAGCCCCAGCTTTTCACTAATTCTTTGCAAAAAGATATGGCATCTGGCTGATAACTTTAGAAAACTACTGCAACCGTCTGTATGCTTTCAACATGAAATGTTTGCCGATTAGGCTTCACTATATAATTAACAATCCATGCTTGCATACATACATAAACCTGTGACTAAGTAAAATTCAGTAAACAAAATGGAACCAACAACAATACTGTGAGGATTCCTTTTATATTTTTTAAAGGAAAGCATATTTACCTGGTTTGATTCTGCAAACAAGTAGAGCAGGATGAACGAGAAATAATGTGTATGATTGTTTGGATAACGTAGTTGGTTAGCAACTGCATTTAGAAAGAGGTACCGCCCTTCTGTGTCTAGCTCTGTGATTAATAACTGAAAGATGTCTAAAGCAGCACCGACATGGAATGCAGCCAATGAGACGCTTCCCTGTGCATGAGGGGGAGTTCTTGCCTGCAGCTGCTGTATAGCCTAATAATACAATACAAATCCTATGAGAAACTATAAAGACATATCCAATGATCTATTTGGCTGAGTAGGGAGTATTGTTTATTCAAAATGCAAGGCTTTTGTATGACCAAATAAACTTCTTACAATTACTAATAGTTTAGAATATATAACTTACAATCACTTTACTAATGATTCAACATGCCAAGAAAAAGACAAAGTAAATGCCAAGGAGTTGTAATAAATTAGCTACATGAAAAGGAAAACAACTATTGCATCTTGTACATATCATATTACTTTTGTCTTCTAAATCAACAAGCATACATGTTCGGAAAATTATGTCCCAATCAGCAAGCAAGCTATTCTATGTTCTAGAGGTTGAGTGTGGTTCCTAGATCAACCAACAAGTGGTTTATAGAATACCACAATGTCGATCATTAAAAAATTCTCGGTGGGTGTGATTCTTATTTATCCACTTAAATTATCGCGCTTTAAAAAAAGACCTTTCAGTGTTATGTAGACAACAATGCTTTGTTAGTCTTCGCTAAATAAGTCGACCAGAGAGAATGTGTAAAACGAGAATAGGTGGTCTCATACCTGCATTCCAACATAAAGTACAAGGGAGTTCATCAGAGGTACATTGTACCGAGTTCCAGCTCGAGCAGCATCACTTGGTGGAAGTAACAGCTTTTGCTTCAGCTCAGAAAGAAAAGAAGACCCTTGTTGCTTTGTCTACAAAAGAAAATAGTAAATAGCAATTTATAAGAGGTTCAAGACAGAATTAAGGAAATCAGATATAGTGGAACAACATTAAATTACTATGGTACTATCTTAAATGCTCATCATAGACAGTTTATCCTCATGCATATTGGTATATTGATCATCAAAAAACTTGTATACCTTGAGGAATTCATCAACATCACTCTTAATCTGCTTCGCTCTCAGAGCTGCATCGACCTCCGAGAGAATACGTGGGGCCTGAGTGATCTCCGCCAACAGATCAATCTAAGCAAGTAATAAAAAACAGTTTGGTTACAATCAAGCAAAACATACTGCATGCAATCACACTTGACGAATAAGAGACCTTTAAGTTAGGAGTTGAAGGATCTGGAAGCCTCATGTTGCGAGGAAATGCACTGAGGATTATATTTCGCATTTGTATGCAACTGGGAGGAATAACATCACAGAAGCTGAAATGATAATCACAGAGGAATTCTGGAAAATCATGAAGTAGCACTAACAATACCCTCAGTGAACCTTTATACAGAAAATGAACCTGAAGAAGATAGTCAAAGTATAAGGCATTATTTAACTGTAATATGAAATGAAACTGAAAATTCAGTACAGAAGTGTATATATGTGACCAACCAGCTCTCCGAGTTCAGCATTCCTCAAGAATGGCTCCAAAAACTGGAACAAATCTACCAGTAAACGCTGGAAAAAAGGCCAACCCTTCTGAGGATTCCCGGTCAGCAACTTTGGCATGAAACTTCTATGGCTCACCAGCTCAAGCCAAGCATAACTAACATCAATTAAAGAAATCAACGATATTCGAATTGTTAAAATATTTATATAATCAAATAATGAAAAATTAAGCAAAGAAGCCAATAATGATCTGCCCGATAGGAGTATTTCACAACCAATCACCGTGTAACTAGTAAGACTAATGTAACATGAATACTCGTAAGAAAGGATATCATGATAAAGGACAAAAGACGTGGAAAAGGAGATCGTAAAAAGGCAAAAGACGTGTGGGTGTCATTCGCCATACTAACCTGAATGCAGGCATTTTAAGTGGTTGCAGTGCATGGAATGCATTTGCCAGTGCTATCAAAACCTGAACACATCAAACTAATTTAGTATCCGATGCTGTACAACTTTTTAAGTCATGGAAAAATAAATGTCATACACCTCACCTGTAAGTTCGCACCATCAGACACTGGCTCCAAGGTAGTCAGGTCAAGCAGCCAGTTGATGAACAGCCTGAAGTAAGGTCTAGGATTGAAAGATGTTTTTTTCTCCTCTGCATCTTTATGAATAGTTCTCACAGTAACCGCCAGAACCTACGGATATACCAGAGTTATACACTTGGTACATACAAAAAAACATCTCCCTAAAACTAAATTTTAAACGCATTAATGATTCCATATCAAACCTTAGACAACAGAGATAGTTTACTTGATCCCTGGTCTGCAGGAAAGAACTACAAGGAAAAAAAAGTAAGAAAACAAATTTAAGAAAATTTGATAACAAGGTCAACAAGTAAATCACAGATCATAAGATCAACTAGCTACCTTCAGTATTGAAAAGACGAGTGCGGCATATATGTCAATAGCAAGGAAAGAGAGCGGCTGGGTTTGTTGATGTGATTGTAGACAGTGAGACACGGAGAGTTCCTGCAGTAGAAGTAAACAGTTTAGTACCAAACTCTAGGAACACCCGAAATATTCAAAATAAAGCTGCAAAAGAAGCAGACTAATAAGAAACCACGGGAAAAAACTATAATAAAGCAGAAGCACCATGAGAAGACGAAAGAATTTATCCAACATATCATCCCCTTTCAGCAGCCCACTTTGCAGCAATTGCAAGACAAAGTGAGCAGAAGCTGCATCCTTTGCCCCAGGAAGTTCACATATCTGATACCATTCTGCAAACAGCATTGAGACCTACAAAGTACAGAACCAACAACAAACAGATGGTCATATTCAATTAAATATAAATATACCAAAACTCATAGATTATATAGTGTCAGAGTTTTTCCAATGAGAACTTTAGAATATATATATTCCTATATCTCCTTCAATCTATCCGGTTTTTGAACAGCAACAGTCCAATCAATCCTTTTTTTCCTAAGGAGAGAATATCAGAAACTATGGCAATCAAGGGACTGGTGCGATAGGCCATTCAAAATGGATTTCAACTACATGAAGGAATATATTTAGCTTTATCTATTTCCAATAAATACTGATGTACATTTATGAAACCAGTGAAGTAAAAGATCAAGTTCTGAAATGAATTTCCTCATAAGTAATATGAAGTGCAGACACTGTGCTATTTTAGAGTCTTAAACAGCTGTGCAGACACTGTGCTACTGCAGAGTCTTAAATCACTTTGATGTTAAAATGGCATTTTTAGCTCAAGAAGCACACACCTGATTGCGAAATCCAACTGGATCCGGTTCCGTGGAGTCCAAAAGATTGTACTCTTGCTGACTTGCTGCAGAGGGACCAGTAGGTTGCTGCATAAATAGGAAACTGTAAGGATATATACCAAAAGAAAAGAAAATTATAATCATGACTTGGCTTTTGAGATGCAGAGCAAAGGGAAGAAGATTTTCTAATAACCTTTCTGTCTCTAGAGTATCTCAGGTTATCCTCTTTCCCAACAGCAAGACCAGATAAAGCAGTACCACTAGCAGAAGGATTCCTAGCAATCTCCACGAGCTGTTGTAATGACTCAGGAGATCCAGGCCTTGCTGCAAGCTGTATGTAATAACAGTTGTTACAATTTACATGTTTACGAAATAGATATAGAAGTAACATAATAAATAATAAATAGAACAAACCTTAGCAAGTGCATCAACAAGATGATGTAATTCAGATATGACTTTTGAATTGTTCATTACTAGAGTTTGAATGAGAGAAACAGCAAAGTCCGTGGCAGCCTCTGCAATTATATTAAATGAAAGCAGTTAGTACTTCCATTACACAAAAGCATATTGCGAGACAAGCCTTTATCTTAATACATACTATTCCTTCCTGCATCAAGAAGCTTCGCCATATGGACATTATACTCTGCAAGATTAAGCAAGTCGGATCGAATAAGGCCAACAGTGATATCTATGTTGAATTTTCGTTCCTCGTCGGAGTAGATTACCTATACATGGAAGATCCTTGCTCAGTATGCACATAATATCAAAAATAAAAATTATTTTGGTGATGTATATTTTTGGACAAGTTACAGATAGAAACAACCCTGAAAGCTAGCAACAGCTTGATATAATTAACTCCCACAAATTTATGCACAAAAGTAAAACAATATTACCAAGTACTTTCAGGCTATAGTCAATTGTACACCATGATATACAGCTTATGTGATAAAGAAGAAATCTGATATTTATATATTAAATAAATTTATAAATGCAAAAAAGAACATATGGACGCATCAAGTCATCAACAAACAATGATTACATATACAAAAGAACTTATTCCTTCCAGGTTAAATTTCCTTTAGGCATTTCATTCATTTGCTTAATACAATTCAAGAATATTAAATTTGTCATGATTTGCATTGTAGTTAATGAACCACACCTCCATTTAAAATTATGAAGCCTACGTGAGTAACTATAAAAGGATATACAGTTCTTAAACAACTGAACAAAACTTCCGCAACTACAATCAGCAGACATGTGCTCAATTATTGCTTACAGAAAAACAGCCCTGTAAAATAGCAATTATATCAATCTTAATCAACAAACTATTCTGCTGCATGCTGGGCAGGATTTGCATATCTTAACAATGAAATTGGATAAAAATGTGCTACGTCATAGGGCTCATATCAATGTATAATAACCACTCTTCTAGGACACCATTATAATCCATCAGTACAACAATTAATGAAGGATGGCAATAGTCAATGGAAAGTAAATGTATAACTATCCCGACTATGCAACTTGTAGAAGCACAGCATACTGCATGTAACTGACGACCAGTGTCAAAATATGGAAAAACTAGGGTACCGGTTTATGGAGTGCCATCAACTGATTGAAAACCTGATACAAGCCACGACAATCAATTGAAAAGGAGACATAACTAGAATCATACCCAACTAGTCAGCTCCTTGACAACAAGCTTGCTAACATCACGAATGGCAGCAAGAATTGCAAGGTGTGCACCAATGTGTGCATTGTTTGACTCGTTTTCATATAGCCCTTTGAAAACCTGTCATATTGCATACATATTTAATATGGGTAATAAAAGGTTACATAAAGAAGGCTTTAAATGCAGCCAGACGGCCAGACCTTCTGAGCTACTGCCAATGCAGCTTCATCTCGACTTGTGCACCTTAAAATGATCCCCGGAACCTCAGCAACAATTGCCTGTACATAATAACTGATTATTTAGCACAATACATTATTCAGTGAAGAAGATTTTATTCTCAAGGGATCTAACTAAAACAGGACCCATCTAAAGGTCCAGCCTAACGCCAACAAACACATCAAAGGTTAGAAGTTTTACCTGAATATCAGCTTCTGCACCATCAGTAGTAACTAAAGTTTCAAGCTGCAAAGAACCAGAGACATTCTTATCAGATTAATGAAACAAATATCAATTTAGACCGCTCCTCATATACAATACCACCTCTTACAGGGAAAAAACTACTTAGAAGAGCATATGTTACAACACAATATAATTGTCAGTTGTCTAACAAAAACTCCTACCAATCCAACATACAAATTTACCCAAGAGGAGCATCAGTTTCTGAATTCAAATATTATATCAAAGTATTATGTAAATAGACCATATTAAAAAAGATGTGAACGTTTGACAGCACTTCTCAATAGGTCTGTATCATATTGCTCCGGCTGTAATTAGGTTCTACCGGCCCTTTCCAGCCTCATTAGAAGATCTTTATGTAAATTATGACGATCTGTCCATGACGTGGACAATATATATAGATCACAAAGCAGCAAAGTGTCTGAATCACAATTCGCAACATATATTCAATGTAGACTATAAAAACAGCTGATAAATAAGTAGCTTTCTGTATATGAGCCATATCGTAGATTCATCTAAAATTCAATCGTGTGAATCCTTTTATTAAAAAAAATTCAGTTTAAGTTTCTATTAAGTACCCAAGTGTTCTACAAGTTTTAGGACCACATTGTATAACCAAAAAAGTGACACACTCCAACCATCTGTTGAAAACTGAAAAGGAAAAAGGAAAAGTAACAGTCTCAACCTTCTCTGAAACAAGCTGGTACTTGTCCAGTGCATCGCCTGTAGTTAACGATGGTTCTGAAACGCTGCTTCCAAGTCGCTCAGTTGTGGACGTAGAAGGTAACGACTGAACAGATACTCCAGATTCCTGATAAGATGATAATTCAAATTCATGTCAGTAGTTACGTTGTAAATGTAACTGTGTATGTGTGTGTGCGCGCGCGCACACCACACACGCTTTTTTAGTGTTTGTCTGTTGTATTAACTTTTGAAGCAATTGTTTGTTCTGCAGACTGCAATTCAGATGCCGAAGCAGAAGGATAAGAAACAGGGATAGCATCAGTTTCAAAATTTTGTTGAACACCGCCTTCAGCCAACCCAGAAGGTATTGTGGAAACACTGAAACATAGAGCATAAGAAAAGGAAAATAGCGATAAGATAATATTAGTAACAACAGCATACAGAAAAAAATCCATATAAGTCCAAGGCTAATTGGTTGAAAGAACACCTAATTTGTTTTTGTGAACCAGCATCCAGTTCTTCAGGGCCAAGATCAAGGGAATGTGCAACAGCACCCATTCCTGTGTTGCCAAGGGCCGAGTAGGGACCAGAATTTAGTTGACCAGATGCTGAACCATATGCCTGGGAAATGCCGCCACTTACAGATGTCGAAGGACCAAATGGAGACAGATTTGAGGTTTGGCTAGACTGGTTTTGCCATGGTAACCGGACAAAATCCTGCAAGATACAAATATATATTATTAAAATATCTATCTAAAGGTCATGCCTCGTGATGGCTGGTAAGAGCAAAGGGTTATACCTCATAAACTCTCTGTTGAGAGTGTGACAGACGCCCAGGTTTAGGTCGCAGGGCCTCAGGTAAAACCCCCATGTGACCTTGAGTATACAGGCTTGTATCAAAAAATGCAGGACCAACACCCTCCCTCTGCTTCCTTCTTATAGTGAGTTGTTGAGATATTTCACCATCAATAGTCTGAATAGCCTGTACAACAAAAATTCAAAGTCAGCTGAAGTAGAATCAAGAACAATATTACAGCAACGTCATTTTATATTTTTTAAGAAGCGATCACAAATAAAAATGTATGCATTAAATTGATATTTAGATCCAATTAAGCTCATGTCAACAAATTATGAGAGTTTCCTTTGCCAAACTTGATGAAGAAACCTTTGCCTAACCTTCTCTGTTGCAGCTTGTTCAATATGAGCACATCCCAGATCAAGGTTATCATTAGCAACAAGCTGGACAGCTTGTTCAAGGAGTTCATTTGCAAGAGTCAAACCCTGAACTGAGCTCCTCAAGTGACTTATAATTGAAGCGCGAAGAGGTTCCTAACAGAACAAAATTATACATATATATAAGTACTTCAATTTAAGAAAGCCAAGTAACATCGTGAATTCAAAACTTCAGGATATGATGAAACAGTAATGAGTAATGAGTTATAGAACTACAGAACTTATTGAACTTCAGGATCTTGACAACTGATATGTGATATGACGAAACAGTAATGAGTTAGTTTTCATAAAAAAAACCTTGCATGTCACATGGGCAAGGCTTCCAGCCAAACTTGCCACCATTAAATGTGCAGCATTACGAATTCGAGTCTCATCTGATTCCATAGCATAGTCCTGCACATAAATGTAGTTAGACAATAAACCATCAGAATCCAGAGTTGGTTCAACAAGTCTAGTGATATAATGAAATAAACAAGGTAACCTTCAGCACTAGTTCTTTTGTTGTTTGAGTTGCAATAGAAACACTGCGCTGCACAATACTAGACACAATTTCTTTGATAGACCGATCCATAACTGCAGGAAGTACACTGCAACCAAAAAAAATAACAATAATGCTTCCGAGACAAAATCAGCAAACTTTCAGCAGCAAAAAATAAGAAGTAACAATGGCAACCTCTGGAAATGCCGCTGCAGTCCCAGACTCTGCAACTTGGGGTTGACCACCACTTGCTGTTCAATATTAGACGCTGGTGTAGGAAGCTGCAAAAGTAACAAGCATGTGAAAAACTTTGATTTCTAATGATCTCCATAAATCAAATTAAAATTGGGACTGGCATGAAACCTGGCTAACAGTATAAGGAGATTGCACTTGTAGAAGCCCTTGAGCAGAAGGGAGCTGATCAGATAAGACGAAAGGAGCAACCTTCTCATCCTCCAATGTAGGAGCAGAAAGATGAACAGAACCAGCATACTAATATAGTAATGAGAAAACTGTCAAAACCAAAACATTATGACAAATGCAAGCATCCACTAGGACATTATGAAAGCAGGGACAAACCTGGGATAATAAGTGAGAATGTGTTGTAGGATGGACAGGACTAGCAACATCATGTGGAAGCTCAACTTGATTTAGAGTAGACACTATACCCGGCTTAACATCACCAACTATTGATGCCTGAGGTGGTGCAACATCTTTGTTGGAAAAATCCGGATTTCCTTCTGTTTCCCTTGGTCTGTCCTTGAGAAGAGAACTAGGAGATACATCTTTCATATCCACGGCAAGGTTTTTGAATAGAACCTAGAAGGCAAGAGAATAGATAGAAAAGTGGACATTTAATACATAATCCACATTTTGTATATCTAAAACATAAACTTAGATAAGTAAACATTTACCTCAATGTCAAACTTAAGGTTCATTTTTAAATTTGGCATTGCATAAATCTCAGTTAGTAATGCAAGAATACCCATGGTCCAAGGATTGGGTGGTTGATAAGCTAGACTGTTGTGACAAGGTTCCAATATCTGCAAATATAAAGTTAGCATGACTGCTACAAACCACATCCTCCGATGTGCACATAATTAGCCAGAAACATACCTTCGAGGTAAATGGAATCAAAGCAATCATCAGACCCTTCTCATAAGCCTGCAAAATTCAGAGGAAGAAAATTGAAGTACATTTTCTTGAGTAAACCTATTTATACAGGAAAATAACCAATTAAGAGAATTTTTCAGACAAAACAAACAAACCTCTATAATTAGAGACTTAGGATCAATCTCTCGAGCCCGCAATACTTGATTCCTGCCTATTGTAATCTTCCCAAGCCAGCTACCCAGGTTCTTTAACAATGAACGCTCCTCAGAACTTGATTTTATGAGTTCAGATCCCAACAAAACCTAAAACAATTATTTAAAAACAGAAATTAGAATGTTTGACAAATAACAGAATTTATATGCATAGGAACATAAAAAACATGGCATAAACCTTGCAGTTTTCATAGGTAGCTTGGACAATCTCTTTGTTCAAAGGTTTTGAATTAACTTTGTCCAAGAACTTCAAGTACAAGTCATGAAAATTTGGTTCAATGCTTGCCCTGACAAGATAACAGATTTAATATGAGATCACGCATCCATTTAGGAGGAAGGAAAGACAATGCAGCAACAGCACTCCAAACTATTGATTGAATGATCAAGAATATTATTATTAAAGCTTGTTTGGCAATTAAATACCTTTTCATCACCAAATATTGGGCAAACCAAGGATAATACTGCTCTTGGAAGAACTCGGAAAATTCTCTTGCTTTAGCTTCCGCATTAGCTGGAGATAAGTTATTTATGATAAATGATATTTTATCCTGAATTTCTGATGCTGGGGCCTGTAAGGAATATTTTACTGATATTAGGTGCATTAAAGCAAACCTTCAATTGAAAAGCTCTGTTACTCAACCAGTATCTTTAGCAGAAATAAGTTTTCAGATTAACAATGAAAAGAGTTTACCAAATCTAACTATACAATTAGTTATAATAATAAAAACTACATATTCAGGACTCGTTGATAGCCTAGCCTAAATGAACTAGCCCACTTCTACAAAATTAGAAGCATAATAAATCTCGCTGCCAATATGCAGCCTAAAAATTAGATTTATCAGGTCCACATCCAACCTTGCCTATTTATAAACTTTTCGTATGAATAACCTAAACAAAATAAATCAACTAACAATATACAGGAGGCCAAATTTTATACCTGAATTGGAGTTTCCCTTCGCTCTGCAGCAGCAACAAGCGTTTCAATATTTAAAGCAGAGCCGAACCCTGTTTTTGAGCGGGTGGGACGAACAAAACCAGTGGTTGAAGATAATGCAGGATTGGATGTACTCTGTAACCCCATTAAACATAAAAAGATGAATGACAATCGTACAAAACCACACTTACAAGCAAAAGGTATCCCGAAAATTAATATTCAAGTTATACACAAGTATACAACTAAAACAGAAAGCATCAACTTGCCTTCAGTGTGCTAGATGTATCACTAGAGGGAACTGAAGCATTTGTTGCAGATGATAATGCTGGTTTCATGTAGCTGGAAAATGGCGGAGAAGCTTTATGTCGTTCTTCTAAAGAGCCCTGCTGCCTCTGTTGAAGTTGGACAGGAGAAGATGTTATTTGCGTGCTACTAGATCCAATTGAAGGGAAAGACGACCCCTGCATCTAATTAAAAAGAGAAACTTAATACCATGGCAATCTAGTAAGCAAGACATTTTGTTGAAGAGTAATAGTAAAAGAACCAATCTTGACCAAATCTAAGTAGCTAATTTAAAATAGTTTTTGATATTTGCACAACATATAGTGCTTATATCCCCCAGTACAAACTAGAAAGCTTGCAACACTTAACGGTGTGCATGCATCAGCACACTCCAAAGACTGGGACTGAACAACCCACCAGACCAAACAAAATACCAATACGATGTAGAAGGGCAACAGCGATTCAGTTAGAAATGAATCTACAGACAAGAATATACCATGAAGAAAATATAAAATGAAAGAAACTGTGTATGTTATTTAAGATGTAGATTGTAGCCAGAAAAGTAGCTATGTTTCCAGTAAAGTAAGACTACATCCTAATTATTATCCATCTATTTCACATATTCTATTCATGACAGAGGAAACAAAAGATCATTTCTACTCCATCAAGAAATTCTAACAACTGCTATTAAAATGAAGCAGATAAATTTAAATTATTAAGGGAATTTAAGAAAGTGGAGTAGTAACTTCACAGATGAGCTTCAAACAGATGGCAGTGAATCACAACACAATTGTTCGACACTATACTCAAGCAAACCATTGTTTGATATCATGGTATGTAAACTATAATGTACTAGTATACAACTAATTTCAATAATGTATACCAAGGAATCAAGGATAGTAGGATACTAAGAGAATTTGATATATTTGAACTTTAAAAGTAATTCCTACTTACCTAAATTGTGGATGTTGAGCTGTAACATATATATATGCCAGTGTTAAAATTTTGCATGATTTTGGCCATAAATGAGGTGTCAGGTGCCCATAACCATGAAATGTTGTGTTACACAGGGATACAGATACAAAATTGTCCGAGTTGGGATAACAAAGGTAATACAAATCAAAAAATTTGAAACTATATCCAACTGTAAGTTCTCTTGAAATTATATCCCGCACAATGTATTTTTTGGTGCAGCATATATACTTAAAAACTTAACACTCCAGTCTATCATTTATGCAAAAATCTTGCTGCATTCGACAATAATTTAATAATATAACTGAACATTCACCTCTGCTTGTGCTGCAGTAATAGAATTGTGGTGTTGATCCACAGCAGAAACATGGCCCACATCTAGTTCTGAATGGCTTGATGAAATTCTGGCAAGTGCCCGTTCAATGAATGCAACAAGTTCCGAGTGAGTACCACGTAGATGAGATATTTGCAAAATATGATTGCAATACTGTGGCCACTCGATCAGTCGGTCAACAAACTGTTCCAGGGCTTTGGTTCCAAAAACAAACATCTGCAATGAAAAATAATGCTAATGTTGTTAGAGACATCTCACGCTGGATACAATTAACTGTTTGGAAAAGTAACACCTACTTTTGAATCTGCAGGTTTGCGTAGTGCATCCAAAACAGCACGCAAAGCAATGCCAAGTGTGAGATGAGTAACAAGTTGGTGTTTAATAAGTGATCCTGTGAACAGATTTTTTAGGACAATATTATTACACCATAACTCCACAAGTACCAACTGCTTGCAGTAAAAGCAAGGACATGGAATAGAAAGAATAAGATAATTGAGTGTCTCTATACAGTAACATTTATCAAGTTCAAAACGCAAATTACACACATATTAGCACAGGAAAAAAGTGAAAACCTAAAGCAAATTGCTTAGTCCCATGCTAGATAGAAGCTAATGAACTCACCAAAAAGAACTGCCGCGATCTTGAGCTGCCTTTCAGGGTACTTGTTGAAGAATTTGTATTCTTCAAATAGATTTGCAATCATGCACTCAAATATAGATTGTTCCCTGAACATCCATATTGGCAAAATTAAAACGGGCAAGCACAGGCAAAGAAGCTTGTAACTTCCACTTAAAGTACTAATTAATTATATGAAGACAACACCCGAAACATTACAATTCACTTTTAAAGGTTCAAGAAAATTCAAATTTTTGATTTCCTCAAAAATTATCTCACTTCTAACTCTCAATTAAAATAAACCAAATAAAATAAGGTGTCTTATTTCTTTTTCCCTTGTCCAGTAAAAGAATCCAGGATCATATATGATAACAGGGTTAATTTTTTTTACATCATCTCCATTTCCCTCCAAAATAGACTAAATAAACATAAAAACATCCTAAAAAAATACTAACAAAATTATGATGCTACATATAGGTGTCTAGGTAATCACGCAAAGGGTAAAACTTAAGGACATGCCTCTTTTCAGATGACTCTTTGTATCGAGCAAGCATTTGAATCATTGTATCAACCGCCAACTGGCCAGAAAACATCTGATGAAAATATGAGTTGATCTCTGTCTCAATATCTTCTGCATATCCATCAGCAGTCGAGGAATCCGTACCACTAGGATTTGTGACCCTTATATTAGAATGCAAAACAGTCACATTAAGCTTCTCTATTTCCTCGCAAAGACTGCGAGAAGAAATTGAGCTCATATTAGCTTGAAGGACCTGCACAAAAATTGAAACACGCCTTAGATGAGATTTAGAGATAAAAGATGATCAGTTAATCAAACGAAGCACAAAAACCTTCAGAAATGTCGAAATTGTTTCCGAATAAATATTCCAAAGAGAACCAGATTGATCGAAACGGGTGGGTGGTGTATCCTGAGTACTGATTTGGAACTCTTTTATGAACTTGAGGCACTCCTGGAAGTATCAAATGTATTATCAGAATATCAGTACAAAACTCATAGCTTCTCTAGAAACAGGAACGAGCAACGCGAAAATTTCTCTTTGCAGATTAGCACAAGAAATACAAAGCTTAGATAAACCAGAAATAATATGGTACCTCGAAAAGGGTATCTTTATATGTAATTAAGTTAGCACTCAGCCATTTTTCCAGGTCTACAAATTCTTTTCGAGATGCAAGGGCAGCCATCCTGATACCAAAAGAAAAAGGAACCATCTCCAATACCAGTGATAGAATCTGCAACATCAAAAGAATGTGCAAATTACAATAAGTGATAGATAAACAAGTAAATAAACATTAATAGTCTAATACTTAACAGCTTCGGAAATTTACTACTACATATTCAAGTATGAACTACGTCTACTATTGCAGGAAGTGGAGATGTAAATATCATAGGATTATTTATACAAATATAGAACGACAGGAAAAAGGAAAAGAGGGGAGCAAGAGAAGGGAATAAAATAGGACTTCAGATGAGAAGTGCTTTCATAGGTATAGGGATATAATTCGATTCGAGCTACTCACAAGCAGCTCGAACTTGTTTATTATGACTAAAAACTCGAACTTGTATACAAATCGTGCTTGGACACAAGATATTGTTTTTTTAACAATATGATCCAATCTTAGCTGGATTATGTACCAAATTTGACTATCCTTCTAAAATAAATTATTACTTCAAACTGAAACTAAAATATATATATACAATTATAATAGATTCATATCAACATAAACGATATGCTCAACTCCGCTCGTATAAACTCAGCTCGACTAGCTCGCGAGTAAACTCAAACTCGACTCCGTAATTATGTGAGCAAAATCAGGGATAGAGACTTGAATTCGTATAATTTTCCTGCTCAGCTACACTTGTGAAAATATACTCGAGCTCGAACTTGTTAAAGAAATACTCAGCTCAACGAAACTTGAATTACAGCCCAAGATAGGTATTACATGTACTTTATTTCATTTCACTCGGCAAGATTTCTCACACACTTAGCTAGAAAATTTTAACTGATTGAATCTACCAAATTCAGGAATGTTCAGCCTCCTAATTGTCAAACCAGAGCAACGTGGCTGAATAAATGAAATTGATCATTTAGTTTAACTTAGTTATGTCAAATGACCTCGCAGTTCTACTGTTTAATAGATACTGAAACACATCCCAACTATAATATATATACCTTTAGCTCATGGCACAACTCCAAAACTATAATCATATTAGACGAGTCCATGCTGAATGCGTCTATAAATCCACGCAACAGAAGGCTAGGGTTGACATGCCAAAGATGAAGGATCACACTAGCGCCAGTGGAACTTTTCAGCAACTCAGGAAAGACAACGGAGTAAACTTCATATTGGAGAAGATTATATACCGTCTGAAATTTTATATAAATAAGGATATTAAACAATTGTAAGACAAAAAAGAACACTATGAAGACTCGTCAGCATGATAGAACAGTACATTAATGCTCGCCATTCCCAGCAACAAAACCTCAGGGCACAGCTTGAGAGGATACTCCAGCATTGATCGAACAGAACCTGCATGTCCCCTCTCAGCTAGCTGGCACAACACCTCCACAAGATCAAGACATAGCCATGCATGATTTGCATGTCCCAGATGGAACTTGTGATCATTGACGGCATCTATGTAAGCCTGCAATAAGGTTTCTAGTTAATTATCATAAACATCATAAAATCATAACGAGACATATTAGAAGAAGCTTCATACCAGCTGCCTTCCGGAATGTGCAAAGCTAAATACTTCGGGTGGTACTGAGACAGCATGCTTCAGAAAAGATAGCTGGCCTTCAGTATTCTTCCATACAAAGCCGCAAACAGCATGGAGCGGGAATAGTTCCTGAAGTAATATTAAAATGAATTGTAGTTATTAGTTACTACAGCGTGCTTGAGCGTGCTTGAGCGTGCTTGAGTATCCTGATTCTATTTATCTCGTTCATATAATCCTATTTAAGTATTCCTGTTGCTCCACAGAGTTGCTTGAAACTATTACCAACACAAAAGTACTTTCAAGTAATTGTATAAAAGAATGACACAATAATTCATGTTTTATATCATAATTTTACTTGCAACTACTGTTACTAGAGCTCCCATTCTTGGTCAGCATAAAAAAAAAAGATGAATTTTTAAATGCGTACACATTCAGCAAACAAGGCCCTCTTTTTTGTGAAAAGGAGAGAATTAAAAATATATACCTGACATGCATATCTGTAAATGGACATGAGAAGAGCAAACGAAGCCTCATTGGGAATGTAGAAACCCTCATGATCAAGATTTTCAAAGACCTTCATCAGGTTGATTCCTGGAGCCTGTACTTATGCTAATTTATTAGTAATGAGAACACTTGAACTTGTTTATAAAGAAAAACTATTAGACAATAAGATGATGAGAAGTAAGGTTGAAGGAAAGATATAACTTACTAGTTGCTTTATGGATTCTATGAGCACATCGACATTCCAAGAATCTACCTGAGGCAAATCAGACAAGCTGCTGCCGTTGATAGCAGAACAAAATGTTAAGTAGGTACTCTGGTAGCTATCAAGTCCAGCACTGGTGCGGACAACTGTTCCGAATATTCTAGCAACAGTAACTTCAGTCAATGGTAAGAATAAAGATAACATGTCCTTGCACTGTGAGACATTCACGGTACAACCATAACCGAATTCTGTCATCAGCTCAGCCATACTTAATTCTTTCTCCATTTCAGCCAAGATAGTATCAAATTCATTTTCAGAGCCATCATTGAGCATGTCCAAATTCCTGCAACATGAATTAAAAAAAATTAACCTTATAATGTTTAACAACCTTAATTAAATCCAATAGCTTCCAAGTAGGAAACACACAACACTTGTTTTTAAGATTGGCCAAAAGCCCCATCACTGAATTCAGAACTAATTGCTGATCGAACAGCAATGAGAACACTGAAATCTCTAATACAAAATTACCTGAAAAAGTTGGCTTCACGCAATTCATCTGTTATCAAAGGAGATAAGATAAATTCAGAATCCTCCTTCAAATGAACTAGCGATAGTATTTCCATAAATGAATCCACATGCTCTGAAAGTCCTTCCGATTGATTGAGGAAAATTAAAATGTTTTGAATTTGCTCAGCAGAATCCAGTGACTCATGATTGGAACATAGCTGAGCAATCTGATTTATGCAGAAATTCTTCCCTGTAAAGCACACCCATATAAATTATTAATTAGATAAGCAAGACAAAGAGGAGAAGAGTATTGGCAGTATACACCATGTAAGGTCATGGCTTTAGACGAGAGTATATACAACATACCGCACATTCTGACATCAAGGTTTTCAGACTCTGATAAAGCAAGACCTATTACAATTCTTTCGGGTGCTGCAAGTTGCAAGGCCTTACAAAGACTCTCCAAGAACTCTTCACTAATGTCACTTCTTACTGACTGGCACAATAGTGTACTGAAATTTGGTCTATTCAAGATGTTTCTAAAAATAGAGACAAATATAGGTTCCAGTTGCATCTTCTTATAGTCTTTGGCATGAATATTCAACTCGTCAAAGCAGGTTTGGAGCATCATTATGCTCTCCTCAGTTCCATATCCAATAAACTGCAAATGAGAGCAAGATATCAGAAAATAAAATGAGACTAAACGGAGATCAAGAAGCATATTAAAAAGGATTTATCATTACTTCTTATCAACTGACAATCTAACACTTAACACACTAAAGTAGGGAAATCTCAAACAAAGCCTTTTTAACAGCCTGTGTAGCCAAGGTCCTTTAACATGAATTCAACTGAAACAAGGTAATATTTCACAAGATACAACATAAGCACACGAAATTTTGAATATCTATAAATATACATCGCCAGACCCAGTAACTATGGCTATTGCACATATTAACATATAATCAATTATAAATCGAGAAATTTCATAGATTCAAAAACCATTAACACACAAATATATGTGCAAATAATGACAGCACAATAAAAGGAATGAGCTTCCAATTCCAAGTCTAAAGATAGGTACCCTTAAATATTCTAAATGGTTGTGGTCTCTTGCAGCAACTCGGAAACTTAGAAACTTACGGGGCTACCATTACCGGATTTATAGATATAAAAAAAGAACATTAAATGCATTAATTTCCATGCAGAATATCTAATCAACTTTACACCAAATATACTACCTTACTAATCAATGCGGCATCAAAACAATAATATCCACCATTTCATTTCTAATTTAAAATCCCAATTACAATTCACAAACTCATATACCATTCACACTACAATCTCGACAACTTTACGACTTTCTCATAACAAAACTAAATCTCAGTACCACTCCACACAAAACTCCAACTTATATCCCAAACCCAGATACAAAATCAACTAACCGTACCGTCATTCTCCAAATTCAACCTCCAGATCAAAAACCCAATCAACCAATCACACACCCGAATCACAAAACCCAATTACAATCACAAACCCGCCTACAACCTCCACTAAAATCTCAAAAAGTTCACAACTTTAACTCATTTACACGTCAAAAATGACTCACACCTACTTTATACATTGCAAAACACATCACAAATACACATATCCATACACAAACATACACACATATACCTCACAGAGTTCTTGATACACAGAGTCAAAGTTCGAATCATTGACACTTTCGAGCAGATACCGAATCTGGGTAGACGCCGTAACTGAGAAAGGAACCATATCGAAAGAGTAATTGAAGAACAAGCAAGTAAAATTAGGGTTTGCAATTTGGGGATTTTTGAGAGAGATGGTAGCAGTACTGTATAACCAAGACAGAAAAAAGTATAGGTGTCTCTTATGTCTCAGGTGGCGGGATGGCCTGCCTTAAAATAAGTTTTTTTAGATTTATTTTCGGGTAAAAATTTCATATTTTGATAAATGTTTTTTATACAAGTATTTAATGTATATTTGAGATTCTATAAGTTACAAAAAAAAGTTAACTTTTTTCAGAAAAAAGTTAGAAATCTCTAACTTTGTCTTAAAATAAGTTGACTTATTCTGGAAAAAAGTTCCCCCAAACACCCCCTATATTTGTTAATTTAAATTAAAGTTTTATTCTTTAATTATTTTTTATTGTTTCTTTATTATAATAAATAATAAATTTTGCAGGCGATTCATCCATTCATGAATTATTATTTTTAACAATATATATTTATTTATTTATTAGCAACTTTTTATTTTATAATAAAATAATAATATTAATATTTATGTTACTTTAAATTTAATCATAGTCTTTTAATATAATAAAATTATTATATATTTATTTACAAATATTTTGTCAATATAATATATTATGGATTTATGATTATATTGTCTCGATATTTTAGGATGTATGACTATTAAAATTAGCTATTTTAATAAAAATGTTTATAATTTTAAAGGAAAAGAAATGTTTATGAAATATATTGGAACAAAAGTTGGACTAGTCAATATATTTATGTATATTTTTATGTCTATACTGATAATTTTCATATTGAATAAAATTAATAATATATTTTCATATGGAAACAGAAGACTTAATAAATGAAGAAGTAAATGACTACCCAGAAGAACATCTAGTAGACCGAAATTTAGATGCAATGATAAAAAATAATAATAAAATACCTAAACATATTCCAATAGGACAACAAGCAGAATTTAAAAAATTTGTAGGATCAATGTTACAAGGAGTTAACCTTAATGGATACTTCTTAGATTTAGATAATGTATATGAAGAATAAGAAATTAATAGAAGAATTACTGATTGAAATCTTGGAACTTATATAGCCTTAATGAGTTCTCCACATACTAATAATCTAAAACCTTAATAGAAAAAGTAGCATTCTGGATAGAATCCATAGCATATCAACAAAAAACAGAAGTAATGAGTAATGTAGTTGAAAGGCATATGACAAGACCTATTTGCAATAAGTAGATGACAACTCAACTCAAGTAAGAAAATTAAGTAAGTAATAAATACTGAGGAAGGAATCAAGATGAAGACAGTCAACTAGACACAAAGAATCCTAATATCAGAAGTGTTCTAATGAAGTTGCTACTCTACACCGGAAGAAGTTCATTAATATGTTCAAGCGTCGGCGAAAAATAAAGGAGTAGTGTTTCAGAAGATACAGAAGATTCCAAGTGCCTACTACAAAGAGATTCCAAGAAAAGAAATAGTGAAGACAAAGATAGAATCCAAGACAAGACACAAAGACCACTACAGCAGAAATGAGAATCGACATTGTAGTTAGTCATCCGTGAACCAGACCAGTGCACAGGGTGTTAACAATGTCAGTGAAGATTCGTCATCAAAAGGTTCAAGTGGTTAAAAAGGTTATTGTTAAAGGACAAAATAGTTTTATCTACATCAACAATAGTCAAGCCTTTAATTTAATTCTCTATTAATTAATTAAATTATTTAGTTAATTTAATTAGTAAATTAATTCACTCAGAATTAATTTATTTCTTAAATTAATTAAAGGATTAATTAATTTAGAATTATTTTAGAATGACAAAAGACAGAAGCTGGAAGCTCAAAGAGATACAGAAACAGCTAAACAGGTCTGACAGTACTGACTTGAAGAACAAGGAGAAAAGAAATGAAACAGGCAGTGAATTCATATGTCATACCGATCAATTCAAATAAGTCATACCGAGAGAATTCAAAGCTGTTGAGCAAATGTCATACCGGAGCTTATTCCAAAAGTCATACCGATTTTATTTAATTAAAAAGTCATACCGATTTTTTTAATTAATTAAAAAAAGGTCATACCGAGCTTCTGCCGACCTAAAGTCATACCAGAATAAGTCATACCGAACTTTCAAAAGGTCATACCGAGCTTCAGTAAGTCATACCGACCAAAATATGTCATGCCCAGTCTTTTATAAGTCATACAAGTGTTAAAATAAGTCATACAGACTTATTTTCTTGAAATAAAGTCATACTGAAAAAGGTCATAGCAGCCTTTTTCAAATCTCTATAAATATGAGATCAGCTCTTCACTTTTCAGTTGTTCAGAAGTTAGAAAAACAGCTCAAATTCAGTAATTTGTCTGCATTGTAATATTCACAGATTTCTGTGCTGAGTTTGGAATATAATTGTTAAACACGAACAATTCATGTCAAATTTGTTCTAGAACTTTTATCAATTATATAACAGTTTTCTAAATATTAATTTTGTAATACTAATCAAGTTAAAATTATATCTTTCACTTGAACAGTATTTCATTATAATTAATATTTCGCGAGTAATTAAAATAATATTTTTAATCCAATTATTCCGCGATTAAATTTTCAGATATTGTATTCAACCCCCCTTCTATAATATCAGGGACCAACAATTGGCATCAGAGCTGGTTGATATTTTTCATATCAGATCCAAATCAAATTCCGCGAACTCATACAGATCTCAAAAATTATTTTAAATTCGAAATAATTTTTTATTCGAAATAATTTTTTTCCCGAAAAATTATTTTTGATCAAAAATTATTTTAAGTCAAAAATTAAAATATTTTTTGAAACACTTAATTTTTAATCTTATTTAAAGATGAGTACTCAAAGAGTTTAGTAGCATTAAAATTCCACAATTTGATAAAGACAATTATAATCTGTGGAAGAGGAAGATCACCTTGTTTCTTCGAGCTGCAAATCCTAAGTACAAGGATATTTTAAAAACTGGTGTTGCTCTTCCAATAAATATCGTTCCTGAGCATATGGAAGATGGTGTACTCATTCCGCACAGACAATTTGAAAAAGATATTTCTGAGTACACTGATACAGAAAAGGAACTGGATACTTTGGACACCAATCTGCAGTTAATTTTAGTGGAATCTCTTGATCCCGGAATGTACAATCATGTTGTTAATTGTAAAAATGCTAAACACATCTGGGAAACGATAGAGATACTAAATGAAGGAACAGAAGAAGTAAGGGAGAACAGATTGGAAATCTTAACGTCTCAATATGAGCATTTTAGATCAAATCCTGGAGAAGGTATCTCTGAAGTTTTTGAGAGATATAACAAGCTGATAAATGATCTAAATCTCAATGGCAAACAATATACGAAGAAGGAGATCAGTAGGAAGTTTTTGCTGACAATGCCAGTACACCTAGAGCATAGGATAACAGCCATCAGAGAGTTAAGGGATATGAATGAAATTTCTTTGGAAAGACTTTATGGCATTCTGAAGACCTATGAGCTAGAGCAGATTCAACAGAAAGAAATATATGGTACAGGCAAGGTGGTCAGCAAGTCTACAGCTCTTGTAGCAGAAGAACCAGAGTACAGAAAAGCTAAGACTGGATCTTCTTCAGTCAACATCATTGATCAGGGTATTGTTGCAGAAGTTGGTGCAACTATAGTGAATTCAACTGATAGTGAATTCTATTCAATGGAAGAACTCGATCAACTTGAGGATGAATCTCTGGCTCTGATTGCTAAAAAATTTGGAAATACAAGATTCAGGAGGAACCCTAGTTTCAAATTCAAGCCTATGGCAAACAGATTTCAGACAGGTGGTTCTTCTAGCTCATCCAACACAAAAGGTGGATACAAGACAGGGATGGTAGACAGAAGCAAGATCCGTTGCTTCAACTACAATGAAATGGGACACTTTGCTACTGATTGTAGAAAGCCCAAGCAGGAAAGAAAAAAGGATTCATATGACGAGCTCAAACAGAAATATGACGCTCTACTGAAGAAGCATCAGGGAAAATCATACTTAGCAGCAGGAAAAAGCTGGGATGATTCCGACAATGATGAAGAAGATCAAATGGGAAATCTTGCTCTAATGGCCTCTTCTTCTAAAGGATCACAATCTCCACCTCGACAAGGAATTGAGGTAAACCCTAGCTGTCCTAAAATGTTTAAATTGATAGGTGAGAATTTAACTGATGCTAGAGATCGAATAAAAGTCTTAATTCTCGAAAACAAAGTTTTATCAGATGAGAATTATGAATTGAAAAAGCTGAAACTTATTAATGTTAAATTAACTGAAGATGTTACATTTCAAGTTAATAGAGTCAACTGCTATGTTGAGATTGAAGCTTTTTTAAAGAATAAAATTGAAGAAGAAAAGCAAAGGTGTCTAGCTTATAAAAATTCCTCTTATATTGTAAAGAACCTAGTTGACCAACAAGAAATAAACCGAAGACTTGGAATAGGTTTCGAGTACAATAAATCTGTAGGAAAGCCAAGCAACATTACCCCGTTCAAGCAAAGCGCTGAAGAAAGGGGTATTCCTCATGTTGTTAAAGACACACCCAAACCTCTTTTCATAACACCTTTTGCTGAACCTATCCTTGAGAGCTCTATACTGATAGCTTATGAGATGCAGTTAGGGGATCTCGAGGAAGAGAAGAAAAGAGAAGAACAGACTAGAGACATAAAAGGAATAAATGTCCAGAAAGCTAAATATGTACCTGAAAGACCAATAGAAAATGTGAACTCTGCTAGTTCATCCACTCCTGGTTTAGGTGCTAAGAACTTAAAGAATAATTTGAACAGACCTAACAATAAGTTTGTTAGAAGTAAGGATAGTAACAACAGATGCCATTCTACTGAAAACTTTAAATCTGCTGAAAAAGTTAAAGTAGAAATTGTTAAAACTCCTACTGCTGTGAATAACATGCCTGCTATTGATGTATGCCATAAACCTTGTAGTATGTTAAATTGTATGTTATGTGCTTTTAATGCTATGACTGCTTATTTCAAACGCATGACTGCTAATAAAAAGAACATGACACCTAGACAATTCATCAATAATAAATTTGCAAAATCCAAGACTGCGATTCCTTCACCTGTCAAGAAGGAAAAATATATTCCTAAGTCTAAACAAACAGTTGTTAAGACTGTTTATAGGAAAGTAAGTACAGTCAAGGTGGATGCAACTGTTGTTCGAAAAGGATCTGTTGTCAAAGCTGACAAAGGTCAATTCTTTAAGTATGCCGGGCCCAATCAATTTTGGGCTCCGAAGTCGATCTAATCCGTTTGATATGTGCAGGGAGTTAAACAGGAAAACCGGGTTGTATGGATCCTAGACAATGGATCTTCAAGGCATATGACCGGAGATAGAGCCCTGCTATCAGACGTGGTTGAAAGAGCTGACCCAATTGTCACCTTTGGAGATAACAGCAAAGGAATGACTACGGGATATGGCAAGTTAAATACTGGAAATGTTATCATTGAAAACGTCTCTTTAGTGGAAGGACTTAAGCACAATCTACTCAGCGTCAGTCAATTTTGTGATAAAGGATACAAGGTAAACTTTATCAAGGAGAAATGCTTAATAGCTCATTCTAAAGATGACAAACTGGCCTTGCGTGGAGTAAGGAAAGGAAACTTGTATGTAGCCGATCTCAACTCAGGAACTGAAGATGAAGCAAACTGTTTCTACTCAAAGGCTTCATCAGAAGAAAGCTGGCTATGACACAAGAAACTCTCACATATGAACTTCAAAACAATGAACTCTCTAGTCAAGAGAGATTTGGTGAGAGGACTGCCTCCGATGGAATTTACACAAGAAAGATTGTGTGAGGCATGTCAGAAAGGGAAGTCAAAAAGAGCAACTCACAAAGGCACAGACACTACAAATATTAATGAACCACTGCAGCTGCTTCATATGGATTTATTTGGTCCAGTCAATATTCTGTCAATGTCAAGGAAGAAATACGCCTTAGTGATTGTGTATGACTTCACAAAATATACTTGGGTTGAATTCTTGAACTCTAAGGATGAAACCCCACACGTGGTGATTGATCGCATAAAGCTGATTGAGTTAGATTCTAAGTTAACTGTCCGAGCTATCAGATCAGATAATGGAACAGAATTCAAGAATGAAATTCTGAATAACTTCTGCTCAGACAAAGGGATAACAAGACAATTCTCAGTGCCAAGAACTCCGCAACAGAATGGAGTAGTAGAAAGGAAGAATCGAACCTTGATTGAAGCTGCGAGAACAATGTTAAGTGAATCAAGGTTGCCTCTCTACTTCTGGGCTGAAGCAGTAAACACAGCTTGTTATACTCAGAATCGAACTTTAATTAACAAGGATCATATGAAGACACCCTACGAATTAATGGCTGGCAAGAAACCAACACTCAAATACTTTCATGTATTTGGAGCCAAATGTTTTGTGCTAAAAGATGGAGATGAACATCATGGCAAATTTGAGGCCAAGGCACATGAAACAATTTTTGTCGGCTACTCAAAAAGAGCATATAGGGTGTACATAATTGATCAGCACCAAGTAAAAGAAAATGTCAACGTATCATTTGACGACACTAAACTCCCAAGCATCCAAAATGAAGATCCTTCTGAGTCATTAAAATTTGACAATCATCCAGACTTAGATTCGGATAATGAAGAAGAGCCCGAGGTTGCAGCAGGAAATGATGATGACAACAATGATGGTAATGATCCAGGTAATAGTGGTGGAAATAATGGAAACACTGGAGATACTACTAATACCAGTGGTGGATCAACAAGTCATCCTGGCAGCAACTCAGGGGGAGATGAAGGATCAACTGGCACAACACAACATCACAATGAATATAGAGGCGAATCATCAAGATCAAACCTACCAAGGGAAAGGATATGGAGCAGAGATCATCCTTTTGAATTGATCATAGGTGATCCAGATGTTGGTGTTAGAACCAGAAGTGCAACTTCAAATGAATGTTTATTTTCGGTTTTTCTATCTCAAGAAGAACCAAAGAAAATTGAAGATGCTCTAACTGATCCAGATTGGGTTCTTGCCATGCAAGAAGAACTCAATCAGTTCGAAAGGCAAGAAGTATGGACATTGGTACCCAGGCCTAAAGATAGATCTGTTATTGGCACGAAATGGGTATACAGGAACAAGTTAGACGGTGATGGCATTGTTACAAGGAACAAGGCCAGACTGGTTGCAAAGGGTTACTCCCAGGAAGAGGGAATTGATTATGATGAGACTTACGCACCAGTTGCAAGACTTGAAGCCATCAGGATATTTCTGGTATTCGCAGCACATTCCAATTTTAAAGTATATCAAATGGATGTGAAGAGTGCATTTCTGAATGGAAAGTTAGAAGAGGAAGTAATGTGGAACAGCCTCCTGGCTTTGAAAATCCAAAGTTTGCTGATTTTGTATATTTCTTATTCAAAGCCCTCTATGGACTCAAGCAAGCACCGAGGACATGGTATGACACTCTCTCTAAGTTTTTACTTGAAAACGGTTTTACTAGAGGTGTCATAGATAAAACTCTCTTTTACAAATTACATGATAAAGATATGATATTTGTCCAAGTTTATGTTGACGATATTATATTTGGTTCTACTAATGAAAACTTGTGCAAGAGATTTGCTAAGTTAATGCAGAGTAGGTATGAAACGAGCATGATGGGTGAGCTGTGATTCTTCCTTGGATTGCAAGTGAAGCAAAAGGAAGATGGGATTTTTATTTGCCAATCAAAGTACGTAAGGGATCTTCTAAGGAAATACAATCTAGAAGATTCTACACCGGCAAAAACCCCTATGCCAACAGCCACCAAGCTTGACAAAGATGAAACTGGTAAGAAGGTTGACATCACAAGCTATAGAGGTATGATAGGCTCATTATTATATCTAACTGCTAGTAGACCCGATATAATGTTTGCAACATGCTTATGTGCAAGGTTTCAATCTGATCCTAGAGAATCCCATCTTATAGCTGTTAAAAGAATTTTTAGATATCTGAAGGGTACACCGAATCTTGGAATTTGGTACCCTAAAGGTACAGGTTTTGAACTAATAGGCTATACAGATTCAGATTATGCAGGATGCGAGATGGACAGGAAAAGTACATCTGGAAGTTGTCAGTTTCTAGGACAACGGTTGATTTCCTGGTACAGCAAGAAACAACACTCAGTATCTACCTCGACAGCCGAAGCAGAATATATTGCGGCAGGTAGTTGTTGTGCACAAATCTTGTGGATAAGGAATCAGCTAAATGATTATGGACTTGCGCTATCTAAAATTCCAATACTTTGCGACAACACAAGTGCCATAGCTATTTCCAATAATCCTGTACAACATTCAAGAACCAAGCACATAGACATAAGGTATCATTTCATCCGAGAGCATGTCATGAACGGAACTGTGGTGTTACATTTTGTACCCACAGAAGATCAAATTGCCGACATCTTCACGAAACCACTTGATGAATCCACTTTCTCTAAGTTGGTCAGTGAGTTAGGGATGTTAAACATGAACTAATTATTGCATGTTGTTTTAAATTGCATATTTATTTTCAAGCACTGTAAATACATTGTATATATTCCTTAAAAATTATCAAAAACAAACAAACAAATTGAAAAAGAAAACTCAAAAAGATTTTCCTTATTTTTGTACAGTTTTATTTATTTGGCATCTCTACTGTAAATATTTTATATTATTGTTGTTTTCCAAAAATTGGCATATATTATTTATATATATAAGTATGTATAGTTTTATTTGTTTTTCAACTTTGGCATCCTTATTTTTTTTCTTTATGTTTATTTCTATATAAATAAGTGCTGATTATTTCGCGTCTCTTTTGAGAAGTAGGAAAGATCTATGAGCTTGATCATCCAATTGTTTCTAATAGTTAGATCCCAATAATTGGCATCAATCTCTATCCAAGATCTTAGAACCAAACACACAAACACTATCACTTCCATCTCTCTAACCATTAAACAGAATACCTATTTGTTCAAAATGAGGGAGTCAATGCCTTGATTGCATTTGATAAGGTTGGTGATGTGAGTGAACCATCAGCTCTGTCTCCAGAAAGGTGTTTCATATATAAACTGAGACAACTGTTAGCTCATCTGTGTTCTCTCAAAAGGATACAGACTTGGAAAAGGCAAAACTGTTACTAGGTTCATTCTCTCAACAGAGTGAGTCTATTGAATTCGGCCTGTCAGCCAAGGCCACTTGTAAAGAGTCAATTTCATCTGACATTTTTCAAGAAACCATAAATATTGTCTTATTTTTTAGAGACCAACAATGGACCAACTCAATTGGCATTTTGGACCAATAATTTAAGAACATACTTGGGACCAAAAGGGACCAAGAGGGAGAAATTGAAATGTCACTGTGAGGATGAATTGACGGAAGCAATTTTTCTAAACTTCCATATCAAGGAAGGAAGAATAATTGATGATTCTGACTGAATCAACATGCATTCACAGGCGTCAGGAGGAAACTTAGATCATGTGCTACGTTTTAGATCCTTGTCTCCCTCCCCAGATGGAACATATCTGGATTCCTAACGGAATAGATCATCTTAGATGATTAGCAACTCATTGAATCTATTCCTGAAGCAATTCAATTATTAAAATCAAATGTTTTTATAGATTCAATTGAGGATGGGGATTTACGAAACCCCATTGCACCACCAGTGACCTTTCTTGAAGGGGCTATGGTGATCTTTCTTGCAGGTACAAAAGATTGTGTCATCCGTACTGAGAGAGAGAAATAGTGATGTGAGAAAGAGTGAAACACAAGTAAGGAAGAGTGAAAATATATATTCTATGAGTGAAACACTTAGAGAGTATATGAGCGAAACACTTGTGAGGAACACAAAGTAAAATCACACACTAGCACAATTACCAAATCTCATTCCCAATTTCCTGTTAAAGATTTCTAATGTTACTCAACTAAGGGGGAGGAAATTTCTTCTGAAAAGGATTACTCAACAAAGGGGGAGAAGTGTTGAACAAGACCCAAAAGGGAAAAGTGTTATCCAAAAAGGGAGAAGTGTTGAACAAGACTTTTACCATAAGAGGATAATTCAACTAAGGGGGAGAATTGTTCAATAAGAAAAAGGGGTATAACAACATGCTTGGATTGGAAAGAACTAGTGATTACTTATTAGTCTTCTATTCCATTTGATTTTAGAACATTCTTGTATATAGGATTAACCGGATTTTCTAAAATGCATAACATGTCATAGTTTGCATTTTTTTATATCTGCGATGGTTTAATGCTGTATGTATGCCATGTCTGTTACCTCTATTAAATTGGTTGGATAATTCAAGAAAGGGGAGAATGAATTCACCTTGGGAATCAAGTGAAGACAGGAGTTGGAGAAATAAAGGAAAAGTGGTAAGAAGAAAACAAGACTTCATCCCTGCCATCCTAAGGAGGAGTAGTGATGAGTCTGAGAAATGAAGATAATATTACATGTATAATATGTTCAGTGCTAGAGGAACAAACATCTTTCATTTCAGTTAACTCAGGAAATCTGGAAATGTATTATATAATCCAGAGAACAATTTATTATTTACAGTTCTTAAATGTCATATTATTTTCTTAGTTATTAGTTGAGTTATCCTCTAGGAATTTGTATGTTAAATGTTTAACAACAAATAAGGGGAGATTGAAAGGCATATGACAAGGCCTATTTGCAATAAGTAGATGACAACTCAACTCAAGTAAGAAAATTAAGTAAGTAATAAATGCTGAGGAAAGAATCAAGATGAAGACAGTCAACTAGACACAAAGAATCCTAATATCAGAAGTGTTCTAATGAAGTTGCTACTCTACACCGGAAGAAGTTCATTAATATGTTCAAGCGTCGGCGAAAAATAAAGGAGTAGTGTTTCAGAAGATACAGAAGATTCCAAGTGCCTACTACAAAGAGATTCCAAGAAAAGAAATAGTGAAGACAAAGATAGAAGCCAAGACAAGACACAAAGACCACTACAGCAGAAATGAGAATCGACATTGTAGTTAGTCATCCGTGAACCAGACCAGTGCATAGGGTGTTAACAATGTCAGTGAAGATTCGTCATCAAAAGGTTCAAGTGGTTAGAAAGGTTATTGTTAAAGGACAAAATAGTTTTATCTACATCAACAATAGTCAAGCCTTTAATTTAATTCTCTATTAATTAATTAAATTATTTAGTTAATTTAATTAGTAAATTAATTCACTCAGAATTAATTTATTTCTTAAATTAATTAAAGGATTAATTAATTTAGAATTATTTTAGAATGACAAAAGACAGAAGCTGGAAGCTCAAAGAGATACAGAAACAGCTAAACAGGTCTGACAGTACTGACTTGAAGAACAAGGAGAAAAGAAATGAAACAGGCAGTGAATTCATATGTCATACCGATCAATTCAAATAAGTCATACCGAGAGAATTCAAAGCTGTTGAGCAAATGTCATACCGGAGCTTATTCCAAAAGTCATATCGATTTTATTTAATTAAAAAGTCATACCGATTTTTTTAATTAATTAAAAAAAGGTCATACCGAGCTTCTGCCGACCTAAAGTCATACCAGAATAAGTCATACCGAACTTTCAAAAGGTCATACCGAGCTTCAGTAAGTCATACCGACCAAAATATGTCATGCCCAGTCTTTTATAAGTCATACAAGTGTTAAAATAAGTCATACAGACTTATTTTCTTGAAATAAAGTCATACTGAAAAAGGTCATAGCAGCCTTTTTCAAATCTCTATAAATATGAGATCAGCTCTTCACTTTTCAGTTGTTCAGTTGTTCAGAAGTTAGAAAAATAGCTCAAATTCAGTAATTTGTCTGCATTGTAATATTCACAGATTTCTGTGCTGAGTTTGGAATATAATTGTTAAACACGAACAATTCATGTCAAATTTGTTCTAGAACTTTTATCAATTATATAACAGTTTTCTAAATATTAATTTTGTAATACTATTCAAGTTAAAATTATATCTTTCACTTGAACAGTATTTCATTATAATTAATATTTCGCGAGTAATTAAAATAATATTTTTAATCCAATTATTCCGTGATTAAATTTTCAGATATTGTATTCAACCCCCCTTCTATAATATCAGGGACCAACAGTAGTAAATTGGAAATCTATGCTACAAATATTTGATATGATATTAAAAAGAGAATTTTTAGAAGAACCATGGATAATAGCTAGAGATCAAGTATTAATAGAAAGAAAAATAGAAATAATAATGAATTTAAATAATATGAAGTGTTGTAAAATAAATAAACTCCCTGAATATACTATAAGTTTTACAAAATTCTTTTATGAAGCAAGATTTCAACCCGAAGAAAGTCTATTATATCAACAATTATATTATGATCATTTACCAGATCCATATAATAATGAGATAACTAAAGAATATAATAAATTAGAATCAAGAGAAAATACCTTGGGAGAAAGGATAAGAGTATTAAGATGATATCTTATGAGAAAATATGAAGAATATAGAGTACAACAAAAGGTTAAAAAAGATATAAAAAATTAGGATTAAGAGAGATATGCGATTTTACAGAAAAAAGATTAATATTTGGATGTGATGACAAAAGAATCAAGAAATCTAATAAACAACATAAGAAGAAATATAACAGAAGGTTTGAAAACCAGAAAAGTTACAATAAAAATTCATATTATAATAAATATAAGAAGAAAAGGGTTAAAAAATTTAAAAATACTTTTGACACTAGAAGGAAATTTAAGAATAAAAGAAAATTTAGAAGAAAACCATATAACAATAGAAAATTAAGTGAATGTACATGTTGGAATTGTAAAGGAAAATGACACTATGCTAATAAAATGCCCTAAATTAAAAGAAAAAGGAGTAAAATATATTAATACATCACAATTTATAATGAATCTAGAACAAATAGAGGAAGATAATAACAAATGGTATAAATATGAAGAATTTTATATAAGTCAAACAGATAATGAAAGTGAATCGGATTATGAAAGAGATATAGACTATAATGATAATAGTGGATCAGAATCTGAGAAAATAAAAGATTTATCAAGTGAAAATAATTCAGAATAATGGTAACTATTTATATAGAAGCTTATGTAGAATATAAACCTAAAGAACTAATAAAACAAAAAATATTTATAGATAGTGGAGCAGATTTATGTTTAGCCAAAAAATGAGTATTAATACAACATAAATGGAAGAAATCTAATATTTATAAAACAAGAGTAACCGGGTTTAATGAACAAAGAAAAGAATTAGATACAATAGTAGAAAATATGAGAATAGTACTAAATAAGACAGTATTTAAAATACCATTGATATATCAAGAGAATAAAATGAAACAACCAATATTATTAGGAAATAACTTTTTAGATCATTTTAAAACTCAAGTAGTTACTTATGATACTTTGAGTCTACAAACATTTTGTAATAAATGGATAATACTACCTATAAATATAACTAGGGTAAATAAAATATTGGTTAATAGAAACAATAATTTGGAAGAATTGACTAAAAAATATCTTGATTTATTAAAACCAAACTTTGGAGAAAATCCTGTACAACTATGGGATAAAGAAAATATATATGCTGAAATAAAATTAATAAACTCCAATGATATAGTAAGATCTAAACCTATTAGATATAGTCCTACAAACCAAAAAGAATTTGAAAATCAAATAAAAGAATTACTAGATTTAAAAATAATAAAAGAAAGTAAAAGCTCACATAGCAGTCCTGCCATTCTAGTAAGAAAACATAGTGAACAAAAAAGAGAAAAAGCTAGAATGGTAATAGATTATAGAGAATTAAATAAAAAGACAATATTTGATGGATACTTCATACCCTATAAAAGAAATCTTATAAACAGATTAGGAAATAAAAGATGGTTTAGTAAATTTGATTGTAAAGGTGGATTTTGGCAAATAAAATTAAGAACAGATTCTAGACCATTAACAACATTCAGTGCTCCTCAAGGACATTATGAATGGATAGTACTACCCTTTGGATTTAAAAATGCACCACAGATATTTCAAAGAAGAATGAATCAAGTATTCAGACAATTAAAAGATTTTTGTATAGTATATGTAGATGATATATTAATATACAGTGAGAATCTAGAACTACATATAAACCATTTAGAATAATTTATAAAATTGGTAAAACAACATGGAATACTATTCTCTGAAAAAAAATCTGAAATCTTTAAGAACAAAATAGATTACTTAGGATATATTATAGATAAAGATGAGTTACAATTACAAAATCATATTGTATCAAAGATACAAAACTTTAAAGATAAATTAGAAAATAAAAAAGAAGTACAACAATTTTTAGGAATAATTAATTATGCAGCAGATCATATAAAAGATCTACCACAATTAAGGAAACCCTTACAAAAATGAACAAAAAATAAACCTTTTGAATGGAAAGAAGAGTATGATAAAACTATTAAATTACTTAAAGAGAAAGTAATGGATTTACCAAAACATAGAATACCTATAGAAACAGACCAATTAGAACTGTTTACGGATGCAAGTGATATAAGCTGGGGAGCAGTCCTTATCGCATATGAACAAAGTGATATTGATAAAGAAAAACCTCTAATATGTGGATATGGAGGAGGTACATGGAAACCAAATGAAAAGAATTATCACATAAATGAAAAAAAATTATTAGCAGTAAAATTTGGAATTAAGAAATTTCATTATCATTTGTTACCAGTGAAGTTTATAGTAAGAACTGATAATACCCAAGTAAAAACTTTTATTACTAATAAAATAGATTTATTACCAAAATTAAATAAAAGAAGAAAATGGCAATCTTTCTTTTGTTGCTATGATTTTGTTGTTAAAAATATATCTAGAACTAAGAATGTTTTAGCTGATTTTCTTAGCGGGTACAGATATGACAACGAATAACATTGATGATTATATTAAAGATATTACAGGTATTATCGCAAAAAATCATGAAAAAATTGCCCAACTACATAAAGAAATAGAAACCCTGGTACAAGAGAACACACACCACCTAAAACAATTGACAGATGCTATTAAGGATAAATAAACAATAAAAACCCTATAAAACCTAACTACCCTTTCCAAATTACAAACATTTTCATCCAAGGTTGCAACCATGCCAATACAGACAGTTTCAACACAAATATCACCTTCTATGACTATGAGTGATAAACTCAAATATTCACCTGAAATTATAACAGCTTATGAAAAAATTATAAAATTTTATGATTATAAGTCCAACAGTGAGATATTAAGAAGCTCCAAGATTAACAAATATCCAAGATATTTATGCAGTGAAGATGCAAACCCAGAGGTAGTTGAAAAACTATTTAATTACAGGTTTATTGATAAAATAATAGTAAATGAAACTCTATACAGTATTGCCAGATTACCAAAAATAATAATAGAGTCCACCAAAGCAATGATGAAATCCTTTGAAAAAGGAATATATGGTATACAAATATTTGATGCCTCTACTGACCTAGTTGGCAAACCTATAGTAATATGCCAATTATTTAAAACAGGAAGGAATAGTATTATTAACGGAGAAAAAAGAGATTTAAAATTAGCAATACCGTGCACTATAGAAAAATTCCAAGAATGGATATGTATAAAGAGAGCCATATGATTATTAACCCTTAAAGGAAAGATAGAAGATATGCTAAAGGCAAGAAAAACCCATATTATCGGGACAAGCAAAGGTGCACAGATAGAAGAAATTATCACATTGTATTATGATAACGAAACCATGACACAAGACAATACAGAACTCGAAAGAGTACATGACAGAATTATTAACCTACAGCATACCCATGCAGTAATGACTATAGAACAATATCACGGATTAACAGGACAAAGAAAAAGGCCTGTGATAAAGTCCATTAATATTACACATAATACTGATGTCAGAATGATAAAAGAAGGACCATCTGATCCTTTCAACTAAACCTCAATGTAGCTTTGCTACATAAGAGTTCATAATACCATAATACAGGTCAAATGTAGTTTAAAAACTACAGATCCCTGATATTACTATAAAGATATATTACCTTGAAAATTGCACATGAAAGCAACAAAGACAAATAAAGATGCTGAGAAGACTTAAAGCTAAAGTGGCAGACAAAAGAAAATGTAGCCTTAGAAAAAGAAAGAAAAAGACAAAATACTAGCTAGAAGATAATACAACTTTGAAGACTAAAGACGGAGAACATGGCAGACAATAGATAATGGAACTTTACAGCTTTGAAGACTTTGAAGACCAAAGACAAAAAAGATGACAGACAAAAGATAATGGAGAAATAATGCAACTTTTGAATAATATTCAATTATGTAAAAGAAGATGGAGGAATTCTATATAAGGAGTCTCATTGTAACATAACAGATATCGAAAAATACACTCTGCAATAAAATCTTAAAGCTTTCATAATCTCATGTCTAGCTAAACACTCTCTAGTCTATAATTTCTACTAAGAAAATATCAAGAGATCAAGAATATTACTCTACTAAGATCATAATTAGTATTTGTTAGTTCAAGAGTATTACTGAGTATAGTATTTTGGAGGACATTCCGAGGCAGACCAGAAGTCAGGCCAAATTCCAGGAAGGAACAAGGAGCCATGAAGTGGATAGCTACGGTGATCTAAAATACAACTACTAGGTAATATAACTGAACTAGTGCTTACTATTTATGATATGGGTAAGGTAATTATTTTTGTGATCATGATATTAGTATTAGTTAGAAATTATTGATGCCTTAGATTAAAATTTATAATGAATTCTGTTAAAAATATTTGTTTATATGTTAAAACTATATGTTTAGATATAATAACATCTATATTCCTTTTCTTTTTAAACTTAATAGATGATGAGATCTCCTATTAATATGTTAAGTAACCCTCCCCCGAAATTGGTATTTTAATATAGATGGCCCGAAGTACAGGTACCCCGCGAGCACGCATCTGAATAATGCGTATTTATTCCTTAAATTTTAGTACCTTACCTCTCTATTGTTCTTCTGTTGTATATATCTTGTATGTATCAATTTTTAACTTCATATATTTGATTTAGATTTTAATATAGTTGATGATTTGGGTTTTGGTTTCTTGTATGGAGATTTATGTATAGTAGTGATTTTTGAATGTTCATTTCTTGCTCTAGTTTATACCACTTGGCCAGTGCTTCTAGGCTAATGGCTATGAACCAAATCGAACCTCATATATATATATATACAATTAATTACAATATTTTCAAGCTTTATTTTTAAATCTTACCATATATTTAAATGGATGCTTTCTTCCAATTTGGCCAATTACTATATGTGTATATAAGTGCAAGCTTCTTTTCCAAGAGGCTATAGATTTTAATTATTTGCAATGACTATTCTCATCAAGGCTGTAAGAGTAGTGTTATCTGCAGTAGCTTTGTTTCGATCAGTTGCATTTGTATTTCATTCAACACTCAATTGATACACAGTTAAAAATTAAGCAACGCGCGGTTGAACACTTGAACTGCATTTGTTTTGTATATAATTGTCACTCATTTATATTTTTCTATCTACCACTCATTTGTCAATGATGATTGTTTTTTGTTTATAGGTTATGGTTCCCAATAATGAGTTTTCTATGGACCCTGGACCTATGGACACTTCAGTATTGCATCTACAGTCCACCTGCAGATCTTCTGCTGTTTGGAGGTGTAACACCTGAGTTGCATTTATTTTGTATTACTGCCTTTTTAGGAGGTGTAAGTTGTCGCAAATCGCATAATTTATTAATTAATTATGTGTTAGATTAATGATTGATAATTGATTCACAAATTGTTGGATTATGACCCCTAGCATCTTGTACTTATATTTCAGTGTCTTTTCAATGGACACTAGTACTTGCCATGTGTGCAATATCCACTCTTGCCATGTTACAATAGGTTAGATGCACAGGTTAATTATACAATATAGAATTTTCTTACATGTTCAAGGAGGAAGCCATTGTCATTCTTAATGTTTTAAATTGGTACACCTTTGGCCACCTACAATTTCAATGACCACAATACCAAAGCTGTAGGTGTCAACTTTCTCAGACAAGTGTCCATGGATAGCATACTCTAGTGTTTGTGTAACCCCTGGTATAATATGAGAGTTTTGAATTATTAATTATAAAAAAGTTGATATATGTGTGATTGACCAGACTATATTTTTAAATCAAATTTCAAAACAGAGCAAATTGTAAAATCAGTGAGGGCGCTGTTGGCTAACTTACAAAGTCTCTGTAAATATAGTGATAAGATGACTTCCATTTGCCATATATTCAAACACAAGAAGTAGCTTTGATCCTCTGCGACTATAGCTTAAAAAACAGATGATATTCCGGTTATCAATGTTGCGACAATAGGAATAACTGGAAATTCAATATCACCTAGTATACATCTCCGTAACCTCCTCCTATTTTAGGTTATCTACAAAGGTTATGATGCTTTGTGTTTGCAAGTTTCTACAATATATTACTCTATGCATCTGCATCCTTTACAGTATACAATTAATAATACATCTTTATTATACAAAATTTCTAACGGTTACATGTGTCATACCAGGTTTTTGGCGAGATCAAGACATATTTTTTGAGGGAAGACGATGACAAATAGCAGGACTTATATGCCGGCTTCCTATTATAACTAATATTCGACTTATTCCATGTATTTGACAATGCGTTGTAATGAACTAAAGTATTTGAACTTTTATTTTGTAATTGATTAAGTCGTTTCTTTTGTGACAGATTCTTATCCTTTGCTTCAAGCTTTTATTCATTGCCAAATATGTTCTTTTCTTGTTTAATTAGCCTCAACGAACAACTTCTGGATGATGATGATTCATTTTATAGTTAAGGTGGTATTGTCTTGAAAATTAATTAAGTTGGGTTGGGGTGAATTTTAGATCTTGCTTCTGCTACTGTTGGTGGTACTTATCAGCGGATCTTAATCCAAAAAATAGACGATACTGAAGTCTAGCAAACAGAACAACAGTCATTCCTGTTACCCGGGCAATTAGATATGGCATATACGCATACATTCTTTTCCGAAAAATTAGTTTAGCACGGTCAACGCATACAGAGCATGCGTATTCAACTTCTACACAAGACCCAAATACGTAATCAAGCTACACGCAACCTCCAGATGCGTATATGCATATATATTTGTGTTACACGCATTTCGGGAATGCCTGTCCGATGCGTAGTTGGTATGTATTTTGGGCCGCATCCCGCCCGTGGGTATTTCCGTTCCTCCTTTTCCAAAAAAGGGTAATCAAGGCCTTTACCCAATATTTTAAATTTAAATGAATTTTTTTAAGAATTTGATAGAATATGTTGTAATGATGGTCTCACAATGAAATACATATTTTTTATTTTATTATTTTTCAAAACTTTGTGTATTTAAACAATAATATTTAAGTTTTTCTCAATTAAAATAACATAATTATATTTAATTTTATAAATAATATCATATATATATATAATGTATTGGAAATTTAATTCAAAATATAAAAAAAGTTAAAGTTCAATTCCGATTAGAAGTATAGCCTAATCTAATTTTTATATTTGTAAAGTTAGTAACGATTTAAATATACAAATTTCATTAATAATATATTAAATGTTATTATTTTAAACTAACCAAATTTTAAAATTGTAATTATATTAATAATATACTAAAATTTAATATTAATATTATTAATTCTATAAATTGTAACAAAGGTAAATTATTATCTAAGCACAAATAAAGTTTAAGACTAGTTCGTGAAGTAGATCAGGCATGTCGATAAGGGTAGAAATTTGAAGGTTAAAGAGTTCACGATATAAACAATTAACTAAATTTAAATATTTTGCAAAGTATCAAACAAAATACAGGAGCATCTATCAAAATCAATGTGATCCAACTCTAAATAATACAAGTGTCAAGTTTACAATATAAGCTTTAAGAGAAGTAAAAGAGATTAAAAACAAATAAAAAAGAAAGTTGAATTATAAATTTATCTTATTCAAATTGTTAGCTAGAATAAGATTGTACTAGAAATAAAATCAACTGTGTAATGTTTCCTATTTTAATTATAGATTTATAGAGTACATTAGAAATGTGCCAAAGTTATCTATATATCACGCGCATGGTTGAAGCTCTGTTTAATCTATGACATGATTGTTATGTCTCGTCACATGAAAGCATATGTATTGTAGGAGTGTAAATACAATTTGACATATAAAGTTTTGTAAATGTCAAGGATATGTTGATTTGATAATTTTAAGAAAAATTTAAACTACAAATAGATAAAAGTATTTTCACAGAAAAACGATGAAAAATATATTGTTATTATTAAAATTGTATTAGAATAAAGAGACAGAAAAAGCAGTTGTGTTATATACATTAAAAAGAAAATCTAAGTTACTTTATTATTATTATTATTATTATTATTATTATTTAGTCATCGCTTATTGCTTCTGTATATAAAATTTTGAATGTTGAAAATTTGATTAAGTTTTATATTCCATTTTGGTATGACAAATCATCTATTAAAATTATAGCTAATCTTTTGGTAATTAAGATGTTATTATCCTATCTAGAGTAAAGTACAAGTAAATATGTGAATTTTAAAGCATATATTTGGCTTATTTTAAATAAAATTACTTAATTTTAAGTGAAAATAATTTTTATACTTTTAATTTATCATATGTGTTTCGACAAATTTCCTTTAACCTATACTGTAATTATAATAATATAAAATATTACACGAACTATCGAAAACAGGTTCTTAGTATTCACCAAAAACAAACAGGTTCAATATTTATAAATAGCATTAATGAAGCAAATCTCCCAACAAAATAGGATGTAAACAGGTAAGCACATAGTGAAAAAAAAATTGATTTTGAATATTCTTTAAATTCAAATAAAATATGAGGTAACCAAATGATTTTAACATACAAATTAAATATTTTCTTACAATCAAATGTATATAGCAAAAAATATTGTCTGCACATTCCATTTGTAGTTCCACTCCACAAGAATTCATTCATCATTCTTCGCATTCTCTCTTACATTATTGTTAGAGTTGAAATATGTTGAATTTCGTATATTCTGCTCCACTTTAATGCTTACATCTTTCTTTCAGAATCCACACCCACATGTATCCAGACGTGAAATGGTATGTGATTGGTCAAACGTCGGCGAACTCTCTAAATCTTAACAATTGGAGATATATAATTGCTCAAAAGAGGCAAGTTTTGCTACTTTATCCGGAAGAGATATAAATCTTATGAAATAAGATTTTTAAATTTTAATCTTGGAATTTTGTTTAATGATAATTTGGTTAGACTAGGAAAGCAAATTAAAAAAGAAAAAAAATCATCTATATATAGTTATTCAATTGGGCTAACTCTAAGAAAGAGAATCTGACAAAAAAAACTCTGAGAGACAAGCATCTTCTAATTACAAAATGTCTTTAAATAACGTCTCTATAAGTGCTTATTCTAAAAAATAAGTGCTTATTTTTTAGAAAAGTATACATTTATCTACTTTTTTCTGAAAATAAGTACTTATTTCTGGAAAACAAACTAAGAACAAAACTTATTTTTGAAAAATAAAATTTTATTTATAAAAAATATACACTTTACTTTATTTTTTTAAAAAAATAAAGGCTTATTTTGATAATTTAATGGGGGTCAAACACCCTGTAATGTGATCATCACACCAACAATTTATCATGTACATATTATGTGATGCATTGTGCAACATGTTTGTGAGTGTGATTAGAGAATTTAAACAATAATTACACTTTCTGGTGTACCATTTACATGATGCAACTCCGGTTCACTACATTTTAAATATGTATTACATGAAGTGTAAATGCAACCAATAAGTGTTACTATGTGGATAGACATGGATTAAACAAAAAACAAAAAAATTCAAGACCTCTGGTGGTACTACCTTTGAACAATTTATAACATTGTTTATGGGGTGTTTGGCCGCACTTATTTTTTGAAAATAATCCCTTATTTTCAAAAAAAGTAGGTATATATGTATTTTTTTTTGAAAAAAAAGTAACTTATTTTTTATTTTAAAAATAATATTTGATTTTAAAATTCTAAAATAAATATTTATCTTTAAAAAAAATATAAAAATAAAATAAATAACTTATTTTAAATTAAACCCCCCAAACGGCCACTATAATGCAGTCCTCCTTGTGGGCATCGGTGGTGAGTGGACAATTATTCTCTCTCAAAGGTCATACTAATAAATTATCATGTACATATCATAAATACATGAGCGACATGTTTGTTAGTATTTTAGAAGCGTTTTATAGAAAATTAAGACTCATAAATCAGCTGTTTTTTTATTAATGGGAACCCGCAACCGCTATCCTTTGGGTACGCACCGGATAAATTAACAGATTCACGCAATAACCTGCAAACCACATAAATTAGGTAAACTGCACAAGTGCGACATGTTCTGACCCAGATGACATAATTACAAATTCTGTAAATGCATTTTACTTGTAAAGACAAGTAAAGATGAATAATAAAGTGAAAAAGTATTTTTATATAATTATGTAAAGAAGTTTACGGGGAGTTGAGGTCGGTATATTATTTTAACATTCCATTAAACTGATTTTACATATTTATTAGAATTTATCCTTTTTATTGATGTTGTATGAATCTTATCACTTGAACATATCTTTAAGCAGAAATTTGTATTGTACAATTTAAACAAAAGAAATTCCACACATGATTATTTATTTGCTAACATCCAACCTTACAAAGAGGAGTTTGAAAATCTCAGGTCGTTCCTGATTTACCGGAAGTCCAGGGGAAAATATTAAATTGTCCCTAAAAAATTTTTAAAGCCATTATTAAGTAATCGCTTTTGAACCCTTTAATTTTTATTTTTGATATTATAATCGTTATCATAAACATGACCCGTTATATTCACAACATTAAGATCATAATACTTCAATACTTTTAACAATTCATTAAAAAGGTTAATCCAAAAAAAATAATAATAATAACAAAATATTTAACATGTTTGATTACCCATAAAATAGAATTTACGCAGAACATAAGTATATGATAAACAAATGTTAATACTTAAGAATATAAACGAGTGACTCTTATATCAGAAATTCTTAAACATCTTAAATGTATAAGATAATCCTTCACTTTACAATGAAAAATAAGAGAAAATTTTTAAATAATTTTTTATTCAATCAATCAATAATTATTTATTTTACAATATTTAGGGATAATATATATTATACTGATAAGAAAATATACTAGTAATCAGTTAATAAAATTTTAAAAAATTCTCACTTAAGTTTTAAATATAAATAATTTAAACTTTTCTCTTTAGATATTTCAATCTCAGATCAGATGTCTTACTAAAATACACTGTCTCTTGTTTTACATAATTTTTTAGGTAACATAACATATATACGATTGTCAACTATTGTTACAATTAATTGCAGGACTTTGGTATTTGTAATTGTAAGATCTAGAAAAGCAACAAAGCACAACAAAATTTAAGATGATACTAAAAATCTTAAAAAATATTTTCTCTAATTTTTGTTTTTGCTTATTATTTATAATACCAGTTTTGAAATAAAAGATCTTGCTATTTATTTATTTATGTCCATTTTTATCTATCATAACCAAATACGTAGGTTTTTAAATTAACAAAACATATATACTTTTTTTCTATTTTAATTTTAATTTATTTTTTATAAGCAAATTCTTATATTTTTATTTAGCAAAAAAACAAAATAATTTTCGAGTTTTGTCAACTATTTTTCTAAAAAATGAAAAGTAAAAAATAAGATCGTTGAAATTATAATTTAGGAGAATTTTGTGGAAAATATTAAAAGCTCCTGGAGTGCTTTTTTTGACATAAATAAGGTATAAAATCAAATAAAAACTTTAAAATTGTAATTAAAATTTTTAATTAAAACATGTAGAATCATTCTTATACAATGTGTTACAAAGTGCGCTGAAAATGTGAAGTGATTGACACAGTTGGAATGTGTTGAATTTTGTACCATTCTGGCCCAACCCCCTTCTCGCATCTTTCTTCCAGCGTACTACACCTTTCTATCCGCAGGACTCGGATGGTATGTGATTGGGGAAACGTTGGCAAACTCTCTAATTATATCTAACTCCTTAAGAGATGGAAGTTGTGCTACTGTATCCGGGATAGCTTTCAGTCCTTTGAAATGCTCTATAAACAAACGAGTCAAGGCAGAAAAGGAGGAGATGAGACCATCATCAAATTCCAATGTTGATTTTTCGATTCCCGTCCCCCACAGTGTTAAATCGGTTAGGTTAGGAAAGGAAATTACAGAAGACAAGGCCCCTGGAATTTCATCTATACCTAATCTTTCAATTGTGGATGTCACGCTTTGGGCAATCTCTGAAACAGAGGGGCATCTTCGAATGCTAAGGTCTTTTAAACAACATGTCTCATCTTCAACTGCTTTAATACTAGTTAGATCTGGACATCGAATTATTTCCAAGTCCTCAAGAGCCACACCCACTGTCAGACTTGTCATGCCCGGACACTCATCTAATTTCAATTTTTTCAAAGATTGAGAATTGTTTTTTAACAGCTCTTCCATCAAAGGAACTCTTCCTCCTCCTCCACTACTAATATCTAGATCCGTGAGAGAACTTCCGTTTATTATCAATTGCTTCAAGGACTGAAAAAAACTATTAGGCATCCTTGTCAAATTTGGACACCCTTCGATCTCCAAGACCTCAAGTTTAGGAAATACCTGCACACTGCTTCCGTCCACACTGACTCTACTTGTATCTGCTTCCACCCATTCTTCTAGCTTTGGCAAACGATATAACTTCAGTTTTTTCAAAGACGGATACATTGCTGTAGCTAGACCAACATCACTCCCAATAATTCTCAGATCATTCATCCTTATAATTTCCATCTCCCTCAAATTAGGAAGGTGACCTAATGATGGAAATTCTTCAAATCTATTGCAATGCGTCAATGTGATTTTCACCAAGCTGGTCATCTTTGTGATCCATGATGCAAACCTCTTTCCCATAAAGTTCTCAATGATCAATTCTTTCAGGTTTGTGTGAGGTTCCAATCCTTCCATTACACACTCATTGTTGTCTTCCCTTTCCCTTTCATCTTCCACTTCCTCATCTCTGTAGTATCTGTATGTATAAGTTCTCCAGCTTAACGACAAACTCTGAATATTGGACTTTGTACAAAGTTTTGCCTTACTTGCTTCTTGCCTATTTGGCACATCTCCAAGGCCATAGAGTTTAACTGTACCTCTAAGATATTGTAGCCCTTGCAATTGTCCAATGAGACAATTTTGGTCTCTACTCACAACAAAATAAGGCAGAGTTTGCAGACAGGTTAACCTGTCTATCCCTGTAAGCAAGTATCTTGTTCCAAAAGAATTCTCAATGTACAAATGTCTCAAGTTAATTAAGTTGCAAAACTTTTTTGGAAAATCTTCTACATCCCAAACTTTCAATGTCTGCAAGTTGTAGAGCTCTGTTATGTAACTTGACAATTTAGAGCGTAAACAAGATATATCAAGATGCTTGATATATTTCATATTTTGTAATGATTTTGGCAACTCCTCTGCATCCTTCTCATTAAATCCATCAGTATTCAACACCAAAACAGTTAAGTGTTTGGTGGAAGTTAAGATATCACGAAAAACACAATCCTTTGCATATAGCAATCGTACCTTTTCAAAGTTTTTCTTCAAAAATTTTGGATTCCTATTTGAGACCTGATTATCAAGCCTAACATATGTAGCATTAGAAACTTGGTTTAGCTCGAGACCTGTCTTCACAGCTACAGAGTGATGTTTAGATAGATCTAGTGCAAGATCATGCACTAGATCATGCATCTTGCAACTCTTAATGTTTCCGAATTCATCCCTTTCTATGTCTTGTAAGAAAGAATGCCACAACAGAATATTGAAGTATTCGCTGCCAATATCTTCCATCAGCTTATCACTTCCCAAAGGAGGCAAGAGGAATCCTAATGCCATCCATATCTGTATCAATCCATCTTTGTCTATCTGAGAATCCTTTGGTATGATAGAGCAATGCACAAAACATCGTTTCAGTGACGAGTATGGTAAATTATCATATGACAACCTCAAAGAAGGGAGTACTGGGAGTTTATGTTGGGATGTCCATACTTCACTGTTATGTATATTTTGCCACTCTTGCTCAGACTTCATTGACCGTAACATACCCCCAAGTGCTTTTATTGCCAGAGGTAGTCCACCACACTTTTTCACCATGCTTCTCCCCAAGTCAGCAAATGGCTCGATCTCTAAAACTCCATCTTGAAATGCTATTTTCCTAAACAATTCATAACTATCACCCTCATGTAATTTTTCCACTGAATATGGAACACAATTTTGCATGGCATCAATGACTCCCTGTTTACGAGTTGTAACTACAACACTGCTTCCTTTGGCACCACCAACTCCTAGCAAAGAATTTCTCAAGGCCTCCCACTCTTTTGATTCCTCGTTCCAGACGTCATCTAGTACGAGTAAAAACCTTTCTCCCTTTAGACTTTTCTGAAGCTCATTGACGAGTCCTTGTGGGTTTTTCAACTGCGAGGGAGTTGAAGTGAGTGATTCTACCATTTCATTTAAAATATTAATGAAATTAAAATCATCTGATACAGTAATCCACATCCTCTTGGTGAACATCTTAATGACATGATCACTATCTGAAACCATGCGAGCAAGAGTTGTCTTGCCTTGACCACCCATCCCTACTATAGCAACAACAGGCAAAACTCGTTCAGTATTCGTGCATACAATTTGAACCAGATTTGATATATCCTTATCTCTTCCAACTATTGATGTTTTGTCTTCACAGGGAGGCTCGCAGCGGATGACTCTCGGTTGGACAGTTGTATTTAAATGTGCTACGGCATCAAGTCCGATCTCTTTCCCCCATTTAAAAATTTCGTCAAATGAATCATTAATAGATTTGATCCTAAGAGCCACCTTAAGATGGTATAAAGGATTCATAGAAGAAATGAAACTTTTCAATGGCTTACCATGATACTTGACAATTTTTCTAGTAGCTTCATATTCAAGTTCATCCAAGAAAGCTTCAGTGTCATTGGCGACATCTTCAAGTTTGTTGAACCATATTTCGACAATCGACATGCTTATTTTCTTGGCACGAGCATCATCCAAGAGAGCTCCAATTCGTGCGAATTTAACTCTAAGTTTCTGCAGATCTTTATGCAGATTCCAAGCCTGAATCACTTGATTAGCTGCAAGTGAAACAAGTTTGGCAACCAGTCCAGCAGCAAGATCAGCTGCAAATGCTTCAGCCATATTTTCTTAGTATATTATCTCGACGAATTTGTATGTTTTGTGGTGTAAGTGTTTAGCTGATTGTTTGGTGAAGTTTGAGGCGACCAGAAGTCCATTTAATGATAAGTTGGTTGCTCTCTTTCAGAAATTTCCATGTGCAATGGGTCCTCTTTTAGCCAAGATGACAAAAGTGGATGAGAAATAATGCAAGTAATTACATATTGTTCTTTTATAAATATTAAATATTAAATTGTTTTTTATAATAATAATAATAATGTACTTTGGTCTGGCAATAGTTGCAAATAGGATGTTACATGGTAACTGCTCAGGAGAAAACTCTTTTTTTTGGAGAAAATTAGAAACCACAATCTTATCCATTCATTAAAATATGATCTGATGGTTATCATTTAATCATTTATATATAGCTTTTAACTTAAAAAGGACAAGTGGGTAATTTATATTAGTATTAAATATGGAAATTATTACAACATTCAATACATTGATATTACATTAATGAGTAAATTTGTGCAACATGTAGTTTTTATCTAGCATATTTCATATATAATTAATTATCTTATATTTTCATATTTCATATAATTTTATTAAAATACATTGTGAAATAGATAATATATTATTTTGATATCTTAAATTAATTTTACAAATATATGGCACTATATATTTTAATAAGTAGATCAGTAGTAGAATGTTAATGTTATTAGAATAATAATAGAATACTTAATAGAATCTTAAAATTAATATTTAGTAAAACAAATTTTATTCCATCTAATTTTAAAAACATTGATCAGGTGACATATTTAGTAAAATACTTAGTACAATATTTATTAGAATACTTAATGGAATCTTAAGTAAAAAATTTATAAAATTTTATTTTGAAATATTTACTAAAATAATTACAAAAATAGTTAATAGTTACTTAATGTTTTTTAAAATAAATAGTGAAATATTTAGTAAAATACTTGATAAGTGTTTTACTTTTATTAAAATACTTAGCGGACTATATAATAGATTATTTTGAATTAATTTAAAAAATATATTGTACTATGTATTCTAATAAGTAGAATCTTAATGTTAATAGAATAAGTAATATTATTTTAAGATTATTATTTAATAAAATTAATTATATTACATCTACATTTAAAAACATTGATTCGATGACATATTTAGTAAAACATTTGATACAATAGTTATTAGAATACTTAATGGAATCTTGATTGAAAAATATATTAAATTTATTCTGGAATATTTAATAAAATAATTAGTAGAATACTTAATAGAATCTTAGTATTTTTTTTATAATAAATAGTGAAATATTTTGTACAACGCTTAATGGAATCTTAATTAGTAGAATACTTAATAGAATCTTAATATTTTTTTATAATAAATATTGAAATATTTTGTATAACACTTAATAGAATCTTAATAAATGTGTTATTTTTATATTATATATATATATGCTTAATATTTAATATTTAATATTTTAATAAATAATATACAAAAATATTAAGAAAGTACTACTTGTTCTAACAAATAAAAAAATATAATATAATTAAGATTTTATTTAATGTTCTGAGATTCCACTAAATATTTATTAAATATTTTACCTTGAAATATTAATAAGAATTCTATATTAAACATGAAAGATGATTGTACCGAGTATCTTAAGAAATAAAAAATATAATATATTAAGATTTTATTAACTTTTCTAAGATTCTACTAAGTATTATATTAAATATTTTACTAGAAAATCTTAATAATACTTATATACAATCTACATGAAAATATGTATAATATTTTAGTAGAATCTGATTTTTATTTATGTGTTAAATGTTCTTCTCTTGTTACCATATTAAATACTATTAATTTAAATGTGATTATAATTGTCAAATAAAGTAATTGCCTTATTTATCTCTTCATACTTGATAAAAGACTTCTAAATTTGAAAATATTACTATACTGCCATTAATGATTAAGTTTTGAATTTTATTACTGCTATAAAATATCAACGGTGTAGATTAAAGTTTCTTAGTTTTCTATCAAAATTAGTTTTCCCTAGATCTCTACTATAGGATAAGATTCTAGAGAGATCCTCCTTAGCGAGAGAACTAGAGATCTCAATCGTGACCGTAGATTCTTTTAATCATGACCGTAGATTCTTTTAAAGTAAGATTCTCTTAATTTTTAAATGAAGATTCTATTAAATTGTGAGTAGATCAACGGTGAATATATAGGGTCTCTGGTTCTCTCGCTAAGGAGGGTTCTCCCTTGAACCTCTCCCTGTATATATATATATATATATATATATATATATATATATATATATATATATATATATATATATATATATAGGCAAGTGATCAAATAGAAAATAACTTAGAATAGAAAATAGAAAATAAGATCTACACCATATATTCAATCTAATCTAATGGCAAGGGGAACATCCACACACAAATCAAATACACCCTCATACACTCAATCCCACATAATCTCTCCGTTTTTAATTTGATTTTTCCCGTTAATTAGTGAAGTTTTTTTCAAATCTAACTTCACCACATTTTTCTCCATCTCCCAACAATCAGTTTGCATACCATATGTGATATATTCCGGTGACTTTTATTTTTTCGGCGATTTTCATTATTTTTTGTGAACCCGGGATATATAATTTAGTGATTTCTGTAATACAAATTAGTGATTTCTATAATACAAATTAGTGGTTTCTGTAATATTATTTAGTGATTGAAGTTTGAATCTGATAAGTGACGAATTTATTTTAATTATAAATTATATCTGCCGAAATATAGCACATATGGTATGAAAACTGATCGTTGGGAGATGAAAAAAAATGTGGTGAAGTTAGATTTGAAAAAAACTTTGTTAATTGACGGGAAAAATCAAATTAAAAACGGAGGAGAATAAATGGGATTGTATGTGTGAGAGTGTATATAATTTGTGTGTGGGTGCGGCAGGTATAATGATAAGGTTTTCTATTTCTCATTTAAGTTATTTTCTATTTGAGTAGGACTCTCTCTATATATATATTAATGAATATATGATTAAAAGAAAGTGAATTATTTTATAAATAAATTATTAAACTAATTGATAATTTGTTATTATTTTTAGTTAGTTTAACTTATTTCATATTTATTTGACTCAAATTATAACATGCAAGTTTTATCAAATTTTAATATATAAAATAAAATTTTATAGATATAATTGATAGTACATATATATTGATGCGTTTTAAAATATAATACCGCAAGTGCACGGTGTCTGTATTAGCAGAGACTGACAAGTACGGGTCGAATCCATAAGGAGACAGGTTTTATCAATTTCAAGTTAATTATCACAGATTGTTTCAAGAGCAAATGAATATTTGAAGATATTAATTAACTACTAATTAAAACTAATACTAATTAAATATACTAAATTAATAAATTAAAAACTTAGGGCAATCAGGTCCATCATGCTTACACTATAACTGGTTTATAATCTAAAATATTAAAAGTGGTCATGCAACTAAAGTTTGTTAATCTCTCTCAAGCATTAACACTCTCGAAACATGTTTACACAATTAACAATTTTTAATAATTCAATTAGTCAAGTAATTAGAGCATTAATCTCTCTCGAGCATCAACGCTCTCAGAAATCCAATGATGCTCTCGCACTCAAATTCAATTCTGTTAATCGTATGTGTGCCTCTAGTAAGTAAATCTCTCGATTCATACCCCTATTTGCATAGAATCAATTCATGATATCAGCCGATTACATAAATCAATAATTAAAACATATCAATTAGAATTACATAACCCATCAAACCATTGTAAAAATCATGCTAATATTATAGTGCAAACATGACTTTCCCTTAAGCCCTAGAAACAACTACTCGTTAATAATTAAATAAGTAAAACAACTAAGAACAAAAAGAAACATAATTAAACTAATAAGAATTAAGAAAAGATTGTATAAGAAAACCTTGAATTATCCTTGTCACATGAAAAAGTCATGGCCTTCATCCATCTCTATCTAACCCTAATATTAAACTACTCTTCTCTAATAATAATACCTCCATCATATGATATCTGATATGTCTCTATATATGTCTCTAATATCCAAAGTATTTTAATATTTTAAAATAAATACAAATATGTTTCCTAAATCGAGTAGAATTCTCAATGTAAAAATTCGTAGTTGACTTTTTTGTCCAGTTTTTGGGCTGATCCAGTAAAATTCTGTTTGTTGGCCCACTCCTGAATTAAAGATAATTCCATAAGCTTCGCATGAACTGTAAAATCGTCCAATTCTGACTTCTGATACTCAAGATATGACCCAAACAACGTCTGTAATACAAACGGCCCAATAAATACGAATTTCCTTCTATTTGACTCCAAATTAGCTCTTTAAGTCCAAATTCTTCCAAGTTTAAGATTTTCCTCTTGTCTGTAATAAAACATTAAAATCTATTAAATAAATATCCAATTAATGCAAAATACTATTAAATATGAGAATAAAAATAAATATATTCTATCATATATGTAATATATAATATTGATATGTTTTAAATTTTAATGTACATTTATTCAAATAATAGCTATATAATAAATATAGTTAAAAAAATAATACAGTAAATAATAATGGGGTTTTTTGAGAAATACCCGAGGATAAATAATATTTTGTAAAAATACTAATTTTTTTTAAAATATTTTATAAAAATATGATTTTTTTAATAAAAATTTGCAAAAATACCAATTTTTTAGAATTTTTTTTGCAAAAATGCGGTTTGCAACTTTGCAACTATATTTGCAACCGGAATCAACTGAAATCAGCCATAAACGCAATTTTAAAATTTAGTAAATATAATTATTTTTTGTTACATTTATGGTTGCATTTTGAAAAACAAGTTGCATTTGGTTGTTTTTTGTTGCAAACCGTATTTTTACAAAACAAATCAGAAAATGATAAAATTGCAAAAAAACTTGAAAAAATTAGTATATTTGGCAATTTCCCAATAATAATTTGGTTCAAAAAATATGAGAAAATGATAGTTCACATCAATAAACACGCCTAGTTGCAAGAATGATCAATCCAATTCATGAACATGCGCCTAGTTGCAAGAATGGAACTAGAGAACTTTGAATAGTCTATTTAATGAGTGTTTGATGAAGTATATATTTCAATTCTATCTGACTTGTATTTTAAATAATTTCAAATAATTTCCATGTGAAAGGGATACACCAGCTTCATTTTCTTGTCATAATCATAAAAATCGTCCAACTTGTTTTGAAAATGACACAATTTCACGAGAAAAGAGAGCAACTGATACATTTCAAAATAAAAAATAAAATTTCAAAATGGTCCCAAAAAGTTACATGATAGTTTAACGAATCCAAGATTACTATTAAAAGTTTTATTTCATTATTTTGAATTGAAATTTATATAAATTCAAAAATAAAGATTGTTCAAATTTGTTGGTCAGTTTACAATAAGATTAAAAGTTGTCAGCTATATTCTCCCTCTCCCTCTCATTTTAAAATATTGGCATTCAACAAACTGACAGACATGATAAATTATTACCAACAAGAATGGAAAGAATAAAAAGATTAAAGTTCATTCCCATTTACTAGCAATTTCAGAAATTAATAATACAAACTGCAAAATTTCTAACTTAAAAATTAATAAAATTTCAAGCAACCGGAAAACACAATATTACCCACAAAAGCTTAATTTAGAATTTGTTCCACTATATGATATTTCGTTAGCTTGTATTTGTATTTTTCAACAAATTCAAATAATTTCCATGAGAATGAATCCACGAGCTTCATTTTTTTGTCATAATTATACAACTCGTCCAACTTATTTTAAAAATAACACAATTCCATGAGAAAGGAAGAGTAACCGATACATTCTAAATAATAAATAAAATTTCAAAGGGGTCCTAGAGGGTTATATGACAGTCGGAATCTAAACATTTAACAAATCATGATTATTAAAAAAACAAAAAAAACCATGATTACTATTAAAAGTTTTATTTCATGAAACAGTTCAAACTAGTAAATGAATTATTTTGAATTGAAATTTATATAAATACAAAAATAAAGATTGTTCAAATTTGTTGGTTCGTTTCCAAGAAGATTAAAAGTGGCCAGCTATGTTATCCCTCTCATTTTAAAATATTGACATTCAAAAAACTGATAGGCATAAATTACTATTAATAAGAATGGAAAGAATAAAAAGATTAAAGTACATTCTCATTTACTAGCAATTTCAGAAATTAATAATACAAAATGTAAAATTTTTTGCTTAAAAATTAATAAAATTTCAAGCAACCGGAAAACACAATAGTACCACAAAAGCTTAATTTAGAATTTGTTCCCCTATATAATATTTTAAATTTTTAATTAAAGTTGAATTAATTTGACCATAAAAAAATAAATAACGAAAAATAATATTGAAAAATAAGATATAAATATTAGATTATTTTTAATAATGATAAAAAATGAACATTAGATTTTATTTAATAATAGTTGTCAATATGGACTCTGAGAATTATCAACTATTCCGTGTGGTAGGTGAAGTCTCAGCTTCAAGTGAAACAAGCTTGAAAGTTTCTTGACAAGTTGGAGGTTGGTAGGGGTGAATTTAAAATTGCAATTAAAATATTAAATTTATTTATATGCGATAGTGGTTGCAAGTTATGTCTTTGATGTGCATTTCTCTGTTTCAGAAATTTCCATGTGCAAGGGTTCCTCTTTCAGCGAACTTCCTGCTAAGATGACAAAAGTGGATGAGAAATAATAAATTATTTTTTATAATAATAATAATGTACTTTGGCCTGGCAATAGTTGCAAATAGGATGTTATATATATATATATATATATATATATATTAATGAATATATGATTAAAAGAAAGTGATTTATTTTATAAATAAATTATTGATCTAATTGTTAATTTGATTTTCATTTTTAAAAGATCATTTATAATAATTTGATACAAAAAAATATGAGAAATACTATAGTTCACATCATTAATTCATGAATACACGCCTAGTTGTAAGAATGAAATTAGAGAATTTTGAATAGTCAACTATGTCCGGGCGTGTTTAATGAACGTTAGGCGAAACATACAAAATAAATCATGATTACTAAAAAAAACAAAAAAAACCACGATTACTATTAAAAGTTTTATTTATGAAGCAGTTCAAACTAGGAAATGAATTATTTTGAATTGAAATTTATATAAATACAAAAATAAAGATTGCTCAAGTGGCCAGCTAGGCTCTACTTCCCATTTTAAAATTTTGGCATTCATCAAACATGCATAAAATACTACCAACACGAATGGAAAAAATAGAAAGATTAAAGTTCATTCCAGTTTACTTGCAAATTCAGAAATTAATAATACAAACCGTAAAATTTCAAGCTTAAAAATTAACAAAAATTCAAGCATATGAAAAACACAATATTGCCCACCATTCTAATACCACCACCCACAAAAGTTTCACTGAAAACATTAAGATCCACAATAGTGGCGGTCCAGCGAACCATCCAAAAAGACATTTTTTCAAGTCCACCACTACTAGCAATATAACAGTCAGTGTCCTCCTTGTACATACAGAAACAGACTAATCTTGTCCATCTTGGCTTTCATCTTTGACCAACTTTATCATGTCATCAATTTGAAGGATGGTTATTTCTGTTTCAGTTGCAAACTGATACAACCAAAATAATCGCAATGCTTTAGATACTTCTGTTAAAGTTTAATACTAGCATAATGTAAAACCATTAACCATTTACACCGGGCCTCTTTACCTGTAATATCTTTACTTTGCTCATTGCAGGTTCAATTACACCAGCTTCTAAGTTGTTGCGCACTGCTCCCTTCACCAGGTCCAATCCCATGATGCAGGGATAGAAAGATGAATCAGGAAATAAATATAATGTGACATTTTCAACCGCGAATTTGTGATTGGTGCAGTTTCGTTTGCGATTCAACCGCAAAATATAAATTATATAATAAATTAGTTACAACTATTATAAATTTAAACAATATTATTATATATAATACAATAAAAAAAACTTAAATTAATAAACATTGTAACTAATAAAGAAAATGATAGATCTTTCAAGTTATATGTTATTAAGTACTATTGTCGATAAAATATGATATATATACTAAAAGGTTAGATAAAAAATTAAAGCGATATATCAATTACGATTCTATACACTGAATTGCGTTAACAAATAGTAGTATCTTGAAGTATATTTTGAACAATTAAAATATATTTAAATATGTATATATACATATATATGTAATTGTTCCATAAAAAATACATTTATATCAACAAGAAAGAACGCTTTAGAATCTTACCCAAAAACTCATTTAAATTCTAAGTTTAACATCAATTATGTTTTTTATGAATTAAAATAATATCTAACATGAGATTAATAAAAAATCATAACATGATTATGTGTAAATTTTATTTTTACAAAATGTATATAAGATTCTATGTTAGATTATGTAACATTTGATTTTTAAAATTTAGATGAGATTCGGTGTTATATTCGATATGTTTGGGTTTATTGTAGTTCAATTTTATGATATTAATCTTAACAAATCAGTTCTTATAAAAAAAATAAGTGTTTTAATTGTGTTTTTCCATGTTCTTTATATAAGAGTGTTTTGTTAGGAATATTTCCATTTGATGATGTACAAAATACTAGAACATGATTTAGCATAGTCTATTAACGGATAATTCTTCATCAACTGATATGTTTCTTCATTAACTGATATTTCCTCATCAACGGATAATTCTTCATCAACAGATATTTCTTCATCAACTGATATTTCCTCATCAACGGATAATTCTTCATCAACGGATATTTCCTCATCAACAGATATGTTTCTTCATCAACGGATATTTCCTCATCAACTGATATGTTTCTTCATCAACGGATATTTCCTCATCAACTGATATGTTTCTTCATCAACTGATATTTCCTCATCAACGGATAATTCTTCATCAACGGATGTTTCTTCATCAACGAATATTTCCTGATCGAGAACGCATCAACGGATATATACTCATCAACGGATATTTCCTGATCGAGAACTCATCAATGGATATATACTCATCAACGGATATTCATTGATCGAGAAGTCATCAACGGATATTTACCAATTGAGAAGTCTCACAAGTACTCGATTGATTAGCTCACAGCCTGACTTCTCGAAGCTTAAAGGAGATGAGTATTCGGTTGATTCAAACAGCTAGTTTCAAGGAAAGTCTTCGAAGATCAAAACAAATATATTACAGATATGCTATGGGAAGGAAAATGAATATTAAGGAAGCTGTCGGTCAGAGTTTATTCTAACAGAGAATGCTCTATCAGAGATTATCAACCGACAGAGTTTAACAGAAAAGGAAGCTATCAACTAATAATAAGGGATTTTATTCCTATTGTAATTTTATTTTCTGTTATTAGTTGATAGGCAGCTCTCTATATAAACTCTATGTAACCTAATTGTAAAGGGTCGAAGCATAATTGTCTGAGTGAAATTATGTGAGAGCATAGAGATAGAGAGAGTTGCTGTGATAAACACAGAGAAGCTGCTAGGGTTTGTGTACACTCTAAGAGAGTTTTGTATTTACAAATCAATAATACAAACAGTACTTATTCATATCTTTGTGTTTGAGTTTTGTTCTTAATTTGATTTTAAATCAGGCAGAAAAGACACACAAGTATTCAACCCCCCCTTCTACTTGTGCAACTGGAAAACAATTGGTATCAGAGCCTAACGTTTAAAATCGATCAAAGATGTCTGGAAACAAAGATGGCAATTCTAAAATTCCTATGCTTAAGAGAAACGAGTTCACCCACTGAAAGGTTAAGATGCTGCACCATCTGGAAGCAACAGACCCTGACTATCTTGAAAGAATTCATGGAGGACCCTATGTGCCCTTAAAGCTTGTGCCTCAAATCAATGAAGAAGGCAAAGTAACTGAAGAACACTTCATTGAGAAATCAAAGGCTGAATGGACAAAAGAGGACAAGGATAATGTCCTTAAGGAGGCAAAGGTCAAAAACATACTCTTCAACAGTTTGGATTCTGTTCTTACCAACTGTGTTATATCATGCCAAACTGCTAAGGAGACGTGGACAAAACTTGAAGTGCACTGTCAAGGGACAAAAGATGTCAAGAAGAATGCTAGGTCTTTGCTAATTCAAGAGTATGAGTATTTTGAAGCAAAATCTGGAGAATCTATCACTGAGATGTATGATAGATTTACAAAACTCTTGAATGAGATGGTTATGCTTGGTAAGGTTTATGATTCTGAAGATACAAACACCAAGTTTCTGAGAGCACTTCCTGAAGAGTGGGACAATAAGACTACAGCCATAAGGGAAGCTAGAGATTTGGATGAACTAACTCTAGAAGAATTGTATGTCAGACTCAAGACATATGATTTAGAGATGCAACAGAGGAAGAATAAGAAGTCTGTGAAGACAAAATCTGTGGCACTCTTGATGGAGTCTGAGAAAGAACAGCAGGAACAACCACAGAAGCAAGAATCAAGGATTCAAGAAAGAAGGGTAAAGCTGTTGTGGAGTCAGAGTCTACTGACACAGACTCTGATTCTGATGATGAGATTGATCTAAGTCAAATGATGGCTATGTTTGCTAAAAATTTCAAAAGAATGAAATTTAACAAAAGAACTGGCAAATTTAGCAAGAGGCCATCATTCAAGAAGGAAGATGAGAAGGTTGAGAAGAGCAAGAGTACTATAATCAAACTTGACAAAGCAAAGGTAAAATGTTTCAACTGTGGAATATTGGGGCACTTTGCCAGTGAATGCAGAAAGTCAAAAAGTCAAGGAAAAGGAAAAGCACTTCTATCAACAGGAAAGGATTGGGCAGATTCAAGCTCAGAGGATGAAATTGATTATGAAAATCTAGCATTGATGGCATCCTCCTCAAGAAAATCACAATCTCCCAAAGAACCCTTATCTCCTAAAACTCAGGTATAAATCTTTTCTCCTGAATCCTTAATTAATTTAGACTCTGATGGTATAAAAATTGTGCAAAGTGAGGTTAGTAAAATAATGACAACATACAGGTCTCTCACTGGTGAAAGTGAGAGGTTGAGAGAGGAAAATTTAACCTTGTCTAAAAGGAATGATCATTTAGAGTCTGAGTTAATATTAATGGAACAATACAAAAAGGATTCTGAGAAACATAGTCATAACTACACTAAAATTTTGAAAGCCTATGACTATGTTAAGAGAGAACTAGAAGAAGAAAGACTCCAGTTTAGAGTCTGGACAGACTCTGGTAGAAAAGTTCAAGAAATTCTCAACAATCAAAATGTGTGTCAAACTGCTGGTCTAGGCTATGACAAGAGTCAGGACAAAAGACCTATTGTTGAGAATGATAACAATGAAGAAACTAGTCAAGTTAATAAGACTAAAGACAAAAGTACATTTGTTCCTGTTAAGTTTGTGACCCCTAAAGAAAAATCTGAAACCACAAACTCATCTGTCAATAGTCCCCCTGTTGTTGACCAAAAGACAGATGAAACATGAGCAAGTAACTCTAAGAAAAATATTAATATAGGGTACTTGTCTAAGTCGAAGTCAAAAGAAAGGCTAGAGAACTTATCAAAGTCTACCAAAACTAGGAGAAATAGGAATGGTAAGGAAGGCATTAATAAGGCAAACAATTACCAAAAAGATCCTAATGCTCCTAGAAAGAAGTGTTATAGATGTGGCAACCACAACCATTTAGCTATAGACTGTAAAACAAAAATTGAGATGAAAACAGAGTCTAGCCCTTCTGAGATTCTGAAAAGTCACTATCTACCACAGAAACCTTGTTATCACTGTGGTAGCATATTTCATTCTATATATATGTGTAGGGACTATCATGATTTGTATTACAATTTTTATGAGCTAAAATCTTCCATTGATAAAAGTTGGTATGACACTATTAAGACTCCACCAGAGTCTAAGGCAACAAAAGAAACAGGTAAACCAAAGGTGAAAATTGCTAAGCCTGTTTCTCCTAAAGTTAGTAGAAAAGGATCCAAAACTGTTTGGGTCCTCAAAACATCTAAGTAGTTGCTTTATGTATGCAGGGAACCAGGGTAAAGAAAGTAACCCTAATCCTGGACAGTGGATGCTCAGGACACATGACTGGAAAGAAATTCCTGCTTACAGACTTTGTGGAAATGGCTGGCCCAGAAGTATCCTTTGGAGATGGCAACAAAGGACAAACACTGGGATATGGCAAGATAGTATTTGGGAATGTCATCATTGATCAAGTAGCTCTAGTTGATGGCTTAAGGCACAATTTTATAAGCATAAGTCAACTTGGAGATAAAGGTTACCATACTGGCTTTGACAACAAAGAATGTCTTGTGACTCATAAAGAAACAGGCATTGTGGTTTTCAAAGGACACAGACATGGTAACATTTATGAAGCCAGCTTGGAGGATTGCATACACAGTGAAGTCACATGTCTATATAGCAAGGCCTCAACTGAAGAAAGTTGGAAATGGCACAAGAAACTGTCACACGTCAACTTCAAAACACTCAACAAGTTGGTTAAACAGAATCTTATAAGAGGATTACCACAAGTTGATTTTGTGCAAGATGGACTTTGTGAAGCATGTCAACTTGGAAAACAAAGGAAATCATCCTTCAAGAGCAAGACAATTAACACCATTTCTGAACCCTTTTATTTATTGCATCTTGATTTATTTGGTCCAGTAGATGTTATGTCAATTAACAAAAATAAATATACTCTTGTTATTGTAGATGATTTTACAAGATACACATGGGTTTTCTTTCTTCATTCAAAGGATGAAGCTTCACAACACATAATAGATCATATCACTTTTCTGGAAAGAAAATCAAAGAAAACAGTAAGAGTTCTGAGAGTGACAATGGTACTGAATTCAAGAATTCAATCATGGAGGACTACTGTGCATCAAAGGGAATTACTCAACAATTTTCTGCACCAGGAACTCCTCAACAAAATGGAGTTGTGGAGAGAAAGAATAGAACACTCATAGAAGCTGCCAGAACAATGTTAGCAGAGTCTAAGCTACCAGTATATTTTTGGGCTGAGGCAGTCAATATAGCATGTTTCACTCAAAACTGCACTTTAATAAACATGCATGGAAAGACTTCCTATGAAATGATTAAGGACAAAAAGCCAAGTGTAAAACACTTTCACATATTTGGATGCAAGTGTTATGTGCTGAAAGTACATCCTGAAAATCTAAGCAAATTTGAAGCCAAGGCAGATGAATCAATTTTTCTTGGATATGCATCAAACACAAAAGCAGTCAGAGTGTTTAATCTCAGAACCAAAATTGTTATGGAATCTATTCATGTTGCATTTGATGATAAAATTTTTACAGGATTGCAGGATGGGTCAGAGTCTACCACACTGGAATTTAAAAATCTAAAAAGTGCTGAGATAAATAAAGAAGAAGAGGATGAAGACCCTCAAATAACTCCTGAACTAACACAGGAACCTGCACACTCTGAGGGGGAGCCAAAAAATTCAACTCCAAATAATTCAGAGTCTAACAGGTCAGGGTCTACCCAGACAGAGTCTAACTCATCAGGGTCTGGATCAAGCAACTCTGAATCCTTGTCAGAGTCAATAAATTTAGGGGGAACCTCTTCATTTGAATTTCACTCAAATACAGAAGATGCAAATGACTTAGGGGGAGCTTCAAGTTCAAGAACCAATCTTCCACCAGCTAGAAAATGGATAAGGGATCACACTCCTGACTTAATAATTGGTGACCCTGAGAGTGGTGTACAAACAAGAACAGCCACTCAAAATGAATGTCTTTATAGTTGTTTTCTCTCAAAGAATGAACCCAAGAAAATTGAGGAAGCCTTGCAAGACCCTGATTGGATTATTGCAATGCAAGAAGAATTAAATGAATTTGAGAGGAATAAAGTGTGGAAGCTTGTACCAAAACTTAGAAATAGATCAGTTGTTGGTGCAAAATGGGTGTACAGAAATAAACTTGATGAGAATGGAACTATAGTAAGAAACAAAGCAAGGTTAGTTGCAAAAGGATACTCATAGGAGGAAGGAATTGACTATGATGAAACTTTTGCACCAGTAGCAAGATTGGAAGCTATCAGAATGTTTCTAGCCTTTGCAGCTCATTCCAAATTCAAGGTGTATCAGATGGATGTGAAAAGTGCATTCTTAAATGGAGAATTGGAAGAAGAAGTCTATGTGGAGCAACCACCAGGATTTGTTGATCCAAAGTTTCCTGATCATGTTTACAGGTTAGACAAGGCACTATATGGATTGAAGCAAGCACCTAGAGCATGGTATGAAACTCTTTCAAAATTTCTTCTTGAAAATGAATTCACAAGAGGTATCAATGACAAAACTCTCTTTATTAGAAAGTATAAAGGTGATATTTTACTTGTCCAAATTTATGTTGATGATATTATATTTGGATCTACTAATGATAAACTCTGTGAAAAGTTTAATCAACTAATGCAGTCAAATTATGAAATGAGCATGATGGGATAGTTGAACTTCTTTTTGGGGCTTCAAGTCAAACAGAATGATGATGGAATTTTCATCAATCAAACAAAGTATGTGAAAGAACTATTAAAGAAGTTTGATATGCAAGACTCTGCAACTGCTAAAACTCCCATGTCTACAGCCACTAAGCTAGACACAGACTCAAAGGGTAAGAAAGTTGACAACACTAGCTACAGAGGTATGATTGGCTCATTGCTATATTTAACTGCTAGTAGACCAGATATAATGTTTGCAACTTGTCTGTGTGCTAGATTTCAAGATGACCCTAGAGAATCACATTTAATAGCTGTGAAAAGAATTTTTAGATATCTCAAGGGGCACAAAATCTTGGACTTTGGTATCCTAGAGAGTCAGATTTTTCACTAATTGGCTATTCAGATTCTGACTATGCAGGATGCAAAGTAGACAGGAAAAGCACAACAGGACAATGCCAGTTTCTTGGTAACAGATTAATTTCTTGGTTTAGTAAGAAACAAAAAACTGTATCCACCTCCACAGCAGAGGCTGAATACATTGCAGCTGGAAGTTGCTGTGCTCAAATTCTGTAGATGAGAAATCAATTACTTATTTATGAACTATCTTTCTCAAATATTCCTATGTATTGTGATAATACTAGTGCTATTAAAATTGCAGAGAATCCAGTCCAACACTCTAGAACAAAGAACATTGATGTCAGGTATCACTTTATTAGAGAACATGTTGAAAATGGTACTGTGACACTTCACTATGTTCCAACTGTCAGACAGATTGCAGACATTTTGACAAAACCACTTGATGAGTCTACCTTTCTCAGACTGGTAGGTGAATTAGGTATGTTAAATATGTAAGTGATCAATAATTACAAGAAGCAAGGTATGTACTTTAATTACAGCTCCTGATGTGTCAAACTATAATTTGTTAATGCAAAATTCTTGAAGTACTTTATCTTGACAGAGTCCAACTGCTAAACTCTGATGAGTTCCTAAACTCTGATGAGTCTGTAAACTCTGATGATTGCCATGTGCAGGCATACAAACAGCAAAGAAGGATATTCTCTGACATCAAGAGAATTGATGACAAAAAGAAGAGTCTACCTGCCATGCACTATCCACAGGTAATGCAGGTAAAACTCTCAACCTACAAACCTTCTATCTACAATGCTTCATTTTTTGGTGGTGACATGGTGCACGAACAAGTACTGGAGAGTCCCCCTGCACCTACCCAAGTCACCTAATCCCCTTCAAATAAACAATCTTCCAAACCAAAATCCAACAAGAAACCAACCTCTGGTGTCTCTCAATAGGCACCAGTTGTAAAGAGGAGAAAAGTGATACAAACTAGGCTTGTAGATGAGCAAAGTGATGAGGAGCTCAACCCTCTAGAGAGACAGGTTATTGAAGGACTTTCTTTGTTAAAGGAAAGTCATGATGCACCTGAATCTAACTTTCAAGCCACAACTGTAGACTCTCAAAAGTCTACAGACTCTGAAAAACCTAGGGAAGCACCTCAGGAACCTAAATTTGTGTCTCCTGAGAAATCTTTTGCTAAACAATACAAGAGGTTGAGGAAGGCTTATTCTGCACACACACACAAGCCTATTACTATTACTAACCCTGTTTTGCAGGAAACAGAAGCTCCCAAGGCTCCTGCAGAGCCAGACTCTGAAAGCAAGAAATCACCTGAACCAGAGTCTAATGTTGAGTCAGAGTCTAGACTGCCTTTAGACTCTGATCATGACACATTTTGGGAAGGAATGCCATTGGATGCAGCCTCATGTCTCATTGATGAAATCATTACTCCAAATGATGAGGTACTGCTATTTCTATATCCTTTAGTGGAATCAGCGAAAGATCAACAGCAATATCAGACTAAATCTCAAGTCTTGGATCTTCTCACAACCTATGAAGCCCTAAGGAAGAAAATACAGATGGAGCTACAAGTGTCTACACAAGTAGTGGTCACAAATCTATACAGCTACCTCTTCAACTCTTCATTACAAGTTAAAGCAGCTGGGTTCATAGAAGGCAGAACAAAGTGAAGTTCTCAAAGCACTTGGTGTGCCAGACTCTGAACAACAAATTTCAGAGAAGCCTAAAAGGCTTCAGGTCCATATAAGGAGGGAATCAGAGTTTGTTGCTGAGTTGGAAACTGAGATTGAGCAATCAGTTTTTAACTATGAAGCAATTTGGGATAATGGAATTACCTACAGGACAGCCATTCAATGGATTTCTCATGTTCAACCTCTGTCAAGACAGGTGGCTGACTTTCTTGTCCACAATATAGGAAAGGTGGCCAACAAATACATATATCCAACATATAAAGGTAGATTGGATCAACTCAAGGTCTCATATTATTAGAAGATTGCAAGGGAATTGCAGGATTTCTTTCACATGACTCTTGCCCAGGCCATCAATGCCATCCATGCAAGGACTTTTCTAAATGAACACTTGGATGCATTAACCATGGCAGAACCACAAGAGGTAGCAGGTGATGCAAGGAAGTTGGAGGATGAGACTAGTACACCAGTGGTGACTAGTGATAAAGATGCCCAGTCTGACTCACCCACACAAGAACCACCTAGTCAGAGGTTGGGTGATAGTGGGGCAGGGGAGTATGCTGTTAGGCCCTCCTTGACAACTAAAAAAAGAGCTGATGAGAACCTCAGTGATATGGGAGGACAGACTCTGATGGATGCTCATGAAGAAATTTTCCAATCTATTCTATCAGAGTCTATCCACCTTGAGGGGGAGTCTCATGCACAAACAGTCAAAGATGGTAACACTCAGACTCTGACTTCTAATGAAGTCATACTGAAGCAGTCAGAGTCTAGAGTAGACCCTGAGACTGGGATACTGGAGCCAACAGACTCTGAAAAGAAAGAAGATGATTGTAAGGGTTCAGAATCTGTTGCTGCTCACCCCTTGGTGGAAACCCCTAGACTTCAGACATTTGAATGGCTTCCCTTCCATCAAGGTGGTTCAGGTATTGAAGCACCATTATTATCTCTCAACCCCTCTTCTGTAGGATTTTTGAGTGCACCTTCCAAATTGAAAATAAATAAATAAATAAATAAATAATTGAGAGGCTGGCATTGGTCCAGGCAAAAGGAGAGGTAGATAAGGCTGTAGAGAGCCTGAGTGAGATTGAGAAAGTGGGTGTCCAACCCCACTGTGAGCATGAGAGAATAGGGTATCCTGAACCTAGCTTTACTTATTGGGATCAAGATTTTCCACAGAGTTGGTCCAATAAGTTGGAGCAGGGGATGGATGACAATTCATCTTTTATTTTACAGAATTTCCTTCCTTCAATTATCCAAAGAATCAGCTTTTCCACAGATTCTTTTGGCTGTCACAGGTGGTGATGATGTCAAAAAGGGGGAGAAGAAAAGAAAAGGGAGAGAAGAAAGGTGACTCCAAGAGACAAGAGGATGATAAGGAATTAAAAGGTTGACAGAGATGGTGATATCTATCCTTGACAGATATGGTGATAAGAAATAATTCTTTTTTCTTGTTGCCTTATGATTCTGTTATACTGTTCTAGATTAATTGTTTCATTCTTTAGTTTTGACATCATCAAATCTTGATTTATGCTTCATTGTTTATAAAGCATAAATAGGGGGAGATTGTTAGGAATATTTCCATTTGATGATGTACAAAATACTAGAACAGGATTTAGCATAGTCTATCAACGGATAATTCTTCATCAACTGATATGTTTCTTCATCAACTGATATTTCCTCATCAACGGATAATTCTTCATCAATGGATATTTCTTCATCAACTGATATTTCCTCATCAACGGATAATTCTTCATCAACGGATATTTCCTAATCAACTGATATGTTTCTTCATCAACGAATATTTCTTCATCAACTGATATGTTTCTTCATCAACGGATATTTCCTCATCAACTGATATGTTTCTTCATCAACTGATATTTCCTCATCAACGGATAATTCTTCATCAACGGATGTTTCTTCATCAACGGATATTTCCTGATCGAGAACTCATCAACGGATATATACTCATCAACGGATATTTCCTGATCGAGAACTCATCAATGGATATATACTCATCAACGGATATTCATTGATCGAGAAGTCATCAACGGATATTTACCAATTGAGAAGTCTCACAAGTACTCGATTGATTAGCTCACAGCCTGACTTCTCGAAGCTTAAAGGAGATGAGTATTCGGTTAATTCAAACAGCTAGTTTCAAGGAAAGTCTTCGAAGATCAAAACAAATATATTACAGATATGCTATGGGAAGGAAAGCGAATATTAAGGAAGCTGTCGGTCAGAGTTTATTCTAACAGAGAATGCTCTATCAGAGATTATCAACCGACAGAGTTTAACAGAAAAGGAAGCTATCAACTAATAATAAGGGATTTTATTCCTATTGTAATTTTACTTTCTGTTATTAGTTGATAGGCAGCTCTCTATATAAACTCTATGTAACCTAATTGTAAAGGGTCGAAGCATAATTGTCTATGTGAAATTCTGTGAGAGCATAGAGATAGAGAGAGTTGCTGTGATAAACACAGAGAAGCTGCTAGGGTTTGTGTACACCCTAGGAGAGTTTTGTATTTACAAATCAATAATACAAACAGTACTTATTCATATCTTTGTGTTTGAGTTTTGTTCTTAATTTGATTTTAAATCAGGCAGAAAAGACACACAAGTATTCAACCCCCCCTTCTACTTGTGCAACTGGGAAAACATGTTTTTTTATGGAGTGCAACCCATACATATATATATATATATATATATATAATTTATTAACTTATAGATTTTTATAAGTATAATTATTATATTTTTGATTTAAGTATATATACATTTTGCACGGTTGTAGTTTGGTTTTTGCGAATTTTCAAAATTTAAAACCACAACCGAACAGTTCAGTGCGCAAGATTATAAAGTGCAGTCATGCATTATTATTATAAATAAATCTGCAGTAGTTTCAAATATCAAGTAACACATCTTAATTTTCTTGAATATAAATCAAAATTATGTTTTCTGCCCTTTTAATGTAATTAAAACAACTATGTTATTAACATATATTACAACAATCAAGAAATGTTATAAAAAAAGTAAACTGGCAATCAGACTTCACTACAAGAAAAATAGTTTCAGACAAAGCTCAGCGAAAAAAGTGTTGCCCAGAATTAACAAACAATGATTTATTTTTTACCTTAAAAATGTATCGTCTGATCTATACTCACTTCAATGGTTTAACAAACCATTGTGTAAAAAATCTTGTCAGACAAGTGTTTAAAAATGTGGTGTTGTGCTAATGAATAGGTTCATACAATATGGGTTAAATGACTTTTGTCTTATTAAAATTTACACAATAATACTGCTAACCGTTGTTTGAACCAAGTCAATCATACAAGTATTTGAAAGAGTAGTGTTGTGTCAATGAGAAGTTTCATACAATGGATTTTGTGTCCATTGTTTTATCACAATAAACACAACAAAATCATTAACCATTGTTTGAACCTAGTCAGTCATACAAGTGTTTATTTTGTGTTGTCTTATCTTTAGTCAGACATGTATGTTTTCATCTAAAATCTTTGTTCTATTTACAGTATTTAAAAAAAAATACAGAGGCAAGGCAGAGCCTTGCCATCCATGCATGCACTAAACAACACAAACATGAAAGAGAACCTTGTCATCCATGCACTAAATAACAAAAACATAAAAGATCCTTAAACGAATCAAATTAATAATCATCGCTATCTTCGTAGTATAAGAACAATAAGAACAAAGTGAAGTCATAAACTTATATAAAAAAACATGAGGCCACCATCAAGCCACCATCTAAGCAAATATATACCGAACAAGGCCACCAAGCCACAATAAAAAACAAACCAGCTGCAATAAGAAATATATAGATACCATATCAAGAAATGATTATAGAAAATGTAAACAATAAGAACAAAGTGAAGCAAACTATGATAAACTTAGAATATGAATAAAAAACTTGGCCATCAGGCCATTATCCCACATCATATTAAACTGGCTGCATCAATTCCAAACTAACATGAAAACCAACAACAAAAGTCCTAATTATCATCGCAACTAGATTAAAGCAACATCAATTCAAGAGTAATATGAAAACCAATAAAAGTACTTTATATTGCAGAAAAACAAGCAGATGTCCATCATTTCATGACTGCATAGAGTTAATATCTTCATATTCATCATCCTCTGCCTTAGCCGGTGAAAGCTCCAATGCAACATCTTGAGTTTGACCACCTCTAGACCCTTGAGCACTAGCTGTGGAAGTGTCTTCTGAGACATCAATGAGAGGATCATCAGAGTAGTCCATGAGATCATAATCTGTCTCAAAACCTGGCCTGCAAGGACAATTTTTTTCATAGTGATCTGGGTGGGAACATAGTGAACATAGAACTCTACCAGTGTCCAGGTATTCAATAGTAAGTTTGGCATGCGTGAAGCTTTCTTCGATACCCAGAACTAGGGCTGTAAACCGGATAATTCGAATACGGATCTGTCAATTTCCGTATCCGAATCCGAAAATCCGTATCCGTATCCGTATCCGAATCCGGAAAATTTTAAAGGTTAATATCCGAATCCGAATCCGACAGATATTATCCGGATCCGGATAATATCCGGATCCGGATCCGATTTTTAATAATTTTTTTTAATTTATATTAAAAATTCAAAAAAAATTACAAAAATAAAAATAAAAATTTATTTTATTTTTTTTAATTGAGTTAAGAGTTAAAGGGATTTAAGACTATTTTATTTTTAAAAAAATTAATTTTTATTTATCTTTTCAATCTAATTTTGTTATCTTAATAATATTAAACTCAAATGATATTTTTATATATGTCTATAATATTTTTACAATTATATAAAATTTGTATAAATATATTATTTAATGAATATATATACACACTACAAAACTAATAGAATAAATTTTAAATTGTATATATATATTATTTATGTGATATATATGATACGATTTAAAATGCATAAAATACTGTAGAAATATAAATTGATATATATATATATATATATATATATATTGAATATATATTTTAAAGTATAAACATGTGTAGTGTATATATTAATTTATTAAATTAAAATAGACATTAGAGTTGAGTTAATTAAAAAATATAATTGAATCAAATTAAATGTGTTTATAACTATAAGTGTATATATAAAAATATATAAATGGGCTTATAACTATAAATGAGTTAAAAAATATATAATTATATATTATATATATTAAAAAAAATATTTATATATATTATATATAATTAATTTCGGATACGGATATTTTCGGATACGGATGTGCCTATATCCATATCCGTATCCGGAATCTTCGGATTCGGATACGGATAATATCCGGTTTCTTCCGGATACGGATAATATCCGCTTTTTTCCGGATACGAATACAGATATTTCGGACGAATATCGGATTTTTCAGATTTTTTTGACAGCCCTACCCAGAACAATAACAAACATGTGTTTTGGACTAGAGTGGTTAACACTCAACTCAACACAAATCTTAGCATAATTGGAAGTTTTATTTGCTTTGGCAGTGGTCCAGGTATAGCCAATATCCTTACGGACAATAATGTCTAGTGCCTTAGAAATGTACGTAAGCCCTTCCACAGACCAGTATAACCTTGGAATATTTTTAATTTTCACCCAACACAGACATTTTCCCTGGGAGGATTTGATAGTAGGATGCTTATTAATTAAGGGGCCAAAAAGAAAAACATCCCCCTCTAAATTCAGAGGACCTAGTGAGATGACTTTGTTCACTATTTCTTCATTATCAAATTTAAAATAAAAGAAACCTGATTCATCAAAATCTATAAAATTGAAACCCCAACTGCCAAACCTAGTGAACATGAACTTTTCTACAATATGAATGTTAGAACGAGTATTCATATTATAATCAACAAAATAGCCTAAACAACTTAGTTTCCAGGACATTTCAGTATTTATAAAGAACTCTATCGGAGGGTGGACAACAGTGGAGCAATTATAAGAAGATAAATTATAGGTATTGTGAAGTTGAAGGTTGACATTGTCAATAGAGTCAAGACGTGAACACCGGTCTAAGTACAATGGAGTTATACCTTTTGATTGGAGATCAGAGAGGAAAATATCCTTGGAAACAGAGCGAGATATTGCATGGTTGATCCTATCAACAGGGCTTGGAGTGATTCACGATTGAAGTTCTTCAAGAGGAATTGGTTGAATGAGAATCTAGACTCCCAGAAAAGTGGTTGGTTGAGCGTGAAGTCGATGACCCTCAAGAAACCATATCTCCTTTGTAGATTGATTATCGCTTGAGGAAGAACTCCCGCACTTTTTGAGTGATTTGGAAAATATATTGTAATTTTGATTGATTTGTAAAGCAAAATTTTGAAGACAAGAAAAGTGATTGCGGAAGAGGCCGAAGACAATAGGAAGATGAGACAAGATGAAGAGGAAGACAATGAAAATGAAGAAGAATGGAGAGAGAAAAGGTGGGCACGTAAAATGAGGAAGTGAAGTGTCCCAAAGGGCAGCACTATTTACAATGAATGTATATAATTAAAATTAAATTTAAAATATTTATTCATTTTATAAAAACAAAATATATTAAAAGTTTTATTTTACTGATTAAAAAATTATATTTATAATGCAATTTCGATAAATTATATGATAAATTAAGGTGAAACAAGTATATATATGGAAACACGTTGTTATAATTATAGGTACTTATTTTATTAAAAAAATAATTACTCATTTTATAAAAATTAAATAAACTAAAATTCTCATTTTACTAATTAAAAATTATATATTAAATTTAAATTATATGATACGTTACGATAACGAAATAATTATATAAGCACGTTGTTATAATTATAATTATGAATATATGTTTAAGTTCTTATACAAAAATTATAATTTAAAATATTAACTCATTTTACAATATTTTTTTTATAATTTTATAATATGGATACATATAAATGTATATAGTTTGTTAGGGATTGTGGTACTATCAATGTAATCAACTAATAATTACTTAGATTAATTAGAAATTAACTAAGTAAAACATACTGTCATATATACATTGACAGTATGTTTAATTGTCACTTGTAACAGTATGCATTTAAGCCAAGTAGGTGACAGCATGTTTAAATAGTTACTGTTATGTACAAATGTAATAAAATGATCTATGAAATAGAAGTTCACACAGTGTTCATGCACAACATGAATCAAATTATTGACAGTAACATTATGCAATCTGAAGCCTACGACAGCATGTTCAAGTGACAGCATCTTTTGGAACAGACGACATCAACTATTCCTTGACAGTAAACTTGGCGGGGAATGAAGATTCTAAGATAGCAAGTTTTACTGACAGCAACTATTCCTTGACAGTAAATCTATAGGGCTATTATAAAGCACTCTCTGTTAGATTGATTTCTAGTTTGTTCATACTCAGATCTATACTTTGTAATAGGAATCAGTCTTATCTCTTTGAAGCAAGAACTATGTTCTTTGGAAGCCAGTTATTAATTTAACTGGGTGTAGCAATCTCAGGGTTTATATACGAAAGATATATTTCCCGAAACTTGTCTCATTTAATTACTTGTTAATTTTCTAAATCTTAATTGTTTATTCATAAATACAGAAAATTAGTAAGGCAACCTCCTAAACACTCCTGAACTCGAACCACTAACCGAACTCTAAATTATATATCCGTAAAAGATTCGAAAGAATTTTTTTAATTTAGTGAATATCGTATTCAACCCCCTTCTACAATACTTTCGGGACCTAACACGCCCCACAAAAATGACTCCCGATAATTCTGACATTTACAAATATTCCAAGTACTCATCTCCCTCAATTTTGGAAGGTGACCTAATGATGGAAACTATTCACATCTTTTGCAATTGAGTAATGTGATTTTTACCAAGTTGGTCATTTTGTAATCCATGTCCCCATCCTCTTTTCCATAAAGTACTCAATGATTAATATTTTCAAATTTGTGTGAGGTTTCAATTCTTCAATCAGACACTCATTGCGGTATTCCCTGTTTTTCCATTCCCTTTCATCTTCATCTTCATCAGTTCTCCAGTTTAACAACAAGCTCTGAATATTAGACTTTCTAAAAGTTTTGACTTGCTTCTTGCATATTTGCCACGTCACTGAGGCCATAGAGATTAACTTTTATTCTTCAATCATTTATTTTCTTGTTTATAATGGATCTATCTTTCTTGTCTTGTGCTTGCATGTCGCATTGGCCAAACAACGTTAATTTTCATCCCTTATGTTTGTTTCTTCTATTTGTGTACCTAAAGAATCCTTTAATCCGGATAATAGTTATAATGTGTATAGTTACCACTGAAAGAGAAAATATGTTTTTGTCTTTCTCTATAATTCAATTATTTTATTATATATATACAAGCTAAAAAAGTAATCTAACAAAACCCTTACCCCTTCATTTGCTGAAACATAACTTTTTAAGTAAATGTTCTTATATCATTGGTAGAGATTAACAACATTTTAAATCTTTCTAGTGTGGTGCAGGACTTATGAGCTGGTGCATGGTCCAAATGCCGCGTATATGACTTTGCAGTATTTCATAGATGAAGGGAAACATTACACAACATTTTCAAAGGTGGCCCTTTCACATGCCTTACGCTACACTTGCAACTATTGTTCACAAGTAATAACTTCCCCCCGACCTTGAAAGGTTAATTATTTCATTTTTAAGTGTTTGTTTGTCTAAGTTCACTTGTAATGTTCATATTCTAAATATAAATTAGATAATTTTTTGAAAATATAAATTTCATTTCACATTTTTGTCAAAAAAAATATTCATTTCAAATGATAATTATAAATGACATGAATTGAATTGACATTTCAAATTCTCAAATTTAAGCTTGTATTTAATAATCTTGGAACCAAATCAAATTTTTTATTTATCCAAATGTAGAATTTTAAATTAATTCAATATTTCTAAACATGCCGTTTATGTTTTCCTATTTATATCCTTTTGGAGATAAATATACAATTTATAAGACTTGTAAGGATGGTTAGTGCAAAAACTAAATATAAGAATTTTCATGAAATCCCCCTTTAGTGTTACACTGTAGCTCGAAGCCTGGAACAACTCATGTGTTAAGTGTCGTTATATGTATATACTGAAATTCACATTTTCAACAAAAAAAAATTCTACCAAAGATCATAGTGTGATCATCACACCAACAAATTATCATGTACATATTATGTAATGCATTGTGCAACATGTTTGTGAGTGTGGTTAGAGAATTTAAACAATAATTACACTTTCTGGTGTACCATTTACATGATGCAACTCCAGTTCACTATATTCTAAATCTGTTTTACATGGAGTGTAAATGCAACCAATAAGTGCTACTTCGTGGATAGACATGGATTAAACAAAAAATAAAAAATTTTAAGACTGTTATAAAATATAACTATATCTAGTAATATAATATAATTAAGGATTGTTATAAAACTTCAGAATGTAACGAGATAATTAGATAGAATAACTGTGTTTTTCTTATTCAGTATTCTGCATGTCTTTGTACAATGACAGACACATCTATTTATAGTACAATTTTACCGCCTCTTGAATGTGAATACAAGCTGGTAATTACTTGAACCGTGTATTGGTGATCTAGTGTGCAGCCTGTAATTTGCATAGTCAATCTCGGTCCTCGTGCTGTAATAAATTCTTTCCAGAGAGCATTGACAATCATTATATTATTATTCATAATACTCCCCCTGATTGTCAATGTGAGTTATTACAGAGATTAACTGCCTCGTTAAAACCTTGCAAGGAAAAACCCAGTGGGATAAAAACCTTGACGAAGGAAAAAGAGTACAGTCTCCCCCTGAATAAAGCATCTCACACTTAGACATCTTCATGTAACAAATTTCTCAATCTTCGCATGCCAATATTATTTCGCAGTTTTTCAAATGTTGATGTGGGTAGTGACTTTGTAAGTAAATCTGCCAGATTTTCACTTGAGCGAATTTGTTGTATATCAATGTCACCATTTTGTTGGAGCTCATGACTATAGAAGAATTTTGGCAAGATGTGCTTTGTTCGATCTCCTTTGATGTATCCTTCCTTGAGTTGCTTAATGCATGCTGAATTATCTTCAAACATAACTGTAGGACTGTCTGAGATATTTGATAATCCACATGATTCTCGAATATGTTGAATAATAGACCGCAACCAAATACATTCCCTACTTGCTTCATGGATTGCCAATAACTCTGCGTGATTTGATGAGGTTGCCGTCATAGTCTGCTTTACAGATTTCCAAGAAATAGCAGTTCCACAATATGTGAATAAATAACCTGTCTGTGATCGTCCAAAATGAGGATCTGACATGTACCCAGCATCTGCATATCCAATCAGCTGTGATTTTGATTTGTTTGGAAAGAATAGTCCAAGATCAATTGTCCCACGAAGATATCTCAATATGTGTTTAATTCCATCCCAATGCCTTTTAGTTGGATTAGAACTGAACCTTGCCAGTAGATTTACAGCAAATGCAATATCAGGCCGAGTGTTGTTTGCAAGATACATGAGAGCACCAATAGCACTTAGATATGGAAATTCAGGTCCAAGAACATCTTCATCTGGTTTTCTGGGACGAAATGGATCTTTTTCAACTTCAAGTGACCGGACAACCATTGGTGTGGTTAGTGGATGAGATTTGTCCATATAGAATCGATCAAGAACCTTTTCTGTGTAAGTAGACTGATGAACAAATATTCCTGAAGATAAGTGCTCCACCTGTATACCTAAACAAAATTTTGTCTTTCCAAGATCCTTCATTTCAAACTAATTTTTCAAATAATTAGCAGCGTTAGTAATATCTTTAGAAGTACCAACAATATTCAAATCATCCACATATACAGCAATAATAACAAAACCAGTTTGTGACCTTTTAATAAACACACATGGACACACTTGATTATTAATATACCCAGCATTCAATAAATATTCACTAAGCCTGTTGTACCACATACGACCCGATTGTTTTAAGCCATATAATGATCGTTGTAATTTAACAGAATATAAATGACGAGGCTTAGTATCTTCTAATTTTAATCCTTCAGGGATTTTCATATAAATATCACTATCAAGTAATCCATATAGGTAGGCTGTCACAACATCCATAAGACGTGTTTCCAATTTTTCCATACAAGCCATACTCATTAGAAAACGAAAGGTAATTCCATCCATAACAGGAGAGTATGTTTCCTGGTAATCAAATCCAGGCCTTTGAGAGAATCCTTGGGCTACCAACCGAGCCTTATATCTCACAATTTCATTTCTCTCATTTCGTTTTCTTACAAATACCCATCTATTCCCAACAGGTTTCACACCAGCTGGTGTTTGGACTGTAGGTCCGAAAACATTTCTCTTGCGCAAGGAGTGCAATTCTTCCTGGATTGCAACTTTCCATTTTGGCCAATCATCTCTCTGTCGACATTCTTCCACGCTTTGTGGTTCAGGATCAGAGTTTTCAAGAATATCACATGCCACGGAAAAAGCATACACATCATCAATTTCAGTACTCTCACGATCCAATAATTTCCCATTATGTACATAATTTATCGAGATCTCATAATTTTCAAGTACCTTTGCTTCTATAGAAGCATGTGCCACTTCAGGGGCAATATCCTCTCCTGGAGGCAATACCACTTCTGGGGTTTTAGTTATAGCCACTTCAGGGGCTCGAACCTCTTCAGGAGGTAATACCACTTCTGGGGTATTTTCTGGAACATTTGCCACTTCAGGGGCAAGTCCAATTAATTTCCGTTTTCGTGGCACAATATCTTTTGCACCAATAGGTCTACCACGCTTCTGTCGTGGCTTTGAATCATCAATCAATTCTTCAGGAATTGATTTATGTTTAGGGATTTCAACCCTCGCTGGAACATTAATGGCAGGTATGTGTGATTTTATTATGTGTCTAGAATCACTAAAAGCATCTGGCATTTGATTAGCAATGTTTTGCATATGAATAATTCTTTTAACCTCATTTTCACTTTGATTAGTACATGGGTCAATAGAATTCAATCCTGATGCATGCCATGATAATTCAAAATTTAATTTATGCAAAACTTTATCTCCCCCTAGTGAAGGGAACACAGACTCATTAAAATGACAATCAACATAACGAGCAGTAAAAACATCACCAGTCAAGGGTTCAAGATATCTAATGATAGATGGGGAATCAAAACCAACATAGATACCAATTCTTCGTTGAGGTCCCATTTTTGTTCTTTGTGGTGGAGCTATAGGGACATATACTGCACTACCAAAAATTTTAAAGTGAGAAATATCAGGTACTTGTCCGAGAACTAATTGGTGTGGAGATTCTTTATGATAAGCAGATGGTCTGATCCTGATTATATTACCGGCGTGTAGTATAGCATGACCCCAAACAGATGTAGGTAATTTAGCCCTTAATAATAAAGGACGAGCAATAAGTTGAAGTCTTTTAATTAAAGATTCTGCTAGACCATTTTGTGTGTGTACATGAGGCACAAGGTGTTCGATTGAGATTCCTACTGACATACAATAATCATTGAAGGTTGAGGATGTAAATTCAGCAGCATTATCTAATCGAATTGATTTAATGGGATGATCAGGGAATTGGGCTCGTAATTTGATTATTTGGGCTAGTAATCTTGCAAAGGCTACATTTCGCGTAGAAAGTAGACAGACATGGGACCACCTAGTTGAGGCATCAACTAAAACCATGAAATATCTAAATGGACCAGAAGATGGGTGAATCGGACCACAAATATCACCTTGGATTCTTTCTAAGAATTTTGGAGATTCGGTTTGGAGTTTCACAGGGGATGGTCGGACAATTAGTTTTCCCAAGGAACATGCTGAACAAGGAAGTTCATCACGTGGTATGACCTTTTGATTTCTAAGGGGATGTCCAGTAGAATTTTCTATAATGCGACGCATCATAGATATTCCTGGATGACCAAGTCTTTCATGCCAAAGGGCAAATAATTTTGGGTCTACAGTTTTAGGAATGGTGATTGTGTGAGATTCGATGACTCTAATTTTCATAGTATATAATCCGGAGGAAATTGAGGGTAGTTTTTCTAAAATCTTCTTATGACCTGAAATAGTGGAAGTGATAAGAAGATATTCTTTTTCATCCTTATTAGTAGTTTCAACATGAAAACCATTAAGACGGATATCTTTAAAACTCAGAAGATTTCTAGTGGATTTACTAGAGTAGAGGGCATTTTGTATGTGAATTTGTGTCTCGTTTGGTAGGATAAAACTGGCTTTCCCAAAACCTTCTATTATACTAGATGTACCCGAAATTGTCCAAACATGTGAGTTGGTTTTAGTCAACTGTGAGAAATGTTCTGGACTTTGTAAAATAGTGTGAGTGGTCGCACAGTCAGCAATGCATATGTCTCCCATATTTTTTTTTTTTGCTGTGTATATATGTAAACAACGATTTTATTCAGATAAAATTAGTACATAAAGTAAGCACATAAAATAAGCACATAAAAACAAGTACATGAAAATAAGGAAAGTACATATAAAACCTAGCCATCTAAATCATAATAAAGATTAGCACCAGTGTCTAATTTGATTGAGGTCTCGTTGGTTGGTACATTTTCTATATTTTGATTATAGTCAGCTAAGTTTGTTTCCACCCTTTTTCCATTAAGCCTTTTGGATGATTGGTAGAGTTCAACAAGATGTTTAGGAATACGACAAGTACGTGCCCAATGTCCCTCAGCCTCACACCTATGGCAAATATCTCTAGTATCTCCTTCTTGTGGTGCCTTCCTTTTATTTGACACTTCATGTTGCCACTTCTGGTGGCCATAGTTGTTGTAACCATCGCGTTGCCACTTCAGGTGACCAGAATGATACTGATTTCGAAACCGTCTACGAAAATTTCCACGTCCGCGGTTTCGCCCATAACCTCGTCCTCCTCTATGCCCTTTCCCACGTTCATTCTTCTGGAATGACGTGTTATGTACTTCAGGTAACTGGGCAGAGCCTGTGGGACGAATCTGATGATTTTTCATTAACAACTCATTATTCTTTTCAGCTACAAGAAGGAGAGATATCAACTCGCTGTACTTTGTGAAATTGCGCTGCCTATATTGTTGTGCTAGAATTATAGTGTTGGGGTGGAAGGTTGAGAGGGTCTTTTCAATCATTTCAGCATCAGTAATTTTCTCACCGCACAAAATTAATTTTGAACTTGTTTTGAACAACACAGAATTATACTCAGAAACAGATTTAAAATCTTGGAACCTTAGATTAATCCAATCATATCGGGCTGAGGGTAAATAAACAAGTTTTTGATGATCAAATCTGTCTTTAAGATTATTCCAGAGGGTGAGTGGGTTTTTGACAGTTAGGTATTCAGATTTTAAGTCTGTATGAATGTGGTGCCTAAGGAAGATAATAGATTTTGCATTTTGTTCAGCAGTTGGAGTTTTTCCTGTTTCTATGGTGTCTTTTAACCCATTTGCACTCAGATGTAACTCAGCATCAAGCACCCAAGATAGATAATTATCCCCAGAAACATCCAAAGCAACAAAATCTAATTTTGCAAGATTCGCCATTCTGATTTATAAAATAAATATTTAAAACATGATATAATAATATGCATGTTAAAACATAAATAATTAATCAAGTACATACAATAAAATTTATAAAATTATTACGACATAGCCAACTATAAACTTGTGACTAATAATATTAAAAGCATAGCAATTGTAATATATATATATATATAAATATTTAAGAGTAATATAAAATAATAACGAGAACAATTATAACGGTTATTTATAAAATAAAATAAATAAAGTTAAAGCATACCTCTTTTGTTAAATAGAACTTATTTGGCCAATACCTCCTTCGTAAATAAAGTTTACTCGGACAACGCTTACTCGGGCAACACCTCCTTTGTCAATACCTTCTTCGTAAATAAAATTTGCTCGGGCAGAGACTCCTGCTGATAACGTGTTATAAAATATAACTATATCTAGTAATATAATATAATTAAGAATTGTTATAAAACTTCAGAATGTAACGAGATAATTAGATAGAATAACTGTGTTTTTCTTATTCAGTATTCTGCATGTCTTTGTACAATGACAGACACATCTATTTATAGTACAATTTTACCGCCTCTTGAATGTGAATACAAGCTGGTAATTACTTGAACCGTGTATTGGTGATCTAGTGTGCAGCCTGTAATTTGCATAGTCAATCTCGGTCCACGTGCTGTAATAAATTCCTTCCAGAGAGCATTGACAATCATTATATTATTATTCATAATAAAGACCTCGAGTGGTACACGTGACTTGAACAATTTATAACATTATTCCTTGTATATATAGTATGTATAATATAATCCTCCTTTTGGGCATCGGTAGTGAGTGGACAATTATTCTCTATCAAAGGTCATACTAATAAATTATCATGTACATATCTTAAATACATGAGCGACATGTTTGTTAGTATTTTAGAAGCGTTTTATAGAAAATTAGGACTCATAAATCAACTGTTTTACATAATGTGTGAATCCATTTTACTTGTAAGGACAAGTAAAGATGAATGATAAAGTGAAAGAGTATTTTTATATAATTATATAAAGAAGTTTACGGGGAGTTGAGGTCGGTAGATTATTTTAACATTCCATTAAACTGATTTTACATATTTATTAGAATTTGTCCTTTTTATTGATGTTATATGAATCTTATCACTTAAACATATCTTTAAGCATAAATTTGTATTGTACAATTTAAACAAAAGAAACTTCACACATGATTATTTATTTGCTAACATCGAACCTTACAAATGGGAGTTTGTAGCAAGAAAATATTAAATTGCCCCAAAAAAAATTTTAAAACTATTATTAAGTAATCGTTTTTAACCCCTTAATTTTTATCTTTGATATTATAATCGTTATCATAAACATGACCCCCGTTATATTCGCAACATGAAGATCAGAATACTTCAATACTTTTAACAATTCATTAAAAAGGTTAATCCCAAAAATATCATTCACTTTTAATAATTCTTAAAAAAATTATCTATTTTTATTTTATTACTTAATATGTAGACACATTGTATAATAAGTGTCATTTCATGATGAATCATGTTTGTGGTACAGTTAAAAATAATAACAAAATTCTGTCAAAAAATAATAATAATAATAACAAAATATTTAACATGATTAACCATAAAATAGAATTTACGTAGAACATAATTATATGATAAACAAACGTTAATACTTAAGAATATAAACGAGTGACTCTTATATCAGAAATTCTTAAACATCTTAAATCTATAAGATGATCCTTCACTTCACAAAGAAAAATAAGAGAAAACTCTTAAATAATTTTTTATTCAATCAATAAATAATTATTCTTTTACAATATTTAGGGATAATATGTATTATACCTGATAAGGAAATATATTAGTAATCAGTCAATAAAATTTAAAAAAATTCTCACTTAAGTTTTAAATATAATATAATATAAATAGTTTTAATATAATTTGAATTTTTCTCTTCTAAATTTTAGATATTTAAATCTCAGATCAGATGTCTTACTAAAATACACGGTCTCTTCTTTTACATAATTTTTTAGGTTACATAACATATATACTATTATCAACTATTGTTACAATTAATTGCAGGACTTCGGTATTTGTAATCGTAAGATCTAGAAAAGCAGCAAAGTACAACAAAATTTAAGATGATACTAAAAATCTTAAAAAATATTTTCTCTATTTTTTGTTTTTGTTTATTATTTATAATACCAGTTTTAAAATAAAAAATCTTGCTATTTATTTATTTATGTCTATTTTTTCCTATCATAACCAAATACGTAGGTTTTTAAATTGACAAAAAATATTTTTTTTCTAATTTTAATTTTAATTTATTTTTTATAAACAAATTCTTATATTTTTATTTAGCAAAACAAAACAATTTTCGAGTTTTGTCAACTATTTTTCTAAAAAAATGAAAAGTAAAAAATAAGATCGTTGAAATTATAATTTAGGAGAATTTTGTGAAAAAAATTAAAAGCTCCTGGAGTGCTTTCTTTGACATGAATAAGGTATACTTGTATAAAATCAAATTAAAATTTTTAATTAAAACGTGTAGAATCTTTCTTATACAATGTGTTACAAAGTGGGCTGGAAATATGAAGTGCTTTTTAAGAATTTTCTATCATAACCAAATACGTAGGTTTTTAAATTAATAAAAAATATTTTATTTTCTAATTTTAGTTTTTATTTATTTTTTATAAGCAAATTCTTATATTTTTATTTAGCAAAAGAAACAAAATAATTTGCGAGTTTTGTCAACTATTTCTCTAAAAAAATGAAAAGTAAAAAATATGATCTTTCAAATTATAATTTAGGAGTGTTTTCTTTGACATCAATAAGGTATACTTGTATAAAATCAAATCAAAACTTTAAAATTGTAATTAAAATTTTTAATTAAAACATGTAGAATCTTTCTTATACAATGTGTTACAAAGTGGGCTGAAAATATGAAGTGCTTTTTACTACTACGAGATTGACACAGTTGGAATGTGTTGAATTTTGTACCATTCTGGCCCAACCCCCTTCTCGCATCTTTCTTTCAGCTTACTACACCCATCTATGCCCAGCCTTCTAATGGTATGTGATTGGGGAAACGTTGGCAAACTCTCTAATTCCTTACAACCCAAGATAATTAACACCTCAAGAGATGGAAGTTGTGCTACTGTATCCGGGATAGCTTTCAATCCTTCGAAACCGAATATATTCAAACGAGTCAAGGCAGAAAAGGAGGAGATGAGACCATCATCAAATTCCAATGTTGATTTCTTGATTCCAAACCCCCGCAGTATTAACTGGGTTAGGTTAGGAAAGGAAATTACAGAAGAAGACAAGGCCCCTGGAATTTCATCTATTTCTAATCTTTCAATTGTGGAACTCACGCTTTGGGCAATCTCTGAAACAGAGGGGCATCTTCGAATGACAAGGTGTTTTAAACAACATGTCTCTTCTTCAACTGCTTTAATACTAGTTAGATCTGGACAATTGATTAATATCAAATTCTCAAGAGCCACACCCACTGTCAGACTTGTTATGCCCGGACAGTTAAATAATTTCAAAGATTTCAAAGATTGATAATTGTTTTTTAACAGCTCTTCCATCAAAGGAACTCTTCCTCCTCCTTCACTACTAATATCTAGATCCGTGAGAGAACTTCCCTTTATTATCAATTGCTTCAAGGACTGAAAAAAACTATTAGGCATCCTTGTCAAATTTGGACACCCTTCGATGTCCAAGACCTCAAGTTTAGGAAATACCTGCACACTGCTTCCGTCCACACTGACTCTACTTGTATCTGCTTCCACCCATTCTTCTAGCTTTGGCAAATGATTTAATATCAGTTTTGTCAAAGACGGATATATTGCTTTAGCTAGACCAATATCACTCCCAATAATTCTCAGATCATCCATCCCATTAAATTCCATCTCCCTCAAATTAGGAAGGTGACCTAATGATGGAAATTCTTCACATCTTTTGGAACCACGTATTGTGATTTTCACCAAGTTGGTCATCTTTGTGATCCATAATGCAAACCTCTTTCCCATAAAGTTCTCAACGATCAATTCTTTCAGGTTTGTGTGAGGTTCCAATCCTTCCATTACACACTCATTGTTGTATTCCCTTTCCCTTTCCTCTTCTCTGTAGTATCTGTATTTATCAGTTCTCCAGTTTAACAACAAACTCTGAATATTGGACTTTGTACAAAGTTTTGCCTTAATTGCTTCTTGCATATTTGGCACGTCTTCAAGGCAATAGAGTTTAACTGTACCTCTAAGATATTGTAGCCCTTCCAATTGTCCAATGAGACAATTTTGGTCTCTACTCACAACAAAATAAGGCAGAGTTTGCAGACAAGTTAACCTGTCTATCCCATAAAGCAAACATATTTCTCCAAAAGAATTCTCAATGTACAAATGTCTCAAGTTAATTAAGTTGCAAAACTTTTTTGGAAACTTATTCCAAACTTTCAATGTCTGCAAGTTGTAGAGTTCTGCTATGTAACTTGGCAATTTAGAGCGTAAACAAGATATATCAAGATGCTTGATATATTTCATATTTTGTAAAGATTTTGGCAACTCCTCTGCATCCTTCTTACTAAATCCATAAGTATTCAACACCAAAACAGTTAAGTGTTTGGTGGAAGTTAAGACATCACGAAAAACACAATCCTTTGCATATAGCAATCGTACCTTTTCAAAGTTTTTCTTCAAAAATTTTGGATTCCTATTTGAGACCTGATTATCAAGCCTAACATATGTAGCATTAGAAACATGGTTTAGCTCGAGACCTGTCTTCACAGTTACAGAGTGATGTTTAGATAGATCTAGTGCAAGATCATGCACTAGATCATGCATCTTGCAACTCTTAATGTTTCCGAATTCATCCCTTTCTATGTCTTGTAAGAAAGAATGCCACAACAGAATATTGAAGTATTCGCTGCCAATATCTTCCATCGGCTTATCACTTCCCAAAGGAGGCAAGAGGAATCCTAATGCCATCCATATCTGTATCAATTCATCTTTGTCTATCTGAGAATCCTTTGGTATGATAGAGCAATGCACAAAACATCGTTTCAGTGACAAATATGGTAAATTATCATATGACAACCTCAAGGAAGAGAGTACATCTTGGGATGTCCATACTTCACTGTTATGTATATTTTGCCACTCTTGCTCAGACTTCTTTGACCGTAACATACCCCCAAGTGCTTTTATTGCCAGTGGTAGGCCACCACACTTTTTCACCACGCTTCTCCCCAAGTCAGCAAATGGCTCAATCTCTAAAACTCCATCTTGAAATGCTATTTTCCTAAACAATTCATAACTATCACCCTCATCTAATTTTTCCACTGAATATGGAACACAATTTTGCATGGCATCAATGACTCCCTGTTTACGAGTTGTAACTACAACACTGCTTCCTTTGGCACCACCAACTCCTAGCAAAGAATTTCGCAAGTCCTCCCATTTTTTTGATTCCTCATTCCAAACATCATCTAGTACGAGTAAAAACTGTTCTCCCTTAAGACTTTTCTGAAGCTCATTGACGAGTCCTTGGGCATTATCCAACCTCAAGTTTCTTGAAGTAAGTGATTGTACCATTTCATTTAAAATATTAATGAAATTAAAATCATCTGATACAGTAATCCACATCCTCTTGGTGAACATCTTAATGACATGATCACTATCTGAAACCATGCGAGCAAGAGTTGTCTTGCCTTGACCACCCATCCCTACTATAGCAACAACAGGCAAATCTCGTTCATTATTCGTGCAAACAATTTGAACCAGATTTGATATATCCTTATCTCTTCCGACTATTGATGTTTTGTCTTCAGAGGGAGGCTCGCAGCGGATGACTCTGGGTTGGACAGTTGTATTTAAATGTGCTACGGCATCAAGTCCGATCTCTTTCCCCCATTTAATAATTTCGTCAAATGAAGCATGAATGGAGTTGATCCTTCCAGCCACCTTACGACGGTATAAAGGATTCTTAGAAGAAATGAAACTTTTCCATGGCTTTACAATTTTTCTAGTAGCTTCATATTCAAGTTCATCCAAGAGAGCTTCAGTGTCATTGGCGACATCTTCAAGTTTGTTGAACCATTTTTCGACAGTCGACATGCTTATTTTCTGGGCACGAGCATCATCCAAGAGAGCACCAATTACTTCAAATCTATTTCCAAATTTCTTCAGATCTTCTTCAAGATTCCAAGCCAGAATCACTTCTTTTGCTGCGAATGAAACAAGTTTGGCAACCAGTCCAGCAGCAAGATCAGCTGCAAATGCTTCAGCCATATTTTCTTAGTATATTTTGTATGTTTTGTGGTGTAAGTGTTTAGCTGATTGTTTGGTGAAGTTTGAGGCTACCAGAAGTCCATCTAATGATGACAAGTTGCTTTCTCTCTTTCATAAATTTCCATGTGCAATGGGTCCTCTTTCAGCGAACTTCCTGTCAAGATGACAAAACTAGATGAGAAATAATGCAAGTAATTACATATCGTTCTTTTATAAATATTAAAATAGTAAAATAGTAAAATAATAATAAATTTTGAACAATAATTTAAAATTGAAATAATCGGTCCAACCATGTATTAGATTTTGTTTGGTTTAGATATGTAATTAGTCTATTTTGATTTTCATTTTTAAAAGATTATTAATAACAAAATAATCAATTCGAAGGATGGTTATTGCTTCAGTTGCAAACTGATACAACCAAAATAATAGCAATGCTTTAGATACTTCTGTTAAAGTTTAATACTAGCATAATGTAAAACTATTAACCATTTACACCGGGCCTCTTTACGTGTAATATCTTTACTTTGCTCATTGCAGGTTCAATTACACCGGCTTCTAAGTTGTTGCGCATTGTTCCCTTCACCAGGTCCAATCCCATGAAATATGAATCAGGAAATAAATATAATGTGACATTTTCAATCGCGAATTTGTGGTTGATTCGGTTTGCTTTGCGATTCAACTGCATAATACAAATTATAATTAGTTACCGCTATTATAAATTCAAGCAGTATTATTATATATAATATAATAAAAAACTTAAATTAATAAACATTGTAACTAATAAAGAAAATGATAGATCTTTCAAGTTATATTTTATTAAGTACTATTGTCGATAAAATATGATATATATACTAAAAGGCTAGATACAAAATTAAAGCGATATATCAATTACGATTCTATACACTGAACTGCGTTAACAAATAGTAGTATTTTGAAGTATATTTTATATTTTGAACAATTAAAATATATTTAAGTATGTATATATACATATATAGTTCATTTTTTCATAAAGAATACCCTTATATAAAGAATAAAAAAGAACACTTTAGAATCTTACCCAAAAACTCATTTAAATTCTAAGTTTAACATCAATTATATTTTTTTATGAATTAAAATAGAATCTAACATGAGATTAACAAAAAATCATAACATGATTATGTGTAAATTTCATTTTTACAAAATGTATATAAGATTCTATGTTAGATTATATAACATTTGATTTTTAAAATTTAGACGAGATTCGATGTTATATTCGATATGTTTGGATTTATTGTAGTTCAATTTTGTGATATTAATCTTAACAAATCATTTTTCATAAAAAAAAAAAATAAGTATTTTGATGGTGTTCTTCCGTGTTCTTTATATAAGTGTATTTTTTATGGAGTGCAACCCATATAGATATATATATATATATATATGTATATATATATACATATGTATATATATATACATATGTATATATATATACATATATGTATATATACATACCTACATATATATATATAGGGGAATGCTCAAAAGAAAACCAATATTTTGGAGAAAACTAAGGTACTTTTATCAACCGTTGATTTCTAATTGATCTGATGGTTCATATCAAATTAGAATATTAGTTTCCTTTTCAGTTGTTTGACATTTATTTGTTTTTCAGTTGTTTGACATTTATTTTGTTAATTATATATGTTACTATTATAATGAACGGTGTAGATGATGGTCTCTAAGTTTCCTATCTAAAAAAATTTCTATAGATCCCTACTATATATATATAGTAAGGTTCTAGAAAGACCCTCCTTATCAAGAGAACTAGAGACGTAGATCTTGACCGTTCATTCTATATAATTTTAATACAGTAATTAATACAAAAAATCATGGCAATCTTGTAAATATCTTCAATTCTACTAATTTTATTATGTATTATATCAGTACTATATGATCATCTGCATATAGAATCTTCTTGCTTATGGTAATCATTCCTAAAATAAGATATTTGATTAGATATATGATCTTCTTAATTATGGAAAATAATCTTCTTGTGTATTTTTTAATATAAGATTTTTTTAGTATTTTTTATTTTCTCAAAATTTCATTTGTGTTCTAATCAAAATTTTCAAATTTTGAAATAATAATATCTAAATTGAAATATAAATTTATAAATAAATTATTTTAAAATAAATCTGAGATTCTCTTAAGTGCTCTTTATTTCTTAATATATATTTTTTCTTAAAATAAGAAATAAAATAAATTTATAAATAATTTATTTTATAACAAATCTGAGATTCTCTTAGATATTTCACTTCACTTTAATGAACATTTTATGATTTGTTTTCTATAATATTTTAAATGATTTCTTCAAAAAAATTATTAGTATTTTTATTATTACATATTAATTATTTTACGAAACTCTTAAATTAATATATGATTCTATTAAGTGTTTTGTTTTTAATACAAGATATACTTATATATTTTTTATTTCTTAAAATAAGATTCTCTTAAATTCTTTTTATTTCTTAATATATTTCTTATTTTTTAAAATAAGATTATCTTAAGTGCTTTTCATACAAGATTCTCTTAATTATTTTTATTATTACATATTAATTATTTTATGGAACTCTTAAATTAATATAAGATTCTATTAAGTGTTTTGTCCTTAATACAAGATTTACTTATATATTTTTTATTTCTTAAAATAATATTCTCTTAAATGTTTTTTATTTTTTAATATATTTTTTATTTCTTAAAATAAGATTCTCTTGCGTGTTTTTCATAAAGCACTAAAATTATTAATATAATATTCTCTTACAAGATTAATACAAGATTCTTAAATTAATATAAGATTCTCTTACCAGAGCCTTTATAATAGAAACTTTATAGTAGGACCTTAATACTGATATTAAAATTTTATAATACAACCTTAATATTGATTATAGTAGAATTAAAATTCTTGTTGTTTAAAATTTAAAATTATATTGATTTTTAATTTTATAAAATCATGAAAATACTTAGAACACCAGGTACATCTATTCTGTTAAATATGTAATTTTTATTAATTAGTTGAGTGTTCTACAAGATGTTCATATTAAAAAATATTTTTTAAACCGTGCTAATCGAGTGTTTTTTGAAGTGACTAATATTAAGTAGATTATTTTCAAGATTCTATTAATTGTTCATATTTATTCAACATAGTATTAGTAAAAATTTATGGCTATTTAACTCGACACAATCCTTATATTTTTAAATATATATTACAATTTAAATTTTATATTTTTTTATAATAATTTCATGTATTATATTATGTGATTTAAGCATATTATATTATATGAAGTAATTTCAATAAAGATTCTATTAAGTGTTTTTCCATGAAAATGGATATTTTTAATTATTTTTATCAAATTGGAAGAAAATTTTGAGTTGGACAAAATTAATCAAATATGAGCTCAGAAAAAGATATTGATTCAATAAAAATAATTGTTGATATAAATAATTTCTAAATCTATTTTTTTTTAAATATGGACTTGTAGTGTAGTTATTGAATTTAATATACTTCTAATTTAGTATTAGAAATATGGAAAGAAATATATAAGAGATAGTTATGGAAAAATTATAAAAGATTGTGTAATGAAATTCAAATATCAATACTACTTAATCAGCAAACATTAACACAATCTTTTCGTATGGTAACAAATATTTAAAATAAACAAAATCTTTTCATGTATGGTAACAAATATTCAAAATATATACATTTTATGTATATGTAAATTATATTTTCAGTTTACAAATATAACTCTTCTAGTATACCGTATGTATAAATACCAACCTATAAATAGATAATCTTGGTCATTGAATTGAAATAAAATGAAAAGTTAAGATGATGGGTCTCTAGTTCTCTCATTGAGGAGGGTTCTCTCTTGAATCTTCATATATATATATATATATATATATATATATATATATATATATATATTTATTTATTTATTAACTTATATATTTTTATAAGTATAATTATTATATTTTCAATTTGTATGTTATCTCGAGGAATTTGTATGTTTTGTGGTGTAAGTGTTTAGCTGATTGTTTGGTGAAGTTTGAGGCTACCAGAAGCCCATTTAATGATAAGTAGGTTGCTCTCTTTCAGAAATTTCCATGTGCAATGGGTCCTCTTTCAGCAAACTTCCTGCCAAGATGACAAAAGTGGATGAGAAATTTTATAAATTTAATAGTAACTCGAAAGTAATGAGAAATTTCCATTACAAATATAAACATAAAAAATACATATATTAAGAATGCCTCAAAATTCAGCTTGATAAATTTTATAAATGAGAAATTTTATAAAAAAAAAAAAATTTTCAAAAAAAAAAAAAGAATGCCTCAAAATTCAGCTTGATAAAATTAAATCGTAAATCATTTTCCAGAACTACAAATATAAACATAAAAAATACATATATTAAGAATGGAAGGGTGGAAAATCTACTATTGAATATTGAATATGTTCATGTCTCAGTGAAGAATAATGGTTGAAGACTTTCAGGGTTTTAGAAGTGTTGAAGATTCAGTATAGAAGTGCCACTAGAAGATTTCAGTGTAAAGGCATTGATTGAAGATAAACAGTGTTCGAAGCATAGGAATCTAGAAGGGTGAAGACAAAGGTTAAAGAAGACAGCTGCGGTCTTAAAGTAATACTCACTGAAAGAAGTTCATTCATATGTTCAAACGTCAGTGAAGAACAAATAATGAAGTATTCAAGATTGTGGTAATAATGTTTATCAACAGTCAGTGTTTGAAGCAAATAATGAAAGTATTATGTTTATCAACAGTCAGTGTTTGAAGCAATGCAACAATCCAAGATTAATCAACTGAAACAGAACAGAAGTCAAGGTAATTCAATTCAATGTTAGTCGTTTGTGAACCAGACTAGTGCACTAAGCGTCAGCACAACAAGGAGAGAATTACTTTGATTTATTAGAAGAAATTCAGTTGTTCAAGCCAAAAGAGTGAAAACCAAGTGGTAAATACTTCAAGCATTTCAAGAAATAGTTTAAGGCAAGTATTACTATATTTGGTGGCTCTTATACTCTTGAAGCTATATAATGGCGCAAGAAAATACTTGAGGAAAGTCCAAGGAAAATTTTTCTTAAGTATTAATTTATGATAATTTAATTTTTAAGAAAATTAGAAATTCTTGAAAATTAATGTGTTATAAATTTTTATTTTTGATTAATTTATTTTCTAAGAAAACTAAAAGTTCTGTACATTTAAATTCTTCTTAAATATTAAATTAAGGGTGCTCAAGAAGAAGTAGATGAATATTTTTCCGGGCATTGAAGACAACTAAAATTGACTGAAGATTATCCAATGAAGTTAATTCTGGAACAGGTTGAAGAAGATGTGTTACTAATTTCATCAGAGGTTTACTCCATAGGATATCACTGTTTATTCAGAAGCTGTAAAAGAAGAGATTAATTTGGGTACAGTTTTTGGTTGATTTGAGTCGTATTTTTGGATGAAAAATCTTAGGGGTTGAAGTATTGAAGGAGAAAAGACTGGACATCCTGGCATCTCTGTACAAGCCTTAAAGATTATTTTACTGGAAGTTCGTGCTAACACTGCAGATCATCTGAAACGTAGAATTACAGGCATCGGGAATCTAAGGATATAACCACATTATCTTTAGAGGAACTATTTTATGCTGAAGACCTATGAACTAGAACAAGAGCTAAAGAAGATAATATTTGGTAAAGCATGTTTTTAGCATATCCACTGTATTTGTGACCCAGGAACTAAATTTGATTGAAGTCAAGGTTGAGAACATCTGAACAGAAACGAAATGATCCTAGAAGCTGAATTGAAGATGTTGTAGCTCGAGGTAGTGGTCAAGGTGTTATAAGTGAATTTGACACTTTGGAATAACCTGATAACTAGACTGCAAATCAAGCCTGCAGGGCAACAGGAAGTTCAGTGACATCAGATTCAGACAGAATCCCAATTCTAAATCTAAGGTCCTTACTTATAGATTCCATAAAGGAGATTTTCAAGACCAGTTCAAGAGGCGGTTGCAAGATAGGGATGGTTGTATATTTGAAAGACAAGATCAGGGTTGTGCTACACAGTTTGAAGAAGCCTGAACAAGCAAATGATGACAGACACTGTGTTGGGTTAAAGCAGGAATCTCAGGCATTAGTGAGGATGCAGCAAGGGAAAGCATTTGTTGGTGAAGTTAAATGCAAGGCTGATTTTATCAGTGACAGTGATGAACTAAATGGATATCTGGCATCAATGACCAACACTGGAGATGAATTACTAAGCACTTCACAGGTACACATTCTAACTAGTATACGTTTATCTAATTCAGAACTATATGATGATTAGGTATTGAATTGTATTATATTCATGTCAGCATGTTAGCATCTTAGGACTTAAATTCTTAATTGATTGCTAAGAATAAGATTGCATGTTAGGATTCATGAGTTTAATTAGTACATTTCATACTTGATCTACTATGCAGTAAAATGAATATCTAGAATTAGATAGGGTGTTCTAGACGGTTAGGTGTATCCTTGAACATTTGTTGGAACTTGATTTAAATCTTCTGTGATTTAATACCTCTGCTAATGTTGTGAAAATTGCTAAATAGACAAACATGTCATAGATTAGATATTTTACATTTATAATTGCATTTTTAAAAACAAGTTGCATTTGGTTGCAAACCATATTTTTACAAAAAAAAATCAGAAAATGGTAAAATCGCAAAAAAACTTGAAAAAACTAGTATATTTGGTAATTTCCCAATAATAATTTGGTTCAAAAAATATGAGAAAATGATAGTTCACATCAATAAACACGCCTAGTTGCAAGAATGATTAATCCAATTCATGAACATGCGCCTAGTTGCAAGAATGAAACTAGAGAACTTTGAATAGTCTATTTAATGAGTGTTTGGTGAAGTATATATTTCAATTCTATCTAACTTGTATTTTAAATAATTTCAAATAATTTCCATGTGAAAGGGATACACCAGCTTCATTTTCTTGTCATAATCATACAAATCGTCCAACTTGTTTTGAAAATGACACAATTTTTTGAGAAAAAGAGAGCAACTGATACATTTCAAAATAATAAATAAAATTTCAAAGTGGTCCCAAAAAGTTACATGATAGTTTAACGAATCCAAGATTACTATTAAAAGTTTTATTTCATTATTTTGAATTGAAATTTATATAAATACAAAAATAAAGATTGTTCAAATTTGTTGGTCCGTTTACAAAAAGATTAAAATTTGTCAGCTATAATCTCCCTCTCCCTCTCATTTTAAAATATTGGCATTCAACAAAATGACAGACATGATAAATTACTACTAACAAGAATGGAAAGAATAAAAAGATTAAAGTTCATTCGCATTTACTAGCAATTTCAGAAATTAATAATACAAACTGCAAAATTTCTAACTTAAAAATTAATAAAATTTCAAGCAACCGGAAAACACAATATTACCCACAAAAGCTTAATTTAGAATTTGTTCCACTATATGATATTTCGTTAGCTTGTATTTGTATTTTTCAACAAATTCAAATAATTTCCATGTGAAAGAATCCACGAGCTTCATTTTTTTGTCATAATTATACAACTCGTCCAACTTATTTTAAAAATAACACAATTCCATGAGAAAGGGAGAGTAACCGATACATTCCAAATAATAAATAAAATTTCAAAGGGGTCCTAGAGGGTTATATGACAGTCGGAATCTAAACATTTAACAAATCATGATTACTAAAAAAAACAAAAAAACCATGATTACTATTAAAAGTTTTATTTCATGAAACAGTTCAAACTAGTAAATGAATTATTTTGAATTGAAATTTAAATAAATACAAAAATAAAGATTGCTCAAATTTGTTGGTTAGTTTATAAGAAGATTAAAAGTGGTTAGCTATGTTCTCCCTCTCATTTTAAAATATTAACATTCAACAAACTAATAGACATAAATTACTATTAATAAGAATGGAAAGAATAAAAAGATTAAAGTTCATTCTCATTTACTAGTAATTTCAGAAATTAATAATACAAAATGCAAAAATTTTGGCTTAAAAATTAATAAAATTTCAAGCAACCGGAAAACACAATATTACCACAATCTTAATTTAGAATTTGTTCCCCTATATAATATTTTAAATTTTTAATTAAATTTTAATTAATTTGACCATAAAAATTAAATAACGGAAAATAATATTGAAACATAAGATATAAATATTAGATTATTTTTAATAATGATAAAAAAAATGAACATTAGATTTTATTTAATAATAGTTGTCAATATGGACTTTGAGAATTATCAATAATAATAGCTTGTTTCAGCTTCAAGTGAAACAAGCTTGAAAGTTTCTTGACAAATATAATGACAAGTTGGAGGTTGGCAGGGGTGAATTTAAAATTGCAATTAAAATATTAAATCTATTTATATGCGATAGTGGTTGCAAGTTGTCTTTGATGTGCATTTTCTACCAATCATCTAGGGTCTAGGGATATATTTTATAGATATAATTGATAGTACATTTTTGTATATATAATATTGATATGTTTTAAATTCAAGGTACATTCGTTCAAATTATAGCTATATAATAAATATAATAATTAAAAGAAAACAAAACAGTAAAATAATAATAATTTTGAACAATAATTTGAAATTGAACTAATGGGTTAAACTATGCATTGGATTTTGTTTGGTTTAGATATGTAATTAGTCTATTTTGATTTTCATTTTCAAAAAATTATAAATATTCATTTGATTCAAAAAAATACGAAAATTACAATAATTCACATCAATCCAATTCATGAACAATCCCCTTGTTAGAAAAATGGAGTTGGGATGACCAATCCCTAGCTGAAAGAATGGAATTAGAGAATTTTGAATCGTCAACTATCCCTTGCATGTCTTATGAGTGTTAGGTAAAGTATACATTTCAACTTTATCTAGCATGTATTTTTCAAAAGTTTCAAATAATTTCCATGTGAAAGAGGTCTACCACTAACTTCAAGAATTTCAAATAATTTCCATGTGAAAGAGGTCTGCCACTAGTTTGTCATAATTACAGCCCAACTTGTTTTGAAAATGACACTATTCCCTGATAAAAATAGACTGATTGATTCATTCCAAATAATAAATAAAATTTCAAAGTGATTCTTAAGGGCTAAATGACATTCAGAAACCGAACATTTAACGAATGAAAGATTAATATTAAACCTTCATTTATTAAGCAATTCAAACTAGGAAATGAATTCTTTTGAATTGAAATTTATATAAATACAAAAATATAGAAAGCTCAAGTGGCTATGCTCTACTTCCCATTTTAAAATTTTGGCATTCATCAAACAGGCATAAAATACTACCAACAAGAATGGAAAAATAGAAAGATTAATGTTCATTCCAGTTTACTAGCAAATTCAGAAATTAACAATACAAACTGTAAAATTTCTAGCTTAAAAATTAACAAAAATTCAAGCATATGGAAAACACAATATTGCCCACCATTCTAATACCACCACCCACAAAAGCTTCACTGAAAACATTAAGATCCACAATAGTGGAGGTCCGGCGAATGATCCAAAGAGACATTTTTTCAAGTCCTCCACTACTAGCAATATAACAGCCAGTGTCCTCCTTGTACATACAGAAACAGACTAATCTTGTCCATCTTGGCTTTCATCTTTGACCAACTTTATCATGTCATCAATTCGAAGGATGGTTATTGCTGCTTCGGTTGCAAACTGATACAACCAAAATAATCGCAATGCTTTAGATACTTCTGTTAAAGTTTAATACTAGCATAATGTAAAACCGTTAACCATTTACACCGGGCCTCTTTACCTGTAATATCTTTACTTTGCTCATTGCAGGTTCAATTACACCAGCTTCTAAGTTGTTGCGCACTGTTCCCTTCACCAGGTCCAATCCCATGCTGCAGGGATAGAAAGATGAATCAGGAAATAAATATAATGTGACATTTTCAACCGCGAATTTGTGGTTGGTGCGGTTTGGTTTGCGATTCAACAGCATAATACAAATTATATAATAAATTAGTTACAGCTATTATAAATTCAAGCAGTATTATTATATATAATACAATAAAAAAAACTTAAATTAATAAACATTGTAACTAATAAAGAAAATGATAGATCTTTCAAGTTATATGTTATCAAGTACTATTGTCGATAAAATATGATATATATACTAAAAGGTGAGATACAAAATTAAAGCAATATATCAATTACGATTCTATACACTGAATTGAGTCAACAAATAGTAGTATTTTGAAGTATATTTTATATTTTGAACAATTAAAATATATGTAAGTATGTATATATACATATATAGGTCATTGTTCCATAAAGAACACCCTTATATAAAGAATAAGAAAGAACACTTTAGAATCTTACCCAAAAACTCATTTAAATTCTAAGTTTAACATCAATTATGTTTTTTTATGAATTAAAATAGAATCTAACATGAGATTAACAAAAAATCATAACATTATTATGTGTAAATTTCATTTTTACAAAATGTATATAAGATTCTATGTTAGATTATGTAACATTTGATATTAAAATTTAGATGAGATTCGATGTTATATTCGATATGTTTGGGTTTATTGTAGTTCAATTTTGTGATACTAATCTTAACAAATCATTTCTCATAAAAAAATAAGTGTTTTGATGGCGTACTTCCGTGTTCTTTATATAAGGGTGTTTTTTATGGAGTGCAACCCATACATACATACATACATATATATATATATATAATTTATTAACTTATAGATTTTTATAAGTATAATTATTATATTTTCAATTTTTGATTTAAGTATATATATGTTTTGCAGTTTGCGGTTGCAGTTTGGTTTTTGCGACTTTTCAAAATTTAAAACCACAACCGAACAGTTCAGTGCGCAAGATTATAAAGTGCTGTCATGCATTATTATAAATGAATATGCAGTAGTTTCAAATACCAAGGGTTTTGTAACACGTCTTAATTTTCTTGAATATAAATCAAAATTATGTTTTATGCCCTTTTAATGTAATTAAAACAACTCTGTTATTAACATATATTACAAAAATCAAGAAATGTTATAAAAAATGTAAACTGGCAATCAGACTTGTAAATTAAAATTATGTTTTCTGCCTTTTTAATGTAATTAAAAAAAACTCTGTTATTAACATATATTACAAAAATCAAGAAATGTTATAAAAAAAATGTAAACTGGCGGCTATCAGACTTGTACCATTGCAGGAAAGATTTTTTTGCCAAAATTACAAAAATGGTAATAACAACTTTGCTTTATATATATTGTCAATTTCTATTTCTTTTCTTTAGCGAAGATACTACTATTTAATACTTCATTATGAAAATAATATGCCATATTGATGGATGAACAGAAAGAGTAATTAGTCCAATTAGTAAGGCTACAGACATGCAATACTTGAACACAGAACATATTACCTCGACAAATGCTTCTTATCTGCCTTTGTTTGTGCTGTGTGATGGTAAGCACGTAATTTTGCCACCAACTCAGTTGCGTCCTTCGCGGCATTCACAGAAAGCACCTGTACAAGACACTTGTTTAGAAACAAGTACATTAACAAATTAAATAGTCCTGTAACAGAAAAAATATATTTTAAACCTTAGGAATGATTAACAAAGATTCGGCAAACTCAGCAATTGCTAGCTGTTCACGAGATCCTAAAGTTGTAGCAAGATACTCAAGATAAACAGACAATGCAGCCTCAACTGCACCTCCACCAGCGACCACCTGTTTTGAAGACAAATTACTATGAGCACTCTAGAGATTTACTTTTAACTACATATCATGTTTTTTCTTTCTTTGCAGTTCAACATATCATTATGCTTCAACTTAAATTGCACACTGGCTGCATAGGAAGAAGGGTGATCATAGTTTGGGTTAAACTCCATAAACCAACCCGATTATAAACTGATCCAAACCGAAACCAAAATGAGGTTCGCAGTTTTGGTTCAGCTACTTTAAAAAACCAAGGGTTGTGGGTTGATTCCGGTTTTTGACCTTAACCCAACCCTATTTTGATCTGAACCCCATATATATGTATTACATATATTATCTAATTTAATAATTATACACCTTACAATTATCTTCTATTATGAAATATGAATGACAAACTAAACCACTGCTAATTCATGGCAAATATTCTGTTATCACACATAACTTGATCGCTCTCATAACACTCTCCTTTTAATAAATCTTGAAAATCTATAATTATTATATGCATCCAGTGTTGGCATGTTCGAACTGTATTGTTATTCATGTCATTAAACACATATAATTAATAATTTAAAAGAACCAACTTAATTATGAAAGAATAATTTTGTAACTATGTGCTGAAAGAATGAAATTCTGATACAAAAAGAATTGTTTATTTTCTTTAATAACCAATTATGACCAAGTCATAAACCCGCTAAACCGAACCAAATAGTGCAGTTTAGTTAAGTTACGAATTACGAGTTGGGTTCACATTCTTAAGAACAGTCATCATGCAGTTTGGTTCCGGTTCGACTCCTAACCCGAACCAAAACGGGCCGTGATCACCCTAATACAAAGTAACATTAAATCAATTGACACAACATCCATATATGGCAATAGAGAAAAAACATGAATTCTCTACGATAGGTTATAGCAAAGCATCCAGCATTTCAAGATCTCATATTGAAAGTTTGCAGTATTAATCATCCTAATGTTTTGCTCTTCTTAATTTTTCTAAATATTATATTGAAAAACTATAAACTCGAAGAAGCTTTATCTTTAAGAAATTACAGCTATTTAAAAGATGTAATATGTAAGAAAAATAGACTACAGGCTGTGATTTACCGTGTTCGATTCTAACGTCCTCTTGACAATGCACAGAGCATCATGCAACGCCCTATCCATCTCATCAAGCATATAATCATTAGCACCTCTTAGTATTAGTGAAACCTGAAAATGCATGCCACTGGGAATTTAATAATAATCATAGTAAAAATAACACGCAGAATATCAGCAAATTCAAGTACATTGGAATATACTAATTGTTGAAAGTAAGTTGAAGAGATGATAGCTTAACTAAACAATAACAGAGATGTGTTATATTCAGCATGTTATAAAAAAAAATTAAATTCAGCATGTTATAAATTAACTTGGCAGAAAGTTATAAACTAAAAAAGAAAACCCTTACCGCACTTGAATTCTTGGTTCCTTTTATCATAATTACGTCGTCGTCAGCAATACGCTCCTCCACCACCTCATCTGCATTTCCTAAAAGGGATGAATCAAAAGTTTCATCTCCTTCCATATCAGCAAATGTTGACACCTACAAATTAAAACTGATTTAGTACAACATATGTCACTAATTACTAGCACAGAGCCAGACCAAGACTTTTGATAAATAAATTTGCAAGATACGAAAAACAATATAGGCATGATTTAGGGGAAAAACCCAAGATATTGCAAGATATACGCATGCATGGCAACCATCAAATGGAACAAACAGTAACACGCCTCAATCATATTCTGTTTTGCACTGAAAATTTACAACTATTTACATTAACCTAGTACAAGAAACAAGAAAAGCACAGCGTTTACATTGATAGCTGGCGATTGTGGGAAATCAAAGAGCAGGAGTTTCCTAGCCAGGTGCAGCACCAGGCATCTATATGACAATTAGCTTTACCTTAATCAACTATGCTGTACAATTCCTTTAAATTAACAAAATTAATTTTTGAAGACAACAGAAATATTTTTTTGGTAAAACTGGAGTTTATCTTTTCATGTTTGATACTTGATGGCTGATGCTATTAAAAATACCTCCATAATGACAGTGCCATTAACAAATGAACATTGACCCCCATTATTAGACTGTTGGTTTTTTCCACAAGAAAATAAACATTAGCTCCTCGTCGTCGCAATAATAGCAATTGATTTCTTTTTTTCCTGTTGCTATATTTGGTCTCTTCTTCTTTCTTCTACGTTTCAGACTTTGTAAAGAGTTGTCAATGTTATCTAGTTTCTAGGCTCAAATCTTCATTTTTTTCCCTTCCGGATAACGAATTTTGGTGTTCAGTGTTCTTATTTTCTCTCTAAAACTGTAGTGTATTTGAATAACCATTTGGAACAAGAGATCCAGTTCTGACCTATAGATATATAAGCCATTTAGAAATCTCATCCTTACAAAATTTTATCCCAAAGGTCGGTGAGCTTAAAAATTTCTATAACGTCTATTGAGGTCACTCTAAGGGGTCATTTGGTTCGCGCAAGGGTACAATGTTGGAATGAAGAATCGGGTTAGGGTGGTATGGGGTTCAAGTATCATTTCTCATACCATACCATGTGTTTGCTTGAGTGTTGGAATGAATCTATTTTACTTAAAAATGAATGATTCCTGATACCCATGTCTCATACCCACCATATGGTATCAAAAACCCATACCATATGGGTTTGAGGTATGGGTTTTAAATTTTAATTTTTTCAACCAAACACCGGGTATGGGGTTGGAATGACAGAAACCCAGAAACCCATACCTGATACCTATCATGAACCAAACAACCCCTAAATCTACGATAAAGATATTTAACAAAAAGAAAATTAAAATTCAACATTTAAAACAAACACAAACACACAGATGTCGATGAGACTAAGGAAAGTTAAATACATACTGCAGTAGCACCCGTGGCCTTGGCAACATGACGCAAATCCTCCTTCCGAACACGGCGGACAGCAATTGCACCAGCTTCCACAAAGTACTGCAGAAATGCAATATATTCAATAACCAATATTCCTGGACAGCATATTACAATAGATATATCCAACATGTAGTCCAAATGGATTTTAGTTAGATAAATCAATTATGCACATCAATAAAATAATTAATAACGTGCACCAGTACACAGACTACTAATCTGGAGGATGGAGCAGGTGACAGCCAAAAGATAACATTTCAAAATAAGGCTCTGTTTGAGATTGTTGTTCAAAACTGTTGTGCTGTGGGGAAAAGTGTTGTCAAAAAAATCACATAAATGTTTGGTAATATTTTTGATTTGTGCATGTTTTTAGATATAATATAAAAAATAATGTTTTGGGGAGATTTAATAGTTAAACCTATAGCTACTTCCCCCAAAAGCTATAAAGCATCTTTTTTCCAAAAGCATAGGCGAACCTGCTTTATCTAACAGCATTTTTTTGACCAAAGCACTTTTCGAGAAAGCTACTTTTAGATTTTACCAAACGGTTTTTTACCTGCTTTTCAACAAAAAGTTGTTATATGCAACAACAATACCAAACAAAGCCCAAATACCCTTGTATATCTTATAGCACACACTTGCACTTATACATAAAAACAAAAATATATTATGAATTGATCAAATATCATATTTCCATAGTTCAAATTTTAACAATGTATACAACATTAGCACAATGTTGCCTTGAAAAATTGTTTGCACATAGCCACGACAGCCCCAACCAACATTGGCATGCCTTGCATAGCTTAACATAGAAAAATGTTTTCTCCGATGCAAGTTCTTAGAACCAGAATACTAAACTTGGCTCAAATCACCTTACCTTCAGTGCCATGTCATCAATTCCCTTTGTCGTTAGAACAACATTAGCTCCAGCCTTCAAAAGCTTCTCAATTCTCTCCTTTGTCATATCAGCTTCTCTGTAAAAAACAAATAAAGAAACAGTCAAATATTTGAGTTACAAATTGCAGAAAACTGAAATGAGAGAGCATCAGATGACAGGTATCCGACATAAGAACCATGTTTACTGCTAATTATAACAGCAATTCATCTACAATTATTTGATTGTTCATACTAACAGCATTGAATTCTATGTCTGCCTCTGCTGGCAATAAACATTGTTCATATTTATAAATAGATTGAATACCTTTGTCTAATCTTTTCCAACTCCCGAGGATCACTGACCAAAACTTGAACACCCATCTGCATTTTGGTCTTCTGGAGGTTGAAATCAAGACAAGCAATTCTGGCAGGAGCAACTCTCATTGGCATGCCTTGTGCAGCACGACCAGTATTAAGAGCATAACCTTTTAGTAAGTAGCTATCTTTAGCGCTTTTTCCATGTGCTTTCAGTATATTAATGCCCTATAAAAAAATAGGAAATATTGATCATTGCTATTCAAGTCAGGAACAAGAATATCTGCAAAGATAGCATAAAAGAGAAATAACCAGGCATAATTACACAGAATCACTATATCCTACTAATTGCACATTCTTTAACCAGGTAACCAGAATCTATTGTGCAGAGCTACTGGATTTATATAACCAACCTTTATTGGATACTTAATTTCACCACGTGCATTTGTCATCTTACATGCTTGTACTGCTTCCACAACCTGAAAAGAAAGATAACAATGAGAAATACTACAATTACCCATGAATGCATCATTAGAAAATTTTAATGGTGTCTTGGGTTTATCAGTTTCAACAAATAAGTATGATGTAAAAGGCTACAACTTAAATTTAATTTAACAAAGAGTAAATTTTTTATAAAAGAACCAAATAAATTTCTGTTCACATAAATGATTCAAGAGCCTTCTGAATCGTTTCTCCATTCATGTTAGAGATTTTAACGCCATTGAAAAAGCAGTATGCCTCCATTCAGTTCCAATACTAGAACCATAGTTTAAAAGCACTAAGACTACTTTTTTTCCCAATTCCAACGACATGCAATAGCTTATGCCAGGTTACTGCTAAGTTTGGACTTTGTTCGAAAGCTACCCATTTCCAAAAAGCAACACCTAAGGTGAGGCACTAGTGGGAACTGGGAAGCACCAACCACTTTCATGAGTAGGGGTTTGACCAGTTCTGACATCATTTTTAATCGTGGTCGTATATTTTAATCAGCAAAAATTAGAATTTGCCAACTGCAAGGAAGATTTTCAGAAAATTCTAATAGAAGATGATCATTAAAGAATGAACAAAATTCAATGTCATTGGTATTTGAGTTTCTTTTATTACAATGGAATCAAGTTGTATATTTTAAATGTAGACTACATACTACCTATGCTACCCGGATTCGGGTACGGGTGTAGGACATGAGTTTGAATCCACGCATCGAATTCATAGTTAAAAATATTGGTATTCTTTGATATACATTCGGTTAACACAATAACTTATATAATCATAATTCACAGTACATCTTTCTAAAAGTGTCTAATAATACACATAATCAAGCACGTCAAATCATATTATAAAAACCAAAAGGATGACAAAGATTCAAGTTCTTCCATAGACCCAAGGCCTTGTATCATTTTGGGAAAAAAAATTGCAGAACTTAAGGATCCAACAGATCCAACCCACACCCAAGTCATAAACACAGGTAGAACAACCAGACGATCAGTGCAACGGAGAATACTACTAGAGTTTCTTTGTGGTAGGTAGACAATGATATTTCCGCTTAATTGTTTTGATCTTTATTATTTAATCATTACATATAGATGTAGTGATAAAAAAAATTTATTGTTCTCCATGGTCAAGGGTGTTTCGCTTTACACATGTAGCAAATAATAGGTGAAATATGGATTTTACGCCTGTGAATCGTTTGACAAAGGATATCGACATTACATAAATGTAAACTTTGAGGTAAACTCTGAATGATATCAACTGTAGTCTGTAAACATCAATTAAAAAATTTCAGGTCTGAGATATACTATACAAAAGAAGTCCACAAAAGAATTGTATAAAACTAGTTGTATTAGTAAGTGATAGGTGATGTTCAAAATACCTTTTGAAACAGAAAAAACCTTAATCCTTGTATATGTAATTAATGTTCAACTACAAGAGTAGTTAATATAAAAAAAAGACAGATGCAAATACTGGGTATAGTAACATTCCCTCACCAAAATTTGATGGATACAAATATCCTTGATAAATATGGGACGAGGTACACAATCAAGTCATTTTGAGCAAATTTTTTGAACTGCAAGGATGTGTTTCAGTAAGAAATGCCAAAATAAATTTAAATTTCCCTGTAGCATATACATACCAAGTTCGCAAAGAAGTCACTGTCACCGGATATTAACTTTGATGACATGCTTGTCTTGGCACAGTTTACAAGAGAATCTTTTCCAAGTTTCTCAACCTACAAAAGGTAAACATAGAAGCCTTCTTTGAGATGTTGTACGTCACGACACATGAACATGTTTGATACACATGCTAGATCATATTATAGCACAAAAATGGTTAGGTGGTTGCTGAAGCCATCTATATAGTTCCATTTCTCAAAGTCACTCCAATTTAGAACTGAGCAATATAACATTATTACAACTGCATATGAAATCATTGACTAGGCCAATTAAACACAATTATATCAAACTGTGGCAGTAGGCTGTTAAAACTTATTTAACATACGAACTTAAGATAAAATTCACTGTTGTTTGTTACCTTTATGGCCAATTTTTCCTCAACATATTTACATGATTCCCTCATCGAAAGCTGCAAAATTTGGCAGGTGTGGATGTAGCATAAGAAATTGTACACTATTGCAAGACTGGAAATTAAAGAAATGTCATTTGCAAAATAAAAAGAAAAAAGAAGAGATTAAAGAATATATTTAATTAGATAATAACTAAATTTCAAAATGTACTAATTTTTGTTCTGTGTTGGAAAGGGGAAGGAGAACTCACTCTGTATCCACTGATTATAGATGTTGGATGAATCTTGTTTCTCACAAGATCATTTGCTCTCTGCAAATTATAAAAAGTTTGGTGTTAGATGGATTATAAATGCACCACCTCAGTAAAGGTAATTTTAAACGAAAATGAAAATTTTGGATCATGACTTTGAGCAACTCTGCAGCTATAATTACAACAGAAGTTGTCCCGTCTCCAACTTCTCTGTCTTGAAGTTCGGCTAATTCAACAAGAACCTGCGAGAGCCACGATACATGGAAAATGCTATGTGTCACAAAGATGATCCAAATAGCACATAAGTTACAAAACATGAAAAAAAGATAGGACTTTATACCTTGGCAGCGGGGTGCTCAACTTCTAACATCTTCAATATTGTAGCACCGTCATTTGTAATAGTTACATCACCAATATCATCAACAAGCATCTAAATAATGGATGTAACAGCAAACAGAAGTTAGTATAATTTTATAGGAAAAAAATTTTAAGGACCACTTAATAGTACAATATAAACTCTTGTTTATTCTTCATTTACTGCAGATAAGTTGAGCATAAATATATATATATATATATATTCAGCAGGAGATACAAACCTTGTCCAGACCAACAGGGCCAAGTGATGTCTTCACAATATTACCCACTGCTTGACATGCCATAACTGTTCATTTGAAAAGAAGCTCGTTTTTAAAATATAAAACAAATAAAAGGCTAAAATTGTATTCATATATTATACATTACAAACAAAATTACCATATTCTTGTAATCATAAACTGTTAAAGCTTGCAGCTCAAGGAAATTAAAATCCATAAATCATCAACATTCAACACTACTCAAATCCACAAACTTAACCTTATATGCAGAACATAAATAAAAGTAGTCACATTTCCGCTACATCCCGAAAGACAAGCACTCTATTCACTACATAACTAAAATATTACGAATACACTTTCCAAATTGCATCTCAGTTTTCAAACACTATTTACTATACATGACACACAAATACAATCTCCACATTTCTCGTAATTAACATCGAGATAACATACACTCACATTAACTGAAAAAAATAAACGAAACAGTCACATTTCATTCTATTCCGTAATTACGAGAACTTTTTATTTCACCACATTACATAACTTTACGGTTTACGAGAAATTCACAAACACAAATTCCAGTTTACTTGTCAATATTCACAGAAATTCACTACATATACAACATCAAAAACACATATTAACCGCAAATCAACATAAAATAAACGACACACACACACAGAGATATATGTATACGTAGAGAGAGAGGGAGAGAGAGGGAGAGTACCATTTTGAGTGCGAACATCCTGACCAGACTGCCGATCGCCGAGAATATCAGGATTACCGATCGCCATTTATATATATGTGTGTGTGTGTGTATTTGATGTATGTATATATGTGTAGATGTGTGTGTGTGTGTGTGTGTGTGTGTGTGTGTGGAGTGAAACGAAAGAGTGGGAGAGTTGAGTAAAACCCTAGATCGGAAGTTTAGTAGAGGGTTTGTTAATACGATGTCGTTTTGAGATTATTTTTTGGTGCTGGGCTTTAGTTGTTAAATTTTAGATGGGCCTTAATGATTGATATGAAATAATGCCTAATATATGTGTTTATGTTCTTTGAAAATCTTAAGTAGGACGAGAAATGTTTTTTAAGACTAGTTGAGAATTGAGATGTTAATACAAATTTTGAGAGAATTTATTTAAATTATATTTAAAAAAAATTAGTTTATATATGCTAAGTTTGCTTAGTTTTAATAAACTTTTGTTTACTTTCCTTCACCCTAAGTAAAAATATATAATATTTTATGTCTCCTCAATATTGAAAATAAATATAAATTATAAAGAGATTTGTACAATTTCTGCATTAAATACTAATTTCTCATGATTTAAAAATTAGTCTTCTCACATTTTTTCTAGAAAAATCTTTAATCAACAGTTGGGTTCAAGTTTGAATTAAGTCTTCAAAATTAGTATTTGTTAGCATTTCCTTCTCAATTAATAACATGACCAACCTATTAAACCATTTTTGTGACATGAGATACGATTTAATTAATTTTAATTTTTTTAAAATAGTACTCCGTTTTGCATAAACCACTATAATCCAAAATAATTAACAATATTTTATAAGTAATTGTTGCAGTTAGATAAAACTCTATACTTTCCAAAAAATTCAAACATATAAATCCCCTTTTTCTATTTACTACTTGTGATCATAATGAGGAATTAACAGAAACACGTATTTTCTCTCAAGTTGGTTCAGTTGTTTCAGAATTAGAACTAGCTGAAGGAATAGCGATAAGAGAAGCCCTTAATTAGTTGAAGAAATCTTAGTCTAAAATCACTCTAGAATCTGATTGTGTTGTGACAATTCAAGCTATCAGAAATCAAATGCTCATGGCTTCAACTTTTGGGGATTAAATGGCTTATTTATAATCAAACTCGCACTCACCTTATAAGTAGGTCACTGAAGTCAAAAAAATTGAATTTGAATAACTGAACTAATATAAATTTTTAATTGACTAAAAATTGCAAGATCTTATGTTATCAGTTAAAATATGTAGGCTTATTGTTTATTTACCATTCTGCTAATGAGTGTGCTCATAGATTTTCTGAAGGATCTTGTTCTTATCCAGAATGAACTTTTAAGGGGTAATATTTCGTCTAATCTTATGAAATATGTATTATTAAACAACAATGAATGAATATCTTACATTTACTTTAAAAAATTAAAATATACTCTCCTTTTTCTATAATCGGCTTAGTTTTTGAATTTTTTTCATTTCTAAATTATCCCCTAAAAGTTTTTAAAAAATTGCTCCCTAATGATGGATGTCTTATGCGGTGGGGCGGTGACTTGTATTACTTGCCCCAGGGCCAGGGCCAGCCTGGTTAAAATAAACAAGTATTTCTCATTTTTTTCACTTTCTTTTAAAAAATATGAAATACAGTGTAAAGTAGCGAGGTCTCGTCACTATCTTCGCAAAAAAAAAATATACGTCTGTTTGATCAAAAGCAATACTTATATAAATTCGAATTTTTTATATTTGCTTAGTTTCGGTTTCACATTTGTTGCTTCTCATATTTGTCAAGAAATCTTCTTAGTTTTAGCATGCCAAAATTTTAAATTTTTTATAAAAAATTATGAATTGAATTGAAAATTTTATCGTGAACTTTGCGGCATTCATATGGAAAAATGAAAGAAAATTGGCCACCAGGTCTATTTCTATACGCGTTGATCCCCTAGCTAGGCCCACTCTAATCTCAACTTGCATTAGGATCCATGAAACCTTGATGGGTTATCTTGAGTCAATCTTAAGTAAAACCATTTTAATCAAAAGTTTACTGAAACCCTTTAGGTTTTGATGATCACACTGTTAGCAAACTGAAAGCTTGGATATGATATAAAATAGTAAGCTGTTATACATGTACTAACATGGTTTTGCAGGTATTAGATTACTGATATGTTTTATCAGTATAATTTGTTTAAGTACATTGACAGCAAGCTAAAAGCAGAAAAACAGAGCGTCTCAGCAAGCTGACAACATGTAAACAGGGTGTATCAGCAAGCTGTCACTGGGAACGCAGAAACTATTTGGTTATACAAGGAAGTCCGAATTTCATGGAGAGTTTATAGGATCTTTACTTGTACGAGTTTATCTAATATATATATGGTTATATATTATATTAGAGCTCAGTTGTACTCATTCAAACATATTTTATTATTCAAATTAGTTTTCCTAATTAATAGGAGTTGGATTTTGACTAAAATTTTATCTTCTAAAACCAACTCTTATCTATATATATTTAAACGTAAATTGAGGCTGATTTCAAACGTATATCTTATCTTCTACAACCTCAATATTCGTAGTTTGAATATCACAATTTGAATTACCTTAACTAATTCGAACATTGTGGTTTAAACGTTAAATTAAGTTTATTAATCCGAATAGTGTATTCATATATATATATATATTATGTGTGTATAATTTTTCTCAAAACCAAGTGAAGATATATTGATTTGCAAAACATATACACACATCTTCTCAAACACAAACGTTCTTAGTAAATATATTTGAGCTCTAGTATTCTATATAGTTATATATATACGTGAGGAGCTTATAGTTTGAGTTGTAATTTTATTCACTTGTAATCTTTTGGTTGTAATCAAGTTGTGGCTGGATTGCTAGGCTTGTGAAACAGGGTTCAAGGGAACTAGAGGCTAGAGAAAGCTGTACTAGGGTAGTATAGTGCTTAGAGGGCAGATTAGTTCAGTGGATCAGGGGTTTCAGCAAGCTAGAATCAGTTACAAGGGATAAAGGGTGGAATATTATTGTAATCTGTAATCGTGGCTTGATTTGATTAATAATATTCTCTCTTACCAATTGGTAGGGGATCAGGACGTAGACCATAGGGGATTAGGGGTCGAACTAGACCTGGCAATTCGGGTAAACGGTTCGGTTTCGGATCGGATTAATTTCGGATCGGATCACTTTTCGGTTATAATATATTTTTGTTCGAATCGGATTTGATTCGGTTCGGATCCAGTTTCGATTTTGCATAAATTGAATTGGTTTCGGTTCGGATCGGTACGATTTCGGTTTGGGTCAAAATCAAATTAAAATTTGGATGAATTTCAGATAAAAATTGGATTAAATTCAGTTCGGATATTTCCGCATTTCTTATTTCAAATTAGATTTTGTTTGGATTTGAAAGTTAAGTTCGGATTATTGTTAAATTAATTTGAATTATCATTGAATTTAAATAAAGATCATTAAGTAAATTTGACAAATTATAGTTAAAATTTGATAAAATAATACCGAACAAAATAATTATCTCGATTAAGTAATATATTTCTTCATTTCAGACTTTGATCAATATGATAAAAGAAATTTTTACTAAATTTTGTAATGTAACAATTTTAAAAAAAATCTTGATGTCCAAATAAAAATATAAATAAATTTTATATGTACATATATAATATACAGTATTTATTTCTTTTTAAAATATGAATTTATATTCACTTTTCTTTACTTTCTAGCAAATTCAAAATAAATGTTAATCTTATTTTTTTTAATATTTTATTTTACGAACACATGTATTATACGTATGAATTATGTATAAGTGTATAATGTACATGTGAGTGTAACGAATCATAAGATTGTATGTATGAAATACACTTAAATTCTATAATTTAGTTTGAGCCATATTCAGTTTGTATACTTTTTAGTTAGGATTTAATCGATTTCGGGTTATTATCGGATGTGTTATTTCTGATTATTTTCGGTTAAAATTCCGGTTCCGAATCATTTTCGGATCGGATCAAATCGGTTTTCAGATCATTTTCGGATTTGATTATATTGAACCGATATCGGTTCGGATCGGATTGTTTTGGATTCGGTTACACTTTCGGATTATCAAATTCGGATACAAAATCGGATTCGATTCCCTACATTTCGGGTCGGTTCTTCGGATCCAGACCCAATTTGCCAGGTCTAGGTCGAACCTGGCTAAAAGATCTTGTGTTATTTACTTTTTCTGTACTGCATTGCATATAGCAGCTAGCTGACAGTGTTTGTTAATCAATCTTAGCTAGCTGACAGATTTAATAACTTGGTAAAATTAAAATCGGTCATTGTTAGTCATAACACCTATTCACCCCCTCTAGGTGTGCATTTTCATTTGGTATCAGAGTAGGCTATACTAATATCTTCTGTAATAGGAAAGTATAGAACAGATGGATGACAAATATCCAATGGGAAGCTCAGGCTCGAGGGCACCTCTTCTACTTGGCACAGAAAACTACAACTGGTGGAAAGGTAGAATGAAGAAGCACCTGGCCAGAGAACCCATGGAGTGGAGAGTTACAGAAAAAGGTCCTTTCAGATTTCTCACTACAGATGGTAAAGAAAAGGATATAGATGAACTCACTGCTGATGAGCTGATCAAGCTTGCTTACAACAACCGAGTTATCAACACTATCATGACTAGTTTATGTCCTGAAGAGAGTGACAAAGTTTCTTCATGTACTTCTGCAAAGGAGATGTGGGACACTCTTGAATTGTGTCATGAAGGTTCGAAAGCTTTAAAGAAGGTTGAACTCAGCAAGCTGATGAACGAGTATGGTAATTTCAAGCTCAATAAAGATGAATCTATTAAAGATGCTCAAGCTAGGTTCCAAGTCACTATGAATGGCCTCACTTTACTTGGCAAGAAAATTCCACAAGAAGAGATCAACATGAAAATCATTAGTGTTGTTCCGTGGATCTATGAACCAAAGGTCACTGCTTTAGAATCTTCTCCAATAATTGATACAATGGACACTCTAAGTGTTTTTGCTGAATTGGAGCAGTTTGAAGGCAAGATAAATGCTAGCCATGCAAATTCTACTTCTGATCTCACATCAAAGATGAAGAATTTGGCACTTCATGGTGATGATAGCAAGCTGAAATCTGATGATGAATAAGATGAGGAAATAGCTCTCATGTCCAGAAAAATCAGAAAGATGATCGAACAGAAAAATAAGATGAAGAGAGAAAGAAGGAGTCCAGGCTTCTCTAAAACCAAGAAGTTCTCCAAAGATTCCAAAGGAGATTCAACATGTTTTGAATGTGGTAAACCTGGCCATTTCAAGAAGGACTGTTACAAGTTAAAAGGGAAACAGCAAACTGGATACAAAGACAAGAAGAAATCTAAAGTTTTACTAACCTAGAGTGATGATGAGGAAGACATATCACCAAGTGACAGTGACAACAATGATGATATGGTCAACCTTGCACTAGTTGGAATGGAGGATGATTTTGTTCGAGGCTTAACTGAGGAGATCATTGATGAAAGTGATTCTGATGATGATAAAAGTGAGGTAAACTCATTTAGATTTGATATTTCTTCTGATAATATTATTCTAGATGAACTAACCATGCAGGATCAAGATAGTATTCCTATAAAGGAATATAACTCCGTAAGGACAGAAAACAACAAGCTGTCAGAGAAGAATGCTTACCTTAGACAGATGGTTCAAGGTCTAATGGCAAAGGTGGAATCATTAATTGAAAGTAAGGAACCTGTTCAAGCAATAAATGAAGTCAGAATCAAAGAGCTTGAATCAAAAATTGAAGATCTAGAAGGTTTCAACAAGATTCTGTTGAAAAGGAACAATGCTCTAGCTGATGAGATTTCTGATCTAAAGGCTGATATAGAGGCAAGAGATGCATGTCTTGAAACATTCAAACTCAGAGAATCTGCCAAGAAAGAAATATCTCAGTTTGCTGAAACATCATCTCAGCATGCTGACAGTACATCTCAGCCTGCTGCCACTTCATTAAAGCAAGCAGAAAGAATTATTTCCTTGGAGAATGAAGTCATTAAGCTCAGAAAAGGCATGGGTACCTTTTTTCAAGGAGAAGAAGGTCTCAAATCAATGATGAAAAGCATCAAGGTACCTTTGGACAAGGAAGAAGTTGGTTTGAACTTCAACAAGAGGGTTACTGCACTAAAATATGAAGGCCGACAAGGAAAGCCATACAAATATGCTATGCCTTGGAAAGTTGCAAGAAATGTGGTAGTAAAGGTCATCTAGCTCAAAATTGCAGATCTCAGCGAGCTACCAGAATTTATCAGAAAGAAACTGATAGGAAGCCAACTTACTGGAACAAACAGACAGCTAGCCGAAATGGTTCTGGCAGGAAACAAAGAACACAGAATTCCTCTCCCAAACTGGTTCAAATGTGGATCAAGAAATTTGAATTAAATGTTCTTTATATACTTGCTACTAACCAATCAGGACTCAAACCAATATGGGTACCAAAAGGTTAAGTGTTGTTTTTGTTTGTTTTGTAGATATGTCTTGCTGCTAAGATCAAATCAAAATCATGGATCATTGATAGTGGATGTACAAGACATATGTGTGGAGACAAAGCTCAATTTATTAATCTCAAGTTCAAGAAAGGTGGAGGTGTCACAATTGGTGATAGTAAGACTCTTCCTATTTTGGGTAAAGGTAAAGTAGGTAATGACACGACTTTTATTGATAATGTCCGTTATGTTAAGGGCTTAAAATATATTTTGCTTAGTGTAAGTCAGTTGCATGATGATGGTCATTCAGTTGTTTTTGACAAAGATAAATGTGTTATTACTGTTGCTACTAATCAAATTCCTCTAGTTGCTAGAAGGGAAGGCAATGTGTATGTTTTAGACTTTGAATTGCAGGAAACAGCTTGCTGTTTAGCTGCTGTTGACAATGATCCAACAATCTGGCATAGAAGATTGGGTCATGCTCACATGGACTTGCTCAACAGACTATTTAGCAAGAAGTTAGTGAGGGGTTTGCCAAAATTGAAGTATGTCAAGACACAAGTTTGTGATGCATGTCAATTAGGCAAACAGATTCAAAGTTCTCACAAGGCCAAAAAGGTTATATCTACTACAAAACCCTTAGAATTATTGCATCTAGATTTGTTTGGTCCAGAATCTTATAAAAGTATCGGAGGTAAACAATATGGTTTTGTTATTGTTGATGATTATACACGTTTTACTTGGGTTTTATTCCTTCGTACTAAAGATTCTGCTTTTGAGGAATTTGAGAAACTAATCAAACTACTTGAGAACAAGCTGGACACAAGGCTTGTAGGTATAAGAAGTGATCGAGGTGGTGAATTCAAGAAAGATTTTATCACTTACTGTGAAGAAAGGGGAATCACTCATGAATTCTCTGCACCTAGAACTCCATAACAGAATAGAGTAGTGGAAAGAAAGGATAGATCTTTGGAGGAAACTGCTAGAACTTTATTGCAGGAAAGCAAGCTGCCAAGGAGCTTTTGGGCAGAAGCAGTGAACACAGTCTGCTATGTTCTTAACATAGTGGTGATCATGCCTATTCTTGAGAAAACTCCATACGAGCTGTTGAGGAACAAAAAGCCTAACATCGGTTACTTCAAGGTGTTTGGCTCAAAGTGTTTTGTCCTCAAAAAAATTGACAGGGATGGTAAATTCGATGCTAAATCTTATGAGGCAATTTTTCTTGGTTATTCTTTAACTAGTAGAGCATATAGAGTCTTTAATTTAAAGAAACGCATTGTTGAGGAGTCTATTGATGTTATATTTCATGAACCTAACAATGATCTTCCAAGGGATGAGGAAGATGATGCAGGTGATAATAATGGAAGCAATAAAGCTACTGCTGGAAGTACTAAAGATACTACAACATCAGGTAGTCAGCAAGCTAACAAGACAAAGGAGCAAGCTGCTACAACATCTACTGCTCAACAGACAGACAGTCATCAAGCTGGAACATCAAATCATCCAGCTGACACTGCAATCTCAGTAGATGATACTATTGAACAGATGTCTAAACTCAATTTAGGAGGGTCACAAACTCTTATAGCAAGGACAACAACCTCATCTAGAACTGTTCTTGAAGAGATATCTCAACATTCTCTCCCCAAAGCTACAAGAACTGTGAAGAATCATCCATCAACACAAATCATTGGTGATGCTTCCGAGGGTGTTAAAACTAGAAGAGGGAAAGCAAACTTCTGTGCTTATGCAGCTTTCCTAACTCAAGAGGAACCCAAAAATGTTCAAGATTCTTTAGAAGATGAAAATTGGATCATGGCAATGCAAGAGGAGCTGAATTAATTCAAAAGATGTGATGTGTGTAAACTTGTGGAAAAGCCTAAAGATGTCACAAACATTGGTACTAAATGGGTCTTTAAGAACAAAGTTGATGAATTTGGTACAGTTACAAGGAACAAGGCAAGGCTAGTTGCAAAAGGTTACAATCAACAAGAAGGAATTGATTTTGATCAGACTTATGCACCTGTTGCAAGGCTGGAGTCAATAAGAATGCTACTTTTATTTGCATGTTTCAAGAAATTCAAGCTTCATAAAATGGATGTCAAAAGTGCATTTCTTAATGGTTATCTCAAAGAGGAAGTTTATGTCAAGAAACCTCCGGGCTTCGAGCATGAAAAGTGTCCAAACCATGTCTATAAACTAAAGAAGGCATTGTATGGACTAAGGCAAGCACCCAGGTCTTAGTATGAATGGTTAAGTGAATTTCTACTTTAAAATGGCTTTATTCGAGGTAAAATTGATCCAACTTTATTCCTTAAATTTGATGGTAAGGATATACTTGTTGTTCAAATTTATGTGGATGATATCATATTTGTATCTACTAATGATACCATGTATAAGTGGTTTTCCAAGTGTATGCACAGTGAGTTTGACATGAGCATGATGGGTGAACTCAATTACTTTTTGGGTCTTCAAGTCAAACAAACAAAAGATGGAATCTTTGTGCATCAATCCAAATACATCAAGAATCTACTCAAGTGATTTGGATTTGAAAATGTCAAGGCGAAATCAACACTAATGAGTCAAGTTAGCAAGCTGACAACAGATGAAAAAGGTGTAGATGTTGATATTCGTAAGTATAGAGGTATGATTGGTAGTTTATTGTATCGTACTGCTTCTAGACCTGATATAATGTATGCAGTTTGTGTATGTGCTAGATTTCAATGCAAGCCTAAAGAGTCTCATTATAATTCTGTTAAGAGAATCTTTAAGTATTTAAGTGGTACTATTAATTTAGCTTTATTTTATCCTATCACAAATGCATTTGATCTTGTTGGGTATAGTGATGCAGATTATGCAGGTTGTCACACTGATCGAAAGAGTACAAGTGGTGTTTGTGCATTGTTAGGCCAGATTTTGGTGACTTGGCAATGCAAGAAACAAAACTCTGTGGCTTTATCAACAGCTGAGGGGGAGTACTTGGCAGCTGTTGCTCTCAAATGTTGTGGATGATTCAAACACTAAGGGATTTTGGAATCAAAAGTGGAAGGATTCCAATATATTGTGACAATACAAGTGCTATCAACATTTCAGAAAATCCTGTCAATCACTCAAGAACAAAGCATATTGATGTGAGACATCATTTCTTGAGAGATATTGTGGCAAAAGGGAAGATCAAGCTGATTTTTGTGCCTACAGAGTATCAGCTAGCTGATATATTCACCAAGCCATTGGCAGAAGAAAGATTTTCTATTATTAGAAGGGAACTTGGCATGTGTAACATCTAGTCAGCAAGCTGACACCAGGTTTTTCTAAATCTCAGCTTACTGATTGATTATATGCATATATGATTTTATTGATTTAGATTGAACTTATTTGATTTAATCAATTTATTTATTATGTGTTCAATGGTAAAGTAGGTAAACTCCACTTACTTCTTATCCGTGTATGACTATTCGTGTTTCTAGGCTAATAATTAGTGATAATTTCAAATTTTAAATTATTTGCCGTTTCTTTATTATGTTATATATATGACATGCTTATCTGTTAACATGATTAATTATCTGTTTAATTAATAATTGTATGGTGTTTAGTTAAATAATATGTTTAGTTTTTTTAAGGGGTGGGATAATATCTAGTATTTCTCCGAAAAATACTCCTTTTAAATCAATTAAAATCGGGTTAGTGGAGGTTATTCACTCAAGACTCTTTCGCTCCCTATACTATCGCCCAAATCTACGGATACAAGCTCTAGGGTTTCTTCTCAACAAATACACTATATCTCTTGCTATATCAATTTCAATCGTCAAAGTCATGAGGCAGACAAGGAAAATGAAGGCATCTGCAAGTGCTAAAGAGAACAAACTGAAGCGCAAGCTTATCGATGAGGATGATGATTTCATTGAACCACTGAACATTGACAGTGGAGAAGATGTATCAGATGTTAATCGATCAGATCGTGAGGGTTCAGAATAAAAAAAAGTTAAGCGAAGTTTGCAGTTCGTCTCGGCTGATTTGGAAGCAAGGTCTTTGTCTCTTGATTTGTTCAATCGTAAGGTTATTTACGGTCGCCCTCTTGCTGGTAAGGTTTTCTTTACTTGTGGTACAGTAAAGTATTTTACTGATCTAGGTTTTGAGTCATTTTTGGTTGATATGCCTAAGGATTGTTATGTGGATTATGTTCAAGAGTTTTATGCAAATTTGGTGCCTGATCAGTTAGGTAACTATATATCTATTGTTAGAGATACCAAAATTACTTTGAACAATACTGTGTTGAACTCTGTTTTAAGGATTGAAAACCCATCAAAGCTATCTGTGTTCACTAAAAAGGGTCTTGTATTGTTGGATGATTTTAGCCCTTTAGATCAACTGAATACAGTTAGGGGTTTGCATGGTATTTTGAAGTTCAATTGCCCTACTACATCGAATGTTACTCCAATTGCTCATGTTCTGTTTAAGATTTGTTTGGCAAATATTTGTCCTAGGGTTGGAAGTAGATCAAATTTTAATTGTCAGGATATCTGTGTTGTTGGTATGTTGCTGGCTGGTAAGAAGTTTGGTCTAGCTGATTTGATTTTGAAGAATATGTTGGCTATTTTTTAGGGAAACCAGAGTACATGGTTACCATATGATTGTTTGTTGACCATAATTTTTGATTGGTATGGTGTTAAACTGATGGATGTTGACAAGTCTGTGGCTAAGGAGTTCTTGGACAACAAAATCTTAGCTCAGTCTCATCTTAAAGTGGAAAAGGATGGGAGTTTGGTGCAAGTTGAAGTTCAAACTCCAAATATTGTTGTTGGTGAACAATCTACTGGTAGTTTTGAGAAAAAGTTTGAAGTTCTTGCTAATGAGTTGAAGAATGATAATGCCACTATGACTCTTGACATTGCTCATTTGGCTTCAAAAGTTGAAAGTTTAACTGATGAGGTTAAGTTTTTGAGAGAGTTTGTGGTAAGTAAGCTGTTGACAGCTTATAAAAAGGAGCTCAAAATATTAGATGATGGAGATGCTACAGAGTGCAATTTGGCAGGTTTGGCAAATGCTGCAATCAACAGTGCTGAGAAAAGTGGAAAAGATGGTGGATCAACTACTCTAGATGACAAAGTGCTGAAGACAGATGCTGAAGATGACAAGTTTGCAGATCCAGAGAATGCCGTGAGCCTAGAAGATTCTTGAATATTCCCTTTTAATGATTAAGGGGGAGTATTTTATGATAATTAGGTTGGGTTGGGTGTGCTTTAATTTTAGGTTTTAATTTCTAGCATGATAGACTTGTTAATTTTGCTTTATTGGTATCTGTGGTGTAACGCCCTGGAAAATTACATGTATTTTATAATATTTAAATATGCTTTTAATATAATTTTTAGGGTGTCAGATTTTTTTTATATTATTTTTTTTATATATATGCATTTATTTGTGTTAGGATTTTTAATAAATAGGAAAATTACCTGTTATGTGTTATGTGACTTCTGTGTAGTCTAAAATATTTTATTCTATTTTGTTGTAATTTTTGTTTCGTTAGAATAAAATTATTTTTATTTATGATTATCGGGCCCAACCTCTGTAGAAGACTAGAGACTTGTTTTTGGATATTTTATTTTTATAGAAATGATAAAATCCTCAAAATAATTTTATTTTATTATTTTGGACCATTAATAATTTTTGGAAAATTTTGACATATATATTGTATTTATTCGAAAATATTTATTTTTATATTTTATCCCATAAAAATGATTTTTGGGCTTTTTATTTTTAATTATGGGGTAAATTAGCTTTTAATCAAATTAAGCCCCTAAATTTTCTTAAAGATATAAATAGTTTTTAGTTAATAAAATGTTTTATTAGTTTTACTAAATATAGTAAAGGCAGCTGGGTTTTGTTTTGGGGAAGAATTGGACAAGCCAGGGTTAACTATTCTTGTGAATCAAAGCTTAACTTTAGGTGATTTTCTAATCTGTTCTTCAGGTATGAATAACCAAAATAAGGCTTATGATTCGTACTACATGTTTATACTTTTAATTTTGTAGAAAAGTTCTTGTTTCACAATTTGGTGTTATCTGCCAATTGATTTTATTTTCAAAAATTATCTTTTAATTCAAAAAATACTTTTAAAAACTAAAATAAATTATTTTGATTCGAAAATTGATTTAATTTAATTATTTTAATTTATTTAGATAATAATTTAATTAATCTAAATTGATTGATTAATTTATTTTGATCAATTAATTTAATTAATTAAATATTATTTAAATATAATTAGAAATAATTAGATTTAATTATTTTGAGAAATAAAAATGATTTATTTATTTTTATTTATTTATGTTTAATTATTTAATAATTCTTTTACCCGTTTTAAATGAAACCAGTTTGGTTGAGACCCTAAAAATAACCCGAAAGTGACTAAAGTAGTTTGAGACTCCATAATTTATTTACAAACCCGGATTAATATTTTATAAAATATTTTAGAGATCCAATAATTATCTAGAGTGGATAATAATGATCTATTTTGACTCAAATAATATTTTAGAGTCTACTTTTAATTATTGATTGCTATTTAATTTGTGAGTCTTACTTGTTATTTGATTTATGTGTCTATTTGCCTGTTAAGTAATGCTACTTGTTTATTAATTATTATTTGGTGTTCGTTATTGATAGAACGCATGGGTAGACACTAGAACTAAACTAGAATATTTTATTTGTAGATACGAGCGGAGTACTAGTTAGAAGGACAGTGTAGTCGTCCCATTTCCCGCTTTAAGACAGCGGTGATATCAGGCAAGTATTTCATCCTTGATCATCCTAAACACTTTTATTTTATTGTCTCAATTATTCATATCATGATAAATAGTTATTGTTTAGAACTATTTATGATTCCTGTATTATTCTGTGCATCAGAGATACTTGTTATTCGTACTCTGAACATTAGAAGTTGATTATAATAAACACGTCATATCTGGTGTTATCGTAGTAAATAATGGGGATATGACCTGTATTTAAAACTAAGCATACCTTTATTTATTTGGGGTTGCTCTATTGGATTGGACTTTAGCGTAAGAGGCCAGTAACAGACCCTGGTCCAGCGGTGTGATATAATTGGCGTAAGAGGCTAGTGGGACTAGTCCAGCGGTGTTAAGGAGGATATGGTAACCAATCCATTTTTCTATAGGCTAACATTACTTGCCTATTTTGGTACCTATATTGAGAAATCCTTGTTATATCTATGGGTATAGAAATGTACCGATGAGCTATAAAGGGGTCCTATTGCTTTTGAACCTGATCAGGGGGCAATAGTGTTTATTTGTGTTGATTATCCAATCCATATTGCCTGTGTGGCTATTATATATTGGTTTTTGTAAGGCTGTATGTATAGATCTATATGTAACATAGGGTTATAACTCAACACAAGAACAGGACATGTAAATAATATGAAGTTATCACCAGAATCAGGAAGACACGAAGACTTGGTAAAGACAAAGGATAAAGAAGAAATCTACAGACTTGAAGCATTAGCTCACTGGAAGAAGTTCATTAATATGTTCATGCCTCAGTGAAGAATAAAGGACGAAGTATTCAAGGATGTGGAAGCAGTGAAGCAGTTGTCAAAGTACCTGAAAGATTCTAGTGATACAAATCTGCAAATCAGTCAAGCAATGTCTATATTTAAAGGACTTGTGAATTTCTATTCAACTATTTTCTCGAGCTTACATATATCAATAATAATTGTTATGAGTATAATTGTAATATGCTAGAGTGACAATTATTAGATATAGTGTAGGAAGTTAGATGCTAATATTCAATCTAATGAATATTTTAGTATTTAGCGAGTTTATTTTATCTTATTAAAATTATGGATTGAAGCAATTCAATGTTTATTAGTTTCATAATTTTGATTTGATAAAATATAAGAAGCACAATTTCTTGCATCTTGAAATTATTGATAAATATCGAATAATTGGTATCAGCGTGCAATTAATTGTGATATTTTTAATATTAGTGATAACACAAGTTGTTTATCTGAAATCACTAATAATAAAAATATGTCTAAATGCTTATTGTTCTACTGAAGGATTGCCATGTTTATCTGATATATATATGCATGTCTCTGGTAATTGTTTAGTACAATATAAGTATTTAATTTATTTTGATTTATTTAAATTATGATGATATAAAACAATTCAGTGATATATTGGTTCCATGATTTAAGTAAATTAAAATAAATTTGCAGCATAATTATTCGTAGTATAAATATTTTCTTTTATTACTTTATGATAATTGATTAATATTTTATTATAAAATAACTGTGATATATTGATACTAATGGATTTGCTTAGTCTTTATTCTAAGTAAAAATTAGTTTTTGAAAAAGCCGTTAGTATTAGTATATTTAGTTTTCTTTCTTTAACTGAATTTTAAACTTGAATGTATTAAAAAGAATTTATTGTCTGATTCTTTTTCAAAACGTTTTATTCAAAGATACATTCATTTTTCTATCAGTTTTAAAGAAAAAAACATTAAAATTCTTTTTCAAAATTTCTCTTTTGAAAAACTTTTGATTTACAGTCCTACTTTATTTTTCCAATCCTAGGGTGTGAATCAAACTTTTCTTGAGGATAATCTTTCTTTAAATCTCAAAACATGTTATCCTCTCCCAAAAGCTAGTTTTAATTGTTTTATCTTTAAAAGCTTTTTCTCTCTAAATTTTTCTTTTTAAAGTGGCAGAAACTTTGTGACTGCTATTTTATTTGAAAAATTGTTTTAACTTCAAGGTATCAATCACTTGTAAAATTATTTGTTTTCAAATACTTGTTTCAGTGTATGTTTCACATTGATTCACAGTACCAAAACAGTGATTGTTGCTTTGAAGGCCTAGTATTGTAATGTTGAGCATTCATTCACCCCAATTGTCATGTTTTTATTTAAAGTCGGGGATACTATCAGGTGGACGAAAATGATGTAAATCATAATTGCATTATGAGTCTGAAAATCATTGTCTTCTATCTGATAAGGATGTTTTGCAAAACTGTTTTCAAAACATACAGTGCTTAGGTTTAATGGAAAAGAGTCATTTTATTGAGATGAAATTTGGTAAGAGAGTTGAATTTCTTCTTTGGTGTAAATTCCCGTATTTTATTATGGGAAGTTTGCCTTGTAAGAAATTCATAAGGGATAGAAACTTTTTCTCTGATACACTTTTCCGCGTTTTATTATGGGATAAGTATCTTAAAGAAAATTTCTATTGGTATTATGTTCTTAAATGATAAATATTTAGAACCGACAAAACTCTTTTATTAAAAGTGTTTTAATGCAATCCATTACCATTCCTTATTATATTTTTCCTTCTCATTGGGATGAAAAATATATTTTGGAATGTTAAAGTGATTATCTTTTTATCTTATTTAAATGATTTTATCCGTTTAGCCCCTAGTGGCTATAGAAGTTGGCCAAGAGGTTGAAAACCCATCAATCTCTTACCCAGACCATAATACCAAACACTCATTCATCCACTTCCATATATTAACCCTTGGAGATATAAGGAACTTATGTAAATTAGAGGTTGATAAGGGAGAAACTGCACTTGATGCAGCAAATAAGGATGAAGTCGGAAGTGCACCCACAGCTCTACCTCCAGAGAAGTAAAGTAGTATATAACTGAGGTAACTGTAAGCTCATCTGCATCTTCTCAAAAGGATGCAGAGCTGAAAAGGCAATTAAACTGTCTCTGGAATCATTCTCTCAACAGGGTGAGACCATTGAAATTCGCTCGTCAGCCAGAGCATCTTGTAATGAGTCAAGCACACCACTGTCACTCACGCTGATGGTAAGTCTAAAAAGATAAATTCTAGGAACACATTGCAAGGCGTGCACAGTGAGAGGTATAGGCATGTTAACAAATTACCCGTCATTGGGTTACGAGGGAAATGTAGACTCTAATTTGCCATTCATTACATTGTCTACTACGTCGCCCCTCCTAGAAGGAACATTTCCAGATCCTGAAAAGGAATGTCCACTTCCCGTTTACGGAAAAGGTGTGAGGCAACTCCTTGATAGAACAAGGCAGGATTCCCTAACAGATATTAATATCTTGGGATAACCCATCTCAAAGAGGTGAGGCTCCACTAGACAGTGATTTAGCAAATGCTATTGAGTCTGGTGCTGAGACAGTGCTTATGCATGATAGATCAAGAACACCTCTACGAGGCAATTCTCCACTTGATAGTGATTCAGTTCATTCTGATGAATCAGGTGATGAGAATAATGAATTGACGGATTTCACTTGCAGGTACATAATGCTATATTTGGAATGCAGAGTGAAAGTAAGAATTTAGTAGACAAGAAAAAGAAGAAAATCTTACTCTCCAGTGTGCAGCATTGAATAACTAAGAGGGAGAGGAAGAAGAAGCAAAATCACATTCTCAGGGGGAGAACATTATTTGAGCAATGTTCTATATTTTATTGAAGATGTTCCCAGGAATTTTGATTCTTATGAAGCTCAGTTTATGCTAAGTTCTTTGTAGGTCAAGTTATGAAGGATTTTGAAGCAGAGAAATGCTCAAACACAGAGGAATGAAGATGATATCTACTGAAGATGCGTTCAGTGATAAAGGAACATTCATTTTCTATTTCTCTTTACTTTATAGAAATCTGGAAATGTATTATATGATCCAGAACCCAAGTAGTATTATTTACAAGTCTAGAGCATTAATATTTTCTTGTAGTTAGTTGAGTTATCCTCTAGGGATTTGCTTGTTAATCTCTACCAAACAAATAGGGGGAGATTGTAAGGCTGTATGTATAGACCTATATGTAACATAGGGTTATAACTCAACACAAGAACAGGACATGTAAATAATATGAAGTTATCACCGGAATCAGGAAGACATGAAGACTTGGTAAAGACAAAGGATAAAGAAGAAATCTACAGACTTGAAGCATTAGCTCACTGGAAGAAGTTCATTAATATGTTCATGCCTCAGTGAAGAATAAAGGACGAAGTATTCAAGGATGTGGAAGCAGTGAAGCAGTTGTCAAAGTACCTGAAAGATTCTAGTGATACAAATCTGCAAATCAGTCAAGCAATGAATTGCAGAGCTCAAGTACAGGAATCGAGAAGATAGAATATACGGCAAATACAAAGAATCAAAATATTAGATTGAATCTTGGAGTCTACTATAGATTGCTGAAGGAAGTTCATTCATATGTTTAGACTTCAGTGAAGGATAAAGTTCGAAGATGTTCAGGGTTTCAGATATGTTTGTGGTTCAGCATAAGTGCCAGAAAATTCCAATGTACTTACAACAGAAGCATTTCTTAACAGCTAGAGAAACAGGTCCAATTGAATAGTCAATAAGATGTGAAGATCAAGTTCGTGTTAGTCGTTTGTGAACCAGACCAGTTGCACTAAACGTCAACACAAAAGGAATTGAGAACTGCATATATATTAGAAAAGAATTGGCTGTATAACCGTTGTATGCTAAAGCTCGGAGAAAATCAAGTTCAAGTAGTAAAGGTAAATTTATTAACTTGGTTGCAGTGAAAAGAAATATTACAGAGCTTTGAATCGTTGGAAAAATGGCTAAGGTGAACTACCGACAGTTGGTTTTTGCTGTTTGACTGTTTTGTCTTATTTATCGACGGTTGGGTTTCCTGTTTGGCTATTTCGTCTTATTTACTGACGGTTGAGTTTTCTGTTTGGCTATTTCGTCTTATTTACCGACGGTTAGCGAAATCACTCGACGGTTACCATTTTGGATAAATTATTAATTCATTTCTCTCGACGGTTATGCATTTTGAGTCGATGGTTATGTTTTAATAATTATTTTGAGTCGATAGTTATTGGGTTTGACTGTTTCGTCGACGGTTACAGCATCTCTCGATAGTTAAGGGACTCAAATAAATATCCAGATTATTTATTCCATCGACGGTTAAGTCACTCGATAGTTATGGCACTTCGATAGTTGAGGTTTAAGATTGTTTAATCTACAGCCAGCCACCTATCATTGATATCCTTGAGCAGAATTGTATTAAGTAATTTATTTCAGTCTCGATGGTTATCAACAGACTCACCGATGGTTATAAATAAAATGTCTCCATGGTTGTTAATTCAAGAAGTGAGAAGCAGCTCAGTTACTTGGACCACATGAAGCCACGTAACTGTACTGAAAAAGCCTACACATAAATTGAAACAGAGCCATTCATTTGGAGAACTCTTCTACAACACAACAAAAATATCCAGATAGAGAGAAGACGAAGCCGGAGAGGAGAGAACACCCAGAAAATCTATACCTCTTCACCGAAGATGTATTAGTGGCCAGTCCCTTAACGGAAAATGTTCAGGGCCACTATATATCACTCTCTACGGTCTTAGTTTCCTTTGTACTGATCTAGAAATACTTGTATAGGAAATTGAGAGTTATATTTTTGTTAAGCAGCGAAGAACTTGTTCTTCGGATCAGATTTATTGGCCGGGTGTAGCAACCTCAGGGTTTATATTTATCAAATAATATATTCCCCGAATCTTGTATTATTTATTTTACTGCTAATTTTCTAGAACCGAACTGATTAATCCTAAACACAGAAATTAATAAGCAGCTCCATAAACACTATTCACCTTAAGAACACGAGCCCACTAACCGAACTCTAAATTATTTATCCGCAAAAGATTCGAAAGAATTTTTTAATTTAGTGAGTATCGTATTCAACCCCCCTTCTATGATACTTCCGGGGCCTAACAATTTTGAGCAGTTGATTCATTTTGATGACATACTGCACTTGTTCAATTGAGATAAACTGTGATTTATTTTACTGTTCAGTTTTTATAATAAATTGTTTTATATTCCACTCTCCATACAGATCTCATATCTTGATTACATTTCAATTGTTCATATATTTGCTGAGCATTTCTTTGGCTCACTCTTGATTTTTATTAAATTCTGTCAGATATCCAGTATGAGTCACAGCGGTAACTCTAGCGGGCATAGAGAGCCTCAGGTGTTAGGGTGGCTCGCTTCTCGGGCTTCCCAGGTATTTAGTTGTTTACAATTTTGCTGTAGATAGAATGTGTAATAAAATGAATTTAGACTTAAAACTTATCTAGACTTGTGGATTTGAATTTGTGTATTAGTAGTGGGCTTGTAATAAAGTATTTGGATTTATTTTTAGTTTTAGTTGCTTAATTTCATACTATAACCTGTTAGCGATCTTTGGTTTGGCGGGGTCAGTGCGCCTCTGATATATTATTGGGCCAGTGTGCATCTGTTTTATATTATTTTATTGTTGTTACTGGTTGGTGACCCCCAGATCTAGACCCCGGGATTTGGAGGGCGTCACATGTGGTTCTTGAATATTTATGGTTTTTGGTACTTGGCTTAATTTGGTGAATTATGTTGGATGCATGCTGGTTGCATGTTTTTATGCTATGGATTTGGTTTTAAAATATTTATCTGATTAAAGTCTAGCATATATTGTTATATTTTTAAAATTTTATATCTGTGTTTACAGGGTTGTAGGAATTTAGGGGGAGTTTATATTCTCCTAAATTATTAGGTGTTAATCATAAAAAAAGGGGAGATTGAAACCCTTTAGGTTTTGATGATCACACTGTTAGCAAGCTAAAAGCTTGGATATGATATAAAATAGCAAGCTGTTATATATGTACTAACATGGTTTTGCAGGTATTAGATTACTGATATATTTTATCAGTATAATTTATTTAAGTACATTGACAGCAAGCAGAAAGCAGGAAAACAGAGCGTCTCAGCAAGCTGACAGCATGTAAACAGGGTTATCATCAAGCTGGCACTGGGAACGTAGAAACTATTTGGATATACAAGGAAGTCTGAATTTCATGGAGAGTTTATAGGATCTTTACTTGTACGAGTTTATCTAATATATATATGGTTATATATTATATTAGAGCTCAGTTTTACTCATTCAAACATATTTTATTATTCAAATTAGTTTTCCTAATTAATAGGAGTTGGGTTTTGACTAAAACTTTATCTTCTAAAACCAACTCTTATCTATATATATTTAAACGTATATTGAGGCTGATTTCAAACGTATATCTTATCTTCTACAACCTCAATATTCGTAGTTTGAATACCACAATTTGAATTACCTTAACTAATTCGAACGTTGTGGTTTAAACGTTAAATTAGGTTTATTAATCCGAATAGTGTATTCATATATATATATATATATATATTATGTGTGTATAATTTTTCTCAAAATCAAGTGAAGATATACTGATTTGCAAAACATATACACACATCTTCTCAAACACAAACGTTATTAGCAAATATCTTTGAGCTCTAGTATTCTATATAGTTATATATATACGTGAGGAGCTTATAGTTTGAGTTGTAATTTTATTCACTTGTAATCTTTTGGTTGTAATCAAGTTGTGGCTGGATTGCTAGGCTTGTGAAACAGGGTTCAAGGGAACTAGAGGCTACAGAAGGCTGTACTAGGGTAGTATATTGCTTAAAGGGCAGATTAGTTCAGTGGAACAGAGGTTTCAGCAAGCTAGAATCAGTTACAAGGGATAAAGGGTGGAATATTATTGTAATTTGTAATCGTGGCTTGATTTGATTAATAATATTCTCTCTTACCAGTTGGTAGGGGACCAGGACGTAGACCATAGGGGATTAGGGGTCGAACCTGACTAAAAGATCTTGTATTATTTAATTTTTCTGTACTGCATTGCATATAGCAGCTAACTGACAGTGTCTGTTATTTAAGTATTCAAAATGATCAAGGAATGGATGAGATATGATTATCCAAAGTTGGTACCTTGAAAGTGGAAATCTAGAAATGAAGAACTTGAATCCCACATTGAATTGGAAAAGTGTTTTCCATGCCTTTATATAGTAGAACACTTATGTAGTGTTTAAGATGTGTTAGTAAGGTATTGCACCACCACTCACGTGCGCGCAAGGGGGGTGCAAATCATGGGATTTCGAGGGCAAATTCGTGGCTTCACAAGCCTTCGGGCTTTCCACGTGGGCGACCTGCGGACACGAATGCAGCAAAATTTGGGACGAATAAATCCGGACCAGTTTTGCTGAAAGTAGCTATCTGAGTACAAAGTTACTGTCAGAGTGGCTTGACAGTAAGTTTGGAACTTGCTGTCAGGACATTGGCTTGACGGTAAGTTTGGAACTTGCTGTTAGGAAAGGCCTTGACAGTGAGTATTAAAGTTGTTGTCAGGCATTGCAAACCTGCTGTCGAGAAACTTACTGTCAGGCAGGAAAGTTGCTGTTGAGTTCGACAGTAAACTCAAACTTGCTGTCGAGAAAGTTACTGTCAGTATTCGACAGTAAACTCAGATCAAAGTTACTGTCAAATTTCCACTGTGCTCAACATAATAATTCATTATTTTATTTTAATAATAAGTGTTATTATTAATTCGAAATTGATTACGAATTTAATTTTGACAACCGATTGCCTTTATTATTTAACGCGTGATTAATTAGGTAAACACGTGGTAATTAAGGAAATTGTGTAACGCACAAGTTTTCCCAGTCTATATATTCATCTTATTGGGTCTTAGGTTAGAACAAGTGAAGATAAGTCAATCTTCTGCCCTAAAACCTAAACACAGTCGTCCTCTTCCTGGTAATAGTTTTCTTGCTCTGTTCAAGCTCGCTGAAGGTGTTGTTCTTCGTGACATCATCGTGTTCTCGTTTTATCCTGGGAGGCTATCGACTCAAACAGACGGTGAGAGGCGAAATAGCTTTAAGGAGACAGTTCCGCACTGGACTCGAGACATTCTCCGTTTCTTATACCTTCTCTTTAACAGTTTGTTTATAGTCATACAGTATTCTGTTGCTTGGACACACAATCACTTGTGATTTATTATTGTGTTTTTGGCAGATTGTTTCACAATCTTAAAGCTATTATCGTTTTCTATCTGTGATTAACACATACGTGTTTTTTATTTCAGTGACAGATTAATGGCTAACAATACTGTGGATGTAAACAGAAACTCGGTGGTTGACCCCAACGCACAGACAGTGTTGTCTGATGGGGGTAACCAGTCAACACCAAGCCCCAACGCACAGACAGTGCTGTCTGATGGGGGTAATACGGTTGTTGGACAAGGGCCGATAGGCCAAACACCTGCTGGGCGCATAACTGTTGGACAGTTTAGTGTTTCGTTTGGGCAGAACCAAGTTGGATACGTGCAACCAACGATGTAAAGGGTGCAAACTGCGCCTATGATGCAAGGGGTGGCTACTCAGCCTGTTATGCCTGCTGCACAACCTGTGCCCGCTGCACATCTTGAGAAACCTGAGAAGATTCAGTGGAACGAACTTCAAATGCTGGCAGCAGAAGATGCTGTTCTACCTGACCGCACTGAATATGTCTCGCTTCTTAAAAGAGGAGACACCCATGCTCACTGCTGAGAGCGATATACAGACCGTATATGCTGCTGATGCATGGAAGCACTCTGACTATGTTTGTCAGAATTATGTGCTTAATAGCTTGGCTGACACGTTGTACAACGTGTACTGTACAAAGTCAACAGCAAAGGACTTATGAAAATTTCTTGAACATAAGTATAAAACCGAAGATGCTGGTGCTAAAAAGTGGATTGTTGGCCGTTTTCTCGATTATAAGATGACGAATTCCAAGACTGTGGTCAGTCAGGTGCAAGAGCTGCAGGTAATTATCCACGACATTCATGCTGAAGGAATGGTCGTAAGTGAGTCTTTCCAAGTTGCTGTTGTGATTGAAAAACTGCCGCCTGGTTGGAAAGAATTCAAGAACTACTTGAAGCACAAGCGAAAGTAGATGTCTATGGAGGATCTGATTGTTAGACTTCATTTTTCGAGGAAGACAACATAGGGTCTGAGAAGAAATCCAAAATGTTGTTAATCCTAACGTATCAGTTCATTGAGAATCACTGAATGTGAATTATTGAAGGCCTGTGCTTCTTCATGCATACCAGTTTGCCTGGTGTATTAAAATTTTGGTTCTTGTGAACCATACTGAAATTTTGAGAAATTCAATGATTGAATTCTATTGATAAGAACAACTAAATATTGTTCAACATGATCTCGTAAGGTTATTAATGAATGATGATGAAACGTGCTCTAACGAGATATGGTAATAAATTGTGATTACTTTCTGGAATGACAGTAATACATTTATTACGTGTACTCATTAAAGAGTAAGAATCATGCTATATAGAGAAATTTAAACTCTATAGAATCGAGGTTGAAAACCAACTCAATTTGATAATTGAGATGATAAGAATGACTCTTGTAGTGAATAATTGCTGAGTGAAATTTGTTCGCAAAGTAGATGTATTCATAAAGGATACTACTAATTACTCGCATGGAGTATTTATATATTTGAATCACAATCTAGGGAAGATGTGAAAGTAAAATTGATTAATTCAGACTATCACTGAATATGAGAATTTTAGTCACCTAATGACTAATTATCCTAAAATAAGATACCATGAAAGGAAATAATAGAATTTCCTATGATTCTAGAATATATTGAAACATTTTAGAAATACTAAAAGTGTGGGGGTATCTTGAAGAGAAAATTATTAAATTTTCTATGAATTCAGGAATGTAGTGAAACATTCTTAGAAATATTGGTAATGTGGGGGTATCTTGAAGATGTCTTGATACTAATACTTGTAAAAGTAAATGAAGATCCAAAACCAATTGAGATAATTTAGATTGTGTCTAATATTATCTTCTGTATGAATCTAAATTATGAGATTCATAACTATGCAACTACGGAATCTAGGAATGTTTATAGTTCCGTAAGTAATCCAAATGAGTTTATGAGTATTTGGATATATGTGAGGATGATGAACCCAACAAGAGGGGACACTTGGGGTATATAAATTATGTCCAGATTCTTTGATGATTTGCTCAAAGATAAATCAAAATGTTTGGAAGAAACTATATGTTTATCTGATAATTCTTTGATAAAAGAATATATCAAGAGGGGAATTGACTAAAATTGATTGGTCAATGAGTCAAACTTTCTAGTATGTGTGCTAGAAAATAGATTACAATATTCTATGAAAATTTGAACTCTCTATATAATCCTTTGTGAGGGAAATGGATGTAAAAGATATAGAGAGGGTGGTTCTATATGTAGAATCATGTTTAGAGCTATGGATTTTTCTGCGAGAAAGATGCCATTAAGACCCAAATAAATTGTAATACGGGTTAAAGAAAGAGTACCTGGTCAGACTGGTAAATAGAGATTACAATCAATGTGAAGACCTGGAATACTCTGAGATATATTCTCGTGTATGAGAATAAGGTTCATCGCGATGATACTTAAACTTTTGTAATTCGAAATTGAAAAGTATATCAAATGAACATTGAGATAGTCTTTCTAAATAAAGATTTGAATGAAATCTACATGAGATAACCTAAGGGTTCCTTTACTAATATGAAAGTGGAAAAACTATGATTTGGTGAAAATTGTGTGAATCAAAATGAACACCAAGATAATGGCATTTAAAATTGACAATATTGTCAAAATTGATGGCTTCATATGATATGATAAGGTTACTAGTTTGAGGACGCTCAGATTGGGTAACTACATGCATGAATATTACCAGTTTGGGGACGCTTAAACTTGGTAATGGGGATAAATTGAAATTGCTAATTTTTGGGACGTTAAAAATTGGTAATGACAATAACGATTTGAGGCCTCGGAAAAATGGTTGATAAAATGATTATCAAAATGTGAAATATGCCAAAGTTAAAATTATGAACTGATAAAATTCAATCAATGGATTGAAAAGCGTGTTTAAGATATTTACACATGAAAGACAATGTCATTGTGGTTGCACATGATTGATCTAGATCATTACGAGAAGTAGTGATGAGAAGATCATCTTTATCATGTTTGATGAGACTTGAAGGCTAATAATTTCAGAAAGTCTCATAGTATGAAAGTCATATGATAATAAATCGATTTTTGAGAAGATCAACTAAATGTCTTCTAATGTAATTAGAATCATGAGAATATGGATTTTGCCTGAATCCAAGAATGAAGGTAAAATGGTCTCTCAAAAGTGATTGAATGTTTGTTGTACTCTTAAAATTGTACAAAATCAAACATGGACTACACAGTTGGTAAACTGAGTAGATGCACGAGTATAATAGTATTAAGGTTATGTTATGTACTCGTGAACTGGAGCTGCATTGCAAGAGATATCTAATCGGACTAAGTGGATATAATACAAAAGTTAGATGTTTGACTTTAAGAACTTAAAAGTCATTAGTGAATATAATTCACACTAGTAAGGCAGCATGTTATGGAAATCCTAAAGGTTTAGTATAGCTCGATTCATAATAGAATACGAGTCTATTGCATACGATATATGCAGGAAAGAGGCTAATTTGGTTGCCACTTTATGGAGGATATTCCTAAATGACAAGGAAATGTATCTTCAATGTGCAATAATATTGTGTAATAAATGTACAATTGAAAGATTACATTATGACTTATGCAATGGTAAGTCTCGTCTTTATGACAAAGACACAATACCATTAAGCAACTACTCTCAACGAGAATTATCAAGGTTGACTACGCGAAGTCAAATGATAATGTTATGGATCCACTAACCAGATGGTTAAAATGAGAGATAGTTGTAAAATTATCTAGAGGGATGGGCCTTAGCCTATTGCTTGACGGCGTCATGGTGAACACCCAACCTTGCTGACTGGAGGTCCCAAGAACTAGGTTCAATGGACCAACTAAATCATGATGACCAAATCACTGTGGGGGTAACCTCAGGCCTATTCTTATGATGAGGAAACAGTGAGACCCGTATGGTACGAGGATAAGCCTTATGCTTTTAATGATCTTTCGGAAAATACATGGAGTTCAAGTTTGAACGCATGAAATTTAGTTAAGTAAACGCGTGTTACTCTCTAAGATAAAGATCACCTATGTAGGAGAGAAGTGGAGCCGCTTCAAAGGAGAATTGCGAGGCACAATTCTTTAGAAACTCCCGCAGAACCAGGACGATGTTCATGGCCAAAATGGACATAATCATGAGAGCTGAACGAGTCAGAAAAGATGTAGTGATAAGTATATCATCGCTTACACAAACGGTTGAACAGTTCAAGGACACTCGCGTCTACTGTCTACCAGTAAGGTCGGTATACTTACTCGAGCGAAGGTTCAAGGAGCATTCTCTACCTATCGTATGCTATATCTGATCGAAGAAACTATCACCAAGCCAAATTCCGTGTCTGTCTGTCTGGTGTGTGCTACTGAAACATCAATCTCATCCATGTGGGGGATTGTTGGAAAATGTGGGTAGAAGCCCCACATTGTCAAGTCATTTTGAGCCTAAGTTTGAATGCTTCTTGATTGTGTGCGCGCATCAAGTTATAGTTGGAGTACGTTCGTCTTCAAGAGAGCTTTCCAACGCATATTTAAGTATTCAAAATGATCAAGGAATGAATGAGATATGATTATCCAAAGTTGGTACCTTGAAAGTGGAAATCTAGAAATGAAGAACTTGAATCCCACATTGAATTGGAAAAGTGTTTTCCATGCCTTTATATAGTAGAACACTTATGTAGTGTTTAAGATGTGTTAGTATGCTATTGCTCCACCACCCACGTGCGCGCAGGGGGGGTGCAAATCATGGGATTTCGAGGGCAAATTCGTGACTTCGCAAGCCTTCGGGCTTTCCGCGTGGGCGACCTGCGGACACGAATGCAGCAAAATTTGGGGCGAATAAATCTGGACCAGTTTTGCTGAAAGTAGCTATCTGAGTACAAAGTTACTGTCAGAGTGGCTTGACAGTAAGTTTGGAACTTGCTGTCAGGAAAGGCCTTGACAGTGAGTATCAAAGTTGTTGTCAAGCATTACAAACCTGTTGTCGAGAAACTTACTGTCAGGCAGGAAAGTTGTTGTCGAGTTCGACAATAAACTCAAACTTGCTGTCGAGAAAGTTACTGTCAGTATTCGACAGTAAACTCAGATCAAAGTTACTGTCAAATTTCCACTGTGCTCAACATAATAATTCATTATTTTGTTTTAATAATAAGTGTTATTATTAATTCAAAATTGATTACGAATTTAATTTTGACAACCGATTGCCTTTATTATTTAACGCGTGATTAATTAGGTAAACGCGTGGTAATTAAGGAAATTGTGTAGCGCACAAGTTTTTCCAGTCTATATATTCATCTTATTCGGTCTTAGGTTAGAACAAGTGAAGATAAGTCAATCTTCTGCCCTAAAACCCAAACACAGTCGTCCTCTTCCTGGTGATAGTTTTCTTGCTCTGTTCAAGCTCGCTGAAGGTGTTGTTCTTCGTGACATCATTGTGTTCTCGTTTTATCCTGGGAGGCTATCGACTCAAACAGACGGTGAGAGGCGAAATAGCTTTAAGGAGACAGTTCCGCACTGGACTCGAGACATTCTCCGTTTCTTATACCTTCTCTTTAACAGTTTGTTTATAGTCATACAGTATTCTGTTACTTGCACACACAATCACTTGTGATTTATTATTGTGTTTTTGGCAGATTGTTTCACATATACAAATATGAAAGTGTGTAGTTATATTCACCACTTTACAGTTGTTTGCATGTAGATGTGCACTTCCATTATACACGAAATGTTATATGTAGGAGTCACTTTTACAAATTGTTTTATGTTAGAAATACATACATACATACATACATATATATATATATATATTAATTTATACTCCGTAATTATGAATAATTTATTAAATAAATAAAACGAACCTTTGATAGGTCTTCTCCTTCCATACGAGGTGAAAAACTTAAACAATCACTTGTTTGTCAAATATCTGAGTATCTATACTAATGTTGGTGTTTAACATAAAGTGAGTGCAAGTTTTCAGTGATGCATGACACTATCCTAGTAACTGCAGAACATGAAAGGTGTAGAGAGCCCAATAACATAGATAGATATATATATATATATATATATATATATATATATATATATATATATATATATCGATTAAAAATTTTCATTCTGTAATGTTAACATTGACACATCAACTGAAAAAATATTTTAAATATATTTTTAAAGATATTTGAAAAGACATACTAATAATATAACTGGAACAAAAACTGACAGCTAGGTGGGCAGGTGTTAGTAAAGTAGTAAACACACACCAAATTAATCACTTCATTCAACTCATTTGCTCAACTCTCCTCTCATCTCTCTCCACGGTCTAAACCAACTCGTTGGGTCCAAAATTTTATACTCCTCAGTCCTCACGCGAGCTTATTTCCACTCACGTGCCTCACTTCCAAAGTTGTAGCCTTGTAGGGCCGTAATCGACGGACACAATTGAATTTGAATGGTTTTTTTTATTAAATTTGAGTAATTTTTTATCCAACCAAAATAATATTCAATAATATTATTAAATATATTTTCTTATCCAAACTCGGATAACATATCAAACGAAGTTTATCGAAGTGGAACATTTATAAAATAATTCAAATTTTATTCATTTATGAACCAAACTTTTTATTATTGAACTTGAATAATTTTTTAACGAACTAAACAATATTCTACCACTCGAACTTATTTTCTTATCCTAATTCGAATTTGATAATATATCAAACAAACTTATCAAACTCGAACGAACTTGTATGAAATAGTTCAATCGGTTTACTAACTCTACAGTAAGTTATTGACATGAAAAGAATATATTATTATATTAATAATTTAATATTAATATATAATGTTTTGACTTCTCCTCCGCAGCCTATGAGTGTTTCCACTGAATTTCGTTGGACATTTGGACAGCACTACAGTCTACAGCTCACTACTAGACACTATTTCATAATTTTTAGTTACATTTTTTAAAATTAAATTAACCAAATTTTAATTTATAAATAGAAAGTATTTATTTATAATTTTACAAACTTACAAATTCATTCTTATAATAGATTAATCAAAATTTTAACTTTTAAAAAATATATTTATATTAGTTATATTGATCCGATAAATTGATCACATAATTCTGAAATGCAAGGAGTTAAATACTCATTTTAAAATATCCTGCATATCAATATTAAATATAAAAAAATCTTATTATATCTGACTTTTAATTATTATCAAAAGAAATGTTCTAATTAATTTATTATCACTCACATTTAAAAAATATATATATTAATATAAATTTTTAACATATAAAAATTAAAATTTTATATTGAATATCAATAAAAATATAGCATATTTATTTAAATGTTATTCAACTCGAACATCCACAAATTATAAACTTATACTGTATAAAGTTAGAGTCAAGTCTTATAAAATAATGGTATGACAAGGTTAATCGATTATTGGAAAGACAACCGTTACAGAGAAAAGTCGAATCAAAATAAGGATATAGATTAAAACGTAAAAGGGGCGATTTATAAGACCTAATTTTTTTATAAATTAATAAAGTTGTGACTATAAGATTTAATTAATTTATAAAATATTAATAAATTAATAAATATTAAAAATTTAAAGAGAGAAATTTAATTTGATTAAAAAATATTTTTATATCAAATTTTAAATATGAAATTCGTTGAATTGTACCATTCACGATGTACTAACCAAAATTTATTTTCTAAATATAAAAATTCACTGTACATACTCTTAGTACAATTAATCATTAAATAATGTTTATTATTTTTTAATAATTAAATATTATACATTGTACTATATTATCTAAGAGCAAGTCCAATAATATCCCTAAACGAACTCCTAAGCTCAAAAATAGGGAATATTTTATAAAATACAACTCCAACGATATCCCAGTGATTCTCTCCCTTTTCTCATTTCTTTTCTCTTTTCTCTTTTTAAGACTAACTACATTCAAATTTATTATTATAATAATAACAAGGAATGAATATCGGGAAAATTATTGGAGTTGACATGCAAAATAGATTATCGAAATCACTATGACCCATTATTTTATAATATTTATAGTGAATCAACTAAGACGCTGTTGGACTTACTCTAAGTATTCAATAGATGATGATAAAGAATTTATTATATAAATAAGGATAAATTCTTGTAAAATTTAATTTCAAGAAGAAACAAATGACTATATAATTATGAAGGATTATTAATTTAAAAAATTAAAAAAAAATTCTTTATTTGGATAGCCCAAGTGATAAGGATTTATGCTTGTGGTCCAGATCCCGGATTGGATTCCAATTTACCTGAAAATTTTATTAGAACATACTCATTTTGTAAAGTTACAAGCTTAATTATTCAAAAAAATAAATAAAAACAAAAGGGTTAAAAACGTATGGTATATACTTTTAGGCTCTCTAGACTCTACTCTCCACGATGTCAAGAAAAGATAAGTTAAAACATAAGCTTACATTTAGAAATGACACCCTCCTATAGTCCTACTCTTCTGGCCAGCAGTAATGTTTTGTTCACTTAGTGTGAATGGAATGTCGAACGAATGAAATGAGAAATTATAAATAAATTGTACGAATAAAGAAGAATGTATGAGTGGAATTTTAAATAAATATGGAGTCTAAATTTTCTATAATAAAAATTGTAAGAAAAATAATGAAATAATAGAATGCATCAATCCTTCCAAAACACGTAGGATATAATTTTAGTATATACAATTTGGAATGTAATGAAATAAAAAATGAAAATTATAAATATATTTTCTAATCTCATCCAAATAAGAGTATAAATTTCATTTCATTCTCCCCTCGTTCCATTCAAGTGAAGTGAACACAGCATAAAGGTTATCCCAAGTCCTAACCATCACAAATAATACCCTCAATTTCGATTGATTATCGGTCTCACATGTCATGTAGCCGGTCAAATAAGTTTTGTTTGGTTAAATTTATCTTTTGAAAATAAGTATATATATTTTTTAAAAAGTATATATTTATCTATTTTAAAAAAAAATACTCATTTTTGAAAACTAAACTAAGGACTAAACTCTTTTTTTGAAAAATAAGTACTTATATACACAAAAAGTACATTTTTATAAAAAAAATCTGAAAATAAGTATTTATTTCCAGAATTTAAAGAAAGACTTATTTAATGCACTATATAGGATTTATATGACTCGTATTATATCAATATAAGAGAGTGTTTGGCGAAATTTATTTTTGAGAAATAAATGTTTGTTTGGGAAAAAAATACTTATTTCTGAAAAATAAACTAACTAAACTTATTGCTTAGAAATAAGTACATTTTTATTTACGGAAAAAGTATAATTATACATATATTTTTCAATTAATAAATATTTATTTACTGAAATTAACTTAACCAAACGAGCCTAATTAATATGATCATATTAGTCCCTCTTATAAACTCACTGAGGAAGATGATTAGCCCCTTTTGTGTCAACGTATCCACATATACTGTTTTCTAGATCACACAATGCGTGCACCAATTCTCAAACTCCGACCACCGGAAATTGGTGTATCTGAGAAGTTATACGAACTAGCCCTAGCTAGTAATATTTAAAATTCTTAAATTAAATTATTTAGTAAGTGGCGTGTATATATTATTCGAACGATAAAGACTTATCTTTATTTCTTGTTTTATAAAGACAAGAAGCCAGGTCTTCCTTCACATGCACTCCTAGTTTCCCTTATCTGCACCTCATTTTCTGTCTCACCAATGGAAACTGCCTGCAACTTATTCCATAACAATAATAATAATAATAATAATAATAATAATAATAATAATAATAATAATTCCTCTAGAGGTCAAAATTATAATTTCACTAATTTTGCATGGGACAATATTAATATTACTACCAACTGGGAGCTTGCTACGAGTTCAACTACATCTTGTTCCAGGACTACAACTTCGGATACCACAACTTCCCATTATGATCTTCGCCATCATTTGGAATTGTTTCACCACCACGCCGCCGCACCTGAGATGCTGTACGGTGGCGGGCATGCAGTTTATGGTGGTGGTGGTGTGAGTGGACCCCACAACCATCCGGACCCGCATTTGATGTGCTTGAAGCTAGGGAAGAGGAATTATTTTGAAGACCCTAATGGGAGGAATGTGACGGGGTTGTCGATATCGAAACGCGGCAAGGGGTATTATAGCGGCGGTGAGGAGGCGGTGACGGTGGCGATTCCTGCTTCGGTGCCGAGGTGTCAGGTGGAGGGGTGCCACGTGGCGTTGTTGAATGCTAAGGAGTATCATAGGAGGCATAAAGTTTGCGAGGTTCACTCCAAGGCTCCTAAAGTTGTTGTGCTTGGAATGGAACAACGCTTTTGTCAACAATGCAGCAGGTCTTCATATTAACAATCAAGTATTTTTAGTGTGTGTGTGTGTGTGTATGATTTATGTAGAACTAAATGTAAAATTAACATAACAAATGGGGTTTAATATGTTTGTAGGTTTCATTTAGTGACGGAGTTTGATGATACCAAGAGAAGTTGCAGGAGGAGATTAGCAGGACACAATGAGAGAAGAAGAAAAAGTTCTCATGAACACTCAACTAATCCTATTCCAAGAAACAATAATCCTTCTCAAGGTAATTAATTTTCATTTGAAACTCATATCATTAATATTAACATAATAACATGGTGTACATTTTTTGTTTTGAATTTTTTTATTAATATTAATATGGATAAAAAATAACTTGTGAAAATTTGGATGTATGACCAGTAAGATAATGAATACATATTTATATGACCTGCAAGTATTGAAGCAAAGAGAAGTCTTACTTGTTGGCAGATAGGGTGGCTCTGCCATAAGCAACTGGCTAGTAGTACTATTACAATTTTGTAAAAATTAGTTTAAGGGTATTATAAGTGTTTATTAATTAGTGACATAAAAACTATTCAGCTATTGTTCTGCATATCAGTGCTTTAAAATCCAGAGTTTGGGGTGAATTTCTCTTTATGAACTATTTGTTGTTCTTATATCTTAAATTTTCTGAATTTCGTGTTTTTTTTGTCAATTAATATGCAAATTTTCACTCTGGATTTTGTGTTCCAACTTATTTGTCGATGAATAATGAAGAACATAGTTTGAACATGAAATTCAATATAAAAGTAGAGCTATAAATTGGAAATTGAGCTGCAGACATATTTAAATTGAGCTGCAGACAGGGCTTCTGTATGCTTGTGTAGACCTTTTCATACATTTTGCTTTCTTCTCTGGCTGATATTTCAAAGTTTTGGTTAATTATGAACCAACTTTTCTTAAACTTGTTTCTGTTTTCTTCTAATTGTGAGTAGTAGTTTTAAAAATTATAAAGAATTTCTGGGATGAACTGTATAGTATACCTGAAAATGTGAGTATTTAAATTTCTGGGATGAACTGTATAAAAAAAAGGTAGCTACAGTATCTGTAGGTAAATTCTCTCTGAATCAAATAGGACACCACAGCTCTGCTTATAGTTTGAAGAAGAAATAGGAAACTACTGACTTGGTACTTCAGAGCAAGGAATCTACATATAATTGTCTAAATTCGGGACCTAGTTAAGTATTCTGCATATATTTTGGTATGATACAAATTATTACATGCGCGGCATTCCCCAAGCCTTATTTCTGAGTTGGAAATACCGATTACTTTTGGTTTGGTTTACGAAAGTATATATGTCATGGAAAATGTTGCCATTCAAGAAAATTAGACATAATGGTATGCAATTCTCATCTCCTTTACACTTAAAAATATTTAAATAAGAAAAAAAAAGTGAGTAAAAAGACATAATGTTATGCTTGTTTGGCTGAAGACTGTTAAAATGAGTAATGCATGTGTGATACATGAGTAATAATGTTTTCCTGAAAATAGATAAATTAATGGCAAGCAGATTTCATACTTATCATGATCATCCTCAGGCCGTGCTCTCTCTCTTCTGTCATCAAGGAACGAATCCTCGATTTCATCCCCTGATCTCTCTTCAAGATGCAGTGCTGCACTCCGGGAACTTATTGCAGAAAATCGTGCAGCCCTCCTTGCTAAGCAGTTCGGCTACGACAAAGACTGGCCTTTTCACCATGCAGAAGATGTAAATGTGCAACAAAACAATCAGTCTAGTCATCATCCTCTTGTTTCAAGCAATGACCACCATATGTTTTCAGAGCCACAGGGTTGGGACCGATTTAACGAACTAGGCACGAATAATGTGACACTAGATCTTATGCAGGCTCCAACTTCAGCATTTCAATTGTTGTCAATGAGGGGAAAGTCTAAAGAAGAAGAAGAGTGTTCTCAGTTGTGGAGTTCTTTTAGCTAAGCTCATGTGATTTGAGCTTTTGATTGCAACTTATCACTTATTGTAATTCTAATCTTTCCATTTTTTCTGCGAAAAAATTGTACATTCATTAAATTTTAAATTTGTGACTATGATGATTAAGGAATGAACAAAAACAAAAGTGCGATAACTGATTTTACTTGGTGCTAAATAAGCAAAAGCAACCCATCGTATCTTATACGAAAAGTATCTAAAACTTATCGGTGATGCTCACAAAAACTTCAATGTCACAAAATCTGAATTTTACGAGAATTCTTAACACATTTCTCTGTATACATATTATACTCACGCACACGTTCATCTTTTTTATTCCAATTTCGAATCCCCTGTCACTCATTATTCTGTTTCTATTGTAAAAAATCTTGGCAAATCTTCAACTTTGTCCATGAGTGAAGGGTAAGGGTTATAAGGACCCTACAATGTGTACAATTCTTTAGGTTAACACGTGCTATTCACGTGATACTGTAACTTTTTGTGTCATTTTTCCACCTGCAAGATTTGAAAAAAGGGTATCTTGTTATGAACAGTCACAGTTGGTGAGTAGTTTGCATGCATTAAAGATTAGGGCCCTCTATTGATATACATTTTTGTGTAAATTTATATTACTTGGGGTGTGTTGTATCGGATTATGTAATTGAATTTAAAATTTTCTAGATCCGACTGGACAAAAGATTTGAGCAGTTGGTGAAAGTGTCTCGGTGTTTTTACTGATTCGTACCGTCTCTCGAAATGAAAAAGGTTCTCAAATGCTACCGTTGGGTCATGGATTTGTGTTGAATATCCCTCTATAGTTAAATAAGTAGTATCAAAACCAAAATTTAAGAAGTTGATCTCGAGGTCGCAGCATGCAATTGTAATGTTAAGAAATACTCTCGACATTAATTGCGGTTAAAAATCTTATTTTATAATTTGTACCGAAAGTCTTATGACACGTTAAAGGTCATGCATCACAAAATTACTAACAGCGGTATAATGGTCACAAGATTAGCGATAAAAGAGATTGTAAAGCTGTAAATTTGGATGAATTGTTAGTCACAAGATTATGATGGTTTATTTTTGGATTATCATCAACTAGATATAGCTTTAAGTAATAATTTACGAAAATTTACTTGAGTGTGGCTAACAACAAAATCTAAGGATAGATGTAACAGCAAACAAATTTATAGTTCTAGTAAGAAGACAGAAGTATTTGAAGTGATAGGTGAGAGAGAGAGAAAGAGACATTTCTCCAAACTAATGTATGTATATTCATGCACATATGAAAACATATTGAGAGAGATATTTTGTTTGTTAGGTTACTTCGTTATGATTCATGAATAAATCTGTGTGGAATATGTAACATGGACATGGATTAGTTAGAGAAATTTGAAGAAAGTGGGCAAATTGTGTTTGAATTGTACATGACAAGGCTCCATCTAGATAATTATTCTGTGGGGGAAGAAGAAAGCATATGCTAAACCCCTTTTTGTGTTTGATATGATCTTTAAAACTAAAGGTTTGCATCAAAGCTAGGTCTAGGCTGACAAGCTAGTCACTTCATTAATACCGTGTATTTGAAAAGTTCGTATACAGTGCACAAGACTCTTATAAATTCCGCGTAACAAAAATCTTAGGGGGTGTTTGGGGTAGCTTAAATTTAAAATAAGCAACTTATTTTAAATTTTTTTTTACATATTTTCAAAATTGTTTTTTAGATAAATATTCATTTTAGAATTTTAAAACCAAATATGATTTCCAAAAATGAAAATAAGTTACTTATTTTCGGAAAAAGTACATACATACATACTTTTTATGGAAATAAACACTTATTTCCAGTAAATAATGGGGGCCAAACACCCCCTTAATGTTGATACAGTTATTCTTTTAGTGTGGTGTAAAGAAAGAACTTAAAATATTTACACCCTTATTCTTATTACTTTGTTACGAAAAACCTAGTAGAAAAAGGAAATGCTACATGTACTTCTGTAGTGTGTTTAACATAACTCCCTTTATCATCATGAAATGTTATCAGGGGCGGATCTGGAGGGCAGACTGAGTGTGTTTAAGTCCATCCCTAGAATCATTAGATGTTTAAGTCCATCCCTGGAATCGTTAGATATGAGGTATGTATATATCGTGTTCTTATTATTAATTTTGTATATAGATGCATTAGTAAGATGGGTATCAATTGAATTGAAGGTGGGAAGTTTGAATCATTACTCTTTCTATTATCTTAAAATTTATTTCAATTCAGTAATTTTTCACAATATTTTGCAGCTTGATTCCGCAACATTTGTTATGATACGGATACATGTTCAAATATTGGACAAAATTTACATGTTTATGAAAATAAGTGTTTATACCCATATCCGAGTGTCAAGTATCCGACACGAGTATTCGAGACAAAATGAAGAGTGGGGGTAATATAATCAACAACTATTACGAATTGTTTGTACCATTCAAAGTAGTTGTGCATGTTTTGATGTCTTCTTTGTCGGCTGCATCAGTAGTTGCAATAGAGTTTTTCGAATGAATTTTCCAGTTTTCCCTTGGCCTTGAGCACTATGGTTGAAAAGTCTACTGTTTGAAAGAGAGTAAAACAAATCGTGTACTAACAGACGAAAGCTAGTTTCAATCTTGATTAAATTCTAATGAACATTATAGTATCATACAAAAGCACACAGATACTTATGACACAGTGGTCGAACAGAGCTTTGAACATCTCTGTCATTCATTCATTCCCCCTCTCTCATTAATCATCATCTATGTAACATGTATACAACCATAAAGTCTTGACAGATAACTACCGTCCGATCATTTTTGTGGTCATTAAATAGGACCCACATATAGCAATAATTACGTTTCATCAAAAATAGCTTCCGGGCAGGAGACAGCTTGGTTTCTTGACCCTTATTCTCAATTAAGGAAACTACATTCTCCTTTCTCACTTGCAATTATGTAATCAACATATTAAGTAAATTTGATGATATTTGTAAAATATCAAAAGAATTAGATTAATGAAAAATAAAAAAATTTCAACCGCACATGTAATATAATCTATTCCCTCCATCCTAAAATTTTTACGGCTTATTAAAAAACTTTAAATGCCTTAATTTTTTCTAATTCCTACTCATAAAAAGAAATTGAGCTTCAGAAATGATAATAAGATAGGGTCATCTTGGAATTGTTAATAAATAGATGGACAAGTTGGAGAAGACAAAAGAAAATAATTCAAATGTAAATTCTAAAAGTGGAACTATAATAGATCTTACATGCACGAGCCTGCCTACTCAATTCAAACCCTAAAACACTAAAATCCACCCATTTAATTACATTACTTACTAGCCAAAGAAAAGTTACATTTTTTTGAAATTATATGATGAAATAGCTAGGTAATACTTGTTCCTAGTATTTGTTGGGATCCAAAGCACTAATTTCTTGGTAATAGAGTTGGAATTAGTCCTATATATTAAACATGAACGCGGTAATGAATTTGTTTTTCCTCGAGAAAAATTATTGAAATCATACATTTGTCTAAAACAGAGAGTTTGTTGAAGAACTAGATGCTTGATAGTTAGATCTTTCCCGGAATTTATCAAATGAAATCCGTGGTGGTGAAATTGCAATTGTCACCGAAGAACATGAATGCACACCGGAATCAGGTGGAGACCCTGAAATCATGAACAAGAATAAATTAAATTTTCCTAATATGAAATTTTAAACTTAATTTTTAGCACCACTAAAATTAGTTTAAAGGTTAGAAAGACAGATTTAATATATATTCAAACTAGACACCTCTGAGACCACAAGTTAGATTCAAAATGTCCGATCCATATTAAATTACCTAGCTAATTAACCTGTCTATGATTATTCGGTGGTAGGAGACGTACTTAATGTATATTACTCAATATTTATGTGTTTATAAACAACAATGTACATGCAAACTGTATTAATTAATTGATCATTGTAAAGGGGTATGTAGAAAATATTTACTTGTAAGATTTTCAGGTGATAAATTATGAGCAATTTGAAGCTGCAACTTATTATCTTGATTTGTTTGCTGAGTTTTTCGCCTTCTACGGTTGTGATCAGCCAATCTTTTCCGGCAGCTTCTTTTGCCATTGTCGAATTCAGTCAAGAGATGAAATCTGTTGCATTTCCAGTTTCAGTATGTCAAAATTTAGAATCACAAAAAAAAAAAAACACTCCAGCCACAAAAAATTAAAATTCTTATGTTACTTGTGTATGCACTAGTACGGTACAAAATTGTATGTGACGATTGATTTTACTATAAGAAGCAAAGACAAATGCAGAATCATCTCATATTTATGATCTGCATCATAAGATAATTCAAAGGGCACTAGTAGTGTCACAATATTTTTAAAAATATATATATATATATATATAATTTTTTTTTAAATTAGTGTAATGCCTTGAAATTAAAGTTCAAGTGCATGGGAGGTTTTTTTTTTTGTTATTTGGTAACGAACCGGCTACACTGCTGGCAGAACCGCTGATTCAATCCGGCGGCAATGACGGTGGCTGCCTTTGAGTGAAACTCACACACCTTATGCCTGCGGTGGTAGTGCTTTGCATGAGTAAGATCAGCATTACATCCTGCTGCTTGACAGCGCGGAACGTTCAATGAACCGGGTTCAACAATACTGGACCGGTGGTACCAACGGTTCACAAAGTCATCCTCTGTTGAAGAAAAGTAAGTCCGGCCACCTAAATTAAGCCCAATCCTACTATTATTATACCCAAAACCGGCCGGTTCACTCTTTGGCACAATCATGAACCCGGTCGGGTCATGAACCGGGTCGAGTGATAGCATTCTTGGGTCCGGGTATGACCCGTAAGTGTTCGGGTCATAGAGTGATTGTAAAGGAGTGATATGGGTTGGCTGGTATTGAAAATATTGGTGGTTGGTTGTGTTTTCACAGGTATTTTGATGGTCACGATGATTAGGGTTTAGGAGGTTTTGGTTGAAATTTTGTGTGTAATGATTGTAAAGTTGTGGGTTTTGACCCGAATCTTGATCGGGTGGGTCGTCTCCATTTACCATCAAACTTGATGGGTTGCCCCATTCATAGTCTAACATTTTGGTGTTGATGAAATGTGTAGGCTTGTAAGTGTCTTGTTGTAGAAAGAAAGAAAGGGATCAGACGGGTACAAGTACTAGTGTATTTCCATCTCCAAGTCTTGCAATATCTTAAATCAAGAAAACAAGCCTCAAATCAAGACATTGACATGAAAATATGTACATATATATAGATTTGTGTGCAGTGCATCAAAAAAGCTGCACAAACTAAATTAGCTAGCTTTCTTACTTGTGGTGTGAGTGTGTGTGTGAATTTGAGGATGACATTAGCAAATGAGATTGTAAACATGTGAGTGTGCGAGTACAGTGTACGCTTAAGTGTATAGTTGCAAACAGATACAACTTACCAAATCACTTGAGAATAGGTGATCAGCATGTAACGGCTACTTTACAGATCTACTAAATGGTCAAGTGCATAGATAGCTAGCAGCTAGCCTAGCTTTCCTTCACTTTCTTTCTTTCTTTCACTCCCTGCTCTCTATTTATAGCATGGCATCACTTGCAACATTTCTCAGAGTGTAGGTGAGAGCTGAGAAGGAACTGATTAATGTGTTTTTATTGGTCAGAGAAAGAGAGGGTGAATGTGTTTCACCATTTGTAGATCCAAGATTACATTTTTACCCTCATAGTCACTCCTTATTTTCTTGAAACCCTAGGCTGAGACTACAGATTAAGGACAACAATTCAAGAAAGAACATTGTAATATGTTTCTCTCATGTGTATATATATGATATATCGATGAGGTAAACTAAAGATTATTTAAAATGTAATCTAGATTAATAAAGGGCTTGCAATTTTATTATTTTGTATGCACCTACCCTAAATAAATTTGCATAAACAAATTGTCTATCTTATAAGCTCAAAAAAACAAATGTAAATTTTATTTAAAAAGGTTCAAGTAATAGCATTCTTTTTGTTTTTGAAGCCCAACTATGTAGTATGCAAAAATACAAGATCAGTACTGAACAAAAATTAAGAAAGTACAAACAAGTAAGAAAGGGTTAAATTTTGGCTGTCTTTTGGAGAACAAATACAATTTTAATTTGTACTTTGCTAAGGATTAGTATCTGAGAAATAAGAACTCAAGCAGAAGTATTGTGGCAACTCTTGACAAGCAAGAAGGATGCAAGAAAAGCTGAAAATTTGTTAACTGAATTGTACTTGGTTAACTGGCAGCTGCTTCTCACTTTGATAATGTTAAACACTTAATTACCCATGGTAGGGTTTATCATGGCACCCAAGTACACACACAATTAATATACATCATCTTCGGTTTTTTAGCAGAGCAGCCCCGAAATTCACGGGTCTCAAGTAAAATTGATTTTTTAAGTCTAATATTATTGTTCTAAAAATCGTTGATTACTCACGATTAATCATTGATTAATCCATGTTCGATAGTTCACCAAACTGATTAAATTTTCAATTATCTAATTAATCATTCCGATTAATGTTCAATATATTCGATTAATCCATGTTCCGTGCCTTCACCGACTAATTCCGATTTCTGTTTTTTACCACACTGTCTAATATATATATAGAGGGGTTGCACTTCATAAATATCACCCTTATATAAAGAACACCATCAAAACACGTACTTTTTTTTTAATCAGAAATGGTTTGTTAAGATTAGCATCATAAAATTAAACTACAATAAACCCTAACATATCGAATATAACATCAAATCTCATCTAAATTTTAAAAATCAAATATTATAGAATCTAACGTGAAATCCAGCATAGAATCTTATATACATTTTGTAAAAATGAAATTTACACATAATCATGTTATGATTTTTTGTTAACCTCATGTTAGATTCTATTTTTATTCATAAAAAAACATAATCGATGTTAAATTTTAGAATCTAAATGAGTTTTTATGTAAAATTCTAAAATGTTATTTCTTATTTTTTATATAAGGGTGTTCTTTTATATATATATAATATTATAAGTATAAATATATTATTTATAATATATTAATTATTCATTTATATTTACATAAAATTTATATAAATTTGATTCTTTTTTATTCGTTAATACATTGAACGAGGTTGTTCGTTAAATTTATTAGTCCAGTCCAAACCGGGACGGGAATTAATTTTTTCATTTAACGAAGTTATTCGTTTATTAAAATTTTAGTGTATATATCATATTGAGTAGGTCTGTATTGAGTGGTGGGATGTGGAGTGTGGACTGTGGATAGGGGGGTGTAAAAGAGAAGCAAGGGGGCTGACACGGAGGTTGACTCTGATTGTACGAACTGTCTGGTGTAGTCAGACACATCTTCTCTACTTCCCCATGTGAATTAATGCTTTCTTTTCCATGCTCCCATCAATTATTTGGAAAGAGGTGAGCAAGAGAAAGAATAAAGAGATTAATGCGAGGCTGCTAGTGCTAGCTAGTTTTAAATTTTATAGAAAATTATAAAATGATTTGTTATAAAAATTTACTATTGTATATAAAGATTTATCAAAGCAGTGGTAGGACATGATTATTGGCACTTATCTGATCAAAATTATTGTTCACAATAATTTATTCATATTTTTTATTAGATAAGAGAAAAATTCTAAAAATACTTCAAAAAGCGTATATAAATAACTTGGTCCCTTAAATTCATAAAAAATTTCCATGCTAATATTTTTTGTGAATAATTATAATAGATCGATAATTGTGACAATCGCTTGTCGCGGAATGAACCCATAGGTTGGGCTTATACTTAGATTAGAGAAAAGAGTTACCGGGAAGTGTTTCCATGTTGGATATGTTAGTTACTTTGAATATGTTCAGAGCAACTCCAATAAGCTATATACATCTAGGCAAAAAAATAAATAAAATTGGATTGACATTGAATTTCTAAAGCTCTGTCGGAATTGAAAGTCAGTGAATTGAAGCTCCGAAGATCATCAATAAGAGACAGTAAAAAATACATTGAAAGAACCTACTAAAATTTGCAGTTGTTTACTTGATAGTTGATACTAATCTTGCAATCTATGTGCACCTCTGATCAGGCCATGCATTGATGCAAAAATCCAATAGACGCCTTTCGATCGTAAACCTAATTGGTTACTTCCAATTAGGTAAATCAATAGTACAAACCGCACTCAAAAGTAGGGACATGAAACCGTAAGCTTCCAAGCAGCGGGAGGAGCCCAGGGGTTGTTTAGTATCCACTATATTACTCCTGTCGGAGGATACGATAGGTATCCCTCCAACAATAAAAATCTCGTATCTATTGACAGTAAAAATTTCATTTACCAGCACAAGCTGGTAAACTCCTCCCAAATGTGAGAATGAAACTCTGCTTACGCGTATAGTAGCTTTCAGAAACTCAGCTTCACTCTGTATAAACAATTTAATTCAACATGTGAGCTGATCCTCCAATGCAAAACAAAAACAATGGTCAATGATTTAATGTATACAAAGTAAGCATGCAAAACAACTGCATCGAAAGTGAGCTACCACAAGTCTGGTAAAACAGCCGGGGGATGGTTCTTCATTACATAGAACCTGTTTTCTTTGTTTTGTCAACATCTCACCTTTCACTTTAATGTGGAGAAACAGAAATGATTGTGAAAATTCAGCCCCACTATACAAACAATTGAGAGAACAATTCAATTTTTGTGTGCTTCCAAATGATAGACTACGTTTTTCTGCACCGCGAAAATCTTTCCAATGGTCCCCAAATAAATTCAACAGTAATTGGCACAATGATCGCTTATTGACAAGGATTCACACATGTTTGATATAGAACTACATGAAATCATGAAGCAATATGTAACTACACGAGTAGTTTTCTTATTTAAACATTTCTCCGAAATTTTCTTTCATAATACCTTCTATTTGTGACCTTTTGCTATCTTACATATGTGAATTTGACCTATACAGATTGATGAAAGCTCACCTCAATGGCTCCATGTACGTAGAATCTTTCTATTCAGTTAAAGCTACCCGAGTCAATATTTTTAACGCATCCATATGGGATTGCTCTGGGCGCTGTAAATTGTAATCGAGTCTAGTCAAGTTTTGGCCTATGAGCATGCTCACCGCTGTAATCAAGTTTCAAGTTTTAACCTGCTAATATTGATTCGTTAAGAATTGTGGAACGTGAGCTGAATTCGAGCTAAAATTTTTGTTTCAAGTATATTATTTATGTTCATAAAAGTTCGCAAGCCACTTCGCTAACATCCTACGAGTCCTTGACCTTAAAAAGTCCTTCCCCAAACATGAGCTTAACATGTATAAGTATTGAAAATGAATATATACCAAAGCCTTCAAATTAACAATACCAACACGGGGATGATCACTGATCAGGAAGCTTCTGAAATCTAAAAGGAGGGAGAGAAAAGGAACATAAGAAAACTAAGCACCCATATAACTAGCTAAAGTATAATCGGTGTCGATCAAATTTAAATACTCACACACACCACCGGAGAGATTGCAACAATCTCTTTTTACCAAGAAAAAACGGATATGTAATAAGCTACAATGCCTAGGCCTAAGGGATATACCTTAAAACTTCGACGGTTTGGAAGCGATGCAGTCTATTAACAGAATCAGGACAGTTGACATGTTAAGGTCATGTTTGTGTAAAAGGATCAGATAGGATTTTCTTTTAATCCTCCTTTAAAGTTAATTATCACATGCATGTCAAGACCATGTTTGTGCAAGGATTTTTAAGCCAGTATATTCAATACAAAGTCATGCACATAATGGCCGCCTGCCGTCCTTTCAAGCCAGAAAATAGAAATCACATACATTTAAGTATTCAAACCATTATAACAATGATGATTATCATAACATTTTTATGCCAAATGTAGTAGCTAGCGGAGTTTCCTACAAATATTTGCAAATATTATTATACTTGATAGATATTATCCAGAGTTTCTTCGTTTTCTCCCAACCAATTTAACATATTGTTTTGATTGAATCTGTCTCTAGTTGGTGGACGTATATTTCTAAGCAACAGGTTAAAGGTGTGCTTACAGCAAGTGACATTTATCAAAACAAATTAACTTAGAATTAGCCAATCTAAGCGCGAATTTTATGATCCATGGATCACCAAGCAAAGCCACAGCTTCCTATCATTAATTTCACGAAGGACAACCTTCATCCTGGCTCAAGTTCTTGGCTCCTGACAAGCAATGAAGTCCGCCATGCATTTGAAGAGTATGGCTGTTTTATAGCTGTCTACGATAAGATAAATATGCAGATGAACAATGATGTTTTTCGCATATCAAAAGAATTGTTAGACCTCCCATTAGAAACAAAGGTTAAGAATGTTTCGGATAACATTTACTATGGCTATCTTAAACTACCAATGATTCCTCTTTACGAAAGCTTGGGGATAAGAAATGCAACAACTTTTGAAGGAATTCAGAGTTTTAGCAATACCATGTTCCCTTCTGGGAATGACCATTTCTGGTATACACACAGAATGAAATAATTTTTGACATCTTTTTCCCTTTTACCTTGTTAGCACTAACTTCCAATATTAATTTAATTCTGTTTTGTTGAAATTGAAATATAGTAAACTCATGCATTTGCATGCTAATCAACTCTCAAGACTAGAACAAATGGTGGCTCAGATGGTATTCGAAAGCTATGGTGTAGAGAAACACTATGAGTCCCATGATAAATCAATGACTTATCTTCTACGACTGATGAAATATAGGCTGCCAAGGGAGGAGGAGACTAATGTTGGTGCTCATGTACATACAGATAAAAGTTTCATAACAATACTTCACGAGAATCAAGTCGGTGGTTTAGAAATAAGAACCAAGGCTAATGAATGGATTGGTCTGAGGATTCCACCATATTGTTACTTAGTGATGGCTGGCGATGCATTGCTGGTAAGTCATCATCTTCCTTTTGCATATTGGTAGAAAAATATTGTCACAAACTAGAAATAAACAATCTTAGTGCAGTCAATATGACCGCGATGTTTGGCAGGAGTACGTATGATTGTATGAATCTGCGATTGAAATAAAAAACATTAATACAGTAATGGATCTGTGAAGCATACCCATTGTACAAATCGAAGACTGTGATCAGAATTCTTGCTAGAAATTTACTGTTACATATCACATTCCCCATGCTCCATGTCTCGTTCTTATTTCTCTATAATTCTAGTACACTCTCCAATATCATAAATCTAAGTAAAGGTCACTCATAAGTTTTATTATTATCCATTTTGTCAAGTTTGAGGTCTTATTTGTATGATAATAATCCTTTTCAGCTCACGATTTCTATTAATTACTGTCAAAGTTGAAGGCTAATAGTTCAACTGCTCTAAGCCTCTAACTACATAATAAGTTTATCGAAAATTTGGCATAGAAACAGCAGCGGATAAGAGTAATTTGTGCTGTGTTTTTCTGGACCAGGCCTGGAGCAATGACAAAATACACTCAGCATTCCATCAAGTAATCATCAGAGGAGAAAAAGAAAGATATTCTTTGGGGCTATTTTCATTCGTGAATGGAATAATACAAGCACCAGAAGAACTTGTTGACGACGAACACCCTCGACAATATAAGGCATTTCATCATTATGATTTACTGGACTTCTATGCCAAGGATGAAGACCATAAAACTGAGTGTACCATAAAGGCATATCGTCTTTGAAACCGTTGATAACGTTATACATTTGAGTTGCTTCATATATTAAATTTTTAAGAACACCATCATGTCATGTCGGTCGTTCATCTCTCTTATGCTACCTACATTAGTCTCCTTAAATGTTGTAGCTAACCACCATATATATTTCATTCTTATAACAAAGACTGTCTGCAACACACCATAGTTACCAATGTGCCCCATTCACCATTTCCACTTCCAAATTGAAATAATACGATTTCGACATCAAAGACGACGTTGTTCTAATATTCTTAGATGAACCCATCCAACGGTTGATCACTTAGAGAGGCTCGTAGTATGTTAGGCTCATAGTATGTTATAAGCTTTTACATTACAGGAGATTGTCTACATTTTTCCTGGACTGCTAAAACCTTATCAATGGTTGATCTCTTATTGATCATAATTCACACATGTTTGATATCAAATCACACCAAGCAATATGTGTTTATTCGAGAATTTGTTTTGTATTTAAATTTTTTATTGATCATTTAACGGAGGTTGATGACGGCGGGCAAGGCAAGTTGTACTCTCCGGAATTCGCTGTAAAAATTAACACTCGACAACAACAAGATGCTCATGTTCATGTATGTATACCCATTGTCCTCCTTTCTTGTGTGTCTTTATGCAGTGGCGGAACCAGGAATCGAAAATAAAAAAAAATTCAGAATTGAAATTTAAAATAATATTTTTTTTTCTGATTTTAATGCTAGATTATAGTTTTTTTTTTACTGAAACAGGAAACAGATGAAGTGAGACAGAAAATTAATAACGAAGCAAGTACCAGCAAGGAGGAAAAGCCAGCAGATAAAACTCCAGCTTCCAAGCTCTGAATAAGAGCTTACATATATTATTAATTAAACTTGTTACTTATTAATAATACAACATGCACTTAACTAGTAGTTTCTTTAAATCTTGATAGGTTTAATTTCCTATTACTGCAGAATAATACTTAGCCAGACGTTCATGTGGGCTATCTTGATCAGCTATATTAGTGAAGTGCATATATCTAAGGTGATCGAAATCTTTAAATTGCAAAGGGTGCTCGTCATCTACAAGTTCTTCTGGTGTTTGTATGATGCCTTTCTTGTATGTTTTTATTGTAATCGAGTATCGAACTTTGCTCCCTGCATGCATGACAACTCGATGGTATGGAGCATGTATTCTGCCATTGCTCCAAGCCTAGACCAAACAGAGTAACAATTCATTATTTGACACTAGAAACTTATATATATCAAAATATATAATAGAAATGAGTGCCATATATCTCACATTTTAAAGAAACAATCTATATATTGGAGAGAAAAGAGAAGTCAGAACATAATGTGTGATCAAGATTACACATTTAACCACCTGAAACAGAGTATATCAGTCTCACAATGTTGATGTTCTGTGTCTTCATACATTTTTTATGGTCGCCGTTTTACAGAAATTCAAATATTTTCGGATCTAGTAAGAAGCACGGGGCATGTGCTCATTAAAATTTTCATAAAAATATAGAAGTTTCTTCCTAAAAATTAAATTTTATAAGGGTGTATATCAAAAAATAATTTGATGCTCCCGTTAAAAAAAAAATCGATTCAAACTAAAACGTGCAGTCTCGACCCCTCATAATCAACCAAGAGGAGAGAGGACACGAAACTTATGTTCTCCTATCTTATATAATTAAAATCATGAAACAAATTGACTGTGAATACACTCTAATATTAAGTTTATAGCAGTAAACATTGGTCCTGTTTGGCCGCACTTATTTTCCGGAAATAAGCCCTTATTTCCGGAAAAAAGTAGGTATGTATGTACTTTTTCTGAAAATAAGTAACTTATTTTTTATTTTGAAAAGAATATTTGATTTTAAAATTCTAAAATAAATATTTATCTTTAAAAAATATATAAAAATATGTAAAAAATAAAATAAAATAAGTAACTTATTTTAAGTTTAAGGAACCCAACGCCCACATTATCAAGTTGTAATTTTCCAAAAATGCAGGCAATTAAAATGGCTCACCATAAAAGCATCACCAGCAATGACAACAAAAGAGGAAGGCTTGTTCTCAAAACCAATCCATTCCCCACTCTTTGTTTCCACTTCCAATCCGTTAACTTCATTTTGTTGAAGTACAGTCATAAAGGTCTTATCAGTATGAATCTTGAGGCCTATATTTGACTCATTCAGCTTCGGGCTTGTATATTTTGTTCCTCTTAACGTGCAAGTATAAGAATCATCAGTAAAATGAGAGTCACAGCTCCTCAGTACTCCGTAGCTTTGGAACACCATTCTCTTTACAAGCTGTTCTAGCTCCGATGCTTGCTTTGCGTACGACAACAGCGTTTTGCTAATAAATCATGGACATATTATTCTTTCGTGATCACAAAGACACATACAACGATAATATCAATTTTAGAAATTTATTTACAGAGAGCTAGAATAGTCAGGGATCATGATCATGCACATACCTAAAATTATCATTCCCCGGAGGCCACATGAGATCGGTAAAAGTTCGAGTTCCTTCAGGTGTATTGGCTTCTCTTACACCTATACTTTCGTACAGAGGAAACATGGTATTTGGAGCAACATAGCCAAAATATTTGTTACTGGAGAGGTTCTGAACTTTTGTTTCTGTGGGTAGAGAGAATATTTCTTCCAAAGAAGAAACCATTGCATTGCTAATCTCTGAAGAAATTCGATTATAAATCGCGATGAAACAGCCGTATTCTTCAAGTGCATGCCGAACATCATCACATGTTGCAATCCAAGAACTTGAATCAGGCTTCAGATTTTTACTTGTCAGATCCAAAGTAGGAAGGCTGGGATGTTTTTTGCAAGCCATATATAGCTTCTGATTTTACACAAAACTGAGTTTTTTTACAATTGTAACATGCGAGTACAATTTAGAGCTAGTGTGGATTTTATATGCGTACATAACAAAGAGAATGAAAAAAAATCGAATGTTAAACGGGAATGAAACATAATTGACAGGCCTGCATGCAAAAGGATAAACCTAAGAGGTTAAAATATTTAATATTTGTTCTCCTTGTAATCACCCATACCTATGATCCCTCCCTCCAAATTATCAATATTTTTGCCTAATAGTTTTAAGAAAACTATGCTGCATGAATACATATACTACATAAGAGTATTTTGGTTTTTAAAATAGTTATAATTGACATCTATACTATGTTAGAGCAAGTCCAATATAATGTTATTCGCTATTTCTATAATATAGCATCAATTATAGAACATACCACTGCAATGCAATGCTATAAGATGTGCTAAAATAGAAAAATGTTATACTTAATTTCAAATATATAGTCAAGTATAGATGTAGCTATAATTGCCACATAGACATGCAAGTGTGAAATTGGATGGAAATGAATATAAGAACATTTATTTAAGCAAATTCAATGTTATACTTTAGATTGTTGGTTGAAAAGTTACTTAATTTTACATCAATTGGTTCTATTTTGAAACCATGCATTGAAATATGAAATCTATTTTAGCATCAAAATATACTTTTTGATTTCATATTATAACAATATCTACATCTATTTTAACATTAGTATTAGACTTGCTCTAATTATAACTGATATTATTATAACCGAAATAGGGGATAATTGGCAGTTTAGTTTAGTTCAACGCTTTAAAAAAAAATTAAACACCTTCCAAAATATATGTATATATAATTTAATTCATTTATAATATATAATAACAATATATAGAAGTATAGTTCTAACACTATTGTAATTTGACTTACGTATCTCAATTTCATTAATATTAAAACTCTTTAAACTCTATTAAAATTATAAATTATTATTCATATAATAATTTTTAATAATTAAAAAAACTAACACAATTTTTTAACATCTAACATTCATAAACAATAAAAGAACAAAATATATACTAGTAACACATTTGTATAAAAAATTTCAAATAATATATTATTATTTTAAATATTATATTTTTAAAACCAACTAGATTGTTTGAAAATTATATACTGATGCAGCACCATTTGTAATTTATCAGCATAATTATCAAGGTATTCCCAATCCTTGCATATCATGTGCCAAATGGGAATCTTAGGGTCTTGTTCACACCTAAGATTATTAGCATTTTGACGAATCACTCTTATATATCAACTTAAACTCATTTTCAACAACCATGTGTCTATGACTCCCACTCCCAGGGATATGTGTAACAGTTGCTAAAACTTTGCTTCTTGAACAACACAGGTTAAGAAGTATGAAATTTCCTAAAGTCTGGTGCAATCATTAGATGAGCAGTGGCCAAAATGCCAAAGCAGTCACTGAGAGATTGTTTGGCCTAATCACCAGTACACTCAGCAACCGGGAAGTTTAAGGTCTAGGCTTAGGTTGTGTGATGGCGGTTACGGCGTCATACACTGTAGACATATCAATTTTTCATGCATGTTTAGAGATCAGACGATTTGTAATTGAAGTTATTTGCTAGATAACTTGAGAATATAATTTAAGCAAGATTAAAGACTATAATATGATCCTGGTAAGTCAGTCTACTAACACTTTGAGATTTTAAATCAGAAATGTAAGCGGTCAAAATGAGGTAAAGCCAAACGGAAAGGTTGATGTTGTTCTTACCGTGGAGGCTCCATGTCGATCCTTTTAATAACAAAAGCCGGAATGAAAATATACACATGTGCAATTGATCATAATGTATATTATGTTGGATTAAATTCATTCACTCCCTGAAAATGTATACACTGCTTTTTGTTGCCTCCCTTCCTTTCTACACGATATAATAAGGAAAATATATTCTCATATGCTACTGTCTATATAGACTGTACAATTAGTTGCCTCAATCTTGATGGTGGTTTCAAATGGTTTGTCATTTCTGTGCTAATATACTCCCCCTTGTGGGTTTTAGGTTTCCGGAGATATTAAGCATGGAGGAAACCTGGTTGGTGCCAAATTTAAAGTTTGGTCACCGGATGACAAACCGTAAGTGATTAACTTTTTGTATTAAAATAGGTACATCAGCATATCATGTTGCCTTCAATTTCAGTTTCCTTTTCAACTCCTATTACCTAGCTTAAGCAGAGATAAAAATCGACCACGATAATACAACATTGCCTAGTGGACATGCCTGTATTTTAGTTCTTTAGTTAAAATTGATATTTTACTTAGAATAAAGACAATGTATCATGGACATGTTTGTGCAAATTGGTTGTTTACCAGATTAAAGTTCCATAAATCCTGCTTGTGTTATATTTTTGTATGTAGATACAAGGCAGCTCAATTACATCTTTCGATGTTAGTTATGCAAATGAGTTTCTACGACCACAGTTTTTTAAAATTGAAACTACCTATTTGACTTTAATCTCGGTATAGGGGTATTAATGTGATTATAGTTCCTCAAGTGTTTCAAGACTACAGTACACCTACTATTTTGGTTATCTTAACTACGAGCGGAAAATCGGAAATTATACCCCATATACGTATGGCAAAGTCATTTTTATCACCATGTAGTATGAAGTATTTAATTCAGTCATTTGATTCTAAAAAGTAAAAACACAAGTAAGAGTTCAGTCAATAACATCGTTTCACTTTTTCTCTGTTTTTGTAGCGTAATTCTAACTGCAGTCCTACTTTAATACTTTCACTTATTTAATGTACGATTCCATAGCGTTTCTGAGCAAACGGTTGACGAAAGTCATTGTGTCTATTATCTTAATGGTTTTACAATGTAAGCTCTTCTACACACTCAATAATTAGTATTGTTTGCCTGTATTCACTGTGTTGGTACTTCGAAATTATATGGGTTGTGTCACTTTAAAACTGTCCGACAATAATTGTTGGTACTAAACAGCTTCTAGTATGAACCTAGGGAGTGGTGATCCTGCTGCTATGAAAGATTTTATTGTTAGCGTACAGAAAAGAGTGAAAGAGTTGAAGTCAAAATCAGAAACTAACGATGCAAAAAAGACTGGAAAGAAAGTATGCCTACTATAAAATTTTTAAAGTTACTTCTATTTTCTCTTCTCTGTGATTAGCTTACTAGCGATGGAATTTATGCTCGAAAATATTTGTGATATCAAGAACAACGAAAGAAAGCCTAATGAGGAGAATGTGTAGCATACCAGGATAGACAAGTGGCTACAGATGGTCTTCTTTGTAAAATCAACTTATTAGATTCACTAGAAGTTTCAGTTTACTTGTGTATATGATTTCCATGATTAGGGAAAAGAGGTGTGAACTGCACAAATGACTTCAACTTTTCCATGTTCTCAATATTAGATGATTCAGAATGTAAACAATTTTCTTTAGAGGCCTATATTTATCGACTAAAAATGTGGTATTTGGAAGCACGATTTAATATGATTGCATGTTTTATATGAGGCCATGGAAGAATGGTATTATAGTTGATCCCTGCTTCAAATAATCGATCATGAAAATGAATTCCTCAGATTTCCGAGATGGACAATAATGCAAATCAATTTTTCATCGATGGGCAGCTTATAAGAAAACCACAACAAAAAATGTATGGGTACAAAAATAACATCTTGAATGCGAAGACTGTAATCCCAATGATATTTCTAGAGTATGCCGGTCCCTTGGATGGGTTTTAGAGCAGTTTTGATTTATAGTGGTTTTTTTTTCTTTTACAATTGTCCTAGCCTCGTAGGTATTCTAGGCGTATATTATTTTTTATATCTTAATATTTATTAATTGAATAATATTTTTCTAACATATAATATTTATTATGTATTTTTATAGTTTTTAATAACTTTTTTTTAATTATAATAACACTCTTATATATTTTTTATTTTTAAAAAAATTTATAAAAGGTGTGTGAGATAACATTAAAAATATTAGTCTTTAATTTTTTTTATTAAGGAGGAGACTAAGGGGTCATTTGATAAATCTGAACCAAATTTTCTGGATGATACAAATTTCTAAATGAATTATTTTCTAAATCGATAGTGAAGTAGTTGTTTGTCAACTCTCGAATTTCTGAACAATTTAAATTTTAATTATTTATTTAAATTTTAATATTAGTTATTAAATACATAATATGATTTGATAATTTATACATTTAACAATTTATTTTTTTAATTTAGCTGATAAAAAACAAAATGCGCTCATTTTTTATTTTAAAAATGTCCTCAATTTGTAAATATAGAATTGTAACAAAATTTAAATATAAAAACGTTATTCATAACATCCAACAAAATAAATTCAACATATTATTATACACCAAATTATAAAATTAGTGATAAATAAATGATCATAATTATAATATTATAAATTTAAAATTATAACATATAAAGATAAACTCAAAATTAATATTAACTTTAAGTAAACATAATTTTAAATAGATAAATTTTTTAACAATCATAAAAAATACTATATTTATAGTTAATACTATATAATTATACCAAAAAATAAAAAATGTGATAGTTGCCCATATATGAGCGGGTGTACGAACTTATTTATTTAAAAACCTATTTAAATGTGTATCGTTATTTAAAAAAAATATTTTAATTAAAAGATAGCCTTATTTGTCGTCCTTATTGTTGGACTCTAACTCACCCGACATTCATTAGAGGATGTATAAACTAATAAGTACGAGTAAAGACAATAAATATAATCAAAATTGAACCAAAATGGAAAAAAAACCAATAGAATCTAAAACGAATTAAAATTGAAAACTGAAAAATCATATAGATTTACATAGACACCACCAATTTGGATACTATCAGATCTAGCTGCTGTAGGAAGACAACGAGGTTGAGGTGGCTTCGGAGCAAATCAATACTGCAATTAGCGAAGACACCTCACATCAGTAACCGATTCACATAATTTCAATTTCAACAAATAAAATTGGTAAAATAATTTGAATAGAAATATACATTCCTGTGCTGACTCGAAAAGCTTCCACCATCTTTAAATACTAAAAGGTCATCGGCATCATCCATTGGTTCTGACTACGGTGCAATTTAATCAAATATGAAAGTTAATGCATATCATTATGGATGAAAAGACTAGTTGGCTAGGCTAAAATATTTAGATCCAAAGTATAGACTGTGTTTGGGGTTCCTTAAACTTAAAATAAGTTATTTATTTTATTTTTATATATTTTCATATTTTTTTAAAGATAAATATTTATTTTAGAATTTTAAAATCAAATATTATTTTCAAAATAAAAAATAAGTTACTTATTTTCAGAAAAAGTACATACATACCAATTTTTTCCGGAAATAAGGACTTATTTCCGGAAAATAAGTGCGTTCAAACAGGGCCATAATTTTCTGCAGAATATGGAACATCTCAACTCAGCAATTCTTATGGAGAAAATTCACTTCAAATCATGGCTCCTATTGTCAAAATTTGTAAATAGAAAGTTAAAAACATAAACAAAGGAGAGTTCCATTTCCAAAGCATGTTAATTTTCATCACTGGCTTAATTATTGCTTTCACTGTAAAACTAACTTAAATATGTAACAACCTGACCTCTCTAATCATCAGTAGCTAACTAGCATATTGCTTCCAAATGTGAATAATTATTACAGAACCTTAACACATAGCTACTATAATGTATCTTTTTAATATCATAAATAAAATATGTGATTCTTTTGATATTTTTAATATCACTGGCATATTCCTATTTTATTATATTTTTAATGATTTGAGTGTAGTATAATTTTTTTAATTTTCTCTCTTATTAATATCATTTTATGGAGCTTCTTTTAAATTTATTCTAATTAATTGATAAATTTAAAAGTTTTCCGTGTAATACTGGTACTTGAACAACATTGATTGGTAAGTTTCAAAAATTCACTTATTTTGAATTAGAGCTAAATATTCATAACACAAAAACATTGGCCACCTTTTAACAATCTTTTAACGACCATATCACTGAGCAAAATAATCGTGACAAAATTGTATACAAAATAGGTTTTATCTTTCACATAATATAATTTTTAATATTTACTACTCAATTAAATGATTAATTAATATATACACATAAACATAAATAGATTAAAAATTTTGTGAATGACAAAACAAATTCTAAGAAAATCACTTTCATAAATTTAAAGTCATGATCTTATTAATATAGAATTTGTGATTTATTGAGAAACTCCCCACTACACAAAAATCGTATCAAACAATCATCTCATATTTTTAACAACATTTTTTCTCACAGTACACTAATTTTAAACAGTATTATAGAAATTGGCCGAAATATCAGTAAAATATATTGTTGCTCCCGATCTTATCCAAAACGTGAATCGTTGAATTATGCATTTTAACTAATAGGTCAAAATGCGGATCAAATGCGGCAAATTTAAATCTGAATACTGTTTTTGCTACATGTACAAGGAGGTGATTAAATTTTAAATGTGATATTCTCCGTGTTATAACAATATAATAACAAATTATCATTTCTAATTTCTAATTAACATAAAATTGAATATAATTATATATTCTTTGTGCATCTTTATTATTAATAATTTTAATATATTATTGTCGGGATTCGAATATTAAACCTTTGACAGTATTTTATATATTAAAATATAAATATATTTTAGTATTAGATCTCACAGTTCTAATATATATATTTATTTTAAAAGATCAAACAATTATAATATAATTGATTATGCCAAATTACCAACCAACCAAATTTTTGTCACTTCCAACTTAATAATATAATATAGATATATATATAAATTAAATTTAAATTATTCCCGATTTGTCTTCCGATTAATCCTTAAAATACCAATTAATCCTAAATCGGTATTTCAACCGATTATGTCCGATTAGCGATTTTTATAACATTGGTTTTAAACAACAATCCTAAACGAACCTTGAATTTCGCTCACAATTTCTGGGTCAATGTTGGATTCATGAAATCTTTGGGCCTTATACTGGGTTTTGAACTACCCAAACAAGACTCAATGTAGAGACCTCGTCCAAGTGCAATTCGATTTCAACTTTAAGAATGAAATCTTTTCCCAACGGGCTTTTACTTCAATAAGAACTACGTGGGATTGATTCCCTATAAATATAGGGGTACGTAGGCACATTGTTACGGGTTGAAAGTTGAAAGTCCCCACCAACTAAAAACCCTAACAATCTCAGTTCACAATATTCATTAACCACCACATTCCAACGACTTTTCAGGTAAAAAAGACCACCCTAGATCTTGATTATGGCGATGGAACTCAAATTTTGTTATTACCAAATTCCCCCATCAATATATCCTTATTGGCATGCTCACTACTAACATAGTGCTATACTGTAATTGGCGCCACAAAACTAGGGATTTGGTAATTGAGAATGCTTGAAAAATTATTCTAATAAATTTTATGTTGTCAAATTATCGTTTTATAACACAACTAATATTTCTATATAAATATAGATTTTATGTCTAATTTTTTATTATATAAACTTTTATCAAGACAAACACCTGCAAATGGAAGACAATAATATTAAATGCGAATTGTAAATGAAAGAGAACAATATAGAAGAAGAATTGCACGAATTGAACAAATGTAAATCTAATTAATTTCAATTGTGCCGAAAGAATTTTTGAATATTTACAATCATTTGACTGTTGCACTTAATTTTATGGAGGTGATTTTGGATTTTTTTTTATAATTTTGTGATACATCTTTAATAATTGAAAGTTATTTTTTAAAAATTTATATCACAATTTATAATTTTAGCATAAATTTTACATATATGCAGCACGTCAATAGCTTATAGCTATATATATATATATATATATATATATATATATATATATATATATATATATAAAGTATATGTGAACTAATACGTAAAATCAAATATTTGTTTGTGTAAGATGCAGTAAGAGACTAAGTACAACTTTAATTTAGTAGTTGCTTAGAAGATGTAGTCCAGTAAAACATTAATGCACATAGTCAATAACTTAAAAAGGACGTTTTCATCAATTATATTGTATTTAATATTCTTTAACTTCCCTATATTTAGCTTGATTTTTAGGTTTTAGAGTTTGTACTATATATATAGTAAAAAAACACAATGGTATAATTCTATATCATCGCACCATTATTTTGATTGAGATAAACTTATATTCGATGTCTATGATTTGGCAACAACTCTTAATCATGTCATAATTATAACAATTATTAAAAAGTATAAATATTGCATATATGCAACACGTAAATATCTTATAGCTATATAAATATAAAGTATACTAACACTAATAAGGAAAATAAATTATATTGTATTCAATATTCTTTAACTCAGTTGGATTCAATGAAGATCACTTTTTAATTGAAGACCTTGAAGACCATATATGTACTGCTTGCAGAACATTACAATACATATTATTCTCAAATATATTTTATACTAATGTTCTGTATGCAGTACATATATGGTCTTCGGGTCTCCAATTAAAAAGTGGTCTCCATTGAATTTTTTCCTTCTTTAACTTCCTCATATCTAGCTTGATTTTAAGGTTTTAAAGTTTGTACTACATATATTAAATAAACACAGTGGTATAATTTTATAGCATCACACCGTTATTTTGATGGAGATAAACACATATCTGGTGTCCGTGATTTGAAAACAACTCTCGATTATGTCACGGTTATTAAAAAGTCAAAACGTAATTACGGGGGAGAGTAAAGTATTAACAAACCTATAGTGAAACGACAAGCTACTATAGTTAAAAGAACAACCAGAACATGTTTAGTCAATTGCCCATTTGAAATTTGAGAAAGATGGTAAACTATTGTTAAAAAATCTTACACACAATCATGAACCTTCAAATAACCTATCTGGATATCCCTCGAAACGTCGCTTTTCTAAACATGTTTTTCTCCGACAAAGCAATAAAAATCTACAACCTATTTCTAGAAGTGTATATAATGCTAGAGGCAAGTTACGAAAAAAAGTTTGGAAGGTCATATAATGATCAAGGTATTATTTGAAAAATTAGGACAAATTTGATTTGTTTATGATGTACAACGTCATTATTAAGGTCATTTATTTCATCTATTCATTACACATCCCGTATTCATTGCATTGACAAAAAATTATTCATCAATTTTTATCATGAATTGCACTTACAAGATGAATAAATATGAATTTCGATCATCTATTCAACCTTGTTCGTTTAACAAATTTTAATAATACATTATTCTCTACATTTATATTCATGAGAAAAGAAGAAACATCAGATTATATTTGGGTACTTCAAAGGTTATTTAAGATTTTGAATCTTGAGTGACATTACAGAAATATGAGTAGCTCTAATTAATGCTCTTGAGTTTGTTTTTTCAAAAATTCTGCATCTTTTGTGTATATGACACATAGAAAAAAATATACTGGCAAAATATAAAAGAAAGTTTAAAATAGCTGAAGAATATGAATTATTTTTGATGGACTGGACAAACGTGATACAATCATCTAATGAAAATTCATTCTCTACCTCATGGGTTACTTTGATCGAAAAATATAAGGAATATAAGTTTGTCATTAATTCGATTCACAAGAAATGGATCTCATTCAATTTTTATCTATTTATACGTGAACAAAAAAAATCTTACAGTTTGAAATCATGTGATAACAAGGTTGAAGGTGCTCACTGAAAGTTGAAAAAATATATTCGACTTTTAATAGAAGACTGATGTGTAATAAAATATAAATTATGTTTTGCTGTTGCTAATGAGTTTTCACAAGTTTCACATTTTTTGGTTTCACCAACTTATAGGACATGTCTCATTATATGCTTTCAAATAACTTTTCGACTGGTATGAGTTAGTTATTTTGAAAATAACATCCATTTGCCAAGATTAATAATGAGTCTTTTTGTGCTCATAAAATCAGGGAGATTAGATGTCAATCTTTACAAATTGATGATTTTATCCACAGTGGAGAGCCTTCACTTCTAGAGATTGTTGAAAGTACTCGATATTCACGTACATAAAAATTAAGTTTTTATTGCTTATATATTTTAACTCAATTGATAATTTTTAGTTTTTATCTGTATAGCATGATAATATATTGTCACATATGTATGTGTGTATATAAAATAATTATTTTTGATCGATGTGATCCAACTCTTATGAAAATCTTTTTAATTTGAGATCATTTATACTTATCTTAATCAACTATATTATTCGAACTTTAATTACTTTTAGTCTATATCTTTTGAGATGTAATTACTAAACACGTCAAAGTATAAATTGATTAATATTCATTTTTAGAAATTAGGTATCATCATTTTAAAGATTTATAATAAATAGTTTGAATAAGATAACTTGTAATATATTTTTTAAACTATGTATATAAGTTAGTGTTTATTATACGTTCTTTTCGAACAGGTGTCTATGTGTTGATCTATATAAATTATATTAAAATACATATAAAAGTTGTTAATTATAAAAAGGTACATCCATAATAAAATTCAAAAAATTGGATTCTGCCCAGGTCAATTCTAATTAAATATATATTGATTCGATTTTTTTAACATTTTTAGATAAAAACCCATTTACAAGTTTTAAGTACAAAAATGTTATAACTATAAATATTTTAAATTCCATCACCCACTTACAACTTCATAAATAAACTCAATGATATTTTAGTAAAATATTTTTCGATTCTTTTAATTGTACTTATTATTGTCCTGTTTGAAAGTTAGAATTTTGAGAAAAAATTATAGATTTTAGCTAAATTAGAATTTTTTTAATACTAAAAACACTAAACATTAGGAATTGAAACAGCCATCAGAAACAATCGCAGAGGCATCTTGCTCTAGCAACATATTTGACCACAATTCAATTTTTTGGAATCTATTGTTAATGTAGTATTGTTAATGTAGTAAGATCATGAGTTGCTTTATTACTTTCCCTAACAACAAAATCAATACTCTTGCATTTTGAATAATCCATCAGTAAAAAGATATCTTTCAAAACTCGAAATCACTACACACACCATTTTTTTAATAACGAGGGGATAACAATTATAACAATCAAATTCAATTATACAACTAAATTAGAGGTTTGACTTAATGTCTAATATTAATATTTGGTAATTAACAGATTAAAATAATAGTTTGGACATAAAGAACATTTTCAATTAAATGATTGTCATGTATCTTCTTAAAATACAGATAACTAATTTAATAGATATTTACGAAATAATTTCATTCAAAATTGCCAAGTCAATCTGTTAATTAAAATAATTAATTTAATCGATTAATCAAAATAACTAATTTAACGCGCTAACGGTGGACCGCTAATTACGAAACTTATAGTTAAGTTAAAGGTGATTTTTATACATAAATAAATATCCACGTGGCAGAGCTCCACAAAAAGTAAAGGCAGACGCGAACACGATAATGTAGATTGTTAGATACACAACCCGGCGGAATGTTGTAGTCTTTGACGGAGGAACACCAAAACCCCACCCAATAGTATATCTATAGCTATATTTACACGCACTTGTAGTTGTATGTATGTATGTATGTGCAGCGAGTGAGTGTGTTATTATCAGATGAACCCTAAAGATAAATCAACGACAATATCGGCCACTCATTTGAAGTCTGATTCTTTCAATCATTCCATGGAATATCAGGTTCTTGCCTTCTTCTTTTTTTGCCCCTTTCTTTTTCTTGATTAGGCGGTCTTCATTTTGTTATGTTTGTGTGTCAATTCAAGCTTTTTAGGGCATCTTTCTTGATTTCTTTGTCTAATTTGTTGTTATTTAGGTCTTGATTTTGGTGTGTATGTCTAAAGATGCAATCTTTATGATTTTCGAGGGAGTGGAGAGAGAGAGAGATGTGTGTGTGAGAGAGAGATGTGTGTGTGTGTGTGAGAGAGAGAGATGCCTGGCAATTGGAGGAGGGACTATTTGTGTTGCTCAACTAATTAATTAATTATTTATTTATTTTAATCATGGGGTAACGGTTCTTTTTCTTTTCGGTTGTTTGAATTCGACTTTTTTTAGCTCTTTTTCCTAAGATCATGGAAGCAATGCTGCAGAATATATCTGTGATTCATTGTGAATTTGTTGTTTGTTAGGTTTTGATTGTTCGATGATTCACCGATTCTAGTGTTTGTTTGGTGTTTTGGTTATGTATATAAAGATTTTTGTGTGTGTTTGTGTGGGTAAACATGTAATTTGTATGGTTTATGGTAATTGTAGGAGGGACTAGTTCTTTAATTTTAGGTTCAAGATTTGTTTTTTTTTGTTGATAATTTTGACTGGGCAGAATGGTTTTATGATTGATACTGGAATGATGTGATTTTATCTACTGTATTAGAAGTTGTAAATTGGGGCTTTAAAGGGAGATTCACAATGGCATCAGGGATTGTGTTTCTATCTAGCCTTTTAGTGATTAGATTTTCGATGTGTTGCTGTGTTATGTTCTAGTTCACCTATTCTTGGGTTTGCGTTTTTCAATTGGATAGTGGAAGAATATGACTAATTGCTGGCAAGATGTATTTTTTATGATTATGGTACTTATTTTTGTGATGAGGTTTAAGCTATGTGGCTCTGAATGTGGGTTCAACATAATTTTTCTTATCCTTTCTAAAAGTATTCTTCCTTGAGTGGAAATCAGATTATTTTTGGTTTGTTGATATAATTATATTTCAGATTGATGTGATTACGTTTGAAATGAAACTTTTATCGAGTGTTTACATGGAGAATCACATAAAAGAGAAAAAAAAGGAACAAAGGCATTAGGGTATCCCCTATTTATGCATTATGGTTGTTTTAAAACCTTATTTATTCATTTTACTTGGTTGTTTTGTGTTTTAACAATTTCTTTGACATCCTCTTCTAGCTTGATACAAAAGTGCTTCAATTTCAAAACTTAAAGCTTGTTCAGAAGTTAGAAGCTCAAAAGGTGGAGTGTATAGCTCTTGAGAACAAATTCAGTCAGCTGAGGGATAAACAGTTACCTTACGATAACACATTGGAAGTGGTTCATAAGGCTTGGGAAGAGGTATCTGTGCACTCTCTCCCTCCCTCCCCCCTTCTCTCTCGGCAGAGCTCAAATATTGGTTTTATTTCATTTGAATAAGTTATAGTGGCGTATCTTGTCTTGATGCATATACAACTCATTAGGTTGTCATTGATTTGGAGTCGAGTTCCAAACGCGTGAAGAACTGTGCCAGAATACGTGTAGGTGCTAGAAATGAATATAATGAAGGAGGTATGTACCTTTTATATTTATTACTGTTTTACAAAATTGTATTTTTTGCTAATCATCTTTGCAAAAATTTGAAACCTTTTATTCATATATATATATATATATTATACAGTCTTAGTTTCCATATTTTTGTGAATATGCGTATTGTTAAAGATGTACAGGTTCACAAACTTGAAAAACACTTGCCTCAGCTTTCATCCATTTTTTCTGAATTATATGGGTCGGACTGAAATGGCACATTCAATTTGAGGAGTCGTTAAATCTCTTGCTTAATTTAGACAGTTGGTTGTTACTCTTGCCTCTTTTCAGTCCTTGTAATGCTATAATTGGTAAATCTGATTAGAGTATTATATATAATTGTATGTGTGTAGAATTAGACTCGTGGTTTCTATATGGTGACGTAGTTAGGTACCAAATAAAATGATGTGCCAAACCAGATGTGACAAATTTTCATAATACCTATTAAATTTATATGTATCTGAGATGTCGAAAGCAGGTTCTTATGTTGCAGTAGAATGTAATATTATTTGTTTTGGAAGCTCGGTTTGTTGGGGTCAACTGTCAAGTTACATTTTTTTTAAAACATAGCATTTAGAACTACTCTAAACATCCATTAAAGCTCCAGTCAGTATGTATGGAAGCACTGGGTCAGTCTTTGTGTAATTTAAAGAAGGGATGATCGTTGTCAGGAAGGCAGCAATAGAGTACTAGTAGTAGTATTTCATTTAGTAGTAAGGATAGTTAAGTAATTTCAGAGTTAGTTAATATGGAGTAGTATAAATAGCAGCAAATTTGTAATTTGGGATTATGATTGAAATATATGAAAATGGAACTTTGTTCCATTACTCTCTCTCTCTCTAACTGATTCTCTTTGTTTCTCTCTCTAATCTTTCTAATCTCTCTATCTCTGTCTCTCTCTTCTAAATCTCTCTCTTTTCTGCCCTTATCTCTCTCATTTCTCTCTGAACTCTATCTGAATTCTCTATATCTGCCTTAATCTCCCTGCTTTACTTGTTAATTCTGAGAATATAACTAGAAAACACCAAAAACAGTCTCAAACAGTTTAGGAACTCACTAATTCCTGACAATTGTATACTTTCTCATTGTTGCTTTAATAAATAGTGAACAGTCAATTTTTTGATATGATCAACGATCAAATTGTTCATATAAATTAGAATCTGCATGTAGTTTGCCTTTCTGCAAACGTGTGCGCACACACACACAGATATACATATATATTGAAACCTTGATACAATCTATGGATATTGTATATACATACATACATATATATACATACATACATATATATATATATATTAAAACTTTGATACAGACTAAGAACATTAGGGGGAAATTTTGTCATTATATAAATATATAATTAAAGATTAGAACCGACGGATCACCTTTTTTGTCTGGATGGATTTGAGGATGCAAGGCCATATTTAAATATATGATTAAAGAGTAGAACTGATGGATCAACTTTCTTGCCCGAAATGGATTCGAGAATGCAAGGCCAAAACGCAACTACTTTTCCACATTCTTTTGAGTCGAGAGTACTGTAGTAGAGTTATTGAAATTTGCAGAATTAATTTTTTACTTGATTAATTATAGTGCCAAAGCACTGTGATAATCCCTAGCTCAAATCAGAATAGACCTGTTGATCAGCGGTAGCATGAATCATAACCTTCACCGGTGTAAAAAGTCTAATTTGAAATAGAGCTTGTAGAAGGAAAAAAGCTATACTCTGTAGATTGTAATGACAGGCTTTTAAGAAGTCCAAAGAAAGTTTTGGCAGGAGTATAGAAGGCTTTGGAAGCTCAGTACTTGGAATATTTTGGAATTAGTTTGTTATCGATTATTATTATTATAGCTAAGAATTGTATATTTTAGGAAAAGATTAGGAAATAATATTTTTTTAGTATTTGATTTTAATTAGGAAAATAGAATAGGTTTATTATGTACAGGCTTTCATACTGTATAATTGAGACAGATTATTATTATAAAAATTGATATATGCTGAAATTGTTTTTCTCTTGTGAGAGAATTCTGTGAATATCCCGAAACCCCAATTTATCTCTCTACCCCCATCAGGTTGGATACCCAAAACTGAATGAAAACAAAATCGTATAAATTGCAGATGGTTAAATGCAACAAAGAAATATAAAAATTGTCCCGAGGAGAGTCTGTGTGCATGAGAGTCCTCTGGGTTGTACATTGCATACACTCATTTTACTCTTATTCGTTTCTAGGTATGTTGTTTGATATATTTTTTCTTTTCAATTTGTTGATCTCGTACTAAATTTTTACTTGTCAAATGTTGTCACAAGTCTTGACATATCTTCAGCTGTCTACCTTTTCTCTTTGTTCCAACTTTCTCAAGTTGCATGGTGGAATTTGTTTAATTATATGTTTTCCTGCAAATTGCATAATAATCATTCAGAATCCTGGTATGTTCATCGATTCTGATTTCCACCTGGGTTAAAAATTCTGTGTCATATAGCACCAATGTGTATTGTGTAGTAATCTCTCTTTTCCCCACAGTTGAGCTCTCTTATCAGTCGTATATGGATCTCTATTCTATATCGTTCTTTCTCCCTGAAACTATGTAGTATATACCCATATTGAAATTCCCATCTGAAATTATGTAGATGTGTTTAAAAAAAAGTTCATTTATTAATTCTCGTGAACATGTCTTATAAAGAATTTACTTTAAAGATGATTTTTCTTTCTTTATTCCTAGATGGTTGCTCATCTCTCGTGGAAGACGAATTTCTTAAACGACTTGTAGAAACAGGTGCAACAGAGAGTAGCTGTTTGAGTAACATCCCGAGTCAGGTAGATGAACTTAGACAAGCAGTAGGTGAAAGAACCAAGAAGATATTATCTAATGTGATTAGCGGGATTAATGATCTTTGGTACTTGAAGGGAGGATTATATGCTTCAGCTCAACATCTAGAAGATGGTGAGACTTGTAACGTAATTGTTCTTGATGTTTGTGAGCACTATATCTTTTTACTCAACTTCACTACTTGCCACTCTCGTTTGCAGGTCAGTACAGGCATAATACAAGTAATGATTTAGAAGAAGAAGTCAAAACACTAAGATTGCTCATAAGTGATCTCCATTTGAAGCACAGAACACTTTCTAGAGAATTGCAGAGCCACCGAGATATTGATGCGAAAAATAAAGCTAGTCTGAAACATTTAAAAGGTAACTTCCCAACTGTATAAAATCATGTGATGTGTTGGCTGAGATTGGGTTGCATATGTAAAACTAGTATATAGACTCTCATTAGTCATTTCATTGTTTCTGGTAGCATGTTCCTTATTTATGCTAGTTCGAGTAAAGAAATTTAGATTAGCATTCATTTGATCACTCTGTTAGAGGCTGATTGATTGAATTCAGTCAACTCTCTAGATTTTTGTTATTTTGGCCCGGGATTATTGTTACTTTAAAAATAATAAATGTAATGGGTGTTTGAGTTTTTTGTTATGGTTAAGCTTGCTATGGCTCTCCGTTTAGTTAATTGTCAATTGTATTTTTCTTAGACACGTTCCTCTTGCGGGAATTTTCACACTTCATAATTTTTAGTAGTGGACATTAGGGCTGGTTGTACTCTTTACGTGTAATTCTAGTTTTAGTTCATTGCATGTTGATAACTGTTGGGTACATTAAAGGGCAGGTGATTTATCATACTTGGTATTACAAATGATCAGATATATTAAATATTAGTGGTGGCTCCAAACTTATTCTGTGACAACTGGTGAATATTGTCCTGCCAAGGCATTACATTATTTAGAAGTAATTATCTTTTATTTGAGTAGAATAGTTGATATCTTAGCAGCTACTGGACGTGAAATGCTGCTTGCATTCTGCCATCTAGTCACTGGCATCTGCGACAGAAATGAAGCAGTCCTGTTTGTGATAAAAGTTAATTCATTTCGCAGCTTTCTTATGCTGTTTCGGTGCAATATGGTGTAGAAGTCTGACACTTTTTAATTATATAGATAAGGAAATTTTGTTACTCAACACCTGTAATTTTCAGTTTGTCACATATATATTACGGTTTTGTGGGTCCTTAACTTGATATAGGTAAAATTTATTCCTTACAAGTCAGGATGGAACACTATTGGTTAGTGAACAGACGTTAGTGTGACATTGTTTCGCTGTTAAGCTTTGTGCTTTCTTTTGTTAGTTTGTTTTTGAATTATTCTACTATCATTGAATAAAACAATTTGTCTTTATGTCTTAGTTCGTAAATGGTTAAAGGAATTATCTTGTTCGGTGTTTGTTTACATAAAGGGGAGATGGAGAGTACTATAGCTGAACTTGCTGAAAGCAACTGTAGATTGGCGACCCTAAAAGCAGAAAAAAATGCTGTGAAGGGTGTGTATTTCCCTGTCCTTGTTGGGAACAAGCATGTTGCTAGCGACAGAGCAAGGGATAAACAAGAAGATTTGCAAGATATGGAGTCTACACTGAAGGAGTTACTGGCAAGTATTTGACAGATATTAGCATCTCTATTTATATATTTTGTTTTGGTCACAGCGAAGCAGCCAAATGTTTGCAGCGAAGCAGCTAAGTTTATTTATCACATTGAGCTTTTGTACAGGATCAATCTTCTTCTCGACTAATTGAACTCAAACGTCTTTATGAAGAAAGAATTGGATTACTGAAGCAATTAGCTGATCTCCAGGTTTAGTGTGTATTCTGATGTATTGTTTTGCTTCATTATTGTATGTACTATTTTGTTCTCCCATATCGAGTATTTATTTATATTATGTTTTTTTGTAAAATGGCATCTCACTTTTGCTCTTCATGGTGATGTTTGTTAGCAGAATACTATGAAGAATGTGAAGTTTGTATCTTCCTCCCAAGGCTACTTACTGGTAAAAGATCAACTTGCAAAGGCTAAAGCATCTGTAGTCCAGTATCAAGCTTTATATGAAAAACTACAGGTTTTAACTTTTTTTTTTAATTTCTCTCAGTGGTTTTAAAGCACATTTATTGTATTTTTTTGCAGTGAACTAAATAACGTCATTTACAATCCATATTGTAGGTTGACAAAGATAACCTTGCATGGCGGGAAAAGGAGAGTATCATGGAAAATGATGTAGTTGATATCTTCCATCAATCCACAATAGTCAATGAGTATAGAATAGTGGAGTTGGAAAAGGAAATAGAAAAGCAAATCACCGCTAGACATTTGATTGAAACCAAGTTGGAAGAAGCATCTCAAGAACCTGGTACAAAATAGTTATATATTCCTCAAAATCTTCAGTAACATGTTTAGTAATACTAAGTTTAATGTAATATATTGTTACTTTATTTAAAACATTTTATTTTCAGGTCGGAAGGAAATCATTTCAGAATTCAAAGCATTGGTTACTTCGTTTCCCGAGAATATGCGCAGCATGCAAGAGCAACTGACTAAATACAAAGAGATTGCTTCTGATGTTCATTTTCTGCGAGCTGATGTTCAATCTCTTTCAGATGTTTTTAATCGAAAGGTTGGCATTAGTTATATAGAACTTATATAGAACTTGTATGCCTCGATGCTGCTTAATTAAACTATGAACCACTTGTTTTATACATACAGGCGAAGGAGGTGGAAACTCTATCTGTTAAGTCATCTGACCAAATTGCTGAAATAAAGAAGTTGCAAGCTCTGGTATGTTATGCTTTGGTGGCTTGAAAATTTTGTTATGTGAAACATGAAGTTGGCTGTTATTGAAGTGATATATGGCGCCGTATTGGTGTATACGTTTGGATTTGGATGCCACTTATTTTGGATCTCTCTTGTTCCCTGGTGTTGTCTTTCCATCCGTTTGCATTGGCATTCAATTGCTGCACATTTGTTTTTTTTTAAAAAAATAAATTAAGGGAAGTACCATATATCTGCACTCTTTTTAAAATAAATTAAGAGCAGTTTCTTATATGTGCATGTATCATTTTTTCCTGAGGGTACTATGTTGTGGTTTCCTGGCTACTCAAGTCTGTTATGTTGCAGGTTGAAGATCTGAAGGAGAGCGATTTGGACTTGAAGCTTATTTTAGAAATGTATAGATGTGAATCTATTGACTCAAGGTCAGAATATCACTCTGCACATTTTGCTGACTTTATTAGTAGTTCCTTTTAATTTTTTATAAATTTTGTATATACCTTTTGAGAGTATAAAATCATGCTGTTGTGTACATAAATAAAATTTTAAGTCATTGTTAGTCTGACGGAGTTTCTCATTTAGATAGCATATAATATTGTGAGGTCTTTTTTAATTAGTGCACACTTTCTAATTTTTTTGTGCAAAAATAATTTTTTTTTTTTTGAAATTTTGTTACAAAAATATGAATTTTTGAATATTTTTTTGCAAAATTACGACTTTGCAATCCAATGCAACTAAAACCTAAGATTTTTTGCAATCGAAATCAACCAAATGCAACTGAAACTCTTTTTTAAAAAGAAAGTAAAAAAAAGTTGGTTTAGGTTGCAAATCGTATATTTGCAAGTACTGTTGGGGGAGTAGTAGGGACTAGGGTTGCATAAAAGTTTCAAAAAAGTAGTATTTTTGTTAATTTCTTTTATATTTTTAGTAATATGAGCTGAATAATTTTTGCATGAGTGTATTCTTAGAATAATTTGGCTATAAGAAAGCCCACGGATATGTAATTGAATAAAATTTATGGTATAGTTGCAAATCTTTTTCTGGGCAAAATTGACTAATGCTTTTTATCTGCACTTTCTGTAGTGGCTAGTAAATAATTTTTTTGCTATAGAATACCTAAGAGATACATATTGTGGTTGAATATAAACTTTAATAAATATGTAAAAATTAATAACTTTGTAAATAGTTGTTAGTTATATAATGCGATTACGGTTCTTTTGCATTATTTAAGATCTTGTGAAGAACTAGCGGCTTTGATTTTTTTGTTTTTATTTCGATTAGGTTCTTATACAAAGTAACTTCTATAAACTTCGGCCTGTAATGTTGATGTAATCTGCAGGGACATCTCTGAAGCTAGGACTGCTGAATGTAAAGCATGGGCTCAAGTTCAGAGCCTGAATTTGTCCCTTGACGAGCACAATTTGGAATCACGAGTTAAGAAAGCTATTGAAGCTGAGGCTACTACCCAGCAGAAGTTAGCTGCTGCAGAAGCCGAGATTGCTGATTTAAGACAGAATTTTGAAACTTCTAAGAGGTCTATATTTATTTCTGTTTATGTTTTTTAATTCTCTATAATAATGTTATACTACTGATTAAGAATTGAACAAGTATCTACAGACATTTGTATATACATAGGGCATTTTTCATAGCTCCTCTACTTCACAGTAAATGGAAAGTAATACTTACGCAATCTCATTGGTATATAATAGCTGGCTGTTTATATATGGCAACAAGATTAATGTAATCATATTGGTATGCAATCTTATTGGTGTTAAAACACTTGCTTCCAGGGAAAAAATCAAACTTGCTGATGTGCTGAAATCTAAACAAGAGGAGAATGAAGTCTACTTATCTGAGATAGAAGTTAGCATTTTTTTCAACATTTTTTGGTATTAGTTTTTTGGTTACAGTTGTACATGGTGCTTATTTTCATTATTTTGTTCAGACTATTGGACAAGCATATGATGCTGTACAAACTCAAAATCAACATCTTTTGCAGCAAATCACCGAAAGAGACGATTACAACACCAAGGTAACAAAATTTGCAGAATCAAAACTTCGCTGCTCTGTCCTTATTGCATGTGTTGGATGGTTAAATTTTGTACTGTGAACTGTTGAGGTTATGAAAATATGTTTTTTTGGATATTCAGTTAATTGTGGCACAACTGTTTTCAAGTATGTATTCTGTATTTTCTCCAACCAATTGCAAGTCCCATCTCAGAAGTAACTGAATTAGCAGAATGTTGCTGCTCCTTCATTATCTTGGCAATTGATGTGCAATTTTTTTTTGTCCACGACTCCCTGGGGTTTATTACATTCTCATACTAGTTAGTGGTTATCCATGTGCACTTCTTTATTAAATTTTGTAGTTTTATATACTTATTACTGTTTTGATTGCTTATTTAGGCCAATGTAATATCAGATTGTATTTTTAAATGTTTATACACAAACCAGTATAATAAATAATAATGAACTCAAAATAGAGAATGAAAATATAAACTTGTAAATGAACACAAGAATCCAGTTAAGGCTTGGATCTTGGAAAGAAAATGTAGTTCGTCATATCACATGAGAATACTAAATGTTAGTAGGGAGACATGGTTTTAAGCATACTTGTCCAGGCGTAAATGTGGACCAACCTACAAGTGGACTGCCTAGACGCCTAGGCGGTAAGGTGCCCACATAGGCACAAAATTAGTTGACATTGGGAATTTTATTAATATTTTCCCGACTTAAAATTATGCATTATTTCTTGTTAAATCTAGGTCCATAGGTCCAAAGTCGAGAAACAGTTTAAATTTGAGTTTGTATGTTCTTATGTCACATGCTGATAAGATATTAGTGTATTAAATTTATATGTTTACTTCTTAGTCTTTGGGTTTCCACCTTGGTGTATAGATCAAAAGGTTTCAGGTGTATTTCCTGTGAAGATCTTAATGGGGAGTGAGATAAGTTTCTGTACCTACAGTTCTGCGTTGGGAGTTCTGCTTTTGCTTTGGTCTTCCCAGTTTTTTTTCGCTTAGTTGTTTTCAAGGTCTTCCTCCACCTTAAAGGTTATTGATGTATTTAAGGTGAGGTTTTAGTCATCAATATATATAAGGTGAGGTATCTTAAGACCTCTGTCTTTTTTCTTTGTTTAAAAAAAGATGTAAACTGCTTGTCCTCTGTATCTGCCTCCCCTCTCTTATCTACTAAGAATTTACTGTTTCTTTAAAACATAATTTCCCATTTCTCATAATATCATACCTACAATAGTTATTGGCAAGAGCTGCCTCTCTATATCGAGAATTACACACATTTAGACAAAAGAATCTGGGTTGCAACCATTATTAAGTTTGTCTGGATATATTATAAAATGGTTTAGGTAAAAATTGTGTAATAACATAGGGTTATAATATAGCTCAAATGCTCAATAAGCTGCTGTGGCTTACCTGTTCATGAAGTGGTGGGTAGAGGAGGTAGTGCTTGAAGAAATAAGCTCCATCATGTTGCACATTCTAGTCCCCATTCGTGATAATTACCTGTCAAAATTTAGGTTACTCTTGTTTCTTTCCTTTCAAGAAGTGCGTTAATATAAGTCTTCAGGTATGAGTTTCTGGATTTTTGTATGGCAATGTCAGTTAAATGAATCTTTTCGCCATTAGTTATAGAGTGAATTTGGCGCTCAGATCGGCAAGGAAAAATTTGTATATGTGTGATATTTCCTGGGCAAAAATGGAGAAGACTGGCATTAATCAGAAGTAGCAGATACAGCTCAGGATGATAGTTTGACTTTCTGGAAATATAATGAATAAAAAGATAAATACCGACAAGGAATTGCATTAATGACGTCCGTTTTGATCCTTTGGACTGTTCTTGTCACATTTTTAATTTACTGACATCTTTGATACAAGAATGAGATTGGTCGCATGATATATATCCTTTCTCTTCAGTGGTCAAAATAATGTGTGGCCCCAAAGAAGAAATACTCTGCTGGGCTCTTCAGAAGAAACTTCGCCAGTATCAGTTTCTTTTATGTTTGATACCTATACTAAGTTACCTATACAAATTGAATTACATACGTAAATGATATGACGTATGGAAGTGTTACATAGTAGAACATGCAGTGTTCATTAAATAAAAAATTAGCTTCTTTATCGTTCTTCCAATCATAGAGATCAGACTAGAAATTTCCATGGGAGGATGAACGTGAGATTAGTACTGTCTCGACATTGCCTATACGTGTGTGTTCGTACATGGTAGAAACTAGAAATGGTTATGAATACATTTATTTTGTTTGCTTCTACCATATGTTTGTCCTCTTTGTCCTTACCTAGTTGTGGTACCTGGTGAAATCTGGTTTGAGATTCATAAGGAATATCGTACATACGATGTTCCCAATCCTAAGACCTACCATGTTGCTTAGTACTCGAGTTTACAACATCTTGACCTTGCAATTGACCATATGTATTCTATCTCATCAGCTTGTTGTCGAAGGTGCACGTGCAAGGCAGTTGAGAGATGCACTTCTTATGGAAAAACAGACCATGTACAGAACATTTCAACAAGCTGCTTCATTGGTTGATTATTTTGAGACTAAAACATCTAGGATAGAAGATCAGGTACGAATAGTTGTTTTCCTTCACAGAATTTTCATTCTTACCAAGTGTAATATGTACTCATATATATGATGCAGGTGAGAACGTGCTCTGATCAGGTTCAGAGACTTGCTGAAGATAGGGTTCAAAAATCAGTCTCTTTGGAGAACACACAGAGGAGGCTGTCAGATGCGAATAAATCATCTCAGCGCATGACAAAATTATTGGAAGAATCACAATCCAAGCTTGCAAGGCGGCGAGCTGCTCTTGCGGACTTGCAAATAGAACTTGAGAAGGAGAGGTATATGAGATGTATTTCCCCCCAGTATTTTTGTGGATTTCTTGCTAAACACCACCATAAGATTTCTCTCTTCCTGGTAGATATGAGAGGAAAAGAGTTGAAGAGGAGGTAGAAGTTGTTAGGAGAAAGGCTTCACGTTTACGGTTACAGATAGAAGGATCACCCGTGGTCCAGAGGCTTCAACAAGAGCTTAAGGAATACAAAGACATCCTGAAGTGCAGTATTTGTCTTGAAAGGCCGAAAGAGGTAATTTAATTCTTATTTACATTATTTGCCAGATGTTAACCTTTGAAATTCAGGAATTCAGGTCTTACTCTACGTGGCTCTGATTGAAAAGGGCTGAATAATGGGGAATGGAAGTGAAGAGTTCATATATATGTTATTAATTAGTATGTATATGTATGTATATATATGTGTGTGTGTGTGTAATGTAGAGATATATAATGTATGTATCTATATGTTTTATATGCGGGGTTAGGAGTTTCTTAAGTAGGTAGCTTGAGCCCAATCGTTATTGGGCCTTAATCCATTAGATTATATTATTATGGTTTCTGTTCCTACATAAGTGATGTGATCCCCCACATATTAATTAGACTTGATTACTGAGATATCTTTGCATATTATATTGGGTCTTTTTCTTCCTTCTACAGTTGAGAAATCCTTGGGGTAGTAGATTTTCTGCGGCTAAGCCACTTAAGTTCTATCTATTCTTGTTTTTTGTTCCTTAAATCATTGTTTCTTTAAGTTGTGCTGCATTACTTACAACTCCGATTTAGACATCGTGAGTGTTTATTAGTTGTTTCTGAGTGAGTTCTATATATTATTTTATCTTTGCATATGATATTCTAACCAATTTTGTTTTAAGCTTTGTGAGTTTGTGACCACAATTTAATCTGACAATTCTGCTAATAGCTCTCTTCTGATAGAATAATTATGTGTTCTCGTGTTTCATTGTGCCAGAATACTAATTTGTCTGTACTTGTGGAAAAATTGCCTGTATATCAATTATAAAAGTAGCTTAATATGCTTAACTAAATTAGTGCACATCACTACACCTTACTGTCTGGAGATCAAATAGCGTAGCTTATAGTGTGACTGTGTTGTAATTGTGACAATTGATTTATTGTTGTCTAAATATTTTTTGCTTTGTAAATGATTAGACTAGTAATCTCTTCTTCGTTAGTGTATCTCTTCTACTTTTATCAATTATAAAAGTAGCTTAATATGCTTAACTAAATTAGTGCACATCACAACACCTTACTGTCTGGAGATCATATAGCGTAGCTTATAGTGTGACTGTGTTGTAATTGTGACAATTGATTTATTGTTGTCTAAATTTTTTTTGCTTTGTATCTCTTCTTCGTTAGTGTATCTGACACTGCTTGAAAATGTATGTGGTTTTCAGGTTGTCATCACGAAGTGTTATCACCTGTTCTGTGGCCCCTGTGTTCAAAAGATCACCGAAGGGAGGCATCGCAAGTGCCCGGTCTGTGCGACAAGCTTTGGGGCCAATGATGTGAAGCCTGTTTATATATAATCGGCTGTTGGAATACCCCAGTCTCATGTTTTCACTTGGTGGTGATCAGACACGACATCATCAGATGCACATGCTGGTTTGCATTTGTTGGTACGGAGGTTTGCAAGTATATCTGATTTATATTAAAAAAAGAAGCTTCTAAGATGAAATGCTGGAAGTTTAGTTTTATGTATTTGTTGCAAGCCAGGTATTGGATATATGAATTTAATATACAAGGTGGTTAGATTGTATTAGCACAGTTCTTACATTTGCTTATCATATTTCTATTTATAGCAATCAGATTTTATTTGTATAACATCTGTGGATAATCAGAATTGTTGTAGTTTATAGGAGATAGGATGTGAGGGTTGGCATGGAGTTATTTTACTAAATTATCGTTGCTTAGCATCTGCAAGAGTAGGCTAATAATACTTTCAGTTTCACTAGGGAGATTTTGATCATTTACAGAAGCGGGTATAGGTGCACTTCCTGGAGTTTGCAACCAAAAGCAAATAGAAGACTTCAGATTCAGCTTATTATTCCTCCTCTGTTTGCTAGTAAATTGATGAATAGTTGCAGAAAGCACTACACTTTTTTTCCATGTTATTAGCGCCATGTAAAATTGCATTCTGATGTGTTTGGGTAGGAGTTTGGATATGATTTAGTATTTTGAATGTATTCCATATAGAAAATTATTGGATATATGACTTGATCAATCTTCTAATAAGAAAGAGCATATGTGGGTGCAAACTGTCACACCAAATTTAATGGCGATTTTTACACTACAATGGTGTAAAAATGTACTCTAATTCGTTCACACCAAATTTAACACCTAGAAAATCATATTTGTACTTTTGTGTTGTTAAAAGTACGAAAGTACTCCCCTCGGTCCCATTATATATGTTAAAAAATTGCGCATATTAAGAACTTTTAACATAAATATTATTTTTCATTTGTATTCATATTAATTGTATTAGTTGAGATAGTTTCAATGCATATTTGAATGATAACTTCATTTCATTAATTAAAATACAAGTAATGCTATAGTCAATGATTATTTTAAAAATTTATCTATAAAATTATATGGGAAATATAATAGAGGACATGTAATATGGGGGATATTTTTTTTCAAAAGTGACTCATAATTTTATTTAGCAATTTAAAACTAATTTTCATTTTTTTGCTAATTGAAAATGGTTAATTCATACATAAACTTAAAAAGAAAAATTGAGATTTTAAAAAAATATATTTTTATCTTTTTAAATAAAAAATTTCATGTATAATTCAAAAAAAATATATTGAAATTCAAAAATATCATGTTTTGCCATAATTAATAAGCTAGTTTGGAATAATTCAATACTTGTTGTCAAACAAACGTCACTGGACAGTGCCGTTTGTTTGACAACAAGTTTTATAAATTTTCCGTCAAATCAACAAGTTAACTAATGACACTGTCATTACTCTTGATTATAGTGGTATAAACGAGGCCCCGATATTAGAGTCACCTATTTGATATATGCCCATCACTTCAGTGAATACTTTCAGATTTAACCCTTTTCTTATTTGTATGCCGGACGAATAGCCTGGAATTTCGTAGGTCAAGACACTTTACTGCAATAAATTTAGGGATAGTTTGGTTGATATATATTTATGATTATCTAAGAAATATTTTTTTTAGAAAATAAATAAGATTGTATTTGAAAATTTTGATTTTATTTCAAATGATAGATTTCAAATAGGATTTGAGTTGTCATTTCAAATTCTCATATTTATATTAATATTTGAGTTTGTTGAAATTCAAATAAAATTTAAATTGAGTTTGTTGGAATTCAAATAAAATTCAAATTTAAATTTTATGATTAGCCAAACACGTTATTTGATCAAATCCAGAATTACAAATAAATTTCATGTTCTAAAAGTAAGTAGAGGTAAAGTTGGTTAGTTGATGGAAGAAGGGAAAGCTTAACTTTCTAGTATGTGTGGATTCTCATAAAATGCGAATTTTTTTTATCCATTTACACTGATTACAATACCTAGGAAATTAATTTATATGTTAATTAATTTTTTTTTTTCACTTTTCATTAATTTAATATACCAAATAAGAACGTATAGAAAGTTAATATCTATATACAAACAAATAAATACTTAAAGGTCGTTTGATTGATATTCCCTCTATTTCATATTAATAGTTTACTTTAAAAATAATTATTTCAAAATAATTGTCCACTTCAACTTTTAATGTAAAATTTAATCTAGTTTATATTTTCAAAATCAACTTTATTTCATACATTTCTAATTTATATTTTCAAGATCAACTTCATGCCATATACTCTCTCTTTTTGGAAATAATTGAGGCTTTACTTTTTGACACACATTTTAAAGAGTTTTGATTATATAGTAAAAATTATTATTTTTAAAATTTTCTTTTTCTGAATAAAAGTTGTAGTTTAATATTTTTATTTAAAAAAAGAAAATTTTAAGAATAATAATTTTAAATATTTATCTTATTTTGGATCCCCTGTAAAGGATTGTTCTGATATTGTAAAGGACTTGAGGTCCTATTCAATTTATTTTATTAGAAGATCAGCGAACTCAGCAACACATTGTCTTGCAAGAAAGGCTAGTTCTTTGTCTGATATCAAGAAATGGTTTTCCACACCTTCCTTATCAATGTAATCTTTCATGGTTTGAATTAATTTAGTCTCCATTTAATTTAAAAAAAGAATAATAATTTTAAATATGTAATCAAAACTCCTAAAAATTTGTGGCAAAAAGTTAAACATCAATTATTTTCAACAAATGGAATATTATATTAATTTAATACAATAAATATGAGTACAATCCATCAACGACAAATTTTCTTAATATCGACTAGCAATATGATACGGAGGGAGTACTCGTATTTATTTATCTATGAACTTCAATTTCTTAAAAAATGTTAATTTAAAAAGTTATCTGGTTAACAAATTTATGGGAAATAGCAATTTCCGTAAAGTTAGATTACCCGATATTACAACAAATATCTGTCTTCAAAATTTGTGTTTGAGGTGGTCAATGAAGATTAATTCAGATTAACTCGAGGAATGCTTTTACAATTACAGTATATGGTATTTCAGAGAAGTTCAAGTATAAAAATCCATTAAGGCGTTTGCCTAATAAGTACCACAATGGAGAGATACATGGCATGCCAAAGTGTTTGATTTTGATAGCTTTAAAGATTTATTTGCATGTTATTTTGAGTTCATAGAATTATACTCTTAATTTAAGCAACGGGACTCACATGGTTGGCTATATTTGAATTTTTAATATATTGGACCTGATGTAATCTGTATCGCATATGAAACTTTACATTGATCAAGAGTCGAGGATGAATTTTTTTGAAGCGAGAGAGGGTGATGTAGAACAAGTTTCTCCCAAAAGATGTCGTGGGAGTTTATGTTAGAACATAATATAAGATACTGGTAAGTCGGTCTCCTAATGTCTTAAGATTTTAGGGAGAACTGGTAATTTAATGTAATGATATTATCTTTTATTGAAATAAAATCCCAAAGAGTTGTGTCTTATTTTCTTGTAAATTCTGGAGTTTATTACTTTGAGTTCATACTTTAGGATGGATAGCTTTGAGGGATTAACGCTTGTTTATTACACATGAAATTAAGAATTGAAGAAGTATTTCTTTCCTAGTTTCCTGCTGTGCCCTGTTCCTATACCAGTTATTTAAATTTAATTGAATACAAGCGCGCGACTATAAGTTTGTGTATAGAATGTAGTTGCTAGATAATGGTGACACAGGCGATGTTGCGATAGTAGACCTTACAAAGTCAATGTACATGTAACTACACTTATCTGTAGTCTGTAGATAGCGAGCACCTTACAAAGTCAATGTACATCTAACTAGACTTATCTGTAGATATATCAGATAAACTTTTAGAAGTTACAGATTTCGCGATGATGGCAGACTGACTTGAAGTGGAATCAAATGTCGAGCTACTTGGTTTGTTGTTTTAAATATGACAGTTTATATGTAAATTTAAATGACGAAATGGAATGCAGGGACTGTTAATTGCAGTCTGCGGAGAAACTAATTATATATATCTACAAAGTTTCAACCCTAACAAATTATGGCCTACTTCTTAGTCTGGTATCAACTCGATATGTGACTAATATTTTTCAAGTAATAATTTCAAGACTTGATGATAAAAATAACAACATTTTACTAATTCTGGCATGGTTGAGCACACAGCTCCCCTGAGCGCTGCTCTCTTTGCCACTAATAAACAACTCTCAAATTACGTACAAGTTTATAAAGAAATAGTAACAAATTTCTGTATGAATTCTCTAGACAGATATAGGAAATGATAACTAGTAACTTAATATGAAATGAAATGAAATCAACTAAGAAGGAAAGTTTTGGTAATCCTTTTAAAGAAATATTTGAATACATTTAGAACATTGTTGAATATTATAAGAGATTACTTACAATATCAAAGAATATCTTCTCAGACGTTTTTCCTCAATAGTTCCTCCATCTTTGACTGCATTTGTTGTTCTTCAGAATCCCGGCAAGGTAAATATTGGTCAAAGATTTTCTGGTTCTGCATGCATGCTTCATTATCTCGTCCGTTAGAGTTCTGTAACATCCAAAAATTAGTAATTTCTCCCCTCTGCGAGATTTTAAAGATTTCATTACATTGAGATTTCTTCAGGATTTGCAGGATATTATATTTTTAAACATAATATGATTTGTCTATAAATACTCCATCCTAGCCTCTTAGTCCTCCATCCAGTATCTTGTGACAAGGCTATAGAGAAAAAGTTCCAATTAACAATGGATGAGACTGATATATACAGAGCAAGCAACAGTTTAAGAGCAAATAGTACTTCAATTTGGAGAAAAAGTGGTGCAGATGTTTTCTCGCAATCATCAACAAGAGATGATAATGATGATGAAGAAGCTCTTAAGTGGGCTACTCTTCAAAAACTTGCTACTTACAATCGTTTAAAGAAAGGACTTCTGGTTAAGTCAAATGGTTCCGGTGGAAATGGTATTAACGAAGTTGATATACAAAGTCTCGGGATTCAAGAAAAAAAGGAGTTAATAGAAAGACTACTGAGAGATTCCGAAGGTGGTAATGAGAAGTTCATGCTCAAACTCAGAAAAAGACTCGACAGGTTTAAATTCAAAATGTTTTTTTTTCGTGTTGCTCTTTCATTTCAAGTATATGATGATGTATGTTGTAGCGAATTCAGTTCTTTGGTTTAATACACTGTTGTTTTAATTTTGCAGGGTTGGGATTGATTTACCCAAAATTGAAGTTAGATTTGAGCATTTGAATGTTGGTGCAAAAGTTTATGTGGGAAGCAGGGCTTTGCCCACTTTTCTGAATTCTGTATGGAATGTTTTGGAGGTAAGGATTGAACTGCAACTGCACACAGTCCTTTATTTTTTGCTGCCTTCTTTCTGTTATTATGTTGGTTTCAGTTCTAACAATTCTTTATAATGAAAAGGGCTTCTTGAACTGCTTCCACATACTACAAGATAGAAAGAAGAATTTGTCTATACTTAGTGATGTTAGTGGAATAATCAAGCCTGGCAGGTAACTGGACATATTGAAAAAGATTATTTCACTTTCTGTTTTAAAGGATTTTTGAATTCATTTTTTACTATGTAATTTCTAATTATGTGTTTTGTGTTCTGTTTGCAGAATGACATTGCTATTAGGTCCGCCAAGTTCTGGCAAGACAACATTGCTGCTGGCTTTGGCTGGAAAGCTTGATCGTGATCTGAAAGTATGGAAGCTGCAGCTTCTTTCTACATGGAGTTTATCTTTTTGTGATTATTCCTACTCCTAGTTAGCTTATCACAACCTGAGAATCTAATGTTTGTAATTCGGCAATGCTAGGTTTCTGGGAGCGTGACCTACAATGGTCACGGGATGGATGAATTTGTACCCCACAGAACTGCTGCATATATCAGCCAAAATGATTGCCATATTGGAGAACTGACTGTGAAAGAAACCTTGGCTTTCTCTGCCAGGTGCCAAGGAATCGGATTTCGTTATGGTCGGCATTGTACTACATTTTCTGATTAATTACCTGTTACGGTATTTTTTGAACATGACGCAAATTTTTCACTTATTTGTAGAGATGTTGGCTGAACTGTCAAGAAGAGAGAAAGAGGCAAATGTTAAGCCCGATCCTGATATTGATCTCTTTATGAAGGTAATTTTTGTCTTTAAATCAATGTGCACTATAAAAATGACTTTGGACTATGATTAATTTAACAATACCGTATGAAACAACTGTTCTTTAACAAGAAAATCAGAAACTGGCCACTACCTTTTCCTTTCCTTGTGTTCAGCATCAGTGTTCCTTCATTTTCTCTTTTTCTTCCTCTTTTCAAAAATTACAAAGATTCTGTGCAAAAGATTTTAATTATACAATAAGAGTGCTTTCACATCGAACCTTGAACCTATATGGCACATGATCCTTCACTTTAGTACTACGATCAAATCTGGGGCTGCCATGCATTGTCAATTTGTCATAATTGATGTTCTTGCATATACTTTTGATTTTGTTAAACATTTTTCTCTGTTGTTAACGCTGATTCAGGCTGCTGCAATTGAAGGACAAGAGGCCAGTGTGGTCACAGATTATGTTATAAAGGTATTGATGATGATATAACTATGATTTTAAAGAAATGTAAGAAGGAACTACATATATTCATATTTTACACCATTTGCATGGTTTATTTTGGTAGCTTTTGGGACTAGAAGTATGTGCAGATACTGTAGTTGGAAGTGCTATGATAAGGGGTATTTCCGGAGGGCAAAAGAAGCGTGTTACTACAGGTACTAAAATCCCATATACTACAGTTACATGTGTGTACATATTAATTTGTTTTAAGTTGATATTGTATTTGGATAACTTATCAGCTCTAAGTGCATCATTACAGGTGAGATGTTGGTTGGACCATCAAATGCACTTTTTATGGACGAGATATCTACTGGTTTGGACAGTTCGACAACATATCAGATTGTAAATTCACTGCGTCATACTGTGCACATTCTTCAAGGAACTGCAGTCATCTCCCTTTTGCAGCCAGCCCCTGAGACTTATGAATTATTTGATGATATTATTCTCCTATCTGACGGTCATATAGTTTACCAAGGTCCTCGTGAACATGTGCTTGAGTTTTTTGAATCGATGGGTTTCAAGTGTCCAGACAGGAAAGGAGTTGCAGACTTCTTACAAGAAGTAAGTGCAGCATTATTTTGTATCATTCAATTATTTGACGTAAGTTTTTGAAGACGTATATATGAGCCTTATGCAACACAATCTCCCCTGTCTTTGTAGGTAACATCGAAACAAGATCAGGAACAATATTGGCTGCATAATGATGAGCCTTACAGATTTGTTACAGCCCAAGAATTTTCCAATGCTTACCTAGCCTTCCATGTTGGTCGAAGAATAAGTGATGATCTGAGGACTCCATTTGACAAGAGCAAAAGCCACCCAGCTGCTTTGACTACCAATAAGTTTGGTGTTAAAAAGATGGAACTTTTAAAGGCATGTACCTCAAGAGAAATCTTGCTTATGAAACGAAATGCATTTGTCTACATCTTCAAATCGACCCAAGTAAGTATTGTTAAATCATGTGTCGAATATTAACGATAGTTTTTTACTCGAAACTAACAGTTGTATATTTTGCTAGTTTTTCATCATGGCATTGATTACAATGACGCTGTTCCCCAGAACTAATATGCATAGAGGATCAGTCAGTGATGGAGGCATATACATGGGTGCTTTGTTCTACTCGGTTATGACAATTATGTTTAACGGATTGGCAGAGATGTCTATGACGATTGCAAGGCTTCCTGTCTTTTACAAACAAAGGGACCTTCAATTTTATCCCCCGTGGTCATATGCGCTGCCTGCATGGATCATCAAGATCCCTATTTCACTTACTGAAGCTTTTGTGTGGGTATTTTTTACCTATTATGTTATTGGGTATGATCCAAATGTTGGAAGGTAAAAGCTCATAAAATACATCAATTTTCATTCTTTCTATAAGCAACTCGTGTTTCTTGGATCTATAATGATGAACTATCCTACCATAGGTTGTTCAAACAGTACCTGCTTTTGGTACTAATCAACCAGATGGGTTCTGCATTATATCGGTGCATTGCAGCAATGGGTAGGAATTTAGTTGTTGCAAACAAGTTTGGTTCCTTTTCAATACTTATTCTTTTTGCTCTGGGGGGCTTTGTCTTATCACGAGGTAAAAACTGCAACTTAAATTTTTTGAATCCGTATAACCTTTATTTGGACACTTGGACTAACCTGAATTCTCCCCTCTTTTTGGGGAGGGGGCTTATGTGAAATAGCTAATGTAAAGGTTTGGTGGATATGGGGTTACTGGATTTCACCAATGATGTATGCGATGAATGCAATTACAGTGAATGAATTTCTTGGGCACCAGTGGAATCATGTAAGTATAAATTTTATAAAATTTACTCATGCGCTTGTGCTGCTTCTTGCGTCTTGATCAATTAAGCTAGAAACTTATGGATGTAATATTTTTGTCATAGGTTCTTCCCAACACAACAGAGCCACTAGGAGTCACAGTTTTGAAATCACGGGGGTTCTTCACGCATGCATCTTGGTATTGGATAGGAGTTGGGGTAATTCTTGGATATGTGATCATTTTCAATTTCTGCTTCACATTGGCTCTCAGATTTTTTAACCGTGAGTACTATATACTTCTTAAATTTAATATCATATTTACTTGCTTGAGAGGTCGTGTAATGATATTCTTAAATTGCTGCAGCTATTGGGAAGCCTCAAGCTGTTATACCAGAAGAAAATTACGAAGGAAGAAGTAAAAAGAGTATTGATCAGGGGTCGTCCAAAGGTTAAATTGATGCTCTATGTTTTTTTCTTCTTATTCTCATCTACTTAGCATCCTTTATATCCTAATACACATCATTGTCTTGCAGGTAGAGGTGTTCATCTCCGAAGAAACTCAGCTCGTTCATCAACAATGACAGAATATGATGGGGAGGCTAATCATAACAAAAGAAAAGGAATGGTTCTACCTTTTGAACCACACTCAATAACATTTGATGACATTAAGTACTCTGTTGACATGCCTCAGGTAGATTAGAATATAAAGTTGTATACTTTTTATGTTTAAATATATGATCTTATATTTTCCTCTATGACTATATCCAGCAATTGAAAGAACAAGGTATAACTGAAGATAAGTTGATGCTCCTGAAAGGTGTGAGTGGGGCTTTTAGGCCAGGTGTTCTCACTGCTTTAATGGGTGTCAGTGGTGCTGGAAAAACAACTTTGATGGATGTATTGGCGGGTAGAAAAACTGGTGGATATATTGAAGGTCATATTACAATCTCCGGGTATCCCAAAAAACAAGAAACTTTTGCTCGGATATCTGGATACTGTGAACAAAATGATATTCATTCACCTCATGTTACTGTCTACGAGTCCTTGCTCTATTCAGCATGGCTGCGACTGGCTTCAGATGTTGATTCTAGGACAAGAAAGGTTGGATTGTATTTATTTTTAGGCATTTTTCTCAGAGTTATAAGCAGAACAAGATGCAGACAACAAAAATAGAATATCTAACTCTGTAATTTTTTTTGCAGATGTTTGTTGATGAGGTCATGGAACTTGTTGAACTAAAATCATTAAGGGATGCACTTGTTGGCTTGCCAGGTGTAAGTGGGCTATCAACAGAGCAGCGGAAGAGACTAACCATTGCAGTTGAGCTGGTGGCGAACCCATCAATTATATTCATGGATGAGCCAACTTCAGGACTGGATGCAAGGGCTGCTGCTATTGTTATGAGAACAGTGAGAAACACTGTAGACACAGGAAGAACAGTTGTTTGCACCATCCATCAACCAAGCATAGACATTTTTGAAGCTTTTGATGAGGTCAAAACTGTTAATACATGTAATGTAATTTCAGTCTCATATTTACTTAATTATGTATATTAAATATTGAAACTGGATTTTTTAGTTATTACTGATGAAACAAGGAGGTCTGGAGCTGTATCTTGGACCAGAGGGACGGCATTCCTGCCAGCTAATCAAATACTTTGAGGTATAATATAGTATCCAAAAGCTTTGCATCTAACTGTCGTAAAGATTTAACTAAGTTCTCATACATTATCGTTCTTCAAATATCTCAGGAAATAAAAGGAATAGGTAAAATCAGGGAGGGGTATAATCCAGCCACATGGGTGTTAGAAGTTACAAATTCTAAGCAAGAAATGATTCTTGGTGTTGATTTTACTGAAGTGTATAGGAATTCAGATTTGTACAGGTTTTTTGAATCAACATGAGCTATTTATACATATGTTACATAGATTTTTCTAGTTTTGGCCAATACGAATGTTTTTATGTCTCATTGCTTTACATATAAGTTTAAATTATTTTTAAAAAAATTATGCAGAAGAAACAAAGCTCTAATAAGACAATTAAGTACCCCTCATCCGGGGTCAAGGGACCTGTACTTCCGTACTCAGTATGCTCAATCATTCATCAGCCAGTTTACAACTTGCCTATGGAAACAGAGAGCATCATACTGGCGAAATCCTCCCTACACTGCAGCCAGATTTTTCTTCACAACTTTTATAGCTTTGTTGTTTGGGACTATGTTTTGGGATCTTGGCACCAAGAGGTGATACAACATTGATTACTAGTTTACTAATCCAATGCCCGAAAATGCATGTTTACTTCATTTCCTATAACTATTTATGCTATTATATTATTCAGGAGGATTCGACAGGATCTCTTCAATGCAATGGGTTCTATGTATAGTGCAGTTCTTTTTATTGGAGTGCAAAACGCCTCATCGGTGCAGCCAGTAGTGGCTGTTGAGAGAACAGTGTTTTACAGAGAAAGAGCTGCTGGAATGTACTCTTCCTTGGCATATGCATTAGCTCAGGTAAACAATTGAATAATTGATTGGTTTTTAGATTTATCTTCTATATTGAAGAACTATTAACCATCCCGTGTTATAATTGTTTCGTACTTGTAATCTTTAATGGGCATTGAACTTCCAAACTGATGTAAATTTGATTCAGATGAGCTGATGTTATTCTTCATTTTTTAGGTAGTGGTAGAAGTACCATACATTTTTCTGCAAAGTGTGGTATATGGTGTTATAGTATACTCAATGATTGGATTTGAATGGACTGCTGCAAAATTCTTTTGGTACTTGTTCTTTATGTTTGCCACATTATTGTACTACACCTTCTATGGCATGATGACTGTGGCTGTGACTCCCAACCCAAGCATTGCTGCTATTATAGCTAGTTCTTTCTATGGAGTATGGAATTTATTTTCCGGGTTTCTCATCCCTAGAACTGTAAGTTCATTTCTTATTTTTCTCCTATTCATATAAATCTATGCTTTTACGTACACAATTCACAATTATAATTATATTACTACTGATAATTTCATACCATTTTCTTTTGTTTGGTAAAAAAAGAGGATGCCAATATGGTGGAGATGGTATTCCTGGGCCTCCCCTATTGCATGGACATTGTATGGACTATTGGCTTCTCAGTTTGGAGATGTCAAGGATGTGATGGAGGATGAAAATATTAGCGTCGAGAAATTCTTGCAGACATACTTTGGATATCATCACGATTTTCTCGGAGTTGCTGCAGCTGTTGTTTCTGGTTTTGCACTTCTGTTTGCTTTCGTTTTTGCCTTCTCCATTAGAGTGCTGAACTTTCAGAACCGGTAGTTGTAAAAAGTTAACAATGTAAGCTTATGATCAAGTCAAGGAATGTATTGGCCATAATAAAATAAAATGTATGTAGTTGGAATGGAAGCTCTGATATAATTTAGACCATGGTAGGGTGCAATATCTAGGTCGGATGATGCATTGGCTTATCAATGTTCGCTGCAAAAATATTTGCTGAGTTTATATACTAATTATGCACATTTTCAAAATTATTTGTACTTGTCATATTTCAACCTATGAATTTCGTAGCCTGTCTAAACAATAAATATTACCTCTGATATTATATCATAACATCATATAATAGTTATTCAGAAGTAATACTCCTGATGTTATTACAAGTAATAACTATTATGGCATCATATAATAGTTATTCTGGTGTATAATATTCATTGTCCATAATATTTGTACCAGCGGTTCAAATTATTTACTATTATACTACAAGAAAAACAGCTTCAGACAACACCGATCAGACAACGCTCAGCGAAAAAAGTATTGCCCAGAATTAACATACAATGGTTTATTTTCGACCTTAAAAATGTATTGTCTGATCTATACTCACTACAATGATTTAGCAAACCATTGTGTAGAAAATATGGTCAGACAAGTGTTTGAAACGGTGGTGTTGTGCTAATGAATACGTTCATACAATGGGTTATGTAACTATTGTCTTATTAACATTCACACAATAGTACTTCTCACCGTTGTTTGAACAAAGTTAATCATACAAGTGTTTGAAAGGGTTGTGTTGTGCCAATGAGCAGTTTCAGACAATGGATTTTATATCCATTGTTTGATTACAATACACACAACATAATTACTAACCATTGTTTAAACCTAGTCAATCATACAAGTGTTTATTTTGTGTTGTCTTATCTTTAGTCAGACATGTGTTTTTCATCTAAAACTGTTGTCCTATTTACTGTATTTTAAAAAAACAGAGACAAGGCAGAGCCTTGCCATCCTAACACTAAACAACACAAACATAAAAGAGATCCTTACCGGATATACACTAAATAACACAAACATAAAAGATCCTTAAACGAATCAAATCAATAATCATCCCAACAAACCATTACAAACGTTTAGTAATAATTGAACATTGCAATTAAGTTAAAATAAAATAACATGTTATGATCATTCAAGTTGAATTTCTTCATCAACATCTCGCATGTAACTTGTCACATCCTCGAAATCATCATCCGGTAGATTTGGCATAAAGAACTCATTCTCAAGTTCTACTTCGACGGATCCCTCATTTTCATCATCACTATCTTCGTAGTATTTTCTCTCGGGAAATTTCAAGACCACGGACCATAATTTTTGAAGAGGGTCGTCGATGTAACAAACCTGCTTAACATGTGTTGCTAACATAAATGGATCATTCAAAAAACCAAACTTATTCAAATTAACTAAGGTATATCCCAATTCATCTACCTTAATCCCTTTGTTCATATCTACCCACTTACAAAGAAAAAGAGGTACCCTAAAGCTGTTATAGTCCAACTCCCATATTCTTGTAATAACTCCGTAGTATGTCTGTGATGTATGCTCAATATTTTTATCTGTAGCTTGCACAACCATTGTATCAGCATCTACACAAACTCCGCTGCACTGAACTTGACGTGTGTCATCACGATCCTTGGTGCTAAAGGTAACCCCATCTATCTTGTATCCACTGAATGTGGGTACATCGTTATTTGGCCCGTCTGCAATCCACCTGATCTCTGGGGGTACATCCTTTTCATCATGCAAATCAGAAGCAATCTTTCCATGTTTTTGAATCTACTGGATGTCGTATTTTATCATCCTTCAGTCTATCCGTGTGATGCCAAGTCAAGTCCTTTGCCGTTTGAGGTGACTTGAATAAATTTCTCAATCGCGGTATTAGTGGAAAATACCAAAGAACCTTAGCAGGAACCCCTTCAATTTCATCTCCTTTTTTATTCAACTTCCATCTAGAGGCCTGACAAACGCGACATCTTGTCTCATCTTCATCTCTCTCGCCACGGTATAAAAGATAGTCATTGGGACACACATGTATTTTTTCATACTCCATTCCTAAAGAACACAAGGTTTTCTTAGCTTCACCGAAAGAAGAAGGAAGAGTGTTACCTTCTGGAAGCATAGTCCCAAGTACAAGTAGAAGTTCAGAAAAACAAGAATCAGACATTTCAAATTTTGCTTTCAAGTTATATAACTTCACTAAAGCCTTCATTTTAGTAAATCCATCACATCCAGGATAAAGGGGTTCGTGTTCAGATTGAAAATGGTTGAACAAATTTGAAACATCATCATCGTCTTCATCAGCATTCTCTGTTCCCACAGGGATTTGATCCACGGATTGTGAACTACCACTCTCTTCCTCAGCAACATAACCTTGTTTAGTATCATTTTCTCCATGCCAAATCCAACACGTGTAGGACTGATCGATACCATGTTGAAAAAGATGGTCTCTCACCGTTCGAGCATTCCATGATTTACTATGTGCACATTTTAAACATGGACAACTAATTTTATTTACCTCACACCCATTCTCAAATGCAAACATTAACAATTCTTCCACTCCTAGTTGAAACTCTTTTGTTCTTCTATCAGCCCTCAACCATGATTTATCCATATTTGAAAATAAATGACAAAATACCCAGCTACTAGAATATAAGAGAATGCCCAAACTAACAACAAATTAACTCTAGAATATATTTCAACTAGAATAGCAAGAGTAAACCCAGCAACTATGGTCAACAAGAGAAAACCCAGCAACTATGGCCAACAAGAGCAAACCTAGCAACTTATCTGAAGAGAAAATAGCATCTATGATTGTCAAGTAAACCCAATAACTTATCTGAAGAGAAATGTTTTCCTCGATTTCCAGCTCTTGCTCCTCGATTTCCTCTCTTCTTTACAAAGGGACGAGAGTATGCTTTCCGTTTGAGTGAAATTAGGTTTCTAATTTGAGATTTGGGGTTGTTTTTTTATATCTGTAAACTTAAAACTTAAGTCAACCGACAACGGTTTTTACATTACAAAACCTTGTATCCATTGACATCATACAACACAATTGTTACAAAAACCATTGCCTAGTTTTAGGTAGAGGACAAAAAACAACTTTTTATAATAAGACGAAAAATGTTTTATTGTTCCTTTCGTTATAAAAAGCACGAAAAAATAATCGAAAATTTTTAGTTTTTTTTATACATCACTAAAATCGAAAGATCTTAACATCCGTACGGGTGGATCATCAAAAAATAATAATTTTAATTTAATATAGAGATAATTATAGATTTATGACAACCTGACTAACTACATCCTAACTTGTTCATATAAAACACATACTTGTATACACATGTTCGAACTATAAAACCATCTACTTATTACTAACAAACTATATAATTATAAATATCAATTTTATTTAAAAAATGAGATTTTTAATTTATTTAGTTTTTATAAAATGAATAAATAATTTCATTTTTATTATTTTATAATAATAAAATAATACAACACAATTGTTACAAAAACCATTGCCTAGTTTTAGGTAGAGGACAAAAAATAACTTTTTATGATAAGACGGAAAATGTTTTATTGTTCCTTTCGTTATAAAAAGCATGAAAAAATAATCGCAAATTTTTAATTTTTTTATACATCACTAAAATCGAAAGATCTTAGCATCCGTACGGGTGGATCATCAAAAAATAATAATTTTAATTTAATACAGAGATAATTATAGATTTATGACAAACTGACTAACTACATCCTAACTTGTTCATATAAAACACATACTTGTATACACATGTTCGAACTATAAAACCATCCACTTATTACTAACAAACTATATAATTATAAATATCAATTTTATTTAAAAAATGAGATTTTTAATTTATTTAGTTTTTATAAAATGAATAAATAATTTTGTTAGGAATATATTAATTTGATGATGTACAAAATACTAGAACAGGATTTAGCACAGTCTATATGCAAGAATCAATCAACGGATATCTATCTACAAGAAGCAATCGACTGATAAATATCGATCGATAATGCATCAACTGATAATAAGCCATCGACTGATAAAGCCAATCGAGAAGTCATCGATCGAGAAGTCATCAACTGATATTTATCAATCGAGAACTCAAGTCATCAACTGATATTTATCAATTGAGAACTCAAGTCATCAACTGATATTTATCAATCGAGAACTCAAGTCATCAACTGATATTTATCAATCGAGAACTCAAGTCATCAACTGATATTTATCAATCGAGAACTCGACAACATATATTTCCTGATCGAGAACTCATCAACGGATATATAGTCATCAACGGATATTCTGTAATAGATTGATTATTCTGGGAAACAAATTTCATTTTTATTATTTTATAATACAAACATACCTATATATAATTTCATATTTGTTTCTAACTCTTGTAATTTATCATATAATTTATATATTATATAAATTATACTATTCCATTTTCTTAAAATTTAAAAATTTAAAATTTTGAAATTTTTTATTATATATAAATATATAATTTTATAATTTTAAAACACTTTTTTTAATTTATAATTTTTTTTACCATTTCATTTTTCATTTCCCCCTAATTGTTCCCCCCCCCAATTCCTCGATAATTTCAAAACCCTCTTGTACGTCAAGCTTGCTCACTTTCCCCTTGCTCTTTTTCAAACCCTTTCTCATCTTTTTCATCTAACTCTCTCCCATCACTTTTCTCATCTCCGACTTTTCTCATCTCCGATTACTTTTCTCATCTCTCATTTCTAATCTCTCTCACCAGGTAATCTCTTCTCTCTCATCTCTCACTTAACATATGTTTAATATATGTTTGTGGGTTTAATATGTTTATCGATTTGAGTTCAATATGCATGCCGTTCATTTGTTTGATTTATTTGTATCTAGGGTTTATATATTTATGGGTTTAATATATTTGTGGATATATTTGTGGGTTCAATATGCATGCTCTCTTTTTTATGGGGGGTTTTTGGGGTTTAAGGGGTTTATATTTTGTTTGATATGGTTGGGGTTTATATTTGATCTGTTTGTGTATATGGGTTTTATGGGTTTTATACTTTGATATGTTTGTGGGGATATGATGTCATGATCTCTGTTTTGTAGTAGTTTGTGGGGTTATGATGTGATGATCTCTATTTTGTAGTAGTTTGTGGGGATATGATGTGATGATCTCTGTTTTATATTTGATATGTTCATTGGTTGTGATGTGCAGATTTACTATGGCAAAATCAAAAAAGACAAAATCTACTCCTAATCCAACCACCACCAGAGTACTTATGAAGGCTCTAAAAAGAAATCGGTCTGTAGAGACACTAGAACCTAGCAAAAGTAATTCTTCCCCGGAATCTGTAAGAAAGAAAGCTATATCGAGTACCTTGCAAAAGCAGTTGACGTCAAAGATGACTCGTGTAATCCAGGGAGATGCTAAGATTCCTTTCCCAGTTAAAGATGAAATCCAAACTGTAGAAGAAGCTTTTGGAATATTTGTAGCATGGCCGAGGGACCTTATACTTGATATGAATCCAAGTACTGGAACTGCACCACTAGTGATAAGTACTCCGGATCCAGTGATACATAATGCGAAGGTTAAATTTTCTCTAATCCTTAAAATCACTTGAATATATATTGCATTAGGTTAAAATTACTTTCTATTTATTTGCTTATTTATCATGTAAGTTTATATCCTTAGTTTTATCTTCAATTCATTTTTAGGGAGGCAAGAAAAATGTTGGCAAGAAGTGGAAGAATATGAAAGACTGTGGTTTAGATTATGTGGTAGCAATGGGTGCAGATTACCCCTCTGACTTGAAACATTTATGGATATGGGCAAAGGATGCTATGACTGGTGGCAGAACAACCCCTTTTCAGCTATGCCCAGATGCTTTTGGATCAACCAAAAAGCAGGTTCTTCTTTTATCAGATGTGTACGCTTTGTGCTCTAGAGGTGAAATTTCAGGCTCTATCATTTGCATCTACATTCAGTAAGTGTTAAGATTTGAACTAAATTTAGCTTAAAAGCACAATTTCTATTTATTTACCTAGCGCATCTGCTTTGTTTAGTATGTGTATATGTGTTGACGAGTATTTAAATTTTGTAGTTTACTACAAGAAAATTTGAAAAGGAACAAGATGACTAGCATGATAGCGTTTGTGGATCCTGGCATCATAGGGGCCAATGGTTGTGGTTCTGTTGAAGATAGGTCGCGTGCCATTGCTACTAGATTCAAGAATGCTAAGAAAGGGCAATATTTTCTCTTGCCATATAACCATGCGTGAGTATTTGTTTTTTAATTTCTTGCAGTTTATACTATTAATAACCTAGACAATTAAAGGTGCATAATATCATTGTTCTATTTTCCTGAATGGATAAAAATTCAACCATTTAATTTATTGAGTTATTTGTTATAGTTTATAATGATATATATGTTCATGATTTGGCAGGAACCACTGGGTGTTGAGTGTTGTTAATCCTGATGCTCAAATAGTTTACCACTTGGACCCCTTAAAACGTAGAATTGCAAGTGCAGAGTGGATTGAAGTGATTGATAGGTGAGAGTACACTAACAGACCTTTATGTATTTAGCAATTCATTTTATAATTTAAGAATATTGTACTAATGCTGATTTATAATATATTTGTTGAAGAGCTATTAAACTTTATAAGGAGAAGGCGAAGAGGTTTTTGAAGAACAAAATAATATGGGAGAATCTAGCGGTATGAGGCTTATTCATAGCATATATTTTATCATTTAATTTAGATGAGTATAGACATGTAATTATTTTTTATATATATTTGTTAGGGAGTTCCTGTCCAGAGTGGAAGTGTGGACTGTGGTTTGTTTATGATGTTATACATGAAGGAAATAAGTGAAGATAAGGACTTTGATTTTTGCGTGAAGGTAAATATTGAAATACTCTTATTTTTTGTCTGAACCTCGTGTTTTATGTATTTTATTTTGAAATATTCTAACTTGAGCTACACTTATTTCATTTTTCAGTGGATTCGAAGGACCAACTTGACTTACAGTGAAGCTGATATCAATGGAGTTAAGAATGAATGGGCAAAGTTCTTCCTAAAGCACTACACTTGTTAAGTGCTTTAATATTCACTGTTAGCTTATGTCCTATCAAACTTCGTTCTACTAGTAGATATTTTGGGTATATTTTTGGGTCATTTATCTGTTGTGGAACCAATTCATCCATAAATATGTTGATGTCATGTTAGAAGTTATCTTTTGTTTGGTCGAAATGTATCAAATGGTATGATTTTGTGGATGTCTTGATGGATAATATGTTGGATGAATTGGTTCGATAAGTGGTGAATATTAGTTTGTTTGGTGATGGAATATTGAATGTTATAAATGGTAATGTATTGGATTGTTGGTGGTTTAATTTTATAGTTTGATCGTTTAATTTAGTAACATTTATTCATAGCATAAATGAAACTAGTGCTTAATGTGTGATTAGCCAATAGTTTCCTAATATGTAAACTATTGTTTAGAAAACGAAACCTTTGTATATGTTCTTTCGCACAACAGCTTTTAATAAAAATATTGTTAAACGAGTTTCTTATCAAGTAAACCATTGTAGGAGGAAATATATACAATGATATCTAAAAATGAAACCATTGTATGATAAAATATAGACAATGATCCAGAAACGAAAACATTGTACAAATTGTTTCTGACAACGATTTTTAAACAGCAACACTCTTGTATAACAAAGTTGTATACAATGGTTCTCTAATTAATAAACCATTGTAGGAGTAAATATAAACAATTATTAAAAAGGAAACTATTGTAATAATTAGCTCAGACAACATTTTTCAAACACTAAAAGCTTTGTAAATCTGTAATATACACAATAGTTTTGTAACAATAAAGCCATTGTAGGATCCCAGATATACAATTATCTATAAATGAAATGATTGTCTGAAACACTTCTCGCAATAATATCCGACCAACAAAATATTGTTGCAAGCCTCTCGTAACAACATGTTAAACGTTTAGAAACAATTGTCTATAAATATGAAAGACAACATTTTATAAACTCTACCTGTTATGTTTATTGAATTCTAACAACGGTTTGAAACAAGAAAACGCTGGAAAATCTTAAAGCAAGACAATGGTCTTTAACCTGAACTATTGTTGTTAGTAGTAGTTGAACAACGTTTTTTAACAATTAGACCGTTGCCTTTTCTTCAGTCAGACAACGTCTATGCACCGTTGTGTGATCCGTGTATCAGACGGCGGCTCAATATTCAACGGTTTTCCTGGCTATCAGACAACGGGCAAAAACGCTTGTATGAAGCTGTTTTTCTTGTAGTAATTATGTGCACTAGGCACTTGATAAAATGGCTTCTAAGTTTTGAATCATAACTTGTTATAAAAATATGAATCTTATGATTATATAAATATCGATTAATGACCGTATGGCTGTGAATAGGCAACAATAGAGTGAAATCTTCTGCCTCCGTTTCTTGGTGAGATAAAAATGGTTTATTGTGTTGAAGGGCCAAATGATTTTTTTTTTTGGCGAGGGAAGAAAAATATCTGGATTGTTAGGTTGATCATTTCTTTTCGTTATTTATATTGTCCATAGGGTGTGTATCGCTAATAAATTATTACATCAAAACTTGCACGATTGCGGGAGGAGGTAAATTTTTTTAGTGCAGAGTCCACTTCACAATCAACAAATTTATATTCTATTTAATAATTTAATTTACTCATTAATTCATTTATTAATAATTGTTTGTGCTATAAATATATATTACTTGAAATAATATAATTTTGTAGATTAAGAAATCCAGAATTCCTAACATGTCATTATGATTAGTATTAACCAATTCTGACCTACTTTTCTCAAAGTATTTAATTATATTTGAACATCTGAAAGAGTCTCTATTAAAATCCTAAATATGATATTAAGTATTAGTTTTTTAATATTTCATTTTTTAATCGAAGATAATGAATATTTTATTAATAATATAAGTTAAGAGTTATTATATACTCCCTCTGTCCCTCACATTTCTTTACACTTTCCTTTTTGGGACGTCCCACCAATTCTTTACATTACTAAAAATAGTAAGTTTTAACAATAAAATATATTATTACATCCACTACTTCACTCCACTTTTTCAACACTTTACACTATTACACCCACTACTTCCCTTATTTTAATAATAAAATCACTATTACACCCACTACTTCATTTATTTTAACAATATTACACCCACTATTCTTGGTCTTCGTGCCCAAACCAAATGTAAACATTTGACCGAGACGGTGGTAGTACAAGTTATTAAAATTGATAAGAGAGATAATGCCCTTAATTTTTTAAGAATAATGTTTTAATTCTATTTGAACATCTGAAAGAGTCTCTATTAAAATCCTAAATATGATATTAAGTATTAGTTTTTTAATATTTCATTTTTTAATTGAAGATAATGAATATTTTATTAATAATATAAGTTAAGAGTTATTATATACAAGTTATTAAAATTGAGAAGAGAGATAATACCCTTAATTTTTTAAGAATAATATTAGATACCCTAAATTTGTTTTTAAAATAGTTTCCTTTTCAGACTGAAATTAGAAGATGCGCCAAAAACATTCTTACTATATCATCCTTTTTAGAGTAAACTGCATTATACATGCTTATGTTTTGACTCATATATCACTTGTAATATTATATTTTTAAAATTATCCTTTGTAATATTTAGAGTTTATATTTATTATATTTTTACATATTTTATCTATTTCAACTAACTTTTTGAAACCGAAAATAAATGAGAGTCGACTCCTCTTTTTTTGCTCTCTTCTCTCTTTTCCTCTATCCCCTTTTTTCTCTCTTTATCTTTCATCTTCCCGTCTCCGCCGCTTCGCATTCCCGGGATTTTTCCCTTAGTTGCCCAATGGGCCACTTGGTTTTCTTTTTAAGTTCTTGGCCTTTGGACACTGTTCTCTCTTTTGTTTCCAACACCCCATTTTGAAGACATGAAATCATTCATAGCAGAGGACCAAGAATCAGTCCCTCCATTCTTTTTCCAATTAGGAGTCTTCATACCTGGTCCAGCCTCACAACCCTTCGCGTGTTGGTAAGAAGTCAGTCTTGTTTGGTCGCGATAAGTCCTCTGTCCTACTATAGGTGCCGCGATAACCTTTACCAAGTCCGAACGATTGTCGACCACCAGATCCGCTGGTCTGCAATATTCACCCCGGCCCACAAGCACAAATCCTCGGCGCGGAATATAATCCCAAAGATCTTTATATTCATAGTCATGAGCATCTTTATATTCATAGTCATAGCCATAGTCATGAGAAAGATCACCAAAAAGAGCATCAAGTACTTTGATGATTTCATCTTGAGAGAGATGTTTTTCAATATTTTGACCAGTTAGAAAGATACGCAGGGATATTTTGGTCCTCCCTTCCTACGAGTTCCCCCACTGACCCAGTGATACACCAACCACGCCCCCTCTCTTTCTCCGATGGGTGAGAACCTTCCGTTGGTTACACCCTTTCAGTGTTGGTTTTTCCATATTTAGATATGGGGATATATCCATATAGAGTCCAGCTCAAGCGAGAGCCTATTCTGACTTACTTTCTAACACGATTGGACTTTCCGGATCCCTTTTCTTCCTTTCAGGTATATCCATTCAAAAAGCCCTTCGTTTGTTGTGGGTCGCGCCTCACCGCAGGCACTGAATGGATGAAATGAGTGGGACTAATTCTTTCCGGCTAATGAAGATACTACTCCAGTCTTCCCATTCATTCGAATACTTAGCAAGAGACATAATCATCACATGCTAGTTACAGACTATGAAACCATAGGGAAACACAGTCATTACTAGCGATAAGTAGCTTATATAGAAATCTCAATATCTCTCACTATACTCTTAGAAAGAGCATTCTTGCTTAATCGGAATTGCTTTAATCAGTCCTGCAAGTCAGGAAGACTCTGCTGCGTTATATACTCATCACCAATACATCGCAGTCGCCGGTAGGCCCACTTAGGTCTCAAAAAGGTAGGTTAATGTCTCTAGCTTTCAGCGCCCGTGTTCAACACGTGAACAAGGCAGATAAAATGCCTCTTTACTCACGACCACCGCTGGCTCTCCTTATTTTCTTCAAGATCTCCTAACCTGCTACTTAATCAGATCAAGACTACCTACGACCATCTCTCATAACAAGAATCTCCTCGCTTCTTCTATGGGAACTAGTACTGGATGCCCTCCCCTAGAGACGAGTCATGTTCCCAACCAAGATTCTCCTAGCAAAGATGTTAAGGATTCAAGCTCTTGTGGTAAGATCTCTTCCTTTCTGTTTAGTTAACATGAGTTAGCCACTACCAATAGGAACCCTAGTGTGTTAACATGAGTAAATAGATTTGTTTGTGTATCCCCACCTGCTGATTTTCTTACTATTGCTTCTGTGTCTCGGAAGAACTGTTGTTATGGGTTTGCTCGTAATATTGATTTTGATGTTATTAAGAGTACTACTCTTCGTGTGTATAAATTTATTGGTTTCAAGAATGTCTATAAATATTACGCGGGTTATTTGGTCTTTAAGTTTAATAATGATTTTGCTATGTCTAAACCTATTAAGTTTAGTCCATTTAAAATTGTTATTTATTTGTTTGATCTTAAGATTTGGTCTGAAGACCTGCCTATTAATACTTCTCCTACCTCGATTGCTACTTGGGTTACCCTCCACAATGTCCCTTTTCTGTATTGGTCGACACGAGGTCTTTGCTATATAAGTCAAGCTTTAGGTTCTCTTATAACTATGTCGACTGACACTTTTAAGGGTACTAGTCACTATGACCTCCAATCCCATGCTCTTCTCCTGATTGATATTGCCATTGATAGTCCTAGGCCTTCCTACATATGGGTTCAGTTGCTTGAGACTACTGTGTGGGTCAGAATCCAGTATCAAGATACTCGACTTTGTCAAAGGTGCCTTCCCCAATTCATGCTTTCAACGAATGTACCTGCATTTGGCTAGTCTGGTCAGTTCCCATTACCTCAAAAGATAATTCGTCTGATTCTAGCAACTATAGAGATGAGCCCTCCATGTTCACCTCTTCAGATTCTAACCAGATGCTGATTGATCATGACGATGAATGTCAAAATGTTTACTTTACGACCCCTTGTCCTACTTTTAGTGATTCTTATTGTGGTTTGAATCTTAAACTAGGTATTTTTTGGAAGAAAATTATTGTGGAGTTAAGGCTTGTTTGCGGCCCAACAAGTGGTTTCAAAGCCTAAGGTTTGAATATGAATCTTGGGGGTTATGAACTGCGGTTATCCGATGTGGGAGGCCCTCGGTGTGAACTCGTTGGATATCCATGGAGCCGCGATTAAGTGGTCAAGAGATTTGTGGTTCTTGGTTTGAGGGGAGAATTGTTAGGTGGTGTCAACGCAAGTCTCACATCGAGGAGATACGAGAAACATACTATTTTATATAAGCAATCAGTTAACTCCATTAGAATGAGGCCTTTTGTGGTGTACCCAAATACAAATCCGTGCAGGCTCGGTCCAAAACGGACAATATCATACTATTGTGGAGTTAAGACTTGCTTGCGGTCCAACAAATTTTTGATGTGATATTTATTTCGATAACTCTTTACTTGTGTCAATATAAACATATATAATATAAATATAGTGTTTGAAATGTGAATTCAAGAGAAAAAATGACGATATTAATTAAAATGAACAAAATATAAACTTTAATATTGCAAACAATAATTTCTTAAATATAATATAACAAATATTATGCTAACAAATGTACACATAATATTCTTTACTCTCCTGTTTTTATAGTTTCGTAATGCACTTTACTCGATCTCCTTTTTAATAATTTTCATAGAGAAGAGCACTTAAAATGGCTAATTTTTCAGCTTGCTCCATTTGCGTGCCAATCTGGCGTCGCAAATATTTGTTTCTCTCTAACAATGCCGAAATTCTACATTCGGGTCCATCCTCCCCAGAAGTCAGAATTTTATTATATGAAAACACTTCCGTTGTTTTACTCTCTCGCTTGGAGAGTTTGCACAAAAGATTTGATTATCAAATCTAACTACAAGTTTCTCAATTTTTATTTTATAAATCAACTTAAATTCTTGTATGCAACTCTCGTAAACTCTGGTCGAAAAACATTATCTCTCCAATCATCCGAGATTAATTTAACTTGTATATATACAAATCCTTTATAATGCATCACTGCCGTGTTTAAACTAAGCTTCACTCCGAGAGCTTCAACTTCAATGTGTCACTGCATTTGTAATCCATGCTTGAGCAAGAATAACAAAGAAAAGAACACAAGTTGCCCAGTTGGGAACTGTGTACATGTTACTGCACATGTAGGTAGCTGTATATATCTCACTGCGTGTGTGTGTTTTTTAAGCTAGGAGTAATTAGTATATTTCAAATTGCATATCAATATCGTACATGATGATCTTGATTCTTGATGAGTGTGTCTTTTGTCTTGTTATCTCCAGATATCAAATTTATCTGCATCTCAATATATCTGTAGATTTGTATCTAATTTAATATCTATTTATGCACGTGAAGCTACACACCAAATTTTACTATATTCATGACCATACAATGAGTACATGGTAATATGGTATACAAGTTTACCGCATGGATTCTGTGATAACATTAAAAAATAATCGTAAATTTATCCACAATAAAAAAACCAAATATGTAACTCGTTTTGACGTTTTTCAACATAACAATGCTACGTGCTCAAAATCTATGCCAATTTTTTTTTCTTAAATGAAGTTGAATGACATTTGTCTTATTTTGATTCTTAGGAGCATGTATACATGCGGATCTCAAATTATTATAAAAAATTTACCAATTACACAAATAATAATTCAATATTTAGGACAAATTTGGAGATAATTTTTGAGGTATCTGACATTTTTCTTTTCGATATATACAAGCTCCATTATAATATTTTTCCTCCGCACATCCGCTGACATATTTACGTGTGTATGTTTAGTACTTCGTACGTATGTATTCAAACAAATAAATGGTCAGATGGAGCTTTAAGACTCCCTTTGGTCATGTTCAAAATTGTGGTCATGTCAAAAAAAGTGTTATCGTAAAAAGTGATATCACAAAGAAAAAGTGTTATCTAAAAGGTGTTTTCATAAAAATTTAATGATTTTTATTAATATTTGATTTATGCATGTTTCATATTATAAAACCGTTAATATTTTAAAAACATTTGATGGTAAATTAAATTTGTAATTTATTCTCGTAAAATTTGAAAAATATTTTTTTTCCAAAAAGTATATGGATTTATTTTCTCTAAAAACAGTTTTTTAGATCAAAATCATTTTTTAAAAAATTACTTTTAAACGTTATCAATAAATTTACCCGTTTTTCACAAAAAATTACTATTACGCTCAACAACAGTAATACCTGATACACCCTAAGACCGTAGATCCCTAGTTATTTGTGTTTCTGGGAAATAATAAGTAATTTGGATTTTAAATAGTTTATTAAAATGTCGTGTTAATTAAAATTTTAAAATTTTTAGGGTTATTTAATCAATATTTTAAATTATTCTTAAAAATTTGGATGCATTCAATAATATTTTATAAAATATTTTAAAATCTAATGATAGTCAAAAACTGATAGATTTGATAAAATATTAAATTTTGATTAATTTACTAGTATTTTATATTTTTTTTTGAAATTCGATGAACGATTATTAGATATAGAAGAATTTTTAAAAATACTACCTAAACGTGTGAGGTTAATTGTGACACTCTAGGACAAGAATATTCTACGTAAACAATTTAAAAATCGGTACAAAATTAAAATGCATAAATTAGTATTAATTTCTTAATTTTAAAAAAATTGAATTGTCCACCTAAATTGAAAAAGTGTATCTTCCAAGATCTCTCGGTTCTAAAATTTGTTTAATTAATTAAATCTTACAAATTAATTAGTGTTTAGACAAAAGCGAAGTTTAAAATCTAAGGCGCATCTGGCAGAATCTCTAAAACGATCGAAATCTGCTATAGTTATTGAAAAAAATGCTATTTATCCAAGAATTGTCTTAAAAATTATTTCAAATACTGAGTTGTCATGTGATAATCGGTAACTTTTTTATAATAATAAATTATCCCACATGCTGTTGTCATGTGGTTAATTGGTAATTTTTATTATATGAGATTTCGTGTACCTACATATGCGTTTACGAATTAATAAAAACCATATGTCAGACAATGTTATTTAGAAAAAAATTTAAAATAATTTTTGAGATACATAACATTACAGTTATTTGCATAGACAAGTTCCAGCTCAATCCTTTAAAGAAATGTACCGAATAAAATATTTAAATTATTACTTCAGATATCGTGGCCAATTATTATATTCAATAATGACATGGGAGGCACGAATATTTATAATTTTATAAATATGTATAAACTCGTGGGATTAATTACACCTGAATTCTATAGTACATGCCTTATGCATGACTCCAGATAGATCAAAGAAACTAGAGTAGATACGATTAATTAAATATGTTAACCCTCTTCTAAGTGTGATTAAAGTATAATGTTAACACATGCAGTTGTTCTCAACGCTATAAATAAACTAGAAATGAATCACTCTACTCATCATCAAACAATACAAGCATTGCATCAAAAGATTGTTACTCTCCAACCCTAATTAATATGAGCTTCCTCTCTATCTCGGATTCGGATCTTGCTGTGCTCGATTCGATTCGACAACATCTTCTGGAAGATGCAGATGATTTTGATTCTTTTTTTAATACAAGTTCATGCAATGATCTCATTCACGGGTGGGATGTTAGCTTTGATGATCTTTTTATCGATGAGTATATCAATAATGAAGTTCCATCTTACAATGTCGATGAAATCTTGGATACAGTCGACTGTCCTGAGCGCGAGGAGGTCAGAATACTCGAAGCAGTGGCACCTAAGAGTCATGCTCCACGAGACTGGAAGCGGTATACGGGAGTGAGAAGGCGACCTTGGGGAAAGTTTGCAGCGGAGATAAGAAATCCGGCTAAGAAAGGGTCAAGAATATGGTTAGGAACTTTTGACACACCCGAGGATGCTGCATTGGCTTATGATAAAGCTGCTTTTAAATTACGCGGCTGTCGGGCTAAGGTTAATTTTCCGGACTTAATTGGATCTTATATATCAGAGCCAAGTGGTGATCCTGCTAAGCGCGATTCACCAGAGCCTACATCTTCATCGCCCTCCTCATCATCGACATTATCAGAAGGTTACGACGACTCATCTAAGAGAAGGAGAAAGGCGTAACCTCTTTGCCGCAAATGTTAGCTTCAAAATTAGCTAGAGATTAATTATATTTTCCGGTTATCAGGGATTCTTAACACTATAAAATGAGTGTAAAATAAACTTTCATTGTATGTATAATTTCACTAAGCTGAATTTGTTGAAGAGTTTGTAACGCAGCTAATCTAAGTGTTAGCAATTTGTATTAAGATCGAGTTCGGATTTTATAAGGCAATTATTCATCTCATGCTACATGTTCATCATAAGATTAATATATATATATACACTTAATTACGAACAAATTGTATTCTTGCATAATTATCAACAGATGGCAGTGTGCTTAAAATCGATTATTTTTTAGTTAATCTGATTATATTGATTTTAATGAGACTAAGCAAATACAGTTCCTTGCGAGATTAATTGAACTTTCTACAATATGTCAAATCACGCAACAGTACTACATTAGCCTGCTAACAATATTACGTACATCATCAGCATATAGTGAACTGTTTGGAATTATTGACAAGTAACTTACAATTTAGAAATTTTATATAATTTTTAATTTATAAATTATTTATAAGATTAATAAAATATTATTTCTATTTATACATATACATATTTTAAAAATTATTATAACAAAATCATATATACAAATTAAAAATAATTCCTATGTTTATGATATACTATTATAAGCCACAAATTTTGTTAGTACTCTTCATTTTTCAATTGAAGTGCCCTAGCTTGTCCCTATAGGTAAGAACATTTTCTTAACAATACGGATTTATTGCTTTAAATTTACCACAACTTAGCAATTCTTTAACTTGAATCCTGTATTTTTCTTCTACAATTATTATAGATCCACCTTAAAATTATTTGTATTTTATCAACGTGACAATATTCGAAAAATGTGTTTGTTAGTTCCACAATATATACCCACCGAAAATAATAATAATAATAATAATTCGAAATTGGTCAGTACTCGTATACAATACATTCATTGCAGCGAAAATTGGCACGAGTAACTTGTGCGTATATTTTTAAATATCTTATATAAATGCCACCATGCAAATTTTATGTTTGTATTCAGAGCCCCACTCGAAAACTTTTACTTATTGACTATTGTATGGGTCTGGTTGAGCAAGATTCTTTTACACAGAACAATTATTATATACTTACCTAGTATTTTGTACTTGCATATGCTGGTGCGCACAAGGGCGGACCTAGCTAATAATGGGCAGATAAAGAGGAGAGGAGACACCAGCTCTTTCTATATTATATTTAATTACAAATGTATTATAATTATTCTTATAAAAATAATTTTATTAAATTTAAATTTCATTAAATAAGACTATTTACGATAGAATTTTTATCGTAAGTTGTGGGTTTTACAATCTGAACTTAAGATTAATTTTGAACTTGATTAAAATCGAATTCATTATCGAATATTTGTTACAGAAAATTTCTATCACAAATAATTCATTTACAACGAATTTATAATATTAAGGGAGTGTTTGGCTTAACTTATAAGTAATAAGTTACTTTTTTTTAAAGTATTTTCATATTTTTTTTGAAAATTAATATATATTTTAGAAATTTAAGACCAAATCTTATTTTCAAATTTAAAAATAAGTTATTTATTTTCAAAAAAAATACATATATACTAACTTTTTCAGCTTATAAACTGCTTATAAACTGAGCCAAAGGGGCCTAAAATCCTTCATAAATAATCTTATTTAGTGTAGTGTATATGAAAATATCATATGATCGAGAAAAGTATTCAGTTAACTCGCTTAAAATTATTTTCTAAATCAGTCCTTACACGCATACTTAAGTTAGAATCTTTTAGATTACTCGTTTTTCCACATGGCATGTAATGTATATTACTATATTTTTAACATAATAATGATATTGATGATTGTGTTTTGTCTGGTTGAATCCATATATATAATTTATCGGTGGACGTATAGAGATCGAGATCGTTTCCTTAACCATATATATATATATATATATATATATATATATATATATATATGCACACACGCGTTAAAGACAAATGAATATTTTTTAAATTTCGCTGTACAAGTATATTTTTTTATTCAATTCGTATGTTATTTTATTGGATTCAGTGGGCGAGAGACCTACATATGTTAAGCTCTCTTAAATCTAGGTTAAGATTTTTTTTTTATTCCTCCCTACTATATTCAAGTATATATTTAGGTTATAAAATTTATAAAACACACAAACGTGTTATCGTCTGATATTTTTAATCTTGTTAGAATTTTTAAAATAAAATGGATTAATTTTAACCAACATTTTAAACATATTATATAATTTATATATATTTAAAATAATATTATTAAAATTTTTGATTAATTAATTTTCAGAAGCAGTTTAATTATAAGTTTGTAAAATTATTAATACATAATTTATAATAGTTAATAAAAATTAAATTAATTTGACTTTTGAAAGTACATTAAAATTATGGAATGAATGGAGTATATCTAACATTCTCCTACTTGGAAAATTCATTTTTATAATAAAAATATTGGAAGTCGCAATAAATTAAACTCTGAGAGCTCCACTGACCAAAATTCTGAAACAATATTAAGTTATCAATTCTCATTTTAAGGTATTTGGAGGAGTTATATTTGAACTTGTTCAATTTCGTTTTTTTTTTAAAAAGTTAAATGAGATCATATCACAATTAACTGAATTTTTTAAATTTTTTCTCCATTACAATATAAAAGAATTGTTTTGATTTTGAATGATTAATTTAATGTAAGCAATCTACAAATCAATCCACTAAAAAATTAATATTTGCACTACATCTCCTAATGCCGTAATTTAATTATTAATTCGACTCCAATATTTTTTGCTTATTAAATTCTCCATATTTAAGATATCGAATGTCCATTAATTAAATTAATTTCTGACAATTAATTTAATCAACATCTTTTATCCTTGATCATCCACTCAACCTTATAATTATGCAAGAACAAATCTGCCTGCATGACTAAAACATAATTATCTTTATGAGCTTTCAAGATGACATCATCACCCAAATATTTTCGAGCACGGTTTCCTTTTATAGTCAATATCCCACTCTGTATGCAATGTCATTGTCCAAAACATAATATTGTGATTAACAATAAATCACATCACATATGAATCAAAACATGTGCATTGCATATAAGTGTTAATCACTGTATCCAGATTAAGAACCTAAGCAATAATAATATTATAGAATTTTAGTTCTTCTTTATTGTCAGAATATAAGAACAATTATAATATTTTAATCCCGTTCAATATACACAAAGCATACAAGTATTATTCAACAATCAAGGTAGATTATTTCTAAATAATACTCTAGTCATTCTAGTGGTTTGTTTAACTCCACTTAAACTGTGAACATTTATTATATTATATATAGACACTGACAATCTAATCTTCTGGTATCCCATTTGATACTAGATTATCCACAATATATAATATACAAACAATGTTAAAATATGCATTCAAGATTCTCAATAAAAAGGACAATGCCATATACTTCAAATGAATAGTTCAGTATACTCCCTAACATAGACTCCGATCAGGAAAGGACTAACAACAAGATCTTTTCAAGAACTTCACCAAACATGTTTGAGTTAAACGTTGGCATCAACCGCTAAAATGACTTTAACATTAATATATTTGTTATAAAACTATTATATAACAACAATTAACAAGAGAGATTGAAGGGGAAGAGATGATTTTCATTTCAATATTTTGGTGTGTCTTATACAATCATACAACATGTCTTTATATAGGCTTTTGAGATACAAGTTACAGGAAATGAAGAGCCAAAGGTTTAGGTAACAAAATGTCAAAAGTCTAAATATGAAAAACCAAAGGTCTAGATAACAAAAAGGCAAAAGACATCCACATAAATATATTATTTACAATACTCTCCCTTGGATGTCCGTTACATAAAATAATATCTCGCTGCAGCCTTATTGGAAAAACCCCCATGGGAGAAAAACCAAGCAAAAGAATAAGAACACATTTTTTAATGTGCGAGTGATGCTGCCTCGTTAAAAACCTTACCAATAAAATCCATGGTTAAGGAAAAAAGAGTGCAACGCACATTTTCTCCCCCTCATGGCAATAACACATAATATTTTTGAGTTGGCGAGATCTAATGTTGTGAAATTATCAAATATAGATGTTTGGATCGCCTTAGAAGATAGATCATTAAGATGTGCTTTTTTGATTTGTATAATTATCATCATATATGGTTGGAAGAGCTTATATCCTGGTGGAAGATCACAATCTTGTCAGATTATATTAATCTCGTCATGTTGTATTGAAATTCCAACTTTAGCTATATATCATCTTGGATATCGAAATAGCCTGCAATAATTTGTAGCAACACAAAAAATCTTCAATATATTGTATATAAATATTCAATTTCACATTTCACATTATTATAATTGATGTGAACACTTTGCTCCTGCAAAGTTAACTTAAATTCATTTTCGAATAAGTTAGTAGAGATCGAAAAACGTGTATTTATGTACGTTCAGTATTCGCATACCTTCAACAATTACACCTCCTTCAAAACATGCTAAATTTTTTTATCATGCAGAGACTCATATAATTAACAAAATAAATTAATATTTTATTGTACAAAAATATGGTACTTCAGGACCGATAAATTTCTTTCTTTCAACTATTCCCAAAGATTAATGTATTATATTCTTTCGGGAAAAAGATTCTTTTCAATATGTACTAGATAATTATATATTAATTAGAGATGTCACAAAGGGATCTATCGTATATTTATAATCCATCTAGGATTTTCATATTCGCCTATAACGATATATCATCCACTTAGGAATATATTATCCTTTCATTATATACACCAACAAACACTTCATAACAAAAAAACATAGATTAATTCATGTATTTTGATTATGAGGTGCAACTCATTTTAATGTTAATTAGAAACATATTTTAATTTCCATCTACTCTGGACATAGATTTTATGAGTTGTCACCTATAATTCAATATAAAAAAATAATAGATATTTTATTCCGAAATAATATTGTGTCAAACTACTGGTCCAAATCCCTTTTCAATTTAAGGAGGACAATGTTCTCGAGAATTTGATATACTGCTTGATGTAGTTAAGATACTTATAAGACACGTTGTCAAGAGGGTAATTTAAACTAAATCCTTCTTATATTGTCAGACTATTTTGCAGTCAAATAATTGTATCCACCATAACATATTTTTTTTCTTCATAACCAATACAAGCTCATCGTACAACTATATGAGCTTTAAATTCATAATTTCTAGATCTTCATTTTATTTTCATGTAAATAGTCATTCGTATCCCACTGACTTGACACCTTCAGGTGTACGAACTGCAGTATCAAATATTTCTATATTTTAAGAAATAATAATTCTTAGAGCACATTATTTTCACAACTTCGGGTGTGCGGACTACGGGTCCAAATATTTCTCTTTGTACTTGTCTCAATTATGTTTCTTATTTTCTTTGGCCAATTTTGTCTACATTCTCTAGTAGAGTTTGATTCATGATCTTCATTCTCACTTATAAAGTATTGTCGTGTACTGTTAGCAGTTGAATGTTGCACTATCTCAGTATACTCTATTGTTTGCAGATCAATTGTTAATTGAATTTTGATTTTGTGGAGAGTATTGGATGTTTGAGTTACTGTGACTGCTAGAGAGAAGTATTAAGGTGTTGGAAGTACAGTAGCAGTATTGTGGACAACAAGTGTTTGATAAATTGTCTGTGAGAGATTAGTATCGATTTGTTCTAGAGTGTGGACATTTGTTATGAATCTTTTAGATTACGCATTTTTCCACATGGCATGTTACATATTTTTTTTTAACATAATAATGATATTGATGATTGTGTTTTGTCTGGTTGAATCCATATATATTTGGATCGCCTTAGAAGATAGATCATTGATGTGTGCTTTTTTGAGTTGTATAGCTATCATCATATATGGTTGGAAGAGTTTATATCCTGGTGGAAGATCACAATCTCGTCATATTATATTAATCTCGTCATGTTGTATTGAAATTCCAACTTTAGCCATATATCATCTTGGATATCGAAATAACGTGCAATAATTTACAGAAACACAAAAAATCTCTAATATATTGTATATAAATATTCAATTTCAGATTCCACATTATTATAATTGGAGTGAACACTTTGCTTCTGCAAAGTTAACTTAAATTTATTTTCGAATATGTTAGTAGAGATCGAAAAACGCGTATTTATGTACCTTCATTATTCACATACCTTCAAATTACACTTGCTTCAAAACATGCTAAAAACATTCATTATGCAGAGTCTCATATAATTAATAAAATAAATCAATATTTTATTGTACTAAAATATGGTACTTCAGGATGGATAAATTTCTTTCTTTCAACTATTCACAAAGATTAATGTATTATATTCCTTCGGCGAAAAGATTTTTTTCAATATGTACTAGATAATTATATATTAATTAGAGATGTCTCAAAGGTATTTATCATATATTTATAATCCATCTAGGATTTTCATATTCGACTATAACGATATATCATCCACTTAGGAATATATTATCCTTTCATCGTATATACCAACAAACACTTCATAACAAAAAAACATAGATAAATTCATGTATTTTGATTATGATGTGCAACTCATTTTAATGTTAATTAGAAACACATTCTAATTTACATCTACTCTCGACAGAGATTTTATGAGTTGTCACCTATAATTCAATATATAAAAATAATAGACATTTTATTCCAGAATAATATTATGTCGAACTACTGGTCCAAATCCCTTTTCAATTTGAGGAGGATAATGTTCTCGAGAATTTGATATACTGCTTCACGCAATTAAGATCCTTATAGGACACGTTGTCAAGTGGGTAATTTAAACTAAATCCTTCTTATATTGTCAGACTATTTAGCAGTCAAATAATTATATTCATCATAAAATATTATTTTTCTTCGTAATCAATACAAATTCATCGTACAACTATATGAGCTTTAAATTCATAATTTCTAGATCTTCATTTTATTTTCACGTAAATAGTCATTCGTATGCCATTGACTTGACACCTTTAGGTATACGAACCGCAATATCAAATATATCTCTATTTTAAGAAATAATAATTCTTAGAGCGCGCTACTTTCACAACTTCAATTCGGGTGTGCGGACTACAGGTCAATATATTTCTCTTTGTACTTGTCTCAATTATGTTTCTTATTTTCTTTGACAATTTTGTTTACATTCTCTAGTAGAGTTTGATTCATGATCCTCATTCTCATTTATAACCTCAAGTATTATGTTAAACATATATCATCAATGTCGATTTGATTAATGGTTCCATTTTATTCTGAACATGACATAACATTTTAGGTACCTTTACTTCTTCTTTATTTTGTCATGTCTATAACTCTTCGGGAGATCCTTCATAATTGACTTATCAATATATCCATTATCAATCATTGCTCCCTTTTACTTTCAAAGTTTTTTCCAGTATGGAACTTTCTTGCCTATCATGCTTCGGGTGTTCTTTAGAAATATTAGCATCCTGAGATTGTCCTTTTAGGACATTTAGATTTTATTGGAGCATTTGTAGCCGGTGTATGTGGTATGCTTGTTATTTCAGGCCAGTATAAAATATTCAAATGAATCGTTTTATGAACTTCAAGTTCACATTCTTTAATATGAGTATCGAAATGAAATAATGATAATTCATTGCTACAAATATATTCACCAGCTATTATTCTCCCCCAGACTTTGAGTAAACATACTCGTTAAATGGAGTCATAAATATATACACATAGACTCTTCCAAATGCACTCATATGTGATATATATTCAATTTAAAAAATCAATCTTATTATTGTGGTGGAATAATATGAGCTGACCAATAATTTGTTTATAATGGGAAGAAATTATGATAACTCATCTATCTGATGCGAATTCATTAATATTTGATAGAAAATACTCAATAATTTTTCAAGGACGAAATAATACCCATTGAGAGATTCACCAACACTATATAAGTGCATAATTTAAATAATCAACCTCGCTTACTTCAGGCAGCGAGTTAATAATAACTAGGCATATAACTATAGTGTTCATAAAATATCTTTGTGGTCTATATTGGGAGATTTTTATCTTATGTCATATCTTCATTAATTCATTCTCAAAGATGATAGATCACAACTATATTTTTGTTGATGATCAATTTTGCCTTATAAATAAATAACATATGTATTACTGAGAAGAATCTTTTAGTTCTTCAACGAAAGTTCATATAAAATTTTAATCACCATTCGCATCGTTATGAAACTGGGATGACTTAACTAGTGATATTAAACTATGATGTCAACAGTAAATTTCTGGTTTACTTCAAAATCTATTTCAATCATTTTTACGTTTAGTATAAACTAATGAAAGATATTGAAATTTTTTTCCAAATTACTTTTAGTGCCTTTGGTTATACTCAGAATTTAAAGGCACTTAGTGCGGTCATTTATATCAAATAAAATTCTCCAATCCTTTGGGAAAATATAATTACATCAATAATATACATGTTCTTCTACAATAAAATATAGTCGGATGTGTAAAATAATGGCTATGACAAAATATATATGCTCTTCAGGAGTCTTACATTAAGAAACATATGATGAGGCATCCAATATATAATGCTCCCCCTCTGGATGACTTATATTTAATATATACTATTGACATTAGCTATCATTATTATAATCAAGAGAAACATTTCTTATACGCATGATAAGAATATGATTAAATGTTAATATATTTTAAGATAATTACTACAACACGTTCTATATCTTTCAATTTCTAATACTATCTCATTCACTTCATGGAATGAAACAATATCATTTATTTGCAATTCGTAAATTTTTCATCAATGATTTGAATTTAATCAACCACATGGAGACACGATACTAACTCATAATTTTAGTAACTCAGCTGTATCTGCGGGATACATATCATCATTATAATATTTATTCATTTTATTAAGATCTATTATATATATCCATACGTTATAAATTATATTATTCCTTATATAGATTCGTCCTTTAGGAATATCATAACTTTTAAGAGAACTCAAATTCGAAATATTATATTCATATATATTATTCTTATGAAATATTTAATAAAAATTGTAATCAAGTGCTTAAATACATAACATTTACTCTATTATTCATATCTATAAAAAAATATTAATCTATATCTTTGAGGGATTTCACAAAAACTAAACATATCAAAAAGTGTCAAAAAAATTTGTTTACATAGAGACAACTTCTGGTTGTTATTTCGTGCAACTTCTGATTGCAATCATTTATTATCATTCTATCAAAACTAATGTCAAATAATTATTGCCGATAATATCAAGATCATTTAATTTGAGTGGTAAAAGTTCTCATTTACAAATGCTAATAATGTTATGTAAATTAACTATAATTTATAAGAGGCACATTGTTATATTGAATATTATCATTTATAAAAATATCACATAAAACTTCACAATATTAAATTCTCACTTACTTGGAGCATACATAATATATAATTTATTTTAATACGCGAGTAAGATAACTTGATATAAGTGACATAATGTGTGAGGATACAAGTCATTTAGTATCACTACAAGAATAATTGAATCAGACAAGGCTTTTTTCCCGTTGTCTGATGCCCTGGAAAACCGTTGTCTATCAAGCTGCCGTCTGTTACGCAGCTCAGACAACGGACGCGTCCGTTGTCTGATTCCCTACAGACAAGGGTTTTTGTCTTAGAAAATGTTGTCTGAAACGCGAGAACAATAACGGTTCAAGTAGAAACAATTGTCTGACAAACAAATCAACAATTGTTTATTAACTAGCAAATGTTGTTGTTTTAATTTTCAGACAAGGCTTTATTATCCAAAAGAGTATTGTGTGATCTAAATATTTACGACGGTTTTAGTAGAACAACCCCATTGTCTTAATAGTTTAACACAATGGTTTCCTTTCTAAAAATTGTTTTCTATTCTTGACTTGCACAATTGTTTTCATTATAGTCCAATTACCTAAAATAACAAGAGACAATGGTTTTATATAACAAAATTAAAAAACCAAACTGGCAATATAAAGAAACCACTGGCAATATAAAGAAGCCAAACTAAAACCAAAACAAACAGCCATTCCATTCCATCGTATTCAATAAACCATTACAACCAACACATCCAACCACAAAAGCATCTTCATGTAATTTAAAAGCCAACGTACGACCATCCTTTAATGTGTCACTTGCCCAGAGCCACAAATGATTTAGTGACTGGTGGAATTCAGGACCCATCTTAGCGACCAACTCTGGTTGTGAGACACATTCAGCCACCTTTTTAAACTTCTTTTCAGTAAGTTTCTTCCCTCCCTGAAAAAAATTAGGAATGCAATTATGCATACTAGAATGAAAGAACAGAATATCCAACGGAATGTAAACTGAAAGTAAGTACTTAGTCTTTACTTCTAAAGACTTCTAATATTTAAAGCCAAGAAAAAATAATTGAAAAGGTTATATTCAAGTTTAGTTGAATAGGTTTTGAATCTGATTAACTTATCATTTCCTACATGCCAATTCATAATAGTTTTATGATAATGTAAACCTTATAAGTTAATTGACCAGAACAACTATTACCAACAGACATGGCAGCAATTTTCGCTACTTGATAAGAGTAAATTTTTGATTACATTAGTAGTTGCCTACAAATAGAAGGATATTAATGAGACAAGGATAACAAATATATCAGAGCTTAAGAGCCAAACAAAGTACCTTTCCACCCAGATTCCGTTCATTTCTCTGCCATTTCCAAAGTTTGCATAACTGATTAAGATCAGGCATCCTGGGATTTACATCAGGCAAAGATCGACTATCTCCATTCTACATGATTAAATAGCTAAATTAGTGAAAAATAGTAGACAAACCTCCTTCTATCAACGAATTAATTGATATTACAAACCTCCAATTGCCAAACCATTCGCAGTAGATATATATATCAAAAGAAAAAATGAATTGACTAAAAATAAACAGAACAATAGATGACAAAACATGCACCACTTCAAAGAGAAATATCCTTCAATGAATAAACAAAAACTCACTTATTATTCATGAGATTCTTGACATCAACAACAAACACAGAGCACATGACTGCTTTTTCTCTCCAGCCTCCCTCATCTATCTCTCTTCTCTCCTCCTCACTCCATCTTCTCTCTTCTCCTCTCTCTCTCTCTCTCCGCTGCTCCCTCTCTCCCTCTCTTTCCCATCATCTCCCTCCGTCTCTCTCAATCTCTCCTGGTCTCTCTCCCTTGCTGCCATAAACACCAACACACACACACACACACACCAGTCGCACACCCAATCGAACACACACATACACACACACACATCAGACATGCATACACACAATCATAAAACATATACACACATATATACTCCCTCCTTCAACTTCCTGCTGCAACTCCGGCCACCGCCGCCAGCCTACGTCGCCGTCGAGGTGGGACAACCACATCCCCTGCTCCGATTAACCAATACCAAATCCCCCTTCTCCATCGAAATAGATGGCAAGAAGCCCTCATCTCAAAAATCAATTGAAGCAGACGAACCATATTTCAAACCAAAGCTCTAATTTATAGTCACAAATCGAGTTATGTGAGAGAGGAGAGAGAGCCGTGCAGGAGTTACATAATGAGTGTGTGCAAACAAATCAATTGAAGAAATCGATTTTGGGCTTGATTTGTATCTAGGATTTCAAATCAAGGGATTTGATCTTCAAAGATATACAAGGAGAGTCTGCAGTTTGAGAGAGAGACGGGGGAGGAGAGATTTTACTAAGGGGGGAAATGAAATTTCGGTGAAGGGGGGATAAAATTTGGGGAAAAGGTATAAGGGGGAAATGAAGTTTTTTTATTTATGTGTATTATTATATATAAATTTTCATTTTATTATAAATTAAGGTAACACAAACAATTTAATTTTTTTTACTTTTTAATAGATCACTAAGATTAAAAAATCTTGGCATTAGTATATTTGAAAATATTATTTTATATTTACTAAAATTATTTTATATTTTATATTTATTAAAATTATTTTAAATTTTATCAATATGTTATATAAAATTTTAATAAAATTAAATATAAGTGCATAATTATAATATTATAATATTCATTGGATTTAAATAATAAGTTGCAATTTTAAATAAATTAAATAGTTTTAGCAATGTTTAAATTAATATGTGTTCATATTTGGTACAATTTTATTAATTATATTATAAATAAGACATTTAACTTAAGTATATAAAATTTATGATATATTTATATATAATTTTGATTTTTTTTCAACTACAACTTAGAAAAATATATTTATATTATGTATATGTACAAATATATATATTGATAATAATTAGTAGATACTTTTATGGTTGGAATAAGAGTTACTAGTATGCTTTCTTGTTTAAAAGTGAAAGGGGAAATGAAATATTGATGTTATATTTTTGGACGATCCAACCGTACGGATGATGTTATATACTGATTTTAGTGATGTGTAGAAAAAATTAGAAAAAAACAAATCATTCATGTATGATATTTTAACGGTCAACTGTTAAAGTACTACTTGGTCAAACTAGTATAATTTTGGAATAATATTTTTTTTTAAATTTTTTTTTCGACGATCCAACCGTACAGATGTTAATATCTAATGATTTTAGTGATGTGTACAAGAAATTAAGAAAAAAGAAATCGTTCTTGTACGTGTTTATAATATAAATCCGCCAAAAGTACTACTCCCTCTAACTAGTGTCGTACCGATTGAACATGATCTATTTTTTAAAAAATATTTTTGGACGATCCAACCGTACGGATGATGTTATATACTGATTTTAGTGATGTGTAAAAAAAATTAGAAAAAAACAAATCATTCATGTATGATATTTTAACGGTCAACTGTTAAAGTACTAATTGGTCAAACTAGTATAATTTTGGAATAATATTTTTTTTTTAAATTTTTTTTTCGACGATCCAACCGTACAGATGTTAATATCTAATGATTTTAGTGATGTGTACAAGAAATTAGGAAAAAAGAAATCGTTCTTGTACGTGTTTATAATATAAATCCGTGTTTCACATGGATTTTAAGCTAGTATATATTAACAAAAAAATTATATATTTTATTATTTATAAAATTATATGTAAAAATGGGACTATTGGGGTTTTGTAAAATTATATGTAAAAATTGTCTGAAGTTTCTTCAGACAATGGTTTTGTAAACCGTTGTTAGAATCAGACAAGTGTTTATTCAAACTGTTGTGTGACATCCATTTAAGTAACAAAAAAAAAACACTTGTCTGTTTTTAACAACGGTTTATGAAACACTTGTCTGACCTTTCTTCAGACAACGGTTTTATAATTCCGTTGTGTAAAGCCTCTGCTTTACTCCTTCTAATAGACAATGGTTTTAGAAACCGTTGTGGAAGTTCTTTCAGACAACAGACAGATTTTGCAAAAAAAAAAACCGTTGTGTGAAAATTTCAAACAATGCTTTTACTGCCGACCATTGTCTGATAAGTATTGTCTGTTTCAGTTTTTCTTGTAGTGTATAATCATAGCACGTCTAACTTTTCCATTAATTTAAATATTGTGTCCTCATGAATCTGGTTTTACCACAACTTTTTATAATCATTTTCTCATATTATATAGATGTAACATATCATGACTTATTTATATGCACTCAAATCTTATTACAACAATTATAAAATTTTGCGTGAATTTTTAAGAGGGATAATAGATATACACAAGAACGAGTTTTAATATGAAAAATTTAATATTCATACCCCAAATACAAAATGAAACTTAAATTATTAACTTATATGGATATTTCAACAATATTGCATATATTGACTAATCCAAAACTTAGAGAATAAACTTACTCCAAAAATAACATAACCATATGTAAAAATTCAGAATTAACCTTTCCGAAAATAGACAATTTGCATCATGTAAAAATTTTTATTTCAAAAAATGTAAAATATGAAACTTATAGATAATCAAACAAGTTTTTCAGAATGTTAAACCTCTTAAAAATTGAATTAGTAACGAATTCAGAATAAATTAAATCGTGGCCTGCTATAATTGAAAAACAATAAGCTACGGGACATATCTAATTTACATTTTTTAAATTAATAAACATCATAAAAGATAGTAAAATATGATTATTACTTAAAGGTCTGGAAAAGATATTTCCGAATTGATATTACACATAATTTTCGGATGTATATTCAATTTTATATGATTTTTCAAAGTTGTAGTATCCTATTTCCAAAGTCACACCAACAATGTATACTTATGGCAGAATTTCATGAACGTACATGTAGAATCTCAAAAATTCTAAACTACGAAAGTTATAGAGAATTAAGATATATTTCCGAAAAGTCTAAAATTATTCAATTTCAAGGTAAAACGAATTTAATATAATTTTTTATGAGAAATACTAACTAGCATAATTCAAGCATATAAATTTAGAATAATATCATGAAAATGAATAGAGTGATAAAAGGGACGCATACCTCAAAATCTTAATGTATGATTACCAATTCTCTAAAATTTCAAATTCGCACCATAAGTATCCTTCAAATTTAACTTGAGTATTGAAAAGAACCTTGCAACTTATGTGTTGTAACAGAAAATACCCATAAACGATTAACCACTTGCACTTGGACCCAATTCAACCCATCAAAATAAATTTTAAACCTTGTCTTCTTGAATGCAAGATGCACCAACATACTAACGGAACGGAAGAGCAAGTATAAAGTGTTATAAAACTATTATTTAATGTAATTATTAAGAATAAGTGATGAAACAAAAATATTCATTTAACCTTTTTTAAAAATGACATATTAAATGGAACCGAAGAATACGTCATTTTTATTGATTTGGTTATACTGTATTCAATCAGTAAAAGAAATGCACAAATTTTAATTAATACTAGAAAGCATATAGACACGTGATATTATATATAAATTCTTTAATGTATTCAATAAATTAAACGTGGTATATATTCGATGAATTAAATATATTTCCCGTCATCTGAGAGTGACTTAAGTAATGGGTTGTCATCACATGCACAAGAAAACACGACACGAAAATGATACAAATTTTTAGTGTTTATATTTACATTTTCAGTACACGAACACGAACGAAACTATACGAACACGAAGTACACGATCAAATTTAGTATCGTGTTTGAGTTTACTCTTTGGGTATACACACGACAAGATACGACACGACACGACACGACACGATACGACATGACACGAAAGTACACGACATAATTAATTAAATAAAAATAATTTAAAAAATATATTAATATATTATAATAAATCATTTATGTATAATTTAATGTTAACATTAGAATTTTAGAAATAAAATTAATATAATATTAATTAATATATGTAAATAAATTAATTATCAATATCTGAAATTAATAAAATATATATATATATATATATATATTTTCCCATTTTCGTGCACTTTTTGTGTACTTTCGTGTCGTGTACACTAAAATTATACGGAAAGTTCGTATATTTTGTGTCGTTTCATGTTATATCATTTTTTCGTGTGGTATACGTGTTTGGATTTCAGGTACACGAATTCATTTCGTGTCGTGTTCGTGTAACATGTTCAAGTACACGAAACACGAAAGTGCACGACACGATACGAAATGCCAGGTCTACTTCAAACAGTTGTCTATCATAAAATTATTCTGCTACCTTATCATGTACTCACCATGTATATCAGATTCTGATCTAGTAGTTCTCGAATCAATTCGACATCATCTTCTCGAAGATTTGGATATTTTAGGTTCATTTATCGATACTAAGTTATGCAGTGATCCGATTTATCATTGCCATGTTAGCTTAGATGATCTTTTACTGATGAACCTATCAGTGAAATGCTTTTGTTCAATTTTGATTCCTTTATAAATACAAGTTCGAGCAATAATTCGAATTTACAGTGGGATTTAAGTTTTGAGAATCTTTTCATTCAAGAAAATAATACTGAAAGTCCTTTTTTTTTTATACAGATCGCATTTGTGAACATGCATTATCTCAAGAGTACGATGCCCAAAAAAGTGGAAGTAGTGGTAGTGCCTCGAACTCATTACCCCCCACAAAGCAACAGAGGTGTGAGGCGACGGCCGTGGGGAAAGTTTGCTGCTAAAATTTGAAATCCAACTAAGAGAGACTCAAGAATATGGTTGGGAACTTATGACACACCCGAATATGTTGCATTGGCTTATGATAGAGCTTCTTTTAAGTTCCGATGCTCTCGTGCTAAGGTTAATTTTACGGATATGCCGGAGCCAATAGGTATTGATGCCAAATGCCATTCACCCGAGCAAGCACCTTCGACCTCCTCCTCGTCCTCGACCTTATTCGAAGAACATGAGTCATCCAAAAAAAGGCGAAATGTGTAACATCTTTAGCTTAAATGGTAACCTAGAAATTAGTTATTATAATCATAATAGCCTATGATAATCATAAGACACGTATTGTAATATCAGTATCTTTGTATATTGAAGTGTACCTTAGCTGCAATTTAGGGATTTTAAATTATAATTTTGGTAATTGCCAATTAATGCTAATGTTGGATAAATTGGAAAAAGATCAGAAATTTAGCTATGTTTAATCAGCGCTATGCTACTTAGAACTTACCTTCGTATTGTTAGTGAATCTATGAATTATAAATCCTGTGAAAATTCGGATTGAATCCATGTTAAATAGAAAAAAACAAATACTTTGAATTAATTCGATCACTTAGCATGAAATAATTTATAAGATGGCAAAATTAATAAACCCTAAATGAGTTACGTTAACGCTTACTGATGCATCTTCATCATTGTATCATACATAAAAATATGGTCCTAAATTTATTTATTCACACCCTTTTTATTTTTAATTATTTAGACCGAAATACAGTGTTTTTAATATTATATATTTTAATGATCAAATGTAAAATTTAGGATATTTGTATCCAAAAAACAACAAATAAGTTTATGATATGCATATATAAACACCCAATAAATGTTGGAAAATAAAGAATATTGATAATTATATAATTCTAATATGTATGTATACATGTACTCTCTTTTTTCATGTAATTTACAGATATAATTTTATAATATCTTTAATTATAATAAATAAACTGATAATTATTAACCTATTATTTTTTATATGAATTAATAAACTTAACACATAATTTGTCATATTAAGTAAAAATAGATAAAATATTAAAACAAACAAATCAATAAATTAACCAAACCATACCTATATAGTTGGAGGAGTAATTTAATAGTTGAAAAATATTACGTACTCCAAAAATTGTCCAAATGATGAGCTGTATTTGAGATTATTTTCTGCACCAGGAGGATATTTATATTAAAATATATATGTATATAATATTTTTTCCCATATTACATATCATGCATGATGCATGCATGCGCAATGCAATACAATAGATCAATAAATTAGATAAATCAATATAGATCCTGTAAAATATATGTAGGAAGATTTGGTCGGTGACTCGTTGGCACGGTGCGACGGGGTTATATACATTCCTTCGTTAACTACATACTCACACATCTGGGAGACTTACTTGATCGTTTCCTACGCATACAGCTACTCACATTATTAAATTTTAGTTATGCAACTCTTATTTCAACAAAGAGTACTCTAAAATGAAAACATGAAAAAATGAAAAATGTTCATTCTAGCTGCCTTTATGATAGAATACATGCTGCAGTAGTTGACTAAATAATGTTGATATTTGTGGTATTTTTTTGTGAAATTAGAAAATTATATATAATCCCAGTTTCAAAATAATTCGAAATCATATATATTGCCAAATATGTAATTATAATTTTTGTAATTATAGTTTTTGTAATTTAGCCAAGGATTCTTCAACAATCTTGTAAGAGAAAAAGTCAAAAAGGATTTCAGGTTGCCGCCTCTGTCCTTCCCAAGACTTAGTTTCCAGTCTCACTCCAACGTATTCTTTTAATATTTCATTGTCCCTCTACTTTATATTAGCCAGGGTGTTGACAGGCAGTGCATACGCCACAGAAGCTCTGAACTGAGCCACAAGCAGATGTTCCATCTGCTCCCAGAACCTTATGGAATTTGATGGGAGCCTCTTAAACTACTAATGGGCATTTCCAGTGAGGATAACTGCCAACAACCGACACATCATAGGGGCTTCCACCTGGTACACTTCCATTTTTGTAGTAAACTTGCTTAAATACTCGACACGATCCGAACTTCCATCGAACTTCAGGTCTCCATTCATCCTATAAAACCTGGGCAGAGGTTATTGTTTCACCTTTTGAGTGAATGGGGAAGCTATTGCCAACCCAGATTGGAACTTCTTTCTGGCTTTGTCCAGAACCTGCCTCAACTCTTCAAACTTCACCTTTTCAGGTTCCTCATCATGTAAGTGGAACCTCCTCTTCGATCTGATTCTAGGGAACCCTTGGCCTCTGGTGTGTGTTGGGAGCTATCTCCCTGTTCGAGTAGCTCAACACTGAGTTCTTTGTTTGACTGAGCTTTCTATCCATAGCTCGGGTTTTGGAGTGATGTTCACCTTTCTTTTATCTCCTGGGAGCTTCAGCCTTAGACCTTCTTTGTTGGTCCTTCTCAGCCGATTTCTTACTTTTCAGTTTGTAACAGAGGTCTTGGTCATTGTTCTTAATTTTGTGGCGAAGGTCCTGGTTACTTAATTTATTTTCCAGCCTATCAAACACACTGATGGTAAGGCTAGCGGAACTTGCACGTTCCTATTACTCCTTTTCGATTGACTTTTCTGCACGAGACCTTCTTTTAGCCTTTTTTCCATCTTGATTTTTCTTGGTCACTTCACTTTCAAGTTCCTTCCCCCCTTCACCACTTTCAGAATCAAACACCAACTGCTTCAGGGTCACAGTCTTTTGTTTTAGTTTCTTTCCAAAGGAAGTTGACTTTAACCACCTTTTTTCCTTTCTTTTGGGGCTTCTGCTCCAATGTCTCCACCCTTTTGCCAAGTTTCTACATAAAGTTCATATATCGTTCAAAGTGACTTCAAGTTGAACATCTCTTTCAGATAAGGAAAATGGTAGTTGTTGTAGAGAACGAACTGAGGTGGCAGAGATCCAAAATACAAAGATGCAATCACAGATGATTACACCGGCCAAGTACTTTTGATTATCAACGAATACTCGAGTTACACGTGCTCTCCTTACGTGTGAATATTTTCGGAACCCCCTGCCAGTTACCTACATACCCTATTTATAGTGATCAAGTCCATATATAGTTCTAGGTATTCATGACTCTGTAAATGAGTGATCAGTTTTGTATGCTAAGGTTTATCTTCTGATTGAATGCTTATCTTGAGGTATTTGAGTTGAAATGAGAGTCTAAACTGGCTAGGACTCCTTGAAAGCTCTCTTTTGATGAATATCTGACTATAAATATACATGCACATATATTTATGATAATTATCCTTGATTTAATATGTTTTTTCTTATAATTATCTTCTGTAATCGTGGAGAAATCATCTCCTAAAGATCAGGTAAAATAGTCTAAGCGGAAATGTATGTCCTTCCCGGAGATGTGCAGAAGCTGTTTTGAAAGCTATTTTCGGGAACCTGTCCGATAAAACACGGAACCTGTGTTCTGGGAACTAGAACATGTTACGACCTCCCGGATGAACACTCAGCTTCATTAGCCTCTTGGAATCTCTCTAAAATAGGTTCTAGCCTTGATATAAGTTGAAACTCTCTAGATATTGGAACCTCTGCACTACTAAGAGGTCGTTTCGTTGACACGAACTTATCCGAATATTTCAAATGCCTAGGAAGTGATAATTAATATTACTATTTGATTGCATAAAATAAGCTAAACAGAATTGTCTGGGAAGTAGAAATACCTGCATATTATAGAAAATCACTTACCCACCCCTTCCTAGGTAATTGACACTTCTTGTATCACACATCACTTAACCTCGAAAACTTAAAATATAATAAAAGAAAATTAAGATTTTGTTTTTTAATAAAACTCATTTACAAATAAAAACTAAGATTTATTTATTATTATAATATATATATTTTCATAGTAATTTTATTATAAAATTTTAGTCTTTTTTATTATTAATAGTTTCTAATTTTTTTTGTAAATTTTATTTTTTTATATTTTTTAATTTCATTAATACCTTTTTTTATAAACTAAATTATTGGTATATTTATTTTTTAACTACTTCAATTTATTTTTTAAATTATCATTGTTACGATTTTATGCAAATAAAAAGTCTTAAAATAAGTATAATCCTTCATAGATAATTTTTTTCAATTACATAAATAAAAATAATTTGAAGTTAATATTAAAGTATATGTAATTAGTTAATAGTTGAAAAAATATAATAATAATTAAAAAAATAATTTTCAGTAAGAACACAATAATCATTTAAAGTGTATTACATAAGAAGTAAATAGTTAAATAAAAAAATTAAATAATATAAAAGAAACATATATTCAAGAAGTATAAAATTTAATTTTGTGAACCAAACATATTTTTTTATACTTTCTAGGTATTTTTAATAGAAAGGAAGTAGAACTTTTTGTAGGAAATAACTTTTCATATGTAACCAAACAAGTACTAAGCCATTTTTCCCGGGTGCTTCCTCACTCTTGAGTGGTTTCTCACCCTCTGAACTTTCTCAACAGCCTCCATGGGTGACTATATAATTCTCCTTATATCTGACCTCAAATATAAGTCTAAATCTATCTCATAAGAGATTTTGTACACAACATTTAGTAATATTCTTTTAATATAGAGTAAGATTTGCAATAAATTCCTATTAATTAATGATATTTGCTCTAAAGTTATAATTTTTCATAAAACTCAGTGCGGAAGGGAATTTAATATAATTATATATTATATTTTAGCATTATATTTTATCATATTATCATTAGTTCATTACACTTGCATAACAAAACCCCTCTATAATACCTACACGATGGAATTATTTATTTATGGATTTTTTTAAATTTTGTAATTTTTATACCTAAGGACAGGTGAATCAATATGATCCGGTAAAATATATCTAAAGATTTGGTCGGTGGACGCGGATATATATGTAATTAAATAATGGCCTCACCATATATTTGTTTCATAAACACGTGGGGGGTGCTTTAATCGTTCTTTACGCATATCCATTATTTTGTTAATCCTTAAGTTAATTTAGGGTTGTTCGCTATAGATTATATTTTTAAATCATTAATAATATATTTTTTTAATTACTTGGGTGGTGTTATTATAGTCTTTCACGGAAACATTTTTTAAAACGACAAAATTAAACAATTTAAGCTACTATAAGTTCTCTTAAAAATGACTTTCTATTGAGAAATATATTAGGATATTGCTAAAATTAAAATATTTTATATGAATATGATATGTTTTCATTATTAAGAGATATTATATGTGATTCGATTTAAAAAGAAAAAAAAAGCACAATGAAGATGAATTTGTACTGGATTTGTAGAAGAGACTGTCTCAAACCAAAAACAATAAAAGTAGAGATTTTCACAAGAATCATGACAAACAATAATGATTGCAACCATGACAAAGATGGTGACAAGGACAAAGATGATAAAGACAAGGATAAAGAAATAATCATAATGAGAAATCTGATTTAAATGGGTGATTATGGTGATTGAAGCGGGTGATTCTATTTTTTTAATTTTGACAAACTCTCGATTTTGAGCATCGCGAGTTTGAGGGAAGATGTTAACATATATGCTAATATATTATTATAGGAAAATATGAGGTTTGCCTTTATTATTATTAGGGAGAGTTACCTTTATTATTATTAGGGAGAGTTACCTTATTATATTAGTTTCCTTAATTATTGATTAGGTATTTGTTATATAAACAATTGTGATACTGTAAAAAAATTAAGTCTTATGCCTTCAAAATTCAATGAAAAGAAGAGAATTTGAGATTATTTTATCATGGCATCAGAGTCAGGTTAGATTATTTGCGAGTGTAGGTAAGATGAAGGAGACAAGAAGTGAGGGAGAAACTAATTTTCAAGAGAGAAAATAAAACTATATAGAGAGTTTAGTGAGAAAAAAAATTATTATAAGAGTTTGTGAGATGCGAAAAAAAGAGATATTCACGAGAGATCATGCGTACGAGAATGACCTACAAGAGTTTGTGGGTTCATTTAAAAATAAAAATAAAAATTCTGCGAGAGATCGTGGATGTGTGAAAGAAAAATATTCTTGTGAGAGTTCGTAGTTGTGACGATAAATAAAAAGATCATATGAATGATTTAGTGACAGACGACAATGATGAAGAAGACGACAAATAAGATGATGAAATTCGAAGAATTGAAATTTTTTATTTGTGCAAGTTTGACATTCAAAATCTTCATCCTCCAATTTGAGGGAGGGTGATAAGAGATATATTAGTATATTGCTGAAATTAAAATATTTTATAAGAATATGATATGTTTTTATTAGTAAGAGATATTATAATTGTTGATCAAGTTCAGTAATATATATATATATATATATATATATATATATATATATATATATATATATATATATATATATATATATATATATATATATATATTGAATTATTACGAAGGAGAAAGATGGGAGATTGAGAATTTTATTGTAAACTTATTTAAATCATATCATTGTATTTTGTTATTACTAACCTTCTAGTTATTTTTTTTTAAAAATTACCAGCAAAATCAAGAAAATATTTTTTAATTCCTTTTTTTTTTTGTATCATATGGCACGAGAGACCTCGCGGATGGACTTGCTTATAGCATGGAGGACCAAAGAAGTGGAGATTTTTTCTGATAATTGGGTATAATTTAGGGGTTGATTGGTTTGCGGAAGGGTATGAGATTAGAATGAGAAATCAGATTGGGGTGGTATGTGATTTAAGTATCATTCTTCATAACACGTATTTGGTTGAGTGTTGAAATGAATTTATTTCATTAAAATGAATGATTCCTCATACCCATGTTTCATGCCGACCTCCCTCTTGAGTATCAAAACTCATACCTTATGGGTTTAATTTATGAGTTTTAAATGTAATTTTTTTCAACCAAACAGAGGTATGGAGTTGTAATGATAGAAACCCATACCTGATACCTAAATATCATGAATCAAAAGACTCTTAAGTTCTACGTACAGACTAAAAAAATAAAAATATATATATGAATTTTGTTGCAGAATATTTGCCCAAGCAGTTTTTTTTTGCGAAAATTTTTCCATGCAGTTGTGCGCGGGTATTTCTATTAAAATTACCTGACCGCTCCCACCGATACAATAAATCATTTTGTTAAGATGAACGATAAAAACCAATATACATGGCCCAAAAAAACTTATTCCATTGGCCCAATCAAGTGGTGCTGGAGTTTTCTGAATATTACCAACTTACGGAAGTTTTAAAAATAAAACAAATCCATAAACACACACAGATATAAACCATATATGACTCTATACATAAGTGGTCTCCTTCCTTGTTAAATCCTGATCGAAAACTGGTCGAAATAATTTGTTTTTTTAATTACTCATGAGGTTTCACTTAAACTGTGGCTGAGACAACAAGTCGAGCAATTTCTCCTGAGCTGCTACTGTTGATATTGTTTTAGCTTAGCTTTCTGGTGGAATTACATGTATACTTTTTTTTTTGAGTAAGTATTAATTTAATAATATAAAGTCATACGACATCTATAAAAATAATAACGTTGAACAAATATAAAACATAAACAATGGAATAACGATTAACTATATGTATACTTAAACATGCATCTTCGTCCAATTGTTACAATACACCGTTTCCAACAATTTTATATGAATATCAAAATACATATACCACTTGTATTTGACAAAATTTACTCCCACTTAATATATTTATACACCTATATGTCGGGTATAATTAACAACTACACAGCAACAATATAGCAGTTATATGAACAATTAACAAGAACATGTAGATTAAACCAATTAACAAAACAAACAACGAAGGTAGAAACAAGATATATAAATCAGTAACTGTAAAAGCAAGAGAAAAAATAGAATACTTAGCTCTAACAGATGCTTTATGCATACACTGATAGAACCAAAAGAACAGTTGAGTCGTCAAGCCTTACTAGAAGTCTTGACTGTTCTTGAAGAGATTATTGCTCTACTACGCTGTGTTGGGTTGCAATAATATCACTTTAAGATAAAACAGCATAGAGTACTTCGTCCACAAATCGATACATAGCACTTAACAGCGACCTGCACCTCAGTTCACCCAGAAAACCTATGTAAAATCTGTATAATATAAATGTGGAAGATACAGAGTATAGCTGCTAGGGTTTTCTCAAACTTGTGTCAAAATTCCTCCTCCTCTATCTCCAACATTTTTATGTATATATAATACAATAAAACGTAACAGCAGATAAAACATTAATTAAAATAATTATTTTGACTTAAAAATCATTTAATAGAATATATATCAGAATCAGTAACAGTTATCAGAGTTTACTGTCAAACACTGACAATAACTTTCATCAGAGTTTACTGTCAAACACTGACAATAACTTTGATCTGAGTTTACTGTCCAACACTGACAATAACTTTGATCTGAGTTTACTGTCAAACACTGATAGTAACTTTGATTTGAGTTTATTGTCAAACACTGATAGTAACTTTGTATACCCTGATCCTGACAACAACTTTGTATACACTTATGCTGACAACAACTTTGTAGACACTTATGCTGACAATAACTTTGGATACACTATCCTAACAGTAACTTTAGTATACTATGACAGTAACTTTGATTCAATATTCATATTAAAATAATATTTAAAGTCATAATTAATTTAATTAATCATGTAATAAAACTCATCGCCCATGTCACCTCACGTACGCGAGACGCCGAGACATTCACCTAAATCACCCTTCGACCCGGCACGAGGCGAGGCATGGTGTGGCGTGACGAGGCGGCGATGCGCGTGTGTGCGCGAGCGCGAGGGCACACAATTACACCATGCACACTCATATGCCTTAGTAGTTTACACTATCCTTGCACATATATGCATATAAAGGACCCACACCCGTATTATATTTTCTATGTGGGACAAATACATTTAACCCATTTCAAGTAAGCAAATTCTACTCAATTTATCTATGAATTAAAATAAGAAAATATCTTAGATCCAAACCTAAAAGTTTAAGTCCTCATAGCAAGGAACAACTTCCATTAGTTAGTTTCCAGAAATTACATCAAGAACATATATAAAATATGTCTTAAACTTTCCATTTTCTAATAATCCCCCATAAATCCATACAGAAATGCATATCAGGTTCTACTCATGACTTACTTTTCAGAGTTGGTACCCGTCAAGGTTTGAACTCTCTTAAGTCCTCTACTTCGATGACTACCAGATATAGATGGAATGTTTCACCTTGAATCTTTATCCGTTTGTGTGTAAGCACACTCCATAGACGACGACAAGTCAAAGGCTATGGTGCCGATCTACGGCTTGGAGACGTTAATGGTCATGTCTCGATCCTGTTCGTCGAATGCTTCGAGGAATAACCCTATCCTCTAATTGCGATTACACAATAATATTCACTTAGCTGGGCATCTCCAAAGATGTACTGCCAACATATCGTCTCACGACTTGACCCCATTCAGAGTTCTTAAAACTCTTGCTAACTAGAAGTTACAGTACCTCTTGAGGTTTACGGGGGAAAGACTTAGATACGTGAGTATCCATATATTTATAGTAGAGGTACTACCGAATCACCCTCACAACTTGTTATTACCACATTGAATATACTTCGAGGGATCTCCTCTCAAGTGTATTGGGTTTGCGCTGTTGATGACTCAAAATGGGTTGTCAGTCCCATTCACAACCTCGACTTAAGGACAACAGCATGCTCAAGTCCCTTAGTCAAAGGATCAGCAAGGTTATCTTGAGTTCCAATAAACTCAATAGCAATAATCCTATCAGACACCAAACCCCTTATAGACTTTAGTCTAACTTGGACGTGTCTCTTTATTTTCACATTATACTTCTTACTGTTTATCTTGTCGATAGTTGTACGACTATCACAATGAACAATAAGAGCAGGAAGCGGTTGGCTTACTACAGGAATCACAGACATAAGTCCATGCAACCATTCAGCCTTCGTCCTCGTGACATCTAATGCACACAACTTAGCCTCAAAGATAGACCGAGTTACAATAGTCTGTCTAGCAGAATTCCAGGATATAGCTCCACCCGCAAGGGTAAATACGTATCCAGTCACTCCATTAGAACCAAATTTCTTAGTTATCCAACTTGCATCACTATATCCCTCTAGCACTCCAGAAAAACTCCTGTAATACAAACCAAGGTAGATGATGCCTTTTAGATATCTAAGCACTCTATCAAGAGCATCCCAATAAGTCTTGTTTGGACAGCTTGTATACCTAGCTAACTTAGACATAAAAAATGAAATATCTGGTCTAGTACCATTAGCAAGATATTGCAAACTTCCAATAATATGAGAATATCTTAATTGAGACACAGGAACCCCTGACTTATTCTTAACAAGTACAACTTTTGAATCATATGGTGTGCTTGCGATTCTACAATTTGAATAACCATACTTCTCAAGTATAGATTTCTCTATATAATGAGATTGTGACAAGGTTATTCCATCAGCTGACTGAGTCAGCTTGATACCAAGAATCACGTTAGTTGTACCCATATCTTTCATTTCAAAGTGCCTTTTCAAGAAACTTTTTGTCTCTTTAATAATCTTAATATTGGTTCCAAACAACAGTATGTCATCCACATACATGCACAAAATCACTTTATCATTTCCTTTAACCTTATAGTAGACACACTTGTCACTTTCATTAACTAAAAATCTGAAGTCAAAACAGTTTCATCAAACTTTTTATGCCAGTTTCTACGAGCTTGTCTCAAGCAATAGATAGACTTAACTAATTTATAAAATTTCCTCTCATTGCCAGAAGCAACAAATCCCTCAGGTTGATCCACATAAATCTCTTCTTCAAGAGCACCATGAAAAAAGGCTGTCTTTACATCCATCTGATGGATTATAAGACCATGTACGGAAGCCAATGCTATAAGCATTCAAATTGTTATCATTCTTGCAACATGAGAGTATGTATCAAAATAGTCAATGCCTTCCATTTGCCTAAAACCCTTAGCTACCAGCATAGCCTTATACTTATTTATTGAGCCATCCAGGTTTATTTTTCTTTTGAAGATCCACTTACATCCTATAGTAGTACACCCAAGAGGGAGACCGACCAACTCCCATGTTCCATTAGAAATAATATAGTCGATTTCACTCTTCACAGCGCCTTTCCAATGCCTTGACTATGAAGAATCCATGGCCAGCCGGAAAGTCAAAGGTTCATCCTCGACATTGTAAGTGATAAAATCACTTCCAAAATCATTGACCACCTTTGCACGCTTACTCCTTCTAGGTTCCTCCACTTCGTTAGGAGTAGAGCTCCTAGCAGGATCCGCCCCCACATTTGTCATCCTTTCCACATGATCAGGAATGGAACTCGATGTGCGAGTGGGATCATCGTCAGAAATACCCTGAGGTATACCAGTCTTCATAGGGAACACATTCTCAAAGAATGTTGCATCACGAAATTCAACTATAATGTTTGCCACTATCCCATCTATGTCAGATTTTAACACTAAAAATCTCATAGCGGTAGTGGTTTCAATATAGCCCAGAAAGATGCAATCAACAGTTTTCGGTCCCAATTTCTTTATCTTGTGTTCAGGAACAAGTACCTTTGCAAGACAGCTCCACACACGAAGATACTTTAAACTAGTCTTCTTGCCTTTCCATAATTCATAAGGTGTCTTGTCCATATGTTTCAGAGGGACTCTATTTAGAATATGACAAGCCGTATTCAGAGCGTCTCCCCACATGTACTTAGGCAACCCAGAATTAATAAGCATACTGTTAATCATATCTTTAAAAGTTATGTTCTTTCATTCTGCCACCCCATTAGACTTAGGAATGTATGGTGGAGTAACCTCATGAACAATACCATTGCTTTTGCAAAATTCATTAAATGATGTACCCGTATACTCTCCACCTCTATCAGATTTCAAACATTTAAGTACTTTACCAGTTTATGTTTTAGCTTCATTTTTATACATAATGAATTTATCAAGTGCTTCATCTTTATGTTTAATCAAATAAACATGACAATATCTACTACAATCATCAATAAAGGTAATGAAATATCTTTTAGTATCCTTAGTCAAAATATCACTAAATTCACATATGTCTGTGTGTACTAAATCTAATACTTCCGAATCCCTAACAATATTATGAAAGAGTTTCCTAGTTAATTTAGCCGTCACACATACTTAACATTTAGATTTCTTTTTAATGACCTGCTTTGGAATCAACTCTAAATTCATCATATTCTTTAGAGCACCAAAATTTAGATGACCAAGGCATGAGTGCCATAAATCGGATGATTCAACACAATTTACAGAAGGAACTACATTATCATTAATAAAACTGCCCAAAACAGGCTCCATATTTATTAAAAATAAACTATCAGACAAGTAACCTTTGTAAAAAAATACACCAGTATGTGTAATTACTACTTTATTACACTTCAAAGAAAGTTCAAAACCATTCCTAATTGAACAACTTCCACTTATTATGTTTCTACGAATGTCAGGAACAAGATGCACTCTAGTAAGGGATAGAATACGCCCAGAAGCAAATTTCGGGTCCACGTTTCCTACTCCAAATACTTGAGTAGCACTAGCATTCCCCATCGTCACTGTCATGCCTTGAACCTATTATTAAGATACAAACAGAGTAATATCAATACAAATATGTACATTAGCTCCAGTATGAATCAACCATTCATTTGACAGATAAGTGAAAAGTAATGCAGGATTGTAGGTAACATACCCGTAATTGGTTTAAGAAGCAATAGCCTCACCAATAACCATGTTAACCACAGGCCCATCAGTGGTTTCGAGCACAGTATTAGCTTGTGCTACCACATTAGGTTTCTTTGCTTTCTTAGCAGGGCAGTCCTTACTCAAGTGACCAACCTGTCCACAAGACCAACATGGTTTGTTTGTCTTTGGTTTCTTAGCCTTATTCTTGTCATTTTTAGACTTGTTATTTTCCTTTTTAGTGATAGACTTTCTTTTCTGTCCAACAGTCACTACGTTCACCTTCGAACTCCCATGTTCAGCAGGCATCATATGTCTCTATTTGGACTTGTGTTGTTCTTGCACATAGATGTCCAACATCAAGTTAGTCTAGGTAATCTTTCCTTTCTGTCTTTTCAGGAAGAGAGCAAACTCTTTCCAAGACTTTGGGAGCTTTTCAATCACTGACATAACCTGAAACTTCTCAGGAAGGTCCATTCCAGACTCCTTCAAAGCATGTACCAACATCTCAAACTCATGCACTTGCTCCGTCATGGATTTAATATTCACCAGTTTGAAATCAAGGAACCGAGCCACATAAAACTTTTCTAGACCTTGTGAGTCAGTATTATGTGTCTGGTCCAGCTTATCCCATAAGAGCTTAGCAGTGTAAGAATCCGATGAATAAATACTGAACAGAGTATTCGCTAAAGCTGCCAATATTACAGCCCTAGCCGGCCACCCCATCCTTTTGTTCCCATATAGCATATGCCTTAACAGAGTCAGCCTTCTCTTGATCAACAACTGGTGAAGCATACTGCACCACCGACCATAGACCCTTTACCGTGAGTCACAGTTTCATCTTTTTCTACCAACGAGAAAAACCAACACCCCCGCCGAATTTATCAAGCATGCCCGACAAATCAATGGGCTGTGGGAAACGGTACGTGGTCCAATCAATGGTAGATGCAGTAACCCCAGACCCAGAACCAGTAACACCAACAACAGGAGTTTCAGTTTCGTTAACCATCTTGTTAATTAATAATATATAACATATAATCTCTTCAAGATTTTTGGGTATAATTAACAACTACACAGCAACAATATGGCAGTTATATGAACAATTAACAAGAACATGTAGATAAAACCAATTAACAAAATAAACGACGAAGGTAGAAACAAGATATATAAATCAGTAACTATAAAGACAAGAGAAAAAATAGAATACTTAGCTCTAACAGATGCTTTATGCATACACTGATAGAACCAAAAGAACAGATGAGTCATTAAGCCTTGCTAGAACTCTTGACTGTTCTTGAAGAAATTATTGCCCCACTACGCTGTGTTGGGTTGCAGCAATATCACTTTCAGGATAAAATAACACAGAATACTTCGTCCATAGATACGTAGCACTAAACAGCGACCTGCGCCTCAGTTCGTCCAGAAAACCTATGTAAAATCTATATAATATGAATGTGGAATATACAGAGTATAACTGCTAGGGTTTTCTCAAACTTGTGTCAAAATTCCTCCTCCTCTATCTCCAATGTTTTTATGTATATATAATACAATAAAACGTAACAGCAGATAAAACATTAATTAAAATAATTATTTTGACTTAAAAAGCATTTAATAGAATATATATCAGAATCAATAACAGTTATCAGAGTTTACTGTCAAACACTGATAGTAACTTTCATCAGAGTTTACTGTCAAACACTGACAGTAACTTTGTTCTGAGTTTACTGTCCAACACTGACAGTAACTTTGATCTGAGTTTACTGTCAAACACTGACAGTAACTTTGATCTGGGTTTACTGTCAGACACTGATAGCAACTTTGATAGCAATTTTGTATACACTTATGCTCACAGCAACTCTGTAGACACTTATGCTGACAGTAAATTTAGTATACTCTGACAGTAACTTTGATTCAATATTCATATTAAAATAATATTTTAAGTCATAATTAATTTAATTAGTCATGTAATAAAACTCCCCACCCAGGTCGCCTCACGTACGCGAGACGCAGAGACATTCGCCCAAATCGCCCTTCGACCCAACCAGATTCGAGGCCGCGGCGGCGTGTGTGTGTACGCGAGGGCACACAATTACACCATGCACACTCACATGTCTTAGTAGTTTACACTTCCCTTGCACATATATGCATATAAAGCACCCACACCCATATTACATTCTCTATGTGGGACAAACACATTTAACCCATTTCAAGCAAGCAACTTATACTCAATTTATCTATAGATTACACTAAGAAAATGTCTTAGATCCAAACATGAAAGTTTAAGTCCTCATATCAAAGAACAATTTTCATTAGTTAGTTTCCGAAAATTACATCAAGAACATATATAAGATATGTCTTAAAATTTCTATTTTCTAACACTATATATGAGGTATTGCATATTTTCACATTCATAAATTTTAGTGTTTGTCCAAGCTTCTTATTGGACAAGATCATATGAATTTAAATACGTGAAAAAATTTAGTGTTTTTCCAAGTTTCTTGGACAAAATATGAATTCAAATTAAATACATTGTTTCCATGCAAAACAGACAGTAGACAATATTAGATATGAGATTAATATACAATAAATATTTATAAATTAATATATATTTATAATATTTATGGGACTACAAATTTCCACTATAAAAAAATTTTAATGAAAAATTTTCCTATGGCAATTGATTATAAATCCGGCTAACCTTAACCTATGGCAACATTTTTTCAAAGACTAACTTCTACTTTGATGTTTACTGGTTTGTTTTCTCGCACTGAGATTGGGATATTATGATATAACAGTTGACTGAGCCATTTTTTTAAAATCATTTATCTATTATAATTTTATACCAATAGGAAAAGACAGTTATAAGAAGCGTGGATAGTAACCGTATAAATTTATAAAAATTTCTCGTATTAATCTTATTCATGAAATTAAATTTATAATGGATTAGATAAATTCAACAAACCATTACGAGGAAAAGGATATTTTTTTATATAATATTGTTTAATTTATCCCACATTAACCAAAATAAGTTACTTGAATTCTCGCAAACCCTTCATCGGTATTGTTTGTTTGGGTACACCTTTTTGTTTGATCTTTCCAATCATCTTGTGCAAATGGGTTTTCTTCATGTTACTCGTGTCTCCACTTTCTTACAAGGAGACAAATATTATTCCATCTTACAAAAGCATTTGCATGCATCTTTTTATTGTTTTAGAAGTAATATGTATGGGAGAATTATTATTTAAATAATTAAATTGCAGATAATTTATTTCACATATTTTAATATATATTATATTATATATGTATACATAATACATATTATTGCTCCTGTTCCTTTCACGGTCAAGACGACCACAGCAAGATCAAGTTCGAAAAGCTAGTAAAATCCATGCAGCAGCTTATTCACATTGTTTAGCTGTAAAATCCAAAAATGAAGTCAAGCAAAATAATGGATGGACAGGGATATAAAAATCTTGCGATAATTTAGTGCGATTGGCAGTCAACAAATAATGGATTGGAATGAGATCAGAAGTTAAAAAGTATTCATATTTTATTCAATTGTGCTCAAGTTTATCTCCTGAAATTCTTCATTTCTTTAAATATAAAAAGAAAATTAGCCAGCCTCTACAAATAATTATATATATACTTACATAATTAAGCATGTGTTCCAACATCTGTGTTGAAGTGAATTAACATGTTTATTAATTTTCAGTAGCTAATTGTTAAGCACGTATAATATCCATTAATTTAGGTCATATAATTTTACTCCTGAGTACTGTAGGAATAAATTATCATTAGAGTAACAATTATCCGATCTCTAATCTATTAATCTTAAAATAAATAGTTTGGATAAAACTAGAATGTATCTTCGGTAAAATCTTTTAAGTATTATCATGTGATCACATTCCAACTCAATAACTCAATAAAATAAAATTCTTGGATAAAATTGGAACTTAAATGTTGATATTTAGGGTGGTACTTTTTAACTCAATAACGAAATATTAAAAGAAAGAATAAAATATAATATAGGTCTCAAATTCTGTTCCAAAAAATATTCTCAAATGACGTGAATTTGATAATATGTTATATTATATAATGTTTAAATTGTTTAAATCTATAAAATTATAGATAATTCATTATTATTAATTAAATTAGAACTAATGGATCTGAATGTAACATAATATGTTTATGTAGCTTCATTCCAAAAGGCTGTTACATATATTTCTACGCAATAAAGAAAGAATCAGAGAACCATGAAACTGCAGTTCAAAAGGATAATTCATCATCCTTTTGGAGTATAATGCAAGTATCATGTATGAATCAGTCTCTCCTGTAATTTCAACAAAAATGTTAATGAAACCCTTTTCATTTTGATCATAGTTAGTTGATAAAATTGATATGATGTATTATAGAATGCTGGTCTAATTCTGTTTTACAGGACTTCTGATATATATCATCAGTATAACAAGCTATTAACTCGAAGCCAGTTTTGTGCAGAATGATTTCTGGAGTTTGATAGTTTTGTACAGAATGATTTCTGGAGTTCGATTTAATAGGAGATCTTTTAGGATCTTTAATTATTCGAATTTATCTAATATATATATGTGAATATATTATATTAGAGTTCAAAAATATCATCTCAAACGTATTTTATTTATGCAAAATATTTTCCTACTTAATTTATAGGGATTTGTTTCTTATCTCAAAGTTTATCCTTTAATAAACCATATATATATATATTCAAACTTATATTGAGGCTGTTTTTTAAACATATTATCTTCTAAGTCTTCCTCAGTATTCGATGGTTTGAACAAGTTTTATTTAAATTACCTTATCTAATTTGAATGTTACTTTTAAAGAACGTTGCAAATTGTATTTGTTAATTCGAGTAGTCTTGTTTTGTCTATATATATATATATATGACTGTATATATTTTATTATGAATTACTAAACCTATACACACATATTTTCAAACTCAAGTTTTTTTAGATAACATCTTTTGAGCTCTAATATTATATATTATATATCTATACGTGAAGAGTTCTTAGTTTGAGTTGTATTATTTTATTCACTTGTGTTATTGAGTTGTAATTGGTTGTGACTGGATAACTAGTCTTGTAAAACAGGGTTCAAGGAAATTGTGGCTAGAGAAATCTGTATTAGGGTAGTATAGAGTTTAGAGAGTAGGATATTTCAAGGAACAAGAGTTTCAACAAGGTAGTATCAGTTGCAAGGGTTGAAGGGAGGAATATTATTGTAATATGTAATCATGGTTTATATTAATTAATAATATTTTCTCTTACCAGTTAATAAGAGATGGAGAGGTAGAACCCAATCTAAATAGGGGTCGAATTGATTAACAGATGTGTTGTTAGTTACTTTTTCTATACCGCATTCATATAATGACTAGCTGATAGTGATTTAAAATTGAATTTAGTTAACTAACAAGTTAATAACTTGATAATTATTAAAATTGATCATTATTAGTCATAACACTTATTCAACTCTCTAGGTGTGCTTTTCAGATAATTGTACTTTAAATGAACCAATCGACAGCCCTACAAACTGGTTAAATATATAACCGTTATGTACGAATTAGAACTCTCTCTCTCTCTCTCTCACACACAGATATATATATATATATATATATATATATATATATATATATATATATATATATATATATAAATTAATAATTGACCTCACCAGACAAAGTTAAAATAGTTTTCAAGGTGTTTGTTCCGTTTGTGATATTCTTCAAATTATTATTATATTGATACGACTGCTCCTCAATTAAGTGAATGAAAATAGATCGAAACAATTTAGCTTATTTACCGCAACATGAATAGTGGTTTAATAATTGTTTTTGGGACAGGGTAAATGTAAATCACAATATAGATCTTAAAAGTTCGGTTCTCATTGTTTCGGATATACACATGCTTAATAATTAGAACGCAGTGTCAAACTGTTGGAGAGCCTCTGTGTGACTGTTTGTTAGTTGTTTATATACTACCTTACTGATTCTTACTTGTTTTCACAACATTTTAAATAAACTTGGACAAGTTTTGTTATTAAAATATTTGCTCTGGGTGAATTATAAATCAAATGCAGATTATAGCAGAAATCTTGTAGAGGGTGTTCAATTCAAGTCCCACATCCAGAAAAGAAAGAAGTTTATCTTGAATATAAACCGTCAAAATAATTCCATTAATATGAGATTTTTTGGGATGTGCCAAAGACAAATTCGTGCAATTCGTGCATGTAATTGAAAGAGTGACAATGGCAGAAAAGATTTTAAGTATGAAGAAACTGTTAATATACATTAAGTAATTAGCATGACAGGAGGAGTTTAGGTAGTTTGATAACTGTTGCTTTATATGTTATCATGGATAGTTTATGAACCCTAGCTAGGAGTTTATTATTCTCTTTTTGTTATCCTTTGGTTGATAAATATTTTACTTTGCTGAAACTTTTTTAAAGTTGTTGCCATTGAGTTTTCATAGATATCTTCAAGGAACTGTGACATACGATTCTTCGAGTTTCCTTATTTATATCGTCTTTCTCCCACTATGTTTCCAATTTCTCTGGTTTTTTTCCTCTCAATTGCTACATGATTCCTCTTCTCTCTTTTTTTTTTTGGGTTTGTTTTCTACTTCACTAGGCTTTTCCTGATTGAGTTTTAGTTTATCTAGACGACATTAGTTACATGAAAATGATTTTTTAAGAACGACACCACTTCTATATACGGAAATTTTTTGTCTTAAGTTATATTGAGATGGTTAGTGGACGTGGATAGCTAGACCACCAGTAGACATGGCATTTTAAAGTTTTTTTTGAACATTTTAAAAGATAAATATATATATCCTGGTTCATTATGTTTAGAGAAGCGATAAATTTGTAAGTAGGGGACCGGAATTGTTTATAGATCGGTCAAATAAGCAAGGCCTGCCTCGGTTAATCAGGCCGGAAAGATGTGTAATATGACACTGCGCTAATATAACTACTGTCAGCTATTGAACCGTTACTATGCCCCTCATGAACTACCTACACGGCTACACACTCTTATAGCAGACCACTAGCTACCACAACTGGAAAGCCAGCAGTTAGGCATTGAAGCAACTTTGGATCCGCCTGTTGTATATTGTCATATGACTTTGTACCTGTTTTTCAGTTGATTTGGTCACCGGTAGGCGGTATAATACAGAAAATAGTAGCCAGTTATGATTCAATAAATTTGTTAGATTTTAAACTACCGAGGGACAGAGTGCACTGCCCTCGTAGAATCAGTTTGCCCTAGTCTAATAAACAAAAAGGCAAGTAGCTAAATTAAATGTGCCAAGCTATCACATTGTCAAGAAGACCTCTGTCTTTGAATGAAATTTAGATGGTAGAACAAAGAGAAATGCATAAGTAAATGCTTTCCACTCATGACAAGGAGACATATAATAGTTGTCACTGGTCGATTCATGTTTCGAAAACTTCTGGAATATGAAAACACAGCAGCTGTACTGCGAACCACATAATTCTAAAATTTGACATGATTAATAGTTAGTTGTAATCAAACTTCCAAAAGAAAACGTCGAATGAGGAATGGAAGTTAGCTATGTGAAATAAATATTAATAAACCACACAAAATTTTGTTTATTTTCATCTAGCTAGGAGTACAAGTACTAATTAATACACTCGCAAATTATTTGATGGTTTCAATATAATTTCACAGATCAAAATCCACTAAAGTATAGTTTTACGTAAAATGAAATACCCCATCGAATTCGTAAATCATTTTTCAAAAAACTAAACAAGCAGATATCTCTGGAAATTATACATAAACAAAAACTGATTTACCTAAATTAGCAAGTCCATAAAAAACTGATCATAAGCTGATATACATAGTGCCATTTTCAAATTCTTTATGGTCAGTTTGTAGCTTTAGCAGGCTTCTTGTTGGAGCCACTATTTGAAGACGAAGAAGACGATGAGCATGATGAAGATGCTGAAGATCTTTGTCTAGGAGTCACCTTAATGGGCTCTGGTATGTTTTTCCCAATCAGATGTGGAAAATTTAGCTTTGCAGCTGACCCGTGTATCTTAAACGCAGCTCGGTCATAAGCTAGTGCAGCATCTTCCGGTGTTTCATATGTACCAAGCCAAACCCTCTTACCTTTCTTAGCTGGAGACCTAATTTCAGCAGCAAATTTCCCCCATGGACGCCGCCTTATACCTCTATATCGACTGCGCTCTTGTGGAGGTTGAGTTACTGGCAACGCCGCCTTCTCTTTTTCTTTGTGCTCACTGATAACTTCCAATTGAGGTGTGTACTCCATATTAAAGGATTGCTCAACAGTATTTTCCATATAGAAAAAATTATTAAGGATTGGCTCCGACGACTCCCATGGATTCACTAATGGAATATTGTGTGAGAGTTCAGAATCATCGAGAAGTTGGTATTCTATTGATTGAAGAAGATACGAGAGGTCGGATTCCATGAACATCTCTTGGTTCATCTTACAAGGCTTTTCTTTCGTATAGTTTCTAGATGGCTACTGAGATGTGGTTTGAGTGTGATTTGAAGAGTGGATTAAATTGTTTTATGTATAGAAGACATTTGCATTGTAAGAGGGGTCCTTTATGCGGTCCTAGTGCTAATATAAGTCGGTATACAATAATTAGATGCTCTCACGTTTTAAACCATTTTCATGGCTAATCCTCATGTAAAATGGGACAATATACATTTCACCTGCTCCATTTTTTGACTTGTATTTTACGTATTAGCTTTTCGGTAATGATTTGCTAACACAAAGGCCTATTTCAGAAAAGAAAGGAGTTTGGCATTGTTTTCGAGTTTTTAGCCTTAATTATAATTAAAATACCCAGAGAAGATTAATACGAAACAGAAAGATAGATCTGAGTGTTGGCTAATTATGACTCATCACCCTATATATTTTAATTTGCGAGTACTATTGCTCGCTCTGAAACTATGCTAGGAGAAAGGTAAGATCGCAATCGTTTGTTCTATACACCCGGACCAGAACACCTCATGTACCCCATTTTAGTCCTAAACAAACCTAATAAGTAATACTGTCGATGTTTTGCTTAGATTAATTGTTCGGGGATCATCATTTGACCAGGGTATTATTCGATCACCAATTATGCATGGTCGAAATTGATCACTTTTCGACCCATATAGGCCCTTATATATCCTAATGATTTGTTTGTCGGTAGGTTTTTTTTAGCGTTTGCACTTCAACAAACTCCTCTAGTCTCTACTCTAGTAAATGAGAGACGAGGGACTGCCAGAAACTGTTAAAGTGATTTAGCCTCTTACGAAGTCAGCAAAATGAAATCGCAAAACAAAGTCTGAAAAAAATAAACAAGTACAATGATTTTATTAGTACAATTTAAATGAATATCCTAGGTAAGTAGCTATTACATAAAGTTTCTTCTAGAACATTAGTACATCCATTGGCTTGAAACAACATATACATGCTTTAACACCCCTACTTGTACTGCCTTAGTAGGGACCTGTAATATCCAACACTTCAGATTTAGAACCACCCATTACAGCAACTAAGATTGTGTTTTAGATAATCCATGTATGGTGAAGTTTTAGAGAAGGGCAAGACGATAATGAACTTCTACACTTCTTCACACTCGTGATCCACTCTTCGTGCATTTCTTAAGTCTGTTCACTTCACTTGAATGGAATGAGAAAAAAATGGAATGAAATTTATACTTTTATTTGAGTGACATTAGTAAAAATGTTTATAATTTTCATTATTCCTTTCATTTTATTCCAAATTATTTATACCAAAATTCTAACCCACATGTTTGACAATGAATGCTCTATTCCATTTTTTCACTATTTTCCCTACAATCCTTATCATATTAAATTCAGACTCCCTTATATTCATTTAAAATTTCACTCATACATTTTTCTTTTTTCATACAATTTGTTTATAATTTTTCATTTCATTCCTTGCTCATTCCATTTTCACTAAGTGAACACAACCTAAGGATCTGTTCACTTGGATGGAATGGATTGAGGAGAGAATGAAATGAAACTTATACTCTTATTTGGGTGAGATTAGGAAAAATGTTTATAATTTTCATTCATTCTTTCATTCCATTCCAAACTATTTGAACTAGAATTATAACCCACATGTTTTAAAACGAATGCTCATTTTATTTCTTCACCATTTTCCCTACAATTCTTATCATAACAAATTTAAATTCATTCGTATTTATTCACAATTTCACTCATACATTTTTCATTTTACTTAAAATTTATTTATAATTTTTCATTGCATTCATTTCTCATTTCATTCTCACCAAATGAACAAAGGGTTAGGTTTTGAGTAGGGATATACAGGGTTTGGATCTGTATAATTCCGTAAAAGTCGAAACAAACACGATGGTAAATTAATGTGCATGGTCTTTTCTTTTCAACCGCAATAATTTTGGGTGCTAAATTGCGCGTAGGCCGGTTTATGGTAAAACAATCTGTTAAAAGAGTATATAATAAACTAATTATTGAAAGACAGAGAATAAACTCTTACCATATATAATAAACTAATTATGAGTATAATAAACTTGAATAATATTATTATTTGTAAATTACACCACTAAATGATAATTAGTATTTTTAAAATCCCAATAGCATTGCTAAAAGAAAATAATAACATATGATATAAGTTATTTTAGTACTTTCGTCAACAAACACGAATGAAATAAAATATATTAGATATATTATTATTAAATATTTTCTGTTAGTTGTACTTTTTAATATCTTATTATTAATATTTTAATCTTATTTTAAATATATTTATCTTTATTTTTATATTAATTTTACTTGATATCATGTGTGAATAGATCATTGTATTTGAATTCTATTTATTGATTACTTATATTTTTAGTATATTATGAGAAATTTTGAATATAATTATTAAATATTTTATTATTATTTACTTTTATTTTATTATTATTTATATTAAATAGAAATCAAGATATTGTTTTAATTTTTTTAATATAGTACCTATAGGTATATTAATATTATAGTCATATTTATTAATTTTTTATAGTAAAATTTAATATATTTTTTTCTAAAAAATGATACTAAGTTAGTTATTGTTATTTCTTAATATTAGAACCTTAATCATTTTCTTTATAAGTAATATTAAATTAATTTTTAAACTCATAGAGAATCAAACTATAATAATTAATTAATTGATTAATAATATTTAAATATTTACATTTTAACCCCAACTACAAAATCATACTAACACCCTTATTTCAATATACAACATATAAGAATATAACTAGACAGTAGATAGTGTGGAGAGCTAATAATACATACTATCCAGGATAAACATTACATGATAAAGAATATCTCTTTTACAAATAAAACATGGACCTCAATTGGAACAACACCACAACATTTAGGACCACTTGAAATTATATTATCTGAAGTTACCTCTGATATGACCGACCTATTCATCGTGTTTTGACTCAGAGCTGAGACTAGATTCTTCTTTATAGTATTATACATGCTGATCACATTTTGTCTCTCCCACGCTCCTTTCCTCATTCTACTGATTAAAAATTCAGACCAAGCTCATCATGCTGGTCGTGGTTTGTTCCCCAGTCCTAGTTGATCTACATTATTTTATTATTTATTTTGCTCTTTTTCTTTTTCCTTTGTTTTCTTTTTATTGCCTTTTAAATATGGTCATTCAGTAGGTTATAGGAAACTAACATGCTGGAATAAGTTTTTCTTAAATAAAAACTAATAATTTAACATACAAAGCTTGTTTTTGAACTGATGAATATTCTTGTTTACTATATGTTTAGTTAATTTACTGTATTTATATTTTATATAATCGATCTTATATCTATAAATTATAATCCGTAATTTGACAAGATATATACAGGATTTCAAGAACAAAATTAAGTATATATAAGAAAAAAGTGCATAAGATTTCATTCTAAAAATTTCCGCATTTTTAATTGTAACTCTGAATTAATTAATCGGCCAACTACTACATAATAATAATCTTGTTCTGTATATATTTAGTGACATTTTTTTTAGTGAAACTTGGATTTAAATCTATTTGCTAGCTTCTTCTATTCCTCTTCTATTCAGTGCATGATAGGGACCTGTGCTTTTTTTAATATATTACCCGGTAAACAAAGTGATCAATGATGTGCAGCCCTAATGTCACTTTAATTTGATTACGAATTTTAATGGGATATAATTGGAGTCATTTAAATTTTTATAAATATCATATTCAAGGATTGATAATATCATTTTTTTTTAGTTCTACATATTTGTTTTACATGCTATTATAATAAAAAAAACTTATAAATTCTAGTATTTTTGATAATATTTTCAAAATTTATGAAATAATTTTACAATGTTTTTATTAATTTTATAATTTTTTATTTTAATTTATTATTTGAAAAATGATTAAACACAATAAAACTCATTTTATTTGCAAAAATATAATCCATGAATGTAAATTCATACATAGTATGATTTTTTATGATTTATTCAAATTTTAATAATTTTGAAAAATATTTATAATTATTTTTTTAATGTAAGAGTTACTAATATGATATTTATACCAACTTAATTAAGTTGAGGTAAATGATACCCGTTGATGAAAAAAATGATATTATGTTTTCACTTTAATGACGTATTTGATATTTAACTCATATTATTACTGTTATGCCATATTTTTGGCATAGTACTTTTATTTTCCTTTATTTCTAGTATTAGTTTCAGTAATAATCAATTATTTAATCTCCAAGATATCCTCTCTCTAAAACGAGAAAAGAATCAATCTCAATGCATTAATTACGGAAAATATCTCTAAACGATATCTTTCAAATGAGGAAGACATCACAATGCAAATGCAAAGATTATATTCAATTATAAAAGAACTGTGTGAGTTTGATCGTATATAAATACGTACGCAGACATCTTGGTAAAAAGGATCCGATACGCGAGACAAATCGAGACACCTCCCAAGTTTAACCCATTCTTTTTTACAAGCTCTAACCCCCATTAATAACCATATTATTATACTTTTTACTCAATTATTCCAATAAGACTCCAAAATATATTGTTACGAAAATCCTTCAACAATAATTGGCGCTAGAAGAATGGGTTATTTTTCGTTTGTGGAAGACAAACGACATATCAAACAAACACAATACACATGAGGAGGTAAAAAAAGATTTTGGACAACTTCGATGGGGAACCGAAGGATGGAGTTATGACGTGTTTAATAAAATACAACGATAAATAAGAGTAAAAAAGATGAGTAAACTACTACATGTAAATCATGGGTCTCACCATCAAAAGGAGCGCAATATCTACACATCATATCCATCTGACAAAAATACGAAATAAGTTTTCTTGTTTTTATTTTTTTACAATCACATGTATTATTTGTCATGTATGAAATATATTTTATTATTAAAAAAATCGTGTAAGCTACATATATTGTAGATATATTGTGATTAAAAATTTGTGCAACCAATATTTTGAAAGACATATATATATATTTTTTAAAACTAATCATACAAGATTTTTATTTTGATGATTATGGATATATTTAAAAGATTGTACGAGCTGTATAATTTTTAAGAAAAATATTAGCCGCTATGCCAAGACATACTATCTTTAACAAAAATCTTTCAAGGAGCATTTTTTAGAAAATATATATATACATTGCGACATTTTTAAATCAACATATTTATGGATGCGTTTGGATTGTATTCAAAATATTTTGTAAATATTGTCGCGGTTATACATATATATTTCAATAGTTAGTTTTATAAACATGCAATCTTAAATTATTTAAGTGGGTTAGTCATGAAAAACGATAATTCCTGCAATGTTAAATGCTTGAAGAAATGAGTCAGTAATCCCTTGAAAACCGTCCTCCCCAATGGGGAGTCGACGTCCAAAACTTGCATTCTAGAATACCTTTCTCCTCCACATGGAGTCGACGGGTAAAACTTACATTATTGAAGGCCCACCACTTTAAATGGGTAAAATTTATTGAAGGCCTCACTCTCCGACTAGGGGAGTTCTGGGGTGATCGAAGACATCATAATTTTGTGTGGTTCACATAGATACTTACAAAGCGTGTACACCAATTCGGGAGATACAAACACCAAGGTCCTAACTTGACATCGAAGATCGCAATGAATTTTCATAAAATTATTATGCTCGTGCATTTAAAAATCTTGGCAAAATATATATTTTATTTTAGTTCTCGCATGATGTCTACTTGCATCCGCATAGGAATTATGGGTAGTGTGATGCTCCATGTTTTTCACTAATCTTTATTTTCAATTATTTCAGCAATCAAAGAATGGTTAGTTCTCCACTACAGCAAGATGCACTGAAGAACTGAGGAGTACTTGTTATGCCATATTTTTGGCATGGTACTTTTATTTCCCTTTATTTCTATTATTAATTTCAGTAATAATCAATTGCTTAATCTCCAAGATATCCACTTTCTGAAACGAGGAAAGAATCAATATTAATACATTAATTACGGAAAATATTTCCAAACGATATCCTTCAAATCAAGAAGGTATCACAACGCGAAGATTATATCAGATAAAATTAATTAATTTCCATATTTAACAAATATATCACTAAAGTCTCTCGTAGATATATCCAATTATAACATAACTGTGTGGGTTTGATCGTATATAAATACGTACGCAGACATCTTGGTAAAAAGAGATCCGATACGCGAGACAAATCGGGACGCCTCCCAAGTTTAACTCAATCTTTTTTACAAGTTCTAAACCCCATTAATAATCATATCATTTTACTTTTTGCTCAATTATTCCAACAAGTCTCCGAAATCTGTTATTACGAAAATCCACCAACAACAATTACATAATTAATTAACTGAAAAGAAAAGAGCCTGAAGTAGATGAAACAAGTGAAATATCGAAAAAACTTATATATATATAGATTTGAAAATGTTTTTTTTACACTTTACAGAGATACCGGTATATAACAATGTATTCATTTACTCCATCTTTACAGATATCTGTAGACGACTGAATCTACATTTCAAGTAGTCGTCGATCACTTTCAGAATAATTTTATATTTGGTTTTTCTCTTTAAAGTGCAGGCTTCTTGCAATATATATACATAGAGATAAGATTTGTTGGATAATCTCAAACTAGTTATTTTGTTTGTATTTGTTTTGATTTATTTGCTGAGCTGCAATAAGTCGAGTGCATGACTTGGTCGTGCTGATTGTCTGAAGATATTCTAGGCAACGTTTGAATAATATGTTGGGATTCGGGCACACACGCAGCGGAAAAATGCGAAAAATAAATACAAAAAAAAAAACCAATCCCAAATGCAGGATCCGTGTATAATAAGCGGATGATTATGGAGAATCGTATGTGTGCCTTATTAAAGCTTTCCTTATGATGATTATAGAGGTCCAAAAGCGATGAATCACAGCAGCCCTTCGCAAAGCTCTCTATCGGTATCCACACGAACGTCGTATCGTCTAACGATCACCGGAGTTAGGTACTAGCCTGTTTCTGTCTCTCTGTCTCTCTCTTTCTCTAGCCTCTCAAATAATGTAGAGCTGCAAGGGTTTTATCAAAATGAAATTATAAAATTGTTAACCCTAAACTATACATCTTTATGTATATATAGGGGAGAGAGGGACTTGGGCCAAAACCCTATTCTGATTGGACTTCTTAAAACCCATTCAGATTTTGGATTTATATTATTAATAAATTCGAATTCTAATATGTATATAATTAATCAAGTCTCACTTAATTAATTAAATAAATAAATTCGAATTAATAATAATAACAGTATTTAAATTCATAATTTAAATAACACTCCGTTTAAACGTTCTTTGTGTGTGACCCTATAGGTTATTATTACGTTGGCAATAATTTTATTTTCTATTAATAAAATTATAAACAATGAGTGGCATCTACTAATACATCATTACTACCTAGGTAATAATAATAATTGGTGATTCAATTAAACCTTTCGTGAGTAATGTACAATGTAATATAATCCCTTTAACCTTATATTATAGATCAAACTCGAGGCATGTAATGTGTCATCCTCTTCAACGTTTAATCCAGGTTTCCTTCATCAATGAGTAGACTATTAATCAAATCAACATTTGAGCATGGCCATGCATTTTATAGTCTCACTCAATTAAGAGGCCAATAATATCGCTCTTAAAATAGGAGGGTTAAATCCTATATCTATCATTCATATTTCTCATACGATTCATAGCATACCCAATGTCCACCTTTATCATTACCTGGTTAAAGATAACTTTGAGTGTAATCAAAGTATATTATTTCTCGTATAGAAATATAATGATTTCAAGTCTAAGGATCATTACATCATTATCATAGTAAGAATTTGTTATGACACTTATCAACATGTAGATTCTCACAGCGGGTCTGTCCAGTGCCATGCATTGAGACATGCACTTATGTTCTTGACTTTAGTATCACTATACCTATGACCAATGAGATGTGGTCATCAATCAACAAACATGCTAGTCTTATTGCATTATTATTGTCCTTAAATAATAATACTCGACTAGGGACTTTTAGGAATAAAATACTATTCATATAATCTCATTTTTAAGTCACATACTTAAAGATATATATTACGTATTAATATTCTAAGGACATTTATTATTCTTTCAATTTATGACGCAGTAAATAAAGACATAATAAATATTAATTAAATAATCACATAAAACATAATTCTTAATTGTTTTCAACAAAACATTAAAAGTATTGTCTCTAGGACACCAACACTAACATAATAAAGTAGTAGAGTACGTGTAGGAAAGTAGTTGCAGTGAGATCCTAGTTTTTAGCATATTCTGTTTTGTATTGCAATTTATATTCTGTATTGTCACAATTAATAAAAGTTAAGTTTTTGGCATTCTAGTGCTGTATTAATTTCTCAGTTTATATCAAATAGCCTATACATATATAAATACTTATATAAGTATTCAATATTTGGTATCAGAGCAGCTAGGTTATGAATAACGAAGATGTCAATGGTGTAGATGAACAAGGCGAAACGAGGTTCGTTTGGACTAACTTATCCAATGATGGCCAGAAGCAATTACACATCTTGGTCACTTAAGATGAAGGCTTTTATGAAAGCTCAGGGACTCTGAAGTGTTGTTGAACCAACTGACCCAAATGGAATCGTGGAAGAGAAAACAGATAAGATTGTGTTGGCCATATTATATAAAGGTATCCCTGAAGATGTTTTGTTGCCTGTTGTATAAAAGAGAATAACAAAATATATTTGAGAGGCGATAAAAACACTATGTCAGGGTGCAAATCGAGTAAAAAAAGTGATGGTCCAAACTTTGAAAGCCGAGTTTGATTCATTAAGCATGAAGGATACAGACGTACTTGATGACTTTTATATTAAACTCAATGGGCTTGTAACGAATATACAAGCATTGGGATAAGAGATGAAGGAATCCAATGTGATGAAAAGGCTATTGAGAGTAGTGCCTGCGAAGTTTTTACAGATCATTTTCATGATGGAACAGTTTAGTGATCTAGAAACTATGACGGTGGAGGAAGATGTGAGTTCCTTGAAAGCACACGAAAAAAGAGTTAAGAGTAAGAATGAATCAGATGAAACTAAACTCATGCTTACCGAAGAAGAATGGCGGAAAAGTGAGAGTGAAAAGAGAAAATTACTATTCACCCGAGAAGAATGGCTTAAATAAAATGATAATGGAAGAACAGATGGACAAACTTCAGGCATCAAGGTTTGAGGAATACAAGACAGAAGTGGAATCAGGTATTTCAATTACAACGTATACGGGCAGTTTGCAATTGAATGTCGAAAGCCTAAATGATTTAGAGAACATAAGCAAGAAGCTAACTTGACAAAGATAGATGACAACGAGCCAACATTGTTGTTGGCTGAGCACGTGAAAGATGAGAGTAAGCTAATGGTTCCTGATAAGAGAAATGTGAAGCCATCATTGGCATCAGGTCATTAAAGTAAATAGACGGATTCAAATCTTTGGTACCTTGATAATAGCGCTAACAATAATATGAATGGCACAAATCAAATTCAATATGCTAGATGAAGGGATCATTGGACATGTCAAATTCAGAGATGGATCAGCAATTGAAATTAAAGGAAAGGGGTCAATTACCTTTAGGTATAAAAATGGGGAATATCATGTTCTCAATGAGGTATATTACATTCCTAGTCTTCTTAAAAATATAATTAGTCTTGGATAATTATCCGGAGAGGGAAATAGAGTTACACTTAGGGTGAATACATGTGGAACATGTATAAATTAATAATTGAGCCTGCAAAACCCGAGTGCTTGCTGTCAATGGTTGAAGAAACCTCAAAATTATGGCACGCTCGATTGGGACATGTAAATTATCAGGCCATATCAATGATATTCAAGGAAAGAATGGTTACAGGACTGCCAAAAGTTGTTCAACCGAAGAATGTGTATTTTGGGTGTCTCATGTCAAAGCAAACAAGGAAGCACATGCCGACGAAATCAAATTTCAGTGCAAAGGTGTTGAAACTCGTTCATGGTGACTTGTTTGGTCTAATCATGCTAGAAACAGCTGTTGAAAATAGGTATGCTTTATTACTAGTTGATGACTTTAGTCGTGCCATGTGGGTTTATTTTCTTAAGAATAAAAACGAGGATTTCGGTGCATTCAAGAATTTTAGAGCTGTAGTTAAAAATGGGCCCGAACGAAGAGTGAAAGTTTTTAGAACTGATAGAGGAGGTGAATTTGGGTCAAATGAATTAAAAACATATTGTGAAGAAACTGACATAATAAGACATTACATTGCTTCATATATGCCACAACAAAACGGCGCGGTGGAACGTAGAAATAGAAAGGTTATGGAAATGGCAAAGAGCTTATTGAAGGAAATGAAATTACCGACTATGTTATGGGGAAAAGCATTTAGGCACGCTGTTTATGTCTTGAATTGACTGCCAACTCGAGCATTAATAAGGATGACTCCATATGAAGTGTAGTCTGAGAAGAAGCCAAACATTGTCCATCTTTATGTTTTTGGATGTGTCAGTCACATGAAAATTCCCAACACCACCACATCAAAGTTGGATGATCGCAACATATGTGTTATTAATCTTAGGAAGGAGCCTGATACGAAGGCTTACAGACTTTATGATCCAAAGGAAGGACGAGTTCATGTGAGCAGAGATGTTACCTTCGAAGAAGGAAAGGCTTGGTCGTGGGAAGGCTTAAAAGACAATGAAATGGGACAGATGGAATATTTTTCTGTGAATGATGCGCAAACAGTCGACGAGGAAAGCACAAAGGAAAGTCGAAATGTTGATAATGACCTGCAGGTCGGAAGTCCTTTGTCACATTTATCACCACAAAATTTAAATGTTGAGAATTATGATGACAGTGTCAAGCCAAAGGGAAGCAGATTGATTTCGGATGTATACGATGATACTAAAGAAAATGACATTGAAGGAAGAGTTGTTCTTGATGGGAATCGAGGAACTTGTAAATTACAAAGAAGCATTAAAGAATTAAAACTAGAGACGAGCGATGGAGGGATAACTCGAGTCTATTGAAAGAAATGGCACATGGAGACTTACTGAACTGCCACCGGGTCAAAAGGTGACCGGTTTAAAGTGGATTTTTTAGCTTAAAAAGGATGCAGCTGGAAAGATAGTAAAATACAAATCTCAACTTGTTGCGAAGGGTTATGCTCAGGAACATGTAATTGATTATGAAGAAATTTATACACTCGTTACGTGTCTTGAAACCGTACGTTTGTTATTAGCTTTGTCTATGAAAAATATTTGGTATGTACATTATTTAGATTTTAAAATGGCGTTTCTTAATGGGGAGATAATGGAAGATGTTTATGTTGCTCATCCTGAAGGTTTAAAAAACAGGGCCATGAAAATTTGGTGTACAAACTGACCAAAGCTCTCTATGGTTTACGTCAGGTACCAAGGGCCTGGTACGTAAAACTGAATCAGTGCCTTGAAATTCTGGGTTTTAAACGATGTCCATATGAAAATGAAGTCTACACGAAGGTAGAAGGGAATGACACTTTGATAATTGTTGTATATGTCAACGATATCTTGGTGACTGGAGCAAACAGTACGAAGATTGAGGTGTTTAAACAACAAATGAGAGAAAAGTTTGAAATGACAGACCTGGGAAAGCTCAGTTATTACCTAGGAATCGAGGTGAAATAAGGTCCAGGTTATATCGAGTTGAAGTAGTCCAGCTATGCTAAAAAAATTATTGAAATGGTAGGTACAAAGGATTTTAATCCTATAAAATTTCCAATGGATTCGAAAGATCAAATTTGCAAGGATAAAAAGGGAAAGGTTGTTGATACAACAATGTATAAGAGCTTGGTTAGAAGTCTTCGATATTTGGTCAACACTCGTCCTGACATTGTTTATGAAGTTGGGATTGTGATTCCTTATATGGAACGATTAAAAACTCTTCATCTGAGTGCTGTAAAGAGGATCTTGGGATATGTAAAAGGCACAATGCAGTTTTGTAACGACTGGGAAAATTACGCTTATTTTATAATATTTAAATATAATTTTTGGTGAGTTAGATTTTTTTATTTTTTTATATTTATTTTATGCATTTATCTGTGTTAGGATTTTTATTAAATAGGAAAAATTACTTGATAGGTTTTATGTAATTTCTGTGTAGTCTAAAATATTTTATTCTATTTTTCTATAATTATTGTTTCGTTAGAATAAGATTACCTAATTTATATGTATCGGACCCAGCCCCTATAGGAAATTAGAGACCTTATTTTTTGTATCTTTATTTTTATGAAAATGATAAAATCTTTAAGATAAATTTATTTTATTATTTTTGGACCATTCATAATTTTTGGAGAATTTTGGCATATATATTGTACTTATTCAAAAATATTTATTTTTATATTTTATCCCATAAAAATTATTTTTGGGCTTTTATTTTTTCATTATGGGGTAAAAATATTTTTAATCAAATTTATGACCCTAAAATTTTCTAAAATATAAATAGATTTTTATTAGTAAAATTTTAATTACATCTTATTAAAAATACCTGTTATTGGGTTTTGGATTTGGAGAAAATCAATCGGTTGAATGTGATTGTTTAGTCCGTTTTTTGATTATGAGTAACCTATGCGTAGCCCATGATTAGCTGTGTATGCCATCAATTTCATATGTACACTCTTTGCTTTTACATTCATTTTTAACTATTCTTGTTGTTAAATTCTAAGTGATTTTCATTGATTGGTTGAATGATTTGAGGTAATGGATGTGTAGAGCGTATCCTTGTGAGTCTACTCATGTTTTTGTTTTGATTTTTAGAACCCAAATCGGGTTCACCGGAATAGTTGACTGTTGTTCTTCATTTTTGGCCGGAATCTGAGCTCTGTTAGTCGTCTTTGCTTGATATGCTCTTGAATAGGTTGAGTAAATTGTTGAAAACGTATTAACATCAATTTGAGTGAGTTATGTGTCGTTTGTGAGTCATCGGAGAAAACTCCGGTCGTTCTCTTCGATGTTTTGGCCGGAGAATGGGTTATTGGTCTTGTTTTTGGTTCCAGGTAGCATAGTTGTATTGTTTGTGAGTCTGTTGTCCTCTTATTTGTTGGTTATGTTGGTTCCTATATTATGTCACATTAAAACATGGTGTTTTGTAGTATTTTGTTCCAGTATAAATATTCCATTCCTGTAATTCTCGTACAACCCTCTGCCTTTCCCTTTTAAAAATAGTATTGTTCATATGTTTGTTCAATAGACTATAGTTGTGGGTTTTGAATAGACTTGCATTTTGGTTAAGCCCTTCATTATTAGCTAGATGCTATTGGTGAGAAATATGTTGGATAAACCTCTTGTAAGTTGTAATCTTGTGTGTATATATGTTAGTTTCTAAGAATAAAACGTGTTAAGGTCCAGTACTTTGGTCTTTGTCTGTATCACAACTTAGCTTGGCTTTGTTTAAACATACACAGTATTGCAATTAGTTAAACACTTCAGGTAATTTTGTTACCTCAATATATGTTTTTTAAATGTATTGTGTGTACGAGGGGGAGCCAGCCTTCTCATTGTTTGGTGAAGCCTTGATTGGCACTGTGTATTAGTAGGTATTACCCGTCAACTAATGAACTGAAAAAACTATAGGATTAATTATGTTCTCATCTCTTGAACTATAAATTAGTTAAGCCAAAATAAAATCCTCTCACTAATTGATGTAAATATTATATTTACTTTTTGTTTTGGAGCCAATCTTCATATATATAAGCAACTACACTGTTATATTTTGTATAAGTGAATAATGAAAAAGAGATGTTTGTTTTTGTCCCATTACTATATATTAATTTATAGCGTAAACCATAATTATTTTTGTGAGGTAGAGATATTTTAAATGTATACAATATTTAAATATTTTGAGAAATAAAAATTATTTATTTTTATTCATTTATTATTTATTATGTAATAATTCTTTTATCCGTTTTAAATAAAACAAATTTGTTTGAGTCTAAAAGTAATCCTGAAGTGACAAAAATAGTTTGAAACTCCCTAATTTATTTATAAACCTGGATTAATATTTTTTAAAATATTTTAGGGATCCGATAATTTTTCGGAAGGGATAATAATAATCCACTTTGACTCAAATAATATTTTAGAGTCTACTATTAATTCTTTGACTGCTCTTTAATCTGTGAGTCTTATCTGCTATATGATTTATGTGTTTAATCATCTGCTAATTGATGTTACTTGTTTATTAATTATTATTTAGTGTTCGTTATTAATTGACCACGTGGGTAGATACTAGAATCTAAATTCGAATATTTTATTTATAGATACGAGCGAGGTAGTAGGTAGACAAGTAGTGTAGTCGACCCATTCCAACTTTAGGACAGCTTTGATATCATGCAAGTATTTTCTCCTTGATCATCCTAAACACTTTTGTTTACTGTTTCGATTATTCGTATCATGATAAATAGTTATTGTTCAGAACTATTTATGATTCCTATATTATTCTGTGCATCAGAGATACTTGTTATTCGTACTCTGAATATTGAAAGTTGATTATGACAAACTCATCATATCCGGTAAATTATTGTATAAATAACGAGGATATGGTCTGTAGTTGAAACTAAGCATACCTTATTTACTTGGATTTGCTCTATTGGATTGAAATTTTAGCATAAGAGGCTCAGAGATAAGAGTTCAGCATTTGAGGAGGATATGGTAACCAATCCATCTTCCTATAGGCTATGATTACTTGCCTATTTTGGTACCTATATTTTGAAAACCTTATTATATCTATGGGTATAAAAATGTACCGATGAACTATAGAGGGGTCCTATTGTTTTTGAAATATGATCAATGCGCAATAATATTTATTCATGTGTATCCAATCCATATTGCATGTGTGGCTATTATATATTGATTTAGAGCAGCTGGTTCATTTTGATGACATAATGCATTGTTTCAGTTGAGATAAACTGTGATTTATTTATTGTTCGGTTTTGATAATAAATTGTTTTATATTCTGTTCTCTATACAAATCTCATATTCTGATTCTATTTCTATTGTTCATATACTTGCTGAGCATTTCTTTGGCTCACTTTTGCTTTCAATTTACCTTTTCCAGCTAGTCAGTATGAGTCATCGCAGCAGTTCTTCCATGAGTAGACAACGCAGAATCTCGGGATCGCTCACCTCGGGGGCCTCCCATGTATTTAGTTGTCTTAGTGGTCCATAGATAGAAGTTTGTAATAAAATAAACTTAGACTTAAAACTAATCTAAACTTTTGGTTTAGGTTTGTGAGATACTGGTTGATGTATAATAAAATAGTATGGTTTACTTTTAGATTCAACTGCTTAATTTTATACTATAACCTGTTAGCGATCCTTAGTCGTTGGTGGGGTCAGTGTGCTTCTGGTTTATTACTTTATTATTGTTAGTTGTTAGTAGGCTAGTGTGCTTCTATTTTATTATTGTTGATTGGTTGGTGACCCCCAAATCTAGACCCCGTGATTCGAGGGCGTCACAAGTTTGGTCTAGTATATACAAGAAATGGGGGAAATAATATCATCATTGGATATTTCGACAGTAATTGGGTGGCACGGTGGATAATAGAAAAAGCACCGTGGGGATTTCTTATTATTTGAATGAGAGCTTGGTTTCTTGAATTTCCCAGAAACAAAGGTGTGTTGCCCTCTCGTCCTGCGAAGCCGAGTTCATGGTAGCTACCGTGACAGTCTGCCAAGACATTTGGTTGCACAGTGTGTTGAGCCAGATAACTGTAAAATTTGTTGGTCCAGTTACGTTGTACATTGATAACATATCGTCCATTGACTTAGCTAATAATCCAGTGTACAATGGAAGGAGTAAACATATAGACATTCATTATCATTTTATCCGAGAATGAGTTGAGCGTGGCGAAATCATTGTTAAACATGTTAGTAGTGACAAGCAATGTGCAGACAGCTTGATAAAGGCGCTGACAATGATTAAATTCGAGAGGATGCGCAATCTCCTGGGATTAAAGAACTAACCAGGCATGTTTGAGATTAAAGGGGGAATTAGTGGATAATCTCGAACTAGTTATTTTGTTTGTATTTGTTTTGATTTATTTGCTGAGCTACAGTAAGTCGAGTGCATGACTTGATCGTGCTGTCTGGAGATATTCAAGGCAATGTTTGAATAATAAAGTAGTAGAGTACGTGTATGAAAGTAGTTGCTGTGAGATCCTAGTTTTTAGCATATTCTGTTTTTAATTGTCATTTATATTTTGTATTGTCCTAGTTAATAAAAGTTAAGTTCTTGGCATTCTAGTGCTACATTAATTTCTCAGTTTATATCAAACAGTCTATACATATACAAATATTTATATACGTATTGAATAAGATTTTTGTAAAATCGCTAAACTTAATTAACATCATCGTTTAAGAAGGTATCGAATTCTCTTACCTTCTATTCAAATATGTATTTCGGATACTATAATTTATAATTAGTTTTTTTTTTATCAAAGATGGGCCGTTAATAATCCATTTTACACCATTAAAATAGGTTTCTAAATGAGTAATGTGTTAAGGCAATAATATTCTATTTAATCAAGCACTCATGCAAGTTCCATATAATTGTCACTCTAAAGCTATTATTGGTCCTCCAATAGGACCTAGATAATAGTAAAATCTAATGCATGTATTGGACATTAATTAACAATATTTGCATGGCTCCATTTCGCCTAGCATAGTAGGTGTCACGGAGTCAAATTTTCCAACATTGATTTTGATCCCGCACAGCCTGATTTCACCACAAAACCAGTCAACCTTACCCACACAATGACTATATATTCTAAGTACACAATCTACCACAGATATGAATAAAAGTGCACACACAATATATAGCTAAAACCAAACTTTATAGTATTACCACAATAATAACAAAGTAACACAAGAGTTATGGCAGGAGTTTACAATGCACTTACTCCCCCAAGTTTCATCTCTTATGTTATATACCCACAATACACTTATATCTCCCTCAACCAAAGTGTTTTCCAACAAGTGTTATAATCTCACTGATTACAAACTGATAAATATCCCTCTATCTATGTTTTCAACTTAATGCCTAACATAAATATATATACATATGCCACGAATTTTCATATAGAGGATGTTTTATAACTGCCTAGCAGTTATTAAAAATGCTCACAAACTGTTGACAAAGACCGAGCCTATGCATGCCACATGTTCCCCATATTCTTGCCAGTTTCCCTTTTCTTTAACTCCCTGGAACTGCCAATAACCGTCACTTAATCAAACTGCCACAGTCCTGGACTTAGCTGCAAAATAGTCATGCTTAAGCTGTTGCCCATGCCTGCGTCAATGCTTGTGCCTGAGACTGTGCCATGGCCCGCGCCCGCGCCCAGACTTGCGCCCACACCCGTGCCATGGTTAACTGCCGCCAACCGACACTAAACTGAGTTCCTCAAGCTCAGTTGAAGTCATAAACTTAGCTCATGCCCACATTGCCTTGGCCAAATTTCATGAAATCAATACATGAAGTCAATCCCCACACTGCTTAAATGCCACAAACAGACCAAATATGTGTTTTCGTATGCCCCACTGGCCAGATTCTGTTACCCAATACAAGAGACTAATTTCCACACTTGGCGTATATCCAACAAATAATTAGGCCTACCTAGGCGTTGGTTGCCACATTGCGCAAACTCTTTGGCTCGCCTGCCAGCCCCCTCATGCACTTGATTAAAATTCTGAAGGTACTCCCCCACTTGGAGCATTTCCTACAACCCTCATTGCATTAATCAAATGCATTATGCCTGCCCTTACCACAGTTGGTTCCTCCTCAATTTCCTCTGCAACTATGGCATTAAGCCTTTCCCTCTTAGGACATTCCCTTATGAAGTGTGGTCCGTCACAAGTGTAGCACCCCTTGGCCCCTTGCTTGGGCTGTTTCCTTTTTGTGTTTGCATCCTCATCACCCTATCTCTTTTTTCCTTTTTTTCTTCTTTTCCTTCATTACACCTTTGTCACCCTCAACATTAGTCACAAGTTCAGACCCATCCGAAGAATTTGTCAACTTATAATTTACAAGCCCGTCCGATCCTGCAATAGCCGATGCCATGTCCTTGACATTCTGCCTACGCAATTTATTCTGGGCCCAAGGCTTCAATCCAGACATAAAGTTAAACAATTTTTCCTCCTCAGACATGTTTTTAATATCCAACAACAAACTACTGAATTCCCTCACATAATCCTGAATAGATCCGATCTATTTTAGTGCCTTCAGATTTTCCCTTGCAAGTCATGCCACATTAAGAGGCAGAAATTGATCCTTCAATTCTTGCTTAAGTTCAGTCCATGTTACAATTTTTATCCTTTCAGCGCTTACATCTTCCATTCGAGTGCGCCACCAAAGATTAGCATCCTCCACTAGATACATGCTTGTGATGGTGACTTGTTCCTCAACACCAATGTGTGCAGCCTTGAAGTATTGTTCCATATCCCACATAAAATTCTCCAGTTCCTTAGCACTTTGACTTCCTCCAAAGGGCTTAGGTTCTGGGATTTTTGGTTTAGAATGGCCCCCAACGCCACCCAAAGAAGTTCCTTCCACAACCCTCCTTAAAATTGACAGTTCCTCACCCACCTTGTTTATTTTGTCATCAATCCTTTCAATAAATGACTTAAAATCAGATGTCAGCCTATTGGCACTAGCCAACAATTGATCATATCTGCCATCTTCCTCACGAAGGTGATTCTCTAGCACTGTCCTCACATGTGTCAAATCCTGCCCAGGCTATGACACTGATCCACTAAAGAAACCTGGTTAGTTTCCAAGTTTGCACCCACAAAATTCTCTAAACGACTTACCTGTTCTTGAATTTGTGCACTCAGATTCACCATTTTTCTTTAACCACGCTCTGATAACAGTCGTCACGGGGCCAATTTTTTCAACTTTAATTTTGATCCCGCGCGGCCTGATTTCACCACAAAACTAGTCAGCCTTACCCACCCAATGATTATATATTTTAAGTACACAATATGCCACAGGTATGAATGAAAGTGCACACACAATATACGGCCAAAGCCAACCTTTATATTATCACCACAATAATTACAAAATAACACAAGAGTTATGGCAGGAGTTTACAATGCACTTACTCCCCCAAGTTTCATCTCCTATGCTATCTACCCACAATACACTTAGATCTCCCCCAACCCAAGTGTTTTCCCACAAGTGTTATAATCCCATTGATTACAAACTGATAAATATCCCTCTATATATGTTTTCAACTTAATGCCTAACATAAATATATATGCCACAAATTTGCATATAGAGGCAATTTTATAAATGCCTAGCAGTTATCAAAACTGCTCACAAACTGCTGCCAAAGACCCCAACCTGTGTTTGCCACATGTGCCCTATGTTCTTGCCAGTTTTCCTTGTATTTAAATCCCTGGAACTGCCAATAACCGTCACTTGATCAAACTGCCACAATCCTGGACTTAGCTGCAAAACAGTCCTGCTCAAACCGTTGCCCATGCATGCGCTAATGCTTATGTTTGAGACTGCGCCATGGCCCGTGCCTGCACCCAGACTTGCGCCCACACCCGCGATAAGGTTAACTGCCGCCAACCGACACTAAACTGAGTTCTCCAAGCTCAGATGAAGTCATGAACATAGCTCATGTCCACATTCCCTTTGCCAAATTTCATGTCATAACGAAGATGTCTTACAGTAGGGTAGTTCCTAATTGGCGACCCTATCTTTTATTAGAGTTACATAACATCGATCTTTTTAATTGTATTCCACCTTAATTCTCATGTCGTCATGTTAATTATATGTTGAATATAATGTGAACTAGTTAATACCTTCTCCTAATAATTTACTAAGGTTTTAAAAAAAATAGTCACAAATCCCTGATCATCGATATTTGTTAAATAATCCAATTAATTAAGGTCATTTCCTTAAACCTTAAAGTTGAAAGTTGGTTAATAAACATTATACATATAGATTTTTTCACTGATTTTTTCGAATTTACCAGGACTGAAAGTAAAATTTATATTGACTTTTATAGATAAAATGATATTTTAGATTTAGAAGTTAACTAATATTTTTCGGCTCAGGGCTTCGATCTTGGGAACGCCCTTGCTAGTTTCCCGCTCAACCTTTTCCTATTTATAGCTCATCCTTATAATGCAATGCCCTTGTATCATTGTTCGGCGATATTTTAACGGCAACACCCAGTCCAACATCGAAATATATGGAGACTTTAGTTTATTATATAAGGTAGAGTAGTACCAAGGTAATCAAGTAATGGTAACACCCCGTCCAACATCAAAATATGTGGACACTTTAGCTCACTATATAAGGTAGAGTAGTACTAAGGTCACTAACAAATTATGATCTTTTAGGAACTTATGATGGGTTTATGGATAATTCAAGTTGTTGCATTTGAGTCAGTATATTCTGTTAAACTGGTGTGTTTTGATGATATATATAACAACATGCTTATACAACTTACCATTATATGATTGACTCAATTGATATATCATGCATATATATGAGTTTGCTATGTATAAGTATATTCTCAGATAACTTGATTGAGTTTGTGAAAAGACAAAATTTCAGGAAAGTGTTTGTAACAGCCTGCTAAGATCGGTCGTAGAACCGTAACAGCAACCTAATACTGTTCCACCCAGAAGCTATTCAAAATCAATTTCGATCATGGATATTTCTTGAAGATGCTTGAAGATATCAGAGATTGGTTAGGATTTAAATATGTAAAAAATCTATTATATAATATATAGTTTATATAATTAATAGAGCTCAAAATGGATTTTCAAATGGGAAATGCTAGAGTCCCAAAATTATTTCTCAAAAAAATTCTCAAAAAACACTTGTCTAATATTAATTGGTTGTTAAAATAATAAATGAAATGGATCACTCGTCCATTCACATTAACACATGAATTAAAACTTTCCATTCTGCCACGTCACTACTGCCAGGTCATTTTGGAAATATTTTTTGGTTCTCTAGTATTACTCTTTTCAAATACCTTCCTTATTTATTCAGATTTGATTCTCCTTGCCATATCTTTCCAAAACTGATTTTATTCAATCTTTTTCATATCAAAATCTGTCCATAATAGCTCAAATTCATTTTTTTTTCTTTTTCTAGCTGTTGGAAATTGATATTATCTTTCAAAATTGATTTGTTAGAAGATTTAAACTATTTCAAATTTCAAAATTCAAATCTTCTAATTACCTAGCTGTTTGAGAATATTTTATGCAAATCAAATCTCTTATTATTACATAATATCTTCACAACCATTGTATGCTTCTTATATATATTCACTTACAATCTTTATTGTAAGTAACCAATCGATATACAACGTCAAAAGTTTTGAGACCTGAATATACACGCTTTCTTACTTCTATCTCAAAACACTTTTTTTATAAACTCTGAGTTTTGTTGTTATATACACGTATATTATATACGAGAGTTTATAGTTTGGGTTATAACACTCTTATTCTTTTGTAATCAAAGTTGTATTGATTAGTTGCTGAAGTAGTGGCAATGGATCTAGGTGATCAGGAATATATTGCTTTAGGGAACTCTTTGTATTAGAGAACAGGTTGTTCGGAAACTAAGGAATTTAAGGGAGTGGTTTGCTCAAGAAATTTAGGGTAAAATTTCAGCAGTAGACTATTTTGTTTGTAACAGTCGCTACAAGTGGGTAAAAGTTAAAATTGATCTTAATTACTCATATACACCTATTCACCCCCTCTGCATTCACATATTTTGAACTTATTTGTGATAGGAATTCGGGATTTGAACCAAATTTGAAAAAAAAGTGGGGATTTGACTCGTGTCGTGACCTACAACCATTATCAATTAAGCAGTTACAGCATATGCCAAGAGATCTTGGCTTGAGTTATATTGCAAAATTGCATCAAATGCTGAATTGTGGAGTTATATAGAGAGCACCCTCCATGCATTAAATTAACAAGTATGTTGTAAAAATTAATCAAATTTGTAAAATATACCATTCTAATGCATCACAACAGATAGATCGACCACCAAGTTATGTCTAATTATAATATAATAAGAGCTCAAATCATATGGTTGCACACTTGCGCGAAAAAAAGCATTAGAGATACTATTTAATTAAACCAAGGAAACGTCAAGCGCTTAAATTTAAGTTGGCAGTTGTCTGTGAGGTAATTGGGATTTAAATTAGGTTATTTTATTAGGTTACTGTCGAGAGTTATGTTCTCATATGCACTCCACTTTCACGATTTTTTGTTTCGACCACCACTCGCTGTAACATTCCATATTAGCTGCCTCTCCAAGCTAGCCTCAAAAACTTATTGATCAAGGATTTTAAAAATTCGTTAATTTTATTAGATTTTACAATATATTTTAAAATTTTCAAAACTAGATTTATCATTTATGTTCAATTTTGAGTGGACTTTACTAACTCTGCACATATATGAACTCTAGCTAGGAACTCCGTGTAAAATTTTAAATCAACTACAATCATTAAAATTAATAAATTATTAATAATCTATTTAAATTTGAATTGAATACACCCGGACCTGAGATTACAATTTCTACTGCCGTTCCTCTTCGTATATCGGTTTCTTTGTGCATACAATATTTTTTCTCTGTTACACGATCCTTAGCTTGTCAAGCCTCTTGGAGCAACTCATGTATTTATATTTTTTCTCATTGTTCATGTGCTTCAAGAAAATTGACAAGATTATGGACAATCATCTCTTCCAATTATTTTGCATTCACTATTCTTAAATCTCAGTTAATGATCGAGAAAAATATCCCTCAAACCAGGAGTGACTTAGATTTATCTGTTACAATATATAAAATTATCTCGTAACCGGACTCATCAAATCATTTGGAATAGGAGGTATATATAAAACCTATCTTTCATTGAACGAGTAATGCACACATCTAAAGTAACACATGCATCTGAATACTTTAGCTCTCGTAGAATATCAGTTTCGGGATAGGTTCAGTCCCGTCCTGATTCAGATGCGAACTGCTTACATAATATTATACTACTAAACAATTAAATTAATTGATAAAGAATTAACTCGAAATCAATATTTTGAATAGATACACCTAAAATCGTAACAACGGCTGCTCGACGAGCCGATATATTACAGAAGCGGTACACTTTACACCTGGAAAGGTAAGCAAGCAAGCAGCCTTATGACAAGGCTAAAAGAACCACTGTTAGGCTAGCTTTAAATTCAAAATAGAAAGGGTCTGAAAGATATCCGACTATTGAAGGATAGGGAGTTGACTTGCTTAGTTTGACAATTTTTTGAGTCACTAATACCATGCATCATATACATATTCAATATTTCTCTCACATTTTTAATTAGTTTCTATTAAAATTTATAAGTTGAGTAAAAATGAAGCTAATGGGGGGAAATCTATTAATAACATTATTAGGGTACTTTTTAAAGCTATAATTAGTTAACATGCACGCGTATGTCTATATGAATAATCATGGAACTAGTTATACGACAAGCTTGAGTGTGCATGAAAGATCGGGAAATATATTTCTTGTCAAGATCAAAATATTATTTATTCATAAGGAAGTCGTTTTTTGTGTCAGTGCACACATTTTAGTAAGAAAAACATGCTAAAAACTCCATTAAACTTTGACTCGTGCAATACTTAAGAGTTAAGACACTAATCGATCCTTATTATCTAACTAGGTACTCTTTATTGCCTTGGCTGCATTCTTTTCTCTATTTTTGAATGATCCGTTGTTAGATGAAGAAGAAGAAAGCAGTGATGATGATGACGAGGACGAGGTCAAGGAAGCAACCGACGAGGATCGCTGCCTGGGTGCCACCTTGACTGGATCAGGTAGGTTTGATCCAATCAAGTGTGGAAAATTAAGCTTAGCAGCCGAACCATGTATTTTAAACGCTGCTCGGTCATAAGCTAGTGCAGCATCCTCAGGTGTCTCATACGTTCCCAACCAAACCCTCTTTCCCTTCTTAGCCGGAGACCTGATCTCCGCCGCAAACTTACCCCAAGGCCGCCTCCTTATGCCACGATAACGGTAACGAATGTGCTCCGAATGTGCCCTAGCCAAAACCACCTCATCTTTTCCTTTAGTTTCTTCTCCGGTATCAACATTATCAGGCCGCATGTAGCAATCCATGGGAAGTGTTTGGTCCGAGGTATTATCCATAAAGAACAAAGTGGTTAGGCTCGAATCCGGGACATCCCACAAATTCATTGTTGGGAAAATATTCGAAAGCTCCGAATCATCGAAAAGATGGTGCTCTATGGATTGAAGAAGGCAAGGGAGATCATTGCTCGAGATCATTTCTCTATTCATATCTAGGTTTTTGAGAGAAATAATCTCTTTGATCTCTTTTTAGTGACTGATGAAAAAACGGTTTGTATGGGGGCGTATTTATATACCAAAAAAGTGGATGAATGATTAGATGGGACCGTATCATTGTTTCACTAAAATTTTGTCATGATATTTCTTGCTACATTATTATAGTAATTTCTTATCTTCATGTTATGTAAAATTGCATAGTATATTTACTGACATATTTCCTTTATGGTGAAATATCTACTAAATTTAGCTTGACAGCATAAATTGTATCCTTACCGCCTTACATATAAATATATATGTCTTCGGCCATTTTCGCTGGCACTAAAAAGTACAGTCACATCTTTCTCCTTTACAACAATATCTGCAAGAATTTGCATGTTATGCAATGTAACACACATAAATGAGAATGTGTTATACATGAGAATCATAGAGATCATAACTTTATTCAATTTTATTAATGTTAACAGGTTATGAAAATTTAAATATACGAAATTTACGTACCCGGGCTCATAATATCCTTCTTTCCGATTAAGTGGATTAATGTTTTAATTCTTTTAAATTTAATTATATGTATACATACATGTTGGTAGTCATTAATTTAAGCGGATGTTTAGTTTGGTTTTGATAGTCATTAATTGAAAGGTATGTTGAAATGTATTGGAGCAATATTATGTGATACAAAAAAGAAGGTTTCTTCTGGTTTTGATATGCGTGGTACGACTGCAAGTCTGCAAGTACTTTGTGTTTGTATATATGTGCCCGTATCTGTTTGTTTTTGCATCTCTAGGTCATGTGCAAAGTGTTTATCATTTAAAAAGAAGACAACATAGATCTTTCACTTTATCTATGCATATGTATTCTATTGTCTAGGGTTTTAGCCAAGGTCGACAGAGGCTATACTACATTATAATAAAGAAATCTTTTTTTAAAAGGTAAAATTTAATCCAGAATCATATAAACGATCTTAACCATTTAATTTTAATAAAATCTAATTTTAGAAAAGATATATATCATACATACAACTATATGTCCGATAATCCTTTTTTTATACAATACCTCATGAATAATATTATATTATATTTAAATTATATTCTATATTTTCTATTTTAAGAATCATACTTATCCTTATTTAATATAATTACTCACATTCAACTCAATTTCATCACCATTCAAACTCTTTTATTTATTTAAAATTATGACTTATCATTAATTTTATGAATATTAATATATAAATATCATTGTATAGAAAAATGTAAAACCATTTAATAATAAAACAAATTATCATATTAAATAAAATATTTAAATTATATAAAATAATTAATATATAATTTATTAATATCATCCTTGTTTTACACGGTTTATAAGTTAGTATAATTTAAGGATGAAGTGAGCTGAATTTTGTCGAATAAGATTATAAAAGCGGTTTGCATGGGTTTTAAGTCTTTATGTGATTTTTAACTGTAGAATAAAAATATGGGTTTATGTAAAATGTTTAAAAGATAATTTAAAATTAAAAAATTACTTAAAATTATCCACAATACGAATTACGGGCGGTTAATAATTCTCATTTATATGTCAATTTGATAACTTTTACAATGTAAACTTGTCAAAATACTAAACTTAATAATAAGTTTGTTGAAAAATTGAATAATCCTATGTTTGAAAGAGGAGAGTGCCAATATTGCAAGAGAACGGTCAAATTTATGACTCGTGGAGATAAGATCTCGTAGTTGAAGCACCGCATTAACTAAATTTTAACTTGAGAAACATTAATTTAAAACTATTGAAATGATCCGGATAAATTTGCGAATATAAAATATTTTAGTGAAATTTAAATTTTCAAAAAAATATATCATGCCTCTCAATTGACAATAATTTTCCTCATTATAAAATTCAAATGATTCTATTTGGTTGAATTGGTTTAGGTACGGCCACAGTGTTAAACAGTGACGTAACATGTATATCGGCAAAAACTAAATCTATATAATAAAGTTAAAAATATATCTATAGAGTATAACTATTATTTGGAGGAGTTTTTTTTTACAAACAAAATTTAATACATTCATTAAAATATTCTGAAACAGCCGGGATAAACTTCTGTACTAATTGGGAAATAAATAAAATAAATAGTCGCTTTGTTTTCAGATCGCTCAACATACGGAATAATTTTTTTTTGAATTAAAAAGGATGACAATAACTTCCTAAGCAATCCAAACTATATCAACCCTGAAACTATTTTCACATAAATGTCACATGTAGCTCACTATTCAAATTTTTAATTACATCAATCAAAATTGGGGAAACAGATGCCCTCAAACTATAAACAATCTTTTATTATGAAAGATGAGCTCCTGCGATATTCACCACGGTCCCAGCTTGGATGCAAGAATTCCAAATCTCTCAAAAAATCATATAAACACACTAACATCCAAAAAGATGGGTAACCAGCAGCCTTGATAAAAAGATAATAACAAGATTTCACCAAAAAAAGATGTTTTTTTGATACTTTTGGAGAAAAATCTTGAATTTATTAAAGAAAAAATTGGAAAATAAAAGAAAAGATGGAAGAGCAAAGGGGACTTAATCGATGAAGGAGATCGTAGATCCGGAGAATGTAAGAGTCGGCTAGAATCTTAGATCTGAAGATGGGGTATTAAAGAATTTCTTACTTATTTATTTGGAAGAGTTTTAATATATATGTGTATATATAAATAAAACTAAAAACCTAAGATTATTTTACATATATTAAATTACTAAAAAATATGACTAATTAATAGTTTATATTAGTACTATTAATAGTATTATTATCGACCTTTGATATTGCTTGGGATAATCCACGAGCAGTGCTATTAATTCAATAAAGTCGACCACTAATCCATACAAAATATATATAGAATAGGGTGAATAAATGTATATGACTGGTTATTTATGATTAATTTCAATTTTTATCAAGTTGTATCGATTATTATAAATAAAATAGTCTCAATATTGACTTGTGAGCTTAAAACTTCTTCCTTTGACTCTCATGTTTGTACACTAGGAAGCTACTCAATATTCAATAGTCCTTACATTTGATTTTCTTTCCTAACCTCATCAATTAGGTCGAAAGCCAATCTCATGTCTTCCTCGTTGGCTTCTGGCTCAAATGCCTTTACTCTCACAGATACATGGCTAATTTCTACTAGAACTACAGCTAAGACTAAAAAAAAGGAGTTTCTCCAATAATAACCTTGCATATTGTTCTATAAACCCACAACATATGTAGCAATTCATCTATCCATGTATTCCCAGAGTGTTCGACCTTCTTTTTTAGCCCATCAAGAATAATTCTATCGGATATCTCAGTTTGCTCGTTAGCTTGCGGATGAGCAACAAAAGTGTATCGCAAGTCAATATTATGATCTCCGCAATAATTTTTGAATTCTTCATTATCGAATTTCTTCCCAAATCTGTACAATACTCTCCCACAAGAATTGTGTTATATGTCTTACTGTGATTCGAGCCCATGACTTGATTTCAATACATTTAACGAAATAATCGATGACCACTATCAAAAACTTCTTCTTCTGTCCCACAGGTTCGGGAAATGGTTCGAAAATATCCATTTACCACATAGCGAATTGTAATGACGAATTAATTAACGTTAATGTCTAGGCTGTTACGATAGGGCATGCTTCTGGCACCTTTCACATTTCTTCACAAACTCCATAGCATTAGATAAAATATCCGGCAACTAAAATTTCAATCGCACTATCTTATGAGGTAGGCCCTGCCTTTCAAGTGTTACCCGTATATTCCTTCACATCGTATGCGCAATATGCACCTCTAACATCGTTGGATGAACCTATTCACCCACGTCCTACCCAAACCCAACACTAAACTGTACCTCATCATATATGCGTTGGGATTTATACTTCTCTCAGGGCGGATTCATATGACAGTTAAATTTTAAATCAATAGATCATCTGATATTTAAGAATATATAATAATTTAATATTTAAATAACTATCAAATTTCTAGACTTCAAATCATGTCAACAACAAATAAAAATTTATTGTAATAGTTATAAAGATGGAAAAGGATTTGAATACATCATTAATATATTATTATTATATTTTATTCTACTAATAATTAACCTCTTCTAGCAATTTTTAGATTGTTAATAATATAATTTATATATATTAAGAGAAAACCACATATACGGTAATAAAATATATGATCCCACTCGAAACGAATAAGCCAATGAAAAAGAAAAGATAAGTAATATTATATTTAATGAATAAGAATTGAAATGATTAAAATAGCATAATCATTTTCATCATACAAATTATAAACATTTAATAACCTCTACGGACAAAAACCTAACTTAAATTTTGTGAATGTTGTTAGAATTATAACTAAAAATAAATAATATGTGATCAGATTAAATAATAAATTTCTGAATTAATAATTTTATTGGGATTGACTACAGTACCTATTAAAATTCAATTGGAACTCGATTAAAATTATATATTACTAGATTTTAACTCGTGCAATACACAGATATTTTATTTTATTAAATAAAATATTTATTTTAAAATTATTAATATTTTTATAATTTTAATTATATTAATTTTTCAACTTGTTTAAATTATATATATATATATATATATATATATATATATATTTACTGTGGAAACCGGCGGCCGCTACCCTTTTTGGGTGCGCACTCGCTAAACCCACGGCCTCATGCAATAGCCTGCAAACCACGTGAATCCGGTAAACCGCACAAGTGCGACAGACTTATGGCATAATCACACATTCTCCTCCGGTGAGATTCGAACATGTGACCAAGATGATGATATTCCTCTCTTTAACCAACTGAGTCAATCCTTGCGGGCTAAATTATATATTTTAACATCAACTGAATTAAATATAAATAAAAAATTATTAAATATTAAATATTAAAAATAAATATGCACATTGCACAAAATATAAAATTATATTATTAATATATAAATATGTAAAAATATTTGATTCGATATATTATGAACATGATTTTTTAATATATAAAATATATGTTTAATATATTTAAGATTATACATATTAGATTTAAATATATTTTTCATAAGATTTCCATTATGTTTATTTTATATAAAATTGAATAAATATTATAGTATATGAGATATAATATATATGTATGTGTTAATAATATGATAATATAATTATTCATTTGAATAAGTTTTTTTATGTTATTAGATTTTTATTAGTATAATTTATAAATAATTTTATGATATATATAATTTAAATTTTAAGTTAATATTAAAAAATAAAATGAGATATTACTATATTGTGAATGAGATTTAAAATGATATATATAATTTAAACTTTAAGTTAATATTAAAAAATAAAATGAGATATTACTATATTGTTAATGAGATTTAAACTTTAAGTTAATATTAAAAAATAAAATGATATATAACAATTACCGTTATAATAATTTCTATATACCATTTTTTCATACTAATATATGACAGATTCTTGAATCAAATATATTACTTCGTATTAATATGACAATTCAACCTGTGTAATAACATCATTTTAGAAATATAAATGACTTTTAATTATAAAAATAGTTAAAAGTGGTACTCAATTATTAAAAATTAATTCAATATAATTTTCTCATATATAAATTGATTAAATTTAAAAAATGTATTAATATTTAAGAATTTATATTATTTTAATTTTAATTTAATTTATTTTATTTATTAAGTCGCATGATTCAAATTATGTGATAACGAGTTTTTGATATAGTATCTTCGGTTAAGGTTGAACAGTTAGCCGGAGAACTCAAATAATTATTTTTTTTTAAAAACCTAATTTTTTCAATTCGATCCAAACCAATGAATTAATAAGGTTTTTGACTTCTCAATATAATAATTTCTCGTGTAAGTGTAATTGGTTCTCCGTATAAAATTACCATAATATCTTATATAATATATTAAATATGTTATAGAAAAAAATTGGATAAAAAAACTTTAATGCTCCCTCTCACCAGGAAAATTTATGGTCTCCCTCTATCTCTCTGTATATAAAACTCTAATAGTATCTCTCCTCTAATATAATAATAATACATAATAATGTTTGATATATGATATATCTCTGTATAAATCTAATATAAACAGGTTTCCTAAATAGAATAAAATTATTCTATAAAAATTCGTAACTGCTTTTTTCTAAATTAGGGGCTGATCTAGTTGAATTTTGAATGTTTAACCACCTCAGAATTAAACATAATTTTGTAAGTTTTGTGTGGGGTATAAAATTATTCAATTCTAATTTCTGAAACTTAAAATATGACTCAAATAATATATGTTAAAATATATTAATTTCTAGTAAACTTAATATATGTGGAATTAATAAAATTATGTAGTCCTACTCTTGAGCCTATTAATTCTGGTAATAGTTATCGTAGTTGTCGAAAGATTACTGTTGTTGCTGCCCTGGGGGCTGGGCTTGTGCATGTGTTCTCTTCTGGAATAGTTTTATTTAAAAGTCATTGTATGGGTTATGGTGATTAGATGGTGTAAATTGGTTTTGGTTTTCGTGGGCACAATGTTAGTAGTAGATAAAAGAATAATTACGAACTTTTTTTAATTCTACTCCAAAATAGTTTTTTATGTTCAAATTTATATATTATTGAGATATTTAATAGAGTTTGAGTTATAATCTGAAGCGAGATAAGAAAAATTATAATTGTTATGAAAAATTATAGTTGTTATGAATCTTAATAATAACTATAACTTATAAATAATTAGTATATAATATTATGTAGTTATTAAGACTCGATCCTTTGTAGTATTTGAATAAAATCTCTCTTACTCTTATTATATATAGGATATAATTATTTATTATATTACAATCGAATAAAAATTATATTATTAATATTAGAATTCCAAAAATATTTAATGTTAGAATCCAATGAAAATTATATTATATTATTAATATGTAATAAAATATTAAAAAAATTATTCCATCAAATAAGCTATATGTATATAATCACAGTCTTAGTGGCATATACACGCGGTCATCAACCAAATAGTGGAATTAAGACATTAAAATCATATATATGGCTAGTTGGCAAACATAGATAAACGAAATTCGAAGTTATATATATTAGAAATTTAGAATGACCACCATTAAATCACTTACAATGTGTCGGTTTCTCTGTATTTATTTATACATGAGAATGACGAAAACTACATAAGTTATGGACAAAAATATTAAAGAATAATACAAAATCACTTAATTTTTGTGGTGTTTGTATAAGCCACCCTTGTAAGTGGTAATAGTAGAATCAAATGAGTGAGTAATCATTCAAATGGAATCTATACAGCACGTTTATTTGCAATTATTCAAATATGATTTATGCACCATGTCTTTTGGGCAATTGACTAGTATTTCAATCATGGCATGTCCTGATGGGTCAGTGGATTCTTCTTGTCCAATTTTTGCCATCACAAAATTTTAATGGAGTGTTACTCCAAGTACCAAATACTGGTCCGCTAATTTTACACACAACACGTGAACACGACACGAAAAAAATGAATATGAATTTTGATTTTTGATACACGAAACACGAAAATACACTAACATGAAATTACACAATAAATTTAGCGTCAGATATGGATTTCATTTTGGGGACACGAAAAATACACGAAAGTACACAAAATATTAATATATAATTTTTATTTTTTATGTATCATAATCTATATTATATACGTAATATATATTTTTAAATATATTATTATATATATACGTAATATATAACAATTTACTCATTTTATGTATTCATTAGTATTTCATGTATATTTTGTATATATTTCGTGTATTCAGATATAATCGTTTCGTGTTATTTCGGGTTGTTTCGTGTAAATAAAAAGTATACAAAAATTTCTTGTACTTTTCGTTTCATTTGGTGTAGACACGAAATATTTCGTTTCGTATTCGGATCGGTTACACAAGTACACGAAATGATTTTGGGTTATTTTCGGTTTTAATTATAAATACACAAAAACACAAAAGTACATGAAACAAAATTACATAAAATGACACGATTGTCAGCTCTACCGATGATCTACCAAACACATATATGATCTACCAAACACATATATGCTGATATTAAAATTGGTGGATTTTTTATTCTTCTTTGACTAGCTAGGTTTGGAATGGCCGACCAGAAGTTCCATTGTATTGAAAGTAAATAACAAGTGAGCTTAAAGACTCAAGAGAGAGTAAATGATTAATTGACTATTTATAGTGTAATTTTTTATTTTTATACATATAAGGGAGCGGTTCCCAAGGTTGAATATCATTCATTTCATTGTAGAAGCTCTCTGTAATATTTTCCTGTAAGAAGCCCTCCATGAAATATTGTGGAAGGTAATATCTCGCAATAAAACATTGCATAAATTACGATAAAACATTACGGAAGGTGAATATTTAATTTCCTGTGAAAGTCGGATTATTGTCGATTATCTGTTAACGAGAGTCGTTATGCTAACCTAGAACGGATCCCTGCGTCCCTTGTTTCAAGCATGAAGGTGGTAGGATTTGAGGTGACTTGGGGTAATGAAACAGTGATTAATTATTCTCTTAATCATTATTTTAATTTTTGTAAAATGCACCAAACCGTAATGCAACACGTGAAGACTCCAAGAGCAAACTACTACGTGGTAGCACTCCGGCCTTCAAAACTTAATTTATTAGTTGTTTCCATTTCGTCAAAAGGAAAAAGAAGGCACTCTCGCTCTCTGTTGTGGCAATTTTGTAGAAGAAGGAGATCAAGAGGCCTCAAGAAACTGAGTTTTGTAGCTTTACAATTATGGTGAGCACAGGATGTAAAAATGTACGCCAACCTATATATATTCAGTTCGGAAATTTAAGAAAATTCATGCAGAATCAGATGATCAATGATAGAAAAATATATATAACACCGGCATGGAAGATCTGAATTAACAAATATCGATACGATCATTCCCACTAGTTCCCGTTGCAGATCTATTTCATATATGCATGGTATCTATTTGATGCTTTTATTTTGTTGTATGTTTTATATACATACAAAACCCTGGTTTTATTGTAATGGGAAATCTTAAATGGATACTAATGGGAAGAACGAAGAACGTGTATATTTTATATTAGATTTTCTAATATATTATAATATATTATAAGTAGAATATAATAGAGGACATTCTCCAATTAGTACTCTTCTCCCTAGAACTTTTGCCAATAAAACCATATATTAAATTATGTTAACCTAGTCGCCATCTTTCATGGAACTTTATCATCCATCTCTATCAAAGATGAATTCTAGCGGGGTCACTTTAATCCACTGATTTTGGAATCAATTTGGTTCATATAAATGGTCAGGTGCTCTAAAAAAATTAAGCCCATACCTCCCCAATCATGCAATTTGTTAGGAGAAACATTATTTAACCTTATGTTCTATGATAATTTTAACAAGAAAAATTGGGAATCATACATAGACTAAGATTTTTATCATTTACAAACTTGGTGATGCTAATGATCTTAAATCTTAAATAATTTAACATTCGAACAATAAGATTGAAGTCTAATAATGATCAACTCGGGGTCTTTAATTAGCTCCAAAAAATGCATTTTATTCAGTAAACATGTTAACATATAAAAATTATATAAATACTAATTAAGTTATTGTTTCTACTAGACTATATCTAGTGGCATGCATGTATTTTTCTAATATTTCACTACAACAAACAGAGTCAATTCCGACCGCCAGATGATCGGTTTTATGAGGATTTCAGTCGGTTTTCTCCGTCGAGTTAAATCTGATCAGTTTTGGACAAAAGCGGTCGGTTTTAGTCTTGACCCGGGTTGACCACGGAAGCCACGTGACATGGGCCCATGGTGACCCCACTTTGATGATGTGTTAGTAAAATGTGGCAGATAAAATTTTAAAAAAATTACTAAACCTGACCATAAAAACCGATCGCATTCAGTCGGGTGTCAAAACCGACTAAAGTGGTCGGGTTTATTCTAGTGATTTAATAACCCAATGCAAAATCAACCAGCTTAAACCGACCAGTTTTTCTGGAGACGGTCGGATTCGTGGCCACATGGTTGCTAGAAAATGAAATAAAATTTGACCTAAATCGGCCGTCAAACCTGACCGACATCGGTCGGGTTTAGTCTAGCGATTTTATAAGTCTTCTTAAAATTGACTAAAGTAAACTGACCATTTTTTTCTGAAGGTAGTCGGTTTTTCTTGAAGACGGTCGGTTTTATTTTTATCTCGATCGATTTTCTGGGTTTGTAATGGTCAAATTCAGTCGGGTTAGTTGTTTACAATCGGTTTAGGCGGTCGATTTTGTCTATAATTTTTTTTTTAAATGCAGCTCTGTTTCTGAGCCTGCTATACCATTCAAACCATTCCATATACCATTCATACCATAAACCAATAACCATAACAATGACGAATAAAAATAATCAATAACAATACCAATACCAATAACCATTAATCCCAACAAGTTCAGTTAAACAAGTTTTAAAAACCAACAATAACAAGTTCTAATATTCAACCGACATGACAAGATCTAAAAAAATATTAAAATTAACCATCCATGTCATCATCGCCGCCTCCATTTCCACCTCCACCGCCGCCTCCATCTCCCTCATCATGTTCTCCATCGCCCTCATCATACTCTTAATCACCTTATTGAGCCCTCCTTATCACCTACATAAAATAACAAATTAGTAGTCTATTTTAAACTTAAAAATCAAGACGATAATAATTTAAATTTTGTACCTGTTCATTTACAATTTCATACTTATTATATATCGATTGGAGGATTTCCCCAATAACTCGAGATACCTCCCCCACGATAGCAGTAGAAAATGCTTGTGAACCGGTAGTCGGGTCCATTAGCATATCTAGAGTGGCAGTGGAGATGTTTTGAACTTACTAGTACATGGGAGGAGTGTGACATGCGGAAGGGTTCGCTTGTGCTTCATTGAGAACATCATATACGACTCTATAGAAAATCGAATCCAGAACCGACGCTCCTGGGCCTTGAGGACCTTGGCTTGAACAACCCGCCCAACCAGCATCTTGAACACCATAGTTGGAAGTAAGATTCAAGAGTAGTCTAGAAGCAGGTATCCGAGGATAACTAATGAGTTGGATCTTCAGATATCTTGCACTCCCCGAGACGGTTGCTTGAAGCCACCATTCGATCGGATGGACAACATTTTGATCTCCACCGGTTTGACTCACAAACCGGACCCAACTCTATTCAATAATATTCGTGTAACGAGCTTTTAAAAATAGATTAACAATGTTAAAATGAATAAAAAGTATGGCATAAATAATATATACTAAACAAGATGCACAAGTCTTATTAGCAAGGTAAAATTTATACCGTTATTATTCGATTATCCTCGGTTAAAAAGGATGGGGTCTCTAGGATCTCATCGATAGCAACCTCTTTATTGGTTGGTTTCTTCGTGTGAAGCTTTTTAAACCACCAAGGTTGGGAGTGTAGATTTCTGACCTTTTTAACATATGCCTACAAATCATGAATTCAAACAAATAAATAAATAATAATCTGAAATACATAAAAATACACACATACACACTTACATCTTCCATCTCCGTGAAGGATTTGGTACTCGAACTATGTAAATGTTATAATTTTTTACAGTTTTTAGCGGCAACCCTAGAGAGGTGAGTGTGGGCATCACTATTCCAATATTCCACGAGCTATTTCCAAACGTTATCATCAAAGTAACCCGGATTAACCTCAAGCAACGAGCAACCCTTTATTTTGGCATCTCTCAACGCCTTCTTTTTTGTTTCATTCAAAGTGTGCTTGATTTCATTTTGAATATGCGTATAGATGCTATCATACGCCTCGTCGTCGGTAGATCTACCATTGTGTGTGTAATATCTCTACAAAAAAAGAATGAAAATATGGTCATAATATAAAAATATCTCGACTATTTTTAACTAACTCAAATAATAAAAATAAGCATCTTACATTGAATTCCTTGATCACATTTGTTATCCACTTTGGGTCGTATTCCACAATGTCTCTTCATGTGAATAACTTTGTTGGCCATGTTGATCGCATGATTTGTAGAATAGTTTTTTTAGCCTCCAGGTTCTTGATACTACAAAATTAAATGGAAAAAATTAGATACGAACACAAATATAAACAAGAGAAATATAGATAATCGAATGAATAATTAATTATGAGTTAAGAAGAACATATTGTCCATGTTGGATAGGTATAGGGATCGGCATAGGCGGAATATTTCCCTAAATTTCGATGGAATGAGAACGAGTATACATGGGGGTACGAGTTCGATGTGCCGCCTCTCGACCATCCACTATCCATTCTTGCTCATCATCAAATGGCTCTTCTTGTTGCTCCTCTTCTTACTCATTGTCTTCCTCTTCCTCTTCCTCTTCTTCATCCCTCAATCTATGCTGACTAGATTTTCCATGTGTCATCTTTTTCCCATTTTTTTGCTCAAACTTTCTCCTACTTTTTTCTTTCCTTTACCGTAGTCACCATATCTCCCTTTTTTATATTTTCTAGCCATAAGAGCCGAGATTATGACTAAAAGTAGGAGCAAACACATGAACCAAGTAACAACTCGACTGGCCTACACACAAGATCAAAACCACGAATAACATATAATGATTAAAATCTAGATATATCACACACACATATAACGACAATAAAATTAATACACAATCAAATTAAAAAAAAATATTTCAATCCATTTTCGAAAGAACGTAATAGATTAGAGTCGTACAAGTGATATACATATATATACACTAATACATCCACTAATCAAATAGCCAAATGCATCCACTAATATTTAAATAACCAAATGCATCCACTAATACAAGTAACCCCATCTCAAGTTATATACAACTAAGCTATCTTTAGTCCTAAATATAGGAACTATCAATTTGTGCCTTTATAGGACTAAGTATAGCTATACAACCAATTATAACTATGCATTGAAGCACTAATACAATCAATTATAACTATGCATTGGAGTTCTATATTATAGCTATACAACCAATTAAAACTATGCATTGGACTTACCCTAATACATCCACTAATCTCAAAATAACCAAATGCATTCACTAATCTCAAAATAACAAAAAAAAACACATACGTGCGTGAAAAAACCTATATACACACATACAAGTATGATAAATGACTAGAAAGTATAACATTTGTAAATATTAGTGGTTCGATAGTTATTATAACTTCATATTTAATATGTTGAAATAAAATTTTAAATCTCGTTCGGGTTTTAAAACCGACTAGGATGGTCGGGTTTACTCCAACGATTGAAATATTTTATTTAACCCGATCGTATAAAACTGACCGCTGTGTTAAAGGAGCTAGTCGGTTTTGTCAAGAACATGGTCGATTTTCTAAGTTTTGAATGGTCAATATCGGTCGGTTATATGAGCACATCGGTCGATTTTGCTACAATTTTCTCATCCCAGTCTTTGTTCTATCACAGTATCCTAACATCACAACACCACAATTATCATTATACCATGTCACAAGCAATATACCAACATCACAACTATTATACAACATCGGTAGTTTACAAAAACATTAAATCCAATCATAATCATTATCGGCAATTTACAAAAACTTCAAACTAATCATGCATAATCATAATTGATAATTTACAAAAATTCAAACCAATCTAATCATAATCGAAATCTTCTTCTTCTTCGTCCTCCTCTTCTTATTCGTCTTCATCGTCTATTTCTTTTTCTTCTTATCCGTCTCCGTCTTCCTCTTCTTATTCATCATTGTCCTCATCTTCTTCTTCTTCCTCTTCCTCTTCATCTTTATCTTCTCCTTGTCCTTGTTAATTTTGTATGATTGGCACATTTTGTATGTAGAGGGTCTCGATTGATTTTTTTGGAAAGTTTCTTCATCTGTAGATGAATTTATTATTTCATCAAAGGGATGACTTTTACTTGTAATGACCATGTACATATTATTTTGTGGTGTTAACACACTAGGAGCATAGTACACTTGACTAGCTTGACTATCTAATATAAATACCTCGTTTGATCTTAATCGCGAACTTACATCAATGGAAACAACACGATTTTGGTCAACTTGTAAACAGGACCCGGCACTATCGAACCAATTATTGGGATTCGGGCACACACACAGCGGAAAAATGCGAAAAATAAATATAAAAAAATGAATCTCAAACGCAGGATCCGTGTATAATAAGCCGATGATTATGGAGAATTGGATGTGTACCTTATTAAAACTTTCCTTATGATGATTATAGAGGTCCAGAAGCGATGAATCACAGCAGCCCTTCACAGAAATATGCCCTCTATCGGTATCCACACGAACGTCGTATCGTCTAACGATCACCGGAGTTAGGTACTAGCCTGTTTCTGCCTCTTTGTCTCTCTCTTTCTCTAGCCTCTCAAATAACGTAGAGCTGCTAGGGTTTTATCAAAAACGAATTTATAAAACTGTTAACCCTAAACTATACATCTTTATGTATATATAGGGGAGAGAGGGACTTGGGTCAAAACCCTATTCTGATTGGACTTCTTAAAACTCATTCAGATTTCGGATTTATATTATTATTAAATTCGAATTCTAATATGTATATAATTAATCAAGTCCGCTTAATTAATTAAATAAATAAATTCGAATTTATAATAATAACAGTATTTAAATTCATAATTTAAATAACACTCCGTTTAAACGTTCTTTGTGTGTGACCGTTTAGGTTATTATTACGTTGGTAATAATTTTATTTTCTAATAATAAAATTATAAACAATGAGCGGCATCTAGTAATACATCATTGCTACCCAAGTAATAATAATAATTGGTGATTCAATTAAACCTTTCGTGAATAATGTACAATGTAATATAATCCCTTTAACCTTATATTATAGATCAAACTCGAGGCATGTAATGTATCATCCTCTTCAACGTTTAATCCGGGTTTCCTTGATCAATGAGTACACTATTAATCAAATCAATATTTGAGCATGGTCATGCATTTTATAGTCTCACTCAATCAAGAGGCCAATAATATCACTCCTAAAATAGGAGAGTTAAATTCTATATCTATCATTCATATTTCTCATACGATTCATAGCATACCCAATGTCCACCTTTATCATTACCCGGTTAAAGATAACTTTGAGTGTAATCAAAGTATATTAATTCTCGTATATAAATATAATGATTTCAAGTCAGAGGATCATTACATCATTATCATAGTGAGAATGTCTTATGACACTTATTAACATGTAGATTCTCACAACGGGTCAGTCCAGTGCCATGCATTGAGACATGCACTTATGTTCTTGACTTTAGTATCACCATACCTATGACCAATGAGATGTGGTCATCAGTCAACAAACATGCTAGTCTTATTGCATTATTATTGTCCTTAAATAATAATACTCGACTAGGGACTTTTAGGAATAAAATACTATTCATATAATCTCATTTTTAAGTCACATACTTAAATATATATATTACGTATTAATATTCCAAGGACATTTATTATTCTTTCAATTTATGACGCAGTAAATAAAGACATAATAAATATTAATTAAATAATTACATAAAACATAATCCTTAATTGTTTTTAATAAAACATTAAAAGTATTGTCTCTAGGACACCAATACTAACACCAATCACATTTGAACAAGTATACTTATTTTTCCCTTGATAAAAAAGTTTGATGACTTCTTGCAATTCACCATAATAATTGTTCAATACATTCTTGTGTGAACTACATTTGACCATAACTCTCGAACTACCACTTGAAGAATATTTTGTATAAAATTTATAACCATTAACGGTATAAATTTCATAAATCATTGTCAATTTTACCGGCCCCGCAAGTAAGGATCTAAAATATGAACCATTAACATCATCATTCTAAATCTTTGATTTAAACTCAATTTTAACAATCTCTCCAAAAATTTCGGTGTTGTATTTGGTTGACTTACTTTGACATGAGTTTCATACTCTTCAATATAAGGGCGAACTTTCGGTGAATTAAACAAAATGTATTCTTCCACAAGCAATCGTTCATAATACGTTAAATATTTATTTTTATGTTTCTCGATTGTACTAATAGGATGCTTAAACACTTCTAGTTCATTTTTATCATGTGTACCATCCACAACCTCGTTACGGCGTAGTTGATTATGAACTGTGTTGGATTTCGAATCAGGATAAAATGAATAAAATTTTAACATCCCATCCTCTACATAACGTTCCGTAATCAAATCTTCAATCCTTGCCTTATTACGAATCCTATGCTTCGTGTGTCCCATCATTCTCTCAACAAAATACATCTAACGATAATTAACCGGCCCTCCCATCCTACATTCTTCGGCCAAGTGGATTACTAAATGCTCTATCGAATCAAAAAAAACTTGGTGGGAAAAAAGTTTCTAGTACGAGCATCGTCATTCGGACTATAGACCTTTCCAAATTTTTAAATCATCACGGATTAAAGTAGAAGAGAAAATATCTTGAAAGAAATTTGAAAGTGATGTAAGTGCATCAATAATATAAGATGGTAAAAGCTTGTGAATTGCATGCGGCAAAAACTTTTGCATGATAATATGATAATCATGTGATTTGAACCCCGAAAACTTACAATTATCATTACAACAATGTCCAATATTTGATGTATAATCTTCCGAAGTTTAATGAATGGAACCGTTCACACATGAGGTTGAGTTACGATTTTGTGAGTGTAAATGGCGTTTTTGGTTTCTTTCCATTTTTCATCCACAATTCGGGCATCACATTCAACAACTCACAATCTAACCTTGCCTTTTTGTGATCTTTTGTTTTCTTGGCATCATTTATAATAGTGTAAAAATTATTGTCAAACACGTTTTTTTCGGTGTGCATGACATCAATTCAGTGACTCATCGAGAATGAAGACCAATATGGTAACTCGTAAAATATTTAAAAAATGTGTCCAATTATGAAACTCAAACTCTTCTTATTTTTGTTTATTATTCCGAGCGGTGGAAATTCCAATTTTTTATAAAAAAAATTCAAAGACTCATCACTTGATCTACCAACAAATAATTTTTTTTCTTCACTTGCAAACCTAGTACTTGAAAGACGAAGAGGATCACCTTCCTGGAAAAAAATTGATTGGTACCAAAAAAACTACATTTTTTACAATTTTTCAATTGAATACCTTCAATATTTCCAAGAAAAACCGGACATGAGAGTTTACCATGCGTAGACCACACGCTAGCCATTCCTAACCCAGGGAAATTAGTTATTTTCCACATAACCGCCGCTCTCATAGTAAAATTTTGTTTTACCGATTGATCAAATGTCTCTACCCCTACATTTCATAACAATTTTAGTTCATTTATGAGGGGTCTAAGGTACACATTTAAATTTTTAGTCGGACTATTTTTTCCCGGAGTTAAAAGAGTCATAAATGTGTACGGCTTCTTCATTGACATTGAAGGAGGAAGATTGTAGACCACCACTACCATCGGCCACGTACACCGTGTAGACTTTTTTCCCCGAGCTACTAAATGGACAAAAACCATCGGTTCCAAGTCCAAGACGAATATTCCTACTTTCTCTTACGAATATTGGATAACGATGGTCAAACGCTTTCCACTCATCTCCATCTGAAGGGTGGCTAAGTTCTCCCAAATTTGTTTCCCTCTTATTGTACCATGTCATGCTTTAGTCGTATGCTTTGACATATACAATCTTTGTAGATGAGGAATAAGCGAAAATATCTTAAAACCTTGTTTGGTATACTCTTTCCATTATTTTTTTTGTACCTTTGTAACGAATATTAATTACCACAAATGTCACAAATAATCATATCCGCATCACCATAGTACAACATACAATCATTCACACACGCGTCAATTTTCTCATAACCCAACGTTAACTTCTTCATCATCGTCTTCATAATGTAATAAAAAGTCGATAGTGAATGATCTTTTAGAAGAACTTCACCTAGCAATGCAAGTAAATAATCAAATGTTTTTTCGGAGCATTTTACCACATTCTTAAAATGTAACAACCTACAAGTTAATGACATTCTTGTAAAGGTTGTGTTACCCAGATAAATAGAAGCTCTCAAATCCTTAACGTCCGAATAAAATTAAGAAGCATATGAATTTGGTTCTTCTTCGACGTTACTACTTCCCGACCCTTGTTCCTCATTATGATTTTCATCATCTAAATCTCGTGATACTGTGTTAAAATCAAATTGTTCTTCAACAACATTCTCCGAAACAAAATCTTCCAAGTTACGCTTACGTTTTTGGTTTTTAGTAGATTGTTTAGATTCCCCATGTAAAGTCTATACTCTATAATTTTCCATAATCCCACATTTTGTTAAATGAAGTACAACCTCATTAATTTTCAACTATTTCGAATTCTTGCACTTAATACACGGACATAATATCTTTCCGTCTTTCATCCCATTTTTACTAGCTAAATTCAAAAAATATGTCACCCCCTCCCAATATTCCCTACTCGTTGAAAGAAAATTATTTTCCATACGTCGGTTCATTCTATCTCGATTTGACGTCTAATAAAAATATTACACGATATTTATTACACATTCATGAAAAATTAATTAAATTATAAAATAACATATAAATATATGCGTGCTCATTTATTACTACCATATTTAATCTTCAAAAAAACAACACACACACACACACATACACACACACACACACATATATATATATATATGTGTGTGTGTGTGTGTGTGTGTGTATACATGCATAATACACATAAAAATAGTAAAATTTAATAAGTAAAAGAGCTTACAATTAATGAGCTTTCACTCTTCTCCCACAACTAAGCTTTCAATTCAAGATTTTCACCCACTTTTTTCTCCCTCTCTTTTTAGTATTAATGATATATACATAAGTGAAATAAATGAAATAGAAAGGGGGTAAATGCAAAAACATCTGGCAGCTTAAAACGGACTGTAGCACGTAATTTGGTCGGTTTTAAAATAATAAAAAATTGTATCTCGTACAATAGGTTTGTGGGGGAATTAAATGCATATCTAAAACCGACCGGTATTTATAAAATTGATTGGAACAATCGGGTTTATTCCAGCGATTGATTTATTTGATTTTAAACTGACCACCATAACCAACCGCTAATCTAATAACCCGGTCGGTTTTGTTCTGTAGACGGTTGGGTTAATGATCAACTCGGTCGGTTTTCTGGGATTTTAATTGTCAAATTCGGTTGGTTTTAGAAAGACAGTCGATTTAGGTGGTCGGGTTTATCTGAGATATTGTTTAAAAAAAACTTTGCTGGTAGTTTTACACTACCATCCAAGTTCTTTTTAAAAAAATATATATTCAAACATTCAAACATAAGTCTTAAAAATAATAATCTTAAACATTATCATTCAAATAAACATAATCAAATTATATGATCTATGAAAACTCGTCTCCGTGATCTTATAACTTCCTCAAATAGGTTATCTCATATCTAGCCTTCTTCAATGTCTCTTGCAGATCCTCCACTTGAATCTCCAAATCAATCACCTTCTACACCATTAGCTTTATTTCTATCTTGGCTTCTTTCAACTCCTCCATTAGCACCTTCCTTGGCTTTTGTAGTTCCCCGGACTTCTTGTTTGAATCCATAACTGCAAAAAATAAAATAAAATATCATCACATATGTAAAAAAAAACAATAGAAACTATAAACTATATATATATTACCAAATTATAGAGAGAAAGTAAGAAATAAATTATGAAAAATTAAGACTACATATGCATTATATATATAGGCGTAAGTACTAAGAAATAAGTTATGAAAAATGAAGACTACATAAGCATTATATATAGGCGTAAGTACTAAGAAATAAGTTATGAAAAATGAAGACTACATATGCATTATACATATAGGTGTAAGTACTTAATAGACTCATCCCTTCATTTCCCATAACCACACAGATGACTAGATGCATTGAATTTTAAATTTTTGCATGCCTCAAAACTGACCACTTTTTTAAAAAGGCGGTCAGTTTTAGCAGTCGTTTACACACAGTCAAAACCTCTTGAATGTAACCGCACAGAAAATCATAAGTCGTAGATTTTCAAAGCCAAAACTGACTACCAGTTGATCGGTTTTAGCAGTCGGTTCCACACAGTCAAACCTCTGAAATGTAACCCCACAGAAAAGTGTAAGTCGTAGATTTTCAAAGTTAAAGCTGACCGACTTTGCCGGTCGAATTTATATAATGTGTAACTAAGTCCATGGTCAATAGGTCAACAGTCAATATTGGTCGGTTATGACGGTCGGGTTTAAATTAAATCCGACCACCATTTGACGCAGTCGGGTTTGTCTGATGATCAGTTTTGTTGCAGTCGGTTTTAAAGTTACGTGTCATGTCAATAGGGTCTACGGTCAACAGTGGTCGGTTATTATGGTCGGGTTTAATATAAATCTGACCCTGTTAACTTACAGTCGAGTTTAACCCTGGATTCAGAGCGTTCAGTTTTACGGCGGTCGAAATTGACTCTATTTCTTGTAGTGTTTTATAATTTCAGGTCATGATTTGTGTTAAATAATTTTATTGTATTTTTTATTATTATTTTAATAGTTGTTTTCATTTTATTACTTATATATTATTAATTATATTTATTAATTTATACAATAAAATTAATTTAAATAATTTATATTGGTTGTAATAGTATGTTTTATGATAATAATAATAATAATAATAATAATAATAATAAATATTATAATTATAATACTATGTTTTACTATAAGTAATATTTATATAATTCCAATAAATTCGAATATTAATTAACCACCACAAACGTGAGGCTGTCACCAAATCTGATGATATTTGTTGAAATTTTGATAATTTTATCTAAAAGACCTCATACAATGAGTTGTTTGGCTTCTTAATTATATTAAGAACAATTATCTCTTATCTTTATTAACGTAGGAGTCGGATTGAATAATGATCTGTACAATTAGACAATGCCGGTGGGAACATCTACGAAGCACCCTCAGCAAAGTAGTGAGCTTTGCTAAAGTTCATTGCTTGTTGATAATGTTTTTTTGTTAAGACAATCTCATGAATCTTCATGTCAAGTGGTATGTATAGCTATTAATTTGAGCTTGTAATTTGCTGAGAATATATATGTTTAAATTGAGCTTGTAATTTGAGCTCTTAATTAATTGATCACATTAGATCATTAGAGCATGTTCAAGAGAACAACTTTTAGGTAAAATATTGGCTATATTTATTTAGTATAGTTATATTATTAGAGTACTTGTTATTTTTTTAACCAAAATTTTAAATTATTATTTTATATTTCATTTGTTCTAAAATAATAGTCGCTTTGATTTTTTGCACGTAAGTTCGAGGTGTAAAAAAATACTACTTGCATATATAATTTTTTTAAAATAAAAATATAATATTTAAATAATTACTCTCTCCGTCCCTATTTACATGTCCATTTTGATTTTTTTGGAGTCAAATTGACTAATTTTTTACCTAAATTTAAAAATTATTCATTTATAATTTTAGAAACCTAAAAAATACATTTTAAAGTAGATCATATATACTTTTTAACAATGTAAAATTTTAAATTTTTTCAATTATATATTATTATTAAATTATGGTCAAAGATGAGTTGTTTGACTGTAAAAAAAATAAATTGGACATCATATCTAAATACGAACCGAAAGAGTACTCAGAAAAAGAAGATTGTAAAAATAATATACATTTAGAATTTTTTACACCTTCAACCACGTGTAAAAAGTCAAAAATCACTATTTTTTATTATTTTGGAAACCGTTTTAGCAAACCATGGATCACAAGAAACAGTGTTAATGGGGTCCTAACCTCTGGAAAGCTCTTATAGAGTATATCTTTACAAATCCTAGTCCATCGCTAGAAAAATCAGGACCCCACCCTCACATTCTACAATCACCTTCCCCGGTGCAAAAGAAAAAGATCGTGGCTTTCATTTAAACTATATGCTTGTCTGCATGTAAACTTCTGATGTTGTTCTATCATAAAGCGAGCTTTCTTTTTATTTAAATTGTACGTTGCGAACTGGGATAGATTTGAATGCCAACAAAAGTATAAATACTCGTGACAACCCTAGCCACACATATATCCTTTTTAAAATTGATAATTTCATTTCCTATTATCCAAAAGTCTCTTAATTTAAAGAGATAATGATAGTCTGCCAAAAAAAAAATAGATGTGAGTTGCTTCATAATGAATTATTTTTTTGTAAAAAATACATTTTTTTAGTATAGCTTTTCAGTTTAATAATTAGTAATATCAATTATTTAATAAATCTCGAGATAAGTAAAAATCGAACCGATGATAAAAGATAAATTATCACCCCTTAAACTGTTAGTCTGTTATTATGCTATAAAAAACTAGTACATCTTATATAGTGTCGGAGACAAAGTAATAATAATTTTTATAGGGTTTAATAATCCTAAAATTACTTTTAGATAATTATCTAAATTAACATTTATTATAATATAATATCAAACTTATTTTTATAAATATAATGAGAAAAATTCTATTATTATAAAAATATCATCCATTTTTTATACTCAAAATACTAATAACTTTAGATAAGCTATTTAAAGTTAACTTTGGAACCTTTTTCCCATTTTTATATACTTTCAAAAAGATGCACGGTAGTTTATACATATGCTCAACATTTTTTCACTATCTTCACTTTAAGATTTCCCTCGAAAGAAGAAAAAATCTTCAATTAAAATATTTTATATCACCAAAATCATAGATTGATGTAATAGGTATATAATAACGGCAATGCTACCGTTTTTTTGCATATATGCTCCTCTTCGACCTATATTTCTTCTCCCAAGTTATAAACGAAAAAATCAAGGAACATTGAAAAAAATACACCAATTTATTTAGCTAACAATCGCATCATCGATATGGGTAAACAAAAATTATTTGATACAGAAAGCTGGTCGTTCTGAAAAATTATACTTGTCACATAAAACATGAAAATTTACGGTTACTGATATTACAAAAAATGTATATCATATGTTTTTGGTGTGAGGTTCACTGAGTTGTCTACGTAGAGGGCTGATTCTTTAGAATCGTCTTCTTCACGTTGATCACATATATGTACAAAACACAAACATACTCTTCATGATTTTATTCAGAGGGGTCAAAAAGCAAAAACGTCACTAACGGTTATAATAAAAAAAAAATCCAAGAACGGTTATAATAAATTTGATATGGATTGAGATTGATTGTACTTTATTAAATAATATTGGAAGAGTTATAGGACTTTATTTGTGTAATAACATTAAATTATGCGAGATAATTTTGATGGAGAAAATATTGATTTGATTTATTTTATTTATGATATATACGTTAATTTTGATTATTTTTACAATATATGGTATGATTTATAATTATCAAATTGTTTTATATAATTATATGAGAAATGACCTTTTTAATCATAATTTGATAATAAAATATCCAAAATATAACTAATAAATAAATTGACCCCCTTTGTCACACAGGATAATCCGTCACTTAAACTGACGTTATTAATTTTTATACAACCATTACGAATTCCACTACCTCTAGCTCGTCGTCTAGCGGTAGCTATGTTGAAAAGCGGAGGAAGATGAAGAATGGGCCAAGGCAAGTGGGCTGGGCTTTTTTTTCTCTTTTATAGTAACGCATGTTCATAATGTGTTTTAAATTTTTTGTTTTGTTTTTGGAAACGCAACTTAAACATGCGTTTTTTATTTTATTTTTTTGAAATTTAGTAAAATCATAATAAAATTTTAAGTTGCGTTTTTTAGTGATAAAAAAAATCATTTTATGAATACTGATATTTTGGATCATCATCTCCAAATTGTGATAGTAAGAGTCATTACCCAAAAAAATGGTTGTTCAACGCCAAATATATCCTAATTTTTAGGATGAATAAATTGAATCTTTATATTAATGTTGCGTTTATTTAATTATAATTTATTAGCTTAAAATAATAGAGAGCATGTTTCATTGGGTAGACGAAAAATTAATAGTAAGATGCTTGCGTCAAATAAAGTATCCAGTACGTACGTTGTTTTTGTTATTGATCGCATCAAATGTAACATCGCTCAACTAACACAAGATTTTCGTAATCTAGGGACCTGATATTGATCACAGTTAAGTGGGAACCTTGCTACTCTCTTAATTACAACAAGACCCAATGATTCAAAATTTAGTAGAGGCATGATGTGTTTGTTTAAATTTTTGGAATTGATTAGTTACTAGTAAATAATAGAAATGGTACTTGTATAATTAGAGTGAAAATTTAATTTTAGAGCATTAAAGAGAAAAAAACCGGGCTGACTTCTATTAGGCTTGAACGAAAATTTATGTTCAAAGTTCAGTTAATAAATAAATAGAATCGAACCCCCTTAAACATGCAAACTAGAATTTTATTCACGAACAACTCGATTCGTTTATATCCTTATTTAATTTTCTGTCGTAAAAGAATACATGTAAAATATAGGGATGGATATTAGGGATTTTCTAGAAACCCTTCGAGCTTCACTGACTGATTATGGTGTGTTATTGGTTAAAATGAACAAGATACTGTTGGATTTGTTATTAAAAAAAATTGAAGATGAGAAGCGTAAGAATGGATGATTAAAGCTTGAAAGAAAAAATAGATTGAGAAGATTAATTTGATTCAAAGAGGTTGTTTGGTTGATTATAGATATTTATTTTTTATGAAAATTATATTTATAGGTATTTAATTTCAGATTTTATATTAAAATGATCATTCATTACACTCAACTCTTTCATTTAAATCACCCATATAAATGGTTCTCATTTAAATTACTAAAATGTACATATATCATGTTGTTAACAAGCGACCTACAATTTAATAGAAATGATTAAAAATTTAAAAATTCTGTTAAATTATAAATTACCAATAACTTGTATTTTTGACATGTTCATCCACATTGTATGAGAAGGATGGAAATTTTAATGATTTAAATGAGACTTTTTTTAAATAAGTGGCCTAAGTAAAACATTTGAATGCAATGAATCACTTTATATAAAATCCATTTAATTCTTATTCTTGAAAGCGTGAGCAGTGGCATTTAATTTCTATATGAAATTTCTTGAAAGCGTAATCACGGACGCCAGTAGTGGCAGAGAGTCGAACTTGAAACCCCGTCAATCGAGATCTGATACCATATTAAATAACAAGTTTATCTAAAAAATTTAAGGGGTCGTTTGGTTTAACTCATTCTGAAATCAGGTATGAGTTTCGTTCATTCTAAACTCATACATGATGTTTGGTCGAGAAAAAATATGATTTGAAACTCATACCTCAAACCTACAAGGTATGGTTTTTTGATACCAAGGGGGAGGTGGGTATGAAAAAGGGGTATGAGAAATCATTTTATTTTAATATTTTCATCTCTATTTAAGCAATTAAATGTAAATATTTAATATGAAATAAATCAATGATACAAAAATACATTAAAATAATAAATTAATATTTTAAATTAATTATAATTAATAACTTAAAATTTATTAAATCAAATATATTCATTGCAACACTCAACCAAACACATGATATCAGAAATGATACCTCAAACACATACGTTCTTAACCCGATTCCTGATTTCAACCTTGTACCACTCTGCGAACCAAAGGACCCCTAAGATGTTAGAAGAATAACGCAATTGAATATTATATTATATTTTAATAGTTACATTCTCTAATTTTATTATGCATTTTATGGATATTTTGCATTTATTACTTAGAAAATAAACTTATATTCTAACATTTTTTTGTCAAATACGGGTATATTAGCATTCTGGTCATCCAAGTATATTAATTTGAATTAGGACACGAAGTAAAACAAAAATTTGTACATCTCAATCCTTCATATTTGGGGGGGAAATTGATAAAAAATACTCATTTTTGAGTTTAAAATGATAAAAATAATAATATTCAGATGTATGGTTATTTTTAACGGATAGAATACCGCATTGGTAATTGGGTATTTTATTTTGTATAAAATACTCCACTGCAAATGAGTATCCAAAAAATTAAAAAAAATTAAAATACTCAACTCATAAATGTGTATCTTATACAAAATGAGATATCCAATTACCAGTTGGATATCTCATCCATTATAAATCACCCATCACTTTCAAAATTGGTATTTTTCATAATGGAAAAGGCTCGACATTCTATATTTGTACTTTTGTACAATCCAACTCTTTAAGAAATATATATCCAGAATATCCTTACTGAATTTACAAATTTTGATTCAATTTATATCCACTGCGTTTGGAATGGCTGAAAAATTGATCGAATTAGATTCATAATTGTGCAAAGTAACTGAACACATAAAAACTGAAAAAATTCAGTTTCCTGGCCAAAGTCAACCAGAATTCATGACTCTGAGGAAAAAATTGGAATAAAGTTTAATGTAAATTTAAGCTATAGCTAGCTACTATATCCTGAGTTAGTGAGTTTGCAAAAATAGATTACAGCAACAAACAGAGTCTCAGTACCCGGCAGATGGTGACCATTGTCGTCTTATCCGAAAATAATTCTAAAAATATAGGTCCTTTGCTCGATTAATTAGAAAGGTAAATAGTACACTTTAATTCCTAATAACCCCTTCCTACTTCCTACTTCCTACTTCCTATAGTTTTAAAACATTTCATTCTACCTGTTTCAATGGCGACATTTGTTGATAAAGAAGACATTAGCTTCGATCAATGCACCTAATAACGGCTAACCTAGTATAAAAACATTTAAAAGCAACATCATCCACCAAGGCAAATATCCATATAGCTCAGGCAACCAAGCACATTTTGAGAATTGCAATATGCAAAATTAAACAGAATATCCGCAGCAACATAAAGATACTAGTACCAACTATATTTTTCAGGTGTGGTGTTTTAGATATTTACCTCACTCATGCGATGCATCGCAGACATCTAGTTGTGCATTCCTCAGATACAAAATTTCTATTATTTCAAAATGCATTTGCAAATTAGGTGTCATGTCAGCAAAATAAAGCTTCTCACATACAGACAAATTCCCCCCACTCTCTGCTTCTGACTTCAGTAGCTGAACCAGTGTGTCTTTTTCCTCCCGAATCCATACTCGCATTCTGTCGCACCATTGCCTAGGAGTTCCATGAAGTACAAAATCAAGGCTCTGAGCTCTGTTTAGAAGACGTTTGGATATTCTCTGAATAACATCAGGATCAGTAAGATATGCTCCAGCACAATTTAAGCCAGCATCAACGAAGTGAATTTCGGTTATGCTGTCTAGCAGAATATGATTTGATGATGGTACAATATGATTCTCTATCTGAACAAGTTCTTCAGTATCAAGTGTTTCATTCACTTCGGCGAGACTTTTAGTTGAGTTTAAGTCTAAAAATGCAAATTCAGTCATTAGCTGATTAAGTACCATACCGCCTTTGCTAAAGCCAAGTAGTATTGTTCTAGGTTGATGAAGACATGGTGCAGAAACTCCATCTTGGTATGGTTTTCCCAGTTTCTCTGAAATGAGAATTTTCACCTGAGACAAAAGTAGATTTAAGCTTCATCTTCTCAACAAGATTTCTGAATATACTATTGGGGCTAACGCAGTTTAAGCAAAATTCCATTATATAAATCATTTTAAAGTTTCTTACTCTAGTGTTTGAATGATGTTCATCTCACTAGCAGGAGCAGAACTTTCTATAAATCATTTAATAGTGCAGCAGTACTCTCATTTAATAATTAATTAACAACAAAAATAATTTTGGTGCAGCAAATCCTACCAGAATCGTGAGTCGTAGTACAGATTCAGATGTGTGGTTGTATTGGGACTACTAATCAAGTTTAACTTGTCCATGCTTAAATTCAGAGTAATACTGGAGTTCTTTATAGGAACTCCGACACGAGTCAACTTCATTTTACTTAATTTGCATAATGGGTGTAATTACGAAACAGAAGTTATGTTTATCATTCTCACTCTTGCACGATTTGAGGGTCAACCAATAAAATTGCAAAATGGATTGCTAATCTCAAATCAAGATTCCATCTCGTCTCGATTCACTATGGAATATGGCTCCCCAAATCTGCCGACACACGGATCTCAATAGAACAAACAAGAACACTAAAAATCACAATCCAAAAGAGAAGAAAAGTGATACTTGATACCAAGAACTTCAGATCGAATACAACTCTCTACGAAATTTTGAAGATATAGAACGAAAAAGAGACCAATACTTGCAACAGGAAAAAAAAAGAAGAAGAAACCAACTGTTATCATGTCATAGCCAAGGCGACAACATGATGTCCTATAACTCTAAAAATTGAAAAAGTAAATATAAACGGGGTCCTCATATCCGATAAATGGGTCCTTGTATCCGATTCATGGGAGAAAACATTCCATGTACCCATACATGTACAATGTACCGGAACAAATCGTGTTAACAGGAACATCAGTCAGCCCTGGCAAGAAACTACTCCTAAGAAAAAGAGAAAGATGAGTTCCCTGCCTGCATGATTAATTCAGTACCACCAAATAGCTGGCCTCTCATTGAGAAGGTAGGTAGAGCAAGATAATTATGCAAACTTTTCCCGATTTATGTACAACAATAGCAACCAAAATAAAAGTCCAACAAAGAAATAAAGTTTATATGAATTTAAAAGTAGAAAAGAATAATTTAGCAAAAAGGACACCTTCAAAAATAACTTAAGTCTGCTCATCAAATAAAAGTAAAGCATTGCAATATAGGCATTACGATCTGAGGAATAAAATAAAATATACCTCTTTTAAGCAATTTGACAAGAGCAAGACCATTGATTTAGAAGCTGGAAATCCTGTTGCATCATAAGATTGCGGTTCACCAAGACGATCTACAGAGGGGACGAAGTCCTTGTACACAGCAAAAGGTCCTTTGAATGTGGAAGCCTCAATAACCCAAGCATTAGTCTTATCACCAAGTTTAGACACCAAAATCTCAGCAATTGTCTGTAGATTTGAAAGCTTCTCAATTACTGGATTTCCTGTGCCTTGAACTCGATCACCACTGAAAAAGATGGCATTTTGAGAAGGCACCTGCCACGCACAGAATGCTATGATGAATTAGCTTACTTTTTTATTAGAACTTTAGAATCAATACACAATTGCATGTGCATGTTGTGACAGAATCACATAGATGCATATGGATGTCAGAGTTCGCTCATAAAAAAAGCTCTCAAAACCAAAGGTCAGTAAATAGTAGTTTAAACAGAAAATGATTTAGTCTTATGTAATGTGATTGAAATATGTCAAAATAACATTTTGATGCTAAGCATTCATGGGGGAAGTTGAAGAGTGCTATGCTTAACATTGGTTCTCCTAAATTTGGGTTAATACAATCAACTTACAGCAAGCGTTCCAGAAGATGAGAGGCAGAGAGATGCTGCAATTTGGTAGCGAGCCCTGCTATATGGATTCAAAGAAACCTTCATGATTCCTCTCCATCGATCCATAGAAAATACACTGACCAAATAGTGAAGGTGGAACACGAAAGTGAGTAGAGGTAAGTTTTTACAAAAAGGCTATTATCATGAAAGAATACACTTATCGAGTAAGAAAGACGGCACATGATAGTATAATAATTTTAGAAACATATACTAATGATATGTATTATTCCACATTACAGTTTTACTTCAAAACAGGACTAAATACACATTAAACCACTCCTCATAAATCAATCACGCAAGCAAGGTTCATATAACGAGTAAACGACATGTGATGGTTAAGTTTGAATACCTTTATGAGCACAAGTCTACAACTAATGTGTACCAAAATTTCTAGTTCTTTCTAATCGGCCCGTGGCGGGTTGTTGATTGGGCAAGTGGACTTGGGTTTGAGGTGCTACAAATGGTTTCAAACCCAGCCATATGTGTTTTTCCCAATTGTGGAAGCCATTCCACCCATAGCCTTCTTGCCATCGCACAAGACTTTTTTAAGAAAAAGTCAACTTCGATATGCAACTTTCAATAAAGCAATCCATTGCATTTAAAGTAAAATAATTCCCAACATCATGGCCTATTGTACATTTGTAGTACCTTTTAGATTAGGATGCATTTTTAGTACATTTTAAATAATATTTAAACTCTTTCCCATACCGAAATCCATGGACCTAGATAATAGGCATTCTGGCATAAACTAAGCGGGAATAACACCGTCAAACTTAAACTCCCAAGAAAAACATCAACCTGCCTGTTTTTTTATGATCCAGTCTTAATTACCGTAAATTCTCTTGACAAAAGACCCTCTAAATATTATAATTCCATTGTAGCGGGTACAATTTAGTGGTAAAAGTGTGATTTATGCATTGTACAATTTAGTGTTCTGTTTTATTCATGCTCTGATTATAAGATTCGTAGGTTTAAATATATAATAGGTGTCTTCACGAGACACTCGTACAAAAAGCCCTGCCTGGTTCTCCCATGAGCATATGTAGTTTATTTCCTTCCTTAAGATTTACAATCTAGCTAAGATAACCTATCACCTAAACATTGAATTAAAATATATATATGAACACCCACATGCAACAGTTAGTCAATGTAGATGCTGACCATTCCTTACCCGAAGGCAACACAGCAAAAGTAGCAATAAAATCCGAAGTTCTTTTGTTATTACAACTCATATAACGAACAACCATTATCAATTTATTTACTCATTTACTCTGTTTTTAGAGAAATCACGTCCTTTCATACTTTTGAAAAAAGCTGCTTCTGGTGGTAAGCAACTACATGTTTAACCATCAAACCTCACAAAAAATATCAAGACTTTATATTAATTTAACTTTATATATTAAAAATATTACTATACAATCATCAGAGTTTTACGCCATCACTTTTTCTCGTAACAATGCAATTTTGAACAACAATCCCAGACCGAGCCTACATTTTCTTGATTTTCTTGATCATTACCATAATTCTCTTAAATTACTAACAACAATTTATGTACTTATATCAGTAATACAAACAGTGAAAATTTCTCTTAATTGTATAACACAAACACCATAAAAATCAAATTCAACAAAAAATGAATAATTTCATAATCATTTCATGTTACAGATTCAAAAATAAATAACAATTTCAAGACCCGTTTAAAAAATAATATATACAAACATATTACAAATATATGCAATCTGCTATATATGTATATTGGCTATGATAATTAAAATCACACTAACCTGAGCGGGCAAGTGAAATCTAACTGATGATGATTGTTGTGTGTGTGTATGTATATTGTCTGTATGGATAGCATGGTGATTATTGGGCTGTAGGCCTACTGGGCTACATTACTGTACAATACAATTTTTATTGGGCTTCAAGAAGTTGGGTCCGTTGTTGTAGTTTTTTTAAAAAAAATATACTCGGTATATTTTTATACGAATGGGAACCTCAAAAGAGCAAAGATATGAAATGTAACAATACAAAATTGCACACCAGAAAAAAAAAATGTTTGAAATATCTTTATGAATATTTTATTTTTTGCGAAATATGTTTATGAATATTGAGAGGGGGAATTAGACGAAAATTTTGAATTCAAAAAATTGTTTTTATTTATAAAATTAAAAATATTAATATCTAACATTGAAAAGATAAAAAATAAATTCACGTCCGGCTCGATCTGTGCGCCTACTATTTTCCGAGAAAATTGAGTCCAATTTGATTTTTATAAAATCCGGTCCGATTCGATTAAAAATTTATATTTTTATAATTCGGCCTAGATCGTGGTCCGATTTTTGTGCATTACAATAGTACCTTGCAATTCAAAATTTTCTCCACGACTGAAAAATGAGAGTGTATTTCGGGCATCGTAAAAATATAAAAATATATTGTTTTTCATGTAACATTCAAATGGGATTAAATGGCTAAAACATAACTGAATTCCGGCTAACTTGCAAGTAGGTTATCAAACTCAAAAAGCTCGTAACTGAATAATTAGACTAACGATAACTTGCATAGAAAAATAACTTGCACTTAACTTCCATTGACTTTTAATGGAAATCTGCCCAGTCACCTAGTACAGTAAAACCTCGATTAATTAATAATCAATAAATTAATAACCCACGATAAATTAATATTTTCAATACAGATTTTTGATCCCAACATAATAGCAACTTTACATCTTTTACCTCGATTAATTAATAATCTCGATAAATTAATAAAATTTGTTTGTCCCGACATTATTAATTTACAGAGGTTTTACTGTAGTTCACTTAACAAACCTGACAAATCATATGTGAACGTAAGATTTAGCTGCCTAATCACCGGCTCCAAAGTAAATTTTACTTGACCCACTCCACTTGAATTTATATTTTTTCTCTCTATTTAGTTTTATTTGACGTTTGACTCTTTGATACACATTTTTAAGAGTTTTGACTATATAGATAAATTTATTATTTTAAAATTTTTCATTTTTTGAATAAAAATATTAAACTAAACTTTTATTGACAAAAAGAGAATTTCTAAAAATAATAATTCTAACTATATAATCAAAACTCTTAAAAAATGTATCAAAAAGTCAAAAATCAAATATTACCAAAAAGAGAGAATAATATATACTATATACATATATACATACAAACATATATAATTGTGCACATGAATTATACTGTAATACTTATATATATATATATATAGGTACTACATATATACATAGTTACATACACTCATATTCAATGGCGGATCTCGACTAAAATTTTAGTAGGAGCACTCGCGATTTGAAAAAAAATGGTGGGTTCTAATTTTTAATATTTTTATAATTAGTTAAATTATTTTATAATTGTAAATACTATATTTAAATATTTAAATTTATCTCTCAAAATATATTTATATAATTATTTTATAAAATTGAGGATCGTCTATAAAATTATGAATATATTTATTGGTTTTTCACTTCATGACTTTCATAAACTTATAAATATATATATAATTATATCCTATATATAAGAAGAATTTTACCCAAATACTATCAAATGTCAAGAGTTCGAATCTCACTAATGATATAATAAATATAATATGTATATTATATACTAAAAATATTAATAGGCATAATTAAAATTCTACTTAGTCTAGGATATTGTTTAATATACAATTATAATAATTCAAATTATATCTATTTTTAATTATTTAAGAAAGCACATATTTAATTTAAAGTTTAACTTTTTTATTAAATAAGATTATATTTTATTTAAAGTTTAACTTTTTTATTAAAAAAGATTTTATTTAAATTAAATTTCAGTGGGAACATTATACTATTTTTAGTGGGGGCATCAATATAATAATGTAAATTTTACTTCACAAACAGAAAATTTCACTGAGACCTTTGCCCCCACTGCTACGGTAGTAGGTCCGCCCCTGCCCATATTAGTTAATCTCTTATCAGCATCTTACTCGGCAGTAGAGATCTCCCCAGCAACTTTAACGACAGAAATGAGTATGAAATCTTAGTATTTTTCTTGTTGCTTAGTAGCACAATTTTGAAAAGCTAACGGTGATGGTGAGAATTCTTCTTTTTGATTTTTACTGTTTATTTCTCTGGTGATTGTGATGAAAGAGTGATTGAATGGTTGTTGTGGGTATTTCTGGTGAAAGATTAAAGAGGTATGTTGAATTTTTAGCTAAATTGTAATAAGATGAAGAATGAGAAGTTGAATTTATGAGATTAGGATTTGGGTCATGATTGAAAATAAAAAAATACAAGAACATATTTTTGTGTTACGTTTAATGAGTAGAATGAGGTCGGTAAAGTTTATAAATTCAGGGTGTGACAAGTAAGTATACCACCTCACTTTTCCATCCAGCCCGCGTTAAAGAGTCTTAACGGCAGTTATGTGAATGCAAGTTTCTTATAGTTTAATGAGTTAACGGCAAATTTTTTGAATTTGATTATCCAGTTGCAAGTTGAGTCCGAGTTTAATTATGATTTAGCCATTTAACCCTCATCAAATGTAACTCAATTTCATGGAATTATGGAACTACAAAAATGTGAAACTAACAAGGCCCTTGTTGGCATTTTAAGGAAATTTGAGCATTACTCACCAAGACACCAAATCTCAAACGGTAGGGAATTGTAAAACATATGATATTTTGGGGAAATCTTGAACTTTTCGAAAAATAGACATTTTCAGAAAAAAATTTGCAAAACTATGACACGAAATCCCAAAAATGAAATTTAGAAATTACGTGAATATAAATAATATTGACCTTAATATTCTTGAATAAGCTAGAGGTGTGAAAAAAAACCCTTTAATAATAAATAATACCAAAATAGTAAGAAATCTAAATGCACAACAAAAATAAATTAAATACAAAAAAATATAAAAAATCTGAAAGCCCAAACAAGGCATTCATAACTCAAAAGTAGCAGCAAAACAACATTAACTGTTAGTAAAAATAGTTGGCTTGCATGTGTTCATAGATCCAACTCCTTCCTAATTATTATTATTTTATTTTATTTGCATAAAAGAGTATATATTTAGTTCAAAAACAAATATATTTGGCATAAAAGTTTGCCCTGATTATTATTATTATATAATTTGAAGCACCTCATACTTCATGCAGTCTAATGAGGTATTCATACCCATTTACTCTTACTTTTCGGCTTCCAAACGGAATAGTCACCCACATTATAGCAGGTTAAAACACAGTTCACAAAAGCTCTTTTATACATAAAGAGGCCTATCAGAGGGGAACTGCAAAATATATATATGTGCATTCAGTAAAACCCAAGATTTGTATAGGGGGAGGGGAGGCTTATCAGGCTCTGCGGCTCCATCTAGTACCCCTCCGCCGCCGGCCACGCCCGCGCCCCCGCCCCCTATTTCTCGCATTGTGTGGGGAGGTAAGCTTGGACATGGAATGCTTTTCTGCAGTAGGCTGATCATCTTCGATTAATATTACTGGCACTGGAACTGATGGAATCATATTGGCCTGTTCTTCCATTGGTGTATCAGCCTGATTATCTTGGATCAATAATACTGGCACTGGAACTGACGGAATCATATTTTCCTGTTCTTCATTTGGTGTCTCAGGTTGATCATATGAGATCGAGATTACTGGCACTGGAACTGACGGAACAATATTCGCCTGCTCTCCTTCCTTCGGTGTCTTAGGCTTCTCTGTAGGCTGAATCTCAACTTTCTCAATGTTATCCACTTTCTCGATGTTATTCAGCTCCACTTTCTCAATGTTATTCAGCTCTTTTGCAGTGCTATTATGCATCAAATGTCCATCCCCCTCCTACCCATAGATAAGTAGAATATATTTTAAATGGAAATTAAATGATAACTGAAGAAAAGGAAATATATATATATAAAGAAAAGGACCGCATTATGGGATACCAGGGTAGTTAAACGGGTATGACATTTCCATTACTAATAAAACTCATTAAACTCGAAAGAAAAAGTCACTTTCTGAAATTCTAATATCTAAATATTCCGATAGCATAAGACCAGTATGAAGTCCAAATTAATATGGAATCGAGTATTCAAAAGATGTGTATCTGTGTAATATATTTAATGCATTTGATAACTCACAAACAATTAATGGTGTTTCTATATTCAAAATATTTGTAAACTATTCATTACTTGCATATATTTCAGAGGCAAACCTTTGTCATCTATTTTAAATCAATAAGTGCATTAAACAGATATAAGTCATTTCAGTAACATATTTACACCCAGACTCTTACTACATATTATTTAATATAAAGTATGGAAACAACAGGTAACAACCCTAACATTATGATTCAGTGTCAGAAATCTTTTTCACGTAACAAAGATAGAAAAAGTAAGAAATAGATTAGTGTTAAGATCTGACAAACTCAGTAACTTACCTTTTCACATGATATCGCAATCTGGAGCCCATCGTTCCATTCAATGATATCATTAAGATTAGTAGCCTCTCCAAGAGTTGAAATTGCACTTCCAGTCGTAAGCATATCACAAACATCACACTTGGGCATAACCTGAGATGCAACACTAGAAACCTGTACCAGTTTTACTCTCATTTGTAAGAACATCATTTTGGGCAGAGCTTCTTGATATATCATATGAATTTATAGCATCAGCAGAATAGATATCTTTGGCATTTTCATCACGTACCTTTTTAAATCTGGTCTTAATCTCGCTGACATGTGATTGTAAGACTCCAATTTTCCAAAGCATTTGTTCCAAAGAATTGTCATCATTTCTAAACTCAAGTGATACCGGATCATTGCCACACCCAAACACAGAGTCGCCTTTGATTCTCTTATCCGTTGAAATACCTTATTAAGTAACATGTACAACAAATCATTTAATGTGCTCCAGAAATTAGCTCAAGGTAAAATACATGATATATTTATGTAAACTCTTTCCAATATTGTTTGCAAGTTCTCCTGGCATAGTTGTAAGCCAAGCATACTAATATGCCCCACTTGGAAGCAGGATTTGGGAAGGATAAGATCTATAAAAACGGTCCCTTTATTCCTAAGAATAGAGTCCAAATAGAGTTGTGTACAACATAATTAAGAGAACATGTACATACGGAATACGAGATCCCAAAATCATAAATAAGGGTACTACAAAATCTAAAATATATCATACAACTATTAAAAGATAATTAAAAAAACAGTTGTTTTCCTAGGCTCCAAGTTCAACCATCAATGCAAAATTTCATTTACAGAAACCCTGATCAACATGGCTAATGTAATTTTTTTTTAAAAATAAAGATAGTGTAGGAATCTGATTCACCTTGTACTTCGGTTTATTTTTAAATTGTATACTTCATTTACTGATTGCTTAATTACCTAAACTGATGGAATTAAATATGGAAATAAGTGGCTAGGTATATGCACGTACCACAGCAAATTATATCAAGTAAAATATGCTTGCTTTTTAATATTTATTATTATAACATAGGGAAAGGAGTTTCGAAAGTCCACTATAAAAGAAGATAGCGCGCGACTCCAAATTGTCTATTTTAAAGGTGTACTTGATAATCCAACTGTACGGATACAACATTCTTGTCGCACTAGGAGCTAAAAACAACCTTGGTCACAACTGTCTTTCTTACGTCAGACAAATAGCCAAGTACTAGACAGTGAAAATCGCATATATAAGTGACATTCAAAGACATCGTGATTATATGAAGTAGTTGACTAAGTACAAATAGTTATAAATTTATTTGCCATCATTAACGATTCAAACCAGTAATTACTAAAAGAAGAAAGTCTAAATCATGGTATTGATACTTATATACTGATGTTTGTTTATAGAATATAAAGCAAGACGAACAACAAAATCAAATAATGAAAAAGTTTAACTTGCTAACCTATATTTGCTAAATCATTCATAGAAGCCGACATATCAGCACCAGACTTTTTACTCCCTGAAATATAGGATTGGTTAAAGTTAAGAATAATAACGGTAAGGAACATATCAAGAATAAAATATAATCTTCTTCTTCATATGGGTTGGTGGACGTAAGAGTAAGATAGAAAAAATTTGATTAAATAAAAAGCTTTACCAGGATAAGATAATAAAGGATGTTGCTCCATGTATGCTGCTGTGTCTGTTGTGTCTTCCACCCTTTTTCTTTTCCTTCGTTCAATTACTGTATTTTTTTGCGTGCTACCAGAAACTGGAAGCGACTTTGCACAAGTATCCTCAACTGTCAAGTTCTTTGATGTTAACTGTTTCCCTCTGCTAATTGCTTCAGCTTGCAGGTCATACTTTGACGCTTGATACAGTAACATCCTCATTCGCAGTTCAGCCCATTTACACCTCCACATAATTGGCTGTATAAATCTTTTCCAGTGAGATGTCAAGGTTTTCTTCCTGAGGAGCAGAAACACACATAAATTATTTGCACAAAAACAATAAAAATAAAAAAGGCTGACAAAAAGCACGTTAATCTGATTAGGCAAATGCTCAAATAATTGAGTTATATAAGAATTGCTACAACTATTGCTTAAACAATAAATTTGCTATTATAGGAAATCTGAAAAGATTCCTGGCATAGCCTATATCATTGAATGGATGGCATTACCAGCTGAAAGTAATTCGCAGAAACAATTTTAAAGAGTTTTACCTTAAAAAAGTAAAAACTATAATGAAAAAAACAGGTGTAGTAAAGACTAAAGAATAGAGGATAGAAAAAGCAGAATGATTCCTCAAAAGATGACTGCCCAGTAGTGATAAAACTAAAATAAGCTTCAAGTCCAGGTATCACAGTTATTATAACATAATACTATAACCTAAATACTGTATTTTTGCTAATATAAGAAAACATGCATCAAGCTTTAGTCAAATTTTATTATTATTATTTTGGCAAAATATAGAGGATGAAAAATTTAAACAAAACAAACTACATAATGAGACGGCATGCAGAAAGGTATGAAATATACTTGAAAGCACTCGTTGGACAGGCAGCAAATCAGCAACTGTACCAGTCACGTGTGTGTGTGTGTGTGTGAACACATGCTAATAGAATACGTACGGTGAAAGGTTAATGTCATGCTTAAATAAACCTAATAAACCTAAATATTAAATCACTATGGAAAAGGTTGTCACTGGCTTTAGAGCCAATCAAGATTATGTGCACACAACTGAGTCATTTTCTTATGCATATACAGCTGATAGAACTACCAGTAAACTTCCTTCTCAAACCAACCACAATAAATGTTGTATAAGATTTTAGCTCTAAAAAATACAGAGGATTGCATAAATATTGAGGCTTTTAGTATTAAATACTGAAACAACTATGTAGCTTGGTTCTCATATAAAACAAACAGCATACCCTTGGACCAGAGTACAGTAAAAATTTTGAATTAATCTTTATAGATAGATAAATTAATAAAAGTATTAGAATTAAATTATTGTTTTGTAGGTAAAGGGGCTGCAGGATGATGATGGTTTAGTGTCAGGGAACCAAAAACAGGTAACTTTGAGTAAAGCCGCCAATTTGCTACATAATTATGCAGTGGTCGATCTACCAATTTTATCCACCAACAGAAACATAGCAAGTAAGTTTGAGATATTAAATACCATGCCCATCATAAGTATGATATATAGAGCAACAAAATTCACATAAAATGATTGCCTTCCGCGACTAGCCACATAGACAAACATGAATTTTATCACATAGGTTTAAAAAAAATTGCATATTTGCATTGTCATATTCCACAAAAGTAAATGTATACAACCTAGAATATTACTTGTATACAACCTAGAATATTACGCAGCGAATTAGTTTAAAAATTCGTCTCTAGGATACTAATTATGCTATGTAAATATAATATATGTCACCCAGACTCGGAAATGTCGAACATTAATACTTGCCAAAAACAAGAAAGATTCGGTTGTAAACTCATCTGAAATTTAATCCTAACCTATTTCATGCAGTCAAATTATGTCATATAGTAAAGGTACCTGACTTTTTGTGTAAAGGGTGCAAGGTTATTAGGGCTGTGGCAAGCTGGAAATATCTTATATACTCAAATATATCATCTTGCTAACTAATATAAAATCATTTGAATATCTTTATAAAATTGAAAGCAGCTAGAAGTTCAAAAAATCACTTATGACAAAACTGAAAGATAAAAGGACAGCACTTTATTCTGGAAATAAGATGGAAAATAAATTTCAGGCCTTTTGATCTTAGGAGTCAAAATGAATTTTGTAAGGAATATTTTGAGAGATGACTTCCAGATACTTTTGTCCTTTATTCATTTTCACTCTATCTATAGACAAGTGATATAGAATGGCAGGAGAAGGCAGGAGTGTACCATAAAATTAATCACAGAGTTCATGAACCAAATGCAATCAGAAATTTTAATGAGATATGAACCAAAAAAAACAATTGTGCTTTAGTTTTAAATGATGTAAACAATTTATTGATGTAAACAGTCTGTGTGAGAAACCATGGCCTCACTAAGTAAATTTTCAAGTCACTGCCATTGTTAGAAGAGACATTCAACGAATAAAAATAGTTTGGAAACATCTATACAAGTGTAGACACAATTTACAATACCTCATTCGACATTCTTGGTTAAATCCATTGTCACGTAGTTTTGACATAACTTCAGAATCACTCAAAGTTTCATCACTCTCGTCTCCTGATAAAGTGTTACCAAAAGAACTTGAGTTCTCAGTTTCGTCCTGCGATGCAGTTTCATTTAGAGGATTTTCACTTTGATGTGTAGATTCTGTAATCTTGACCTTTGATTTTTCAACCTGGTTCACTTGCCCAGCTTCTTTATGCACTGAAGCTTCCAACTCAAATATGTCATCCTGGTAATTACTTACACAGTTCATATTAGCTACTGGTTCTCCAAGAGATTTTTCATTCTTCTTACTGTCCAAACTTTCCATGCTGCCTAATCTTCCTTTAAGCTCCATATCAGGATGTATTGTGCAACTCATACCATATAGGCAAATTCAGGACATAAGTGTAGCTTGTCTGCAACAAGATTCAACAAATTCAGCCACTAAACAATGTCAAAGCGAGAAGATACATATATGATAGCAGTGTAACAATAAGTAATAGAAAATTCAATCACAGGAGAGACAGGTCTAATAGGAAGTTAAATCATTTGGTCCAAGAAATTGTCGCAAATAGAAGGTTATGAAGGAAATACCAATTATAAAATGTAAAAGTAGCATAATGAAAAGAATAAAATTCACTATGATTGTCCTAGATTTCTTAGCTGGCATCAGGAAGTAGAGCTCAACATTTTATTTTAGAAATAGAAAGCCAGTTTGATTAGATCTACGACTTTCAACCTCTTAGATGGTAATATCTATCTTTCTCGCCTGCCTCCCAGTGAAAAACACATGATCATATTTTAATGACTAAAAAACAAGACGTGTGAAAGTGACATAAGGATAAGATCTCAATAGTACCACCCATAATTCCCATTTTTTGCTATATGGCAATTATACTCAAATAACCTTGTGACATTTACTTATATTATTTTCAAGACAGCCTGAAAAGTTTATGATTTTAGCATGAACTAATTTAATAATCAAGATTAGCTACTTATAGAATTTTTAAAACCTGGCCGCTCAAGTGACTGACCATGTGTAGGTCTCATGTAATATGGGAATATAGAGATTTAATTATACTGTTACGAACCTCACCATTCTTCTTGTTAAAGCTTTAACATTTCTCTTACTTCTTATTATTTGATTAAACATTATTGCGTAATTTCAAATAATAAGCTCATGCTAATAATGTACAATATTTAGAGATTCTATCATAATCGTAACTTCTTTACATGAGTGTCACTGTGTCAGTTCAAATCTTATCTGAACTGCGAGAATAACTGACTAAGCCGTGCCATAAGGGGTCATTCTCCAAACGTCATTGTCTACACGACCGTTACTACGAGAAATGTAAATGACAAATACTATAATATAGCATAAACTTAGCCCTGCACTATCCTTGATATACACTCGATCAATAAACTATCACTTAATTGCATTTGCATCCTAAAGGTTATCGACTGAATTCATACACTATACTTTCCTTAAAAAATAGCATTCTGGAATACAACTTCCATAAAAATTTCAACTTATCACACATACTTGTACATTATGATTTTAATATCTATCTCTAATTATTCAAGGTGTATCATATTTCATAAAAAAATACAAAACAATAAAATTACATATAATATCTAAACCATTTAAGGATCAAGTTTTAATTACTATGAAATAATAATCGACCACTCTAAACAATATATATACCAATACAAGGGTCATCCTACAAGAAGAAAAAATGTACAATCAAACAACCCATATCTTGTATCATCATTCATAACTCAGTCAAATATCATTATCATCTTATCACTGATCATACAGACATACACCCTCTATTCTGAACATTTTCATCATATGAAAATGAGTTTTTTTTGCCAAACAACATCGACTAAGTTTTCATTACAGCAGAAATACCATCCACCGCTCTAAACAAGTAACAATATATGCATATATATCTAAGGTTCCAATTCAGAATTTTTTTCCTTTCTTTGCTAAATAATTCAGAAATATTTACCCTTCTAAATAATCACATATTTTTACAAATGAAAAAAATGTAAAAAGTCCAAAATTTTCAAATTCACAACATGATCATGAGTATATCTGTCACTTCCATAAAGGGGTTCATATATAAACATAATCATACACATATAATGCAAAACAATCATCAAGAAATGATAAAATACAATTTATAACTCAATTTTAGCTAAAAACTTAGATTTTTCGAACAGTTTATGCAGTGTAAATCATGATTATAGCTATCTTCACTTAAAGGTCCGTATATACACACATAATCAAGCTGTATCATACATATATAACACAAGATTCTCATAAAAAACTGATTTTTTACTACAATTTTGCAAAAAGATGAGATTTTTCTTGATTATAGCTCAAAATTCAATAAAGGGTTGATTTATACACATGAAATATACATAAAACAAGGAAGAAGTGATAAATTACCCTCACTGATTACTGAAATGGAGCTCCTGAAAAGCCCTAACTTCAAGAAAAGTACTTATATGTGTGCATGTATGTATGTATATGTTGAGAAATGAGAAATGAAGAGTGCCCAGATGAAGAATTGGAATGAAAAAGATGTTCTGATGGGAAGAAAATAGGAGGATCAAATTAAATTGAATAGAATTTTGGATTCCATTTTTATATTATATATGGAATATTATTCCATGGGTGTACATGGTAACTGAGATTTTCAATGGGCAAAAAGAAACTTTGGATTTCTTTTTTATATATTTTTGAGGATCTTTTATTATTAGCATTTCTGGTGAATATTTTTAAATATATATATTTTATTTTATTTTATTTTTAATAAATTTTTAAATAATTAATTTTTCTTTCTAGTTCCATCATTTTATACACAGTAAAGGATTTTTTATAATTAATCATTTTAAGCAAATATTTCATGAAATATATACTTATTCATTTTAATTATTTTTTAATATCTTTAAAATATTAAATTTCTTCTACTAATCTCATCATTTTATACACATTTTTTTCTCCTTTAATTTTATATTCCACCTAAATATTATAACAATTGGATACTATAAATATATATTAGACAATTTTATTATTATTTAATATATCTTCTCCTTATCTCATCAAATCTGCAATTCCACTCTTCAAATAATAAACATTTTTAAATATAAAATAAATTAAATTATTGATAAAAATATAATTTTGAAATGAAAATAATAGTTAAAATTATCAATAAACAAAAAATTAGAAATGCAACACAAATTTGATTTTGATTTTGATTTTAATAGAAAAACAAGTTAGATATAAAATTATGTGCATGAAATTCTAAAAATACGAGTTAATGTATGATTAAGTTGTCGAGACTGAAATTTGAGAAATTAATCACTTTATTTTAGCGAGTTTGGTTGTAAGTTGCAACAACCAGTCGGATTGAATATATGGAGATTTAAATTTAGTATATAAGATAGAATATTACTATCAATCGCAACAATAAAAGGATTGTTTTTGGGTATGCAGTGTGTTTGTGAATTATCCAAATTTTATATTTAATCTAATATACTCTGAAATTATTTATCCTACATATTTGACTTGATCCGATTTAAAAAATGGCTCGGGATTTGATCCAAGTTATCAAATTGATTTAGACGAAATAAAATAGTGCACGAAAAGATTCAAGTCAAGTAAGTATGTTTTTGCATACTGATACTGAAATTTAACATGATACTCCTTAGAATAGTACTATTTAACATGTTTTCGCAAGTAATATTAATTTCAGAGAAAATATTGCACACAGTATAAATGGAAAAAATAAGGTGAATGTACGCAGAAATGTAATCATTCACAAATAGAAATTTGGTTAGATGTTATGTTTTTACATATTGATACTGAAATTAATAATACTGAAGTATCAATATTGAGATTAATATAAACTGTTTTCAGTTAAATGTGATCCGATCTGAAATTGATAATCTCATTTATTGAAATATCAATGCCGAGATCAATATAAATTGTCTACAGTTAAATATGATGTTTGTGCATACTAATACTAAAATTAATATCTCTTGTATTTCTCAAATATGATTAATATAAATTGTCTATCATGTTTCTTCCTTTACTATGTCGTGGAATGATATTCGAAACATATTTAATAATATTTTTTTTATAACTATAATAGAACTAACAATGTGATACATCATTGCTTTAACTATGAAAAATATTAAAATTTGGTGACCAACTTGCCTATTTTAATGAAGAGAAAAGGCTATTTTAATTATAATTTAGGTATAAAATGTCCAAAATATCACAAATCAAAAAACTGGTCTTCTCTATCACAAATCAACGCCGCTTTAGTATCACAAATCATCGTCACTTTAAGTCACGCCAAAGAATTTGAATATATAACCCCGTATTACTAATGGGCCTGACAAAGATGGGCTTACACGACGGATAATGAGTTTTAAGTTTTTTGTTAATAACGCATATTAAAAAAAAATCAATAACGGAACTTAATCTTGCATTTTCAGAAAAGTTTTTTTAAAATTTTTCAATAAAAACGTATTTTAAAGTTGGGTTTTTAAGAAACCCAAGTTTAAGTTGCATTTTTTAGTGATAAAAAGGGCCATTTTTCTGAATTGTGATATTTCGGGCCATTTTTCTTCAAATTGTGATACAAAGGGTCCTTGCCTTTAATGAAAATGACCATTTTATTTAAGAAAAAACAATGTCATAAAATAAATAAAAGTCATATTTGTTATCAAAATCTTTAGTAAAGCCTCAAAGAATTACAATGTAGACATTTAACTCGATGCGTCTCTTACAGAGTTGTAAAATCGGACTCTGTCCTCCCACACTTCAGAATAAGGCATAACATATCCGAAATATGACAAGATGGCAAATAATTTAAAATTCCAAGACTTCCAGCATAAGGCGCTTCCTTGACCTTCTCTTCAAATGGTTGTGGTTTGGTAAATCTTTCTGAATTGAAAGAAGTGTGAGATTTAACCCATGCAAGAGCTAGTTGATCTCCAAGCATCCGAGAAGCCTTCGTATGATTAGAACTATAAACTTGCAGCACCTCCTGCAAAAAAATCTTTCCCCTGAAACGAAAGTAACATAATCCTCTTCAGAATGGTGAGATGATAATTGATGATTACAGAACAGAAAACGGTGTAAATGAAGACTTCCTAACTCCCTGAGCAATACTGTTCGAGAGTACAATATTTGGACCCCAGTAACTTCCAGTTCTAATATGCTTAAAATGATAACACAAACAAATAGATAGAAATTATTAGAGTCAGCCCTTCGAACTCATTTAGAGCGGAAAATTATTCGATAAGAAAACAGATTGCTCAAAACTGATTCTGGCAACTATATTTGGCATGCCTTTAGGCCAATTTATTTGGATTTACAAGTCCGAAATATTACAAATCAAGACAAACTGCTCCCAGAATATTGCTTTAAAATATATGCAGCACCTTCAAATTCCGTCTTGGTTGCTGCCCCTGACTGCTATGAATTCTGAATTTAGTGGTTGCTCTTCGTTGTTGTGAAATGTAAGGGCAAGATCAAAGAGTGGGTAATCTTTGAATGTTTGTCCTAGGTCGTCAACCACTGCTACATCAGAGTTGGTAAAGATATAATAATATTGTAAACTGCTGGTTAGAGTAATTGCATAACACAGACAACTATCATAATTCGTATAAAGAAGTCGTTGATGGTCTTAAAATCAAAATAACCTACTGCTAGTTGGGCTTGCAACAGCTCAATAACATAACTCTAATATTGAATAGAAGGGAAGGAAAAACTGAAGAAATCAATGTGTTATGGAACAAGATGCACAAATTGTGAACATTGACCTATTCTGTAACTATCAAACCAGTGCATATATAAAGATGATACTCTATAATCTACAATAATGTCGGAACACTGTGTGATTTGTAGAGATTGGTTCCCGTACCATGTTTGGGTTTTAGGAATTGCCCTAATATGCTTATCATACAAGCTTAGAATGTCTTAACAAATTAGAGTTTCTTTTCATAATTTAAGTCAAATGCTGGAATTTAAATGTAGTTTCTGAACTGTGTAGAATTATTCTTATATAATTACCTTGATGAAATTAATAAAGGCATTCAGAACAGCCATCGATCGCTCGACCTTATTGTATGACATGTTTCCAACTAAAACCTGTTCACTTGATCTACTTTTGACCAAGCTATCAACAGTAAAGTTATAAGTAGTAAAAACAGTGACAAAGCTAATGTCATCCCCAAATTTCGAATTTCTTGGAGAGGATGAAAAGTGGGTCTTGTTAAGAGCTTTGGTGTCTGCATTAAAACATCGTTCCTGTCAAGATTTAGGAGCAGGTACAGTACTACATATAAACAATATGAACTTAAAGCAATAGGTAAACATGAGAATATTATATACAAATAAATAGAAGATAATCTTAAGTTTTTGAATAGGCATTAACTACAGCAACCAAAAAGTTTAAGAATATAATATTATATTAAAAGAAAATTCTTTTTAGAATATTAATTTTCTTTGATCCCTATTCATAGGCTATACAATGAACATATGAAATGGTAGTAAACCAGCAAGTATAAGTATTAGAATTCAATTAATAAAGTGGCCGTTAGTTTACAGGCAAAAAAATAGTGAAGACTTAAAGGTCTGTTATAAAAGTCCACAAAACAAAATTTTCCTTTAAGCACAAATCAAGCAATGAAAGTTAATATGACCAATTAATTTGAAACACGTTATCAAGCAAACTGCTTAAGATGTAGCAAATGCAAGTCTTGGTAAAGACCACAATATATTATATATGTTTATCAAGAAGATATAGAACCTTGCCATTGAATTCGATTATGTAAACCTTCTCCAGCAGCATGGCCAAAAACCAAATGATCAAATTTTTTGGTCTGACTGTGGTCCCGATGCTCTACACTTGAATCCCTGTGCAACTCTAAAAATGACAAATGGGAAAGAGCAAGCTGTTATTCAAAAATAGCAGGTAGGCTTAAACCAAATTTGATTAGCATAACAAAGAAAAAAGCAATCACCAGAGATTACATGTGAAAACAAGAAAATGACAGGCAAAAGTAAGAGAAACCGATGCCATCCACTGCACACTCTCATCCCAACAGTCCTTATATGGAACTTGCTAATTCGAACTCTTGAATTACTTGTATATTTCCAAACCTCCCTAATGTATGACTCTCGTACTTAGCATGATGCTCAAGTGTCTATTTCTTATCCGCCAGGTCACGGATTCACCTTTGAAATAGTCTATTTATGAAAAATAAGGGTAATGCTGCGGTATTAGTACTTTCCTAGAACTATCAACAATGTCTTAGCCATTCCTTCAAAAGTTAGGATCCTTCTCTCATGCCTTATTTATAAGGATTCCCAAGTCATTCCTTATATTATTTTTATACTAAGACTCCGTTGGACTTGCTCTTGTAGTGCAAACATAATCAGCACCAACCATAAAACCCCATAACCAAAAGCCCTCTAGGCTCTTATTAACTATTTATCAGTAATTCTTCTACACAAGTAGTTTATGTTAGAGCTATCTATTCCACCATTAAAATCAAAAGCAGCCAAATTTTAACTCCTCTTAATACTAGAAACACAACAAAGTGCACAACTCCAATCATCAATCATGTAGCAATGCCACTTCCCACACACACACAAGAATAATTGTAAATTTTAAGATTCAAATGAGAAGGGATCACAATTTCAAGAACAAGGCAAGTAGCAAAAACCACATCATCACTTATTCAGTAAACAAAAAGGGAGAAATGGGGTTTGTTTATTTTATTCATTCAAATTATGGATCATATTAGAGGGTCGTCTCATATATACATCCATATTTATGTATAATCTTTAAGATTCAAATGGAAAGCGGAACAATTTCAAGAACATGGCAAGTAGCACAAACATATTAATATATATAATCAGTAAACAACAAAAAGAAAGAAATGGGGTTTATGTTACTACCTTACAAGGTTGTAATCGAGTCCTTATAAATGCAACAATACGGGATCAATCCAGATTCCGGAACAACCCTTGGAGATGATCTACTGCTCAACAAATGAAATAATGTTCAAGGAGTGATATTTTCTATTTTTTGAATATATTTTTTATTTTTTGGATTTAAATTGCTTACAATAAGTTAAAAACTAATGTACACTCCAGTCACAATATTTTTATCAATAAAAAAGGAGTGTTAACAAGCTACATAGCCTAGGATAGCTAGTAACTACATTTATTCAATTCACCATATCTTTTATTTTATAATAGAATGAGTGAGTTCAAGCTTATGTATTGAGAGTCATATTGAGATGAAAATTAATTATTTGAAACAAGAATTCAAGTTTTAAATAAATAATTATTTGCTAGTTCCTGCTAGAAATTAATTGAAATTTATTACATTGGTTGTATACTATTGAAGATGAAATCACACCTAGCCTGAGTATGCTCTAGCAACTAGCAAGATCACTAAATTATCTAGAGCAATGTGAAAGGTCAGTCTCACCTCATATTTAAACCAATAGAATTAACATATAATATGGATGTCACGTAAGTTGGTATACATCATTCATCTTGTTATAAAGAGTTGAGACCCTTCAAGCTTATCCTCTTCTTATTGTGAGGTCCCGCATTCCCGTGACAAGATCTTTATCTTTTCTGACATAAAGCAGCTGTCTACCCGGCGGTGATTCTATCTTCTTAAAGTACTTAACTGGAATAACGCCATCAAAACCTTCGGTTAAGATGACCTTGTTTTCTGAAAAGTAAAGTTTCATTCCCTCTGAAGAAATAAACATAAAAAGAAATAAAGCATTAGAAAACTTTGCTTCTGTTCATAAGCATCAGATTTACATAATTGGTCCAGCTGAAAAAATTATTAGCATCGATGCTTTTCAAGTACCTTCCAGCGCTTTCTTTACATCAAGGAAGATCAAGAGATTGACATTGTGTCTCATACCTAGAAACATTTCAGAGACATACATTAGATAAAAACAACTTGCCATCTTTTTGTGCCCATTGCCCATGGATTAGCTAAACACAGTTCATAGACTCTCATTTAGCACCGCACCAGACACAACAATGTTTTGAAAGGTTAGAAATGAAGCTATCATCCAGCAGTGTATACCCACAATTGGGCTGAATGAGTAGATGATCAATCATACTTTTTCGTGATCTGAATATAATAACTCTTCCTAGTTCCCCCATAGTATTTATATTGGGGTTGGGGATACTAAATCAGACATGTTTATATAGAGGGGACTTAATTGAAGAAACTCTAGATCGGACTTTTCTTTCCATTTAGGCTCCCCCAGTTGCAGGTCTCTCTACCCCTCAAACTGTTTTAAGGTACAACATTAGGTAGGTTGCAATAACCTATAAGTAGATAAATGATACAAAAGTCTTACCACTAATTACATCGCTATCCTTTGGCAAGCCACAAGCGAAATGAATATGCAATCATTTCATGCGTTTGAGAACTGCAATATGCTATAAACAAGAACTGCAGTTCAACATAAACATTATTGCAAAATAAAACAGAGAAAGGCCACTAAACGAATTAAAAAATTAAATAAAGATGGATAATAATTGCAATATACATGAAAAGTGGTTACAATGAGAGAATTTTTAGGAAAACAAACGAAGGTTTATAAGTTACAAATAACATATGTTATTGTAAAGGACCAATAAGTTTATCCACTTGAAATATTAAATCTAACTCGAGGGTAATAGGAAGATAATAATGTAACAAACAATCTAGTTGTATAAACGCCCATATACCTTCAGATTATGGCCTTGATTCGCACGTATATAAAGCTCCCCATTTTCCTCCACTAAGCTAAATCGCTTCTTCTTATCAGCCATAACTGCCTAATAATCAAGCAAAGAGCAGATACCAAAGGATTACTTCAAGCATGAATTAATACCAAAAGAAAAGGAGAGGTGATTAAATACTGAAGGATGTGTAAATACCTAACATCATCACATCTATGTTTTCGAATAAAAAATTAAACAAGGATTACAGAACCTTGAGTTTTAATAACAATGACAAGTAATTAGTACAATTAAAAAGGCTTCAAATAATTAGATATATTGTCCACTAGTGCAGAGTAAAGAGCATACCAGTAAACCCAGAGCATTGGTATGCCTGCACACACACACACACAAAACACACACAATGGAGAGGCAGAAGAGTCTATGAATGCATTATAGTCTAAGAAACTTCAAATTCGTACCTCCCTAACATCGACGATAGTATGTGAATGTAATGGGATATTGGCCAATGTATGCAGATTCAGCTTTAACAAATCCTGAACTTTAACATACCCATCGCTCCTAATTTTCAAGTTCAACTTACAAGCCATATGCCGCAAAATCCATGTCCTGCAATAATTATTGGGAATGCAGATACAGAGGACTTGGATTTCCGAAAATTAAACAATTCGATACAAGGGGGAGGGGGATATCCAACAAACTAAAACCCATACCCACCAATACTATTACATTAATAGCAAGTAATGAAAAACAGTATTTGAGGAAACAATTGTTAAAACCAAGATCCTCCAATAGCACAAACAATAAATCCAATTTTTTTTGAATAAGCAGGCTTATAACTTTATCAACGAGTATCTGTTCTAAATAATGTCGGAGTGAGTCGGAGTCGAAAACAGGACCCGGAACATACAGAGTTTATCAGTTTATCACTTGGGATATCAATCGTGCTCAACATCCAAACTTAAATATACGAAAACAAAAATATAATTCAAATAACAAAAAATAAACAAAACAAAAGTTACAAAGACACATACATAAGCCTTCCAAGAGAAGCAATCTTATCTTGGTACAGTTCTTATGAGTTCGGGAAGCGTTAGTTCGTTACTACCTAGGTTTCAATATATTTTTGAAATTATAAAAAATAATTTTTAATTAAATTTTAATCGATTTAATTATTAAAATTTAAATAGAACCGTCAATTTGGACAGAAAAATATAATTTATTTTTTATAAAATCGGGTCAATTTTTCTATATCATACTATATACAATTCTAAAAACCTATAAATATGTTCAGCATAATATCATGTATAGTTTCATAATTTTTAATTTTATTTTTCATATTATTATTGATTATTTGCGTAACGTAATATATATAATAAATATTTCATAAATTATATCTTCACACTTATCAATTAATTATAAAATACAAGAAAATTAAATTATTCTTTTTCTAAATTATGAATTATAAAATGTGTTATGAAATTAAATTTATTATACAATAGTTGTCTTCAAAACTTTATATACAAAACATTTAAATTTCCAATTATCAATCATAATACATATAATAATTGTAATAGAATCATATTACCATCCATTATAAATGTCTATGCACTAATATTTACCAAATCCCTTCACCTTAATTTATGCTTGATTTAAAAAAAATAAAGAATAAGACTAACAATTTTAATGTTTTATATTATTCATATTTTTAAATCATCTCACAAGGAGCATTGTATTCTACAGATAGTGGATGACGATATATAATTAAGGGGTTTTTTGAAAAATATCTAAGGATAATTTTTTTTATAAAAATACTGATTGTTTTTAAAATATTTTGTAAAGATACATTTTTTAATTTTTTTTGCAAAAATACTATTTTTTTATAAAAATACGGTTTGCGACTTTGCAACATATTTGCAACCGGAATTAATCGAAATGAACCACAAATAAAATTTTAAAATTTAGTAATAATAATAATTTTTTAGTTGCATTTGGTTGGTTTTGGTTGCAAACCGTATTTTTGTAAAAAAATCAGAAGATGGCAAAATTGCAAAAAAATTTAAAGATTTCAGTATTTTTAATAATTTCCCTCAATAATATTCTTTTCAAGTAAATTCAAAAAGTTTGTCTCAAATTATAATATTCAGTAAAATTAAATAACACAAACTAATATGGCACATAATTTTGATTGAATTTTGAAACTGAAATATGTAACTGTCACGATTATTGATATGTGAAAACTGGGTCGGAGGATGATCTAGTATTTAACCTGAAATTTTATCAGTTTCTAGTATAAATTCTGAATGACATTTTTGTAAATATTAAATTCTTCAATGTCATCGCACATCAAGCCCTATTGATATTATATTAAACAATTCTCTTAACATGTAAGGTACACATACTAGTAAATGGAATACTGAAATTATATTAGTATTATATTTATATATATATTTTCATTAAACATGTATAATCCTATATTATTAAAATAATTTTAAAAGTAAAATAAATACTAATCATTGAACCACATAAAAAGAATGGTTCAGATTTATTCTTCGAATTTTTATCAAATATATGATCTTCATACTTTACTCATAAAATTGATTAGTGTTCATAGAATTAATATATAAGAAAAATCTGAACACAATTGAATAGTATAAATGATAAAAGATTTATTTTTTATCGTTTCAATTCCTCCATTTAATTTTGAATTATTCCGAAATTTCTTAAGACAAATACTTATTTTAAATAAGTTATTTATAAGATTATAAATCTAGTTGTTTTTTTATGTAAATAAACCTAGTTGTTAGAAAAAATATATGAAAAAATTCCAACGGAAGCAATGTTGTTGTACCGGGCTACCGGCTAATTTATAGAGCTCGACAATGGGGTTATTAGAAAATAAATGCCCAAAATGGCACAACAGTATAATGATTCAAAATGTCACCCCAAAATACAACATAAAGTTGAGTTTTGATTAAAACGTAATATCGTGTGGTGTTTTTGCTCTTATTTTTATTTATTTTGAAAAATCAAAAAAAGCGACATGAAGTTGGATTTACATTTAAAAACGCCATACTAAACTACGTTTATATGTAAAACGCTACATAAAGATGCGTTTAAATCAAAATTTTTTTAAAAAATAAGAGCAAAAACACTACACGAAGTTGGGTTTACTGGAAAAATGCAACATTAAACTATGTTTATATATAAAACGTTACATAAAATAGCGTGTTTGAGCTTCACCCCCTCCACGGGCAGCTGACTATTCTACTACATATTTAAAGAAAACGATACTATATGTTTAAACAAAACAAAACCCTAAACCCTAAATCTTAAATTGTTGAACATTTTATTATATGCTTATAAATTATATACTTAACTTTTAATTTAAATTTAATATTTTTAAAATCCAATTAGGGGATTGATGAACCCTAAAATATTAAAAACTGTTAAATTAAGATCCTAACTTTAATTAGGGTTTAGGGTCTAGGACCCTAAACCCTAAAATCTAAATTCTAAATCGTTGAACATTTTATTATAAATAGGTTTATAAATTAAATACTTAACTTTTAATTTAAACTTAATATTTCTAAAATCCAATTAGAGGATTGATGAACCCTAAAATATTAAAAACTGTTAACTTGGGATCCTAAACTTAACTACAAATAGTATTTACCAAAATTACCAAAACTTTTGTAGGGTTATGTTTTGTAGAGTTTTGAGAATTATGTTTTAATTTTTATCGTAAACGCTACATGATGTAACGTGTTTGCATAAAACCAAAACTGTACACTATCTCTAAGGAGTGACACATATGATCATTCTGCATTGAATGCTATTTTGGGCATTACGTTATAAACCTGTTTCATTTCCCTCGATAATGAAACCAACTTGAGATGCATACATTTCCAAAACGAAAGATTTATATTCACATTGTAAACATAGATAATTGATAATTCCATGATACATGGAATTGATTTTACTAGTAAAACCATGTATTTTGAGATTTATTTTATTTTCAAGTCTAATAATTTCATATTATATTTAATGTTCATAATACAATTATAACCTGTTTGGAAACATGTATTCCATTTGAAATTCTGGATTTTTGATCAAATTACATGTTTTGGTAATCATAAGAATTTGGATTTGAATTTCATTTCAATTTCAAAAAATTCAAATATTAGTACAAATATGAGAATTTGAAATGACAACTCAAATCCTGTCATTTGAAATTCATCATTTGAAATGAAATCAAAATTTCCAAATACAATCTTAATGCATTTAATAATTTTTTTAGTATTATCTTGGGAATTATATAAAATTTTGAGTTGATACCCCGAATTTCTACAAGGGCCCTGTGACCTGTAAATTGTAATCTTTATGTATTCTGCAGTATTTTGTAAACTTTGCCAAAACTTCAATTTGTAGGGTAATCTTTATGTATTCTGCAGTATTTTGAAAACTTGGCCAAAACTTCAATTTGTAGGGTCAGTTGTATCACTGTCCATAGGCATCCAGTTAGAACTTAAATTTGAGAATCTTTGGACAAAAAATCAACCAATTAAATCACATACCTTCATTGTCTCCCTGACACTGCCATACAAATAAAAGCATTTCACATACTGTTGTTGCTTGTTCCACAACTTGCATCTAATGCACTTTACAACTGCTATTCCACAAACCAAATTTTAATTTTATTCCGCAATGTATCTTGCATGTATATATGGATATTTGATACATTTGTAGATATATGTGGATAATTCAAGGATTTTGTAGTGTTAAATGCAGAGATATGGAGAGTCAGTTGGTAGCTAGGCTTGTTGGTTGGCAGTTTGAGTTGTTAATGGTTGTACACTTGTCCATACATAACTCACACACATGTATGTACATGCATGAATACATATGTTGTAGTAGTGGCAATTATAGGAAAGAATTGAAAGGAGTCAAAATGGTGTGTGTACAATGTAGCTTTTTCACACCTAATGTATGACACGTAATTTTATGTTGCGTATATGGAGTGTTGCTAAAAGCCTAAAATATTACTGAAAAATGGTTATAGATTCGACTCTCTTATCTGATACGTCGAAAGTCATTTTTTAAAAATAATCTATCCACTCACTTTAATAGGAGTAAGGTTGTGTAACTCACACCCAACTCTATGAGAGTGCGTAGGTTGCCTATGAAAATTCACAAAGTTCATTTCTGAACCTATTATTTACTTGCACAAAATTCATGCATTAACAATTTATGCGACCATCCTTAAAAGTTTTAAAAACTCATTAACAATTTATGCGACCATTCTTAAAAGTTTTAAAAACTCTAGAAATTGTTTATAAACAAAAGAGTCGTAGACTCTTTTAGAACATGTTCAATAGTGTGCTAAAATAGCACAACATTATAATTTTGCTATATAGAGAACAACCAACATATAGATTGTGTTATATTTGCTATATCATCCAAAAGTAAAAAGGGAGAGAAGGAAATTGAAAAAGTTGATTGTTATAAATGATAACTATGAGGTAGGTTAAAAAGTTGGTTAAATTTAAAATAAATTATTGAAGACATGCTGCTATTTTAGCACTAAAAATCATTTTTTAGTGTTAAATTATAGTAATAACTACATCTTTTTAGCAGGGCTCTCAACTATATATAAAAATGGACAAAACAGGACAATGGCAAGAAGGTAGATGAGTTATAATCAAAGATTATGATGAGTTTTCTGGTTTAAATATGTTCTCTTGATCACCTTTTTTTAAAAATAAAAATGAAAATTCTCTTGATCTTTGCCTCATATACATACATAAATGGATTCATATTAAAGTAGCTTCTCCGTATGAAAGATATATACTTAATAACCAATTACTAATCAACACGGCACAACAATATTATGGCGTGCTGTACCAGCAGTGTGTCTATATAAATGTAATTATGTATTTGTGGAATGCATCAAGGACAAAATACTTGCACATTTTGAAAACATTCTATATGTTATAAATATGAGAATACAGAGCTGTGAAAGTTAAAGAGTTAGTTTTGGAGTTTCAATGGCAACCAAAATATTAGTAGCTATCTTTCTCATCTTCACTTCAATTTTCACTGTGTTTCCAACCTCCACAACTTCACTACCTTTTGTGCTCTTTCATGGTAATGAAATGTGTGTGCATGCACGCTTATTTTCTATTAACTTAATCACTCTGTAATATTTTCGAATTTTCACATAAGTTTGTTTATAATTTGCTCTGCTCGCGTTGTGACAGGCATTTCAGATGAATGCAGTAGTGAAAGACTGCAAAATTTCACAGCAACTTTACGCAAATGGTCCGGTGCTCAAGGATCTTGCGTGTATGTTATATGAATTGATAAAATTATTTGATTAAAGGCTCGTATCGATCCCTTAATTATAATCAAATAGAAAGAGCAACAGGTGAAACAGCTCCTCTAATGTTTACTTTGCATATGCAGAGAAATAGGAAATGGATTTTTGGATTCATTTTTCATGCCCATCGAGAAACAGGCGAGTCTTGATTCTTGAACCTAGCTAGTAACATCTTTGCGTGCATATCTTGATTATGATGGGCTGCATCTAGATGATAGTATTTGAAGTTATAAATGTGGTTATGCAGATTGAGATAGCTTGTGAAAAAGTGAAAAGTATGAAAGAGCTCAGTGATGGTTACAACTTAGTTGCAGAATCCCAGGTACAAAAACATTGATTAATACGTCTCATGCTTTTTCTGTTGATTTTCTTCTTAAAGATATTGTTCATAACGAATCTGCGTCTCACTATCCCTTATTTTACCCGAAAAGAGGGACATACCGAGTATATATGGTTTGGTTAAGAGTTGACATAAGAATTGCGAGGAAGAAAAATACCACAGCTACTACTGAAACTTTTAACCTATCTTTCGCAGGGTAACATGGTTGGACGAGGGCTCATACAGACATGTGATGGAGGACCTCCTGTGAGAACTTGCTATAAACTTAACTTATTGCTACAACACTGAAACTTAAATTTTCTCAGATTTTATAATTGAATCTCATGGCTCTGTACATTTTTATCAGTATTGTATAGTAGCTTTTGTTTAAATTAAAGTAGATTCTCAGTTTTTAATTTCTGATTGATCCCTACAACTGAGTATTACAAATACCCAAGGATTTAGTTGATTGTAAGATCATATATTCATATTTGAATTCAGCAAAGTCCTGCTTAACCATGCTAAATTTTTTAATTTTTTTCCTTAGTATTTCATACATGATTTGATTCTTCTTCTAACCAAACCAAACTAGTCAATCTTACTCTAAAACCAGCTGCATATTGGATGTACCTTCTATAATTAATCTGGTTTATACCTATTGAAAAACAGGTGAAGAACTACATAGCATTAGCAGGCCCTCATGCTGGAGTAGCATCTCCACCCCTTTGTAGCGTATGTCATCACTCTTTTTTTCGTTACATAAGACTCACTGCACTCTCAAACCAAGATTAAAAGTGTGCAAAGGATACTTATATATGCAGGAGACTCAGACATGTGTTCTTGAAGCTGATTTAATCAAGCTGGGGGTATACACTAAGTTTGTCCAGGTTCTGAAATTATCTCTGTTTATACTTCATAGAATATATAGTTTGAATCAGCTTTGTTCTCATATTACACTTAAAAAATCTACAGGAAAGGTTGGCACCTGCCGGATATATCAAAATCCCAACTGTGAGTTATCGATATGTACCCCGCATTTATAAGCACATATCCTTCCCAATGACAACAGGTCTACAGCACTTAGAAGTAAAATGATAATACTTTCTCTTACCAGGACATTGAAGGTTACATGAAAGGCTGTGTGTTTCTACCAAAGCTTAACAATGAAATAGCAGGACAGCAAAACTCGTTATTTAAGAAAAGGTTTTCCAGTTTGCAGAATCTGGTTCTCATCAAGGCAAGTATAAAACTTTCTTACCAGCTAAATTTAATATAGTAGCTAAATATTACCTAAAATCGACCACTAACTTACACTTGCACCCTTTTCTTTAATGTTGATATCCATCAGTTTGAGCAAGACCAAACGTTGATACCAAGGGAAACATCTTGGTTTGGTCACTATGAAGATGGGTCATGGGACACAATCTTGCCTGTGCAACAGGTAATAAGCAAAAAATGTGCTTCACACTATTGACTCTCCACTGGAGTAAAATGACCAACACGACATTATATTCAACACGACATTATATTCTTCCATAAAAATTAACCCTGTTGTGGTGTACGCAGACAAAGCTCTATACTGAAGATAGGATTGGTTTAAGAACTTTGGACAAGGCTGGAAAGGTGAAATTCATAAATGTGACAGGGGATCATCTTCAAATTTCGTTTAGTGACATGCAGAAACATGTATTTCCTTACTTGAGAGCAAACTAGCATTATGAAGAAATAGGTCTAGAAGAACACATTATAGATGCTGAGATGCATACACTATTCTTCCCATGATCAGTATCTACACCTAGTAAAAAATTGAATAGTAACATTGTATAAGTTAAACAATTGCACCTATGCATATGATCTGTACGTGAAACTTATAATATAACTATTTTAATGTTAAAATGCAAGTACTCCATTTTTAATATCTTGATCAGAAGTTTACATAGTGGTATCAACTCAACATTGCAATGTCTTCACAAAAACATCAAGTCTATAAAAACATGGTAAAGAATAAAAACTCTTCCGTGTCCTATGTAACTACAGGCTAATACATTGCTGGCACACAAAAATCCAAATAAAAAAGAGCGAAACACACACACACACAGACATATATATATATATATATATATATATATATATTATCAGTTAATTTATTAAACGATAAACTCTATATGATGTAAATCATTAATCTATTAAGGCCAATGTCATATACAGATCGATAATCCAAAAAAGTGAAAGGGAAGCTCCCTTTAGCTATTTCCATTACCGGTTTACTGGATAAGTTTCAAGTCATCAGCTTTTCTCCGGACAAATACTATGGTTTCTCATCATCAATAAACCTATCATCTGCTTTCATTCCTTTGACATAACAGTTCTACAAAGGGCATGTAATCACGATATGCTTGATCATATTATGTTTCAGGAACATGCCCTAAATATACTTGTCTATTGTGGCCTTTAGATTCTCTTTTCCCAATATTTTATATAAATACACACACACACACATACTTGGAACAAATGTTCCCAGTATTATGCAGAAATACAGAACTACCTATATGCCTATATTTCAAGAAAATTGTCAGTCACTTCTCTGCAATTTTAGATGGAATAAAAGAAGGATGTTAAGAATTTCATAATACTGAAGTTTCGTTCTGGTGGTACTCGATATTCCGCAGAACTATTTTTGCACATATTTTGGCTTTGCTTGGCGCAGCAGCAGCTGCTGCTGCAGCTCTCAAAGCCCGTGGTGCCCCGCTATTCAGCAAAAGGCTCGAATTGTGGACCGCACCCTGACCGCCAGGAAGTGTAAGCTACCATTGAGGAAATACATCCATGTTAGTAAAGTTTCATCCTCTTCACATTAAAACTGAAATTTGTAATTAGATATATTGGATAGGAAATGTCTAGTACCTGCACCAGAGCAAATGCAGCAAAAGTTTTGAGTTCGTCATAAGGATTTCTCAGCATACGAACAAATCTTTTAATCTGATCAACACTGAGGAATATAAATTGAGAACTATTAGTTGAGAAAAGAGACAAAAATAACTACAATGAAAAAATGAAAGAAGCAGGTAACTGGTAGATTGTAGATGACATGTGGTTATCAACAACATCACTATATAAACGCCAAATAACAATAGCACGTGAATTCCTCAATCTGCTCGTCCCTAGAGGCATTAACAAGCCATTTCAAGTAGTTAAAACTACATGTTTTAAGTTTTTAAATACTTAACAATCTTAATCACAGTGTTCTTCGAGGACCCATTTGTTTGTTACAAGTACGTGTTTGATAATATTATATGCACAAAATTTTTATAAATGTATAAGCACGACAAATATAATATAAATATATTTTGGTTTAATTATCAAAGTGAAAAGGTCTCAAAATAAACACTGCAGTCACCAAAAAGTACACGGCGTTCAGTTCAATTTATATCAGGTCAACTTCCAAGGAAAACTATCTATACATGGTAACTGAAGTGCCGTGGCATGGAGATAGATAATCGGCTTTATGCCAAGATTAAAGAGTGAAAACCATGTTAAGAAACATTCAACGCCTTGTGCGAACCTCAATCAAACAAAAACAACATATTAAAAGTCTACTATAAGTATATAGACCATAAGACCAAGGGTCCTAATCTTGAAAGTTGCAGAAAATAACATAACATTGATTTGTTAGTAACAAGTCAACAATTCAATACTTTACAACTACATAATGGTCCAAGTAGAAAGCGGGAAAAAGACAACGAACTTTTTTTTTTTTACCATCCGATTTGAAATTATTTTTTAATACGTTCTTAAATATATTTTTAATATGTTCTCTTTTATGTTTTGTACTACTATAGTTTTACTGAACATACTTTCAATATTTTTTAAAAAATATTAACATGTATGAACATTCAATTAAGCATCTAATTTACATAATTAAACCTTAATAATTAATTGGATGGGGTCAAATTAAAGAAATTAGGTTATTTTGAGAGTAATTCCCCGACTAATAATGAGTTCCTATTTGACCATATGTTTTTTCCAAAAACTCATAACATTTTTCAAAAGATTTTTCTCTCAAAAATATTATATTTCCAGAAATCAAACAAGCACTGATAAATCAAAAACTCAAAACAAAAAAAAATCCTAACAGCTAAAAAAATAATAATAAATTGGGAATATGTTATTCGTGAAACAAACGGAGCCACGAACTTCAATCCTTTTCTCTAGTTTTCATATCAAATAATATATACTCATAGATATACATAGATAGAGTAAAAAAAAGAATTGCTAGTAGAAAAGAATTAATTTATTGCCTTTCTTAGTTTCTCTAATATATATATGCATATAATACATACACAGAGTTGAGGAAGAGTTTTCGATGAATAAGAATTCAAGGTGAAAGAAAATAGTTACATGTGAGAAAAAGCAAATGGCATTTTTCATATATGTACCAAGTTAAATACACTTTGTATACGCGAAGTATACAATTTCTGCAATTTGTGTATTTATACTATAAATTGTGCACTTTGTGTACCTGAAATTTACAAAACTATTCAATTTGTGTACTTGAACTTTAATCGTGCACTTTGTGTACCGAAAAATTTAAAAATCGTTATTCAAAAATAAAAACTAAAATAGTAATACATATTATATTATATATAAAATAAGATAAATTTTAGAATTATGTAATTATATCATTTTTATAAAATTTATTATGATCCTAAAAAAACTATAATAAAAAATATTTAAAATTTATTTAAAATTAATATAAGTAACAAATATAATATGTGTCTTTTAATTTTTTTTATCTTACTTTATATGTAATATATAATTTATAGTTATTTTACTTTTTATCTTTCTGACAATTTTTTAACTTTTCTTGAAAATATAATTTTTTGCACATACATATAAAGTTCGAAAATAAAAATTATTATTTTTATAAAGTTTAGGTACACAAACTGCACTATTAAAGTTCAAGAACACAAATTTATTGTTTTTATAAAGTTCGGGTACACAAAATACACAATTAATAATCTAAGTACACAAACTGTAGAGTGTATATACTTCGGACAACAAGATGCATTTAACTCTGTATGTATATATAAAAAAACAAATACGCATCACTATGTAGCGTATCTAAAAGGCAAAAAGGGCTCCCTATCTCAAAAAAAGGTAATTTGGACCTTCAATGGTAAATGTAAGGTATTTAAATAACTTATTCTAATGTATTAATGTGTTGTCGTGTCCCCATTTCTCTTCACCTGGTATGTTATGTTATACTAACTCTATTATTATTCAAAGTGTCTCGAAGTGCTCAAAAAGAAACCAATAAAATGAATTTGAACATAGATATCATGTCATCTACCATCATTAACTGTTTCTCATAGGTATCATTTTTTTTTCTCTTTTTGGAATGACAAGATCTTTCTTCTTTTGTCTCTTCCACCTTCGGCCGATGAGATTTGCACTAACATTTCTCTTATACACTATACTTACAATTCCCTTGATTATGTAACATAACACATATATTATTCACATATGTCCTATAATGAATTATAATATGCATAAACGTAGAAAAAGATATCATAATGCACAGACAAAATAGATAATATCACAATATTCTAGAATCTTTTTTTGGGTTGAACAACCTATAGGCTAAAAAAGGACAACGCATATTCTAGAACACATTTTTACAAAATAGATAATATCGCAATATTCTAGAATGGTTTTTTGGGTTGAACAACCCATAGGCTAAAAAAGGACAATGCATATTCTAGAACACATTTTTGGGTTGTGCAACCCATAGGCTTAAAAAGGAAAAATCTAATTCCATAACGCATTTCTAGGTTGCGCACTCATAAGATAAGATAAAAAGGAGATCGTATGAGATCCACTATTTGGGGAAAGTTATTAATTTTTAGAGTACCATGGATAAATGAATGTAAGACAATATCAGGGCAAATCCAATGGTGTGCTATATCTTGTTCTATATCTATAATATAGAACAAAAACTAAAATTCTCCACTACAATGATGTGCTAAACATTGTGCTAAAATAACACAATGCTATAATTTGTTCTATATATAAAACAAAAGATAAATGAAGCTATATTTGATACCTCATCAAAAAGTGAAAAAAAAGGAGTGAAATGAATAAAGGAGTGACATCATTTTTTTTACCTAACATATTCAATATCACTTTTAGCAATTTTATATTCAATTTATCCATTTGGAACAAGATTTAGAACAATGCATTGGAGACATGGTGCTATTTTAACACAAAAAACCATTTTTTGGTGCTAAATTATAGCAATAGTTCCATCTATTTTAGCACAACCATTGGACATGCTCTGACAAGACATTCGACATGTCTCAAACTTGTGTGAAATGCTACTCATAAAGAACAATCCCTTTAAAGACAACACAATATAGCTTGAAAGCCTATTTGATGTATAGTATGACATAGTTCACAATTTTTAAAGTGAAGATTAGAATCATTTAGGTTTAGATAAAAAGGGTTTGGACTGGTGAATATTGAGCAAAATTCTTTAAAGAAATGGATGAGAAGTAGATATCTGCAAGTAAGAGTGACATGCCATTAGTTCTACAATATTTTTGATGTTGGATTGTTCAATGAATTCACAACGCCCATTAAAGAGTGAAAGTTAGCATGGTTAATTTGGACTGAAAATACACCTAATGTTGATTAGCAAGCAACTTTTATTTGTTTTGAGAAGAAGGTATTTTGTCTAAATATGAATATGTGGTATACCATTATTTTACTATAAAATTCGGATCACAAGAAAACATTTAATTTAATATTCTGATGATTTTAAAATATATTTCTAAAAACTACAATTAATCGCCTAAAGTAAATCATTACATTCCATTGTTAAACAAAAGAGTGTTCATCTATACTGAAGACTTTTCAGAAATTTACTACTTTCCGATTTAGTTGACAACTTTACCTGCCTAAAAAGAAATGTGTTACATTTCCTTTAATTTACATATCTTTAGCATATAAACTGACCTCATTCAAATTTTGCACGAGTTGGATATTATAATGCGGAATTTGGAACAAATTAACACTTTAGAGTTTAATTAGAATTCTGAAAGGGCGTCTCTTTTGTATGATTTTGTCTAAAACTAACAAGTTCTATTTGCCTTCTAGAAATAAAGGTGGGATTTCAAAATTTGAATTATATTCATCATTTAACTGAGCGCTGTATACTTGGAATTTATAATCAAACTTCAAAGAGATCTAAAAAAATTGAGCTGGTTAATTAGTTAATTGGATAAAATATGAATAACAAATATTTCCATTTAAGCAGAACTAAACAGATAGTTCCAGGTTCTCTCCATTTTTTATCACTAAACTTAAACACACACAAAAGCAAAAACAAAAAATTAATACTTCTAACTTAAAATAAACTTCGGGGAATATAGTGCAGGAACGGAACCAATCACTCCATCTCATAAGATTCTGAATTTTTTGTAGGCTTTTAGCATATTGCTAATGCTCTCTTTTCACTAGAAGCAACATTCAGTGGACCAATTCTTCCTTCAGTTAAAAAGAAAATTTACATCAAACTATATATTATGTTCCATATGAACCTCAGAAATGTGGCAGTAACTGGCTACTTGACGTTAAACTATGCCATAAAACAATAGCGTACTTACATTTATAATTAGGCAATATTGGTAGAATAGTTGTAGTAATTAAAAATAAATTCAATAAGCTAACAGTGTAGTATGAATTATACAGAAAGCCCAAGAAAACCTCATCAAGATAGTATTACAGTACATGTTTTCAAAAAGTATCAGAAAAAGATTATCTAGCTCTTACAGAAACAGTATACGTGTAAGAGAAAAAAGGTAACTTCACTGGGCTTGGCAAGTATTGGGAGGCAGAGAAGAGAGAGAGAGAGAGAGAGAGAGAGAGAGAGAGAGTTGACCTGCAGCTCTGGTGACCTGCTTCTGCAATATGAGCTGACTCTGCCAGTTTAGTCAATGATGCAGGAGATGAAGATGTAGCCGCAGCAGAAAATGCTTGTGGGTTATAAAAAAACCGGGTAAAGCCATAAAGGAAGTCCATGGCCAATGTTCTCATATTATCTATGTTTCTAAGATTTAGATTGCGTACTGAAGAATCCATGGCCAAAATAAATTCATTCATTCTGCACAAACATGAAAATTTGTTAGCATGTGCTGCGGTCCAAGTGTAAAATACCACTGGTAAGTGAGTCTAGAAAAATGACTCCATCACTAGAAGGCTAGACCTAGATTATAGTAATCCCAAATACCAGCAACTCAAGAATCAAACAAGTTTTTTTTCAAATTTAACTATAACATTTTACTATTGGTTTATGAGCATGAATGAATAGGTTATGTAACATTAAAAATGCATACCACAAATATATATAGCTGATTGCACCGAAATAGCATAGTCCAATTGTCACAACAAATTTTTTTAAAGAAATTATATTGATTAAAAGTATATACCCTTGGTTTTAATTAAGAGAATTAAGTGATAAAGAAATTAATACAGTAGTCCACTATGGGTAAAAGCAACAAACAATATTTTTTTTCATACCGTAAGTATGTAATCTATGGTCTAGATCACAATATAACCACCTATTAAATTAAATTAAATTAAATTATAACACAACACGTAAGAAACACACAACAAAAAGAAAAGAAAAGAGAATAGGCGTTTTATACAAAAAATAGAATATTTGTATATATAATATATTATTTCACATGATAACCATGTGCAATAAATAATACACATATAACTGTAAATATGTATTCATACAAATCCCATACATACACGTGTCAATTTCAAAATTTAGGTCATATTCGTTATTCAAAATGAGTTATTCAAAATTATAATCGTATTAATTATATTGTAAATTTATTATTGATTATTTTGCAAATTTGGTCGACTTCAAGTCGTATAACACCCTTACCTCACATGGAATTTTAAATTGATTATTAAACAAACCTTGTCAAAATCATACTGCTTTGAATATCCTCTTAGCATGCAAAATGTTTGATATAGGCAGACTATTTATCTTTTGGATCAAGTTTATCACTATTGCTAATGTAGCTGTAATTAGCAAGGTCACAAAGGGCTTAGGTTTTACAAAACAAAATCATAATTAGCTATTTTGCTGCTATTAGAGCTACTTTCTTGCTATATGTAAGGGTTAAAAATATTGATAAAAATAATTATTTGGTTTGGTTTTTAAACAATTGATAGTTTAGGTCATTTGATTCACTTAAAACAAACTAGTCGCGCTACGGTCTAAAGACTTAAAATTTAATTATACTTCTTTCTCTCTTTTATATATCCATATATTTCATCATGTGTATAATATTTTCAATCATAAATGTATATGGTTCAGAAGGATACTTAGTTGATTACAATATTCAGAAGGAATCTAACCTATATATGGTTCTTCATCTATGTGGGGGAATCCATATCATTGTTAGGATTCTTATTTAGGATCTAACTCGAGATGACATTGACTTTATTAAAGCAAATATAGTACCATTGCATGTTATATTGTTATTAGTTGAGCAAGAGGTTAGCAATGTGTTTACTATTCCAATTCGATATTAATATTCTTAATTAAGAACATAAATGTATGTTTATGTGATGCTCATAGAATGTGAAATGATGTTCAGACCTGCATATACCATTGTCCAAAGTTATAGTACCAATAATAAGTTAGTTTGTTGGTTAGGTGAAAATTACAAATGAAAGCAGGGGAAGTGAAATAAGATCAATTCTTTATAAATAAAAATTGTAATATGTGTCGAATATAAATTATCACAATATTTGAAATACTTTTTGTATCTGATTTTGTAATTTAGGCAATTGATAAAAAAAGTTAAATGCGCACATAAATTATAAAGTTGAATATATATTTATATTCAAAATCGAGGTATCGCCGTTCGGCGATACTGAGGAATCTTTGAACACAAAAAAATTTATGGATAATAATATTAATTATACATAGATTTGTAATGGTTAAAAAATTAGTAAATATATTTAAAATCATATTAGTCAATCAAAATATATTATATAGTGTCAATTTCTATTAATATATCAAATGGCCGGCAACATAACGTCTAGGATATCCGAATTTGTAACTAAAAGCTACACTCACCATCATATATTTACTTATACATTGTCACACTTATGATAATTCTTTTTTTTAAGCTGGATAGTTTATGATAGTTTATTATATTATACAATATCATTTATCCTTTTTATAAAAAAAATTCAAATTATTTCTGAAAATAGATCCATTAGTATCAAATCTTTCGAGGATGCAGGTCTTCACCGATGGATCCATTAGTATCAAATTTTTCAGTAAATTTAATTGTTGCAATTACAATTAAATATCAAGATATCCTATACTAATTTTACACTATATCATCATGTATATTTATGGTATGTTATATGAAGATAATATTATATTGTATTAAATTATCATATTTAACTTAAAAGTAAACAAAATTAATTAATTTTATAATAAATAAAAAAATATACAAAATATATTTAACTACTAAATTTATTTTTTATACAAAACGAGGAATTAAATTTTTTTAATTTAACAACGCCAAAGCGTAGCGGGCAAAAATACTAGTACATATATAAAAACTAAAAACTCACATCTTATACACATCTCATACGCTTTTCGTGCTAGTCAGGTCCATCTATAGCATATATATTGTGTCTAATTTTCAAGTTGTATCTATTATTTTATTTTATTGTTTCAATCTGAAATGTTGTAAATTATAATGAATATACAGGTCATGCCCAAATCTAGCAGTAGAAGACAATGAAATCTAAGCAGATTTCTATCGATGTATTTACGTTGACGCTGTGCCAATAATATACCGACCATCTTTCTTCTGGGGAGCTGGTAAATAAACAAATTAATAGTTAAAAATTAAAAAATATATATATACAAATTAATATTTAAAAATTTGATATATTTCTTACTTTAAAATATAATATGTTATAGACATTAACTTAAATTATAAATATTTTATATAATATATAACACTTTTTTTAATTATAGTTAAAGTTTTAATTATCAAATTAAAATCAAAATAAAAAATATTATCCCCACACCTTACTAGGTAAAAATTTAGGTATTCAAATTTCTCTTAAACTAGAATTACTATTATTTTCCTCTTCTGCTCATTCCCCGCATAACTTTCTCAAGACCCAGCTTTCTGGGGTCTTTCCAGATTAGTAGAAAGGACAAACTACATCTTAGTTGAATTACCTAATTAGTCAAAAAAATATTACCAAAACCCTAAATCCTATGAAGAGAAAAAGATGTGTATTTATTTACCAAACCTACCTGTATAGTCTGTAAATCATCCGCAGGAGAGAAAAAGGATGTTATGCTCAGTTAATTAGTAGAAAGGATTCAGTCTCTTAGAGTTGTACTGAAAGAACACCTACGATGGTATTGTTTAAACAAAAATAACTGATCATCAAGACGGACAATTACTGAATACAGAAATTTCCAGCCCAACAGAATGATTTTTTTCGTATATACACACACACACATGAGTAGCCAATGCCAGTATTTTATATGTATATTTAAAAAGTACAAGTAAGGATAAATGAATCATGAACAATTTGTTTCTTGAATATGGGTAGAATAATATTTAAGATTTTACAGGAAAGTGATAGCATCACGATTTTACTCGTGACCTGGGGATATAGTGTATATGGTGGATATTTCCACCAAGCAGACAATACCGTTGCAAGAATGTCATAAGCATATCAAGGAATCCTATACTACAAGGGTGTTACAGCATGACGTTATATGGTAAATACCTTTCATCAAACATATATGAAAGTGCCAGTGCAGACGTGAATCGCACCAATCTTGATGTAGATAAAGAACAAAGGTTAAACAAAATAAGTATTCCCCCATCCTCCAATATCCGAAGAACATTACTAGGATGGTAAGCAAGATTCTCCAGAGCTCCAGCAATGGGTCTCTCAACAAACTGAAAGAAAATAGATAACATTTCAACATCTACAGATTTAGATTGTGTCAGTTCATGTAAAAATCACAAGTATAATCAAAGATTCCATGTAAAACTAATGATGAAACCAAAGATCTAGCCATTTATGCATTATGATTCTATAAAATATTAGCTAGTTAGCCAATACAAGTATTAAGGCTCTATCACTAGTCACTATAAAAATGTACTATAAACTTGAGGAACTTACTTCACCGCCAGACCGCACCAGTGCTACAAGCGATGCAATCCCTCCTTCACGTCCAATAGCATTGCTAAATAATATACAAAATATTGCATATAATTACATTTTGTAGTGACACACGTGCATGTGTGTGTGTGTATATATATATATATATATATATATAGAGAGAGAGAGAGAGAGCTGATAATTTGTATCACTATGTCAAAACATTATTAGATAAGAGAATGACAAGCAGATGAGTTTTGGTATGTTTATGTATCTATAATCAAGTAAAATGGCGCACGGCTCTCAGGCGAACCATCAGTTCACATCACAATACTAATATCTAACTTTGAAATAGTAGAATATATCTTAGTTTTGTGCTCACACGATTTTTAACATGGTTAGTTTTGCTTCAGGATATTGCAAAACTATAATTATTGACGTCAATCCAAGTATCGTATATATATAAAATTTAGAATTCTTATACATGTACATAATATGTAAGGTATACATCATATTCTTATATAAAGCTACACATGTACATATGACATCTATATCATCTTTCTTGAGCTATATAAATGTCAGCTTTGACTTTCATGGTCAACATTTTTTACAAAATATACGAAGAGCCAAAGAGGGATTATTATATGCAGTTTGATCAATTCACTAGTAACCTTAACGTATACTATTTGCATGAGTTAATGTAAACAAAAAAATTAAGTATAATTTTAATAGGGAGTATTAATATGTTTAAAATTCTTTGTATAATATAATGATATATAAATCAACAAAAAATTCTACTGAAACCAATGTCACAAAAATAGATGATTCTCATTTAAAAAAAGAAATCAGAGCAACATTGTACTTCATCCTTATCTGTTCTCTACTTTTCCGGTCATTCTAGATACTCTATTTCAATTTTGGATTTTCATTCAAGTCCCGATTTTGCATTGCTACTATACCAGGAAAAAATGATTATAGAAGTAATTTGCTTCAAAGGATAACATCTGGAATGAGAAGCTAGAGCACAGCTTTTGTTTCTGAATTTGAAACAATCCTTTCATTACTTCAAGAAACAATCTTTGTAGGATGGAGTTATTATACATTACTGATTATCGGTCTTGCATGATTTTTTTCCAGTGTGAATATTGTGGTGAACCAGGACATTCTAGGCAAAATATTTTCAAATGTCTATTTAAATGTGCATGCTTATGTAGGTCCATAATTTAATATACACAAATCAATAATCCAATATGTCCAAGGACGTGATGATGCATCTAAGGGAAAAGAGGAAAAGGAAGTTCTGATAGAAATAAGCTTGCTGAAAAAGAAAAGGAAAAAAGGGTAAAAGACCATAATTACATCATGGCAATTGCATTATTAGTCTTTTGCATGTACCTATTGGTTTTGGACACAGATAATCCCCAAAATGCAAAAGCAGTCTTCTCCTGTAGACCACGAGATGCATCTGAGCATGAATTTGCAAGAGCAACCTAAAAATATACACACAAGTACTAATTAGAACAAATATATTTATACAGGAACTGCTGTCACTTTTGCAAAATCAAATATAATATTACTCCCTCAGTCTTAAAATATTTGTCATTTGAATTTTCTACACACAATTCAATGTGTTTTTACTACATAGTTGGAATTATTATTTTAATTTTTTGTGTCTGTAAATTATGATATTAGTTTCATGTGTTTACTCACTACTATTTTAAGAAAAAATGATTATAACTATGTGGTTGAAGCACTTTGAAAAACAGAGGGAGTATTTCTAAAAAGCTAATTCAGCATAAGTTAGTGTCGCTCATGTTGATTGTATTGTTGCACACTTGCACTGTATTATAATAACCAGGGATCGTAGTAAGATGTTATTATAGGAACAACTGATTTAATTGATACTCAACTTGTATTATTTCAGACTATTCTATAGTATTTCCCACTGAGTGGTCTGATTATGAAACACATTATCAATTAGAAAAATACATGGTAGCTTAGCCATGAGGGTCATTTAGAGATTTCAAAGTTCCTTCTCATATGCAGATACTGAGCATCTGATTCCCAAGACACCAAGGGTACATCATAGTTTGTATCGTCTCTAATCAGATTTATTTTTATCTTCCCTTTCGTTCTTTCGGGCAATTTAAACAATTTGAACTTATTTATGATTCAAGTAATTATGCTCTGCAATGTCTTTCCTCTTCTTTCCCAGCACATATGTCTCATAGCATCTCCATTCATCAGTATCATATTCTGAATTTTTGATACACCATCTATAAAATGGTCTCTAAATATTTAAAAGAATCATAATGATATGGAATATATCTATTATTATAGATTGAAAAGCATGTCACTACGTCATTATATCTTGGGCAAATGTAGTGCTAAAATATTCATGAATTTTGATAATAAGTTATAAATATTTAAATGGAGATAGGTTAACATCCAATACAGTCTATGGGATCAGGAATCGTACCAGTGCTTTAATGCCACCTGCAGCTCCAACTGCTTCCCCTTTTCCATGATAAACACATAAATTCATCAATCCATGAGCAGCTTCTTCTCTGTTAATGAAAATAATAATTTAGATAAAGACCATAAAAAACCATGGCAACGGTTAGATCTCACTAACTATAGGAAAAGGAATACAAAAATATAATAAACTGAAATTCAGAAGGGAAACAAGTTTCGTCTTTTTTTATATTTCATTCTTTCTTTATAACTAGATAAATGAGAAGAGTCTACAAATATTATGATGCTCAAATTTAATGTTTAATTTTTTGTAGCTTATATTTTATATTAATATTTAGTTCACCACCCCTAAAGTTTTACGAGTTATCCTAAAAGAATGGTGTGTAACTAAATCACACAGATCTAAAATTCTAAATGTTGTTATGGTGCCCGGGGACATGGCGTTGGCTTAGGTGTCGGGACAACATAGTGACAAGTCGTCCATTCCAATACCTGTTATGTTAACATAATAATTGACACGAAGAATTTATGGCCGTATGGCCAAAAAGAGACACCATCATTTATATTCTAAAACTCACATCTGCAGATACATAACTTAATTGAAATTTCCTTACAAAGTTGATTGCTTTCGCACATGTTTTCTAAAAGAGAGTGTCGTAAATTTATAAATTTTTTTTAAAAAAAAATATGATTATAAAGGCAGATATTGTAATGATACTCGGAAGAAGTATAGCTAGTTGGATAATATTCGCTCATTAACTCAGCTAGTAAAACTTGTGGTGATCAAAAAAATAAAAATAAATAAAACTTGTGAAAACTTAAACCAACACACCACATAAAGTGCATAGTAATGAATGCTCTTACCCCTCGAAACTGCATCAAAATATTTCCTTGACAACCATATACAAACTAGTACAATGATACAAATACAGAAGTGATTCTCTTCCAATTGAAAGCGAGAAAACTACTATCGAAGTTCTTACAAAAGAACCTCATTATGGAATATTGCCCTAGTAATTTCCTTGTGCTGATAAGAGTTACACCACATATGTCAGATGACCAACTCTCCTAACCAATTAAGGTGTTTGGGAGTTCCACTAAATAAATCTCATACATTAACACTCTCCCCTGACGTGAAAGACCATTAATGGTAAAGAGTAGTTCACCATAACAAACCCACTAAGGGGCATAAACTTCCTAATGAGCAGTAATAAAGGGCTTGAAGTCTTGAACATAATACCTCTCCTTAACTAAGCTCTAAGCTCAGATACCATGTTAGATGATGAACTAAATTGATAAACAATTTTAACGTAAATGGCATAAAGTTGCCGAATGTTCTAGAACAAAACAAAGCAACCTTCCAGTAGGCTATGCATTGGTTAAGTTAGCGAGGGGGCCTAGTTAAACAGCTACAACATGACTGCCAGCTATTTTATTAAAAAAAAACCCAAAGAAATGCTCATGCATATAAACTTATAGCTACATTATTTTTGATGTTCAGATAAGCTTGCAGTTTTCTTTCCCCTTTTTTAATTGAAAGACTTGCTTGTCAACCGCAATGGAAATCAGTTTTGCCCACATCAAGTTTTCGTGAATAACAAGCACTTAATTTACCTGTGTTTAGATAAAAAATCATGCGAAACTGGGGAAACAAAGGATTACCAAAGTTTATTTAATCTATGCACTTGGTTAAGTATGTTTTGGGTTTAAAATTTAACATGCCATTGTTAGAAAATTTTGTTGCATTGTGTACTTAAGATAACAATTAGCTGTCTCTCACCAATTAAATGAATATGCAGTTTTCGCAATGGAATTAATGAATAACCCAATTGGAAATAGCCCCACATCTTCTAACAGAAACTAATTACTCAAGGCCTCAAGCCACGGAATCAAAGCTCCGCCAACAGTTGTAATCTAAATAATAACTATGATTAGATTCGACTCAACCTGATGATGGAATGAAACTGGTTAACTATCTATTGGAGCAAATTTGAGTTATAAAATTTCTATTAAGGATTTGGCACCTGACTCCATCGTGAGGGTAACGAGTAAGTTCCATGAGAACTTCCAGAGCTCCAACCTCTTGCCCTTGATCAGCATAGGTGATGTCATCGTGGGCAGCTAAATTGGCTAATGCACGAGCAACCTGACAGATTAAAGCACAGGAAATTTAAATGTACAAAGTTAAGCTAAGCGAAGATTGACATTTCAATATGCATGATGGGTAACAGTAAATTGAACCAATTGTCTATTTATTATTTCATTTTATTTCTTAGATATAAGATCAATTATTTAATTGTAATTGATTAGATATAAGGAGTTTCATTAGTAGGATCATACAAGGAGTCGTACATTTCTATGTCAGTTGATAAATATCAAAAATTAGATGTGAATTACAAGTAGTTTCCTTCTAATAAGGATTTTTCTAAGCTTCCAAGTTGTAGGATATGATATCTATATAGGAAGTATTACTTGTATCTGTTTCACTGTACAATACTATGATGATCTAAATTTTAGAGCTTAGCGGTTTAAAGCCTCTGAGCCTAATATATCTTTCTTTCTCTCTACCCACTTTTTCTGCATCAGATGATATCAAAAACTTAAATTCCATACATTTTTTTTATTCTAACTAACTTTTATCTCATCAATTCTTCAAAATTTTTTGCAGAATCAACATCCAACCATAGTGAAAGTGTGATCTGCAGGAATCATGTTGCTTAGTCACAATTCTATCTCACTAATTTTTATAAATCAAAATAAAAATCTCCACTGTTGGTCATCGTTTACTTTAGGATCACTACTCATCTGGAAAGTTTATGGTGTGCAAGACCAAGGTTTTTCAAGTTTACACTCAGACCCCTCAAACTTTTAACAACTTGTGAGGAGGAGCATATAAAATTCGAAGAAATTTACTGAACATTCTAAATAAGCAAAGTCGTGAAGTAACTAAATCATAATGTTGAATTTAAAAGGCCAAAGGCACTACATTGTTAGTAATCATTCAGTCTCAAAAGTCAAAAGCAGTCATATTAACGGTTAAAAGAAATTAACTCTATTAACCAACATTTTATGAATCCGCAAGCTTGACATGACGCATCTCAGCAAAGAAAACTGTGCAACATTTATGCATATCTCAACCGTGAACCATTTTATAAGGACACTATAGTTTCATTTTTAAATACATGTACAAATATAGTGGTCAAATACTATGGGCAACCGCCATTAATCTTTGGTATGTACTACATACTCTTGCAGATATCAAGGCAACGAGTTGTTGGTTCACATTAAAATAGCCTAGTTGAATTGCCTCAAGTCCATAACATCAATTAATCATGTACATAAGAACTGGTGCTATAAGAGACGGTGGTTAATAAGTGACCTGATCTTAGCTGGAAGTCATACCTGCTCTAACACTCCCTCGTACTTGCAGCTCCGAACAAGCCTCACTAAAGCATTAAGAGTACCCATCTCAGCAGCCAACATGCTACATTTTTTATTGACAGCCAAATTTGCTAATGCACCAACAGCACGCTCCTGCAACAAGAAATCAAGTATGAAAAACTTTACCTATGCAAGCCATATTATCATATTTGATATAGTTTATAATTCTTGACATAAGGCGAAAGTGAACATTATTCGAATGTAAGCTATAATGCAAAATGAGAATCTACATACAATAATTGCATCACCACCAGTCGGCCACTTGAAGATTAAATCAATTAATGCCTGTAGCCCACCAGCTTCAGCAATAGCATCCTGAAATAGACAAAATATTAGGTCTACAATCAGAAGTTCAGAGCACCTTGCTATGGAAACAGAAAATAAGCAACCGTAAGTTCTTCAGCACAAAGATTCCACAATACTGCTGCAGCATCTTGAGCAACTAATCTGAACTTAGATCTTGCTAAATTTACAATGATAGGGATTCCTCCATCTTCTGCTATAGCTTCCGTGACCTCGGGACTCACAGACAAGTTTGATATTGCCTACACGGCACATAATATCAAGTTAACAAACATTTTCAAGTAGACATTGATACTGTATGAAAAGAATATGTCAATATAAACTTAACTGTCTTGCCAACAGAATAACCAAATTTTAGAATTGTTAGTTGACGTAGATTAATTTTTAAGATTAATTAAGATTTTTAAGACACTATAACAGAAAATAAAAAAGCCCAGTTAAAATTACCTTTATAGCTACTGACTGAAGCCCCTCTTTCCATGATTTTGAAAGGTGCAAAAGTTGTAGTATACCACCATCTCGAATAACTGCTTCACACCTTACACTATTTATACTGTCATTTTCATTAAATACAAAGGTTCCAAGGGCTGTAGCAGCTCGTTCTTGAACATCCTCTTCTGAGCTCTTTGCTAAAGAAACTAACAATACAACACCTTGGTTGAGCCAATAATTATGAAAATCTAATAAATTGCTTTCCGCAATACTTAGTAGCGAATGAGAGAGGATCCATTCCAACCAAGTCAAAATCTCTTTCAAGTTCCGGTCTTCATAAATGCAATTCCTCCAGTTGGTGAATATATTTCTCTCATTCGTTATTGTACGGCTCTTGAATAAAGAAGCCACACCATTAAATATGTCGGTGGAAAGGGTAATTAGAAGTTTATCTTTGTTAATCTTATTGGCCACAAACTGAGCATTATCCTCAAGAGCTGGGCAGTTCAAAGCACACATTACTTTTAGACTACGAGAGGAACATAGCAATTTCAATACATCATCAGCATTGATGTCAGTACGAGAAACATCCAAACATTCTAAGTTTGGCAGCTTACTCCAGTGCTCCCAAACCGGATGTGGCTCCGTATTTGACGTTCCAGCCACTGATAAAAAGCGGACTGACACAACTTTTCCTAAAGACTTCAAATCGACAGTCAGACAGTCAAGGAAACTAATGTCGGTCAGGTTATGACAGTATTTGGCAAGGGCATCAAATGCAAAGCCATCCACCATTCTGACTCCAGAAAGAGAAAGTTTACGAAGGTTACTACAGAATGGAGCAATTTTTTGTATAGCCAGGCCGCGAATCCTATCACACGGTTCTGGTCCCAGCTGAAGACTCTCAAGTTCCCTATGATGAACGACAATCGAATGCAGTGTATCGGCATTAAGAAACATACAGAGATCACCGCTGATGTCACGCAAATTACAAGCTTTTAGTAATGTTAATGCCTGAGCAACATCCGCCCCACGGAACCGAAGCTTCCTAAGATTACTACAGCGAGAGGAAATTGAATCTGCGATTATGGCATCACAAGTATACAAACGAAGATCCAATGATCGCCATAAATCAGAGGAACTCCCTAGAAGGCGCCATCTCCGACATGTTGACGACAAGCTCTCTCGATCTCGATAATTCAGAGAAGAAAAAATCTGAATTACCAAATCATCAGGCAATGTCGTCCAATCAATTAAATCCGTTATATTACAGTTTACCCCCCTCAAAGCGCTGCTACGAACTCCCCTATCCATATTTCACCTGTCAAACATAAGCAACACAGGACCTAAATACTTTTACAAATAAACTAATCATCAAATCCAATGTTTAGGACAAAAAAGAAATGTAACAATAAAGACCTGAGACTAAAGAATCCAGATCTAAAAGTGACTGTCAACATACCTCTAACAAAATTCGTAACCAGACCAAAAATAAGACTAAACCCCTTGATCCCATATTTTCAAATTGCCATGTATACACAGACAAACAAACAAGCAATCCACTTTCTTCTTTTCTTTGCAAAGTAACAAAAAGACCACTTTCAACAAAAATGATCTATATATTCTTGAAATTTATATATATATATATATATGGCAGACACACCACTTGTAATCTGCTCCCATTTTCGAAAATAGGAAGAGATCTTGCCAATGAACTTCATATTCTCTATAATAACAATATCATACACAAATAGCATTTTTCATAGACCAATACAAACACACATATATTTAAAAGATATGGACTTCGAGCCCAAAAGTTAAACTCAATGCATTGCAGTAAATTGAGTTAAAAAGAGAGGAGAGATAAATCTGAGAAACAGTCAGAGAGAACTCAGGTATAATATCAAAGTATATAACCACATGAGAGTATATAATATTAAAGTATTATACATTGTCTATTAATATACTTCCTTATATTGGGAGCTCAAGGTGTTTGATCTCTAGCTTATGCAGAGATGAAAGAACAAGGAATAACATCACATTACTATATTGTTGTCACAATATCGCCTACAGAGTTGTGAACTAAGGAATGTACAACTCCATGATACGTGAAGGCAAGATTCTTCATTACCCACCTTAATTTGCAACCAATATAAGATATGGAAAATAGAGCCTCCAGTAACATCACATGACATACAGCAATCATGATGAGCGGACTATTGTGTCACAGAAAATTGGGAGACTATAGGGTCTCCTGGAAAAGAAAAGGGAATATACATTCGGAAATCCCAAAATTCTCCCATTTATAATCACCAAACATATAACATAATTATTCATTCCTACAATAAATAATTGGATAAGAAATCTACACAAAAAAGTCCTAAATAACTATTAAAAACAACTGGGAAAAGATTCCAAAACAAGAAATTGTAAGGAAAAATTAATTCATAAAATCAAAAGAATTTTTTTTTAAAAAATCCGACATGAGGTTAAATATATTTCTGCATTCACCATTAAACAAAAAACTATACAACGTACCCAAAAACAAATGTAAACATGTGAAAAATTACTTGCCCAAAAACAAACGTCAAAAACTCATTGATTACTATTTCAAAGCTTATAATCACAAGGAGAAGAAGAAGTTTGTGACCTCAAATAAATTAGAAAGTTGCCGGATAATCTGGGGGATCACCTTCAGCACACAAATTTAGGCGACCTGAGGCTTAATTGAAAGAACAGGCCAAATTTTCACATTAAAAAACAAAAAGCCGTAAAACTTAAAATTCCTGATTTAATACTATCTATCAACTGGATTGCAATTGAAAAATAAATGAATTTTAGTATATATGATTAGGAGAAGGTTCAAACCATAACAAGAATCACCTAAACACTGCCGGAAATTTGTCGAAAATCGCCAGAACTTGCCAGAGGATTTTTATAGGACTGTTTCTTTTTATTATTTAATATACCCTAAAAGAAATGCCTGTAAGCTGAGCGAAATCTGGTGTATGTTGTGCGGTGGTGGTTAGACAATTAATAACATGTGAATGCTTTAAAAGAAAGGATGATGAGAGAGGGGGAGACTTAGTTTTTTGTCACTACTCAACTAAAGGCACTACATCGGTTACAATTACATATCCGCCCAATGCATTTCAGATATAATATTATGATACATTACATATTATGATAATACAGATTTATAGATTTATATATCACTGACAATATGACAAAAAGAGATATGTTTAGCGTGTGACACAGTTTGCAATATTTTTATATACATAGATAAATGGCTGAATACTATTTATATAATCAGAATAATTTTAATTTGTACTTTTTTCAATTAAATATGTTTGTGTATGCAATAAGTTCTAGTGTAGAATGTAAAAATTCTTCAACGTTTACTAAAATTATAATTTTGTATAAACGTTGAATTATTTCCTTAAGGGATAATATAATTTATTATTCTTTTTCTCTGTGGGGTATTGTATAAAAATATTGTAATTAATGAGAGATGTCTAATTTATCAAATGCAAAACACAAAATAAGACTTTATTAACAAATTTCTATTAAAAAGTAGATTGGATTCTGTAAACATTAATATAACAGGAATATTGTATTCTTGCATACCTCTCAACACTTACTTTTGTTCCAAAAAGTAACATTAATATTATGATTATTACTTTTAGTTGAGGAAATATAATACATATAATTTAACTAATAAAATATGCTTCACTTAACAAAAGTAACTGACGCAATAATAAAAAGTGTAACAGAACAAATTCATTACAATCATCTATATGGTGCAATACATATCAGAGGATCCTCCAAATTTACCAACTTTTTAATATGAATACCTAACAGTTGGGCCTTTGATGAGAACTGATTATATAAACTTTATCTAAATTATTTCATATATATATGGACATTATTAATATAAACAAAACAATCTCATCTAAAATGAAAAAGTCGATATCTTAAATATCAGCAAAAGTTCAAATGAGAGCTTTCATTAATTAGATAACCATAGAACCAATATGTCCTGTACCATATTCTATATCGTGCCTTGCAAAATTTGTAGCTAAAGTTTCCGATTTTATCCATCTAAATGCTTCTCCATAGAACCTTACTTGAATATATTTTTATTTGACGGTCAGTTCATCTACGGATTGATCTTTTGTGATGCTGGCTATGGAACTAATACATTAACTGTATATAATAGATATTATTCAGGAACAAGATCAAGTGTGATTGATTAGCTGTTTTAAGTGTTCTGTAATTTGTATACACTTCCTATTATTTTATTTTAACATTGACATAATACAATTGTATAATATTGTATAGTTTTAATTGGCTCTCCATTTTCCCTATACGTGGTCCTTACTAGATATGGATCCAATTCCTTACTTTTTATACTTCTAAAATTTTGCCTAATATTTTCTAATTGGTTCCTTTATACATAATTTTTTTATATAGTTTATCAATGATAGGAATCTAAATATTTTATATTACTTAGTGACAATGTCTGTATTAAATTAAGATTTCTTTTCTTATTTTCCTAAACAAAATAATTAGTTAGACACATAATTTTATACTCCTCACATATTGTAATTAGTAGATAAGCTTAGAGTCATAAACATTCTATATTAATGACAATGATGACACAAATCTCTCTTACTCTTAAAACTTAATTATATATCGAAAGTTAAATAATATTTATTCTAATATTTGCATTGATATTGTACTAGCCTCGTAAAAAATATTTATTTTGTTTTGTGTTCACATAGTATATTTAAGATTAAAACTTCTTTGCACTTTGCATCCCCATAAATGGGTCATTGGCACTTGTGTATACCCATTTTAAAATTAGTTAGTTTAGTTTTAGTTTCATTTTACTCGTCAGTTTGCATCCCCTCTCAGTTTTCGGTCTACTTTTTCGGTTAATATTAGTTTCTGAAGATTTGTTTTAGTATTTAATCTATTTGTAACTAACTAACTACATATATAAGACTCATACTACTATTCTTTTCAATGTTTTATACACTTTTTCTTTAAGATATATACTATTACAAATAATCATTATTTTTACACAAATTATAGCATTATTTTGTCAATACAGAAACACACAAGGAAATGAAAGTGTTAACAATGAAACGAAAGTGTTAACAATATCATTGATTTAAATCTCCATATTAAAGAGCCAACAGCATTTATCGGTATAATAATACTATAACATTATCTTTTTCATATGAATATTATTATAATTAGTTTCACATATTATTTTTAAGATCTTTCCACATTATAAAAGTAATTTGGATTGTATGTCAATGTGTTCATTATTCGAAAAATTAAAGATACATATAAAAAATTATTAAAATATAAATAAAGTATTACAAGCATCATGTGCATCACACGGGTCTAGTGTGTACACACACGCGCGCATATTATGTATCTATCATTATAATATAATAGCAGAATTTGAGATTGCAATTGTTAGTTTGGTCAATAGGTTCACCATAGAAAGAATAATGATCATCAGATCATTTATATAAAAATATGAGAACCGTTTGATTTAATGCTAAATAATATTATGTATTGTAATATATAAAGTAGTACTAAAATTCGAAAGTTCAAATCCTATAAACAAAATTTCAATTTTCTATCCAGAAGTTACTCCACAAACCCAACAAGCTCATTAATGATCATATCTTCATTATGTATAAAATAAGGAGAAAAACATATTTTTCGTATTCTAATACTTTTTTCAACCTCTCAATTATCTTTTCTAAAATGACCCTACAAATTTATAATTATACTTTCATAGTTTCAGAATTTCAAAAGATTTTGTGACTCTCCAATAATTTCCTTTATAAGATCTAGGTATTCCCAAAAAAATTATAGTTAACGTCTACATATATTTTAACATCCCATGATCCTGAATCAATCGAGTAGGCATACCGAGTATATATGGTTTGGTTTGGTTTATATTTTATGAAGACCTATATTTATTAAGCACACGTGCATAACATACAAATTCTAACAAAAAATAAACAAAAAAGTTACTAATCAAAAAACATAAACATGAATAAAATTGATATTAGTTTGTAGTCAATATATTTTTTGATATAAAATTACATTTTCATAATTTTAAAAAAAAACTTATACATATATTTAAATTTATTAAGTGAAATAAGTCATGGCTCACACCAGGGTAAAACTAGTGATAATGCCAACATAATTCAACACAACAAGTTTTACTCCAGAAGCCAATAGTCATGTGTGTTACGAGTGAAAATACTACAAAAAGCAACACTTGCGGATTTGTCATTAAAGATAATTTAAAGAGATGTGTTGTTTCTAAAACGCACACTTTGAATCTAACCAGCAGTCTTCTTTTAGAGATTTTAGATATTACATTGGTGGAATTTCGGTTATGATCACGCATATCTTGAATCTGAAAAGATATTAAGGTCCTGTTTACCTCAGGGAAATTTTGCCGGTTTTCTGTTTTTAAATTTTCTAAAATTTTCTGAATTTTCTGTTTTTTTAGAGAACTACTGAAAACTTATAAAATATGTTATAAAGACATTATTTAGTTTTTCTTTATTTGAATTTATAAATCTAAACACTTTTAATTATCTTTATCAACATATTATCAGTACTTGTGATATTAATTTCGACTTGTTTTTAATATTTGGCCCACTTTAATTTTCTTTGACATATTTAAAATTATTTTCCATTCTATTAGTTGTTTCTTAATTCTCTGCACATTGAAATACACACACACACATATATATGTATAACATTATGATATTATAATATTGTATTAACAAACTTTAATATATCTATTATAATATTAAAGCCATATTCGAGATCTAAAGTAGTTCGGTCATTCAGGGTCTGAAAACTGGGCTATATCGACTTTCTATAATCCATAATATATAATTAACATTAAAAACTTATATATATATATATCACAAATTTAATTTATTCATTTACGAGAGGCACAAGCTCTACACATGCTTGTATACATAGAGATACGGAGAAAGAGATGCTTGGAGGGTGACCTCAAGTACTTGAATACGTGATGTTATACGAGTTTTTAATACAAAAACATAGGAATATATTTTAAAAGACAACCTATGTTTTTTTGGGGGGGAATTAAACATGGGAGTTGACTACAATCCTTTAAAAATAATAATACCATGTTAGTTTTTTAAAACCTTACTTAAAATTATAGTCCAATACCAGTGTACATATGAGATAGTTAACGATTACTAATGTTTCAAAAACAACTATATAAATAAATTAATACATTGAAATACCTGGGACGAGAGCCTTCCGAAATCCATCATCACCATTATGTAATATTCCCATGTTTAGTCGCTCAGAGTTTCATCCTTCTCACCTCCAGACTCAGCAGTCAACAATTAAAGAACTTGAATACTCAGTTCCACCCTCAAATGCAGTTTCAGTCAGAATCTTGAGCAAGTACATTCCTTATGAGAACATCTGACTGCTCAATATTGTGCACTTGCATATTAGCTTTCAGAAAATAATTCTAGCAAGTATTACTATGAGAATGATTCTAGCAAGTATTACTTTCAGAAACCTATATTTTTAAGTGCCGAGCCAATTGCATATTAGCATGAAACATAAGATTGCATGTGAGTATGTTTACTGATCATGTGTAGGACTTCTGGACACTAGTACAATTATATGGAAATGTCCATTTTCTTTTATAACATATTACAAACTTCTGCAATCTTTTGGCAAAGCTTGATATTTACTTTGCTTTATTATGTTCATATTTCAAATATTACAACCTCGATTTGATGCACATCTATTCTGCAGTAGCTGTATGCTTCATAGGTATTATTCAGAGTACTCTGCCTTTTTACTATTAATTTAAATCTAAGTCTTTCGGAGTTGATTTGCAAGACTGTACGTAAGTGGATATTCACTCAAGTAGATAATGAATATTGTTCTAGTTCACTGCATTAAAATCTTATGGACTTCATTGCTACATAGATAACTGTCCGTACCAACACTCTATGCCAATTCCACTAATGGAATGAAAATGTGACAGCACAAGAATTATATTCCTACTACCTAAAGTGTGACAAAATGAAAATGACACTAACAGCCTAACGAAGTTCAATAAAACGTTAATTATTACTAGTCTCCACCATTAAAAAAACAATATTTGTATCATTTCAGCTCATTGAACGCAATTAATACAATCTTTCCCAGTTTGCTTTTAAGATCGTTAAGATATCAACTCTTTTCTTCAGAGTAGACAACTTAAAATACAAATTAATGTGCAATGAATCAACTTATGGTTATAGTTCCAGTTCCCCCTCCCCCCATATATCCAGATATTTCATCAATTGTATGCATCAAAGGAAAATGGAATATATTAATATATAACTATTTTTCTGCATTAAATTATTTTATTTTAAAAAAAAAAAGAAAACAAAATCTCCCTTTAGCTTATATAACAATGCCAAAATATAAAACCAGACACTACCCAGCTACAAATTATTATACTTTTTTTCAATCATAAATATAATTTATCGTTAGAATTTGAGAACTTCAAGAATGAGCTCCTCCTGTAACGGGGACAGTTGTTTACATGAAATTCCCATTTTTTCCAATCCAATGCATAATTAAAGACCAATTTGCGTCGCACAACCAACTCATCAAATGCCACAAGCATACCCAAATCACATCCACAAACTATGAAATCTAAAATTGTTTTGTAGAAGGTTGAACTTTTCTTGTATTTTCTAGTATCTATTGATTCATCATTTTTTTTATTTTTCAGATTAGATTAGCTTGAGTACACGTGTATACAGATATGTTGATCTAGGTACACCACAAAAAAAATTAAAAAAATTATAAGATACGTTTACAATTGATTTGGTGGATTGCTAAAAAATTATATCACATTTCCACATTTATCTCTCTTAATAATATAACATAACTAGCACATTTTTCTTAATAATTGTGCCATTCAGTTTTATGCTTTTGCAGCTACAAAACTTAATTTACTTCAAAAATCAGGACACTTATTATTATCATTTTAAAAAAAAATTGTGCGCACTGCAGTACAGCAATGCGTGTGAGCAGAGTGCAAATTGTGTGTGCGCACACATGTGAATATATCTACCTTAAGTTTCAACATTATTTAAGTTCATCTCTATGCATATGGCTAGTTTAATCATCACTTTAATCGCTGTAACACACGTACTGTTATTTATGATAATTTATGTGTATGTAACCTTATTTTTACCAATTCAGCTTTGGAAAAAAAATAATCTTATTTTCGACTTCTAAAATAATCTTATTTTACCAATTAGGTATATTAACTAGTATAGGGATCAAATATTCATGTCCCCTATTGTGAACAAAACAAACATGAAGTTGAATTTGGACTAATAGAAGTGACTACAATCTATGAATCATAATCCTTACAATATACTCCCCTTGAACAAACATAGTCGGTCATTTTCTATATTTACAAATATACCCCAGTGTTTTTTTACTATAACCCTTGCCTGAGGCCACCTTCACGACTAGCATTCAATATACATATATATATAGGGGTAAATATCAATCAGGTCACTGATTGCGTCCAGATGTATCAAATAGGTGACTGATTGTAAATTTGACTCATTTTGGTCACTGATTGCACAATTTGACTCATTTTGGTCACTGATTGCACAATTTGACTCATTTCAGTTTTCCGGCTGCCTGAAAATTTTCTGACGGAAAAAAATATGCACAAAAAAATCCGAAAAAAATTTATATGTAGTAAAACACCCCAACTTTGAATCTCCTAAACTCAGAATTATCGAAATAAAATTCAAAACTCAAAATCGAAATTAAATAAATCTTGACCCAAATTTATTTAATTTCGATTTTGAGTTTTGAATTTTATTTCGATAATTCTGAGTTTAGGAGATTCAAAGTTGGGGTGTTTTACTACATATAAATATTTTTCGGATTTTTTTGTGCATATTTTTTTCATCGGAAAATTTCCGGCCAGAAAACTGAAATGAGTCAAATTGTGCAATCAGTGACCAAAATGAGTCAAATTGTGCAATCAGTGACCAAAATGAGTCAAATTTGCAATCAGTCACCTATTTGATACATCTGGACGCAATTAGTGACCTGATTGATATTTAACCCTATATATATATATGATATAGATTGTGTAATATATGAGACTTGATGAATGATTCTTTTCGTGTAATTGAACACAGATATCTGCATAATACAATTGACTAAAATATAACTATTTGTTTTTCTTATGTATATGGTGTAAAATTTAAAGATTTTCATTGATGAAACAAGTTTCACTTAATTCAGAAAAAATAAGTTCCAGTTTAAATTATAGTTAGTACAATAATTGGCATATTGTATTATAGAATTAGTTTTACCCATTAAAATTTATTAGACACTCTTGAATATCTCCATATTGTCACATAGAACCAAGAATATAACAACATATCGTTTCATATTTCTCAAGATAAACTTAAGTGGCAAATCACAATCAAGTGCTAATTGTTGTATAGTTCGTATATATGTACAGATGAGATATTTAATGATACTAATGTTGGTAAAACAATTGTATGATTGCATAAATAAATTAAAATACCTCATATGAGAGTGCACTAAATCAATCGATACCATCATGTAATCTTCTCCTGATTAAGTCACTCAGTGCTTCATCATTCTCACCTCCACAATAAACAATCAACACAGAAAGAACTTGGATTCTCAGTTCCATCCTCGAACGCAGTTTCAGTCAGAAATGTTGATTTAGTACATTTCTTATCCTAACCTCTGACTGCTCAATATTGTGCACTTGCTCTGCTTTTTCAGGCATGGAATCTTCCAAACCAAAAATGTCGCCCGCATAATTACTTATAGAGCTTTTATTCATTGCTACTGGTTTTCTAAAGTTTTTATATTATACATACAGCCCAAAACTAATATGATGCATGGTCTTCCTTTAGGTCCAGATCAGGACCCCTGGCAACACTCATTCCATCTTTGTTTAAAAAATTCAGAACATATAGTGTGGCTCCCTGCAAAAGGATTTGACAGATGTCAGCCAAAAAAAACAATGTCAAGGACCAACGAGATGAAACAATATTAGCCCCATCATCCAAATGATTCAAATTACAATTATGTTAAATTACCATTTTTCTAAAACCTCAAGGGTAAGGTGTTACGAGAAACACTTATTGGATCTTATATTACATTTTAACACTCCCACTCACTCGAAAACTCATTTTAAGGTTAAAGAGTGAATCACAGACACCCATCTTTAAGGCAAATACCTTGCTTTCATGTCCACAATGAATTACGAGAATATTTGGAATGATGGGAAATTGGACTTGAGATTCTGGTGAAGGAACACAAGAGGTTAGAGACACCAAAAAATAAATTTTCGTTTCTCATTATCAAGTCTTCCTGGCAAAATCTAATAAGGGTATAACTGACAGGTTCAATAAAGTTAATTATTTACTTGCAACTCCATGAAAAGTATTACGAAACTAAAGAAATAAACATGAAATTCTTATTAACTCTTCCCGAACACTTGAAACCAAAAAGAAGGGACTTAAAATCACAAACACTGTATGGAGTTTGAAAATTTTATGAACTAGAATTTCAAAAACGGTCTATATACGGCTATACAGTACGTGGCAAGTTTTAATTAGCATGGAACATAGAGGTCCAGCTAATTAAAACATGACACGTGACATTTACAACAAATTTTGGATCTATGTGTGTATTAGAAAAGTGTACAGTACGTGAGGACAGTGTGTGCGACGTGTGCATAATTAATCTGATATGATATACATACATACATATATATCTATAGGAAATTGTACGGTGTGTATATAGATGCATACCTTGATAGATTCTCGCATAATTACAATCATCAGGATCGTCTTTTGCTGAATTTTTGTATTTATATGTGTGTGTATATAATTATATATAGATTATTATGGTTTAATTTAAGGAAGAAAATGACAAGATATCAAAGAGGTGAAACAGAGGGTTTGGTGACCCACCCCATTCAGGGGTCGTTGATCAGGAATCGGATCAAGGACCATTTGTTTGGTTTAGTTCTGTGGTAAAATTATTTAATTTAAATTATTATTGAATTAGTAATTAAATTAGTTTAGTTTATTATATAGAAAATATAAATATAATTTTTTATAGTTAATAATGTTTGATTGTATATATTATTATTTTTTGACTATTAATAATATTAATTATCATTAATAAAATAATAATATTAAAATTGATACTCATACATTTCCCTCATACCCACCTCCCTCTTTGGGTATTAAAAATTTGTATCTTGTGGGTTTAAGGTATGGGGTTGAGATTTATAAAAACTGAAACAAAAAAATATGGTATGGTTTTATTCATTCTAAACTCATACCTCATCACACAAACTCCCGAACCAAACGAACCCTTAAAGTTTCAAAGTAATGTAATTACCATTTATATTTTTCAGGTAAAATGTGTTAAGATAAAAATTATTAGTTTAATGATTATTATTATTATTATTGTTTTTTAATTTTTTTGTATAATAAATTATATTTTTATACAGTTCAAATTATTAAAATATGCATTTGATTTATTATAATTTAAGTATAAAAATAGAAAATTATTTATATATACATAAATCGGAGAGTAGAACAAATCATAATGTGTATTTAACATAAATTATTTATAAATTTTAATATATATTCAGTGATATTCACTAGGTCCTCGTCCTAGCTGAAGACTACTCTCAAGTTCACTATGATGAACTGCAATCGAATATCACAATTAAGAAACATGCCCGAGCAATATCCGCCCCATGGAAACGAAGCTTTCCTGATATTACTACAACGAAGTCACAAGTGAATCTGCGATTTTGGCATCACAATTGTACAAACGAAGATCCAATGATTCCCATAAATTATAGGAACTCCCTAAAAAGGCGCCATCCCCAACACGTTGACTACAAGTTTTCTCTATTTCAATGATTAAGAAAAAATTTGAATCAACAAATCATCAGGCAATGTCATCCGATCAATTAAATTCTTTATATTCCTGTATCGCATCCTGAGGGTGCTGCTACCAACTCTCCTATCCATATCTCACCTGTCAAACATAAGCAACACATAACCTAAATACTTCTACAAATATACTAATCATCAAAGAAATGATCAGGACAACAAAGAAAATGTAACAATATACACCAGAAAGACTAAAGAACACGGATCTAAAAGTGATTGTCAACATACTGTAAACAAAATTGCTAACCAAAGTAGAAATAAAACAAACCCCTTGATCACATATTTTTAAATTCCCAAATATACACAGACAAACAAACAAACAAGCTACCATATTTTTTTTTTTGCTAATTAACAAACAGACCACTTTCAACAACAATGATCTTACATGTTCTTGATTTTTTTTTTTTTAAACAATATACCAGACACAACCACTTCTAATCTGCTTCCACATTTGAAACTAGCAAGAGATCTTCCAACCCAACAACTGCCAATTAACTTCACATTCTCTATACCAACAATATCATCAACAATTTTTTTTACATACCAATACAAACACATATTCAAAAAATCCAGGACCGGTGACCGTATCATTCCGAAAATTAAAAAAAAAAACAAAGCAAGGAAGAAGATCCAATAAAATAATATGGCAATATATAACACAGATCAATAAACAAACAAGCCATTTCAACAACAATGATAAAACCAAAGCAAAGCAAACCAAACATACCCAGTATATCCCGCTTATAGCAGGATTTGGGTAGGGTGTGATGTACAGACGTTACCTTCATTCAGAAGCTATTTCCAGAAAGACCCACGGCTTACAAGACAAGTAACATATACAAAGAAAATGAAAGCAAAGATAATATGCGCAAACAAGTAAGTGCTTTAAATTAAACGAGATACAATACCGTTTTGCGTTTAGAGCATCTTCTTCATTGTTTATAAGTTTCAAGGAATACTATCAACATCTGAGTTACAGAATCCACAATTATCCAGCGGAAGTGGTTCTTGAGACTCTATAAAGATGATCATCTTCCTTTCTGACAAGGAATTCATATAGGCTGCCTTCTTTGACTTGCAATGCTCCTTCCCATTAGACGTTCATGGGGGAATCAAGAAACCCAAATTGTATCAAGAAAACGCAACATCCACGCCTTAAGAGTAAAAAATTTGGATCTTTTTGGAGAAAGAGTAAAAAGTTTGGATCTTATGTTTGCCATACCCCTGAAATCTTATGCTTACCATAACCTTGAAAGAGATTTATATCATATTGCATAGTCGCACGACAACTAATAGACTCACTGGCTTCTCCTAACTTTCTTACTACCAGGAACATTCAGGGGTTATATAAAAAATATAGACCTAAATTTCTTATTGCATTTCAAATATTGATAAAAAGTGATCTAGTCAACTATACAAATAGCTTTGATGAAACATATATGTTGAAAACAAAAGAATAATACAATAATGAGTAAATGTATAAGATACATTAATGTAACAAAAATTAAGACTAGAGTAAAATGTAAATCGTATACTTGAAATTTAAACAAGTATAGCAGCTCATCAATGTCAAGTGAAATCTCTGAGGCAACCAACAAAGTAGAGCAGTTCATCAATGTCAAGTGACATCTCTGACATTAGTGATGAAATTGAAGCCAAAGGAATAAAAAAACGTCGAAAAAAAGAAAGGTTTCTTCTGTTGTTTCTGCTTCGAGGCTGAAATCAACAAAAAAAAGAATAATGCTGTGAACAGGCCTGTCTCGCGATCCCTCAGAAGAGTGCATCCTGTAATGGTACCATCTTTCTCCAATAGCAACCCTCAGACTGTGTTATCTTGGTTGATAGATGATAACATGTTGCTGCCCATGTCAAAAGTTTATTATCCTGGAAGAGAAAATGATTGCAAGATGACAGAAGGTAGAGTAAGTCGTTATGGAATTAAGTGCAGCTGCTGCCAGGATACTTTTACACTTTGTAGTTTTGGAGCTCATGCTGGTGCTAAAAATAATCGACCTTCAGCCAATATATATTTGGAGGATGGCAGGTCGCTTTTAGAGTGCCAGATGCAAGTAAAACATGATTCAAATCTTTATGGAGCATTTTCTTCATTGTTTACTGCAAGATTTATAAAAAAAAAAATAATATGATAGTTGACTTCTGAAATAAATGTTTTCAAAATTATTAGAAATATATGATATCACTTCCATGAGAAACTCATAGCAAATCGGTGATATGAGTAAAGAGCTAGCAACTTCGAAAAATATTAGTGCAAAGTTGTCCTCATAAAGGTCGCAAAGTTTAACTAATCAATGTGAGATGTCACAACTTAACAGTTTCCAGAGGTTACTCCATGGGTCTAATGGGAGTCTGTGTGTATAAAGCTAAAATTGTTTGAAGCATTATCTAAATCTGAGAAGTAGAGAACTTCAATCATCTCTTTGGTGCTTTAACAAAATTTTCGGACATTTTGGCGAGAAAAAATGCCTAGAAATGAAAATTCAAAGTTTTGTAAGAAAATACAAACATTTTTTTCTAAGAAAATGCAGAAAACATATGTTTTGAAATTTTTAAAAAGAAATTACACTCATTTGACATCTCACAAAACAATTCTTTCCTAAAATTATCATACATAACCAGACTCTTGATATAAAAAGTTATTAAAAAATCTTGATTCCTCTAAAACAGAGGTTCACCAATCGCACTAGGTAAGGCCTTCAACGTTCCAATAACTCATTAACAGGTTTGGTCATCCAAAAACAGGGGTTTACCAATTGCACTAGCTAAAGAACATATGCCTTCAATGTTCCAATAACTCATTAGAATGTCATGTATGAAATCCAAACATGACTTTCAACATTGGTAATTGGAACAAAGAAATAGTTGCATAGGTGAGAGTGATAACAAGAGAGGTGAGTAACGGCGGATTATATGAAAACATAGGGTTTTTTCTTGTCCATTACAACCGTTGATTTTATTTAATCTATTGGCTCATATTTTAGTTCTCAATTCTTGCCGAAACTCAAGCCCATATATATTTATATTTAAATTGACAATATCAAAATATCATAAAAATTGTGTATATATTATATAATAGGGTAATTAATTAGACATGTTGAATGCTTCTTATTTATTTAAATAGATAGTAATATCTGCATATAAATACTTTACAACATTATAATTATTTTAAATATCTAAAATAGAAAAGAGAGAGATGGAATGAAATCTTTTAAAAATCCAAAACAAACTGTATAATGTCGCATTTATTTTGAGACTAATAAGATATCATTTTGTATATTTCCATATGTACAAATAACAATTTTCAGATAACACATAAAAAGTTTATAGGCTACTCATCTAGAATAATTCATAAAGTTTATGCATTACTCATTTGTAACAATTACGAAAGTCTACATGTTACTTATCCATATTAAACTATCTCCTTAGCCAGTGCAAGACATCAGACTGCCCAAAATATGTACCAACGGAGCTGATATTGTTTAATGTGCTTTTATTTATTTTTTTGTTTGGAATGTATTCTTATATGCTAGTGATAGTATGCAGGATAGAAGTTGAGTTGGCCCAATAGATAGGTGCCCAACTCATAATTAAATGGTTATGAGTTTTAACTCTCTTATCAGACACATCGGAGGGTCATTCTCTAGAAACAGTCTCTCTACTCATTTGAGTAGGAGTAAGGTTCCACATTCTACCCTCCACAAACTCAGCTGTTCAGGGACAAGCGACTATGTTACCTTACCTTCTATAGTATGCTGGAGAGATAGTAATGTGGCTGCATCATATTATGCTATGACGGGACAAATGTTTTTGAACACACAAGAAGCACCGTTAGAAAGCCTCATTATCATATATACTAGGTAGTAGTGATGGCAGATAACCACTAGAGTAGATAAAACTTTCTTTGTATTTGGTAGTTGGTCCCATAGTATTTAGGCTTAGAAAAGAACACACAAGGTATGTTTGATAAATTCTATAGTAGCAGATCTTGTCATTCAAAAATTTGTTTTTTCTTGACAAAGATGATACATAATACATACAACAGATATCTTAGAAGATCTACATTATTTTAATAATATAATGGTCCAAGTATATGATTCAATTCATATAATTGTAAACAACGAGTTACTAATACTATTAAAAAAATAAATAAAACGCGAAAAAATCTGATAGGGAACACTGTTAGTGTAATCAGAGGATGGCAATGATATAAAGAGAAAGTACGGAATTGTCTACATCTCCACTTCTATATTCCTGACTACATCAAGTACATGATATTAGAGTCATACTTAAGACTGGATGAATGATTCGTATCGTGTAATTATAAACTGTGTATAGTATATAGTTTAACTTGTGTAACTAATAAAATTATTTCACTTTTTCCGGATAAATCAAGTTTCGCTTTTTAAATATAGTTACTACAATAATTGATATCATCCAAAAAAGAAAAAGATTTTTACACATTAAAATCTATTAACTAATCTTGTATATATGAATATTTTGTCACATTAAATCACGAACATGGTACAAAGATATCCTTCCATATTTCTCAAGTTTAATTTAAAAACCAAGTGTTAATTGTTGTACAGTGTATAATCCACAAGGCTTTGGGCTTTTTACGTATGTGTGTTTGTGTGTGCAGTTATCGGCCATTACCAGAGTACAGAGTGTACAGATGAGATAGTTAATGAATACTGTCGTGTCAAAAACAACTGTATAAACATATTACTAAATTAAAATACCTCAGACGAGAATCTTCACCAAATGCATCATCACCATCATGTAATATTCTCATAATTTAGTCGGTGTTTCATCATTCTCATCTCCACACTCAAATGTCAACAATGAAAGAACTTGAATTCTCAGTTCCGTCCTTGTATGCAGTTGTAGTCAGAATTTTTGAAGGTGTGCATTCCTTATCCTAACCTCTGACTGCTCAATATTCTCCACTTTGATGCAGGACGGCTTGTAAAGATATGAATAAACAAACTAAAAATGAGAATAATGATACTCTTTATTCCCATTCCTCATCACACTTGCTCTGCTTTTTCAAGCATTGAAGCTTCCAATCCAAAAATGTTGTCCACATGATTACTTATAGAACTAACATTCATCGCTACTGGTTTTCTATAAGCTCTTTTATTATCCATAGTCCATACAGCCCAAAACTACAATGATGCCTGCCCTTCTTCTAAGCTCCATATCAGGACCCCTAGCGCAACTCAGTCCATCTTTATTGAAAAATTCCACAACATATAGTACTGCTCACCTGTAAAAGGACTAGACAGATGTTAGCCAACAAAACAATGTCAAAGGGGGAAGATATAGATGTGACCGGGATGAAGTTCTCATCATTTGAGCACAAGTTTTACGAAATAAAACAATATTTCCCCCATCATCCAAATGGCTTTAATAAGTATTATTTTCACTATGCCTACTTAAGGGGGCTTTTCATGTTTCTCAGTGTCAAGCCGTTTGCACATGTTGTCCTTTAACGTTCAAGTTTTCGTAAATAAACCTGTTTGGAAGTTAGAAGTTTGACAAATAATTAAAGGATTGGAATAAAATAGAGGTTTGACCAATTGAATCCTCTCTAATATGGACATTTGATAGTTAGCGGATTGAAAAATCTGCAAATTTTGAAAAAGCTACTTTTTGAAACTTTTTCAATTTTCAATTAGTGGGTTGAGGTAATTTAATAAAATTACTATTGTGTACTGAAGCATAAATTAAACCCTAATAACTCTTGAGCTATTTTGTTCTTATTAGTCATTTTACATTTTCAAATAACTATAAGTTAACAGTTATTTATCAAACACTTTTATCAATTCGTCAAAACCGTTAATTCAATCCGCTCGCAAACATGGGCAAACCTAAGTGGCAAGTTGTTTTAATCAGTTGCAACACTAACTACATTCATATGTCACCATTATCTCAACTAATTGAAACACGACACATGGCATTTTTAGAACAAATATCAGACTGGATAAATTTTGTACATCAATTTTAGTGTGAGTACAGTGTGCAGTGTGTGTAAGTACATACATACCTTGATAAATTCCCGCATAATCACAATTAACAGCATCGTCTTTTGCATTATGTGGGTGTGTATATAAAAATATATTTGAATGTGTGTATAATTGTGTATATACACATTTATATTTTGGTTGATTTGATTTGGGGAAGAAAATGATAAATCAAAGAGCCCACAAAGATAGTTTGTTGACCTGCTATTCAAAAATTTATAAATAATTTTATTTTTACTTTTAATATTAAACTAATTCTATTCGTAACTGAATTGAATCGAGTTTAGATTTGACCATGAGTCAAATTTTTTTATAAATTGAGTTGAGTTTTTCTATCACACAAAATATATGTTCAACCTTAAATTCGTTAAGAGCATCTCTAAAGTTAATTCGTATTTTAATTTCCTAAAATATTATAAAATAATAGATTCTTAAAATGTGATGAACCAAAAAATTATTTTACTCTAATGGTATTTCTTGTCAAAAAAAGTATATATTAAAAGTAATATTTAATTATTGTCAAAAAAAAGTAATATTTAATTGAACCCTTGGAGTGCTCTGACGAATCAATTTGTACATACTTTTAGCGAATAAATATATTTGAATTGTTATCGAACATCTCACGAATAATAAAATTAATTTAGTAATTTTGAACTTGAAGTATTTAAACTATTATGAAAAATTAGGTAATATATAGTTTTTTCAAGCTTTACCGAGTCGAGTTCGAGTGAAACAATCTCGAACAAATTTCGACATGAACTCAAACCGCACATGTTAATAGCTCATCTCAACTCGTTTTCTAAACACACACTTAATTTTTTGTATTCTAGCTCAAACTCGAGTTTCAAACGAATCGAAATGAGTCAAACTCGAGCATATTTGCCCGGAGAAAGGGTGGAGGTGTTTGAAATCCTGAAACACCCACGTCTCATTTCAGCACCTTTTTTATCATTAAAAATATTATTTTATCTAAAAATATTAAATAAAAAGATAGCAATAATCTCTTTCTTGTTTTATCAAGAAGGGTGGTATTACTCCTTTTTTTTTATATTTCAAAAACTCATATATGCTAAGACACGATCTTACCCATTTGTATCGTTTGGGGTCCGTTATGCCAAAAGCGAGAGAACCCCATCCCTCTCTTTTAGTAGGTAAATTAACACATATTTACGAATAGTTAAGTTTGTTTACAATCATGTTACGTACTCATGTTTATTTTTAATATAAGAAAATGTATTTTCATATATACTTTATTTGATTAATATTTAATATAATTTTTTTAATATTATTTTTCTTTAAAGTTGAAACCTTATGTTAACATGTATGATGTTATTTTTTATTTTATATAAATTTGTGGAACGTTTTGATGACCAATAAATTAATTAGAATAATTATTTTGATTAATAATTAGGATTTTTTAATATAGATATGTAAATATTTTGGATCTGTAAAATTTAAGTTTAATAACTAATTTGTTTAATATACGTATTTATATGATTTGAGTATGTGGATGAAGTAACGATTGACCCAGCCACCAAAACTTCTAATATATTAATTTTAATTTAATAATATAGTATAGAAAATAAAGATCCCGAGGTTAACCTCAGGTTATTTTTCCTAAAATCACAACAAAGACATGTAAATAAATATATTTAGTCATTTATTATTAAATATTTATTACATATCATTTTTTTTATAAATTAGGAAAGTAAGTAATTAGGTAGTGAATATAATATACTTAAAAATAATATAGAGAATTTTATTTCTATAAACAAATCATAATCTTTTTAGAACATTATATGTTATCGGCCCCGTTTGGCGCAGCTTATAAGCTGAAAAAGTTGGTGTATATGTACTTTTTCTGAAAATAAGTAACTTATTTTCAGATTTGGAAATAAGATTTGGTCTTAAATTTCTAAAATAAATATTAATTTTCAAAAAAAATATGAAAATACTTTTTTAAAAAAAGTAACTTATTACTTATAAATTAAGCCAAACGGGGCCATCATAAGTTTTTCCAAATTTAAATAATAATTATTAATTTTTTATTTACTATATCTGTTTACATGAGTACACAATCAAATTTTCCTAAATTCATTAATGTTTTTTTAAAAGAAAAATAATAAAATAACCCATACATCTTTAATTTAAGGTGGTATATAGTCCGTCAAGAGTTTATAAGATATTTTCTTGAAACTTCGAGTAGAGTTAAAAATAGCAAAATTATACAACTTTTTATAATTAGTTAAAATTCTTTAAACCTTAAAGTATAAAATAAAATATTCTCATAAAAAATATTTTTAATTATAATAGGGCTTTTGTTTTGAAAACAATATCACTATTTTGAAAATATTTTTTAAAAATATAATTCTTTTTAAAAGAAATTAAAAAATACAATTTTTAAATTTTATTTTTTAAATAATGATATGTAACTTTGTAATTTAAAATACAACTTTAGTTTTGCTTTTTTAAAAGTCAATTTTAAAGTTCATTCAGGTTTTTTAGGTCACATTTCAAAGTTCATTTAAGTTGAATTGTTTGCATATTATAATTAACAGAAAGCAACTTAATAACTAAAATCAACCAATTGTCACATTGAATTCCAATCAAAACAAACAAAATCAATACTCTTTATATTTTCGAAAATAAAATAAAATAAAATAAATACAACTTCATAAACAAAATTAACTAAGGTTCCGATTATGATTATTGTTTAAAATGCTGTTTTATGAAAAAAAAAGTTTGGTAGAAAAAGTTCAATCAGAAAAATCAGATAATTGTTTGGTAATTTTTTTTTATATATGCATGTTTTGAGATATAATATATAAAAAAATATTTTCAGAATAAATTGATAGTAAAACATGTAGTTACTTTTTACAAAAATTGAAAAATAATTTTTTCAAAAGTATGAGGGACCTAATTTCTCTAAAAATAACTTTTAGAGCACTTTTCTTGCTTTTAAAATTGAACAACTTTTTATTTGTTTTTTTAAGAAAAAAGCCGTTATTGGTGTTACTAACGACAATCTCAAATGCACCATAAATGCAACTTATATTTGTTAAATACATTTTCTCAAACAAGTTGTTGATGTTTAACAATAAAATAAAAATCAAAATAATGAGTATGATAATTAGAAACTCACTGGAATTTACTAAAATACAAATCAACAATACTCATCGCGCTGAAACCACAAAAATCAATTGAATGCGACTTCAAAAGAAATCAAATGTAACTTCATAATTATCACAACAACAAATATGTTACAAAAATCAACTAAAATAAATAAATGTAAATATATAGTTTTGCATTCGTAACTTTAAATTTTATTCCAACCAATTGAAATCAACTAAAAAAATTACAGCTCGTATTTCTTGTCAATTTCAGCTTCGATTGTAGCATCAATCAATCATAATAATATAAAAAATTATAATCAATTAAATTCAAGTTCAATTTTCATACACTCAATGTGATTTAGCATAAACATACTTTTGAGTTTATCATTTTTTCTATTATTAAATAATCCTCGCGTACTCGTTACATGAGATTATGAATCCCCCACCAGAGCATTCGTGTGTATTGTGGGATTGAAGAATGGAAGAAGTAGACTTGAGATTTGAGAAAACAAACTCCAAGTGACAAAAAAAAAGCTTAATTATACAATTGTATATACTTATAAAAGATTAATGGACAACATATATACGAAGAGAAAAAAATATCTTAATCATGTGAAAATGAAGAAGAAAAATCGTATATTCAATAAATACTCATTATAATATTAGTAAAAGTTATTTTTATAGGTACCGTATATGTGTATGGATCGAAACCCTTTTCTCTAGAATTCTTTTTCTAATAAGATTAATTAAAAATATTTTAGAAAACTGATAAATAAATTCCACCTTTTACTATTAATTAAACTCTAATCAGAGATAAGAACTAAGAATTGAAGAGTTTAAATTGTAGGAGGAGAAACTTATCTACCAATTATCATTTAAATACTCTCGTACATATTTGTATACCGAAGGACATTTGTCCAATGCAAGTATGTTCGAACTGCTTAACATCGTACACTATCTATACTATCATTTTCATGAACTACAAAAGTTCCAAGGGCAGTAGCAGCCCATTCTTGAACATCCTCTTGTGAACTCTTTGCTAAAGAAACACCTGAGCCAATAATTATGAAAATCCAATAATTTGCTTTCAGCAATACTAAAAAGCGAATGGGAGACGATCCATTCCAGCCAAGTCATAATCTCTTTCAAGTTCCAGTCTTCAAAGCTGCAATTCCTCCAGTTGGTGAATACATTTCTCTCATTCGTTATTGTACGCCCTTCAATAAAGAAGCCACACCATTAAATATGTCAGTGGAAAGGGTAATTAGAAGTTTATCTTTGTTAATCTTATTGGCCACAAACTGGGCATTATCCTCAAGAGCTGGGCAGTTCAAAGCACACATTACTTTTAAACTATGAGAGGAACATAGCAATTTCAACACATCATCAGCATTGATGTCAGTACGAGAAACATCCAAACATTCTAAGTTTTGCAGCTTACTCCAGTGCTCCCAAACCGAATGTGGCTCCGTATTTGACGTTCCGGCCACTGATAAAAAGCGGACTGACACAACTTTTCCTAAAGACTTCAAATCGACACTCAGACACGAGGAAACTAATGTCAGTCAGGTTATGACAGTATTTGGCAAGGGCATCAAATGCAAAGCCATCCACCACTCTGACTCCGGAAAGAGAAAGTTTACGAAGTTTACTACAGAATGGAGCAATTGTTTGTATAGCCAAGCCGCGAATCCTTTCACACGGTTCTGCTCCCAGCTGAAGACTCCCAAGTTCCCTATGATGAACCACAATCGAACTCACTGTATCACATTAAGAAACATGCAGATATAAAAAGATAGCAAAGCGCACATAACTTTCAGATTTATCTATCAGGCCATGAAGATGATATGATTGTAGAGTTTGCAAATGAAGTGACGAAATTTATTGGAACCACTGGTTTTGTGAAACCCAAGGACAGAAGATTTACTCCCCTCAGTGTGCACACTCTAAGAAGCTGTTCCCACTGATTCGTAACTCCAAGAAGCTGTCGCTCCTCTTAAACTGCTCCTAATTAATTACAACTGTACCTTCATTATTCAAGCTTTAGACTGATTAGGGGAGTGAAAAGATACTGACAAGTCAGTAAAACGTCATGTATGCCAATGAATTTTTTATTGATGAATGATAGTCTTTTTTTAATGCTTTTAGCTGCTTGTTTTAGGAAGATTTTGTTTTTGCAGCAAACTATTCTCATCGTCACTTGTGTAATATTTGTCACATACCTTTATAGTTTTACATTACTCCTTCAGTCCTTCATACAACCTAGGAAATTGTTTTTTGTTAATTAATGGTTACTGGAAACATTTCATGGAATTTTGATGGTGAAGCTGTTCATGGAAATTCTCATGTAGATTACTCTCTTCAACTGGAGAGTGCATACCACTCTCTACTTTTCCGGTTAAAATTACCGGAGTTACGGTCAAGCTGTACAAAGCTCGTACATGGATGGTTGAACCGTCCAAATATTTACTTCAGTTGTTTATGTATTCGACGTTGCATACTTGAGTGGTATGTGTGTGTTTCACCCAACTAAAATGAGACAAACTAAGCAATAAAGTAAAAAATCCAAGCAGCCTACCTTTTACCTAAATCATAGAACTTGGTGCTAAAAGCAATCAACACTTTACAAAACTAGTCATTCAAACATAAGACACCTACTTCTTACCTTCTCGGCAGTAGAGGCTGTTGCTTGAAGCTGTCCATTTTTCACATCCAGACTCCTATGTAATCTATATATCTCCTCTTCCATTTTTTTCGCTTTAATTTCTGCTTCCTGCAGAAACACACAGAAAAACACCCGTAAATTATACACAGGTTACAAAATTACGATGTTGCACAGAAGTTTCGTATCTATCTGCTGGATTTAAGAAATGCAAACAAATTGACTTACCTGTCTAGTCAAAGTTTCCCGAACAAAAGATTGTTCCTGACAAGCAAGTCTGCTGCGCACATCCTTCAACTCTGTGGCTAACGACACTACATTCCGTCGAAAACTCTGATTCTTCTCATTCAAATCCTTCAATAATGGATCTACTTCTCTACCAATAGCCATTAAGACATTAACACATCAAATTACAAGAAACTAAAATTCCGCAAAATCACACTAAATCAAGCCCAGAAATGATCCATCTCTCTTCCAGATTGTGCCTCTAGTAAACCTACAAACATATCTGCATGTCAAATCACCAAATTGAATTCAATTCAAATTATTTAAAACTGAACACAGACATCAACCTCAAGATTATAGATAACTATTTATTATAGAGAGAAAGACAAGTTATTCTTTAATAATATATATATAAAAAATAGATAATTATAATAAAAAATAAAAAATAAAAAATGAAACTGAAATTAATTAACAGCACAACTTTTTGAAATAAATGACAAGGAACGTGTTGGCTCGATCATAAAAACGACAGGTGCTAGGCTTATAATTCTTTGGTGAGGAGATTAACCGAGAAAGGGAGAGAGAGAGAGATTTAAATAAAAAATGGTGATTAAATTTAAAAATATGTACTAACAACATCATGATCACCAAGAAACTAAAGAATCTCAAATAATTGCATGTACACACAGAGAGATCGAGAAGAGACAAAATAATAATAGAGGATCAAACAAAACAAAAAGCAAACAATAATTCAAAACTACTATTCGGTTTCATTTTAATTAATTTCAATTCATGTTGTATAAATCATTTGCTTTGATTCTCGTAGTAACTCAGTTCGATGCTCAGAGTATGCTTTCCACTTTGATTTTGTAGTCATTTACAAATTACAATTCTTCTAATCATAAATCTGCAGAACATCATGTGGCTCATAGTTTCTTCATGCTTTCTGCAACGAGAGTCTGGTGTTTCTCTTCTGTTTGGTAGGAATATGTATGTAGCATAGCACTTCTTGTTTCCTGCATGGGTTAGGTTCCTCTTTCCCATATCAAAATTCCTTAAATAACAGGTTATATCACATTTTTTCTACGACCCCGTACAGTTTATCTTTAACTTCTTGATGCGGATGATGCTGGAGAACTAGTATCACCTTCTTTTGCTGACTAACTGTAAAATACCACTATACATGAATGCACGATGTATGCAGTCTAGCAAGTCATGGCCAAGAAAGTTGTTTACCAGAAAAAGGTATTAATCATATGTAACTACAGAAATAACTTCATATGCAAAGCAAGAAGTGCAGGATCAGGTTCTTTCAAGTCAAGCAAGTCTAGGAACATGGAGACAATCAACGCATCTGCTGAGAAAGCACAGAACAAGATGATAAGGCAAGCTACACTTGGAATTGTTTCCCTCTTACAGACATCACAAGGAGCAGTGTTAATTTGGGGGGGGGGGGAATATGCACCAAGCCAAACAAAAGTGGCAACAAACACAGAAAGCACAGAACATGAAATACAGAGTGAAACGCAAAGAGTAAAGTAAAAGGAACAGTGTGGAAAGCATAATAATATCAGAATATAAGTTGTATAACTAACTTTAAACATGTGGTCAGTTGCCTTAACTGTCACAGCTTTCTTAGCTATAACCATTGTACATTGAAATTAATTGAAATTAATGTGAATCTCAAAACTCTTTTATCTTTACTCTTCTCAAATAGCCACTAGGGAAACAGTCGAATACATAAACCTTTGAAAGCAAATGAGGAACAGAGGAACTGTCTAAAATATATTTGTAATAAGTTTTTCATAGGACAAAATTTCATCCTAGCATGGTTGTAAAATTACAAGTTAAATAGCACCTGAGAATCATGGAGTTCCGATCTCATATTTATCACCAGTTACAACTCCTAATTATTTAAGTGTTGTCATAGATATATAATTGTTCCATAATGAATTTACATTAATCATTTGAAACACAAAAACAGTAACTACGGAAAGAACCTCTTACGCAAAGCAAGAATATCTTGATCCTGTTCCTTCGATTCAAGTCCGTCCAGTAGCAAGGAGGTAGTAGAAGCATCTGCTGAGAAGCAGTGAGCAAGCATCTCATCTATGAGTACACCTGCTTCATGGTACTTTTTATTTTGAAAACAACCACGGATAAGTGTGTTGTAGGTAACATCATTTGGCAAGCAACCATTAGCTTCCATTTCCCGAAATAGTTCATTCGCATCATTGAGTAACCCTTCCTGACAAAATGCTTGGATCATCATTGTGTATGTCTTGACATTGGGTTGCAAACCTTTGGAAGGAAGGTTGTCAAATAGATTTCTTGCCTTTTCAAGATGTCCATTCTTGCTTAATCCGTCAATTAGCGTATTAAAAGTGATAATATTAGGAGTTAAACCAGCGCATAACATCGTTTGAAAGAAGGACAGTGCTTCAACAGCATAATGGTTGTCACAAAGACCGTGCAACAAGATATTGCATGTCACATTACCTAGTTTAAGACCTTTGTTCAGCATCATTTTCTCCTTAAAAAATTCCCGTGCTTCAACATGTCTACCTGTTTGAAAAAAACCTTGCAATATGGTATTGTAAGTCTCAATAGTTGGTGTCAAACCTTCACAGGGCATTTGTTGCAAGAGATCTACTGCTTTATCCAAATTCAGCTTTTTACAATAACCATTAATCAAGATATTATAGCTTCGAGTGTCAGGAAATATCCCCTTATTCCTCATGGTTTGGAGCACTGCTAATGCTTCATTAACTTCTCCCCTCAAGCAGTATCCATCCATGAGTGAACTGTATGTGACCACATCAGGAGATAAGCCTCTTTGAATCATAATATCTAATACATCCTCTGAATCTTTAATCATTCCTTCTTTGGCATATGCATCAACCAATATATTGTAAGTATAGATATCTGGAGAGATGTTCTGAATATCCATCTCATTTAACAGATGCCTGACATCCTGCCATCGATTGAAGTCGCAACAACCTTGGATTAATGAGGTATATGTTATAACATCTGGGGGTATGCCTTTCTTATTCATCTCATGGAGAAGATCCAATGCTTGATCGACTAATCTATGTTTGCACAAAGAATCAATGATTGTGCTATAAGTTACTGTATCGGGTTTACAACCTTTCTTGTCCATATACCTGAACAACGTAATGGCAGTAGAAGGCTGACATCTCTTGCATAGGCCGTCAATGATGGTATTGTAGGTAACTACATTAGGCTGAATCTCTTTAAATCTGATGAGGTTTTGGAACAAAAGCTGAGCCTCTACAGGGTTATCTTGGGAAGTAAGGCCCCTTATGAGAGTGTTATAGGTAACGACATCGGGGACAAAACCGCGTTTGATGATTACAGCCAATAAAGAAAAGGCATAGTCGAGACGATGCAAGTGACAGTAACAATTAATGACAGTATTAAAGGTAACAATATTGAGGGGGATGTTATTGAGACACATATCCCTAAAGAGGGAGACAGCTACAGAGTATTGTTTCATTCTAACAAGAGCAGTTAATAATTGATTGAAGTTGATAACAGGAAGCAGAGGTTTCATATGGAGCATTTTATCAAACACAACAAGAGCATGTTCGAGTTTATCGAAACCAGTCCTACATTTCAGAAGCAGGAGTTGTTGCAATTCAGCATGAGTTGGGTTTGAGGAATAAGGGAAATGAGTGGGTTTAATGGGATTAGGGTTAGGGCAATTAGCAGTGGAGAATAGAAGAGAATGCAAATGAAAGGAAGCGAGCCACAAACAACTAGTAATATTACCATTTGGTGGGTGAGTTAAATGTGGTTGAAAAATAGATGGGGAAATCGATCTGATGAAAGCCCTCATCTTCATCATCTTTCTCTTTTTCTCTCCGTCAGTCTCTGTTTTTCACTAATATTTGTTCACTCAGAGTCGATTTTGGAGTGAAAATATACCTTCACATTGGCATGTTTTGTTCTTTGGGGAGTAAAAAAGGGAGTAAAAAAAGAATGAATGTGAAATTACTTTGTTTACGTTTCACTTGTTTTTCTCATTTTTTAAAACTCGGTAATAAGTTGTTAAATCAAAATAAAATTTATTGCTTATAGAATTGGAGGAGAGAAATTATAGACTAATGCATAACAAAATAAATAGTTTTTATATTTCGTTTTAATTCTACTGAGCAACCTAAACAAATAATATTTTAAAAATTAATATCTAATTAATTCAAATAAAATATAATAGGAAATATAATATTACATAAAATGTGAAATATAATAATTAAATCATAGTTAATAAAAATGAAATTAAGAGAAAGAAAAATAAATCTTCATCGTTAAGTTTATTGAAGTCAAAATTTTCAATTTCATATGAAACATTTTATCAAACACCACCAGAGTTTATCTAAGTCAGTCTATTATTTTTAAAGTAGCAGTTGTTAGAATGTACCTTGGGCTAAACCAGGCCTAACCCAAGAAAAACCTTCGAGTCAGTTTCATACCTTTAGACCAAAATGAGTTCCGCCTAGTTGATTTTGATGTCAATTATAAGCCCACGAGATTATGAAGCATATCTACCTAACATTTATTCCCGAGTAGACACTTTAGAATGGAAGAAGTAGACTTGAGATTTGAGAAAACAAACTCCAAGTGACAAAAAAAAAGCTTAATTATACAATTGTATATACTTATAAAAGATTAATGGACAACATATATACGAAGAGAAAAAAACATCTTAATCATGTGAAAATGAAGAAGAAAAATCGTATATTCAATAAATACTCATTATAATATTAGTAAAAGTTATTTTTATAGGTACCGTATATGTGTACGGATCGAAACCCTTTTCTCTAGAATTCTTTTTCTAATAAGATTAATTAAAAATATTTTAAAAAACTGATAAATAAATTCCACCTTTTACTATTAATTAAACTCCAATCAGAGATAAGAACTAAGAATTGAAGAGTTTAAATTGTTGGAGGAGAAACTTATCTACCAATTATCATTTAAATACTCTCGTACATATTTGTATACCGAAGGACATTTGTCCAATGCAAGTATGTTTGAACTGCTTAACTTCGTACACTATCTATACTATCATTTTCATGAACTACAGAAGTTCCAAGGGCAGTAGCGGCCCGTTCTTGAACAACCTCTTGTGAACTCTTTGCTAAAGAAACACCGGAGCCAATATTTATGAAAATCCAATAATTTGGTTTCAGCAATACTAAAAAGCGAATGGGAGACGATCCATTCCAGCCAAGTCATAATCTCTTTCAAGTTCCAATCTTCATAACTGCAATTCCTCCAGTTGGTGAATACATTTCTCTCATTCGTTATTGTACGGCCCTTCAATAAAGAAGCCACACCATTAAATATGACGGTGGAAATGGTAATTAGAAGTTTATCTTTGTTAATCTTATTGGCCACAAACTGAGCATTATCCGCAAGAGCTGGGCAGTTCAAAGCACACATTACTTTTAAACTATGAGAGGAACATAGCAATTTCAACACATCATCAGCATTGATGTCAGTACGAGAAACATCCAAACATTCTAAATTTGGCAGCTTACTCCAGTGCACCCAAACCGAATGTGGCTCCGTATTTGACGTTCTGGCCACTGATAAAAAGCGGACTGACACAACTTTTCCTAAAGACTTCAAATCGACACTCAGACACGAGGAAACTAATGTCAGTCAGGTTATGACAGTATTTGGCAAGGGCATCAAATGCAAAGCCATCCACCACTCTGACTCCTGAAAGAGAAAGTTTACGAAGTTTACTACAGAATGGAGCAATTGTTTGTATAGCCAAGCCGCGAATCCTTTCACACGGTTCTGCTCCCTGCTGAAGACGCCCAAGTTCCCTATGATGAACCCCAATCGAACTCACTGTATCACATTAAGAAACATGCAGATATAAAAAGATAGCAAAGCGCACATAACTTTCAAACTCTGAGAAGGAGATAGCAATTCAAAGACATCATCAGCATTTATGTGGGTATGAGAAATATCCAAACGTTCAAAGTTCGGCAGTTTACTCTAGTGCCAGTAATTCAAATTAAATAAAAAGAAATAGAAATAAATAAGGGTTCAACATTAAATACTTGTAAATAGAGATTCTTATGTTTTCCTTGAGCTTGAAAGAAATTTTTCTCATGTTCCAGAGTTGCACAACCACCAACATATTCGTATATGTCTTACAACCAGGAAAATTTAGGGGTTATACAAAAAATATAGGCCTCTCAATAAACTTTTTGACAATTTCAAATATCAATAAAAAGTAATCTAGTCAACCAGACAAGTAGCTTCAACGAAACATATATGTTGAAAACAAAAGAGTAAATGTATGAGATACATTAATGTAATAAATATAAAGAATATTACCTCAACAAAATTATAGCAATTGAGTCTTCAGTTGCATATATTTATGGAGCATTTTCTTCATTGTTTACTGCAACACTTTCATAAATGTATTAATCAATACAACAAGAATATGCTAGTTGAGTTGTGAAATAAATTGTTTCAGAATTATTAGAAATATATGATATTATGATATCACTTTCATGAGTTAACTAAAATTTCATGAAAACTCATATTGATGATGAATAAAGATACTTAATACGAAGAGGAACATGGTTAATACAACCATGTAAGTTATCAAGGATAGTAGCTTGGATGTGAGTCACTGAGTGTGCTTGTGATGATGAGTATCAACTTGAACACAAATTAACATATACTCTAGGTTTATGGCTTTAAATTGAGATAAGACAAGCACTTTGTTGTCAAAAAACAGGGGTTTACCAATTGCACAAGCTAAAGAACATACCCCTACAATGTTCCAATAACTCATTGGAATGTCATGGCAATCGTGTCAAGATTTCAATATGGGTCATTGGAATAAAGAAGTATCCTTCAATCCATGACCTAATAATCATAAAATTATCGTCCAAGGAGACCATGCTAGAAATCAAGTATTTTCTCATGTTAACAGTAGAGTCAAATTTTAATACAAAGAAACCAAAAGGATGAAAGAAAACGGATTTTAATTCTTGAACCAGTAGCATTCCAACTAAGACCTAGTCAAACTTATTGTTAACATTCAAGAAGACATCAATAAAAGAACCAACACAGCTACTAGACCAATTATTTTTAGCGTGAATGAAAGAAGACATATATGTGTTTTAATAATAAAAGAGTTATTAACAAGTTTGACATGGTAATGAATAGGGGTGAGCGCGGTTCGGTTTTTGACCGAAACCGAAACCGCATATCTTCGGTTTTAAAATTGAAAACCGCAACCGAACCATCGGTTTCGGTTTTAAAAAGACCGGTTCGGTTTTTTTCGGTTCGGTTTCGGTTAAAAAACCGGATAAATAAAAATGAAAAAAATATATAATTTAAATCATTATATTTTTACATTCAAATTTTATACAATCAAATATTTGATCACATTCTGCATAATAACACTACAAAAGAAAGGTAAGAAACTTTAACAATCAAATTTTAAGGTTGAATCAACAAAATGTGAATGTCCTTTATCGTAGTATGCAATCTAAAAAGCACATAATCATGCCTAATGATGTTTACTCCTGATTATATGCTTTTTAATTGGAAAATAGAGGAATAAAATGTTGTAAAGGGGTTGTCATATTCCCACATTCAATATTAGTATAGTTGATGTTGTAATATGAAATATAATTGAAAAAACTATTTTCTAGGGAAATTTAATACTTAAATTATATATATATATATATTATAATAAATTTATTTATTTTAATGATCGGTTCGGTTCGGTTTTTTCGGTTCGGTTTTGACCTATAACCGGAACCGAAAGTCTCGGTTTTTAAAAATCAAAAACCGCAACCACCGGTTCGGTTTCAGTTTCGGTTTTCACCGGTTTCAGTTCGGTTTCGGTTTCAATTTGGTTTTTTGCTCACCCCTAGTAATGAACATACTTAAAAAGCTTGGAAGCCTTACCAACAGAGTGGTCATCCTTGGAAATCTTAGATTTAAGAGCAGTGGAAAAGAGAGCACCTTGACGAGAGATCTGCCTTTTCCTTTTCCATAGACAATTCCCAACAGAGTCCTGGATACTATTGTGAGACCTAATATTAGCTATCCCCTTGTCGTTCATTTGTTTATCATGTGAAACTTGAGCATGTGACTTCTTTAGTAGAGCTTGATTTTGAGACATATATTCATCAATCTGGGTCAAATCGGAGTCACCAACAATATGCTGAATCGCACGTTGTTGTGAATCATCCGATGAGTTGGTCATAGAGTCCATAAAAGGGATCAAAATATACTTAATTAAGTTTTAAATAAAGAAGTGAAGAATTAGGGAGAGGGACAGCGAGGAGGATGATCAATAGTGACAGAAGATGATAACAATAGACGCGAGCAGCGGCGGACTATATAAAGATATTTAGGTTTTCTTATCAATCACAACCGTTGATTCTATTTAATCTATTGGATCATATTTTATTTATTTGTTGAGAGAGTGATAACAATAGAGGCGAGCGGCGGATTATATGAAGATATCTAGGTTTTTTGTCAATTATAACAGTTGACCGGATTATACGATGATATCTAGGTTTTTTTGTCAATTATAAAAGTTGATTCATTTAATCTATTGGCTCATATTTTAGTTCTCATGAGAGATGGAGAGAGGGGATGATCAAAAGTGGTAGAGAAGAGAGTGATAACAATAGAGGCGAGTAAATGTAGACTATATAATGATATTTAGGTTATTTTATCAATCATAACCGTTGATCTCAACTAATCTATTGGCTAATATTTTAGTTCTCATTTGAGAGAGTGATAATGATAGAGGAAGTATCAGCGGACTACACGAAGATATTTAGATTTTTTGTCCATCACAACCGTTGATTTCATTTAATCTATTGGCTCATATTTTAGTTCTTAGGAATCAAGCCCCAAGCCCATATATATTTATATAACTTTTTTATATTTAACTTGACAATATCAAAATATTTAATATTTTATGTCTATATTAAATTATACCATGTAAATAATCTAACACGTTGAGTGCTTCTTATTCATTTAAATAAATAGTAATATTTACATGTGTATGTTTTACCACATTATAATTATTTGAAACCTGTATTTGGTATATATTATTTATATATCTAGAAAGAAAAGAGATACATGAAATAAAAATTTTAAGGTAATCTCAAAATATTGCATAATATAACATTTAATAGTGTAATAAGATATCCCGTTGTGTTTTCTCCACACAATATTGTAGGAAAAATATTTTTTGGGATATATAGAAACACACACACATTCAAATGTAGCAACAATTCTGCCTCTACATGGACATATAATGTTTATATGATACACATCTCGAACGATTAAAAAAATATGTAGCGATTCAGTTAATTATATTGTTTAATGTGGTTGTATACATATTTGTTAGGATTGTAATTATATATGAATATATGCTAGTGATAGTATACAAGAGAGAAGAAGTCACATTGGGCTAGTGGTTAAGTGCCCAACTCATATTAAATGGTCATGAGTTCGACATACATATCCGACATGTTAGAGGTCAGTTTTAGAGACAGATTATTTTGGTTTGGTGGCGGGTAAAAAACCTAAAAAATTCGCTAATCCGCTAAGATTCGACACGGGAAAAATACTAGATGTATAAGATTATTACCTTGTAGTCATAGGACCATTAATCACGATCATTTTTGGAGCATTTTCTTCATTGTTTACATGCTAGAGTTGTATGCTTTCACGATTGGCTGCAGGTATTCGGATGGCATACCTATGGATGCACCCAATTAAGAACGAAGAAATAGGAGTTGATGGCGACTCTGATTATAAGAATTCAACACAACAAACTTAATTTGAAAGTAAATAAGCAAAATTACATGTAAAATCTATTTTGATCGGTGCATCAAAGGTTTACAAATCTAGGATTTATATAGGCTCCAAAAAGTTAAAACATTGAGTATTACTTACAGAAGGTTCTGGTATACCACAGATATAACAATTAATCCTCATGTTCCCTTTTATTTGTTCATTTAACTTTTTATGTGTATTTTAACATGCATAAAAAATATAATTCGATAAATTATTTTCTAAATTTTCTTTTTATAAATAAAATTTAATATTTAAATTTTCATTTACAAAAGAAAATTTTGAAAAATAATTCATTGAACTATATTTTTTATACACGTAAAAAGTCAAAGGGGCAACTAAAGGTAGACAGAGGCAAAAAGACTTAACTTAGACCGCGACGTAATTAAGACTCCAACTTAGACCATTAATAACATAATGAAAAATGATACCGGAATGTTCCACAATCTCCATCTTCTCTGTTGCAAAATCCTCTCCCTCGAGTTTTATTGTTGGATATTTCCCTTGCATGGCAATATATTCTTTATGAAGTATGTGTTTTATTTTTTGATCTCTCACCTGCTCATTTATTTCCTTCGCATAATCAACCATCTCATCTGATCGGCCTTTATACTTTTGTTCCTTAAAGTAGGAATGGGCGCCAAATCAAGAAAACTGCTAGGTTCCTCCAATAACTTCGAAAGGACTCAATTGAGTAGTTCAATTCCTAGAATTATTAAATTCAAATAAAAAAAAAAGTAGCATCATCAAATCCTATTGTTTTCGGGTTGTCCCAAGCAAGACATCGTAAGATATTACCCAAACTACGGTATACGGTTACCACCTCAGTTTGGCCATCCGTTCCAGGGTGATAAGATGTGCTAAAACGCAGCTCATGTAATTCACCGATGAAATCCATTCCGAGGAGTTGGCAATGCATTACATAATCCTGAATTTGTTCAACTACCCTTTGATTTTTAAAAAGTATGATATCTTTCAACATCCCCAATGACACCTTTTCAATTTTGGCCAAATGTACTTACTTTCAATCAATAAAAACATTTTTTCTTGCCCAGGTTAACCTTATGTTTTTCAATCACTATCTTTTTTAATAAAGAGCAATTACTGAACCAGAAGTGTAGCTTGAAGCATTGGCCTGAAAAACTTGATGTTGGCGTACAACTCCTTGAACTAATTGAATCCATGTACCACCCTCATTTCTGTTAAAAATAAAAAATTTCTATTCAATGCATATTGCATCTTTGTTTTAAATGTCTTTCTTACGCAAGATAGAAAGGTGAATCGTTGTAAGAAGGTTCCCCACTTTGCATTCCTTTGTCTCAAATGTTGTTGGATGTTAATGAACTTCAAAGTTTTATGATCCTATGCTATCTAACTCTATCAAATCCCCTAACTGTAAAGAAACAACTGCACCATATTTTTATGCACCAATAAAAGAGTTTAGCGCAGTGCTTCTTTTAACCTGCTATGTATTAGCTTTACGGGGACACAGTGTAGAGATGGATTTTTGAGGTCAAACTCAGGAATTATCTGTGGGAGTCGTATGTCGTCAGAAGCAAGAAGTGATGATACTCTTCTGAGCTTTTTTGGAGCTGATGGACAAGGACGCATGAACCTTGATGGTCCACGTGGTTTATATAGATCATGCTTACCATGACTTCTTCGATCAGCATGAGCGTTGTCTCCCTCGTCAGAGCTACCAATGTAGCTACCAGAGCCACTTAATAGATCACCACCAGAGCCATCGTCCAGTACCTCAACATCAAACCATTTAATCTACTCTCCAGACATATACAAGGCACATTCTGAGATTTGTAGTCTCTGTTGGCCTCCACGTCAACTTCAAATAATTTTGATGCAGGATCATATATCCCAAAAAAGGACTTTGAGTACAGGCAGGACTCAGCATCTACATCCCGAGGCTCTGATCCTGTCAAGCATAAGTCTAGTTCATCATCAAAATCAACATATATAGTTTTCAAAAACATATTTTCTGTTTTATTTGTATTTCTCTAAAAAAAATCCCTTTCAGGTTCCATTTATTTTACCTTTCTCTGGCCTAGAACCCAAGATGACAGTGGTAGCAGCACCTGAAGTGGATCGGCCAGAATTATTGAAGTCCTCTGTACCGAAAGATTGAGCTTCAACTTGATGGCCCTGACAACCAACCTTATGCTTCTCTGATGTACGAGATCCATGCGCTAAAGGAAAACCTAGTCACCCAAATTAATCGCAATGTTTGGGTTTAGTAGTATCAACTGTATAGGAAATGGATAGCAGAGCACACAGAGTAAATTCTACTTCAGCTAGCGCGCAATGCGCGGAAAGTTTTTTCTTTTTGATAAATACATATATGTGTGAACTTGTACACTCCGGCATTTTCTCTGAAAATATAACATGTTTATAAATTTCATAAATCTATTTTATACTTTTGAATCTTCATATGATCACACTCATAATATATGTTACCTCTTATGGACCACTAAATAAATTAGCTAAAATGAATACAAAGTAATGCATTTTATTGCCATATTATCATATGCTAGATTCAAATTATTACAAAATAGTAACTTGTATTTCAGGCATATAATCACTTAATCAAGGATATAACACAGGATCAATGAGTAAACTAATGTGATTATAATTAGTGAGGGAGCTAATCTGATCTACTCCTGAAGAACACAATAAATTGGTTTTTGCTTTGACCGATTGCACTGATCGATAAGCAAGTGAGCAAGAGTGAAAGGTTCAGTTTTGACATGAAATATGAAAAATATTGCACAAACTCCAAAATAAACAAGGCAATCAATGCTAATTGTTTAACCATATATAAGAAGTCACAAGATACACAAATTTGAATTGATTTTCGATTTTGATGATAAATACCTGGATGATGCCTCTTGACAGATGGCTCTTCTGATAATATACCTTTCTCTTTCCAGAACTCCTTAGCATGTGGGGTTAGTTTTCTCTTTCTTTTAGTTCTATTATTATCTTCGAGAGTATCTTGGGAAATTATATATATTTTTTGAGTTATTTGCTCTATAGAATTTGTGACTTTATATGATAATATGCACTTTTGTTCAATTTCTTTATTGGAAACTGAAGGCAAAAAGTATTCTTCCATTTCTTGCTCAAGTTTATCTTTCGACTTCTGCTCACGTTCCAGCCGAAGAGAATGAAGAATTGCATCTTCTTTTCGTGCGTAGTTCACCGCTCTCTTGGCCAGGTAATCTGAACAAGCCTCAGCTTTTTCAATGCATTCATTGAATTCTCCACAACCAAATTCCTTGATCCGTTTTGATGTTTCAACATTAAAGAACTCCCTGAATCAATAGTAACAACATATTAAAGAATACATTCAAGAGATTTTATAAATCGCTGGAATATATACTACCATCTAAATCAAGACAGATACTCCAGTAAATGCATAGGAACCTATTTATGTATTCTGTCATGACAAGCATGAAACATACTTTTAAAGAGCACATCACAAAGACCTCATATAAACAGAAGAGTGTACACACTCACACTCGTGTAACTTAGTACTCCAACATTCAAATACAGCAACATAAACATCCTATTTTCCAAACAAATTAATATCGTTAGGATAATCAACATACACAGAAACTAGGGCAGCTACAAAGTCACAAATATAATGACATATATAACATAAAAAAATTAAAAATTCCAAGTAAGAAATCAAGATTATTAAGTTTTATTAACGGTGATGGCAAGTTAAACTTAACATTCATGAGCAGACACTTACACAATAGGATGCTCTCTTCCAAGAAGCTTCACCGGTGTACCAGATCTTCTTGACGACATACTACTTTCTGGAACCTGGTCAGTAGAAGGTATCTGACCAGGCCACCACGTGCCATTTCTCCTGTGAACCCAAACCAACCTTCCTGATTCACTTGTCCACACTTGAAACAAAATCAAACAACCTAATTCCTCAAATCGAACTCAAGTCAACAATCCTGAAGAAACAAGAAAGTCTAATATATATCAGTCTTACAATCAAATCAAGACACACAAGAATAATCAGATAAAAGCTAGACCAGAAAGACAATCTGTAAATTTTTGTTCTGAAAAACAATATAGCAGTTGTACCTTTTTGCTTAGACAGAAAGAGCACAGAAGAGATCTGTAAATACTGATGTTAGTTTTCGGTGGGCTTTGGCTTGGTTTATTTGCATGCATACATACAGATATATTAGTTGTGCCAGCTGCTCTGCTACGTGTCGAGAAATAGAGAGAGGGTGTAATAATAACGCAGAAAATGTATATCCGTTACTCATCAATAACAGGTTTTTCAGATGAGCCGATGACAGTTCATTAAATCTTAGAGATAACATTCTACCAGATAGCTGACAATGCCTGACATCTAACACTCTTCTTTTTTGTTGTTATTAGCAGGAAACAAGTCAAAGATATAAATGAGATTTGCGCTCAGAAATGCTTCACAAACCAGTCCAAGTAATTACAAGGAATGAGCATAAAAAATAAGGCGCTAGAGTAAAATATATGCATTATAATTAAATGCAGCATTTGAAATTAGAAGACTACAGCACTACTTCAGTATATAACAGCGCACTGTATTTGGGACTTTTTCTTCATTATCTTCTCACTATTTCTTGTCATGAAACAGGAGAAAAAGTATCACTGTAATCTACTTCAAAATTTTGTGATAAACCCATTTGACTCCAATTATATTGGGTCGTGCTTTGAGTTTTTCTATCGAGCCATCTGGATTTTTTTTTGTAAACCCATTTGACTCCAATTATATCTTTGTGAACTAGCAATCATTCATATCGCCTCCTCTAGTGCAATTAAGTTGCCATTCCTTATGTTTAACAGCTTCTTCGTAGCTCGTAGGTTCATAAATTGAAAGGAAACAACTTTCAGCAAGCTCAAGCTCAACTTCTGGACAATGTTGATAAATGTCATCAGGTGATCTTAACTTCACAGAAGTTGATTTTTCGTTTTCCTGTGAATTTGAAAATCTGCAACTGCTCATTACTCTGTCCACTAGACTTGTGTTACTCGTTATAGTTAAGACTATGCAATTATTTAATTTAATTTATTTATGTAAAAGTAATATTTTTTAGATAGCTTGATTTTGTAATGTTGGAATATTGTATATATTTTGTAATGTTGGAATATTGTATAGATTTTTTAGGTCGTATATGTTGACCTACATGAGGAAATTTCAAATCGACAATCTGCAACTGCTACTTTTAGTTCATTTTCAGTTATGCGATCATGGGTTCATAGTGGCACAAAACAAAATCCCTATATAAGTTGTACTATGACATTCAGAACATATTCACATAATTCTAATTGCCAATCTTTCAAGTACAGACAACATCTGAATAAAATCCAGTTGTCCATCTTTGGCAGTCTTGCACGCTAATCAATTCCACATCAAAAACTTCAAATTGCTTTGAGCTGAAAAAAATGGAAGGTCCAACCTGAAGACGAGGGAGTTATTCAGTAATCATCGACTTCGATTGAAAACATTCAGATAAGGAATGAGGAAAACTGTATAAATCAGGTTGAGGGAGTTATTCAGTAATCACCATCCAGTTCAATTGAAAACATTCAGAGAAGAATGAGGAAAACTGTATAAATTTATCATGCTACACAATATCCTTTCCATCCCTGTCTTTAACCTCAAATCAGCTTAGTCATAATATAGTGCTTAAAGTTTTAAGTTACAAATAAGGTACTGTCTTTTTTTTTTTTTGAATAACTTGCATTAATCAAATCATATCTTTGTCTAGTACATAAATAATAAACTCAGGTGGACTGTCATACCATTCCCCTGCTTCTGACATAGAATAGGCGACTTTTGCTAATTCATGCGCCACACTATTCGCAGAACGATAAACAAACTTAACTAGCACCGGATTTATGTGCTTCAATAACTGAATACAATCTCCTACTATTGTGCCAAAGAAAGCTTCTCCTGACCACCATTGCACGCAGCTACAAGTGTCTGAGAATCTGTCTCGATGATACAATGGTCATTCTTCCTTGCAAGCACCCATGACAATGCTTCCTTCATTCCAATGGCTTCAGCTTCCCTCGGGGTCTATGCTCCAACCACCTTACAACTTCTAGTACCCACAAAGGCTCCCTGTGAATTTCTCATTACGCACCCTAGTCCAATACTCCCATCATTAAACACAGCAGCATACTATCTTATTTATGTTAAAAATTGTAAAATGTTTGTTTATGTAGTCATTGTATATGAACTTAAAGTTAGACATTCAAGAATAAAGAACTAAACATCCTAGTCAATGTCCCATCGTTTATGGTAAATCAAAAAATCAGGAAGCAGATTCATACTTTTGTAAAATCAAATGTGCGTGATTATCACAAGGCTAAATGACTATTTCATCTCTAGTTTTAGTACTAAGTAAAAGTATAACACATCACCACATGGAAATTGAAGTTGAGAAATAGACATATCAAATTCGACCCATCACCACTTTAGAAACACTATATCATTTTTTTCTATTATTAAAAACCGACGTACTCGTTACATGAGATTATGAAGCCCCAACTTTTTAGAGTATTCTTGAATTAGTGATTTTTCTAATTGATTATGTGTACGTGTGTAAGATTGAAGAATGGAAGAAGTAGACTTGACATTTGAGAAAACAAACTCGGGAGGTATGAGTGATGTGACAAAAAAAATAGTTTATTTTTACAATTGTAGGGTTATAAAAGATGAATGGACCGCATATATGCAAAGAGAAAAAAAACATCGTAATCATGTAAAATAAAGAAGAAAAAATCGTATATTCGATAAATACTGATTATAATGTAAGTAAAAGTTATTTTTGTAGGTACGGTATGTACTGATCAAAACCCTTTTCTCTAGAATTCTTTTTCTAATAAGATTAATTATAAAATATTTAAAGAAAATTGATAAATAAATTCCACCTTTTACTATTTAAAGTCCAATTGCAGGTAAGAACTAAGAATTGAAGAGTTTAAATCGTACATATTTGTACAACGAAGGTCATTTGTCCAACACAGATATGTTCGAACAACTGCTTCACACCGTACACTATCTATACTATCATTTTCATCAACTACAAAAGTTATAAGGGCTGTAGCAGCCCATTCTTGAACATCCTCTTGTGAGCTCTTTGCTAAAGAAACTAAGAATGCAACACCTGAGCCAATAATTATGAAAATCCAATCAATTTCTTTCTGCAATACTTAGAAGCGAATGGGAGAGGATCCATTCCAACCAAGTCATAATCTCTTTCGAGTTCCAGTCTTCAAAACTGCAATTCCTCCAGTTTGAGAATACATTTCTCTCATTCCAATAAATATGTCGGTGGAAAGGCTTATTAGCAGTCTATCTTTCTTAATCTTTATTGGCGACAAAGCGAACATCATTCTCAAGAGCCGGGCACTTCAAAGCACACATTACTTTCAAACTGTGAGAGGAACATAGCAATTTAAACACATCATCAGCATTGTTGTGAGTAACATTCTAAGTTTGGCAGATTACTCCAGTGCTCCCAAACCGAACGTGGCTCTGTATTTGACGTTCTGGCCACTAATAAAAGCAGACTGACACAACTTTGCCTAAAGACATCAAATCGGCACTCAGACAGTCAAGGAGGCTAATGTCAGTCAGGTTATGACAGTACCTAGGGCATTATATGCAAAGCTATCCACCTTTCTGATTCTAGAGAGAAAAAGTTTACGAAGTTCAGTACAGAATGGAGCAATTGTTTGTATAGCCAACCAGCGAATCCTTTCGCACAGTCCTACTCCTAGCAGAAGACTCTCAAGTTCCCTATGATGAACCACAATCGAATAACACCATTAAGAAACATGCAGAAACAAAAAGATAGCAAAGCGCACATAGCTTTCAAAATCTGAGAGGAAGATAGCAATTTAAAGACATCAGCATTGATGTGAGTATGAGAAATGTCCAATCATTCAAAGTTCGGCAGTTTACCCTAGTGCCACTAATTCAAATTAAATAAAAAGAAATACAAATGAATAAGGGTTCAACATTAAATACTTGTAAATGGAGAATCTGATGTTTTCCTTGAGCTTGAAAGAAAATTTTCTCATGTTCCAGAGTTGCACAATCACCAACATATTCGTATATGACTTACAACCAGGAAAATTTAGGAGTTATACAAAAAATATAGGCTTCTCAAGAAACTCTTTGATCAGTTACAAATATCGATAAAAAGTAATCTAGTCAACCTGACAAGTAGTTTCAATGAAACATATATGTTGAAAACAAAAGAGTAAATGTATGAGATACATTAATTTAATAAATAAAAAGAATATTACCTCAACAAAATAGCAATTGAGTCTTAAGTTTCACATATTTATGGAGCATTTTCATCATTGTTTACTGCAAGATTTTCATAATTGTATTAATCAATATAACAAGAATATGCTAGTTGACTTATGAAATAAATTGTTTCAAAATTATTAGAAATATATGATATTATGATATCACTTTCATGAGTTAACTAAAATTTCATGAAAACTCACATTGATGATGAGTACAGAACTAGCAATTTTGGTAAAAATATTAGGTGCAGGGTTCTGCTAATACCACCAGATGTTCATCCCCTGCATTTATCTCTACTTGACCCATCTGCTGTCGCACCTGAGCTGCAGGTTGATTCACATGTCTCTACTTGACCTTGCTGCTGTTGCACCTGAGCTGCGGGTTGATTTACTGCATCATTGATCACCTGCTGCTGCTGAAAAGAGTTATCTGAATAAGTGCACCCTTGATTATAAAATGGTTCATCCCCCGCATTTATCTCTACTTGACCCTGCTGCTGTCGCACCTGAGCTGCAGGTTGATTTACTGCACCATTTGTCTCTACATGACCTTGCTGCTGTTGCACCTGAGCTACGAGTTGATTTACTGCAAAATTGAACACCTGCTTCTGCTGAAAAGAGTTATCTGGATAAGTGCACCCTTGATTATAAAATGGTTCATCCCCCGCATTTATCTCTACTTGACCCGTCTGCTGTTGCACCTGAGCTGCAGGTTGATTCACTGCACCATTTGTCTCTACTTGACCTTGCTGCTGTTGCACCTGAGCTGCGGGTTGATTTATTGCATCATTGATCACCTGCTGCTGCTGAAAAGAGTTATCTTGATAAGTGCACCCTTAATTATAAAATGGTTCATTATCCGTCACAGGATTCAGCTGAACAACCGAACCCAGACCGTGGATCTGGTCCATTTGATAAGGGTTAATAGCGGTCGTCCCTTGACTCTGCAGGTAAGCACCGAAACCCTGATTTTGGGTCCGGTGCATTTGGTAACCAGCAGGATTGTGAACACTGAAACTCTGATCATGAGTCTGGTACATGTGATAACCATGGTGCGTGGGAGCCATCAATGAACTCTGGTGATCAGCACCAAAATCCTCACTCTTGATCTGATGCATTAGGAAACCAGGGTTATTGACAGGATGAAGTAGGCCATCAGCACTTTAATTCTGTTGTTGATCAAAACTTGCTGGCACCATTGTGTTCATATCACTGGTATAATGATGATAAAATGGTGCATCACTCGTCACTGAACTGCTCAGCTGAACCGGAAAACTGTGATTCTGGTTGTAGGGGTTACGGGATACATTTCTTCACCGGGATTGATGGGTGGGTAGATTTGGCCATTAGAAATCCTGGTGCGACCACTGTGTTCATGTCACTGACCAGGTGATTACCAGGATAGCTTTGATTCGCCAATGACTTCGAGTTTCCTGAATTCATTTTTCTTCTCTCTAGCAACCAATCAAACAATGTGTGCAAGTATATCCTGATCCTTTTTTTCTCTTTGAATGTCACAGGTCCGTGTCGCAGACTCACAGCCCCTGTTTATAATTATCAAGATATAGGCACGATAATAAATTATATTTGACTAACCGTTCTTTTTGTGATTTTATATAGATAATAAGATATGCAGATTTTACATAGTATCTGTTATTCGGATATTTTCATTTGTTATCTATCAAATGGTCTCCACATATTGCCGTTAAGAGTAGTGGTCTAATGGAAATGATTAGATTTTAGAAGCAAGAGAAATGTTGCATTATACATGTATGCACATATACGCATATATAAAAAAAGAGATTACAATTGTGCTAAGCGCCCACATGAAATTCAAAGAGTAATCTTTGTGACGCAAATTCAGTTCATCTTAACATTTCATCAAACAGGTAGTATGCATAACCTCATATTTGATACATCTAATTATTTGTTTAGGCGCACTAGACGTCGTAATCAAGCAAACATAAAAACAAAATTATTATAAAAGTTTACAAGTATATGTTTGATGTTTCCAAGCAACACAATACCAAGCAAGTATATTACAAGTATATGTTCCATTTATTTTACATTTCTCTGGTCTAGAACCCAAGATGACAGTGGTAGCAGCACCTGAAATGGATTGGCCAGAATTATTTAACAGCTTCATCATAGATCGTAGGTTCATGAACTGAAAGGAAACAACTTTTAGCAGGCTCAACTTCTGGACAGTGTTGATAAATGTCATCTAGTGATCTTAACTTTACAGAAGGTGATTTTTCGTTTTCCTGTGAATTTGAAAAATCTGCAACTGCTCATTACTCCATCTAGTTTACATTTCTTCCATTTTGTTGATTTATTCAACACAACAAAAACCAGTTATGATTATATTTCACTGTCAGAAGTCATGAATATTGTATTTGTATGATTTGAACTTGTGATTCACACTGTCAAAAAAGTTGTGATTCAATCCCCCCCCCCCCCCCCCCCCCCAAAAAAAAAACATGGGTTTAGGATCAAATTCAATGTATATGCATGTCAGCTCATTTATCTGTTAATTCATTTACGCTTTTGTGGAGAACACTTATTGAAAGTTTTCATTATTGGTTTAATTGACTTCAAGGTTTTTTAATTTGATGACCCAATTGCAAGTTGGACTCCACCCGAGTGGTCAAATAGCCATTTAGCTACATGCATTTCTTCCCAACTAATTCAGAGCTGCATATACTCCATAAATATAGAACAGATAAATTGTATAAAATCGCAATTTCCGTACACCTACATGAGGAAACTTCAAACCGACAATCTGCAACTGCTACTATTTGTTCATAGCAGCACTCATATTTCAGTTATGCAATCATAGTTCATAGTGGCACAAAACAAAATCCCTACATAAGTTTTACTATGGCATTCAGAACATATTCACATAATTCTAATTGCCAATCTTTCAAGTACAGACAACATCTGAATAAAATCCAATTGTCCGTCTTTGACAGTCTTGCACGCTAATCAATTCCACATCAAACACTTCAAATTGCTTTGAGCTGAAAAAAGTGGAAGGTCCAACCTGAAGACGAGGGAGTTATTCAGTAATCATCCAGTTCGATTGAAAACATTCAGATAAGGAATGAGGAAAACTGTATAAATCAGGTTGAGGGAGTTATTCAGTAATCACCATCCAGTTCGATTGGAAACATTCAGATAAGGAATGAGGGAAACTGTAAATTTATCATGCTACACAATAAGCTTGCTGAAAAATTTATCATCCAGTTTCTAACTTAATGAACTTGCTCATTAATTTATCATGCTACACAATAAGTTAAGCAATCTATAGAAATAATCACAGAATCTATATATGTGAACTTGTGGCTGTTCCATATTACTGCACCATGAGAGTCTAATTTTTACATGTCAGATTAGAACTATAACATCAGGGCATCCTCTTTTTGTATAATGATAACTTGTTGGTGAAAGGCGATGATTAGACTTGTATCATAATTAAAATATAGCCCGGAAGGTCACCATATATTAGACTCTAGGTCTAAACAAAATCCTTCCCGTCCAAAGATGTATGATTAAGAACATATGTGAAAAGAAGCCCTGCCTTTAACCTCAAATCAGCTTAGTCATAATATAGTGCTTAAAGTTTTAAGTTACAAATATGGTACCGTCTTATTTATGTTAAAATTGTATAATGTTTTGTGTCTGTAGTCAATGTATATGAACTTAAAGTTAGACTTCTAGATCAGTAAACTTGTATTTTAAGAAATGCAGGGGAAAAGATATAAGTTAGTGTGCAGAAACTTTTGTGGATGTATTAGATATAAAAAAGTCTGTGTCCTTGGAAGCATCGGTTTCTTTTAACTTGCAACACTAGATAACTTATACGTCAACAGAACTTCTTTGATGAACTACACATAAGATAAAGTAGGGTGAGTTCGACAACACAATGATCACGCTTGGGTTTGTTTATTGATGACTGTAAATTACTCCTAAGATTTTGTAGCAGAGCTGGTTAGGGGATCAACTGAAGTGACCGAAGATGGCCCCAAATTCGAAGGGGCCCCCCAGATAATTATATGATAATAACCCAACAAAATTGTATTATTAACATAAATTCGGAATTATAAAGGATCCAAATTATTACAAGTGTGTTATGTTAAAATGATAAGAAACAAAACTTTGAAATTTGAATGAATTAAAAATTAATAATCTCTTATGTTATAATGACCAAAAATAAAATTAATCAACTTTTGTACTTCAAGAAATATTAGAGGAATGAAACTATTCAAGCAGAATTGTATTGTCTGGCTGTTCCTTATCTTGTTGTTGTTATGATTGTTTGGACTAAATATTACCCCCTCTGCTTTTTAATTATTTTTCATTAAACTTTTTGCACTACAACCGTATTATCATGGTATTATTATTCAATAACTCTTTGATCATGACTAAACACATAATTATCGGCTTGAATAATTCATCCGTCTCTCATTCAATTACCATTTGTACTCAATAAGTTTTATATGCTTTTAGGGAGTATAAGATTATTTTTCTTGTATAATTTTTGGAGTGATATGTTGCGATGCAGGAATTGAAATGCTCATGCACCCATGTTACAGGGATTCTCGAACCCTCAACCTCTTGTTACTAGAAAAAGAGAGTTATCTACTAGGCTACAAGCCAAGCCAAGCCAAGCCAAGGATTATAAGAGATATATTAGTACCATTGTTTTTGTTCTAATAAATCTCAACGATTAGCGAGAGTCGAACCTGGGATGATAGAGGATAAGCCTTTAACACTAAGGCTACCATTTATGTGAATGTTAATATAATTAACTACTGATAATTGTCTTTCACAAAAAAATAAACACTACTGATAATTGTCTATTTGGAATTTGTATGTGGGTTGTGGAGCACCCACTCACCCCTTCATAGCTCTGCAAATGGAGTTATATATAGTAACTTACAGGCGGTCCAAGTTCTGGAGGAATAATGATCCTCCTTTTTCCTCCCGGTCTCATGTCTACAATCCCTTGTTCGAAGCCTGCGAAGGATTCATTTTTTTATGTTATTCCCAATATAGTAAAAAGAAAATAAATAGTGCATAGAAATACATGGACGCGTCATGCTAATTGCATTATTTTCTACCTGGAACTAATCCATTAGTTCCCAGCCGAACTTTTGCAGGAGTACCCTGTATATAGGTGCTGTCAATGCGCCTGCCTGACTCATTGTAACCAATATAATGAAATATCACCTGTATTAAACAAAACATTGAATCAAACAGAATTTTAATTCGATTATTCAACCAATTCTGCTAGAAGATACTCTCAAACCACTATATTTTCCCCTTTTTGCCTCAATATATTTTTTATAGATAATTTACCGATCTCCATAGTAGAGCCATGACATGTCAAAAACCAATTAGTCTAAACTCATAAATCACAATAAATACTAAGTAGTGCTGTAATCTCTATTACATAGCTAAATACTTTGAGGCCATATACAAGATATACAAAAGAAGAATAGAATGCCCGCACAAGCACTCTTAAGTAAGACTAAAATGTTAAAGTCAGGGAGCAATAGTTTACTGCAAGTAGTTACTGTAATACTTGTTTTAGACCTCCTTAGATGTCCTTTTCCGCATTCACTTGAATCAAAGCATTACATCAGTTCTAATAGCCACTCAGGTGAGACCGATAGTGGAATTCCATAACTATGATTGGATGTCTACTGAGTTAATTCTCTTGATATTTAGTAGTTATGAAAGCACATGGAGCTGACCATTGCAGAGAATTACTGAAAATATTAGAGTAGCCTACCGAAAGTGGGTAAATAGAAAAATCTTTTGTTGATGTTGGCAATGAATAAAAAAAAAAGAAACTTACTTTTTAATTAAATAACACAAGGTTTTACATTACAATTAACTCATAAGCTCCATTTCTAAATATGTCAGAAGTGAAATAAAAGATACATACCAAGTAGGAACTTGAAAAGTATCTACCGAAAAGCTAGCTTTAAGTTCCAACATTTTAGAGGGTATTTAGGCATACCATTATGTAACTTATTTAGGAAACGTAATCACAGCTTTCTAGAAAACAAAAGAAAGACCTGTTGACCGTCCTTGGGGTGATCACCTTTTCCAATTTCGAAATCTTTGTATATAAGCCCTGATTCACTTCTAACATAGTTATCAGGTGCAACTACTTTGACCTCGAATCCTGAAAGGTATCCTCACAACAAATGTCAGTCTGGGTTTAAACAATGGTGACAAGACTGTCATCGAGGAAAGGAGAAAAGAGACTTGTGATAAAGAGGCTTTGAAGGTTGTTATAATAGTAGAACAAACCTTCTCTGATAAAACTTGGGAAGTCTTCAGGTGCATTATTTTCTCTCTGTATTCGCTTGTTTTGTTCAACTATGCGCTTTTCATCAAATGGGCTCTTAACTTTTGTTTTCCCGAAAGAAGGCAGAGTTGGAGATAATCCTACTGAGGCCAGAAAGATAAGGAGTCTTCTCCGCTTAAAATTTTCTTCATATTGCAATTCATGCCCTTTCTGTTCTCTAATCATTAGTAAAAAGACTTGGTTCAGCCAAGTAACAGAAAAAGTAAAAAAGAAATATTATCAACAAACTAATATATCCTACCTCGGAATCAAGCAGCACTGCACTAGAAGATTCTTTTGAAAAGAAGATTCACCAATTGTGGTGAAAGCTAAGAGACTTCTATCTGGATAGAGTGAAGTAGACATATGAATAAAAGAAAGCTGTTCTACTTTTATTTCAGAAACAGAGGGAAATAGAAAATAAAAATATTTAATATGCGGAGACAATAGAAATGGACTTTATAGTGCAAAGAAATGGAAGCTGTAATAAACTGAGCTGTTTGCGAACAAGATCGAGCTCCTTTACACAGGCTCTGATCGAGCTCAATTAGTATGCAGGTTCGGCTTGTTTGGAAGAAGCTCAAGCTTGCTTACCAAAAGCTTGGCTTGTTATATCCTAAAATTTTCTACAAACTTCTAATTCTATAAATCAACAATCTAGCTTGTTCGCACAATCAAGATCCTTTTACTATGTTTGGTTCAACTTGCTTAAAAATGAGTAAGCATTTGAATAAAAATATATGTTCATGTAGATGTATAAACTGAATTCCTCTATTTTATAAAGAGCTCCACCTTGAGCTCGTTTGTAAAAAGCTCACTGGTTGCTCATATGCAGCACAGCAGCACAGTATTGGAACAGTAGGTCTACCTGAACAGGAAATATTCTATAAAAAACGAAGTTGGTTGAACTACATTTATGGATGAGAGTGCACCTTTTTTGTTGACATAAAAGGCAAAAAAACATAACTATCAAGCAAATAACAATTTATTAGTTCTAATACTATTCGGTATGTTAGGGTGTGTGCTTAAATTCCAGATATTGTTATGTTCTTCTTAGATGTAACTAATTTAACCTTCATAATATGGTTTCACTTATCAAAAGTTTACATTGTAATTTTTTCAGTCTACCATTACTACACAATATATAGGGTACGAGTCCTAGACAAGCAATTGTCATATTCATCTATCCGTGATTTTTTTATCACGGATAGGATTAACATGATTTTTTATGTAAATCTAGGGAATTATATCAGTTATCCGCGTTTAAAACAACTCTTCTAGAGTTCCCTGTTTGGCAATTAGCCGTTACCTGTTAGCGAATTAAATTAGCTTTTTCAGTAGCGGATTGAATTAGAGTTGTGAATAAAATTGTTTGGTAAATAGCTGTTGAATTAGCCATTGGTATCCTAAGTAAATACATGACAATAATCTAATTGAAAAAACTCCTCCAAATAGCTTTTTCAAAATTAATTTATTGAGTCCAAACCGTTATTTCAATACGCTGACTACCAAATGCTAATATTAGAGGATTCATCCGGTCAAACCTCTAATTTTTTTCTCAAACCTCTGGCTTCCAAACAGGCCAAAGGAGTGACCGTCAATAAAAATTGCTTGTCATGGATCTCCACCCGGACCACCCTACAATATATTACATTTTATAAGTTTTTATGACATACACCATTAAATATTATTTCTCCACCCTACAATATATTTACATTTTATAAGTTTTTTATGACATACATCATTAAGTATATTTTAAATATACAATAACCAGGTTGCCCGAGAGCTAATCTAAGTATAAGTACTGTATGCTCTAAAACATATAACCTTCCAATGTTATTCTAGGACTTAAACTATCAAACACTATAACACAATAAATACTTTGTTAAATGTATAAACTTGTATATACAACACCACCATACATAAAATCACAAGAAACTGAGAATTATACACAGGTATACACTCCACCACTACAAACTCATTGCTAAACAAGCAAGATAAAAACAAGATTTTCAAGAAAACCCAATTCTTGAAAAATAATATTTCAGCATTTTAACTAATAAATCACTATATATTATAATGGATAAGATGGTATGGACAAGACCCATTAAAGAAAAGGTTGTATGAATTCAATGTAAAAGTAGTAGAAAGAGAGATATAAAGACTTACATGGCTTAAGTTGAAGAGAAGATGTTGAGAGCGTCAACATGATTTTGTAAATTAGTTGTAACTTGTAAGAGTATGAACATATATTCATTTATACAGAGAGACCTCTGGTTGGCCCCTTATCTTCACTTTTTATTTTCACACAATATGGAAATATTACTGATTTTATAATTTGAGTGTGAAACATGATCAAAATACAGTATCATTTCAAATAAATAATACCACGAACCAACATGTCAGAAGTATTAATATAATAGATTGTTTATTTATATATATCAAGTTGCATAAAAAAAATATTTGTATCAATGTCCATCCATAACCAAGCAGACAAAGTACATTATATTGACCCCGTTTGTCTGGATTTATAAGTAATTTATAGGCTGAAAAAGTTAGTATATATGTACTTTTTTTGAAAATAAGTAACTTATTTTCAAATTTGAAAATAAGATTTAGTCTTAAATTTCTAAAATAAATATTAATTTTCAAAAAAAATATGAAAATACTTTTAAAAAAAAAATAACTTATTACTTATAAGCTAAGTCAAACACCCTCATTATATGCAGGTACCTTTTGCCTCCATTCCGACTTATAAGATAGAATTTACATACATTTTTTTAATTCATAAGTACCAATTATACAAGTACATAAATATGTAAATTTATGTAACGTGAAAAGTTGCTGATTATGAAAATCATATTCTATTAGAAAAAAATTATTCATTATATTCAAAATGAGAATAAAACTATTAAAACATATATATTTCCGTACTTAATAGAAATATAATCTCATTTTATTTTTTCTTAACTTATTCTTCGATAATTTAAATTTTCCTTTTAAACTACGAGACCGCGTCGAGTATTAATGAATTGTTCACTTTATAATTAAAACAATTGTATTAAGTGAAAATTTACCAATTATAAAAATAGTATTTTACTAAGAATATTTTATTTCATTATGTTTAAAATGACAATAAAATTATTGTACCATTTACAATTCAGTACTCAATAAAAAAATATGATCTTATTTTATTTTTTTCTTAACTTATTTTTCAATAATTTAAATTTTCTTTAATAATTATTATTTATATTGTAAGACGGGTCCATGAGACAACAAAGAATAATATTATCCTATATAGAATTATATAAGGGAGAAATTTAGCACTATTAAATATTCGACGATTTTTCTTTTTCTTCTCTTAGTTTTTAAATATATTATGTATAAATGCAATAAATTAGTTTATAATTTTGTATTCTATAATATTAATTAATATATAAAAAGGTTTTAAGTCGCTCGCAAGGGTTGCCATCTGGGCCACAGCCTGTCGCACTTGTGCGGTTTATCTGGTTCTGGTTCACGAGTCTGTCGTATTTGTGCGGTTTACCTGTTTCACGTGATTTGCGGGCTATTATGTGAGCTTGTGGGTTTACCCAGTGCGCACCTAAAGGGTAGCCTGCTTCACGAGCCTGTCGCAGTTGTGCAGTTTACCTCGTTCACGTGATTTGCAGGCTATTGCGTGAGTCCGTGAGTTTACCAGTGCGCAGTAATATCAAACGGGACCTTCCTTAATATACTTTTTATGTTCAAGTAAACACTATTTTTTCTTGGACCATTTTTATAATCTTCATGAAAGAGTCATCATTTTTATTTCACAAAGATCGCCATCATTTCTATTTCACAAAGATCACCTTTTACAATTTGACGTGATTATAATTATAAATGAAAAAAAATATGTCCAATATTGAATTATTAATATTAGTATGATCATTATTTTTATTATTTATCGTTAAATTTTGATATACAATTTAATATATCATTTAAATACATTCATGTTTGTTCAAGTCCAGAATTCATATGTTCTATTATGACATTTTATCTTTAATTGATTTTGATTTTCAAATAAGTACAAGTTATATGATATTATATTTTAATTTGAATATGATTCACCAAACTTGAATATAAATGAACACAATTTCACTCGAGACGAAGTAATAGATGATTAAATTTGATAGCATGAATAAAATTTTCAATTTTTCATTATATCACAAAAATAATTAAAATATAATTATGAAAATAAAACATCATTATTAGTGTACGAAACATCATTAAAAATATATGAATTTTTCTTTTAGAGCTATATTTCATTAATTGACAAGATTAATGAGACTAATGTAAGTTCCAAGATATAATAGTAAGAAATAAGAAATATATTAACAATAACAATTAAGTATATGATATTGTAATCTATTGTATTTAATATGGCTTGTAATAATTTTTAAAAGTAAATAAATTTCGTAATATTGAAATTTAATTTAACTTCATCCTAAAAAGTTGTTTCTATAATAAGGTGATTATTATTTCAGCATGTGTTAAAGTAGCAAATAAGATATATTTTTGTACAATGATCAAGTAAGGTGGTCATTTTTTTTTCTATGATTTATTTCATTTTGAGTATGGATATGTGATTTCAATTTCAGAAATACTACATTCTTATATTTTATAAAAATACTATATAATACTATTTTTTGGTATATAATTGAAATTAATATTTCTATTTTGTAATAATCTAAAGAGAAGGCATGAATTTTAGTGAATATGAGTCGCCTAATAAATGGTTCAATTTAAAAGGACGATTAAAATCCTAAACTTTTCATTATATAAAAAAATAAAGCTGAATTATAAAAAGATACATCATTTATCGTGTGCGAATCACGGGCCATAATCCTAATTAATATAATAGATTGTTTATTTATATATATGAAGTTACTTAAAAAATTATTTGTATCAATGTCTAACCGAGCAATAAAGTACATTAGATATTAGATATATGTACCGTTTGCTTTTAAACTTATAAGTTAGAAATTACATATATTTTTTAATTTATAAATTATAAGTTACTTATAAGATAATAAACGAGACCATAATCTTTGTGTTTTATAGATTAAAAATTGACCTGAATAGGATTTTTTTTAAGGAACCTATTCAGGGACTTAAATATCAAATGTTCTCGAAAGTCAAAATAGATAGTGTACATATTTTCATAGAGCTAGCATTCAAAATATTTATTTTCATAATATGTATATTGCATTTTTATTTTTTTAATAATTAAAATTTAATCCAATTTATCTATAATAGAATATCTAAAACCTTCACCGGTTACATTGCTAGGAATAAAATTCATATTATCTCGAATGTAATATTTTTTTCATTCAAGAACTACTTATATATAAAATAAATTTTAATATTCATCATATACAAATATTTGGGAATTTGTTGTGTGCATTAATCACCCAGATGGAGTAAGAAAGTCTTCAAGTATTATAAATGTATACTTCTTGTTGGAGGTAACTAAAAACTACACACAACAATAAGACAATTATATAAATAATTTAACAAGAACAGACAGATTAAACCAATTAACAAAACAAAGCACCAAGGCAAAATAAGATATATAAATTAGTAACCGTAAGGACAAGAGAAAAAATAGAATACTTAACTCTAACAGAAGCTTTAAGCATACACCGATAGAACCAAAACAACTGCTGAGTCGCCAAGTCTTGCTAGAAGTCTTGACTGTTCTTGAAGAGATTATTGCCCCACTGCGCTGTGTTGGGTTGCAGCAATATCACTTCCAGGATAAAACAGCACAGAGTACTTCGTCCGTAGATACGTAGCACTCAACAGCGACCTGCACCTCAATTCACCCAGAAAACCTTATGCAAAAATCTGTATGAGTGTGGAAGACACAGAGTATGGTTGCTAGGGTTTTCTCAAAATTGGGTCAAAATTCTTCTCTCTATCTCCAATATTTTTATGTATATATAATACAATAAAATGTAACAGCATATAAAACATTAATTAAAATAATTATTCTGACTTAAAAAGTATTTAATAGAATATTCAGAATCAGCAACAGTCAGCTTAAGTCACGACAGTAACTTTACAAATCTATTGACAACAACTTTGCAAATTCTGTTGACAGCAACTTTGCAAATCTGTTGACAGCAACTTTGCAAAATTCTTAGACAACACCTTTGTAAAATTCTGTGACAGCACCTTTACAAAATCCTTGACAGCAACTTTACTAACAGTAAATTTTTCTCCGACAGTAACTTTCTGTGACAGCACCTTCACAAATCATTGACAGCAACTTTGTGACAATGCTGACAGTAAGTTTTTCTCCAACAGTAACTTTCTGTGACAGCACCTTTACAGTCCTTGACAACAACTTTGTGACAATGCTGACAATAAGTTTTGATTCACTATTCATATTAAAATAATATTTAAAGTCATAATTAAATTAATTAATTAATCATGTAATAAAACTCATCACCCAGGTCGCCTCGCGTACGCGAGACGCCGAGACATTCGCCCAAATCGCCCTTTGACCCGACCCGACCCGAGGCGTGGCGTGGCGGGGACGGCGCGCGCGTGTGTGCACGCGCGAGGGCACACTAGTACACCACGCACACTCACATGTCTTAGTAGTTGACACTACTCTTGCACATCCATGCATATAAAGCACCCATACCCATATTACATATTCAATGCGGGACAAACTCTTTAAACCCATTTCAAACTAGCAACTTCTACTCAATTTATTTATGGATTACACTAAGAAAATGTGTTAGTTCTAAACATGAAAATTTAAGTCCTCATAGCAAGGAACAACTTCCAATCGTTAGTTTCCGGAAATTACATCAAGAACATATATAAAATATGTCTCAAACTTTCCATTTTCTAACAATCCCCCACAAATCCATACAGAAATGCATATCAGATTCTACTCATTACTTGCTTTTCAGAATTGGTACCGGTCAAGGTTTGAACTCTCCTAAGTCCTTTACTTCGATGGCTACCGGATATAGATGGAATGTTTCACCTTGAATCTTTATCTGTTGGTGTATAACCACACTCCATAGACGACGACAAGTCAAAGGCTATGGTGCTGATCTACGACTTTGAGACGTTAATGGTCATGTCTCGATTCTGTTCGTCGAATGCTTCGAGGAATAACCCTATCCTCTAATTGCGACCACACAATAACATTCGCTTAGCTGGGCATCTCCAAAGATGTACTGCCAACATCTCGTCTCACGACTTGACCCCATTCAGAGTTCTTAAAACTCTTGCTAACTAGCAGTTACAGTACCTCTTGAGGTTTACATGGGAAAAACTCAGATACATGAGTATCTATATAATTATAGTAGAGGTACTACCGAATCACCCTCACAACTTGTTATTACCACATTGAATACACTTCGAGGGATCTCCTCTCAGGTGTATTGAGTTCCCACTGTTGATGACTCAAAATGGGTTGTCAGTCTCATCCCCAATCTCGACCTAAGGACAACAACATGCTCAAGTCCCTTAGTCAAAGGATCAGCCAGGTTGTCTTGAGTTCCAATAAACTCAATAGCAATGATCCTGTCAGACACCAAACCCCTTATAGACTTTAGTCTAACTTGTACGTGTCTTTTTGTTTTCACATTATACTTCTTACTGTTTATCTTATCGATAGTTATACGACTATCACAATAAACAACAAGAGTAGGAAGCGGTTGGCTTACTACAGGAATCACAGACATAAGTCCATGCAACTATTCAGCCTCCGTCCCCGTGGCATCTAATGCACACAACTCAGCCGTAAAAGTAGACCGAGTTACAATAGTCTGTCTAGCAGACTTCCAGGATATAGCTCCACCCGCAAGGGTAAACACGTATCCAGTCACTCCATTGGAACCAGATTTCTTAGCTATCCAACTTGCATCACTATATCCCTCTAGCACTCCAGGAAACCTCCTGTAGTGCAAACCAAGGTAGATGGTGCCTTTTAGATATCTAAGCACTCTATCAAGAGCATCCCAATGAGTCTTGTTTGGACAGCTTATATATCTAGCTAACTTAGACACAGAATATGAAATATCTGGTTTAGTACCATTAGCAAGATATTGCAAACTCCCAATAATCTGAGAATATCTTAACTGAGACATATGAACTCCTGACTTATTCTTCACAAGAGCAATTTTGAATCATATGGCGTGCTTGCGATTCTACAATTTGAATAACCATACTTCTCAAGTAAAGATTTCTCTATATAATGAGATTGTGACAAGGTTATTCTATCAACCGACTGAGTCAGCTTTATACCAAGAATCACATTAACAGCACCCATATCCTTCATTTCAAAGTGCCTTTTCAAGAAACTTTTTATCTCATTAATAATCTCAATATTGGTTCCAAACAATAATATGTCATCCACATATAGGCACAAAATTATTTTTTTATTTCCTTTAACCTTATAGTAGACACATTTGTCACTAACCAAAAATTCCGAAGTCAAAACAGTTTCATCAAACTTTTTGTGTCAGTCTCTAGGGGTTTGTTTCAAGCCATGGATAGATTTGACTAACTTACAAACTTTCCTTTCGTTGCCAGAAGCAACAAATCCCTCAGGTTGATCCATATAAATCTCTTCTTCAAGATCACCATGAAGAAAAGCTGTCTTTACATCTATTTGATGGATGATAAGACCATGTACGGAAGCCAATGCTATAAGCATTCGAATTGTTGTCATTCTTGCAACAGGAGAGTATGTATCAAAATAGTCAATGCCTTCCATTTGCTTAAAACCCTTACCTACCAACCTAGCCTTATACTTATCTATTGAGCCATCCGGATTCATCTTTCTTTTAAAAATCCATTTACATCCTATAGTAGTACACTCAGAAGGGAGATCAACCAACTCTCATGTTCTGTTAGAAACAATAGAGTCGATCTCACTCTTTACAACGCCTTTTCAGTGCCTTGACTCTGCAGAATCCATGACATGTCGAAAAGTTAAAGGTTCGTCCTCGACATTGTAAGTGATAAAATCACTTCCAAAGTCTTTGACCACCTTTGCACGCTTACTCCTTCAAGGTTCCTCTACTTCGTTAGGAGTAGAGCTACTAGCAGGATCCACCCCCATATTTGACATCCTTTTCACTTGATCAGGAATGGAACTCGATGTGCGAGTGAGATCATCATCAGAAATACCCTGAGGTATACAAGTCTTCATAGGGAATACATTCTCAAAGAATGTTGCATCGTGAAACTCAACTATAGTATTGGCCACTATCCCATTTATGTCAGATTTTAACACTAAAAATCTCATAGCGGTGGCGGTTTCAATATAGCCCAGAAAGATGCAATCAACAGTTTTTGCCCCAGTTTCTTTCTCTTGTGTTCAGAGACAAGTACCTTTGTAAGGCAGCCCCACACACGAAGATACTTTAAACTAGCCTTTCTGTCTTTCCATAATTCATAAGGTGTATTGTCCATATGTTTCAGAGGGACTCTGTTCAGAATATGACAAGCCGTATTCAGAGCCTCTCCTCACATGCAGTTAGGCAACCCAGAATTAATAAGCATACTGTTAATCATATCTTTAAAAATTCTGTTCTTTCGTTCTGCCACCCCATTAGACTCAGGAGTGTATGGTGGAGTCACTTCATGAACTATACTATTGCTTTTGCAAAATTCATTAAATGACGTACCCGTATACTCTCCACCTCTATCCGACCTCAAACGTTTAAGTACTTTGCCAGTTTGTGTTTCAGCTTCATTTTTATACATAATGAATTTATCTAGTGCTTCATCTTTATGTTGAAGTAAATAAAAATAGCAGTATCTACTACAATCGTCTATAAAGGTAACGAAATATATTTTATTATCTTTAGTCAAAACACCACCAAATTCACATATGTCTGTGTGTACTAATTCTAACACTTCTGAATCCCTAACAATATTATGAAAGGGTTTCCTAGTTAGTTTAGCAGTCACGCATACTTGACATTTAGATTTCTTTTCAATGGCATACTTTGGAATCAACTCTAAATTCATCATATTCTTTAGAGCACCAAAATTTAGATGACCAAGACGTGAGTGCCATAAATCAGATAATTCAACACAATTCACAGAAGGAACAACATTATCATTAATAAACTGCCCAAAACAGGCTCCACATTTATTAAAAATAAACCATCAGACAAGTAACCTTTGCTAAAAAATACACCAGTATGTGTAATAACTACTTTATTACACTACAAAGAAAGTTCGAAACCATTTCTAACTAAACATCTTCCACTTATTATATTTCTACGAATGTCAGGAACATGATGCACTCTAGTAAGGGATAGAACACGCCCATAAGCAAACTTCAGGTCCACGTTTCCTACTCCAAGTACTTGAGCAGCACTAGCATTCCCCATCGTCACTATCATTCCTTGAATTTGTTGATAAGATACAAACAGAGTAATATCAGTACAAATATGTACATTAGCTCCAGTATCAATCAACCATTCATTTGACAAATAAATGGAAAGTAGTGTAGGGTTGTAGGTAACATACCCGTCATTGGTTTTAGAACCAACAGCCTCACCAACAACCATGTTAACCATAGGCCCACTAGTGGTTGCAAGCACAATATTAGTTTGTGCTACCACATTAGGTTTCTTCGCTTTCTTAGTAGGACAATCCTTGCTCCAGTGACCAACATGTCCACAAGACCAACATGACTTTTTTGCCTTTGGTTTCTTAGCCTTGTTTTTGTCAGTTTTAGGCTTGTTATTCTCCTTTTTAGTGACAGACTTTCTTTTCTGTCCAACAGTCACTACATTCACCTTCGAACTCCCATGTTCAGCAGGCATCACATGTCCCTGTTTGCACTTGTGTTGCTCCTGCACCGAGATGTCCAACATCAAGTTAGTCCAGGTGATCTCTCCTTTCTGTCTGTTCAGGGAGAGAGCAAACTCTTCCCAAGACTTTGGGAGCTTTTCAATCACCGACATAACCTGAAACTTCTCATGAAGGTCCATTCCAGACTCCTTCAAAGCATGTACCAACATCTCAAACTCATGCACTTTCTCCGTCATGGATTTAGCATCCACCAGTTTAAAATCAAGGAACCTTGTCATACTATACTTTTCCAGACCCTGAGAGTCGGTATTGTGGGTTTGGTCCAGCTTCTCCCATAAGAGCTTAGCAGTGAAAGCATCCGATGAATAAACATCGAACATAGTGTTCACTAAAGCTGCCAAAATAGCAGCCCTTGCCACTCCATCCTTTTCAGCCCACAAAGCATAGACCTTAACAGAGTCAGCCTGCTCTTGATTCACAACAGGAGGATCATACTGCACCACCGGCCATAGACCCTTAACCGTTAACCACAACTTCATCTTTTTCTGCCAACGAGAAAAACCAGCCCCACCGCTGAACTTATCAGGCATACCAGACAGATCAATAGGTTGTGGGAAACGGTACGTAGCTCAATCAATGGCAGTAGCTGTAACCCTAGACCCAGAACTAGTAGCACCAACAAGAGTTTTAGTTTCGTTAACCATCTTGTTAATTAACAAATATATAATACATATAATCTCTTCAAGATTATTGGAGGTAATTAAAAACTACACACAACAATGTGGTAGTTATATAAATAATTTAACAAGAACAGACAGATTAAACCAATTACCAAAACAAAGCATGAAGGCAAAACAAGATATATAAATTAGTAACTGTAAGAACAAGAGAAAAGATAGAATACTTAGCTCTAACAGAAGCTTTAAGCATACACTGATAGAACCAAAACAACTGCTGAGTCGCTAAGCCTTGCTAGAAGTCTTGACTGTTCTTGAAGAGATTATTTCCCCACTACGCTGTATTGGGTTGCAACAATATCACTTCCAGGATAAAAAGGCACATAGTATTTCGTCAACAGATACGTAGCACTCAACAGCGACCTGCACCTCAGTTCGCCCAGAAAACCTTATGCAAAAATCTGTATGAGTGTGGAAGACATAGAGTATGGCTGCTTTCTCAAAATTATGTCAAAATTCGTCCCTCTATCTCCAACGTTTTTATGTATATATAATACAATAAAACGTAACAGCAGATAAAACATTAATTAAAATAATTATTCTGACTTAAAAAGTATTTAATAGAATATTCAGAATCAGTAACAGTCAGCTTAAGTCACGACAGTAACTTTACAAATATGTTGACAGCAACTTTGCAAAATTCTGTTGACAGCAACTTTGCAAATCTGTTGACAGCAACTTTGCAAATCTGTTGACAACAACTTTGCAAAATTCTGTGACAGCACCTTTGCAAAATCCTTGACAGTAACTTTGCTGACAGTAAGTTTTTCTCCGACAGTAACTTTCTGTGACAACACCTTTGCAATCCTTGACAGCAACTTTGTGACAATGCTGACAGTAAGTTTTGATTCACTATTCATATTAAAATAATACTTAAAGTCATAATTAAATTAATTAATTAATCATGTAATAAAACTACTCGCCCAGGTCGCCTCGCGTACGTGAGACGCAGAGACATGCGCGGCGGCGGCGGCGCGCGTGTGCGCGCGCGCAAGGGCACACTAGTACACCATGCACACTCACATGCCTTAGTAGTTGACACTACTCTTGCACATCCATGCATATAAAGCACCCACACCCATATTACATATTCAATGTGGGACAAACTCTTTAAACACATTTCAAACTAGCAACTTCTACTTAATTTATTTATGGATTACACTAAGAAAATGTCTTAAATCCAAACATGAAAGTTTAAGTCCTCATAATAAGGAACAACTTTCAATCGTTAATTTCCGAAAATTACATCAAGAACATATATAAAATATGTCTCAAACTTTTCATTTTCTAACACTTATGCCCCTACACCATGACATAATTCATATAAAATATGTACACTTTTACCCCACTTTTAGATGAAAGTATAGATAACCGATGGGCTAAAAGGTACACTTTTATAATTTTAGAGTTTACGTGGGTTTATACTTTAAGGCGAAAATGTCATTAAGTCTAGTTTTTAAGGACAAACATGTGACTTGCCTAACAATTCAAGTCGGATCCTCTATAAGTTTGTTTTCAAAAATAAATTAATAACTAAATTTATTTTAAAAAAATAAGTACTTATTTATAATATATATATATATATATATATGTATATATATATATATTAACATATTTTTTTTCTAAAAATAAGTATTTATTTTCAAAAAATAAGGAAAGGTAAATGTCGCTTTAACAGGTTAACCGACAGAACTACATAATATTATTATCCCATATTTCTAAACACTTAGCTTGATAGGTTCTAAATTTCTAATTCACCTGATAGTTGATACGAAAAAGGAGAGGCTAGACATCTTTCACTGGCATAAAATCAAGCAGAGTACTAAACTCTGTATATATATCACCTTTCACGAGAGATATCACCTTTTCCACCAGCTTTTCACCGCTACACAGAGAAACAAGAAACTCCATAGCAACCCACATAATAAATTCACAGCTCACGGGCATATTAGTTACTTACAGATTGTTTAACCACATATAATAACTCATTCCACATGCACAACCCTGTTTTACTAGTGTAAATTTAGTATGCATCTAGCTACCTATACTAGCTATAAAAACCAACTTACATTATTTTGAAATCACTAACAAAACACTAAGAAGTTGTTACAAGAACAAAATGGCTTGTCTTAGTGCTATTTTTGGGGTGTTCTTGTACTTAATAGTGGCCGTTACATCGCAGCAAGAACCACAGGTGCCTGGTTTCTTCATTTTTGGTGATTCGCTTGTTGATAATGGTAACAACAATGGTATACTTACTCTTGCTAGAGCTAATTACAGACCTTATGGCATTGATTTCCCTCAAGGCACCACCGGTAGATTTACCAATGGTCGTACTTATGTCGATGCTTTAGGTAAACTTTAACGCACCCCTTCATCCATTTAACGTGTCTGGTATTACTCTGGTTTCTATATTGTATGCACCTCTTGTAATTTGATAATTATAAAATACATACCTACATAAAACAAGTCGTACTCAGTTCACAATACTCCCACGACTTCATGAAAGATCAGGATATAAAGATTCTAAGTTTTTTTTCACAAAAAAATCATTTTCTGAATTCGAACTTTAGCAGATAGCAAGTAGATATCTAACTACATGGCCTTGAAAATATGCATGCATGCATACATACACACACACATATAAAATAGTAGCAAAAAGAAACTTTCCCTATAAACCAAAACTACACCTAGATACATGTGTGCGGTCTACTCACAATGAGGTGCTGTGATGTGGCACCCTAAATTACATGCTTTGATGATGTTGACACTCCTATATATGGTGCCGAGTAATTATGCATGCTTTATGATGTTTTGCAGCTCAACTTCTAGGGTTCCCAAACTACATTCCACCCTATGCAAGAACACGCGGACGTGCATTGCTCAGGGGTGCAAATTTTGCCTCAGGGGCAGCAGGAATCCGTGATGAAACTGGAAACAACTTGGTATGCACACACACATATATATATATCATAACCCTTTATAATTGATTTAAATTATGAGCAATCCAAATCGAGTTCAGCAAATTTGTTCAACTCTAATTCAGATTCTAAAAACTGACGAGCTTACTGTACTTGACATTGTTATAAATATTTTTGCAACAATATAAGTAACAAGAATTATATATGCATGTGCCTGTAGGGAGATCATATGCCAATGAGCCAACAAGTGGCTAGTTTCGGAAGAACAGTACAGCAAATATCTAGGTTTTTCAGGGGAGATGCAGATGCACTTGGAAAATACTTAAGCAAGTGCATATTCTATTCTGGAATGGGAAGTAACGACTATCTTAACAACTACTTTATGCCAAATTTCTACTCAACCGGTTCACAATACTCAACAAAAGCTTATGCAGCTTCACTTCTTCAGGATTATTCTCGGCAGCTAACTGTAAGTATTGGCTCTGTTTGTACAAGCTCTCATAAAGGAAAAAGCTTAGTTTGAATTAAAAAGCACTATTGATTAGATACACACTGCAGGACTTGTATAGATTAGGAGCACGTAAGGTGGTTGTGACGGCAGTGGGGCAAATTGGATGCATACCATATCAGCTAGCTCGAGTAGATGGAAATAGCAGTACCAAGTGCAATGAAAAAATCAATAGCGCTATATCACTATTTAACAATGGTCTCAAGAACATGGTTGATAATTTCAATAACGGTAAACTGCCTGGCGCAAAGTTTGTGTTTCTGGATTCATATGAAAGCTCCAAAGATGTTGTAGCCAATGCTGCCTCTTACGGTAATAATAAAGTTACAATGTAGATACACATGCTGCACTCACTTAATTCTGACAAATTGAAAAACTGAATGCAGGATTTGATGTAATTGACAAAGGATGTTGTGGTGTGGGAAGGAACAATGGCCAGATAACATGTCTACCCCTACAACAACCATGTGATCAACGCGCAAAGTATGTATTTTGGGATGCTTTTCATCCCACAGAGGCAGCCAACATTGTATTTGCAAAGATTTCCTACGAATCAACATCGAAGTCTTATGCTTACCCGATCAACATACGACAGCTGGCCAGGCTCTAAGCTTAGACACATCTATCCTTGACATTTACAACGAAGTCAATCTTTTAACATTGCTCCATTTGTTACTTTTTATGTCTACAGTTCCTGGTTTTCTGTCGTTCTGCATTTGTACACTATCAGTATGTTTGTAGTACTTTCAATTTGTCAAAGACTACCAGAACAAAATAAGTTTTCACAAGTGCATGTAATCATTAACAATGGTTATTAGGTTCCACAAAATTTGATTATCCAGTATTCTTTTATCAAAATGCAGAACTGCTGCTATTTAGCAGAAAACACACAGTTTAACACGTACCTGTTTCTTAACCTATTTACAAGTTTTATTTCAGTGTCAATTTTGTACTTATAATTATTGTTCCTCAATGAGTCGAGTACTATTCGTACACGTGGCAATGACAAGTCCGCAAAGTTGGTCAAGATAACTCAATATGAACCCCCTCATGTGGATGAAGGGTCCAGCGTGTTAATGGCCTTCACCAAAAAATGCAGAACCGACTAGGCTTATTAGTAAACCGACCGTTCTTTGTCCTAATCGGACTGTTTTGTTGGTTGCAAATGTGCTGTTTACTTGTACAGGGGAAAACTTGTTTCATTTCCAACTTTGATATGGAGGTACAAATCAAATCTGATAATGCTCGACTGATCCTCCAAATTTATGGCTATGACAGTCTTCAGAAAAGTTGACAAAACTATAAGCGGCATTGATAATTTGAAGTTATAAACACATATAAGCATGATATACTCGTTAAGCCCTCACACTAACACCTAAAAATGTTTTGAGAGAACTTGTAATTTAACATGGCACCTAAGCTACAGTGAGCCGGGGATTTCAAGTTTGAATTCTCTGGAACACGATATTGTCAATATATATATCAAGTACTATATGAACACTAAGAATAAACATCACGTCCAAAATGTATTCATACATACTGATCCATCTTTTTAGTACTAATACATAAGTATGGTTTCTTTTATACCACATCAACTTTATTCCGCCAACGCAGAAATCCTCCAAGACACTCTTTCTCAGAGCATTATACACTCTTTCTTCTATGACCTTCTTTAGTAAAAATCCTCTTTTTGAGAATTCATTCAATCTTACGTTGAATAATCCTTTGTAGGAACGTACTCACACGAAATTCTTTACACATGAACTCACTCCTTATAATAAAACATTAATTACAACATCAATTTAGAGGATGATGTCCAAAGGAAAAAGAACAAGAATGCTTCAGCAATTGGAAGCGCTACGATGCATCATGAAATTAACAAGAAAAGTATCTCTCGAGAAATTGAGAATTTGATGCCTATGCCTCAAAATAATACAAGATTCTAGGTAGCTAGTTTGTGTGCTACATGAAGGAAGCTACAAAGCCTCAAAATGCGGTGGGATTCAAAATGTTGTTAATCCTGTTTGTAGCAAATTTGATATGATGCATACTTTTCAATTATTCACTTGCTGGGCCGCAAGCAAGCCTTAACTCCACAATAATATGATATTGTCCGCTTTGGACCAAGTCCATATGGATTTGCCTTTGGGCACAACCTAAAAAGCCTCATATTATTAATGGAGTTAACTGACTGCTTATATACAAGATAATTATCTCTTATCTATTCAAAGTGGTACTTCGGTTGACACCACCCAACAAAAACTATTATTTTGTTCAATTGAAAATAGATGACTTGTACTTGAACATTCTAAAGGATTGTTAGTATTGCTACCATTCTGATTATGTGATGGTTGTATATGAAATGTTTGATATTAATTCTATATGATAAACTTGTTGTGTACATGAAACAATTTTTATATCAAACTGGTCACCCATCTAATAAAAAAATATCAAGTAATTATCTCATCTCCACAGTGACTCATTTAAGTCACTTAACTGTTAAAATATATCACTAACTTTTAAAAGAAAAATTAACGATTAACCCTTAAAAAATATATGAATGAACCCTAATATTCAAGTATAATACAAGTTTGATATAAATACTTGACACTTCATCACAATTTTAACCTTAATCGTTAATTTTTTTTTAAAAAAATAATGAAGTGATATATTTTGACACTTTAATGGCTTAAATGAATTGTCGTGGAGATTGGGTAGCTACTTGATATTTTTTTGTGAGATGGGTCACCAGTTTGATATAAAACCCTTCAGATAACTTATATTGATGTTTTATATCAGCTCTCCTCATATTTTCAATTCCATCGAAAAGGTTCTCACAACTTTAGCTACCTTTACAATGGTTGAATCACAAGATTTTTATGTTAAATTTGCTTATTCTGTCAAGTTTAAGTTTGGATCACATATTAAAACGAGCATAATGTGATTCAGTCTATTGCACGTGTCACCTTTGAGTATGATTTTGGCACCTTTTAAGTAATATTTTCGAATATTTATTAGTATGCATTCTCTGCCCAGTATTCGGCCATTTGGCCTATCATCTTTTTATTAAAGAAGATGGTTGTTTGTCAGATTTTTTGCTGATATGGAATAATGAAACTTATTTCAAAGTCTTTTCAAAAAATATCTCAACAAATAGGAGGCTGTTGACACTAAAATGCCGATGCATGTTGAAGATGCTGCTCAAGATGTTATGTCTAAAAATAAGTTGGTGTTAAGGTCCAATTCTTAGAGGCAGAATAGAGTTGAGAATAGAGTTGTGAGCAACTAAGGGTAAATTCAGAAAGTATAGATAATGTTGTTATTGCAAGTCATGTTAAGGGCAGTTAGATGAGGCATTAAGGGACAATAGTGCTTGTTTGGGTACATAGATTGTTGAATAATATGATTCTGGTAAACCCGTTTCTAGGAGAACCGATAACTTAATAGGGTATTAGAGCTCTGGTTGTAGGAGTTCTCGAGTTCGAGTCCCTCATACTCCCGATATTCTCATTTATTGAAATATTGATGTTGCACTATGACGGACCCAAAAATGAACGAACCGTTTAGAGATCCACTCTTCGACTTATAATGAACTTTCGAGTGATGAGATGTTGAATAATATGATTTTAGTAATCCCTCTTCCTAAAATATTGTTGTTTATTAATTTTATTCATGAACTAAGAGTATCAATCTGCCATTTTTTGAGAAGTCGAGATGGTTTTGCTAGAAACTTTCGCTTTATTTTTAAAATATTAAAATTAAGTAAAAGAAAGTTTCGGCTCTTGCCCTTTATCAAACCTCCTTTTGTACAAAAACAGCAACATAATGATCAAATATACATTTATGGAGTAACCTATGCCTCCCTTTGGTTGAAAAGAACGAAGTAAAGAAAAATGAAATAAAAAATTTGTGATAATTTAAAAGCAAGAAATGAAAAAGAGGGCGGGAAAAAATAACAAAAAAATTAGATTAATAAATCTAGAGACGTACTCACTTCATCTAATTCTCACCCTTACTTAAATTTGTCCTCTGACACCTATATCTCACATAAAAAAAAATCAAATCATTAACTCATAAGTAGGAAATTGGACACATAAACCTTATTACGAGTAGAACAATTAAAATTTAATACATATTTTTTTTAATAAAAATTTTAGGGTGAGGGCACATATTTTTACATTTAATGCCTTAAAAAGTCCATTTTGTGAAAGTGGCCCTTTATAACTAGAGCTTTCAAACGAACGGGCCGGGCGAGCCGTGCCGGTTCGCCGGCGAGCTGGTTTGGCTAGCTGGTAACTCGTGGACGACACGTGCAGCAGGACGAGCCGGTAACTCGTGGACGACACGTGCAGCAGGACAAGCCGTGTCGAGTCAGGCCGGTTCTAAAAAAGGCAGCTCGGTGACTTAGGCAGGTTTATTATTATTTTTAAAATTTTTATAATTCGATTTAATATTTTAAAAGGATTAAAAAATTATACTAATATTTTTGGAATAAAAATAGATGGCACCTTTATAAATTTTATTAATTAAAAAATATTTTACAAATAATTTGAGAGGATTCCTCTCTAATAAACGGAACAAACCGCTTGTACATAATAAACATATTAAAAAAATACGAAGCAAATCAAATTTAAAAATACTTAGTTAGTTCAAATTTCGGGATATTGGATCGGATCTCTGGATTCATTTCATTTAAAAATAATAATTAAAATCTCCAATATAGTATCTTAATGTTTAAGGAAAAATTTTGAATATAAAATTTAAATATGTATATAATTAATTCACACTAATAAAATGATATAACAATTGAAAATATAAATACGAAAATTTGACTTATATTATATGTTGAAAATTAGAAAATTTTTAAATTTCACAATCAAAAATATAAATGTTGGGATCGGTAAAATAAATTCTTAAATTAAATATATACAAAACGACTCTAACACACCGTATTCAATTGTTTGTATCTAATGAAATAATGATTTGTCCAACATGCTGGTTCAGTTTCGTCGCGATTTCTGGCGGTTTGGCTAGCTAGGGGGAGCCGATTCTGGTTTAATTCAAGCCAACTCGTATATGGCACATTATCTCTCGAGTTTGTGCCGGTTCATGAACTGACCCGATCTAAGACGCCCGACATGAGTCAAACTGGCGAATCGGAATGAGCCAACTCTCTCGTTTGGCCACCTCTATTTATAGCTCACTAAAACGCTGAATAAAGATATATTATATACCAAACTAAAGTCTAGAAGTGTTTTCTTGTTGACAATTTTTTCTTTTAAAATGGAGGCTCGTCATGATAGAGTTGTGTTGTTTGAAAACGTTTTATAAAATTGCGTGTCAGAATGCTTTTTCAATTATTTTGGCATGAGAGAAAAGCTAACAACCAAAATTTATATTGCGTTTGAGGTGAAAACATAAATTCATTTTTCAACTTATAAGATAAGTCAAACGACACCTTAATAACACAAAAAGACTTATTTTTGGATTATGCCATTTGGGGTCATTTATATTAAATTTGTGCAATTTAGGCACTTTTCTTAAGATTCTAAGACATTTTTTGGAAACCTCTAACATTATTCTTAATTATAAATTAAAATAATGAAATATTGTCACCACTTAATAAATTAATAAAAAAGATATTTTATTTTTCCCTAAAAAAATTAAGTACCTTAAAATATGAAATACTAATGATCGAAGAGAAATGCCATATATCTCAAAAATTGGAATAAATATTGAATTATCATATGTGTAATTATTAACTTTTTTAATAATAATATGAAACATCATGCGCATATATATACGCCCATGAATCAAAACAAAACATATATAAAAAAAGTTTAGAATTACTTTTGGATACCTAAATCAAAACCTAATCAACAAAAATGCAATTTAACAATCGAACTTCACAAAAAATCATATAAAAATCTAATTCATCCGATTATACCGATAAAAACTCAAAATTTAACCATAATTGTTATATTATTTTGAAATTAATCATAAATTTAATATTAGCATCAAAACGATTTATTGAATTTGTAAATATCTATCCAATGTATTTCATGGAAGCGTTCATTAAAATATAATACTTATTTTAAATTAAAATTGATTGTATAAGTAACTATTTTTTTTGACAGAATTGTATAAATAAATATTATCATACATATATATAGTTTTATAATTATGAATGTCAGAGACTAATCAAGACAGTAAATACTCTTATGGCCATTTAGGGTTCCTTAAACTTAAAATAAGTAGTTTATTTTATTTTTATTTTTTTTACATATTTTCATTTTCTTTTAAAAATAAATATTTGTTTTAGAATTTTAAAATCAAATATGAACTTTAAAATAAAAAATAAATTATTTATTTTCAAAAAAAATACCTACATCCCTGCTTATTTCCGGAAACAAGTGGTGGACAAACAGGCGCATTGTTTGAAGCAAAACTCAGTAATTAATTTTCTGGCATACCCCGTTTCTAAAATCTCAGGTACCCAACTCATTGACCCATCTTCATTTTATCTTTTGTATGTAGTTTTATTAATGGGATTCTGTTGTTATTGTCTTATAATGGGGTTCTTGATGATCTAATTCTTGAAGTGATTCTGTTACAGATATTTGTATATATATATGTATGTATATAATTTACAAATGATTGAGAAAATGATATATTTTGGGTTGATGTGTTGTTTTAGATATTTGAGTTGATATTGATAATGAATTAAATTTGTTTTGATGTAGTTTAAGTGTAAGATAGTCGAATTTGTGGTTTTTGTAGGTTGGGTATCTTGAAAGTTTCAAGCTTTATAGTGTCCTTATTATTTTTTTTCAAAATTACGTTTCATGTTTTTTTTTTAAATTGTAGAACTTTTTGGAAAATTCTTGGTCAGTGAAAGTTATACTTCGGTGAAGGTGTTGCTTCTGTGTTTTACTATTCTGTTTTAGATTGTGTTGAATAGTGATGAAAGAAAGGTCATGGAAGGTTGTTTTATATAAAAGTTTTCTAAAAAAACACAATTGACAGATTTTAGTCTAAAAATATGATTTTATGGTATGTTTAGATAGTAGAATATTGTTTCAGATGAGGGATTTGGTCCAAATAGCATGTTTGTATTTTCAGAAGAATTTGGATTTGGATTTGTTTTTCAATCCCATGGCATGTAATATTAAGCCCAATTTGAGAATTTAAATGATAATTCAGTCCATATCATTCAAATTGAATTTCAAGTTTCATAACACAATTTCATGTATATCCAACTTATTTCAAGAAGTAATGCTCTTTTAGTAAATTTATCCCTATCTGGAATAATTATTATAGGTGTTTTTGATATCGGTAGCCTTTGTTCTACTTAGAAGATATCTGATAGTTATCTTCCATGCTACTTTTTTGAGAAAAAATTTTTAATGTAAAAATGCTCTATGAGCCCTGCTGTCAGTGGTTAATGAGATATACTAATCATTATGTAGATAATAGCCCTGGAGTTCACAACAAAAATTGATATATCTGATTCTTATTACATGGGAGCAGGACAACTTGTTCCGGATTTAAAGTTTGAAGTTTCATTAATATTAATGTAATCAAATTATTTTGGAACGGCGGGAGTATATATGCCAATATAGTGCCTCAATACCAGTCACATATACTCAATAATGTCATATGGATGCTTAACATGAAATAAGTACTAAAGGAAAAGTTTATGCCTATAGATTCATGTGAATACCTCTTTTTTTTTTGCCTCTATTAACATATTTTAGTTTATGTTTGTGTTATTTAGTCATTCTCCTTGCTCTTACCAATGCAAATCTATAGTATTGAACTAGTGATTTAAACCAAACCTACAAGGTTTCAGAACATATTATATTAATGTTTGATATAAACCAAGTCATGTGTTGTCGGTCATGCATATTATGGATTTCAAACCATATGTTAAAATGTGTCAGATCAAACCTAAAAGGTTCCGAACCATATATAGTAGTTAAACTAAAGTTACCAATCAAGCTTTCGTGTGGCCTACTATCCCTTTCCTTATATATTGAATATTTTAACAATTTAAATTCCTTAAATATTTTTTCTTTTTTGAAATTCTCGTTGCATATAATCACAGCCATAATAATATATATAGAGAGAGATGGTAGAGCACGTAGAGGCAGACAATGCAGAGGCCATAATCACCCGAATCGAACACAAATCTCGCAAGATCGAGAGCCTACTCAAGCAGTACATTCTACTCCTCATTTTTCCAAAATTTCCCCTTTTTGTATGAAACAAACCTTGTTATATTTGCTAAATTTTGATCAGATATAAGCCGGTTGAAGCACTAAAAACTGCTCTGGAAGGTGCCCCTCCAAAGACCCGGGATGAAAGATGCAAGGTTACCATTGCTCCCCCTGCAGTTATATATACTGCATATTTATTTATTAATCTCTTAGACTTGGTATAAGTTGACATTTGTAAATTATAACCTTGTTGCTAGTCTGCGAATTGGATTGTAGTCCATAGAGCATTAATGGCTATAAAAGATGTGGACAGCATGTTTTCCTCATTAGATCCAGAGTACTATGATATCCTTATGAAGTAAGTATACCCTTTTACTGATAATTTTAGGCTTCTTGCGAACTGTTAGTTTTTCCGTTGTTCTATTATGGTTTGCAGATGCTGTAGTCTTTTCATAATTTCATGTGTGAATGTATCATATATGTATCGGGAAAATTGACTTTAGAACAACAAGTTTTTGGATATTACTGAAAGCTTTATCATAAATAACTATATACAGTTGACCAGTGCTTTAATAAATGTGTTCTTCCAGTGCTGACTTGGTTATGATATGAACTTGAGTATAGAATCGTTTCATTTAGCAGATTAATTCAGTATCCTTCTTACAATAATTATATTATATTTTTATTTTCTGTATTTGGTTGTGCAAATCTGGTATCAAGCTTTCAATGTATAATTCATGATAAAGATGGACTTGCGAGTAAAGAATGACATTTGGATAATTTTCCGTGTATAGTTACTCATATGTAAATGTCTTGCCTATTTGTCAACTACATGTAAAATTTAGTAAAGGATGTGCCAACTGTGGTTGAAACTCTTAAAAGAATTGCATGGTTTTCCCTCAATGATGCTGCTGTTAATTTTGAAAGCTGAACTGCCCCGTAAATGCTCTCACATGTCTTAAAGAATGTTTTGCTATGTAGTATCTTAGGTTCTATAAATCCTACAACAATACCTTGTTATATAAACCTTATTAACTTTTAGTTACTCCAGCATGTTTTCTTGTAAGTTAATATATTGTTCTTTGAAACTTTGTATAGTTATTTTTTTTTTGGATTAATTACATTTATAGAAATCGACATTTTAGTATTCTAGTAATAATGTGTAAAGTGTTTTTTTGTTCCACGGAATAACTAAACAGCATTTACTTAATAAACGGAATCGACATTCACTAGGTGATCCTAGTTGGAAGAGAATTGTCGTGATCACTACAAGGTGTTTGATAAGAATTCTGAGTTGAAATGACTGCATATTAATTTTTAAACTTGATGTAGTTAATGGAATTTAGTTTTGGTGGTTAGCAATACTTTCAATACAATAATGGCAATATGAGATTTGCATCTACTGGAACCAGTGTAATTCACAGCACTTCCAAAATTTTTATTGCTGTTGCTTGGCTCTGTATGAAGTAAAGATGGAAGTTATGTTTTGAAACAGGTTAATACCAGGCAGATTGTTTTAAATTACCCTACAAGAGTTATGGCGTCTAGGTGGCTAGGAAATAAATCCCACAGAATGAAACAAAGTACGTGAACAGACCAAACTTAGGAAATATAACATTGATGGAAGCTGGAAATGCTGTTCTCATTTGATCCGGAGAAATCATTTTGACATTAACGCTCCTCTTCACACTGGCAGAGCATACATTTTTTTCCTTGGAATCGAGACAAGCTTGCCTAATTCCATCTTCTGAAATTTCCTCATCGACCTCATCGCTGTCAAGTGGTGCAATACCCTTTGGGCTTTGGCATAAAACAGGTGTTTGGAGAATTTCCTTCTATTTGTGACTATTTTTTTCACAAAAACCTTTTATATGCTGGCATCCTTATCTGTTTCAGAAAATTGACATTTGTTCTTGCTTTTGTGTAGCCAGCTCATGAACTTACAGACCACCTGTGATTGTCCATTCATTTCTCATGCTTTTAACAACTTACTACAACATATTCCTGACTGACATTCTCCCGAGGACCAGTTAATCAACTGCTTAGATAGCTGCCTACTTGCTTTTCTGTTTCTCCAGGTCTATAATTTCCAAACATGCTCATCTGGTTCTAACTCAAATCCAAACATGACAGGACTCAGGAGTTCAATTCCAGAATTTGTGATAGAAGCCCCATGTATGTAATGGTCTGTTTGGTAGAAAGCAATGGAGTTAGAGTGGATTGGAATGAAAATATGAACAAATCTGGAAGGGAAGAGAGGATGCAAGGAGGAGCAGAGAGAATGATAGTTGCAAATTATCTATGGCATGGTTTACATAGAAAAAGAATAGGAAGGATAATAGAGCATTCATCCTCAAATCAGTGGGTTTGAGCACCAGTTCTTATTTATAGGAATAAATGGAGGAAGGAGTGAGAATTATAAATATTTACCCACAAGATAGTTTAAATTTCATTTCAATCCCCTCTTGATTTCATTACTTACATTCTTTGTATGATATAAAATGTTGATAGTCATCATATAACTGGTTCATTAGTACTCTAATAGTTCATTGTCTCCTTTATGACTCAATTGTTTAGCTTTGCAATGTCTCCTCGTGACCATTGGTTAGGCCCCATACTTCTGTTTCTTTTATTTACCTGCAACTTGTGCTGTTAAGGACAAATCATTAACTTGATACTTCACAGAACCTACTTATCCTACAGTTTGTAAAGTTTGTGCATTGTGCATATTTGTGTAGGCTTAATTTTTCAACTTTTTGGTTTATATATTTATCTTCGCCTCTTCGGACACAAATATAAATTTCTGTATTAGCTTTATTATTGTTTTTGAAGTTGGTAACTTCAATCTAGAGGTAAAAAGCTTGGTTATTTGGCCTTGATCTTATCTACTTGTCATCTCACTGAAACAGCATGGTGTTGTTATCATATATACTCAGGTACTTATATAGAGGCTTGTCTACCGGAGATCGACCCACGTGTGACCAGTGCCTTCGAATTCATGAAAAGCTTACACAAAAAGCTGGTCTGGGGTGCATACTACGTTGTCTTACTGACACCTTAAATACAGTTTAAGCTCAATGCCTTTATTTCCGAGGATGCCTACAAATAAATATACATTTGTCGTTCCTAGCTACATGCAGACTGCGAGATGACACATACTAGTACATTTTCTCATATTTGAGCTCTTTCTTTTGTCATGGCGAATTAGCAGTATGATGAACTTATCTTGTAAAATGTTATCTTCAGTTAATTAGAGGCCTTGCTCAACTATTAGATGTAATTGGTGGCATATATGTAATGCTTTGTATGTGATGCATATTTCTTTTGCACCTCTATCTTTGCTTATATGTTTCACCTGGTAGTCTCATGTTTACATTTGCATGGAAACACGTAAACATGATTACTTAGAAGGTAAAACATAAGGTAAATCTAACATGGTTACTTAGAAGACATATATTTAAAATAATTAGGTATGCTTATTAATACATCTAATAATCAGTAGATCCATGGATAAGTACTATTTAATTGTATATGTAAAACAAAATCGTGTATGTATTCTCTTTTCTCAGATCGTTTTGGATATTTATTTTCAGTATACTAACAGGTCTCGGTGTCTCACGGTCTCACTATTATTATCCCAAAATATTAAAAATAATACCAAGAATTGTAAACTACCACATGGAAAGACTTCATTTCATAATAGATAAAAATTACCAAAAATCCAAAATTGATGAATTGAATATTGTGGCATGATCAGTTGATCACTGTCCATGTAGATTAGAAGCTATATATCACAACTGAATGGAAACGAGGTCAGAGCAACTGAAACCACCATTATTACCATTATCATTACTTTTCATACGAAGAGGACAATTTGTTATGTTATCTCCGAGGGAGTGGTGGAGAAATGAAGCACCAGAACATGAAAATGTAAGAAAAATAGGAATGATAAATAACTATGTTGTTAATCACATATCACTCTTTAACCAATTTAGGCCAAATTTGCAACAAATCTAGTAAAAAGCACAAGGGGTTCTGTAAAAAAAACAAAAAAAATCATTAAGTGTAGACATTGATAAGAGATTCGATTTCTCGAGATGAAATCTTAATCAAACAAAATCAAATTATATACTCTAATTACTATAATGTAACTCACGAGTCAAGACATTACTAAAATACAATACAATCAAATTGTACATCATGAAAAAGTTTTACAGGCCATAAAAAGATACTGCCTTCAGTCCTACAGCTGGGGTGCCTGATAAGATTGTCCGTAATCATAATATGCAAGAGCTTGGTTCGGGCCAGGTGGCATGAAAACAGGAGGGAGAGGTGCCATGATTCCAGCCTCAAGCACACTGCAAGCTCAAAACAATCAGAATACTGGAGGTGCATTGACTTGCAATTCATTGTAAGGAGGTCATTTTAACAAGCAGAATTGATTTACAAGCAATAATTAATTAAAAGTTGATCTTCCAACTTTAGACTAAAGACAAGAAGGAGATGTTGAAAAATCAGAACCAATAATTCATGTGTAACCCATCCTTAATCCAAAAGTTAACATATTTAATTCAAAACTAACAGTACTTGGTTCGAAGTTAACAGCTCAAACCATACCAGAGGAATGCTATTGGTACCATATAACAAAGCCTAACAGTTGGAACACAAATAGAAGCTCCTAACTTCCCAAGGTCTCCTTGACAATGAAAATAGAGTACGCACCAAAAATTCGCTATAGAACAAAGATTTACTATTTACTGGAAAAAACAACAATGTACTAAGAGATACTTCTCAAGCACTTGGCTAAACAATGACGGCATGACCACCATTAACCACTCAGACACTCTAATAATTCACAATGATAAAGTAAAAGAGGAGAAGATTACCCTGATTGTTGGCCCCCACCTTGCATCAACTGGGTATATATGTACTCATCAATTCTTTGTTTTGCTAGTGCTACCTGTTAATCCATCAACAGAATAAATTAGAGGACTGAGCAAAACCCATAGAAAATTACTTATATTCTTTTATAAGAAAAATTAGAACCTTCTCCACTGCACTCATACCTGCAGACACCCTTCTAAGGTATGGGATTTAACCTAGTGGTATAGGCAACCCTTCCCATGACACGCTTTTTTTCATTCACAGTTTATTTTCAGAAGTGCAATTTATCTTAGGTATATTGTTCTTTAATTAGTTAATGGCGTATCTCTCTTGGAACCCATTACCACATATAGAAAACATACAGAAATAGAAAGCACGAGAGGGAGTAAAGATTAAGCAAAATGAGACATATATTTAGATTTTTTTTCTAATTGAACTTAAAAGTTAGAATTTAAAACCCAGCACCCCAACGGATTAGAATTCTAAACATGGCTAGAAAGTCAAAACTATCTCTTTTACTATTTGCTGAAACCCCAATTGAGCAACTAAACATTATAAAAAGTAATATGAGAGAGCAATAGCAGGATTGACCTGTTGAGCACTACCACCCAGGTGGACTTGCCTAAGGTTTTGTTGCCCTTTCCCACCATGAACCTGCAGAGAAACATAAATGTAAAACAGAGAACCTGGAGCATTGATTCCCTCAAAAATCAAAATAGAACCTAGTGAAAAAATTAAAATGAAACATGAAATATGATATAGAGAAAGCTACAAATTTTAAATAACCTTAATGGAACTCAGCTGGAGAAACTCCCAGCTACATTATAATTGTATTAAACTAACAGTTCACATAGTATCTCCTGTGTTAAATAAATATTTTGTACAATAACGTACTTGAGCTAAATTTCTGACACTCAAGCTTGCTTTACACTCATTTTCTTATTAACATAGTTAAGTTTTTTTGCATTACTAAGTCACTAATCTCTGCATTACCTGAATCATTCTGTGACACATCCCAATAACTGAACTGATGAGCAAAAAAAAAACAGCATCTACTATGCGTGAATCCATTAATTGAAGCAGTTTGGCCATGAATCTACATAATAATATTGTAGTCACTTCTCTTAGTCATCAAGCATCCCTAATAATTTTTTTCCTTAAATTTTTCATTCCAAGTCGAGGGAAATAATCTTAAAATACTTGGTCTGTTAACAGATATAGGCTGTATGGTGACGGCCACACTACAGGCTAAACGTTGAACAAGGATTACTGTCAACAATAAATGACGACATCTTGAGGCAAGTCATACTAGTGGAACTAGAAACCGTGCAGTCGATTCCATTATTGTATCTAGGTGCACAATTGCCCAAGACGTGAGACAAGAAAAAGGTCATAAAACTAAGGACCAACTAATCCTAATTACCCAGGTACTTCAGGATGTACTCACGAAATAAGAGACGCAATGTTTAACACCATATCAATTAATAGCTCTTCAAACTGAACTCAAGTAACAATCAAACTGTAAGGGTGAACATAATAGAAATAGCATACAAGAAATCTTACCTCGATGATTAGAAGCAGAAAAGTTCAAATAAAGTACTATACAGATGTCAAAACAAAAAACGTCAATTTTTTAAAGCTATATATGGTCACTAGAAAAACCTTTATTGCTGCTCCAGACTCCGTTCTGATACGCGAGATATTGGAGCCGCACCGGCCAATCAACCCACCAACCATCGTTTCCGAAATCATCATCTCCATAGTTACATAGTCAGCTGCAAGATTGGTTGTCCTAAAGATGTCGTTATAAGAAAATATTAAGATTTAACATGACATCAGACTGCAGCAGTTTAACAACACATTTCGATTGAAGAGAACAAATAACCTGAAGCTGGGTCCACATATTGCTGAGGAGTTCGATGCAATGCATAATTGTACGACGGACTTATGGAAATTACTTGTTTAGGAGGATTATCCCTACAAAATTCATATAGGCATATAAGCTATAGAAAAATTAAGCAATTCAAAATAAGGCCTGATAATACTGTGATTGTCTTAAATCAAATTATTGTCGAACCTTAGCTGACATCCGATATCTACTAAAGCTTTTAATACATCTGGAACCTCACCCGATAACTGTGTTGGAAGCACAAGTATCACCAAATTACAGAACATTTGTTAAAGATAAGAGAAAATGGCACATAAATGATATCTAACTTGAGAAAGTGGGAATTCTGGAAATCATTATAAACTTTTTGTACACAATGAACATTTATTAAATAGAAGAGAAAATGGCCCATGAATGCAGTTGAATGGTGCACAAATTAATTTCCTAATGAATGACTCTCAGCAATAAACTACTAAGAGTTGAAACCCATCATTCAACTTCATGCAGCGATCCTAATATTAAATATTTAATATCAACTCATTCTATCCCAAACTACCGTCAACTTGAATAAGTTTGAGATCAGTAAGAAGAAAAAAATCACCTAAACACTTCCTTAATTGTAAATTTAAATAAAGGAGTTCATCAGTTAATTCTTGCCAGCATGGTTTTTTCATGACAAACTCAAGCAAACATAAAGCAAATATACACTCAGCTCTATGTACTGAGCCCAGAAAACACTAAAAGTAGAGATTATTATTAAGTTGTATTCCCTCTATCTCAGTATTAGAGTCCAACTTGTTGTAGCCACTAGCTAAGTAGCTGCGCTGATTAAATTTTTTCTCTTACTACCGAGATTTCACATTATTAAATAAATGACTGGTTAACTTATATCTTCCATACCTCTCAATCATTTATTTCTCCACTACAATTAAATATCTAACTTACATCTGCATCTCTCTAGATTGTTGGAGTTCCAGAATTACAAACGAAAACAAAATAATAATATTCAAGCTAGAAATCAAGCAAAACAAAATTGCATGCAGTTATTAGCTTGAATGCATCAGGAAAGTTTAACTTTCTGTAGATCAATGACTAGAAAGAATAATAATAAGATTAACCAAGGCGAGCACCTGCTCACCTGTACTACTCGATCAGATTCATGAAGAGATGCGCACAAAGGCATCTGATTTTGTCCAAGAACTGTGATTGTGGCACCAGAAGAATTCCTTAAATTCTCTATATTTTGCCCAGACGCTCCTATTAAACCACCTGCCTGAGTACCAGCAATCAAAAACCTTACTGTGTTTGCAGCCACATGGCCAGCACCAATTTTCTGTGATTCCGTACTAACATGATCATCCTGGCAAAATGAAATAGGAAATCCATCAACATGAATAAAGTCTAAAAGCAACATTCAGATAGCATCTGCATCAGAAATAGGTGCTGCAATCTAGACTCCTAGAGCTGGTCTAAACAAGAGCATTGAAGTTCTATTAATTAAAAAAATTTAATTATCATATTTCAAAAAAAGCAGGCCATTTTCCTTAAGAAAGATGCAGGCCAACAGATAATATGGACTGACCCAATACACATCCATGCACACTGTGTCTTCTTCTGGAAGAGACCATGCCCTAAATATTTTACAAACCAAGTTACTTGCCAAGGTACTGACTTAGGTACTTATACCTTGTGTTTTTAATAGTGACCTTCAGAATTATTGTACGGCACTGAACCAACACTAATTGGTTTTACAGTAATGAAAGTTCACAAGTAGATCCATTCGAATACTAATACTATTTCTATATTGAATAGAAAACATAGATATTAAAATATACAAAAACTAGAATAAAAAAATCTTTTACTGCCAACCCAGTGGCTTTGTGTGCCTACTCCATGCAAGTAACTATTGTTTACAAATTAGTCAGGTTTCACAACTTGAAAAATCGTTAATGTTGACTATTTTTTTACAAAATATTGTGTATACACTCAATAATTGTTGAGTATACTGTTTTCATATGCACCATCTACATGGAAGTTATAGCAATGAAAAAATTTGCTTGCAAAGTAACATATATTCTTACCTTGAGAATCAAACAGGCTATTTGATGGAGTGCATTTTCTGCATCGGTGAACGTATTTTCACTGTCTTTGGAGCTTATGATTATAACACGCTCTTCATGTCGCTGCACATTATAGATAAGGGAAGACAAGAAATTATAACAGTTCTTTTACCAAAAAAAAATCACAATCCAGAGGACCAACATATAGATGCAGGGAGATTTAACTATCACAAAAAAACAGTATATTTAACAACAGAAGATTAGACCAGACTTTATTCAGTAGTCAAAGATTTATTATGCAGATTATTGATTCACTAACTAAGCCTGTCAATTGAACCACATGTCATGCACACTTGCTCTATCACCTTTAACGAACAATTAAAACTACCACACAGACAAACCACTTTACTGTGTTGTACTTGTACCTATCATACAAACTAAGATATAGACACAGGGAGATTTAACTACCACAAAATAACAGTACATTCAACAGCAGAAGATTAGACCAGACTTTATTCAGTAGTCAAAGATTTATTATGAAGACTGTTGATTCACTAACTAAGCCTATCAATTGAAACCACATGGCATCCACGTTTGCTCTATCACCTTTAATGAACAATTAAAGCTACTACACAGACAAACCACATTCCTGTGTGTTGTACCTATAATACAAACTAACGGAAGAACTATTTTTCTTCTGCATCTGTTAGTTTTCAAGAGAACAGAACAGAAATAAAAATATTCTATCAGTTTCCATTGTATTTATGAGGATAGCAAGGGAAAGAAAAGAACATGCCAGGTAATTTGACTACATTCGAAAAGAGTCACCTATCAAAGATTGAGAATCTTTAATAGGGAAATATGGACTATAACTATATTCACAGTTTTTAGCCATATACTAGTACTCATTAATTAATGAATTAATAAAATGAATAACTCACGAAAACAACTCAGAGTACAATGGCAATGGTTATAGCTGACCTGATAACTTCCATTCATTTCCTAAGATTTCTAACCGACGAAATACACATATTACATAGGGGGTATGGGTCAAAAGAAAAATCTTATAAAACCAGAGAACAAATAAGATTTAAAAAAAGTGAGCACTTCAATCTAAGGTATGACTCTTCTTGTCTATGTTGTAGCACTTTCTATTGTCATAATTACTTTCATGTGTGTACCATTCAGTGTATATTTGATTTCATTGATACAAGGATTCAACATTTTAAACTTTTTCAATTCTAAGCCAATTGTGTTATGGGTTTTTTATTAGGTTTTACCAGGACCGGCCACTAAATGGTATCTTGCCAACTCGCTCACATACTTATGGTACTAGGACAAGAATAACTCACGAGAAGCCTATCTTTAACACTCCCCTCCCTCAAAGTGCTTCACAAGAAGCCCATCTTTGGAGCAATGCACAACCTCAGTGTCTAAATTATTATTATTATTTTTAGGAATATTGAGGGTTAGAAGTGTTCGAAATCGAGACCTCTCCCAACCTATTCCACACAAAGAGCATGACTTAAATCATATATCATCATTACCATCCATTTACAAAAAAATAAAAATAAAACAGGAACTAGACAATTAAATAGCACTCACTACAATACAATTAACAGTATTAAATCATTCAATAAACATAAACATAAAATAACTCATCAATAAAAAACACGAACCCAAACCGAAACAAACATTTTAATAAGAAATAATTACCCCAAATTTAAAACAATAAATTAAACACGACCCGAAACCCGAAACAAACATTTCAACAAGATATAATTACCCTTAACTTAAAATAATAAAATAAACACGACCCGAAACACCAAACGGAAAAATACCGAAACAGCATCAGCAATCTTGATAGTAGCACGAGTCTCTTCTCGAATCTTCTGAATACGACTCCCTTCTTTCCCAATCACTTTCCCAATTTGTCTCGACGGTAACATTATCCTGTACACCACGTCTTGCCCCAACACCACGCGCCGTTTTGGCGGCGGTGGCAAGTCGCCGGAAGTGGATTCTCCGGCATCGTCGCGAGGACGCTTGGATCTGGCCGGATCTCCGGCCGGCGGCGCCGGAGGAATGATGGGGTTTGCAGATTGGTGCTGAGACATTGGGGGTGAGTAGTAGAAAAATGAAATATGCCGTGGCTGTATGTCGAAACAAATGTATATATTACTCGTCGTCCCATTTTTCTTATATCATTTTGATTTCTCAAAAATTAAATTAATTAATTTTAACTAATAAATTAAATATAGTATATAATAATATTTTTTTAAAATATATGATAAAATTTAACTATTCTATTTTATGAATCAATTTTTAAAATCGTAAAATTATAAATAAATATTTTTAACTTGTTAGTCAAAGTTAAAAAAAATTAATTTTAAAAAATCAAAATGAAATAAGAATTATGAGACAGAGGGAACATTATATTAATATTTTTAATTTTTTGTTATATTTTGAAAATTAAATTTTAGATATTAAGTACATTATAATTTCTAAAATAATATTTTTGAGATCGTGAAAGATTATTAATTTAAAGAGATTAGTTTACTAAATATATCCAAAAGAGATTAGTTTACTAAATATATCTTATGGTAAAAAACCTTACCCCTTTTGTTTTTTATTAAGCTAGCCGAGCGGCTTCCACTTAGTTTTCTCTAATGGAAAGTCTCAATCCCTTATTTTTTTTTTGTTTTTGTTGATTTTCCTTTAATAAAATCTATTTTTGGGTGTTTGTGTGTCTATTCTTTTGAAGTGTTTGTTTGTCTCTTATTTTGTGGTGTTTTGTTATATTTTTGTTTAGTTATATTTGGTTTATTCGATGTGGATCTTTTGATAATGATTTTGTTGATATTTTTGGGATCTAGAAAGCCCGCATCGAAGCTGGGGCGGTGATGATTATTGCAAGAGCTCACATTTCATAATCAAAGACTGTTCATCATTTGAGGGTTTCCACTTTCAGCATGTCTATAGCTGGTATCCGACATGTAGATAACTGAGGTGCCGTTCCGCTAACCTTAGTTTATGCAATTGGGGTTTCTGAACACTGGGCTAATAATGATTTTTATGTGATAAGATCAATTGTGATGTTGCCGCTTTCAGGGATGTTGGTGCAGTTTGGATCGGTTGGGATGTTTTCGATTTCGTTTTTAGTTTCAAGAATTTTTAAATTTTACGTGTTAAACGATCAGAAAACAAATCAACTAATTATTTTTAGTATGTTATTTGTTTTTCAACCTGGTTGTATCAGTAGTTGGGGATTTGTCCCAGTTGTGTTCTGTTTTATTTAATAAAAACTGCAATTTGTTAGTAAAAAAAGAGATTAATTTGCATATGTGTGATATATTGTTTCTTAAAATGATTTATTATTTATTGTTAGAAATATATTAATATGATGATGTACAAAATACTAGATAGAGTTTAGTATAGATATATATGTAATAAAATAAGTCTTTCTAGTCTCTGATTAAAGTAAATATAAATTAGAGTTTAGTTCGTCCCTGTATAGGTATCAAGAGTATTTGTACTTAGAAGATTTTCAGAAGAAATAAAACCAAAGTCTGGATGCCAATCAGAGTCTGGAAGTTGATCATGGTCTATAGACTATCAGAGTCTATAATCTGTCAGAGACTGAAGATCATCAGAGTCTATAAAACTGAAGCTGAATTTGGAAGATGATTACATTAATGGAAAGTCTTCGAAGATAAAGACAAATATATTGAAGATATGCTATGGGAAGGAAGGAGAATTATAAAAGGAAACTGTTATCTAATAATTAGGAATTCTATTCCAATTGTAATTTGATTTTCTGTTATTAGTTGATAGGCAGCTCTCTATATAAACACTCTATGTAACCTAATTTATGTGTCGAAGTTTTTAATAGCATAAAGATAGAGAAAGTTGTTGTGAGAAACACAAAGAAGCTGGTAGAGTTTGTGTACACCTTAGGAGAGTTTGTATTCATACATCAATAATACAAACAGTATTTATTCATATCTTTATGTTTGATCTTTGTTCTTAATTAAAAGTTTTAATCTACAGTGAGTTGATTTTAATCAGGCAAAAAGAGCACACAAATATTCAACCCCCCTTCTATTTGTGTAACTCTGAAAAAATTTATTTATCTCATTTAAATTTAAATTTATTTTTATAATAATAAATTTAATATTTTTTAAGGAATAAATTAAATATTATTTAATATTATATGTAGAAGTATTCTTATATAATTTTTATATTTAAAAAAAGTTTGTGTGATTTGTTTATATTTTAATTAGAATATTAATATTTAAAAACTAAATCGAATTTGTAACATGCAGAATTTAATAATATAGTATAATTAATATTTTTTAATTTAAAATAATTAAAATATTTCTTTTAGAATTTATACATACGACTTTATTATAACGGGGTTTTTTGTATTGTGTCTTTCATGATTTATAGAAATTAACATCTTAGACTATCTGTCATCCATCGATTGATAATGTCAACTATCGATTGATAATGTCATCTATCGATTGCTACTTAACTAGCCATTAAACATTTGTTCATCAATTGTTAATATCCATTGGGCAATTATCTATCGAACATTGATCCATAAATTGGTATCATGATCATTGATAAATCCTGACATCTTCATATCTTCAAATCATAACAAATATGTTTAATGTTAAAGTGATGGATTAAGAGTGCAGATAAGAAACTTGTTCTATGAAGAATTGATTACATTATCTCAGCAAAATAGTTAATATTTATAGGATTACAAGATAGCACATACATTGAACTATTATGACTTTCAATATCCTGGGAACTTGACATTCATGCAACTAGTTACATAAAAGATACATGAATAATATTAATAGTAGGTGCATGTATGAGATAAAGATTGAAACTCCAGAAGGTTCTAGCTTATACTTCTAACAACCCCCTTAAGCTAGACCGTTGTAACGCCAAGTTTTATCTTGAAGTTATTGAATACGTCATACTTCAGAGGTTTAGTAAAGATATCAGCAACTTGTTCTTCAGTCTTACAATAGTTGACAATGATCTCTTTATTCTTGACCAGGTCTCTGATGAAGTGATATTTGATTCGTATATGCTTGCTTTTTCCATGAAACACATGATCTTTACTAAGGGCAATCGCAGGATTATTGTCACAATAAATTTGTGGACAAACTTTAGAGAATTGCTTGATTTCTTCTATCACCTATTCCATCCAAAGAGCTTGACATCCTGCTAAAGCCAACGAAATATACTCCGCTTCAGTGGTTGAAAGAGCGACGACATCTTGTTTTTTAGACATCCATAATACATCAGATGATCCAATGAAGAACACATTCCCAGAAGTACTCTTGCTATCATCATAATCTCTAGCCCAGTCGCTATCGCAGAATCCTACAATATGAGTTTTGCTCATTCGTTGATAGAAAATTCTATCTATTAGAGTTCCTCGTATGTATCTCAGAATCCTTTTATCTGCATCCCAGTGAGACTTTTTCGAGCACTCCATAAACCTACTGATCAAGCTAACTCCATATGCAATGTCAGGCCTTGTTGCTATTAAATACATCAAATTCCCAACCAAGCTTCTAAATAATGTTGGATCAATATTCTTTGAATCGTCATTTTTACTCAGCTTTGTTCCAAGTGCAACATGTGTATTAACTGACTTTGCATCCTCCACTCTAAACTTTTTCATGAGATCCTTAGCATACTTTTGTTGAGAAAGAAATATATCTTCGTCATTTTGCTTTATCTCCATTCCAAGAAAGAAATGTAAAAGTCCTAAATCCATTATTTCAAATTCTTGCATCATACTCTTTTTGAAGTCTTCAATGTCCTTTGTATTGCTCCCCGTGATGATTAAATCATCAACATATAAGGAAATAATCAAGACATCACCTTTCTTGCTTTCTTTGATGTAAAAAGTGTGTTCAAATGGACATTTTTTGAAGCCATTATTTTTGAAATAACTATCAATGTGGCTGTACCATGCTCGTGGTGCTTATTTCAGTCCGTAGAGTGCCTTCTTAAGGCGACAAACTTTATTTTCTTCTCCCTTTTTGACAAAACCAGGTGGTTGATCTATGTAGACCTCTTCTTGTAAAAAACCATTAAAAAAAGATGATTTTACGTCTATTTGAAAAACATTCCAATTTTTTTGGGTAGCAAGCGCAAGTATTAATCTAATAGTTTCAAGCTGAGCTACGGGAGCAAAAACATCTTGATAATCTATACCATGTTGTTGTTTATAGCCATTCACAACTAAACGTCCTTTGTGCTTTTCAATTTCTCCTTGAGCTTTACGTTTAGTTTTATAGATCCATTTAACTCCGATGCTTTTCTTCCCAGAGGGAAGTTCCACCAAATCCCATGTTTGATTTTTGTTGAAAGCAACAATTTCTTATTTTATAGCATCAATTTCTTGTTTCATAGCTAGCCTCTATTTCACTTCTTTTTCTGCGTCTTCAAAAACAATTGGATTAGTATCCATAAACAAAGCAAAGTCTGAAAATTCTTCCTTTAACATCCTTCTAGTTTGACCATATATTTCACTTAAAGTTCTTGTTTTGCGAAGAGGTGAATCAGAACCTGATGAAGATGTTGGTGATGATTGTGGCAACACTTGATTTTGATCAGGTGGTGTTTCTTCTTCAGTTGGCTCCAATAGAGTGTTGTCAGATACCGTGGTGTTGATTTCTTTATCAATTTGCCAATCCCATTCCGCTTTCTCATCAAATATTATATCTTGACTGATGATAATCCTCTTAGTGATATGATTATACAACTTGTATGCTTTTGGATTTTCACTATAGCCAATAAAGATGCACTTTTCAAATTTATCATCAAGCTTCCCTCACTTTTCATGTGATATATAAGAGTAACATATGCTTTCGAAAATTCTCAGATGAGAGACACATGGTTTACGGCAACTCCAGGCCTCTTCTGGGGTCATTCCTTGTACTCCTTTAGTAGCAGCACGATTCAGAACATAACATGTTACTGTTACAGCTTCAGCCCAGAAAAATTGAGGTAATCTTTTTGTCTTAAGCATGCTGCGCACAAGTTCCATAATAATGCGATTTTTCTGTTCGGATACCCCATTTTGTTGAGGGCTAAACCTCACAATTAGCTGATGCCTAATGCCATTCTCCTTTAAAAAAGTCGCGGGTTCAGCACTCATATATTCGCCACCTTGGTCTGAATGTAAAACCTTCAATTGATGGCCACTTTATTTTTCAACAAGTGTTTTAAATTTCTTAAAGACTCCAAAAACTTCATACTTTTATTTAAGAAAATATATCCATATCTTCCTGCTATAGTCATCGATAAAAGTGAGGAAAAATCTATTACCTTCAAGAGAATTTACACACATTGGACCGCATAAATCAGAGTTCACTAGTTCTAATGGTAGGGATGCTCTTGTAGCCATTCCACTTGAAAAAGGATCTCGATGGTGCTTACCAAATACGTAACTTTCACAAACTTGATCTTGTCGATTAATATACGGAATCCCTCTTACCATATGCTCCTGGCAGATTTTTGATAATGTGCTGAAACTCAAATGATTGTAACGAAGATGCCACAACCATAATTTATCGGTGACAATACTTGAAAAACAGTTGAGTGTCTTGATATTTAACCTTAAAGGGAACATCTTGTTTAATGTCATTTTGATTCTTGCAACAAAAATATAAATTTTATCTCTTATTTCACATCGGTCATCCCTGAAAATCACATTGTGTTTCAAACATAGTAAACATCACGAACATAATTCATGCCTTGTTTAGTTTGAATTGGGACATTGCCACATCCTTGTACCAAGTGTCGCTTTTCATCACCTGTTTTTACATCGCATTTGACAGATTCATCAAGATTAATAAGTTTGGTTTTGTTCCCAGTCATGTGGTGGATACATCCACTATCTATGTACCAGATATTCTCCATAGAGGTCTCTTGCTCGTTGAACATAACAAGAACATATTCTTCATTTATGGAGTCAAAATTCTCATGTAAAAAACTTGACTCTTCTCTTTCATTTTTCAACCTTGAGTATCAGTCTTTTTTCAAATGACCAAATTTATGACAATAATTGCACTGAATTTGAGATTGATGGTTACCTCTTCCTCTACCTCCTTATCATCCATGACCTCTTCCTCTTTCGTTATGATAGCCTGGATTGTTTCCATGATTCGGAAATATCTTGTTTGTGTATTTCCCCTTGTGTAAAAATTTGACTAATTTCTACCTCGTCCACGAGTATTTTCCCTGCGTCCTCGTCCTCGAAAAACTTCACGGCGAAATTCTTGTGTTTGGAAAGCTTGTTCGCTTAGATTCATGGATTCCTCAATCGCAATGACGACATGCTCATAGTTCTTTGTCATGCTTCGAAGATTTTATTTCACAATTCTCTGATTTGGAAGATTTTCTCCATTAATTTTCAGTTGATTAGAGATAAAAACAACTCAATTAAAGTAGTCTTGAACAGATTCTCCTTCCTTCATTTGAAGCAAATCAAATTCTCCTCATAAAACTTGTAGCCTTACCATTTTTACCTTTTCTTCTCCCTTGTATGCTGTATTGAGAATATCCCAGGCTTGTTTTGATGTAGTTGTTGCTGAAATTCGTTCAAAAATTACTTCGTCTACTGATTGATAAATGAAGTATAATGCCTTTTTGTCCTTGCGACTTTCCTTTAAAGTTGTCAATTTTTGTTGATTGAGTGTTGTTTGATCTACTAGATCATTGTAACCATTCTCAACAATTTCCCAGAAATCTTGGTAGCCAAAAAAAGATACATTGAACTATTATGGCTTTCAATATCCTGTGAACTTGACATTCATGTAACTAGTTGCATAAAAGATACATGAATAATATTAATAGTAGGTGCATGTATGAGATAAAGATTGAAACTCCATAAGGTTCTCGTTTATACTTCTAACATAAAGACGGGGATCCAGTTTCTATTACTTGCTAACTCTGTTTGTCATTGCCAACTTTGAACATATCATTTTCTTATTAGGCAAGCCTCTTTTCTGGTCGCCATATGTACTGGGGTTCGCGTATTAAAAACTTACTTGTACGATTGCCATGGCTTGGGGGATTAACAAGATTTACAACCAACTCACACTCGCTATCTCTCATTTGTTACGTATGTCATTTTTAGGAATTTGCTATACCATGGATGAAAGACTTCAACCTCTATACCATTTTTGGTATGCTATTAAGTCAATGTGTTATTTTTGAAACAGAGCCCTAATAACCAAAACACTCCATTCTAGTCTACAGTGATTTACATCCACTGTTGCGGCTTCATATTTTGTTTAATTATTATTCGTCTATTTATTTATTTATTTATTTATGATTGTTTTTATTTATGTATTTTTGAAATTGTCCAAGGCATGATAAAGTGAAAGCAATAAGATATTATGACCGATGATGTATACATGTATATATTATAATCATGCGAAATACGAGATAACTAATATTTAAGTAAATTGATTTTTTATTTATATTTTTATTGATATATAATATAAAATTTTATAATATTAAGAATTTATATTAATATTATATATTCTTTTCATTTATATAAATTTATTCTATTTATATTTTTCATATTTTAATCAGAATATTAATATTTAAAAGCTAAATCAAATTTGTAACATGAAGACTTTAATAATATAGTATAAAATGATATTTTTTAATTCAAAATATTTAAAATAATGTTTTTTTTAACATTTATACATATGACTTTATTATAATGGGGTTTATTGTATTGTGTCTTTCACGATTGATAATTCTTATGATTTATAGAAATTAACATCTCAGACTCCATCGATTGATACTCCCATCCATGATTTGATCTTCTACTAAAGTATTCTAATCACAAAAAGGGTCGATTCATGCTATCAACTAAAATTTTAAAAACCTAACAAACAAAAAAATACATTAATTATTTTATATAAATATAATAAAATATTGTTCTTTTTCTTCTCAACTTATTATTTATTATTAAAATTATTAGAAATTAGAATTTATTATTATTGATGAAATACTCATACCTAATCGTCCCTAGCTGGTCTGTCCAAGGCATGGCAAAGCGAAACCAAAAAAACATGAAAAAGCAGGAGCTAATAATTGTGGCTGCTGAGGTACATGTATATCCATATCTATATCTATGTATGTATGCATATTATTATAGCTTAGTCTCACACATCTTTTATGCTGCTGTTTTGAGTTGCAGAAATCCATTGATGAGGAAGATGCTACATTACACCAACAGCCAAGAAACCGAGGGGTGCTGCCACTTACGTATGTGTTTCCTCCATTTTTCTTTTGGTACCTTTGTTTTTCTCCATTAAAAATAGCCCTTTTTCTCTAATTTACGTGCACAAGATGCTTTAACTTTGAGTTCATAAGTGCCTCGTGGTTTTAATACATACCTCAATAGATTGAGTAATTTAACTCAGCAGGTAATTTTAAACTTCTTTGGTTTTTTTTTTGTGGAATTATGTTATCACATTGTCAAGAATTGATGATTCTTTTATAAATTTATGCAATGGAGTTCGAGTGGAAGAGAGCAAATTATATCCTATATATAATAAGAGTAAGAGAGATAGAGTACGGGCGATAGCAACATATTTAAATCTAATATTATAATTATTATAATATCATATTATATCCTAAATATAAAAAAAATCCAAATACTACCTAAATTTAAAGAAGGATTTCTAACAAATATATAATATTACATAATTTTCATAAACAAAACTTTAATAAAAATTCTTTGATAATAAATACGATCTTTATCAATTATTTAATAAACCTATAGTCATGAGAAGTAACTTGGTTTGTTTGATCTGATAAACCAAAACAAGCTCATGTACTATTAAAACTTCTTTTTATCAAGATTAAAAATTTATTTTTTATATTATAAAATTTAAATACTAATAATTTTTTTAATAAAAATTTAAATAAATAAAAAATAATAGATAAATACTAATACTAAATTAATAAATAAATATAAATAAGAGTCCGTGTTTTGAACGGGTTTAAATCTAGTATATATTAATTCATTCAAGATAAGATTGACTACATTCACATTTGTTTATATATACTATAAAACAACTAAACATATATTTATGGCCTATTACTATATATGATACCCTTAAAACTATAACTAGTCATATTCACCAATACTTTATGTAGTTTTCTGTATATTTGAGTAAGAAATAGTGAAGATAAAACAACTAAACAGAGAGATATAGCAGATTAGAGGTAGAAGTAGAGACATGGAGATTGAGAACAAGAATGTAGAGAGAGAATTCTTGCAAAGAGAGAGAGAGAATTCTTGCAAAGAGAGAATTCTTGCGGAGAGAGAGAATTCTTGCTTACTTCAAAGACATAAAAACTAAGAGCAAGTCCAACAATGTCTTAAAATATTGTCCTAAGCAAAAATTTAAGGCACTTTGAGCAAATGAATGCTCCAACAATGTTCTAGTGTTGTCCTAAAATATAGGACATCAATCACAAGCCTTATTTCATTTCATATTTATCAATAAAATATTCATTTCCCTCATTTTTTTATACTTCATTTCCCTCTTATATAAATGTAATTCAAATATATTATTATTTTATTAATAGGATATAAGAATATGACAAGTTGTTGGAGTTGATGTATGTGCATTAGGCATGAGCATGGTGCGGTTTTGACCCAAACCGCACCGAAACCATTTAGGTGTAATTTTAAAATTTAGAAACCAAAACCTAACCAAAAATAATTGGTTCGGTTTTAAAAAGTGCAGTTCGGTTTCGGTTTTGATTTTAAAAGTGATATCTATTTTATTATATTTATACATAATTTATGATTTGAAAAAATAAATAAAATCAAAATATTTTGAAAAATATTTCCTAACATGTTTGCTTCTTCGGAAGCAAACATGTAAATCATACACATTATAAAATAACAATACATTAGTTAAATATATTTATTGATCACAAAATAGTAACATAAGTACTGCATTTGAGATTTTTCTAGTAAAAATTGTAAACACTGCATCAAAATATATATAATCATTTTAACATATATACTTTATTTGAAATTTCCCATTATATAATCATTTTATTACATCTTGCTGACTTACAAACTTGCATTCTTTATTTATAATTTATGTGTAAATAATTATAGATATATAATTTATATAATTATTTATATATATAATATTATAAATATTATTGCGGTTCGGTTCGGTTCCTATTCGGTTTAAAAAAATTTAGAAACCAAACCGAAACCAAAATATTGGTGCGGTTTTTATTCGATTCGGTTTTTAATCGGTTTAAAATTTTTCAGTTCATTTTCGTGTTGTTTTCAGTTCGGTTTCGTTTTTGGTTCGGTTTTGCTCATCCCTAACGTGTATAGTGTCCTAAATCACTAGTACATTATATTTTATTATATTTATAAAACATCTTGTAGGACATTATTTGACATGCTCTTGGGAAGAGATGGGAAAAAGTAAGCAACAAGAGACTAGTCTCATATTTTTTATGCTGCTGTGAATTTCAGAATGTCCCCCTTTAGGATGGTATAATTAAAAATTGTCATGCACGCATCTTTACTAAGAACAATCTATGATGTTTTGTTTTTTAAGAAGAATTGTGGGTTCAGTCCAGAGCTTTGCCTCATTTTGTTTGCTGCTGTTGTGAAATCCAGGAATCCATTTCCCAGAGGTCCTCTGCAGAGCGCAAAGTGGTTCTGCTAGTGGGGAAGATTCTTTAGACCAACCAGTCAAGAAAGTGAGGGGTTCGGTATGTGTTTCTTCCATTTTTCTTTGGGAACTTTGTTTTATCTTTTGTCTTTTTCTATGTCGCTCATGCTCTCTTTCACAAAAGTACTTGCTATTGTTTATTATTCACATGAGCCATTTGAAAAATTCAGGTTTTTAGTGAACCAAGGGGAACTAGGAGGTATTTGAATTTTCGTTGGACGTTTATTAGGACGCGCCGGATGAAACTATGTTCATGCAAACGTGCACGTACTCGATGGATAGATAAGAAATGGTCCACAAATTCATTTTCGTAAATCAAACCAAGACAGTGATGTGAAGAGTAGCGTGATTTCTGTGAGGCCATTGTTGTCTATGCTTGTTGCTGCTCCCTCATAAGTTATTTGTGACAGCCACTTTGCCAGTATAAATTCATTAATTTAAGTGTAAGATCTATCTTTGGGGTCTCCAATTCCTCTTTTAATTGTCTTTGTCCCATTCAAGGATCGTGTGTATGCTATTATTGTTGGAAATTAATATAAACTTGTTTTATTTGTTTTCATTGTTTTATTTATTTATGTTTTGTGGTTCGAATAATGGTTGTTGTTAAGCCGTGCTGTTAGCTTTAGACTAAGTCTTCCAGCGTTTTTAGGAGAGTCATGGGATGATAGGGGTGTTGGAGATTTTCCAGGAGATAGTTAATGGTTACAGCCACCTTAGTTGGATTATTTCCTTATATATATGTATGTACTCAGTTCAGTTTAAAAAGAGAGAATAACACAACTCATTCCAGTACTTACAGACTTTGAGTATTAGGTCATTGTGTGTGTGCGTAAACAGTTTATATAAGAGTTTATTCTCTACATTTGGTATCAGAGCCCGAGGGGAGGGGGAGTATCAAGGCTTAACAGCCTTCCCTCCGATCCTTGAGGAAGGCAATACTGATGGTTCGTTGTTGTTGGGGCTTTGGCAAGATAAAGGCTGCCGTTTGAAGGTCCTGGTGTTGGGTCTTCGAGGGAGGATTCTACGAAGATGAAAAGATATGTTGCGGCCAAGGAGAAGATCAAATCCTGGACTGCAGTTCGAGTTGGAGAGAAGAGTGAGATGGGTTCAGTATGGGCTGCTCCTTTCTCAAGCTATTATAGGTGATTATGTGCACCATGGGGAGAGAAGTGCTCCTAATTTTTCAAGAAATAAATCAAAGAATAGATGTTGATGAGAAGTGCATCAACAAATAAAATAATGTGTGATTTGGTGAGAAGTGCATCAAGACATGATGGTGGTGAGAAGTGCATCACACAGACGAAGAGAAGTGCTTCGTAAATTTCTCCTTGCTGATTCCATACGGGCTGGAAGGACTGCATCAGACAAGTTTATATTAAGGGGGAGATTGTTGGAAATTAATATAAACTTGTTTTATTTGTTTTCATTGTTTTATTTATTTATGTTTTGTGGTTCGAATAATGGCTGTTGTTAAGCCGTGCTGTTAGCTTTAGACTAAGTCTTCCGGCGTTTTTAGGAGAGTCATGGGATGATAGGGGTGTTGGAGATTTTCCAGGAGATAGTTGCATGGTTACAGCCACCTTAGTTGGATTATTTCCTTATATATATGTATGTACTCAGTTCAGTTTAAAAAGAGAGAATAACGCAACTCATTCCGGTACTTACAGACTTTGAGTATTAGGTCATTGTGTGTGTGCGTAAACAGTTTATATAAGAGTTTATTCTCTACAATTATTGTAAATGATTATGTTCTTGGTTGTGGAGATTCATGAAAGCCCGTTTCGACCACCTGTCAAGAAATTGCAGGGCACACATTTCTTTCTTTTTCAATGTCTCATCTGGAGGCTTATTCCTCTCCGCGACTGGGCAATTTTCTTCTTTTTATATAGCAGTAAATAGAGAGTACTAAGCAAAATGCACAGGTAGGTCTTGTTACACAATCGACTATAATTACTGTTCATAATACAGTTTGCCAGTTTGCTCTTTCTACTCAATTTTCGAGCCCTTGGTACGGTTAAACGATCCTCGTCGGATAATTCTCCAACTTTTCATTTTTTAGCATGAAGTAATTATGGTTCTTTAAGTTCGATCACCTAGTTAAATAAGCAATCTACCCTCTTTTTTGATGGCGAAATTGAGAAATTTCAAAGTTTGAATATTCATTCCATGCTCCAACATACAATATCCCAGAGAAACATGTGACACTTACCGAGGGAGCTCCATGTAGTGTTTTCACAGAGCATATATTTTCACAATAAGCAATCTACCCTCTTTTTTGTAGGTACAAAATATTTGGACTTGCTCGTAAAAGGGTTTAGAAGGTTAGTCAAGTCTCTTTAATACCCTAATTATCTATATTATGCTAATAGTATTTTTTCTCACTCATCCATGAGGTACATTTGGTAGAATATTAGGGGGATTTGCTACAAACAAAATGCATACGTGACTAACATTATGTAATTATCTATAAAAAAAAACCCTTCAGCTTATGCACGAAAACAAATCTTATAATAACCGATCAACAGAATAGCCATAAAAGTCATCATTATTGTAAACTAACGTTGACATTATCTTCTATTAGTCTAGCTATAAAATTGATATTTGATAAACTTCGACACGACAAATTAAGACGACCAATGCTCAAGCTTTATAGAATAATATAAACAATGTTTTAATGTAACAAAAAAAAAGAAGTAAATAATATTTCAACTCGGCAATATAGTTTCCATCAGCGTATAACTGGCAGGAGGACGCCTTCTTTCAAGCAAGTATATCACATCGACTTGTGTTTTTTGACCAAGCAAGTGTTAGCGAGGATTGGCTCTCATGTTACTGGTTATCATAGATTCATAGGATTCTAGGATTTGTGCTGCATGTGAATGAATTTCTCATAAAATCTGGTGTCTCCACATCGAGGAGAGAAAGAAGAATTATCTTAAATATAAGCATCCACATAACTATTGATATATAAATCTATTAGTATGAGCGATTTTGGGAGAACAACAAATTCGTGCGGGCTCTGGCAACGGGGCAAAGCGGATAATATCATATTAACGTGGAGTTAATGTTGCTGCGTGGCCGAACAAGTGGTATTAGAGCTGAAAATTAAGAAGTTGATCCTGGGGTAGCGAGCAGCAGTTGAGATGGTGTGGGATGTTCAACAAGAACTACGGGCTGCTGTCGAAAGTCTTCCTGCCATAGTGGTGGTCAGACGGCATGTCCTGGAAGTACAGTTCAAGATTTCCACGAATTTTGGCAAGTTTCACAATTTCATAAAACAAAAATAATATCCATAAGGGATCTCTGAAACAAGATCTATTTTAGGGTCATAGTTGGTTGGTCCCTGTTATCTTGTAAGGAGAGCCTAGAATTTTACACTTCTTTGGGTACTCTAGCTAAAGAGAGAAGGACAAGACTTTGCTAAAAAAACTCTACGAATAGTAGGAATAAATATTCTCGTAAGTGAGTCTGCATGCTAAGTTTGAATCACCTAAACAAAGCCGGTTACCACAAAATGAAGATAACGAGATGTATACATTATAATAATAAGATCTTATGTCCTTACCAAACAAATGAAACATTCAACATCTTCTAATAAACCAAATGTACCTTCAACATTTTCTCTAATTAAGCCTCATTTTTTTCTGACTCGGCTATGAAAAAGAACAAATAAAGCTGCATAAAAAAATATTGTTTTGGTTGTTGCATGAGTCTTTTACACTCTATGCAACTTTTATTTCAGTTTTTTCAAGAAAATTTAGGTGCAAATTTGGTAACTTAATTAGTCATCAAGAACTATTATCTCAGTGTTCGGAGAAGCACTCTGTCTTTTTCTTGACTTGTGATGCGACCATTCATCCCAAACAGTTTCACCTTTATAATCAAATGTAGTTGCAGCTGGATACTCCTCGGTGAAACCTTCTCCTATCCAGACCCTTCTCGCCCTCTTTGAACGCTTCCGTTTGCATGGATTTCCAGGATTCGGACTAGTCTGACCCTCAGCTACAGACTTCTTTTCACCAGTACTGTTTTCTTGCTCCCATGCATTGTTTTTAATCATATGCCAATTACATCTAATATATTCCTTGGCCACCAATAGAGCTGGACCCCTGTATTTAGGAACGATTCGCTCAGGTGAATCAAGATTCTTTGACAGTTCCGGCAAGACCGGGGATGAGGGTGTTGCCGACAGAGGATTTCTCTCTTTTTTGGAAAGATTGGTTACTCCATCGTCCACCATATTTCTTCACTCTACATATATAAACTGACATTGTAAGTATATCATTGATATAAACAACTATAAACTTTAAAAGAGCACAATTATATAGCCACAAACATTTACATTTTGGCCACATCCTTTACCAATTATGATTCAGATCCATGTTCCTCATATGATTTCCAATGTATGTCAATCACCAAAGAGGTTCTGCTACCACACTTATTTTGACTCTAAAAAGTAACTCTTTGGTGATATTATAAACAAAATTTATAAAGAAAAAAGAATGTAGGAGTGAAATGAATGAAAATGGAGTCTAAATTTTTTATAGTTATTGTAGTGAAAATGGTGAAAAAATAAAATGGAGCATTCTTTCCCAAAACATGTGGGTTAAAATTCTACTTCAAATAATTTGGTGAAAATTAGAAACATTTTCCCTGAACTCACCAAAATAAGGATACAAATTTCATTCCCCCCTTCTATTCCATCAAAATGAACACAACTTTTATAGAATGAAACTAGAGAGAATGAAATGAGATTTATACATATATTTTGGGAGATTATTTATAATACTTATTCCTTCATTTCTTTCCAAGCAATTTGAACTAAAACTCTATCCCACCATTTTTCAAAGAAATGCTACATTCCCTTGCATCATTTTCCCTATCCTCCTCCTTCATCAGTTTCCATAGAAAATTTTTACTCTCTTCAATATTCTTTCTCCCTTCACCCATGGTATTACTCCAATAGAAACCAACTTTGACTAAAATTTAGAAACCAACCTTATCCCTCCATTTTTAATTTGATTTTTTTGGTCAATTGATGAACTGTTTTTCAAATCTAACTTCACTATATTTTTTCCATCTCTCAACGATCAGTTTGCATACCATATGTGCTATATTGCGGTGACTTCAAAATTAATTAAAAATTTATATTACATCTATTACTAGATCAAAATGAAATCACTAATTTATATTAGATAAATCACAAATTTGTACTATAAAAATCACTAATTTGTATTATAAGAATCACCAAAGTCATCAATTTTGTTAAATAAATACATATGGAGGTCGCCGAAAAAATGAAAGTCGTCGAATTATAACACATATGGTATGTAAACCGATCGTTGAGAAATTTAGAAAAATATGGTAAAGTTATATTTGAAAATAAGTTCGCCAATTAACGGAAAAATCAAATTAAAAATAAAAGGGATTAAGTGAGGTTGTGTGTGAAGGTGTATTTGATTTAAGTGTAGGTGCCCCTGCGGGGCCACTAGATTAGATTGAATATATGGTTTATGGTAGTTTCTAGTTTCTAAGTTTGACTTAGTTTCTATTTAAGCATTTGCATATATATATATATATATATATATATATATATATATATATATATATATATATATATATATATATATATATATATATATATATATATATATATATATATATACATACATATACATATATGGTCTTGCTCCAATGAGAATCCCAACTATTATGAGATATGAGATATAATCCTACCCATTCATTTATACGCCTTATCTTCATCTCTCACCATCCATTAATCTTATAACCATTTTTATCTCCCATTATCATCTTCTTTATATTTCAACCATCACCTCTAGCCACCACCTCCGGCCACAATCTCCGACCACCTCCGACGACCACCACCATTAAATCACCAACATCATATAGAAATCACAGTAGGTAAAATAAAATCACCAGCAATGAACAAGAATCAACACAATCAATCAATAAAACCACCACCTCACTACTGCCATATTCAACCATCACCTCCAACAACCACCAACAAAACTTCAAGATCAATACCGAAATCATTAGATCTAAACAAAAACCAACACAATCAAACAAAAATATTCAAACCTACTACACCGCTACCACTAATTATCACAATTACCGCCTTCACCACCATTACTCTTCCACCACCATCTTTATCATCTATAGATCATCCCTCTTTATATAATCACCAATGCGAAACTCGAAATCACTAGAAAATCAATACAAATTAACAAAAAAAAATCATAAAAATCACTAGATCTTCACGAAAAATCACCATCAACAGGATTTTTAGATCTAAAAATACAAATTGTGTAAGTTATAGATTTGATGATTGTCATGGTTTATTGGTTGTGAACTATATTCGAAGGTAGCCCAGAGAGACAGAGAAATTTTTGCCAGAATTAATGGTGGTCGGAGATGGGAGTGGCCGAAATTTATTGAACGAGGTGAAGGTTGAGTTTAGTTGTTGTGGTGGTGGTTGGAGGTGGTGGTGTTGAGTGGAGGAGGAAGAAGGAGTGAGATAGTGATGAGAGATAAGATGTAAATGAATGGAATATATTAAAAGTAATTTTAGAAATATGTGATTGAGATTAAATCTCATATTTCATATTAATAAGAGTTCTCATTTGAGCAATACCATGTATATATATATAAAGAGAGAGAGCTACTCTAATGAGAATGATCTTATAATGAGAACTAAAAACTCAGCACATAATCACCAAATTTAAATACAAATCACTAAAATTTAAACATACATATTATATTTATATACAATATTGTATCACCTCCCGTACCCATCATCGCCATAACACACCACCAACACTGCCTTTATCAGTCTATCACATTATTGTCACCGCTCCATCAACACCACTAAACACAACGTTATCACCAATTCCATCATAACACACCACACTACACTACCACCACCACATCACTTAAATAATTACTAAATTGAAATTTAAAAAGCATACAAATTTAAATTATCACATCACCGCAAGGATTAGTGGATCATCGTCCGTAGAATCACCGAATTCAAAATCAAATTATGAAAAAATAAACTCGAATCACCAAATTTCATATACAAATCAACAAATTTTCTAGAATAGTTTTCCCAATAATTTTTAAATCTACCACTGATTCTAATGATTTTTATAGCACATCGTCTTCATCAGAGCTTTAATACTAGTATGTTAAGCGTCCAAAAAGGAAGAATGAAATGAATAGATGATGTTGTATGTATGTATGTATAACATTAGAGAACAATGGTGATCGAATTTATGAGTGAATATTGTTGATGCTGATTGATTGAAGGTAATGTAATAGAAGATAAGAGAGATGAAGGTGAACGGTGGTGGAGCAAGTAGTCAGTAGTAAAGAGAGAGAATTAAAAGACAGTGTTTTAATTGAGTGACTAAGATTCAATTTGATTTAAAAAGTTTAAGGACTGTTAAAGGCTGAGATTAGATCTAAGTTCTAATTATAAGAGTGGTTCTCATTTGAGCACACACACACACACACACACACACACACATATATATATATATATATGCACACTATGATATTTTAAATTTTTATTATAGTTTAAAAGGATTCCGTCCATAAAAATATGGGGAAAGGGTAATACATACCATGTATACGTGATACTTTTTTTTAAAGGAAAACATGATATATTATTTATACACAAAATAATTTATATAAATACATACATGAGCATAGTTTAAAATAAATACACACGTACATGAGCGTAGTTTATGTATAGTAAATATGTTTGGAAAAGGTTCATATACAGGCGCACAACTAGAGGATAATATAGTAAAATTTTAAATTGCATAATAAAATTAAATAATATTGTATGAAAATAGTTGAAAAATAATCTTAAAAAATTTTCAGTACTAATAACAAATTTAATTTTTTAAATAAATTGTAGTAAGTAATAGAGACTTAATTGTGCCATTAAAGTAATATTTTTTAATCCCTAACAAAAAATATTTCATAATCAAACAACATACAAGCAATTCAAAATCATAATCAAATAACATCCACATGTGTAACACTAAAATTATAAAAAACATATATGTTAAACAACATATGTGCACCTAATAATAAAAAAAGAGAAAAAATAACAAATATAACAAATTTTTGTTATCTAAAACATATAAATATATTTATAAAAATGTGTAAACATATATTATAAATTATTTAAATTATAATATTTATTAAATTTTATCTTAAAATATAGTAAATACAACTAATAACTTGTAAACACCAAAATAGAAGTCAGGCACGTCAAATGAAATTATTGATATTACGAGTTTACTCGACTACCGTTAAAGTGATCGGACAATTATATAAACTTATTATATGTGTTTGGTTTCTCAATTGTTTTCAAAAATATTTAAAGACATGAGAGATTGGCCAACCACCACCTAAATGTATAGTTGTACCGAAAGAGTGTATGTAATTATGATTATAAAATATAATAAAATTATGCTGTAACACATCAATGAAAATAAAATCTAAAATCATACCTTTGTATATTATGAACCGAAACCTTTTAAAAGCACACCAACACCTTGACACAATTGAGAGAGTTAAAATCAGCTATAGAAAACTTAGAAGATGGTGATTTTCCATGTGACGAACTAGAGTAAAAAATAAAAATGCTGATGTGATTATATAATAGATATAGTACCTGAGCGAAAAATGTAAAATTTATAAATATTCGTACATATCTTAAGTTAAGATTCATTTTAATATAATCTCTTTCTTTAATTTCTTATTTTGAAAATTCATTAAGTTTTCATTTATAGAAAATTGTAATAAACAATTATAAAAACCGAATACAATATGTTTCTTGGACCCACGATACATTTCATGTTGTAGGAAATGAAATCTAAAATATGCAATATGCATTATAACAGTATGAAAATCCATCCTTATTGTGTTCAATGTTAAACGAATATTTACACAAATTTGGGATTTAATTTTGGCACCGTAGGTTTTCTTGTTGGGCCACAATGGTATTGATAAGACTCTCAATTTTTTTATAATTCATAATATATATAAAGAAAATGGAGACCCCTTTTTATTTAAGACATCATATATGATATATATATGTACTTTTAGGAGAACTTTACAACATATCTTGCGTTAGTCTCCGACATCTTCAATAAAAAAACATCTTTCATATAAAATTTTCCTATATATATATAGACACACACATAAATATAGTTAAAAAAATTGAACCTCATGCAATTTCATGAGGTCAACCACATGGACTTTCTCTCCCTCACTTACAAGATTTCCACCTAACATGATCAACAAAATTAATGTATGAAAACATATCATATACAATATCTTTTTAATTTGAGCAATATCCTAATTTATTTCAATATCCCCTCTTTGAATATGAAGATGGTAAATAAACCTGTTTTCTTTTTCTTCATCATAATCTTTTCGGCTTTCCTCATTGTTTTAGCACACCTGCCAGACAAGATTTTTTTCTCAGATGGGTTTATTTTCTCTTTTTCCTTTATAAATTAGCCCACAAAATCTTTGTAAATTAGCCCACAAACTCTTATAAGCTTTTCTCACGAGTAATATTTGTTAAATTTATATATTTTATTATTTCAAACAAATAAAATATTTCAATTTTTTAGTTTGTTTCAAAAGAATGAAAATATATATTTTATTTTAAGTTTGAGACCTTTTAAATTTTAACTTGTTCAATTATATTTCTGAACTAAGACTCTTTAGTCTCGTTGAGGTTTCTAAGTTTGATGAATATGGAAAGAAGGGTCTCCACAATGTTTTTAGAAATACAACCCAAAATTAGTCTCATACATATATAAATAAGTTTATGGGCAATGATTAACATTGATTTCAATATGTTTCCCTGTAATACACGAGTGAGATGAATGTCGTGCAACACTGGAAGTTGATTGTCATGAGTCCGTGTGTATGTAGGAGTGAAAATTCAACTTTAGCGTAATTATTAAGTTTGTGCCATGACTTTTATGCAGATAAATTATCTTGATTTTTATATGTTAAATTTTGTTTCTTTCCCTATTATCATATAAGACATCATGCATATATTTTTACCAAGTTGATATAATTTGCTCAATATTTTGTCTACCCAATGTGACTATATACATATCTCTAATATTCTAAAGTTGAATTTTGTGTATTAGATAAATTTATATCTATGTACGGAGATTGAGCTATAATAATAATTATTATTTTATTTGTGAAGATGCGTTTGAAACTTGTTTGATAATATGCATGAATGAGATATGATATCATTTGAGAACCATCCTTAATATATGTGTGTAGTCGTTAGTCAACCTTTTGTATGTATCATTGAATGATTGGTGGATATCGGTACAACTCGTTATATATATCTTCCTTTTTAGGGTGTTTGGGATAAATAGGGCTCCCAGTTTTTCAAAGAAGTAGGATCGGGACATGGTATTTTTTGTTGGTTTTAATGGTGCTGCATATAGACTCATTTTTAAAGTTGTAAATGGTTTTGGTTTATATTAGGAATAAAGAAATGTTGAATTTTTTTAGTGTATATTTCTTAAGAAAGTGACTAGACAACCATGTTTGCCTTATGCATCTTCTTTGTCTATATCACGTCATAATGTTACATCTTGTGACACTCTTGAGCCTGTAGGAGTAAAAGTGCTATATGATTGAGAGAAGTTTTGAATCTAATTTTGTTATTAATTTTTTAATTGAGAAATAATTTTTAGGTGAGAGGAGATAAAAGCTTTCATTCTTGAGGAAGATCCCGAAACTTATGACGAGGCTATGAAATCATTTATGGATTTAGGTAAGCACCCAAAGACCAGTATGAAAAATTTCATAAACCATCACCTCTAATGGCTTTCAAGTAAATGATTTCGATGCTTGTTCTTATTCTAAATTTGATCAATTTAGTTGTATGATCATATTTTTATATATGGATGATGTGTTAATATTTGGTACAATATAAATGTTGTTAACACAAGTAAGGCCTTCCTAAATTCTTGCTTTGATATGAAGGGCTTATGAGAGGTATGTGATTTTTGGCATAAAAATTACTAGAAATTCATGGGTTGTCTTAAATTAGTCTCATTATGTTGAGAAGATTTTAAAAAAAATTTAGTGTTTACTAGTTTTCACATCCCATACTCTTGTAGGATTTCTTCCTTATGCTCACAACTTCAAGTAAATATATTTTTTTCACACCCACAAACTCTCGATCTTCTAGGATTTTTCTCGTATCCACCACCTATGGTGAATATATTTTTTCTTACACCCACGGACTCTTATAGGATTTTTTTTCCGCATAACATCTAATATAATTTTTTTCCCCACCCACAATCTGGTGAAGGATTATTTTTCTTTATCATACTTATGAATTCTTTTAGGAATTTTATCTGACCGAACTCTCACAATTTTTTTTTGTTTTTCCCTCTCTATGATTGTTTTCTCATTCATCAAATAAACTAACCTGGCAAGTAATCCAATTTGGCTCTGATGCCATGAACAATATTGATAAAAGTTTATTTATGTTATTAAATTATAATCAATCACCCCGTAATCTAAATTTGAAGGAATATATGTCCGATATTACAATATTATTACTTATGGCAAATAGCTAATTAAAGTATAATATAAATATGTTTCCTAATAGGTATATATCATAATTGAAACTTAATTCTTGGATTTGTTTCTCTTTGGGGCTAAATATTGAATTTTTAAAACATCAATGAAACTAATTTGCCGTAGAGCTAGTTTGAGTTTTTAAGACCTTCTCTTTTGATAAAAATATTAGGCCTAATCTAAGCTTAAAGCTCATTAGATCAGACTCTTTGGGGTCTCTAATGCCTCGCTAAGATCGGAACTTCAATTTTCATGTTATTGGATCTAAGAGAAATGGAATTTAATATTTTGGAAATGATTTTTTTTGCTAAAGTAAGAAGTTGGGGAACTTTATTAGGCAAACAAGAGTGTTATTCTCAAGGCAAGAAGTCGGGAGACTTTGTTAGGCAAAAAATAGTGTTATGCCCAAGGGAAGCCTGCGGGGTCTTCGTACCCTCTGCGACACCGCGGAACGTGTTTATGAGTCGGGCCAATTTATTTGAATTTTACTAATCAGACTCAGAAAATATATACTATTTTAATATTACTATTAATTGTTTTAATTTGTTTTATATGTAACTCCGTTATTTTGTTTTGTAGTAATTAAACTAATAGCACCTTGAAAGTTGGAACACCAATTTTTTTATCTGGGTTGTATCGAATCAAACAAGGCTCTAGTGGTAAAAAGGTAAAATTGGTGTTTTGCAGGAATTGGAGGTTTGTTCCGAAGGAATAAAACTACTAACTGTCCTGTGAACTTTCAGTCTCTAAATCATCTAACAGAGTACAATGCAGCGAAACCCGCCATGTCTTGCTTTGCTAAAAGCCTTCGCATCGCAAACTTCAACAAGAAAGAGTATTGGTTATTTTGTTTTGACCTTCATCTTTGTTACCTACAAGTCTACAACCAATTTTTAGATCGGGTAATGAATACATAGCCATTTAAATTGCTTTAAAAATCTATGACTTTAGCTCAACTTTCTTTGGAGCTTTTAAAGGGACATAAAATTATTACTAGAACGTGAACACAAATTCCGTTACGCATCAGGTTCTTAAGACTTCAGCTGCGAGCTGCAAGCTGTAGGAACTTTCTTCTAAACGTTTCCTGTATAACTGAACTTTGATAACAGGTCTTTCAGATTTACTTTACTCAAATACTTCTAATACACATTTTCTCTCTTATCTAACAGAACGAAAGAGAAATATGTAAGGTTTAATTGGGATCTGTTCGATGCTCATTAATACAATATCTCAGAGAAACCTGTGACATTTACTGAGGGTGCTTCATACAGTGTTATCATTCTTGCCGGGCTTGGAGTAGATGCTCTTGCAGCTTATGCTGTTTTTCACAGAGCTTATATTTTCATCAAAAGAGTAAGACTTAGCTTATCTGTAATTTAACTGATCCTTGGAAAAATATATATTTCAGGATTGAGGATTATATCCGTATTCATTTCCTAAAATTGGGAACGCCTTTATACATTGGTACAAGGTCTTTGGAATAACTCTTAAAAGGGTTCAGAAAGACAGTCAGATCCTTTAATACCCTAATTATTTATATTACGCCGATAGTACTACAAAGCAAAAATGCAAAGGCAACAAACATTACTTATGTATACAAAAATACCTTCATCATATGCATAAATACATTGTAATAATAACCCGTCACCAGGATAGCCATAAAAGTCATCATCGTTAATTATAAACTAATGTTGACATTAATTATTTTCTATTAGTCTTGCCCTAATTTGAGACCTCAAGCTAATGGTTGCCCAAAGTGATGGATGGTACACAATGAACACTTAGCTTTGTAATTAATCAAAAAACAAAATAAAAATACTTATAATAGATAAATTGTATCATTATTGAATCCTGATATAATATTAATTATGAAATAATCATATAGTATCATTAAGACTAAAATGAAACCCTTAACTTGCATTTATATATTCCTTAGTCGATAAACTTAAGGCTCTTTTAATCAATGAAAACCCCCAGAGTATTTCTTTTAAAAAAGAAATTGTGACATAAATTTTTCTTTCTTTTCAAAATAGTTTCAACACCAAAACATCTCAATCACTTGCCTAAATCTACTTGCCACAAAATTAAAACAATGAGATGGATAGATTTTAAACCAATGAAACATTCAGCATTTTCAAATAAACCAAAATGTACCATTAAATTTTTTATTTTTCCCAACCCGGAAATGAACAAGTAAAATAGGACTTTTTGGCTGTTGCACGAGTCCTGTAGACTTGGCACAACTTTTATTTAATGTTTTGCCCTGTTACACAAAAGTTGAGCAACAATACCTTAATTATAGTAGCCAGGAACTACTATTTTCATTGTCGAAACATATATATCTTTTAAAGACCTTGTCTTTTGCTTCACTTGTTCCATTGGAACCAGTTTCACTTCCATAGCCGGATGTAGCTAACATTGGATCTTTTTTGGTGAAACCTTCACCTTTAAAAACCCTTATGACCCTTTTTGAACGCTTCCGTTTGCATGGATTTCAAGGATTCAGACTAGTCTGACCCTCAGCTACAGACTTCTTTTCACCAGCACTGTTTTGTTGTTCCCATGCATTGTTGTTAATCATCTGCAGATTACACCTAATATATTCCTTGGCCACCAATAGAGCTGGACCCCGGTATTTAGGTGGTTTCATTCCTGTTTGCTTGAACTCGGTACTTGGCACTTGTAATATTCATGCATGTTTCAGTGCATGGTACTTTTATTTTCGTACGTGCTCAACCGTAGCATAATAAAATAGCTCAAACAAAGTAGAAAAATGAAGTTAATAGATAATAAGAGCACCTTATAAGTTGAAGAGGGGACTCATCCATTACATAGATAATCTACTTCTTCGTGGAGTATCCAACTAATGGTTTCATCAAACCTTATTGCTACTTAGTAGTTCTGATAGATATTCCCAGTGATAATATATCTTGAGGTTGGGGCATGCCATGTCCTTGGAACTTCATCGCCTTCCCATGTCTCGAATTGATACGTCATTAAGCATTTCACGTTTTTAACATGATACATACCTTCCATGTTGGGGCTAACTTGTCTTTCTTGCCAACTCTTGAATCTTCATTTTTCCTAAGGATTAAGTCTCTTTGTTGAAAGAACCTTTCCTTAATTCTAAGATTGTAGTAGGATGAAAATCATTTATGATACTCAATGATCCGTGATTAGCCTCATCGATGACTTCGTCAATCAAGTAGAGAGCAAGTTTCATACCTTCCCCATTTGTCTCAGCTTCGAAATCTTCTATCCCGGGTGACACATGAGAAATCTCTAAACGGGTGACACTTCTGCTTTATAAGTAAGAAAGAATGGAGTTACGTTGGTCGTAACCTTGCTTGTCATGTGATATTCTCACAAAATGGGAAGGAGTTCATCCACCCAAATGTTCCTAGTGCGCTCAACTCTTTTCTTTTATTTGTTAAGCAATATTCGATTGGCCACCCCGGCTTGTCCGTTGGCTTAAGTAAGAGCCATTGAGGTGAAGCGAAGTTCTATGTCATTGTCATCACAATACTTTCTGAATTCCTCATTGTTGAATTGTCACCCATTATCCGCACCAAGATGCGTGGGATTCCAAAGAGGTAAATTATATTCTCCCAAAATAATTGTACCACTTGCTTTGTAGTTATTGTAGCCAGTGTCTTGGGATCGATTCACTTTGTGAAGTAGTCAATCGCGACAATCTAGAACTTCCTTTGTGCGCTAACAATTGGAAAGGGGCCAAGTATATTCATTCCCTACATGGTGAATGGTATAGGTGAGTTGATTAAAGTTAGGATCTTCGGAGGTTGTCTCACCACGGGAGCATGTTTTTGGCATCGATCACATCGTTTCACAAATTCCTTAAAATCTGAGAGCATCTCGGGCCAGTAAAAGCCTAATCGCATAACCTTGTGTGCTAGTAGTTAGCCCCCAAGTGTTGACCGAAATGCCTTCACGAACTTGTTTTAGGGCAGATTCTTCTTGTAAGGTTGCAAACACTTCAAGTAGGGGAGAATAAATGATCTCTTGTATAAGATTCCTTCAATCAAAACATACCTTATCACATGCACTGTTAACTTTCGCGCCTCTAAGGTGTTGTTAGGTAGCCATACCGTTTCCAGGTGAGCCTTAATCGGATCAATCCAATAATTCCCTTGGCTTATTGGAGCTACAAGCTTTGCATCGACACTTGGTGCTTTCAGCACTTGGAAATACACATTCCCTATGTAGTTCTCTATTTCTGACGAAACAATTTTTGTCAAAGCATCGACCTTAACGTTATCTCCTCTAGGTATGTGCTCCACCGAGCATTCATCAAACTGAGTCATTAGAGCTTTAACTATCTTAAGATATTTGACCATAGTCGCATCTCTTGCCTTTTCAGATATTCCTGGTCCTCATGACTTTTGCCGAATCGAGTCTGGCGATCAAAGCTTCATTCTCGGCTTCGTTGTTTGTCATGGAGAAATCTAACTTTATAGCATATTCCACTATAAATCCTTCAGGGTTTTAGAGAACTAGACTAGCTCCACTTGTATTTATTTTTGACGTTTTGTTAAAATAGAGAATCCAATACTCCTTAACTTCCCTCACTTTTGAACCTGAACTTCTTCCTTGTCCTGCCCCCCGACTTCTTGGTTGTCAATGGTGCATTCAACCACGAATTCAGCAAGAGCCTGTGCCTTTATGGCCATTCGAGGCTTATATTTGATGGGGAATTCATCAAGCTCAATGGCCCATTTAATCAACCTTCCACTAGCTTTAGGGTTATGCATAATATTTCTCAGAGGCTGGTCTGTCAAGACTTCGATCTTGTGCACCTGAAAGTACGGGTGTAGCATTTTTGAAGCCATTATCAAGGCTAACAAAAATTTCTCAATGGTTGAGTAATTTAGCTCTACTCCGTACAACACCTTTCTTACGTGGTAAATTGGTTTCTGAACCTTCAATTCTTCTTTCACAAGAATGACGCTCAAGGCCTTGTCAAAGATTGCCAAGTATAAGTTGAACACATCCTCAGGCTAAGGATTTGCCAACTAAGATGGCGCAACCATGTATTTTTTTAATTCTTCAAAAGCGGCTTGGCTTTCGTTGGTCCACACAAAGTCTTTCACCTTCTTAATAGTTTTGAAGAAGGATCGACATTTGTCTCCGAACTTAGATATGAATCTTCCCAATGCAGTAACCCTTCCGGTTAGTTTCTGACCATCCTTGACGGAACTTGGTGCTTCCATCTCAAGGATGGCTTTGATCTTGATTAATATGTATGTACATATGTATATTAAGATTTATGAGATTTAAAGAGATGTATTTCGTGTATTATTCTATATAGATTGAATAGATTTGAGAGAGTAAATCAACAACAAATTAGAAGAGTATATAGATCAGAGATAGAGATGGATGTCCAGAAGGATGAGTCTACGATGGTAGATCAGAAGAGAAGGAAGATGTTACGATAGATGGCGGTGAGGTGGTGGCGACTACTGGTCAAATGGTGGGTGAAGTATTGAAGAGAAATTTGAGATTTGCATTTGGTATTGTTGATAAATACATATTTATATGTATATATATATATATATATATTTTTGCCAAGGAAAGATGATTTTATTAACTCAAATCACTCAATAATACATGTTGAAAATCAGAATGGACATCTCCACTCCTCTAAATACGGTCAGCAATAGAACAGCTGAATCTCGCCAAGTAGTGAGACACTCTGTTCGTTGAACATTTAACAAAACGAATAAGCACATTACGGGCTTTTAAACTAGCTAACAACACTCGACATTCTTCTATTACTCTCCCCAAATAAGAAAAGCTCGCAGTAGAGGACCTAATAGCCTGTACCACCTGCAGACAATCAGTCTCTACTTCGACACCTGAATATTGCGATTCCTTGATCCAACTCAAAACTTCTCTAATACCAATAGCTTCTCTATCTCTGGAGCCACCTTACCCTGCATACACTTCGTTCTTGCTTCAATCAACTGACCAACGTTATCTCTAGCCATGAACGCATAACTATACCTGGTTGAGCTTTCAAAAATAGCCGCGTCAGTATTAACCTTGACTCTATCCTGCTGTGGTACCCTCCAGTGCTCATGACCATCATCTTGAGTCATATAACCCAAATAGATGTCAAAAGATTTATCTTGAACACTCCTCCATTGGTCAAGGACAGATTTTGCTGACTCTACTACTTCACTCACCTGTAAACCATGCTTGTTCCAAACTAGATCATTACGATTTTTCCACACCATCCAGCAAATCATGACAATCAGAAGGACCTCGTTTTTTTTATACCTCTGTAGCACATCTTTGAACCAGTCTGAGAACAAAAGAAAGCCACCATCGACGCCTAACAGTCCTGCATAACTCCAACAATCCTGTGAAAATGAACATGTAACCAAAGCGTGCATAACTGTTTCTGCATTGTATTGACACACTGGACACCAGACATTCACCTTCACCCTTTTGTAAATCAAATTATCTTTAGTAGGCAAGACTCCAGTTATTGCTCTCCACAGAAAATGCTTAACTTTCGGTGGGATTTTCAAGTTCCACAACCGTCTCCAGAAACCAAAATTATCATCAATGTGATTGTTCTCCCTACTGTCCCTTAAATGCCCATAAGCACTCTTCACCAAATAACCTCCCATTTTTTCGAACTTCCAATACCATGTATCACTCTCATTGGGACTGATAGGAATGGACAAAATTAAGTTTGCATCTCTCTTCAAACACATCTCGAACAAGATCCTGATCCCATTGATTCGTAGACAAATCCATCAAATTTGATACTCTTACATTGTGCAGAGCTTCACTCCTTGAAACAACATATGGATTAAGAACATCTGGTAACCAAGGATCATCTTTTACAAGAATACTATCACCCCGACCAACTCTGCAAACTAGACCTTCCTTTATAAGAGATTGCGTCTCGACTAAACCACGCCACACATAACTGGGATTACCACCCTTTTTAGCACTAAAGAAGGATCCTTTTGGAAAATATCTAGATTTGTACACTCTACTAACCAATAAATGAGGCTGATTAATTATTCTCCAACTCTGCTTTCCCAGTAACGCTACATTGAAATCTCGAATACAACAAAACCCCAAACCCCCTATACTTTTTTTCCTACTCATCTTCTCCCAGCTCATCCAATGTATAGACCTTTCCTTACTACGACTAGCCCTCCACCAAAACCTGCACATAATTCTTTCGATATCCTGACATAATTCCATCGGCAAAAGAAAAACGCTCATTGCGTAATTTGGAAGAGATTGAGCTACCGTCTTCAACAGAATTTCTTTACCGCCTTTAGATAACACAACCTTATCCCACCCTTCCACCCTTCCACCCTTTCCTGCAGCTTATTCTTGATAAAACCAAATAAAGCTGTCTTCTTTCTATGCATCAGACTTGGAAGTCCCAAGTAGAGACTATTTTCCCCTGCTTCCTGAAATTGCAGCTGATTTAACAAACTCTCTTTGACCTCTACGTTCGTATTTCTACTGAAGAAAACAGATGACTTAACCACGTTAATCTGCTGCCCTGATGCTCTTTCAAAGATCTTCAACATTTGTAGCACACTATCAGCACTTCTAGTGGTTGCTTTGCAGAAAATGAAACTGTCATCTGCAAAGAACATATGAGAAATAGAAGGGGTCGTGCGAGCTACTCTTATACCTTTAATCAGTTGTCTCCGCTCATAATTCTGAATCAAAGTAGTAAAACCCTCGATACAAATCAGAAATAAGTATGACGATAACGGGTCTCCCTGCCTTATACCCCTTTGAGGGATTATTGAGCCAAAAATCCGACCTGCATGAGCTATCTGATAATTAGTTGAAACAACACACGACATTAGAAGCCCAACTAATTTTTGATCGAAACCCAACTTGGTTAACATAGCCGGCAAGAAATCCCACTCCACACGGTCATAGGCCTTTAAAAGAAATAAAGGCATGAGATTAGACCTCAATTCTCAAATTGGGTTCTCATTTAACTACCTGCATATATATGGCTCACCATTTTATTTGACACCTCAGATATATGAGATGTACTAATTACTTAATATTGTAAAATATATTGGATTTCAAACTATATTTTTCGTTACCTATATATATATAGTCTCCCACATATTCGACAAAATGGCTGTGCCCATATATAGGGTTCTAAATGACTAGAAACTACCTCTATTCTAAAAACTAGTAAACAGGGCATTATTGTAAATATATTCATACTTCAACTTAAATAATTAATAGTACATATCTTTTTTTTCTCTCTCTCAAGATACCCAACACGCTAGATCTATATACAGACTACATATATATCAGTATCACACAAACAACTCAACGTTAAATTTGCCACCGTTACTACCCATTGATTCTCACCATCATCTCTATGGCTACAACCACCATAATAACCTACAACCAATATTTTCCCATCTCCTTTATCAACCACCATTGACCATAACTAACACCTTCATTGACCCTCCAATATTAAATTAAATTGAATATATCAGTATAAGTTAGCAGATATAAATTCCAAGCACTAATTTCTATTACAAAAATCACTGTTTTGCATTAGGGAAATCACTAATTTTGCAGTAGAAATCACTAAAATTTGCAGTAGAATTCACCGATTTTTGTATATAAAATCATGATTTTAACCTTCATATTATTAATTTCTATATCTTTTTTTACAGATTTGATTATTGATTAAGAATTGCAATATTTACTATAATTTGGGGCATAATTTTTTTAATTAAGAATGAAATTTAAATATAAGAGAATGATGTGTACATATAAATGGTGAAGAAGAAGAGTTAATTATGAATTTAAAACAATATAATCACCATTATTATAAATTTTATACCAATTATGAAAGTTTATAAATTTTTAGGATAATTATTGAAAACTCAGTAACTTTCATAATTCTATACCACTACTATAAGTTTGTAATAAATAAATTTACACAAAACCAATTTTTACCATCTATAAATTTAAATTTAAATAAAAATAAAATATTACAAAAATTACCTAAATTTTGTTCTTCTTACCAAAAAAGATTATATAAATTTGAGAAGTTAATTACTCTGGCTAAATCTTATATTATCCAAATTATTAGTAATAATTTTGAATAATATTTTCACTTCACCCGGCGGGGCTCCATCCCACCTAATTAGCTCCAATTTACAGTCCGCCCTAGGGCCCAGTTAATTCTCAAGCTTGTACCTTAATATATATTAGTGTTAAGGCCGTGTTGTGTATCATCAATTAATCTATATATATACTGCCTTGAATGAAATATGTGAGAAAGATGCATGTGAAGTTTTTGATTTTATATGAGGATGGGAGACAACGGAAACACATGCAAACTCATTTATTATTAACTAATGATAGTAAAACACTAATGAAACTGATAAATTACTATGTATACTTAGTGTGTGAACTATAGTATTTTTTTTATATAACAATAAAAAACGTGTTGTTAATAATGTAAAGGTGAAAAGATGAAATAATTAGTTACAAACAATTTACTTTACTAATAAATATTATCTGCATTATAGAGTTCCTCTAGGTATTAAAATAACATAAATTATCAACTAAAAATCAGAAAATAAAGATTAGCCTAAATACTAATTTTATAAAGTACACATATATAGAATAAATATTATAGAATGGTCATGGCATACACAAAAAAGACATTATATGAATTAGTGACAGTATATGATCTGAGGTAGTTTGATTTTTATGTTTCAAAGGGAAAACGAAGAAATGTAATAACCTACATATCTCGAGCCAGTTATAACATGCTCTGCAAAAGATCTTCAACTGTTAAACTTTATAGTTTATAAGACTCTTTCAATCCATGAAAACCCTAAGAGTATATCTTCTATAGAAGAAATTATTGTATAAATTTTTCTTCTTTTTTTAAAAAATAGTTTCAAAACCAAAACATCTGAATTTCAATGCCTAAAGCTGCTTACCACAAAATGAAAACAATATATGCTACGAATAGATCTTAAACAAATAAAACATTCAGCATTTTCAAATAAACCAAAATGTACCATCATCATTTTTATTTTTTCAAACCCGGAAATGAAAGTAAAGCAACATAAATAGGATTGTTTTGGCTGTTGCAAGAGTCCTGTAGACTTGGCCCAACTTTTATTTAATGCTCCCGTTTACACAAAGATAAGGAGCAACAATACCTTAATTAGTAGCCAGAAACTACTATTTTCATTGTTGAAGCATATATATCGTTCAAAGACCTTGTCTTTTGCTTCAATTCTGAAGTTTCACTGGAACCAGTTTCACTTCCATGATCAGATGTAGTTGAAGTTGGATCTTCTTTGGTAGAACCTTCACCTTTAAAAACCCTTTTGGCCCTCTCTGCAGAACACTTCCGTTTGCATGGAAGTCCAGGATTCAGATTAGTCTGACCCTTTTCTGCAGCACCAACTTCTTCTTCCCCTGCACTTTTATTCAGATTAGTCTGATCATTTTCAGCAGCACCGTCTTCTTGTTCCCCTGAACTTTTATTCAGATTAGTCTGACCCTTGTCTGCAGCACCGTCTTCCTCTTCCCCTGCACTGTTGTTCAGATTAGTCAGACCCTTGTCTGCAGCACCGTCTTCTACTTCCCCTGCACTGTTATTCAGATTAGTCTGATTCTTTTCAGCATCACCGTCGTCTTGTTCCCCTGCACTGTTATTCAGATTAGTCTTACCCTTTTCTTCTGCAGCACTGTCTTCTTGTTCCCCTGCACTGTTATTCATATGCAAACAATGAGACCTAATATATTCCTTGGCCACAAGTAGTGCTGGACCCCTGTATTTTGGTAATATTTTCTCTGATGAATGGAGATCCTTTGATTGTTCTCCGTCTTCTCCTTCCCCTGCACTCTTATTCATCTGCAGATAATGAGATCTAATATATTCCTTGGCCATCAATAGTGCTGGACCCTTGTATTTTGGTACAACTGGCTGGAGATCCCCTGATTGTTCTTGCAAGACCGGGGATGAGTTTGCTGATGGAAGACTGATTTCTCCTTCTCCAGCCATATTTCTTCACTGTTACGTAAATGGACCTTGTAAACACATTATACCATAAAAACTACACTGAATAAACTTTAGAAGAGCACCCGTATCCATGACAAGTAAAATAAGAATTGTTCTTCCTCATATTTATGATTTGCAATATATATGTGTTATCGTACATAGTTAGACGGTATGTAGTATTCAACACCAGTCACCTTTTCAATAATAGAAATGGATGAGCTTAATTTGGGAAGGGGTAACACAAATGTGTACATTATATTTATATTTGGTGTATATATCAATTAATATATAAATCATTTAATAAATTTATAAAGAGAATGTATGCATTTTATAATTTTATATTAATATTTAAATAAGCATAGATAACACGGTATAAGTAAAAAGGAAAGGCCAAATACATAGTCACCAAACAACACTAGAGCTATCTCTACCCAAAATAATAAAACACTATTTTCCGGTACTAATTCCAAACACCAGACACACTTGTATGTACATTATATATGTTATCTCAAAAAGTATTAAAACTAAATAACACTTGATAAATGATAAACAATATTTAACAAATATGTGCTAGGAAAAGCTTTGAATTTGTGTTATACATGCAATACAATATTTCTCAATTATCTTATGCCTAAAATTAAAGATCGAAGCGCAAAAATGAAATTCAAGAATATCACAAATGAAACAAATAAGAGAATGTTGGACTATGTACAAGTGGAGAAACAATTTTACTATCTAACTAGCACATATATGTGATTGGTTTATTATCTTCTCGTTCAAATAAAAAAATCATTTTGAGAGGTTAACCATAAGTTACCAATGCATTAACCACAAAATCCGTGAAATATAATGTAAAATATCAATAACCACAAAATCTAAAATAATACAAGTTTACATGGTAAAATATGAATAGCCACAAAATTAGTTAGAACCATACCGGACACCTTGGCACAATTGGAAGAGTATGAATCAGTAAGAAAATTTGGAAAATGGTGATTTGCCTTGTGATATATAGATTAGATAAAAAAAATGTAGTTGGAATAGTATAAGAGATGTAAAATCTCTTAGATGAGAGAAAAATTGTAAAAAGTTATAAATATTAATATCTATTTGATGTTAAGATTCTTTTTATGATATATCTTTTTTTAAAAAAAAATTATAAACAAAGAATACCACCTTTCTTTTAGTATTTGATATGGGCTAAAAGTAAGCCCTAAAGACACAATTAATATATCATTAATTAGACCTAGCTTGGTCCAAAAGGGAGGCCCATTTAATGAGGCACGAAACCCTAACTGTTATATAAATTCGTAATTAATTAATTAGCTAAATATACAGCTAATTAATTGTGTCCAACTACAAGAAAACATATTCCTACATGGAAGCTGTTTCTACCAAAGACCTAGAATCCTTCTAGGAAATACCCTTCCAATCAAGGTTCCTAAACCTACTCTAATTCTTAGACTCTCCACGTCTATATAAAGGGCCTAACCCCTCATTATTAGAACTACGTTTTTGCTTGATTCTCTAAACACAACAGAGATACGTAGGCATCTTGTGAGGGCAGAATTAAGATACGAAACACAAGTGCAGCCATAAAAGCTTGATAAGCTCCGACACACATCGCAATAATTACACCCTAGTTTTTTATCCCACAACATTTGGCGCCGTCTGTGGGAAGGGGACATCAACCATGGCAAGAACACGACGAACTGACGGAGACATCGTCCCCACCACAGGTGATCCGACTGCTATCATCCCTCTTGATGAAACTCAAACTACCGAGGTCCCCGCTACCACCACTGTTCCCGCTGGAACCCAAGGTCCTAATACTCAAAGGCTTGGTCCGTTTAGTAAGATCGTCCACTCCACCAATCCTGAGGAAATCGTCCATGGATCCAACCTGCTATCCCAGGTAACTCAAACTCCTTTTATGGCTACTGCTCCTCACGCCCAGATTTCCACTATTGTTATCCCCAGTAGCACTGTTGCCCAAACAAGACTTGGAATCTCCCAAGCCTATCCCCCTCCTTACATCAGAGGGTTGGAACCCCAGAACTATGGGCGTAGAGAAGATGTCCGTGATTTCTCAGGACCATACTCAACTGATGATGAAAGCTCAGAAGGCACTGATGTCAATCCCAGGAGAAGAAGGCCTGGTAAAGAGCCCGCAGGAAGCCGGCGTTCACAGTCCCGTATGACACTAGAACAGAAAATTACTTCCTACGAGGCTGAACTCAAAGAATTAAAGAAAAGATTAGATCGGCAGGATAGAAGGACAACCTCAAGGTATGAAGCTCCCGACGTCATAGAACTGGATGAAACCCCGCGAGGGAGAAGAACGGAAATTACTAGGGCTGACCCCACTGAACTATTGCCTCTCGGAGATCCTGATGATCCCACGCCGCCTTTTACCGAAACCATCATGAACGCTCACATCTCAAGTAAGTTCAAAATGCCCACCATCAAAGTGTATGATGGAGCAGGCGATCCAGCTAATCACGTGAGGACCTTCTCGAATGCATTACTACTACAACCTATCAATGATGCTGTGAAGTGTAGGGCGTTTCCCCAAACCCTGGGGGGTATGGCCCAACGTTGGTACAGCCGGTTGCCGCCCAACTCCATTGGATCCTTCAAAGAACTGAACAAGGCCTTTATAAGCCAGTTTATAAGCGGAAGAGTGCACGAAAAAAGTTCGGCTTCTCTCATGAATCTGGAGCAAGGAAAGAACGAATCCCTGAGGGAATACCTGAACCGCTTCACCAAGAAAGCCTTGAAAGTCCCAGACTTGGACGAGAAGGTGGCTATGATAGCCTTACAACAGGGGACGACTGGTCCTTATTTCAAGAGATCTCTAGCTAAACACCCGCCTGAGAACATGCTTCTTCTCCAAGACAGAGCAGGGAAATACATCAAGGCAGAAGAAAGCATGAAGAAAACCACTATATCAGTGGCTACACATGGGAATAATAACAAGAAGAGAAAGGGTGATCAAGAATATGACGCCCGAGACAAGTACTCCAAGACGGATAAGGATTCTGAATCCCCTCCTAAGAAAAATAACTTTGGGTTAAAATTTGCTGAATATGCAAGGCTGAATGCACCTCGAAGTCAAATCCTTATGGATATTGAAAGAGATCGAGACCTGAGATGGCCTAAACCCTTAAAGTCTGATTCTGAGAAAAGAAACAAGAATGCGTTTTGCCGGTTTCATAGGGATACCGGGCATAATACAGATGACTGCAGACAATTGAAGGATGAAATCGAATTCCTTATCAGGAGAGGAAAACTTTCCAAGTACACCAAGGATGGAAGTCATGATAGGCACGACGATAACAGAAAAAATAATGATGGCCGGGATAGGAATCCTCAACCTAGAGGACCGGTTATTAATATGATTTTCGGAGGACTCACTGCTGCGGGGACTTCAAGGAATTCAAGAAAAGCATAAGCAAGAGAAGTTATGCAAGTCGTAGGAGAAGCACCTAAACGTGCTAGGACGGAGGCGGTTATATCTTTTGATGACTCAGACCTGGAAGGGGTAAAGTTTCCTCATGATGATCCTCTCGTTATTGCTCCTTTGATAGGCAACTCAGAGGTAAAGAGAGTCCTGGTGGACAATGGAGCGTCTGTTGATATCTTGTTCCATGATGCATTTGTAAAGATGGGATACAACGATTCCCAGCTAACCCTTTCGGATGTTCCCATCTATGGCTTCAATGGAGTGGAGTTAAAAGTAGAAGGAACCATTCAGCTACCCGTGACAGTGGGAAGAGAACCTAAAGAGGTCACTCAGATGCTAACTTTTCTGGTGGTCAAAGCATCTTCTACATACAACGCCATCCTTGGAAGAACAGGTTTGCATGCTTTTAAGGCTGTAGCCTCAAGTTATCACTTAAAAATCAAGTTCCCCACCAAAAACGGTGTTGGGGAGGAGAAAGGAGACCAGAAAATGGCGAGAAGTTGCTACGTGGCAGCCCTGAGACCCGATGGAGCCGAGGGACAAGTCCTACCAATAGAGGACATGGACTCAAGAGAAAACGAGGAACAAAGGGGAAAGCCAGCTGAGGACTTGGTTCCAATTCCTTTAGTTCCAGGAGAACCAGAGAAAGTCACCTATATTGGGGCCTCATTAGAAGAGCCTATGAAAGAAAAATTGACAAAGTTCTTGCAAGAAAACGGAGCATTATTTGCCTGGACAGCCGCTGATATGCCGGGAATTAACCCTGAACTGATCACTCATAAGCTTAACGTGGATCCACAGCGAAAAACGGTGAAGCAAAAGAAGAGAAATTTTTCTCCAGAAAGGTAGGAAGCCATAAAGCAAGAGGTGGAAAAGCTCTTGAAAGCTGGATTCATCAAAGAAATTCAATATCCCGAATGGCTTGCTAATCCTGTAATGGTCAAGAAATCCATTGGAAAGTGGAGGATGTGCGTCGACTTCACTGATTTAAATGATGCATGCCCAAAGGATTGTTTCCCCCTCCCGAGGATTGATGCACTCATAGATGCCACGGCGGGACATGAGATGTTAAGCTTCATGAATGGCTTTAGTGGATACAATCAAATCCGGATGCACGAGGATGACATTGCCAAGGTATCCTTCATCACTGACTTTGGTGTATTTTGTTATCTCGTTATGGCCTTTGGGTTAAAGAATGGAGGGACCACCTATCAAAGGCTAGTAAACAAAATTTTCAAGCATCTCATTGGAAAAACCATGGAGGTCTACGTTGATGATATGCTAGTCAAAAGTCTCGATAAGGCCGATCATATTGAGCACCTGTGAGAGGCTTTTGAAGTGCTAAGGCACCACAATATGATGCTCAACCCTGCAAAGTGCGCCTTTGGCGTGGGATCTAGAAAATTCCTAGGAATGATGGTCTCTAAAAGAGGGATTGAGGCCAATCCTGACAAAATCAAGGCCATACTCGACATGGAACCTCCAAAAACAGTAAGGGACGTCCAAAAATTGACAGGAAGAGTTGCTGCCCTGGGAAGGTTTGTCTCGAAGTCTGGGGATAAATGTATACCCTTCGTCAAGACGTTGAAAAAAGTTAAAGATTTCGTGTGGACAGAAGAAAGTCAAACGGCCTTTGAGGAACTGAAGAAATATATGGCTAAGGCCCCGTTGCTGGCCAAGCCTAGCCCAGAGGACGTCCTATACTTGTACTTGGCCATATCAGACAAGGCCCTGAGTGCTGTACTTATAAAGGAAGAAGAGAAAATTCAAAAGCCAGTTTATTATGTGAGCAAGGTTTTGCATGGAGCGGAACTTAACTACTCCAAAATTGAGAAGTTTGCGCTGGCCTTGATAATGGCCTCGAGGAAACTACGCCCCTATTTTCAAGCTCAGAAAATCGAAGTATTAACTGATCAACCCTTGAGGAATATTATACACAACCCCAAGTCAAGTGGAAGACTGATTAAGTGGGCCATTGAGCTAGGAGAATTCGACATCAAGTATAAGCCTCGAACGACCATTAAAGCCCAAGCTCTTGCTGACTTCGAGGTCGAATGTACTATTGACGACCAAGAAGTCGGGGGGCAAGACAATGAGGAAACAGAGGAAACAACACAAAAAGGAGGACAGACTCCTAAAGAATATTGGGTGCTCAATTTTGATGGGGCATCAAAAACAAAATCTAGCGGCGCAGGCTTGGTACTACAAAGTCCCGAAGGATTCATTATTGAGTATGCTATTAAGCTTGACTTTCCAACAACCAACAATGAAGCCGAATATGAAGCCCTGATAGCAGGCCTAGGTTTGGCCAAAGCACTAAATGTCAAGCATCTCAAAGTTTGTGGAGACTCAAAGCTGGTTATATCCCAAGTGAATGGGGATTTTGAAGCAAGAGAAGAAATCATGATCAAATACCTCCGGTTGGTCAAAGCTATAATGACGCAGTTTGAAGAATGTCAGATTGAGTATATTCTTAGAGAAGAGAATGCGAAGGCCGATGCCTTGTCAAAGTTCGCCACATCAGAAGCAGATGAACATGTGGGCAGTGTGTACTTCCAAATCTTGAAGACCCCCAGCGTCAATGCAAAGCTGGTAGCCCCGATAAACATGGGCAATTGCTGGATGGACCCAATTAGAGCCCACCTTCAATCTGGATGGACTCCTAACAACCCCATGGAAGCCAGAAAACTCACCGTAAGGGCCTTAAGGTACGCTCTTATTGATGGAATTCTCTACAAGAAATCTTTTGTTATTCCATACTTGAAATGTTTGAGGCCAGATGAAGGTCATGAGGCTTTGAAAGAAGTACACGAAGAAATCTGCGGCCAACACTTGGGGGGCAGGGCTTTGGCCCATAAAATCACCCGCCTTGGTTTTTACTGGCCTGACTTGATAAAAGATTCGAAAGAATACGTAAGAAGATGTGACAGGTGCCAAAGGCATGCACCGGTTGTCAGACAACCACCTGAGATGTTGACGTCCATCAATTCCCCTATCCCTTTTGCAATGTGGGGAATGGACATCTTTGGACCCTTTCCAATAGCTAGCGGACAGAGAAAGTTCCTGATCGTTGCGATCGATTACTTCACTAAATGGATCGAGGCTAAACCACTAGCCAAGATAACCACAAAGCAAGTAGCTCAATTCTTCTGGGAAAACATCATATGTAGGTATGGAATACCACGAATACTGGTGACGGACAATGGCACCCAATTCAACAATGAAGAATTCAAAGGATATTGCACTGATAATGACATCAATCTACGCTTCACTTCTGTTGCACACCCCCAAGCAAATGGGCAGGCTGAGGTAGCCAATCGAATCATCCTTAATGGTCTCAAGAAAAGGATCGAGCGTTCTGCCAACACTTGGGTGGATGAGCTTTTACCAATACTCTGGGCATACAGAACCACCCATAAAGCTACTACTGATGCAACTCCGTTCTTCCTGGCTTATGGGGCCGAGGCAGTGGTTCCAGTCGAAATATCACATGTATCCCCAAGAATCAAGGCCTTTGAACCTGAGGAAAATGAAGAAGGAATGAAACTTACGTTAGACTTGATAGATGAAGTCAGGGACAAAGCTCATGCAAAAATCGTCGAATATCAAAAGAAATCATCTTTCTACTACAACTTAAGAGTTAAAGAAAGATTTTTTAGACAAGGGGAGTTAGTCATCAGGAAAGCTGAAGCTTCCGGGGTAGGCCCCAAAGGTAAATTAGCCCCCAACTGGGAAGGGCCGTACAAGATAAAACAAGTAAAGGGAGGAGGATCATACATCCTTGAAACCCTAGAAGATGTTGAGGTACCAAGGACTTGGCATGCTTCAAACCTGAAAGTTTATTATGTTTAAAGAATTCAACTATGAGTTCTTATATTTAGTAGGAATTAAGTAGAAATAAGGTTCGATGAAACCATTAGGATGTAAGAGCTTTTCGCTCTAGACAAGATTCTCATTTTGTAAGGGTTGTGCCCACTTTAGCCTCGAAGGCATTATTAATAAAATTCCCAGCTTTATGGAATCTTCAAAAACCTGTGTGTTTAGCCTAGTTTGGCAACTTTTATTAGTTCTTTTATGGAAAAAAGAAGCCTGTTTGGCACTTCAATTAACATCCCGTTTGTTTTATGCTCGATAAAGTGTATTTTGTCAAATATACTAAGGCACGAAAAAGAAAAGGACAAACGACAATGGACTTTTTATAACAAAGCCTTGGGATTACATAAGTTAAAAAGAAAACAGAAAGGAAATACAAGGAATAAATACAAAGAAAAAAGTAAAAAACTAAGGAAGGTCCTCGGCATCCTCCTCCGCATCCTTCCCCTCTTCGCCCTGTTCAGCATCCTCCTCGGCCTCAGGGGAGTCAAAGACTCTATCATAATCATCCAAGGCCTCACCACCCGAGAGATCCCCAGAATTATCCTCGCGGATGGTGGAGGTCAAGGCCAAAGACTGCCCCATGGGACAAGGGAAGTCGGCAAGGTCAAAAAGTCCAGGGTGCTTGGCCAACACAGCTCCAAGGCACTTCTCCCAAGCCTGAGCACAAGTCGCCGGAAAAACCATGTCATCATGCTTATCCATGAAAGCATAGAATTCTTCCGACTCCATGTACTCAGCGATCATGGCCTTCATCCCAGACCTTAGCTCTTGCAGCTCAGCATGCGCGGCTACCAACTCTTGATCCTTCTCGAGCAACTTCCTCTAGAGAATGGCCACCTTTGCCTCAGCCTTGATCTTGATCTTCCTCTGGGCCTTTTCTGAAAAGCGCCAAGTCTTGGCCTGATGGGCCATGGTCTGGAAGTAGGTATTGACCTATTTAAAAAGCACAACACAGTGAGAAAATAGAAAAATCGAAAGACAGTCAAAGTATAAAAGTCGGGAAACAAATGGGCCTTACCATGGCAACAGCTTGGGCCCCCAGAGTCTCGGCCTCTTCAATGTCCGTCTTCAGGACAATCTTGGCCTTGTCAACTGGAGGAATAGAATTCTGCGACTAGTCGAGGGAGTTCAAAGTACTCCCAATGACGGTGTCTTGCCTCCTCAAACCCCAACTGGGCCTCCAGGCCGTGGAGTCTGGGCCCTCCTCTTCATCGACACGAGTCCTCTTTCCTTGGGCCTTATCACAAGGCTGGAGGAACCCAGGAAGATTGGGCTCCTTAATTGGGCCTTCGAGAGCCTCGTGAGCCTTCCTCATCTTGTGGGTCTTTTGATCACCCACGCCCAGATGGAAGTTAATGTTTTCCTCAGCTGCATAACAAACAAGAAAATAAACAACCAAACTCAGAAAAGTCAGAAAAAAGGACAAGTCAAGAAAGAAAAATACCGTTATCAGAAACATGAGAAAGGCTCACGGCCTTCAAAGAAAATTGAAAGGCATATGTCAAGGCCTATTTGTAATTAGTAGATGACAACTCAACTCATGTAAGAAATTAAAGTAAGTAATAAATTCTGAGGATGGAATCAAATCGAAGAATGTCAACTAGACACAAAGAATCAACTTGTCATAAGAATTATAATGAAGTTGCTACTCTACACCGGAAGAAGTTCATTTATATGTTCAAGCGTCGGAGAAAAATAGAGAAGCAGTTGTTTAGAAGATTCAGAAGATTCTAAGTGGCTACTACAGAAGATTCCAGAAGAAGAATGAAGACAGTGAAGTAGAAGAAGAACAGAAGACCACAGCTTAATGTTAAAGATGAAGAATATTTATTATAGTATGACATAAATGAACCAGACAGTACATTTGTGTGTCAACTAAAATAATAAATATTCATCATCTAACTCAAGTGATTTTATGACAAAAGACACAACGAAGACTGAAAGACTTCAAGACTGATAGCACGGTAATACAAGACGAAATAGTATTTTAATTCTACTATCAAATGTTAATTGATTATTTAATTTATCTAATTAAATTAATTCATGTTGAATTTAATTTAATTTATAAATTAACTAATTAATTTAAGTAGAATTAATTTATTATAAAAGATATGACTTAATATGACTTTTAATATAATTCAAATGACTAATAAATAAGTCATACCGACTGTTTATTAATAAGTCATACCGAATTATATTAATAAAAGTCATACTGAGTGAATAAAGAGAAAGTCATACCGAAGCTGTTAAAGATAAGTCATACCGGAACAGCCAACTGATAAGTCATACCGAGCTCATTGAATAAGTCATACCGAGAGTACTGTGCTCAAAAGGTCATACTGAACCAATTTTGTTTAATTAAAATAAGTCATACCGATTTATTTTAATTAGATAAAATCCGAATATGACTTTAAATAAGTCATACCGAACTTTCAAAAGGTCATACCGAGCTTCAGTAAGTCATACCGACCAAAATATGTCATGCCCAGTCTTTTATAAGTCATACAAGTGTTAAAATAAGTCATACAGACTTATTTTCTTGAAATAAAGTCATACTGAAAAAGGTCATAGCAGCCTTTTTCAAATCTCTATAAATATGAGATCAGCCCTTCATTGTTCAGTTGTTCAAGAGTTAGAAAAATAAGTTCAAATTCAGTAATTTGTCTACATTGTAATATTCACAGATTTCTGTGCTGAGTTTGGATATAATTGTTAAATACGAACAATTCATGTCAAATTTGTTCTAGAACTTTTAATCAATTATATAACTGTTTTTTAATATTAATTTTGTAATACTAATCAAGTTAAAATTATATCTTTCACTTGAACAATATTTCATTCCAATTAATATTTCGCGAGTAATTAAAATAATATTTTTAATCCAAATTATTCCGCGGTTAATTTTCAGATATTGTATTCAACCCTCCTTCTACAATATCAGGGACCAACAATTGGCATCAGAGCTGGTTGATATATTTTCATATCAGATCCAAATCAAATTCCACGAACTCATACAGATCTCAAAAATTATTTTGAATTCGAAATAATTTTTTTTCTGAAAAAATTATTTTTGATCAAAAATTGTTTCAAGTCAAAAATTAAAATATTTTTTGAAACACTTAATTTTTAATCTTATTAAAGATGAGTACCCAGAAAGTGACCAGTATCAAAATTCCACAGTTCGACAGAGAACACTACAATTTGTGGAAACATAAAATGCTACTGTTTATCGGGATTGCAAATCCCAAGTATGCAAATATTTTGGTCAATGGTGTTGAACCCCCTATATCAGTTATTCTCGAACATATAGTATGTGGGGTCGTAATTCCTCACAGACAGTTTCTAAAAAGTCTATCTGACTATACAATTGAAGAAAAGGAAGCTGTGTCCCTAGACAACAATCTCAAACTGATATTGATTGAATCTCTAGACTACGTCATGTACAATCAAGTAGTCAATTGTAGAAATGCAAAACAGATTTGGGATACAATAGAGATTATCAACGAGGGGACTGAGGAAGTCAAAGAGAATAGACTCGAAATCCTGATCTCCCAGTACGAGCAGTTTAGGTCCAACCCTGGTGAGGGTATCTCTGAGGTGTTTCAGAGATTGAACAAACTGATAAACGAGCTCAACATGAATGGGAAGTATTATCAGAATCAGGAGATCAACAGGAAGTTTCTGCTAACCCTACCCGAGCATCTGGAGCATAGGATCGCAGCAATCCGTGAGTCTAGGGACATGAAGGAGGTAACCCTAGAAAGACTCTACGGAGTATTGAAGACATATGAGCTGGAACAGATCCAGACGAGAGAGATGTATGGGAGAGGCAAGGTTCAGAGTTCCTCCAAAGCACTGTTAGTGAAAGCACCACATAAGATGGAAATGAAGGCTGCTGTACCTTCACTAGAGTATGTTGTTCCAGAAATTGGACATACTTCAGATAAACAAGAAGGTGGTGAATTCTACTCTCTGGAAGAACTAGATCAGCTAGAAGATGAGTCTCTAGCTTTGGTTGCCAGGAAGTTTGGCAACATGAGATTTCGGAGAAATCCCTCCTATAAAGTTAAATCAAATTTTGGGAGATTCCAAAGAGGAGGGTCTTCAACAGCTGAATCAAAGAGCGGCTATAAGACCGGCTTAGTGGATAGAAGCAAGTTTCGTTGCTTCAACTGCAATGAGCTAGGCCACTTTGCAACGGAGTGCAAGAAGCCTAAGCAAGGGAAAAAGAGAGAGTCTTACGAAGAGCTCAAGGAAAAGTATGATGCACTTTTGTAAAAGCATCAAGGAAAGTCCTATCTGGCAAAGGGAAAAAGCTGGGATGACTTAGATGATAGTGATGGGGAAGAGCTGGGAAATCGTGCTCTTATGGCTTCATCCTAAGAATCAAGGTCTCCTAATAGTCAAAAAGGAATAGAGGTAAATCCTTATTGCCCTAAAATGTTTAATTTAATAGGTAAAGAACTAGAGGGTGAAAGAAGTAAGGTTAAACAACTAAGACTCGAAAATAAAGATCTAGTTGATGAGCTCGAAGTCTTAAAACAGTTAAAACGAAACAGTGACAAGTTGACTAAGAAATTAACTGAGGACTTGGCTTTTCAAGTCAATAGAGTCAGTTGTTATGTTGAAGTTGAGACCTACCTCAGAAACCAGATAGAGGAAGAAAAGAAAAGGTGTCTAGCATATAAAAATTCCTCGTATATTGTAAAGAACCTAGTTGACCAACAGGTAATAAACAGAAAAGTTGGAATAGGCTTCGAGTACAATGAATATGTAGGAAAGCCAAGCAACATTACCCCATTCAAGCAAAGCGCTGAAGAAAGGGGTATTCCTCATGTTGTTAAAGACACACGCAAACCTCTTTTCATTACACCTGTAGCTGAACCCATCCTCGAGAGCTCTATACTGATCGCTTATGAGATGCAATTAGAGGATCAAGAGGAAGAGAAGAAAAGAGGAGAACAAGCAATGGACATAAAAGGAGTAAATGTCCAAAAAGAGAAAGCTACACCCAAGACACCAGTGAAAGTTGTGGGAACTTTTGATTTCCCCAAACCTGGTATAGGTGCTAAGAACTTAAAGAAGAACTTGAACAGACCTAACAATAATTTTGTTAAAAGTAGGGATAGTAACAATAGATGTCATTCTACTGAAAACTTTAAATCTGCTGAAAAAGTTAAAGTAGAAATTGTTAAAACTCCTACTGCTGTGAATAACATGCCTGCTATTGATGTATGCCATAAACCTTGTGGTATGTTAAATTGTATGTTATGTGCTTTTAATGCTATGACTGCTTGTTTCAAACGCATGACTGCTAATAAAAAGAACATGACACCGAGACAATACATCAATAATAAATTTGCTAAATCCAAGACTGCTATTCCTTCACCTGTCAAGAAGGAAAAATATATTCCTAAGTCTAAACAAAAAGTTGTTAAGACTGTTTATAGGAAAGTAAGTACAGTCAAGGAGGATGCAGCTGTTGTTCGAAAAGGATCTGTTGTCAAAGCTGACAAAGGTCAATTCTTTAAGTATGCCGGGCCCAATCAATTTTGGGCTCCGAAGTCGATCTAATCCGTTTGATATTTGCAGGGAGTTAAACAGGAAAACCGGGTTGTATGGATCCTAGACAGTGGATCGTCAAGGCATATGACCGGAGATAGAGCCCTGCTATCAGACGTGGTTGAGAGAGCTGGCCCAATTGTCACCTTTGGAGATAACAGCAAAGGAATGACTACGGGATATGGCAAGTTAAATACTGGAAATGTTATCATAGAAAACGTCTCTTTGGTGGAAGGACTTAAGCACAATCTACTCAACGTCAGTCAATTCTGTGATAGAGGTTACAAAGTAAACTTTATCAAGGAGAAGTGTTTAATAGCTCATTCTAAAGAAGACAGACTAGCCTTGCGTGGAGTAAGGAAAGGTAACTTGTACGTAGCTGATTTCAACTCGGGAACTGAAGCTAAAGCAAACTGTTTTTATTCAAAAGCTTCAACAGAAGAAAGTTGGCTATGGCACAAGAAGCTCTCACACCTGAATTTCAAAACAATGAACTCTCTAGTCAAGAGGGATTTGGTGAGAGGACTGCCTCCGATGGAATTTACACAAGAAGGATTGTGTGAGGCATGTCAGAAAGGGAAGTCAAAAAGAGCAACTCACAAAGGCACGGACACTACAAATATTACTGAACCACTGCAGCTGCTTCATATGGATTTATTTGGTCCAGTCAATATCATGTCTATGTCAAGGAAGAAATATGCCTTAGTGATTGTAGATGACTTCACAAAGTACACGTGGGTTTTATTCTTGAACTCTAAGGATGAAACTCCACAGTTGGTGATTGATCATGTAAAGTTGATTGAGTTAGATTCAAAGCTACCTGTCCGGGCAATCAGATCAGATAATGGAACAGAATTCAAGAATGAAATTCTGAATAGCTTCTGCTCAGACAAAGGGATAACAAGACAATTCTCAGCGCCAAGAACTCCGCAACAGAATGGAGTAGTAGAAAGGAAGAATCGAACCTTGATTGAAGCTGCAAGAACAATGTTAAGTGAATCAAGGTTGCCTATCTACTTCTGGGCTGAAGCAGTAAACACAGCTTGTTATACCCAGAATCGAACTTTAATCAACAAGGATCATATGAAGACACCCTACGAATTAATGGCTGGCAAGAAACCAACACTCAAATACTTTCATGTATTTGGTGCCAAATGTTTTGTGCTAAAAGATGGAGATGAACATCGTGGCAAATTTGAGGCCAAGGCACATGAAGCAATTTTTGTCGGCTACTCAAAAAGAGCATATAGGGTGTACATAATTGATCAGCACCAAGTAAAAGAAAGTGTCAACGTATCATTTGACGACACTAAACTCCCAAGCATCCAAAATGAAGATCCTTCTGAGTCATTAAAGTTTGACAATCATCCAGACTCAGATTCGGATAATGAAGAAGAACCTGAGGTTGCAGCAGAAAATGATGATGACAATAATGATGGTAATGATCCAGGTAATAGTGGTGAAAATAATGGAAACACTGGAGATACTACTAATATCAGTGGTGGATCAACAAGTCATCTAGGCAGCAACTCAGGGGGAGATGAAGGATCAACTGGCACAACACAACATCACAATGAATTTCGAGGTGAATCATCAAGATCAAACCTTACAAGGGAAAGGATATGGAGCAAAGATCATCCTTTTGAATTGATCATAGGTGATCCAGATGTTGGAGTAAGAACCAGAAGTGCAACTTCAAATGAATGTTTATTTTCGGTTTTTCTATCTCAAGAATAACCAAAGAAAATTGAAGATGCTCTAACTGATCCAGATTGGGTTATTGCCATGCAAGAAGAACTCAATCAGTTCGAAAGGCAAGAAGTATGGACAATGGTACCCAGGCCTAAAGATAGATTTGTTATTGGCACGAAATGGGTATACAGGAACAAGTTAGACGGTGATGGCATTGTTACAAGGAACAAGGCCAGACTGGTTGCAAAGGGTTACTCCCAGGAAGAGGGAATTGATTATGATGAGACCTACGCACCAGTTGCAAGACTTGAAGCCATCAGGATATTTCTGGCATTCGCAGCACATTCCAATTTTAAAGTCTATCAAATGGATGTGAAGAGTGCATTTCTGAATGGAAAGCTAGAAGAGGAAGTATATGTGGAACAGCCTCCTGGCTTTGAAAATCCAGAGTTTGCTGATTTTGTATATTTCTTATTCAAAGCCCTCTATGGACTCAAGCAAGCACCGAGGACATGGTATGACACTCTCTCTCAGTTTTTACTTGACAACGGTTTTACTAGAGGTGTCATAGATAAAACTCTCTTTTACAAATTACATAATAAAGATATGATATTCGTCCAAGTTTATGTTGACGATATTATATTTGGTTCTACCAACGAAATCTTGTGCAAGAAATTTGCTAAGTTAATGCAGAGTAGATATGAGATGAGCATGATGGGTGAGCTGTCATTCTTCCTTGGATTGCAAGTGAAGCAAAAGGAAGATGGGATTTTTATTTGCCAATCAAAGTACATACGGGATCTTCTAAGGAAATACAATCTAGAAGATTCTACACCGGCAAAAACCCCTATGCCAACAGCCACAAAGCTTGACAAAGATGAAACTGGTAAGAAGGTGGACATCACAAGCTATAGAGGTATGATAGGCTCATTATTATATCTAACTGCTAGTAGACCCGATATAATGTTTACAACATGCTTATGTGCAAGGTTTCAAACTGATCCTAGAGAATCTCATCTTATAGCTGTTAAAAGAATTTTTAGATATCTGAAGGGTACACCGAATCTTGGAATTTGGTACCCTAAAGATACAGGTTTTGAACTAATAGGCTATACAGATTCAGATTATGCAGGATGCAGGATGGACAGGAAAAGTACGTCTGGAAGCTGTCAGTTTCTAGGACAACGGTTGATTTCCTGGTACAGCAAGAAACAACACTCAGTATCTACCTCGACAGCCGAAGCAGAATATATTGCGGCAGGTAGTTGTTGTGCACAGATCTTGTGGATAAGGAATCAGCTGAATGATTATGGACTTGCACTATCTAAAATCCCAATACTTTGCGATAACACAAGTGCCATAGCAATTTCCAATAATCCTGTACAACATTCAAGGACCAAGCACATAGACATAAGGTATCATTTTATCCGAGAGCATGTCATGAATGGAACTGTGGTGTTACATTTTGTACCCACAAAAGATCAAATTGCCGACATCTTCACGAAACCACTTGATGAATCCACTTTCTCTAAGTTGGTTAGTGAGTTAGGGATGTTAAATATGAACTAAGTATTGCATGATGTTTTAAATTGCATATTTAATTTTAAGCAAACACTGTAAATACATTGTATATATTCCTTAAAATATTTCAAAAACAAACAAACAAATTGAAAAAGAAAACTCAAAAAGATTTTCCTTTTTTTTGTACAGTTGTTATTTCATTGGCATCTTTACTGTAAATATATTTTATATTATGTTTGTTTTCCAACAATTAGTATATATTATTTATTATTTTCCAACAATTGCTCTCAACAATTGGTATATTTAAGTATGTATAGTTTTATTTGTTTTACAACTTGGCATCTTTATTTTTATTATTTTTATGTTTATTTCTATATAAATATGTGTTGATTATTCTCAAGTCTCTTTTGAGAAGTAGGAAAGATCTATGAGCATTGATAATCCAATCGATTCTAAAAGTGAGATCCTAATCATTGGCATCAATCTCTAACCAAGATCTTAGAACCAAACACACAAACACTATCACTTCCGTCTCTCTAACCATTAAACAGAATACCTAATTGTTCAGAATGAGGGAGTCAATGCCTTGATTGCATTTGATAAGGTTGGTGATGTGAGTGAACCAACAGCTCTGTCTCCAGAAAGGTGATTCATATATAAACTGAGACAACTGTTAGCTCATCTGTGTTCTCTCAAAAGGATACAGACTTGGAAAAGGCAAAACTATTACTAGGTTCATTCTCTCAACAGAGTGAGTCTATTGAATTCAGCCTGTCAGCCAAGGCTATCAGCAAAGAGTTAATTTCATCTGACATTTTCCAAGAAACCACAAATTTTGTCTTATTTTTAGGCACCAACAATGGACCAACTGAATTGGCATTTTGGACCAACAATTTAAGGACTTACTTGGGACCAAAAAGGGACCAAGAGGGAGCATTTGAAATGTCACAGGAAGGATGAATTGACGGAAGCAATTATTCTAAACTTTCATATCAAGGAAGGAAGGATGATTGATGATTCTGACTTAATCAACATGCCTTCACAGGCATCAAGAGAAAACTTGGATCATTTGCTACATTATAGATCTTTGTCTCCCTCCCCAGATGGAACATATCTGGATTCCTAACGGAATAGATCATCTTAGATGATCAGCAACTCACTGAATCTATTCCTGAAGTAATTCAGTTTATAAAAATCAAATATGTTAATAGATTCAATTGAGGACGGGGATTTACGAAACCCCATTGCACCACCAATGACCTCTCTTGAAGGGGCTATGGTGATCTTTCTTGCAGGTACAAAAGACTGAGTCATCCGTACTGAGAGAGATATAGTGATGTGAGAAAAGAGTGAAACACAAGTAAGGAAGAGTGAAAATATATATTCTATGAGTGAAACACTTAGAGAGTATATGAGCGAAACACTTGTGAGGAACACAAAGTAAAATCACACACTAGCACAATTACCGAATCCCTTTCCCCATTCCCTGTTATAGATTTCAAATGTTACTTAACCAAGGTGGAAATTTCTTCAGAAAAGGACCAACAATTGTTACCTATCTACAATTGGGGGAGAATTATTAAGAGGATTACTCAACTAAGGGGGAGAATTATTAAGAGGATTACTCTAAAATGTTAAAGTATTCAACAAATGGGGAGTAGATCAAAAGGGGAGAAGTAAACAAAGGCTTTTTCCAGAAGAGGATTACTCAATTGTTAAACAAGAAAAAGGGGTATATAACAACATGCTTGGATTCTATTCCATTTGATTTTAGAAAATTCTTGTAAATATGATTAACCGAATTTTCTAAAATGCATAACATGTCATAGTTTGCATTTTTTATATCTGCAATGGTTTAATGCTGTATGTATGCCATGTCTGTTGTTACCTCTATTAAATTGGTTGGATAATTCACGTAAGGGGAGAATGAATTCACCTTGGGAGAGAAGAGAAGACAGGAGTTGGAGAAATAGAGGAAAAGTGGTAAGAAGAGAACAGACATCATCTCTGTCATCCTAAGGGGGAGTAGTGGTGATTCTGAGAAATGAAGATAATACTACTTGTATATTATGTTCAGTGCTAGAGAAACAAACATCTTTCATTTCAGTTACTCAAGAAATCTGGAAATGTATTATATGATCCAGAGAACAATTTATTTACTTACAGTTCTTAAATGTCATATTAGTTTCTTAGTTGTTAGTTGAGTTATCCTCTAGGAATTTGTGTGTTAAATGTTTAACAACAAATAAGGGGAGATTGAAAGGCATATGTCAAGGCCTATTTGTAATTAGTAGATGACAACTCAACTCATGTAAGAAATTAAAGTAAGTAATAAATTCTGAGGATGGAATCAAATCGAAGAATGTCAACTAGAAAATAAGAATCAACTTGTCAGAAGAATTATAATGAAGTTGCTACTCTACACCGGAAGAAGTTCATTTATATGTTCAAGCGTCGGAGAAAAATAGAGAAGCAGTTGTTAAGAAGATTTAGAAGATTCTAAGTGGCTACTACAGAAGATTCCAGAAGAAGAATGAAGACAATGAAGTAGAAGAAGAACAGAAGACCACAACTTAATGTTAAAGATGAAGAATATTTATTATAGTATGACATAAATGAACCAGACAGTACATTTGTGTGTCAACTAAAATAATAAATATTCATCATCTAACTCAAGTGATTTTATGACAAAAGACACAACGAAGACTGAAAGACTTCAAGACTGATAGCACGGTAATACAAGACGAAATAGTATTTTAATTCTACTATCAAATGTTAATTGATTATTTAATTTATCTAATTAAATTAATTGAAGTTGAATTTAATTTAATTTGTAAATTAACTATTTAATTTAAGTAGAATTAATTTATTATAAAAGATATGACTTAATATGACTTTTAATATAATTCAAATGACTAATAAATAAGTCATACCGACTGTTTATTAATAAGTCATACCGAATTATATTAATAAAAGTCATACTGACTGAATAAAGAGAAAGTCATACCGAAGCTGTTAAAGATAAGTCATACCGGAACAGCCGACTGATAAGTCATACCGAGAGTACTGTGCTCAAAAGGTCATACTGAACCAATTTTGTTTAATTAAAATAAGTCATACCGATTTATTTTAATTAGATAAAATCCGAATATGACTTTAAATAAGTCATACCGAACTTTCAAAAGGTCATACCGAGCTTCAGTAAGTCATACCGACCAAAATATGTCATGCCCAGTCTTTTATAAGTCATACAAGTGTTAAAATAAGTCATACAGACTTATTTTCTTGAAATAAAGTCATACTGAAAAAGGTCATAGCAGCCTTTTTCAAATCTCTATAAATATGAGATCAGCCCTTCATTGTTCAGTTGTTCAAGAGTTAGAAAAATCAGTTCAAATTCAGTAATTTGTCTGCATTGTAATATTCACAGATTTCTGTGCTGAGTTTGGATATAATTGTTAAATACGAACAATTCATGTCAAATTTGTTCTAGAACTTTTAATCAATTATATAACTGTTTTCTTAATATTAATTTTGTAATACTAATCAAGTTAAAATTATATCTTTCACTTGAACAGTATTTCATTCCAATTAATATTTCACGAGTAATTAAAATAATATTTTTAATCCAAATTATTCCGCGATTAATTTTCAGATATTGTATTCAACCCCCCTTCTACAATATCAGGGACCAACAAAAATTCCTCCAGAATCTTCCTATGATGGGTCAAGCCTTTATCTTGGCCCAAGTCGGTAATAATAAGTTTTTCTTCGGGAGTTAGCTGGATAAAGCCCGCATTCCCATCTTTAACCTTGCAAAATCTGGGCCTGAAAAGAGTGCCCCAGTCTCTTCCTTCCCATTCCAAGTACAAGAAATCCCTCCGCCAATCGGTATTGTTGTCAGGCAAAGACTTGTTACAAAAGATTGGGCTAACCCCTTGCCTGTGGCTTATATAAACCCAGCCCAATATGTTTGATGGGCTATTTTTAAACTGAAAAATACTTCTAAAGACGGCTATAGAAAGGGGATAGTTTTTCCTAAGACATAAAACTATAAAACAGAGGAGGGTCCGCCACGAATTTGGGCTCAATTGACATGGATTTATCCTGACCTCAGCTAGCAACCTAACAACAAATTCATGAAAAGGGAGTCTAAGCCCACCTAAAAGTGAGTCCCTAAAGATACATAACCTATTGGGCCTCCAATGACATGCTCGATCTCCGGGCTCGGCCAAAACAAATTTGTACCCAGGAGGAAGTTTATACAATTTGGTAAATTTATCGCAATGAATTTGATTAGTAAAGGTGCTGGTAAACCTAGAGGCATCTAACTCAGCCAGGGTAGGGAATTCCTCACCCATGGTTTGAAGAAGATCAGAAAGTGAAGAAAAAGTAGAGTTCACGGTAACAGTGTTACCTCTTTTTGCCGCCCGGGTAAGAAGTTTTTGTTGAGCAGCATCTTGAGAATCCGCCATTAACCTTCAAGTGATGAACGCTTAAAACTTGAGGAAGATGAAGGTTGATCGGAAAAGCTTCGCCGGAAATCGCCTCAACTAAAGAACTCTAGAGTGAAATTTTGAGAGAGATTTCTACTGAGAAAGTAAGAAGTGAAAAGTGAAGTTCTCACTTCACTAATTTATAGCCGAAGAAAACGGTTCAACCGGTTAAACTTCCTATAGCCGATGACAAGCCCATAAACTAATTGGGCCTGACGGGCCTTTGGCCCAAAAGTCGATGTGAACTAAAACAAGCTAAAGGAGTGAAGTAGGCCAGGGCCTATTAAAATCAACAAATTATAGGGCCTTTTTGAAAGAATAGACCAGAATCCTAATCGAGATTCGACCAAGAATATCGTTCGACCAGGACTCAAATGAAGTCTAGAATCGACCAGGAACTCCTGTCGACCAGGACCCAAATGAAGTCTAGAATCGACCAGGAACCCCTGTCGACCAGGATTCCAATTAAGGCATGGTTCGACCAGAAACCCCTGTCGACCAGGAATCTCATTCGACCAGGATACAAATTGGCCGAATAAACGACCAGGAGTCTCATTCGACCAGGATACAAATTGGCCGAATAAACGACCAGGAGTCTCATTCGACCAGGATACAAATTGGCCGAATAAACGACCAGGAGTCTCATTCGACCAGGATACAAATTGGCCGAATAAACGACCAGGAGTCTCATTCGACCAAAATACAAATTGGCCACCAAAATCGACTAGAAATCTCATTCGATCAGAATCACATTACGTCCTAAGACCGACCAGGATCCTGGTCGAAAATCGACCAGGAACCCTATTCGACCAGGATTTCGTGACGTCCTAAGACCGACCAGGATCCTGGTCGAAAATCGACCAGGAACCCTGTTCGACCAGGATTTCGTGATGTCCTAAGACCGACCTGGATCCTGGTCGAAAATCGGCCAGGAGCCCTGTTCGACCAGGATTCCATGACAGCCTAAAACCGACCAGGATCCTGGTCGAATTCGACTAGGATTCCTGGTCGAAAATAATGCTGAAAAATGCCAGAAAATCATTAAAAATGATTTAAAAGGCAAATAAATTATGGAAAATTCTCTATAAATAGAGAAAAATCCCTAGAAAAATACCTGTGGGTACTAGTAAATTATGGAAAATTCTCTATAAAAAGTGGAAAATTCCTAGAAAAATACCTGTAGGTACAAATAAGAAAGGGAGATTTCACTTCGAATAAACCCACAAAGACAAGAAAGATCTTAGCGAAATATGGGAAGCTACAAAGACTGACTTTAACAACAAAGTCTATGGACCTTAACTTCTACAAAGTGTTTCACGCTTTACAGAAGTTGGGGGGCAAATGATATGGGCTAAAAGTAAGCCCTAAAGACACAATTAATGTAGCATTAATTAGACCTAGCTTGGTCCAAAAGGGAGGCCCATTTAATGAGGCACGAAACCCTAACTGTTATATAAATTCGTAATTAATTAATTAGCTAAATATACAGCTAATTAATTGTGTCCAACTACAAGAAAACATATTCCTACATGGAAGCTGCTTCTACCAAGGACCCAGAATCCTTCTAGGAAATACCCTTCCAATCAAGGTTCATAAACCTACTCTAATTCTTAGACTCTCCACGTCTATATAAAGGGCCTAACCCCTCATTATTAGAACTACGTTTTGGCTTGATTCTCTAAACACAACAGAGATACGTAGGCATCTTGTGAGGGCAGAATTAAGCTACGAAACACAAGTGCAGCCATAAAAGCTTGATAAGCTCCGACACACATCGCAATAACTACACCCTAGTTTTTAATCCCACAACAGTATTCATGATGCCTTTATTTTTGAAAAAAAGGGCCAATTATATGTTATAGGAGCAAGTGCAATGCTATATGCTAAATATTTATTATTACTGCTATAATATATCATGAAAAAGTGTTTTTTGATGCTAAATTAAAATTTGCACTCCATAATATTTTTATAACTAGTTTCACATTTAACTAATCTTTTTAACTTTTACCCATTTCAATATGTTTTTATTATTTAGTGATGTACAATACAATAATTATTTAACTCTTACCATCTCCATTTATAATTATTGATGATGTGGTAAGGATGAATGAACCATCATTGACTTCAAATATAGAATCAAGAATGCATTTATTCATGGATACATCCAAATATAATATCTTTTTGGAGTTGAATTTATTTATATTTGGTGCTATAATATATATAGCAACAGAACCAAGTATATCAGTGTATTGGACTTGCTCTAAGGAGGGAAGAATATTTGTATAGGTTAATTTTAACTGGTTTTTAATTTTGATAGATCTTGGGTTTACTCTTTGGGCCGGCCAACTTTGTATAATATAGCTAGTATAATTAAAATTTAGTTCTTTTTTTTTGAAAAAAGGAATCAATTTAATAATAAAAAGCAATACAACATGCAATCAAAATTGAACAAACATTTAAACATATTACTCTTAAATCCTTCTCTCTTCAAGAGACAACCAAGTCAGTTTTTTGAAGATATTATGAATATGTGTACTTTTTGCTGTAATCCAACTATTTTGAGTAATCAGTAATCCCATAAAAACCTTTATCACAAAATCAAACCCATGAAAATCCTGCAGATATATAATCTCGGACATGAAGAACATCGAAAAAAATCAAACTCTCACAAGGTGAAGAGACTAAACAAAATTAAAAAAATTGGGAATTTATTGAAGAAAGACAAAAGTTTAATCAAGAAAAACGAAAAAATGAAAGATGATCGGAGCTTTTTACAGGTAAAAACCGATGGAAGTCACTCAGGAAATATTAGGACAGCTGCTCAAGAGAGAGGTGTAAGGTTTTTTTGTTTATTTTATATATTCTTAATTAAAATTTAGTTCTTAGTTTTTCTTTTCTTTGGCTCTAAATTTAAGGGTCTCACTCTGACAAGAATAAAATAAAATTAAATGTGATCCGCCCATGTTCTAGTAACAAAAATGCATTTTCTCCCACCAAAAGCAGCTGCACAAATTTAAATGTTATACGAAAACAATTTTAGTACGCGACATACATGTAAATAGCATAAATATGGTTTTGTTGTCCATGGACAACCACTTCGAATACCCAAAAACAATTAATACACATATGATTCTAACAAATGGGGTTTTAATTTGTCAATTAAAATAGTTATATTGTTTAAAAAAGATGATTAGAAAAAATTTAATGACACTAATCATATTTTAAAAAAGGGAATTTGTATAATATGTCCCAAATTAACGGGGTAACTTATAAATATGTCCCTTTTTATTCAATATTCATAAATATGTCATATTTTTAACTTTTAACTCATATTTAACTTATATAAATATAACTCATGTTTACATAATTAGGTTTTAAGAGATTATGTAAAATATTGCACCAAATATCCTGTCTTCCATCCGAGGACTAGTGTCTTGCCCGGACATGCCTGGCATGTCAGTTTTAAGAAGTTCAACGAGAGTTCATGAAGCAATATGAAGAATATAAAATCTATTTAAGGATGTAAATAATGATACTATATGTATGTATATAACATAAATATCAAAAATATACATGTCTGCCATGTATATTTGTTCACGTGCTATGAAAATAATTTGTGTAACTTATAATATATCAAAAATTAATTTACTTTATTCATTTATTATGTAAAAAGGTTATATATGTCATTTAAAAATAATAAAGTAATGAAGTTAACCATAATTACTTTAAAATTGGTAACATTTTGAATTTAGGATATATCTATAAATACAATTATAAATGAGATATATTAGTAAATCAATTTTTAAAATGGGACATATTAAAAAAAAATCCTTTAAAAAAACCTGTACCAAAAAATATATTTAATCATAAACAACACATTTAAGTATCTCATTTTTTGTCTTGCTACCTCCCAAATACAATCGTGTTGTTGTTTAAGCGAAACGTACCCTATAGATGGTGAGTAGCCAAAAACATCCCTATCTAATGCTCTGATCCTACATCATGGGACACTCGCAAATTTGCAATCCTGTGTGAATACTTGTGGGTGGCCTATAAGCAAGTAGTACCGTAAGGGAACATGAAATCATAAGCTCTCTAGCAGTAGCAGGAGTCTGAGGTTCTGACCACAACCTTGTTGAAAAATGATTGGGCGACTCATATGCAGTGGCTTGGTTAAGGAACCACCGACGCCGTAGGAAAACGAGGTTTCGTAGTGTAATTACTAGTAATTATATATATGGACCCAAACTAGTTGGTTGATTTATTCGTGACAAGACTAAAATTTGGGTAATATTAAGTGAATATATAAATCGACTGACTGAAGAATCAACAACGGATGGGTTATGGTTAGAGTTAGAAGTGAAATTCCACTCGAACCCAGTCCCAATTACTAGATGATAATAATTTACACATATATTCCATGCTTAACAATAAAACATGAGGCACACATTATTAATCTTAACTTGATTGATCTAAGACTATTTTTTTACTTTGAATATTGATTGATCAAGACTTAGACCACAATTTAGTATATATGGAAAATATTTGCAAATATATATTTTCAGAACTTATACTCTAACTTTATATAAATTCTAAATTTTGCAAACATTCATTATGAATTCTTTCAAGAGATGATAGTTAAACGCTACACCTCCTAAATTCGCTAACTAGTGCATAACAATAGATAACTAATGCATATATAGCAAGTAACACAATCTTCAATATCAAACATGCAGATTATATCATCATGTTTCATGTTTGGTCACCAAGTTACAAGAATGACATGGTATATAGCATGATATTTGATCACGGTGGTAATTAAGCAAGTATAACCACAGTATGTTATTAAGTTATATTTTCTTGGAGATGTACATGGGATGTTAATTTAATGATATATATAAATATGTCCCGACTATTGAATGATGACTGAAACTTTATGTCTCTCAAAATTCACAGCCATTTATCTCCCATCACGGTCTTCAGGAATTTTGAATTGCTTTCATGGTATTAAATTGTTTATTTTACACAATTCTTTTGGATGACAACATTTTTTTTTCTAATTTAATTATATATTTTTATAAAACAGGGTGAATAAACTTCACCGTTTTGTGGAGGAGAAGATCATGCAAACGTCATAGGAGCAAGCTCCACCAACCCAGTTAACGGGTTGCCAAAATCAAATCAAAGTATATTGTTTACAAACGAAATCACGTAAGTAAACAACTTAAGAACCAGCATTTTGACCTTGAAATTCTTCATTATTCTGGGCTCCATATTGTCCATCAGTTGTACCATCCTGAGTCTCCTCCGGTTGCTTACCATCCTCTGCATCCTGTACAACAACATCACCATCTTCCATGTTCCCAACAAGTTCAGCTTTGTACCCGTCTTGCAAGATCCCTCGTTGAAAGCATGCAAAAGAAACATTAGAGGGCCTTAAGGCATCAAGAGGACTAAGCTTCTTATTCACTGAGGAGACCTCCTCTATGTCCTCTAATTTCTTTTTCATTGAAGCAGTAAAACTTGAGTTTGAAGGCTCATCTCGATAAGCACTAGAGTCAGGCTTGAAGCATTCAAGAAGATGGATCCTTGGCACGGGGGGCTATCATCATGTTGGAGTTGATTATGTAACTCTTGGCAATTAAGAACAGGCAATGTGTTTTGAAAAGTGACGTAAAAAGTCTTGATAATCCACCTCAACCAAAGCCAAACTATCATCAAACAAACCATTCATTTTAATAGAGATATGGGCGGGTTGAGGGTGTTGAACATCCATTTCAATAAGGACCTCAGCTTTGTCCTAAGGGTCATGATGGGTAACTTATGTGTAAGTGGAGTGTGACAAGGCAAGAGGGATTCCTAAGACATTACTAATGTAGTAGAGGCCTTTAACAGTCTAGTAGAGGAAAAGGATCTTGGTGAGAGTTATCCATATTGTGACCTTATCAGAAGGGGATTCATGGGCTGTTTCGAGCCAAGGTTTCAGTCGAAATAATAATCCCTTATTTTTAAGAGGACTAAATCTCACAGCCCTTAGCATGCAACTTTCCTTCTTAAACTTAAAGACTAAATGTTTAATGTGCTAATCCAACTTCTCATGGGAGTAAAAGACCGAAAACTAAGTCGCTAGAAACTATAAAAGAACTTACTTTTGGATTACAAAAAAGTACAGATGTGATAGAAAATGGAAATGAAAATATTGCAAAATTAACTAGTTGTTTCCAGACGGTGCCAAGAAAAGAATGCTTGTGAATTCTGAGCTTATGAAGGTTTCGGGGCTGACACACAAAGAAATCATTAAGGGGGGAGAAAAATAGTATTGGATCCTTTAGAGACAGACTATTTTTCACTACAAGAAATTTTGCATCAGACAACGGTTTTTATCCGTCGTTTGACGCCCTGATTTTCCGTTGTCTATCTCAATGCCGTCTGTTACGCGTATCAGACAACACCAGCATAACCGTTGTCTGTATTGCAGACAGATAACAGATGTGGTTTCAAAACTGTTGTATGAAAGCTGGTATAGACAATAGTTTCAGAAGCAACTATTATCCGATATCACGTCACTCAATAGTTTCTGGGAGTCGAACTGTTGTCTAATTTCACCAAAGTCCATGGTTTATAAAATATAATCTATTGTTTTTTTATGGTATAGACATTGGTCGTTTTATAATAGAAGTGTTGTGTGAAATGTAGTTAGACAGCAGTTTAGTTTGATTAATATGTTGTATGTGTTACAAGTACACCACACTTTCTATTATAACGACATGTTATCTGAATGTATAAGACATTACGTTTTATTTTTGCAAAAGCATTGTGTAAATGTGTAATCTACAACGTTTTCATTTCATTTTTATGTTGTATGTGTTTTAAGTACACCACACTTGTTGTGCTTACTACATGTCGTCTGAATGTATAAGACACTACGTTTTTAGTTTTGCAAAAGCATTGTGTAAGTTTTTAACCTACAACGTTTTTATTTCGTTATTGTGTTGTATGTGGTTTAAGTACACCACACTTTTGTGCTTACTACATGTTGTATGAATTTGTAAGACACTACGTTTTCGTTTTGCTAAAAACATTGTTATGTTTTCTTATAGACAATTGATGCATTTGTTTTGACGTTGTGTGACTTTTCTTTATACAACAGTCTAGTTGTTAAAGCATGGTTTGGTTATAAAGCACACGATGGTTTTGTTATAAACCTTGTGTATTAAAAACCATTGTCTGTTAGATAGAATAACAAGTATTCCAAACAATGTTCTAATTGGCTAAAAGGAAAGTAGACAACGGTTTTTGTATATACAATCAAAAGCATTATAGCGTAAAATAAACAAGCCAAAATAAAAAATCATCAAATAACCATTTCATCATTCAGACGCAACCAATAGTCTGCAAAAGACCAACCATTACAACTAACATTCACAAATCATTTTACCATTCACTTCACTAATACTACCGACCAAATCCAACCACAAGATTAAATATGTTCAGGTGAACATACCAACAAAAGAGATGGACTAAAGTATTCACTTAAAGCTTTAAAGCTATATTTACCATAAACTACACAGTGAAGCTCCCAAAAGTTTAAGATATGTTCAACCCAAAATACCCAACTATGCGATTAAGTTTAAGAGGCGTGGTTCTTCATGAAATACTTGGCGAAATCAGTCCTTACTTCATTGAGGTCAGGCAGGCCATAACAGTTCTGGTTGTTTCTGCGTAGCCACTATAAAATGAAACCATAGACCAAGTCACAAACAGGCTTCACCATGAAGTAGTAGGATTAAGAAAAAATTCAGAAATTTGGAATCATACCTTTACAGGAAATTCGCGTTCCTTGTCTAGACATATTTCTTTCATATAGCGCATCACAAATAGACCACAATCTTTACTCCCCATTTGGAGAGGAACTCCCTGAAGAAACATTAAATAAAATTATATATACGGCCAAACTATATTTTGTAAAAGAGAAACATATAAGTTATGCACTAAGAATTTACAAGGATAATTTATATACAGGCTCCTTAAACTATATCATGACATTACATGCAACAAAGACGACATTAAGCACATATATATAGGCATAAAAAGAAGTACTAACGCATGATTATATGGGAGCAGAAATAATTGGTTTGGCTTAGAGTTCTTGAATCTGTTAGATAGGGCTTGGATTCTGTCCTCCATTGACTTGCCTTTCTTCCTCTGCCTCGGAAGTTTAAAGTATGTAGACTGCTTGACATAAGCCCCTTGCCCACGTATTCGTCCTCCATGCTCAGGTTTACCGAGCACCTTGGTCAAGACATCATCGGAGCCTTCTACCGTCATTTCCTCTTGTTTAACTCTTTCTTTCATTTTCTCCTAAAATATTGACAGCAAATGGAAGTAGTTAAGAAACAAAAGCACTGTTAGTATTATTTAGAAAATAAATGGTATGATAAAGTTAAAGTTACATAAATGAAAAACTTACAATCTCATCAACAATTTGTTTAATTTTTTCAGACTTATAGTTCCCATCTTTATCCTTGCGTGCAAGGAGCCACGAATCTGATCTATCTATCTCCATTTCAGGATCACCTTGAGACTGTATGTGTAAACATGTTTGAAAAATCATACAGTGTCATTAAAACAAATAAACATATTTATTATACATGTTTTGTCTAATATGAGTCACGATTACTAACCATTTCATGCTCCAGGTTGGAATAACCCTTTCCAGTCATGTAGTGATCATATTCACTCATTTTCCTCCTTTTTTGCTGTATGTTGTGGATGCCCTTGAAGAACAAAGAAAAAATATTAGAAACAATGTTGTACTACTAATTAGGCAAATACCACAAGCCTTGAGAATTAGGCAAATACTGCTAGCGGTGACTCCTTTTCCCAAACCACGCACAACTCCACCAGTCCCTGCTCATAAAACAACACAAACCTAAAGCATACTCTCACTAATAGCTAAATCATACAATTCATACAATAGCTAAACTATGAGAAACGGGGGAGAGTCGACAAACAGGGGAAAGTCGACAAGCAGGCACTTACAAGATAAAAGGGTTTTGATCAAATTAGCCCTAACAAATAACCCCCGAACTGAAACTAAATCATACCATTCATACAATAGCTTACCCACGTACTAAACCACGATGCGAGCAGCCAATCTGAGATGAATAAATGGATTAACAGCACATACAGGATATGAGCTAATCGATTGACCTAGGATATGAGCTAATCAATTGAAGCTAAATTATAAACAAATAGAAGCTAAACTATGAGAAACATGGGAGAGTCCAACAAGGGAGATTTTAGTGGGGAGGGGGGATTTAAGTTAAAGGGGGAAAATTTGGTTTAGGGGGAAAAGTTGAATATTTTGGTAAAAGAAAGGGGGAAAGAAGTGTGTAGGGATGAGAAAGGGGGATTTACTTAATTTTATATTTATTAAATTTAATTTATATTTTATGAAATTAAGATGTATTTATATTTGGTATAATTTTATTAATAGTTTTGTAATTATGTTATTTAATATAAGTATATAAACTTTTATTATTTATTTTATAAATATGATATTTAATTTAATTTTTAAAAATTATAGTTTTATTATAATCACTAAAATCGAAAGATCTTAACATCGTACTGTTGGATAATCGAAAAAAATATTTTTATTTTTAATTTTTCTTGTAAGATTGAAGGGGGTGATAGAAGAGGGAAATGAAATTAGTTAAGCCGAAAATATTTGGGTGGGAGGAATAAAATTGGGTTAAAAACAAATAATGATATTTTTTTATAAATTTACAATAATTATAAATATATTTGTTTAATTATAATAATTTATAATAACTATAAATCTATATAATTATTACTAGTCAACTATATACATTTTTTTAAATCCATAATATAAATTTGTTACAAAAATTAAAATTTATAAAAAAAACTACGAAAAAGACAACAGTTTTTACATTTAAAAACTGTTGTCTTCATACAACACATACAACACAATTGCTAAAAAAACTGTTGTCTGTTTAACAGTAAAGGACAAAAATTACCTTTTTATAATAAAACGAAAAATGTTTCTAGAAGATTTTTTAATACTTTTGTTAAAAAAAGCACACAAAATAAATTTAAAAATTCTAATTTTTTTTACACATCACAAACATCAAAATATCTTAACATCCGTACGGTTGGATCATCGAAAAAATTAATTTTAATTTAATAAGAAAGAAATTATAGATTTATCATAAACTCAATATTTACTTCTTAACTCGTTCATATAAAGTGTATACTCATATTGTTCGAATTACAAAACTATTACTTATTATTAACAAACTATATACATTTATATGTATCCATATTATAAAATTATAAAATTTTAATTTATTTTGTCTTTGTAAAATGAGTTAATATTTTAAATTTTAATTTTTTATAAAAACTTAAACTTGTATTCATAATTTTAATTATAACAATGTGCATACATAATTATTTCGCTCTTGTAACGTATCATATAATTTTAATGTAATATATCATTTGTAATTAGTAAAATGAGAATTTTAATTTATTTTGTTTTTATAAAATGAGTAATTATTTTTAATTTTAATTATTTTTTAATAAAATAGGTAACTATAATAATAATAAATATAATTATAATTATAATTATTTTTTAATTATTCATGACTTCTCGACTGAGAGACTTCTCGACTGAGAAACTTCTCGTCTGAGTAGACTTCTCGATTGGGCTAGACTTCTCGGTCAAGTCATTTGTGACTTCTCTATCAGTAAAAACTTGCTGTCAGGAATGCTACTGTCGTAAAAGTTGCTGTCAGGAATGTTGCTATCACAGAAATGTTGCTGTCAGAAAACTTGCTGTCAGGAATGTTGTTGTCATAAACACTTGCTGGCATATTTATCAGTTGATGACTTATTTATCAGTTGATGACTTATTATCAGTTGATGACTTATTTGTCAGTTGATGACTTATTTATCAGTTGATGTCTTATTTATCAGTTGATGACTTATTATCAGTTGATGACTTATTTATCAGTTGATGACTTATTATCAGTTGATGACTTATTTATCAGTTGATGATTTATTATCAGTTGATGACTTATTTATCAGTTGATGACCTTGTCATCCACCTGCCACTGTAATATTATGTATTGTGACTTATCTATAAGTTGATTTGTCTTGTGTTAACTCTCCCAGTTTCTACAGCTACTACAGAGCGATCATTCTCAGCTATGAAAATAGTTAAGACCATTCTTCGAAATAAAATGGAAGAGGAATATTTAAGAGATACTATGATTCTCAACATTGAAAGGGAGTATGCAGAAGATATTGATCCAGAGTATGTCAGTCCGTCTTGACATGGCCGAAATGGGAATAAGAACAGAACTAAGGCCAAAAACTCCTGGGAAAAAAGAGAAGTTACCATTGGCATCTTGGAATTTAACTCATTCTGGAAAAAAAGCTGTTTGCTCATCCTTTCTTGGCATGAAATTGCCTGATGGTTTTTGTTCAAATATTCGAAGTCTAGTTTCAATGGAAACTCTTCGACTTACAGGAATGAAATCTCATGACTGTCATATGATTCTGCATCACTTGCTCCCAATTGCGATTCGATCGTCACTGCAAAAACAGGTCAGGAACACTATTATCAGGTTCTGCCTCTTCTTTAAGGCAATTTGCAGTAAAGTCATTGAGGTTGATAAGTTGGAGAAAATGCAGTCGCAACTGGTAGAAACTTTGTGCCAGCTTGAAAAATATTTCCCCCCTTCCTTGTTTGATTTAATGTTTCATATCTCGGTTCATCTTGTAAGAGAAGTTGAGCTTTGTGGACCAATTTTCCTTAGGTGGATGTATCCTTTTGAGAGATACATGAAGACATTTAAGGGATATATAAGGAATCGGGCTCGTGCAGAAGGTTGCATTGTTGAGTCCTATATTGCGGAAGAGGCGGTTGAATGTTTGGTGGACCATGAAGAAGCAACTATTGGGGTACCTAAAAATGGTAGACATACCAAGGATGGCATTTGCAAGCCATTATCCGGTGCAACTGTGATAACCCCGAGCAGCACTGATTTGCACGTAGCACATTTATGTGTTCTATAAAATACTACTGTTGTTAGGCCATATTTTGAGTAAGTAAAATTACTTTCATTACATTTACCATTTTCTGCACTCTTTTAACTAGAAAAATCCAGTCCATATTTTATGTCTTTATTTCATTATTTATGTAGTCTCTTTTACTTAAATGCAGTGAACACATGGTATTTTTAATGACCAAATATCCGGAACATGAAAATGATGAAAAGTGGCTGAAGAACAAACAAAATGAGAAATTCCCAAAATGGTTTAAAGAAAAGGTATTATGTGTGTTTAGTAATAGTTTTCTGCATGTTTTACAAACTACTGCTCATATTAATCATTTTGTAACTTGTATTTTTTTTTTAAAGATTGCTTCAGATTTGGTTGATGAAAAAGAGATATCGCAGGAGATAAGATGGATCGCAGATGAGCCTAACAAGGTTGTGCCTACGTTCAGCGGCTATAAAATGGACGGAGTTACCTTTGCTACCAAGGATCGTGATGATACGCGTCAAGTTCAATGTAGTGGTGTGTGCGTTGAAGCTGATACAATGATAGTGCAGGGTAAGTATCAAAATATTGAGCACACATCACATACATATTATGGAGTTATAACAAGTATATGGGAGTTGGACTATAACTACTTTAGGGTCCCTATTTTTCGGTGCAAGTGGGTAGATATAAACAAAGGGGTCAAGGAAGATGACTTGGGTTATATATTGGTTAATTTGAATAGGCTGGGGTTTTCAAACGATCCATTTGTGTTAGCAAAACATGTTAAGCAAGTTTGTTTCATCGACGATACTCTTGATAAATTATGGTCCGTGGTGTTGAAACTACCCGAGAAAAAGTACTATGAAGATAATGATGATGAAAATGAGGGATCCGTGGAAGTAGAACTTGAGAATGACTGTTTTGTGCCCAATTTACCCGATGTTGATTTACTTGAGGAAGAGGAGCATAGCTACATGCGAGATGTAGATGAAACAATTCAACTTTCTTGATGTAATTTAATTTAATTTGTGTACTTTTAATTACATAAACTTTGTAATATGATAAATGTGTTTGCTAGTTTGAACATAACAGTTCTTGATTGATGTTATGTTGCCTGATGTTTGTTACTGTAAAATCAGACAACGGTTTTTAACTACCAAACGCTTGTGTGAGAGCTAAAGAACTTAGAGTACAAAACCATTGTGTGTTGCATGCAATTCAGACAACAGTATTCACAAACCATTATCTGATTACATTTTATGCAACGTCTATCAAAACACTTGTCTGATTTTAACAACGTTTTTTTTATTCAGATTGAAAGCATTGTCTGAAGAAACTTCAGACAATGCTTTCAAAAAGCGTTGTTAAAATCAGACAATAGTATTTAGTCACCGTTGTGTGACTACTTTTGAAGCAATATATGAGCAAAACAGTTGTCTAAGTTTTACAACGGTTTTGAGGACCATTGTAAGACAAACTGTTATACAACACTACTTTTAAAAACCGTTGTAAAACGGATGTCTATTTTGCTCTTCTAGACAACACTTTTTAAAACTGTCGTTAAATTCAAGATCAGACAATACACCGAAAAGCTTGAAAAAACAACCGTTGTGTGAAAATTTCAGCCAACACTTTTTCGTCGAAGTGTTGTCTGATGTGTGTCGTCTGATTCAAAATTTCTTGTAGTGTTTTTAGCCTACCAGAAGACTTTCGATCCACATATTTGCATTCCTTGCTTCTTCCGGATTCTTGATCAGTTAATGAGTTTGATGTCAATGAAATTTGATTATTGAAATTAATGAACTATGCGGAAAAGGGTTGGCTGAAGGATTTTCTTTTGTCTACTTTCTTAATTTTTTAGGATTGTCATTTCACTTGTTTAGTCTAGTTTGAATGTTTGGAATTTGGTTTGAATTTGTATATGTAAAGCATTAGTGTTTTGTTTGTTATTTATATGCATTTATTTATTTGATAATAAGGTTAGTATTACGTTATACCTCAAGTTCCTGTGAAGTGGATAAATTATCCAAATAAAATCAACTCTGTAACTTCGGGTTACTATGCATAAATCAAACACAGGATTTTAATAGCTCCTAAGAAGTGTGTTTTGTAACTTAGTTACAAGGAACTTTAAGTTACCTAAGTAACTATAAAACCGGAAAACCAAACAAGGCCTTAGTATCAACAATGATGATGGCGCCTGATTTAAATTCAAAATTTTATCCTTTTATTTTCTATAATAATGGTTAGTTTTCACGGGACCAAATTTGGTGAATTAAGGCCTCATTTGTTAACAAGTGAACCAATCAAATATTGCTTAAATAATTGTTTGTTTAAATCTTAAATTTTTGAATGAAACAAAAATTCCTGTGGACCTATAAATTTCTAGCTGAACGATTACAAAGTAATGATGAATAGACATTTATGTTACTCTAGCATATAATTTGGTATTTTCTTTATAGTAATTAATTACATCTCTTTTATCATTTTTAATTATTGGTTATTAGACAACACTATTGTACTTATACAGAGAGAATGTTAACTTAAAATTTATTTTTATATACTATTATAATTTTAATATCATACACAATATATATATATATATATATTATATATTGAATTATGCTCAAGCCCGATCCGGATCTTTTCGGGGCCCTAAGCAAAATAATAAATCGGGACCCTTTCAAAAAAAATTATAATAACTTTATTAAAATAAAAAAATCTAAAATTTAATACATAATCTAACAATTCATAAAAAATATGTTTTGCGAGTTTTTTGAGATATTAAATTTTTTCAAGACTCTTTGATAATAACATCAGTATCGATATATTTTAGAAACTCCTTCTCGATTGATAGAATTGCACCCTTCAACAGTTCTTGTGACATTGATGACCTCAATTAAGGTTTCTATAACTTTAACTTCAAGTAATTTTGATAAAAAAATATTTAAATTTCTGATATATTTAATGGTGATGGAGATAATTTTGAGAATAAAATGAGTTGATCCAGAAAAGAAAAAAATTGAGTGATTCAATTGTGATACAAATTGGGATTTGGGAGTAAAGATGCTAACTAATGTGTAAGGTTGCCCCTCCAAACAACCCTCAGGACCGGGTCTAATTGTGCTATATCGGTTTATATATTTACTTCATTGTGTGCCATTTGGGATTTTTTGTAAGAGACCAAAATAGTAGGTTCAAACACTTAAGCCCTAGAAAGGTCTAATAATGAAGAATTAGGGCAAGAGTGATAGAAGACAATGTCAACATTAGTTTATAACGATAATGACTTTTATGGCTATCGTGTTGAAGGGTTACTATTAGAATTTATTTATAGGTATGATGAAGGTGTTTTTAGATAAGTAATGTTACTTGTCTTTGCATTTTTTTTGTAGTACTATAAACATAATATAGATAATTATGGTATTAAAAAGACCTGATCGCCGTCTTAACCCTTTTAAGAGCTATTTCATTATTCAAAAGATGAGCTAAATTTTAGAAAAGTCTTACTCTTTTGATGAAACTATAAACAATGTGAAAACCTGATATTCTGCGGGAGTAACAACTCCAAGCCCTGCAAAAATGATAACACTTTATGAAGCACCCTCAGTAAATGTCACAGGTGTCTCTGGGATATTGTATTAATGAAGATCGAACGCTCCTAAATCTTAGATATTTCTCTTCGTGCTGTTAGAGTAAAGTATATCTCAAGACCTGTTTTGAAAGTTATAGGACACATTTAGAAGAAAGTTCCTACAGCTTGCAGCTGAAGTCTTAAAAACCTGATTCGTAACGAAATTTCACGTTCTAGTAATTATTTATGTCTCTTTAAAAGCTCCAAAGAAAGCAGAGCTGTAGTATTGTACAATAATTTTATAATTACTTAACAAACTAGTGAGCATAAATTTTACTTTGTTATTGAATTCATAATTAACGAGAGAAAATTTACAACTAAGTTGTACAAAATTTTTACACACCAGAGTATAAAAGAGTCATAGACATAAGTATAATATTTGTTAGATAGACGATTGTGTTACTACACATATTATTCCTAAAAATAAAAAATATTATCCTTTTTTCAAAAGTATGAAGGCAATGTTTGCATTATTTGAAGAAATATAACCCAATTTGTTATAACATGGAGGAACAAAATTTATTATATTATTCTCTCTTAAATAACAAACAAATTTATTAATATTAGCCACAAAATAGCGGTGGTGTAAGGATCACAAGATTGATGGTTCTTGAATGGAGGTGGAGATAAGGCCGTATTCAACCCAAGTCTCACATCGAGAAGATAAAAAAAATTATATTCAATATAAGCATGGAAAATAACTCCATTAATATGAGGCATTTTGGGATTTTCTCAATAACAAATTCATGCGGGCTTGGCTATACGGAGTTAAAGGTGTGCTGCACAGTCCAACAAAAAGTATATACTAAGGGTCATACAGTAAGGGGGGATGTGCTCACATGCTTAGTGTTAACAGAAACAATAGATTTCTTCATTTTCTTTGGTACTCTTTGGGTAGAGAGTAACATCCTTAGCCTTCCACATAAAATGGGAAGTATTCTCTCTACCACAATGATACACATCACGATCATAGAGCCAAGGTGGACCCAAAATATGTGTGTAACATTTATATATCCAACACACATTCATATCGGACAATTTAACAAAACCTTAGAGACCCGGACTTTAAAATCTCCAACTTATTCACTTAAATAAAATAATCCAAAAATCCAATAAAAGTTACAACTGCTTAAAATTCAACATCTTACAATCCAAAATTTTAAAGTACAACTCAAATGTCCAAATTCAAATCTAAATCCTTATTTTTAACTCTAACAGATAAAAACTAAAAATTAAACAAGCTCCTCAAAGTCATCCTCGAACTCTTCCCAAAAGGTAGTCCACCTAGTTATGAATACCTGTCGGGGAAAAGAAAGAAACATAGACTGACAGTGAGCGAAAGACTCATATATAAATATAAAATAATATAAAGAGTACAAGAGTTAGACATGTCGATAATATGAATATAAAATAATTGCTGAAATTAACAATGAGTGATGATAATAATTGAACAAGAAAAATATCAAGGATGCGTAAATGAACAATATTAATATATATACTTGTATTCTGATAACAATAAACTTACTCTTACTAGTCATATATTATAATGACAAAGTACTCAAATGCAAATTTACTCACTCATATGGGAGAGGTCTTACATATACACGATGCCCTAAAATTTCGGTCATCCAAATATATGTAGTCATCAAAACATACAAGGGCTTGCACATCACAAAACAAATGCTACTCAATATCTTACTTGCATGACACAAAGTACAATACTACCCAAATGGCCAAGACACACATACACACAATAGTCATAACTCTACGTGTTCCATAACTCCGGCGACACGCCCATACTATTTAAATATAACGTATAGGTGGTGTCAAGCACGAGATTCTCTCCACTCATAACGGAGTATTACAATGTCTCCCAAGTCATACATATATCACAAAAAGATTGAAAATATCTTACTCAAAATATCACACACGCCAAATAACATTCAATACTGACTATCAAAATAAAATCAGAACTTACCATTCTGGAAAACTATCAATATACTCTATCAAGATGACCTCAAATGAAAAAATGCAAAATATAAAACATGTAGACAATTTCGAGAGCTTTCTAGAATGGTTAGACTCGTCGAAAATGGATAAGTAACGAGTGCAAAAAACAAACAAATACAGGTTGTAGACCGAATGAACACCTCGTCACCATAGTATATGTTTTGATGTCTAAGACATCTAAATCACAGAATTTACCAGCAAAATGTAAACAAAGAATGAAGAGCTCGAATAGAAATTTTAAAAATGATATTACTCATAAAAATCGAAAACAATTTCAATTTACTTTGAAATTTTGGAGTTACAAGATAAGAACTCAGAATTTCCATCAGAATGCACAAAAGGCATATTTCAAGATGCTTGTATGCAGGATTTCAGAAAACATAAAACATGAAAAATGTAGATAATTGAAATATCTTTCTAGGCATAATAAAATTATAACAATTTGATAAATAATGAAGGAGATATGAATTTTATAAGAATTCAGAAGGGATACAATTGCTACAGAGTATACATACGATTTCAAAATAATAATACGAGAATAAAGAGAGTGTTACGAGAACAAAGAAAGTGTATCGAAAATATATGTACCGTAAGAGTGAAAGATATGAATGATGAACAATAAATCCAGATGTCCCCATCACATGAACCTTAGTTGAACACCATATACCATCATGACAATCTTACATATTTTTTTTTTCTAAAACCCGAACTCATTTTCCTTTTTTTATCTATTTTTTTCATTTTCTTTTTCTCTTGACTAAAATATCATCTAAAATATCCTCATAATAAAATAAATATAATATATGCATCTAATAAATGAATAAAAACCCACTAATATTATTCCTAATATTCAATAATATAACTAAATATATTATAAAAAAATACGGATGTCACACAGACACGCTGATCACACAGATTACGCGGTCGAAATATAACGGTCGAAATAAATATGTCTTGGATAGATGATCTTATAAGTGATCGATTTCAGTCATTTTTAGTGTCGGTCACTTTTATCCGGTCGCTTTTAAACCTATTTTCTAGTAGTGAAGACAAGTAGCAAAATATTTTTAGAATATTCATTCAATTAATTAAACAATTAATATAGCAACTTTGTCTTATTTTCAAAAACTAATTAATAACCAGCATTTAGTAGTATGTGTCATGACTTTGAATGATAAATAGATAGAGAAAAGAAAATATTATATATACATCATCAGTTATGTTACTAATGTAGCTAGATTAAGAATCAGTACAAGAAAATAGAGAAAAGAATGGTGTATGCCTGCCAAAAGCTTGAGTTTTTACAATTCGGACATAAAATAAGAAAGAAAAATACTAACTAAAAATTTATGTCCATTGCATTGGTGACGATCTATATGGATTAACGATATATTATAATGATAAGTAGATATGAATCGATACCTAATTAAACCGAGGAGATTCAAAAGGATCCAGCTGGTCAGATCACTTCGCAGCTATCAACAGTACGTTCATCTCCACCCTTCAGTAAGAGCAAACTCTCCATGAAAGAAGCGTCTACGGTACACCCTGTAAAAGCCAGTGGGGTACCTAATTGAGGATCCTGGTTGCTCTCAAGATTATATGCCGATATGCCTAGAACAGGCCCATCTATAGCTAATGTCTTCCCTAAAAATCTTTCACTCCTAGTAATTTCCAATGGCCACACTTCTCCCCTTAAAGTAACTTTAAAACGGGGAGTCCAAGAGATGAAACCATTTTCAATCTTCATCACCCATATAAAACAAGGCTGGTTCAGCATTCCATTACTTCCAGTTATCGACTTCCACACACAAATAGAAAGTGAGCCATCAAACTTCATTAGGTCAAAAAAGACAATATCTCCCATAAACCACTACAACAAAAACAGTTAAAAGTGACCGTCATATTCCGGTCGTTTTTATACTAGAAGTGACTGTGAACGGTCACTTTTAATATAAAAATGACCGAAATGCTCCGGTCATTTTTACGGGGGTCGAAAATAACATGTCGGTCGAAAGTAAACTCAAATGTGACCGAAAACGGTCAATTGTGTACGGCACATAAAATCGACCAATGGCGGTCACACAGTAAATCGACAAGATTTTAGCCCAGATGTAACCGATGGTAGTATTAATAAAAAACAGTATTTAGGAAAGAACTCGTAAAAATCTACCTTGTTCTTTTCAACAGCTACTGCTTGGGCATTAGCAAGTAATTGGGCACAGAAATTCCTACACAACAATAACAATTCCAAAAATTAACATTCAACAAGTTTATCAATTACATAGAACTATGTCTTGGTTTCTGTGTGTGTGTCAATAGCTTATGTTGTGTGAAAACAACAATTCTGAAAACCCAATGAATATCATTCAAGAACTTTATCAATAACAGCTAACAGAACAACAAATCTAAACCCAATCTCATTCAAAGAACTTTATCAATAATGTGTGTTCTTTTAAACAGCTAACATAACGAAAACACAGCAAATATCATTCAAGAACTCTATAAAAATGCTTGTTTTTTTCCAACAGCTAGAAACAACAATTTCTTAAACTCGATGAATATCAATCAAGAACTTATGAATATGTGTGTGAGTAAGTACCTGGTGACAGGACGAGACACTTGAGGGAGTTGCTGCTTCTTTCCTTCGATTCCTCGAACAGTAACAAGATTTCCGATATCACCAAGTGCACGTCGATTCCTCCCTTCTCTGCCTGCTGCCATATTCTTCTGCTTTACTCCTCCTCGAGCTGCATCTGCTATATAAAATAATACAAATCAGCAACAAATAAATAAATTTACCCCCAAAATCACAAAATTAAAACCAAAACTAAAACTCCTTCCCTCTCCTCTCTGAAATTTATACAAGTGCTAAATCTAATACATTAGCATTATATATTGATATTTTTACCAAAATTTTAAAAGTTGTTAAATATATATTTTTTAAAATTATTTTCATTAACATGTAATAATGTAATAAAATAAAAATAATCATCAATAGTCACATTGTAATGTGTTCGATATTGTAATTTTTATTTCCAAAATTTTAACCTTCAGTTGTGGCGGGAAATTTCCCGCCTAGTGACCAAAAAATAAAAGTGACCGTTTCCAGTCATATATGTAGATGCGACCATCAATAGTCAAAACTAATGTTGAGCGGAAAAATTTTAGAAATTGAAAATCAACTGTAGTTGATATAGACGGTCGTTTATATTATTAAAAATGACTGTAGGTCGATTTTATCCGCGGTCGAAATATAACGGTCGAAATAAATATGTCTTGGATAGATGATCTTATAAGTGATCGATTTCAGTCATTTTTAGTGTCGGTCACTTTTATCCGGTCGCTTTTAAACCTATTTTCTAGTAGTGAAGACAAGTAGCAAAATATTTTTAGAATATTTTCATTCAATTAATTAAACAATTAATATAGCAACTTTGTCTTATTTTCAAAAACTAATTAATAACCAGCATTTAGTAGTATGTGTCATGACTTTGAATGATAAATAGATAGAGAAAAGAAAATATTATATATACATCATCAGTTATGTTACTAATGTAGCTAGATTAAGAATCAGTACAAGAAAATAGAGAAAAGAATGGTGTATGCCTGCCAAAAGCTTGAGTTTTTACAATTCGGACATAAAATAAGAAAGAAAAATACTAACTAAAAATTTATGTCCATTGCATTGGTGACGATCTATATGGATTAACGATATATTATAATGATAAGTAGATATGAATCGATACCTAATTAAACCGAGGAGATTCAAAAGGATCCAGCTGGTCAGATCACTTCGCAGCTATCAACAGTACGTTCATCTCCACCCTTCAGTAAGAGCAAACTCTCCATGAAAGAAGCGTCTACGGTACACCCTGTAAAAGCCAGTGGGGTACCTAATTGAGGATCCTGGTTGCTCTCAAGATTATATGCCGATATGCCTAGAACAGGCCCATCTATAGCTAATGTCTTCCCTAAAAATCTTTCACTCCTAGTAATTTCCAATGGCCACACTTCTCCCCTTAAAGTAACTTTAAAACTGGGAGTCCAAGAGATGAAACCATTTTCAATCTTCATCACCCATATAAAACAAGGCTGGTTCAGCATTCCATTACTTCCAGTTATCGACTTCCACACACAAATAGAAAGTGAGCCATCAAACTTCATTAGGTCAAAAAAGACAATATCTCCCATACAGTAGCGAACATCATCTGGCAACTGCAATTGCCCAAACAACTCATTATTAAAATCAAATGATATAATCCACACTTTTTCAGAATTTGTTTGAGTACCTTCTCTATCTACCCAATACACCTTATTATGAACTGTTATCCCAATTTCAAAAACATTTCGTCGAGAAACACCCGGATTTTGAATCTCTCTCCAATTATTCATCCTTAAGCTAAAAACCTCAACCCGAGGTGGCAACTTTCCTAGGTAGTCCAGCTTGGCATCACCACCATACACAACTCTAACAACCCTGTAATCATTAGTGGGTTCATGGAATCCAAACCCAAATGCAAAATAACTTTTGCGCCACTCATCAAATAGATCGTTAAAACAATTAGAACCAACGCATTTAAAGTTCCTAACAGAAGGATTCCACAAGTAAAAATCTTGGTATCCAGTCATATACCTATCGGTCAAACAAAGAATTCCATTGATGGATCCAACAAGTTCGAGAATACAAGTCCTAGTTTTAAATGGAATCTCATATCTATCGAAAACAAAACCTGTTTTGACAGAAACTAAAGAGCAATACTTTTCATTTTTAAGAAAGCAAGGGACAATTAGCGCCGCATTTTCATCACGACATGAAATTGAACGCTGGATCTGTTTAGAAATGAAATTAGGGTTTATGATTAGTGAGTACCAATATTTGTTGACCGAGGTTGACCTGATCAGGAATTTTACAGAAAGTCTTAAGAAAAACTCGACGAGAATTTCAGGAGGAAAATCATCTAAAGATGGCGTCCTCTTCGACGGCGCCCCACTTGCCATATGTCGTGAAACTAGGGTTTTCGGATGGAAACAAAAACAATATATAAGCTTATAAAATTTATGTAAATTTAATTGTATGTTATATTTTTATTTATATAATTAATATAAATTTTTATAATCTTGAAAATTCATGTTAACACATATGACATATTAAAAATGTGAGTAATAATAAATTGATTAAAAGGGTTTTATGGATAACAATTAAAAATTATGTATAATAAATATATTTTTATTTAATATAAATCTTTATTTTATTCGCACTTATAACCGTTAAATATAATAAAAGAACTATACTTATTATAAATATGTATATAATATGAATCCATGTTATAATAAATATAAAACTATAATAAATAGTATTTTATTTAACATTAATATTTATAGTTACAATCTTACTCCTTAAAAAACCTTATATGTTTATTATCTAGCTCAAGCCAACAACAACCTATCATCCCCCGACTCGGTTTACTTCTTTGTTGTTTGAAATGTGCCTAACGAGTCTGTTTAAATCACTTACAATATAGTCATAAATTGATCGATAAAGAATTCGCTTCCTTTACCAGGCCTCTGATCCATCAGCCTCCCCAAGCCGTAATGTTCAATGGAATGATCTCATAGCCAATGAGATGGTTCACATTGTGTCATGGTTAATCGAAGATGTCCTCCAAAAAAGTGAAGCACAGTGTTGCAGAATTTTGAGAGGTAAAATAAATGTATATTTGTATTAGTTCTACCTCATTTTACTTGATCTGACGGCATATATTGGATTTTAAGTAATTTATATGTAAATAGGAATGTACTTTGCTGGAACTAAAAGACTACAGGATGAGATCTCTGATGTAGAGGTGTTGGATCGTAATTAAAAACTACACACAACAATGGGGCAGTTATATAAATTATTAAAGAAGAACAGGCAGATTAAACCAATTAACAAAACAAGCACGAAGGTAAAAACAAGATATATGAATTAGTAACTGTAAGGACAAAAGAAAAGTTAGAATACTTAGCTTTAACAGAAGCTTTTAGCATACACTGATAGAACCAAATTAAATGTTGAGTCGCCAAGCCTTGCTAGAAGTCTTGACTGTTCTTGAAGAGATTATTGCCCCACTACGCTGTGTTGGGTTGCAGCAATATCACTTCCAGGATAAAACAGCACAGAGCACTTCGTCCACAGATACGTAGTACTCAACAGCGACCTGCACCTCAGTTCGCCCAGAAACCCTATGCACAGACTGTATGAATATATTTGTAGGTAATACAGAGTATAGCAGCTGCTAGGGTTTTCTCAGATTTGTGTGTTAAGACCTCTATCTATCCCATCTACAACGTTTTTATGTATTTATAATACAATAAAACGTAACAGCAGATAAAACATTAATTAAAATAATTATTCTGACTTAAAAAATATTTAATAGAATATATATCAGAATCAGTAACAGTCATCAGAGTTTATAAACTCTGCCAGTCCATCAGAGTTTACTGCTAAACTCTGACCAGCACAGTCCATCAGAGTTTACTGCTACACTCTGACCAGCACAGTCCATCAGAGTTACTGCTAAACTCTGACCAGCACAGTCCATCAAAGTTTACTGCTAAACTCTGACCAGCACAGCCCATCAGAGTTTACTACTAAACTCTGACCATGCACTATACTCTGATCTGACCATCAGAGTTTGTTAAACTCTGAGCTAGTCCATCAGAGTTTGTTAAACTCTGACCCAGCTCCAATTTTGCAAACTCTGATCAGACACAGAATATATATTCTCTGACAGTTACATACTGACTGAATATTCATATTAAAATAATATTAAAGTCATAATTAAATTAATTAATCACGTAATAAAATTCCTCGCCCAGGTCGCCTCGCGTACGCGAGACGCCGAGACATTCGCCCAAATCGCCCTTCGACCCGACCCGAGGCGAGGTGAGGCGAGGCGAGGCGGCGGCGGCGCGCACGTGTGTGTGCGCGAGGGCACACTTTTACACCATGCACACTACATGCCTTAGTAGTTGACACTACCCTTGCACATATATGCATATAAAGCACCCACACCCATATTACATATTGAATGTGGTACAAACACATTTAACCCGTTTTAAACTAGCAACTTCTACTCAATTTATCTATGGATTACACTAAGAAAATGTCTTAGATCCAAACATGAAAGTTTAAGTCCTCATATCAAGGAATAACTTCCAATCATTAGTTTCTGGAAATTACATCAAGAACATATATAAAATATGTCTCAAACTTTCCATTTTCTAACAATCCCCCACAAATCCATACAGAAATGCATATCAGATTCTACTCATGACTTGTTTTTCAGAGTTGGTACCGGTCAAGGTTTGAACCCTCCTAAGTCCTCTACTTCGATGGTTACCGGATATAGATGGAATGTTGCACCTTGAATCTTTATCCGTTGGTGTGTAACCACACTCCATAGACGACGACAAGTCAATGGCTATGGTGCCGATCTACGGCTTTGAGACGTTAATGGTCATGTCTCGATCCTGTTCGTCGAATGCTTCGAGGAATAACCCTATCCTCTAATTGCGACCACACAATAACATTCGTTTAGCTGGGCATCTCCAAAGATGTACTGCCAACATCTCGTCTCACGACTTGACCCCATTCAGAGTTCTTAAAACTCTTGCTAACTAGCAGTTACAGTACCTCTTGAGGTTTACAGGGAAAAGACTCAGATACGTGAGTATCTAGATATTTGTAGTAGAGGTACTACCGAATCACCCTCACAACTTGTTATTACCACATTGAATACACTTCGAGGGATCTCCTCTCAGGTGTATTGGGTTCCCGCTGTTGATGACTCAAAATGGGTTGTCAGTCCCATCCCCAACCTCGAATTAAGGACAACAGCATGCTCAAGTCCCTTAGTCAAAGGATCAGCCAGATTATCTTGAGTTCCAATAAACTCAATAGCAATAATCCTGTCAGACACCAAACCCCTTATAGACTTTAGTCTAACTTGGACGTGTCTCTTGGTTTTCACATTATACTTCTTACTGTTTATCTTGTCGATAGTTGTACGGCTATCACAATGAACAGCAAAAGCCGGAAGCGGTTGGCTTACTACAGGAATCATAGACATAAGTCCATGCAACCATTCAGCCTCGGTTCTCGTGGCATCTAGTGCACACAACTCAGCCTCAAAAGTAGACCGAGTTACAATAGTCTGTCTAGCAGACTTCCAGGATATAGCTCCACCCGCAAGGGTAAATACGTATCCAGTCACTCCATTGGAACCAGATTTCTTAGCTATCCAACTTGCATCACTATATCCCTCTAGCACTCCAGGAAACCTCCTGTAATGCAAACCAAGGTAGATGGTGCCTTTTAGATATCTAAGCACTCTATCAAGAGCATCCCAATGAGTTTTGTTTGGACAACTTGTATATCTAGCTAACTTAGACACAGAATATGAAATATCTGGTCTAGTACCATTAGCAAGATATTGCAAACTTCCAATAATCTGAGAATACCTTAACTGAGACACAGGAACACCTGACTTATTCTTGACAAGCGCAACTTTTGAATCATATGGTGTGCTTGCGATTCTACAATTTGAATAACCATACTTCTCAAGTATAGATTTCTCTATATAATAAGATTGTGACAATGTTATTCCATCAGCTGACTGAGTCAGCTTGATTCCAAGAATCACATTAGCAGCACCCATATCCTTCATTTCAAAGTGCCTTTTCAAGAACCTTTTTTTCTCGTTAATAATCTCAATATTGGTTCCAAACAACAGTATGTCATCCACATACAGGCACAAGATTACTTTTTCATTTCCTTTAACCTTATAGTAGACACACTTATCACTTTCATTAACCAAAAATTCTGAAGTCAAAACAGTTTCATCAAACTTTTTGTGCCAGTCTCTAGGAGCTTGTTTCAAGCCATAGATAGACTTGACTAATTTACAAACTTTCCTCTCGTTGCCAGAAGCAAAAAATCCCTCAGGCTGATCCATATAAATCTCTTCTTCAAGATCACCATGAAGAAAAGCTGTCTTTACATCCATTTGATGGATGATAAGACCATGTACGGAAGCCAATGCTATAAGCATTCGAATTGTTGTCATTCTTGCAACAGGAGAGTATGTATCAAAATAGTCAATTCCTTCCATTTGCCTAAAACCCTTAGCTACCAGCCTAGCCTTATACTTATCTATTGAGCCATCCGGGTTCATCTTTCTTTTGAAGATCCACTTACATCCTATAGTAGAACACCCAGGAGGGAGATCAACCAACTCCCATGTTCCGTTAGAAACAATAGAGTCAATCTCACTCTTCACAGCGCCTTTCCAATGCCTTGACTCCGCAGAATCCATGGCATGTCGAAAAGTTAAAGGTTCGTCCTCGACATTGTAAGTGATAAAATCACTTCCAAAGTCCTTAACCACCTTTGCACGCTTACTCCTTCTAGGTTCCTCTACTTCGTTAGGAGTAGAGCTACTAGCAGGATCCGCCCCCACATTTGTCATCCTTTCCACATGATCAGGAATGGAACTCGATGTGCGAGTGGGATCATCATCAGAAATACCCTGAGGTATACCAGTCTTCATAGGGAACACATTCTCAAAGAATGTTGCATCACGAAACTCAACTATAGTGTTTTCCACTATCCCATCTATGTCAGATTTTAATACTAAAAATCTCATAGCGATAGTGGTTTCAATATAGCCCAGAAAGATGCAATCAACAGTTTTCGGTCCCAGTTTCTTTCTCTTGTGTTCAGGGACAAGTACTTTTGCAAGACAGCCCCATACACGAAGATACTTTAAACTAGCCTTTCTGCCTTTCCATAATTCATAAGGTGTCTTGTCCATATGTTTCAGAGGGACTCTGTTCAGAATATGGCAAGCCGTATTCAGAGCCTCTCCCCACGTGTACTTTGGCAACCCAGAATTAATAAGCATACTGTTAATCATATCCTTAAAAGTTCTGTTCTTTCGTTCTGCCACCCCGTTAGACTCAGGTGTATATGGTGGCGTCACCTCATGAACTATACCATTGCTTTTGCAAAATTCATTAAATGAGTTGCCCGTATACTCTCCACCTCTATCAGATCTCAAACGTTTAAGTACTTTACCAGTTTGTGTTTCAGCTTCATTTTTATACATAATGAATTTTTCAAGTGCTTCATCTTTATGTTTAATTAAATAAACATGGCAAAATCTACTACAATCATCAATAAAGGTAATGAAATATCTTTTATTTTCCTTAGTCAAAACACCACCAAATTCACATATGTCTGTGTGTACTAAATCTAAAACTTCTGAATCCCTAACAATATTATGAAAGGGTTTCCTAGTTAGTTTAGCAGTCACACATACTTGACATTTAGATTTCTTTTCAATGGCATACTTTGGAATCAACTCTAAATTCATCATATTCTTTAGAGCACCAAAATTTAGATGACCAAGTCGTGAGTGCCACAAATCAGATGATTCAACACAATTCACAGAAGGAATAACATTTTCATTAATAAAACTGCCCAAAACAGGCTCCACATTTATTAAAAATAATCCATCAGACAAGTAACCTTTGCCAAAAAATAAACCAGTATGCGTAATAACTACTTTATTACACTTCAAAGAAAGTTCGAAACCATTTCTAACTAAACAGCTTCCACTTATTATGTTTCTACGAATGTCAGGAACATGATGCACTCTAATAAGGGATAGAATACGCCCAGAAGCAAACTTCAGGTCCACGTTTCCTACTCCAAGTACTTGAGCAGCACTAGCATTCCCCATCGTCACTGTCATTCCTTGAACCTGTTGATAAGATACAAAGAGAGTAATATCAGTACATATATGTACATTAGCTCCAGTATCAATCAACCATTCATTTGACAGATAAGTGGAAAGTAGTGTAGGGTTGTAGGTAACATACCCATCATTGGTTTCAGAAGCAATAGCCTCACCAATGACCATGTTAACCACAGGCCCACCAGTGGTTTCAAGCACAGTATTAGCTTGTGCTACCACATTAGGTTTCTTAGCTTTCTTTGCAGGACAGTCCTTGCTCCAGTGACCAACCCGTCCACAAGACCAACATGGTTTGTTTGCCTTTGGTTTCTTAGCCTTGTTCTTGTCAGTTTTAGGCTTAGTGTTTTCCTTCTTAGTGACAGACTTTCTTTTCTGTCCAACAGTCACTACATTCACCTTCGAACTCCCATGTTCAGCAGGCATCACATGTCCCTGTTTGGACTTGTGTTGTTCCTGCACAGAGATGTCCAACATCAAGTTAGTCCAGGTGATCTCTCCTTTCTGTCTTTTCAGGGAGAGAGCAAACTCTTCCCAAGACTTCGGGAGCTTTTCAATCACCGACATAACCTGAAACTTCTCAGGAAGGTCCATTCCAGACTCCTTCAAAGCATGTACCAACATCTCAAATTCATGCACCTGCTCAGTCATGGATTTATTATCCACCAGCTTGAAATCAAGGAACCTTGCCACACTATACTTTTCCAGACCCTGAGAGTCAGTATTGTGGGTTTGGTCCAGCTTCTCCCATAAGAGTTTAGCAGTGAAGGCATCCGATGAATAAACATCGAATAGAGTGTTCGCTAAGGCTGCCAAAATAGCAGCCCTTGCCACTCCATCCTTTTCAGCCCACAAAGCATAGACCTTAAAAGAGTTAGCCTGCTCTTGATTCACAACAGGAGGATCATACTGCACCACCGGCCATAGACCCTTAACCGTTAACCATAACTTCATCTTTTTCTGCCAACGAGAAAAGCCAGCACCACCGCTGAACTTATCAGGCATACCAGACAGATCAATCGGTTGTGGGAAACGGTACGTAGCCCAATCAATGGCAGCAGTAACCCCAGACCCAGAACCAGTAGCAACAACAACATGAGTTTCTGTTTCGTTAACCATCTTGTTAATTAACAATATATAACACTATTAATCTCTTCAAGATTGTTGGATCGTAATTAAAAACTACACACAACAATGGGGCAGTTATATAAATTATTAAACAAGAACAGGCAGATTAAACCAATTAACAAAACAAGCACGAAGGTAAAAACAAGTTATATGAATTAGTAACTGTAAGGACAAAAGAAAAGTTAGAATACTTAGCTCTAACAGAAGCTTTTAGCATACACTGATAGAACCAAATTAAATGCTGAGTCGCCAAGCCTTGCTAGAAGTCTTGACTGTTCTTGAAGAGATTATTGCCCCACTACGCTGTGTTGGGTTGCAGCAATATCACTTCCAGGATAAAACAGCACAGAGCACTTCGTCCACAGATACGTAGTACTCAACAGCGACCTGCACCTCAGTTCGCCCAGAAACCCTATGCACAGACTGTATGAATATATTTGTAGGTAATACAGAGTATAGCAGCTGCTAGGGTTTTCTCAGATTTGTGTGTTAAGACCTCTATCTATCCCATCTACAACGTTTTTATGTATTTATAATACAATAAAACGTAACAGCAGATAAAACATTAATTAAAATAATTATTCTGACTTAAAAAATATTTAATAGAATATATATCAGAATCAGTAACAGTCATCAGAGTTTATAAACTCTGCCAGTCCATCAGAGTTTACTGCTAAACTCTGACCAGCACAGTCCATCAGAGTTTACTGCTACACTCTGACCAGCACAGTCCATCAGAGTTATTGCTAAACTCTGACCAGCACAGTCCATCAGAGTTTACTGCTAAACTCTGACCAGCACAGCCCATCAGAGTTTACTGCTAAACTCTGACCATGCACTATACTCTGATCTGACCATCAGAGTTTGTTAAACTCTGAGCTAGTCCATCAGAGTTTGTTAAACTCTGACCCAGCTCCAATTTTGCAAACTCTGATCAGACACAGAATATATATTCTCTGACAGTTACATACTGACTGAATATTCATATTAAAATAATATTAAAGTCATAATTAAATTAATTAATCATGTAATAAAATTCCTCGCCCAGGTCGCCTTGCGTACGCGAGACGCCGAGACATTCGCCCAAATCGCCCTTCGACCCGACCCGAGGCGAGGCGAGGCGAGGCGGCGGCGGCGCGCGCATGTGTGTGTGCGCGAGGGCACACTTTTACACCATGCACACTACATGCCTTAGTAGTTGACACTACCCTTGCACATATATGCATATAAAGCACCCACACCCATATGACATATTCAATGTGGTACAAACACATTTAACCCGTTTTAAACTAGCAACTTCTACTCAATTTATCTATGGATTACACTAAGAAAATGTCTTAGATCCAAACATGAAAGTTTAAGTCCTCATATCAAGGAATAACTTCCAATCATTAGTTTCCGGAAATTACATCAAGAACATATATAAAATATGTCTCAAACTTTCCATTTTCTAACAAGAGGTTGGCGGCGACGGTAATGGAAATGGAAGTGGCGGCAGTGGCAATGGCGAAGACGAGATGGGTGACGATACAGTGCGCGAGTAATCCGACTCTAGTCTTTCATTGGAAAATTGTAATGGTGTTTCTGAACTTAATTTTTAACGTACGTAAGAACTGGTTTGTAAAGACTGTAGTTAGTTTGTATTTAATGACGCGAATTTGGTTAGTTTTTGTTAGTATTGGATGGATCGTACATTTAATTTGAAATATTAATGTATGTGGATTATGGCCATTTTTATTGAATTTTGTGATTAATAATTTCGAATGATAAAAACTACAGCAAAAACCTGGAAAAATGACGGTATTCATGCATAGTTTCTATTTTAAAGCCGACCATTATGCACCCTTTTGGTCAATGGAAATCAACAGGGGAACAAATAAAAAACCGACCACTTAAGGTCGGTTTTAACTTGTATTTAACCCGACCAATGTAGGTCGGTTATGCAGTTTGTTAACATGGCAGCTGGCTCCGTATATCTTTGCTCATGTGTGTCGCTATATATGACAACTCGACCCACCCCAGGCGAGAAATGACAAGTTCATAACCGACCCAACCTCGGATCGTTAAAGGTCATCAAAGCCGATTAATATGTCATTATCGACGAGGTTCTAACCGACTGTGAACTTTGGCTGGTTTTCAACCCTTAATCGACGACATTACTCATTAACCGACCATTTTTTACCGTCAATTTTACCCTGTTTTGTTGTATAGTTTTGAATGTCTACCGGTGGCGAGGCATAGACGAGTGGGGCTATATCCCCTGAACTTTTAAAAAAAAATATACAAAAAAAGTAAAATTTTATTTTTAAATATTTATTTTATATTTTATATTATTATTTATGTTTATAAATTACTTATAATTTAATTATATAATACATGATTTTTATATTTTATTTTATAATTTTAATATTATTACTTTTATTATTTTTGTTTTAAATTATTTTATTTTAAACTTATACATTAAATTTATATATCAATTATTTTGCCTGGCCTATTGACTATACTATAGTTTTGTCCACACTCCACTTATATGTATTTTCGTGACTTTATCAGGGTTTTATTGGGTCTTTCATCTACACTGCTTTCTTGGCACAAGTTCGTAAAGCTATTTGATGGATGATTTGGGAGTCTGCCACAACCTACAACACAACAATTATATTCTTTATATAAGACATAGAACAGATATATTTGAGTCTATACATCTAACTCTTTCTTTGAGCTCTAAATCAGGTTTGTCTCTCTTATTCTCTTATCCCCTTTTTAAATATGTGTGTTATGGATTAAAAACTAGATCGTAGTTAATGCATATTGATTGCTAGGGTTTGTGAGATTCGAGCTTTAATGGCTGCACTTGCTTGTCGGAACTATCTCTGTTCTAGAAAGGTGTCTACGTATCTCAAGCGTATTGAGAATCAAGTCATGACGTAGTTCTAAGAATGAAGGGTTATGCCCTTTATATAGAGGACTGAAGGTCTAGGTATTCGATTAGGGTTAGGAGACTTGGGAGGCAAGTCTCCTAATTAGAATGTCATCCTGATTTGTAGGACGTTGTTGTTTATGAGTCAATTTCCATTTTTGACTCGGTTTCCTTGTTGACCGAGATATCTTGGGGGCTACTCTTTGAGTTGCCTTTTAGGAAGTTTCTGGATCGTCAAAACTTTTGGGCTAAGACGGTCATCGGCTGAGAACCATGCCAGTTGACCGACTTTGGGTATATTTCTTTGATGACGTTACTAAATGTTTTAGTGGTAAAATTAGTAATTTTGATGTTATTACCTCTAGTATGCAACAGATAGCTTATAGTATTTTATTTGATAAATTTCATAATTTGTAATCTATTTTATTAAATAAAATTGTTGCTAAACTAGGTAAAAAGTCTAATAAATCAAATCATATTTATTATGCTAGGTTTATCATGATTTTTATTAACCATTTTCTCAAAGAAATTGAGATTTGCAGGGAAACTGAAACTCTTGAGTATTGGACTCAAAACAAAAGAGTATTAACCTGTTGAGAATTAATCTTCACAATGAGGTTGAATCAATTTATCCTGAATTTGGGAAGGTATACATTTCTTCTTTAACTCTTTTTGATCGCCAAACTTTTTTGCCTTGTGTGGCTATGAAGGGTGTTAGCAATGACCTCAACCCTTCTACCCAAGCCACACAACAAATTTTCAAACCCAAATCTAAGAAACCAACCTCAACGGGTTACCAAAAACCTGTTGTTGTAAAATCAAAGAAAAGAAAAATATCTGTTTTGGTTAATAGATTAGAGGAGGCTACTACTGGCGAGGGAACTAGAGAACATCAAAGAACCCAGAAGGATAAGGTGTGTGAGGGTGAGACAACCCATCCTAGCCACTCCATAGTCTCCCAACAGATTGTGGCAGTTGAAAAGGAATCTACAACATCCATATTGGCATCTCTCGAAAGGATGTCAATATTAAAAAAAGCACTCAACCAGGGGCATTGAACAAGGGTAGGGACACACAAGCCAACACCCCAATGACCTACATAAGGAGAAGTAAGAAACCAAGGTTTGCACTTGGGGTTTCACACACTACAAAGCCACAGGAAACTGTGGTGAAGCCTTCTGTTTCTCAGGTTGATGCATCTCCAATAAATGTGAAGATGCATCCCCACTCTCTTTCTATTCCAATCCCTTCTTCACCTCCACCTCAAATTTCTTCAGAAAATGTCTTGATAGACAATCAGTCATTTTTAAATTCTCCTTCTTTATTCATCAAGGAGAAGCCAACACTCTCTCTTGAGTCTTTTTCACAGGATTCTCAGACACCATCTCAAAACTAAATACTGAAATTCCTTCAACCTCTATTGTTTCAACCTCATCAATTGATGTACTATCATCAATTGATAATCAATTATTGACTGATAAGCCATCGATCGATACTCAACATCAATCGATGGGTATGCATCAATCGATGAATGTCCCAAACACATCAACTGCTTCTATTTTCACATCAATTGATACTCAATCAATTAATGTTGCACACACTTTTAGGATTGAGTGAGTTGAATGAGAGATAGGCTTGCAGCCTGGCAAAAGGAGAGGGAAGGAGTGAAAACATTCATACTTCTTCCAGGAATGAGAGTGAAATACACAAGGTCCCCACCTTAGTAGGTGCAACAGATATGAGTGAGGGAAAGGTGAGGTTTCAGGATGAGATCCTGATGAAAAATAGAGAGATGAGTCAGAGTGATAAAAGAATTCTTCTATTTACACAGGAACTTGAATTGGAGTTGATGTATGAGGGGGAAGGAATGCAGTGGATAGGGGGGTTTCTAATACCAATGAAGCTGGTGGTAGTGGAGTTGATAAGGAGGTTGAGCAATTGGAGAAGGTGGTTGTAGAAGATGAAGAAGTGGATGCAGGAGAATTGGATCCAAGGAACTTTGTCCATCCTGATCCAAGGTATCAACGGTTGGCTAATTCATCTAACAGGGATGCTGAGACAATTCTGGGGTTGGAGCACACAGATCAAAGTACGTATTAGAAGCTTGAAGGAGAGTCTAGAAAATATTGTACATGTTTGTCACATGGCTCCTGGTGACATTGATAATGACAGTGATGAAGAGCCAGGGATGAGCACAATTGATGGAAGCTTGGATGATGTTGAAACTGAGCTACTCTCTCAGTATAGAAGATCCATGATGGAGGTGAAATTTGCAGATTCCACTCAAAGGAGAATTGCAAATTGTTTGAGGGACTAATTGAGGGTTCAAAAGATGACAATGACAGGAGTCAAGAGTGAATTGGCCACAATCAAAGACTCTATCTCATCCACCAAAGATGTGTTGAAGAGAAGGTTGGATGAAAAATTACCTCATGGCACTTTCCATCACATTCAACAAAAAATTCTAAAGGATGCAAAGGGTTTCATTGATTTGGAGAAGAGGGTTTCTTCCGTAGAGTCCAAGATGGATGATATTATCAGATGTCAAGCCCTTCATACACAGATTTTTCAGAAGTTTCTTGACAGGATGTCAACATCTCCTTCTTGTGATGATAACAAAAGGAGGGATAAGGATGGCGCCAATGATGGTGGAAATGGAACTGCTGCGAGTAGTAGGTTTGCATAAGCTACTAGTGATGGTACTCGTATGAGTAATAAGGAGACAAGAGGAACTAGAAGTAAGAAAGGGCAATCATTAAGTTCAATCAAGGATGATTTGGATAAGAAAAGGAGTAATGCATAAAAATTTGATGATGACTTGGAAGCTAGGAGGATTTCTAGAGAAAAAGAGACAAATGAGCTAATTGAAAAGGAAAGAAGAAATTTTTGAGCAGTTAAAACAAAGCACAAAATTGATGATAAAGGCTTCCCAAACATGGAATTTGGATGACTTCATTGCACAGACCAAAGTTGTGCATGAGAGTGGAAATGAAGCTGCTAATGAAATTAATATTCATGCAGAAAAATTTCTTCAATTAGAAGAAAAGAAAAAATGGAAAGCCATTATGCTTGAAGAGGAGAGGAAAAAGAAGGAAATGTTTTCAAGAGAAGAGTTGCTACAGGGAGCCATTACTTCAAGAATGTCATATGCTGCTAGGAGAGAAAAGGAGGATGCAGAAATAGCAAGGCAAATGTAAATGGAATGGAATCAAATAGATGCAACCAAAGACCAACCTTCAATACCAAAAATACAGACTAAAATGGCTAGTAAAAAGGCTATGAAGCCCCCAAAAAAATATTCAACAAGAACAATCTACATCCAAGGAGGGACAAGAAGATATGGTTGCAGAAGCTACAAAGGAGATTGTTCTTGAAGGGTATGAAATGAAGAAAGTGACAAGGATTAGTGAGAAGGGTTTAATAGGCTGCAAACCTCATCATGCAACTTCAAATCATAAAAAGTGCATTAGTTTGGAATATGAGAATGGTCATAAGGCAACCTATCCAATGAGGCTAATTATGAAGCAGGGTTACAACACATTGAAGACCATTCTTCATCTACTCAACAAGAGATACAAACTAAACATTACTGTTCCTCAAGAGTTATAACATCAAATCACAAAATTAAGGAGATTTCCTGCAGAAGCTGATCTTGACCCTCATTTGAAGCTTTGGGAGTCACAAGTAAAGACTGTGGTGTTGGAACCAGTTTATGCCATGATATTTATAAATGTTGAAGGGATGAAAAAGTATTTTGACATCTGTAAATATCTAAACAAAATCACATATCAGGAGATTGTCTATTTAATGAGGCAACTTTGGAACTCGGATAGGGATGATCAAATATTAAGAGAATCATTCATGAGGTAACTAAAGGAGAATGCTGAGAAGAGAAAGAAGATGTAGAAGTGATTGAAGTCCTCAGTAGATTGAAGTAGTCTGCAAAATTCAACCAACTGGTACTTTTAAATTTTAAGTGCTTTAAAAATTCTTGATTCTATATAAATGTAATTAGTTTAGGGGTTTTGTTATCATATAGAAGATTTATGCATGTTATTTTCACAGACATAAATAGGGGGATTGTTATGAATCATTGTAGGATTGATGATAACTTTAAACTTATAATCATATAATTTTATTTTATTTTATTGTAACTGATCAACTGATATAAAAATTATAAATATCAATTGATCAAGAAATCATTTATTAGTTAAAATATTTATGTGAATCAACTGATAATATGGATGACAGTATAGTTGTACTTAGTCTATTTTAGTTGATATGGTTGTAGTCAATTGATAATTTTCTCATCAATTGATACTAGAGTCGATTGATATATATAGGTCATCAACTGATATGTAACTTAGACTGTTAAATTATAATTATTTGAAGACGGAAAAATTATGCAAGTGAAGGATGATCAATTGATATGGAGGCATCAATGGATAGAAAATTAATTTATAACAAGTCAAGTCAGATATTGAAGACCATCAACTGATATGAAGAACCATCGATTGATATATCGATTGATAACATCTATCAATCGATAAGTCAACAACTATTATCAATCGATGGATTTCAAGATCAGTCGAAGAAGAATATCAGTTAATGGGTACAAGGAAGAATCTATTGATATGCTTAACAACAAATTATCAATCGATAGGGATTGCACAACAAGACAAAATGTCAGGAATATTCAGACTAAAGTATACCTATGAAAGACAGTCTACATTGACTGTGAAGTCTCATATTGAAGCTGTCTTTACTAGGATGAAGATATTTCTCAAAATAGAAATAAACAGAAATGAATGATAGTTTAGTAACATTCCTAGAATAGGTAATTTTGTCTTATTATTCTCGAGATTGTAAAAACTCTTGTGTTATATAAACAAGAGTGGTAGCATTGTTAGAGATATAGAAGTTAGAATATCATTCTGAATTAACTGTTCAGCCTTAGAGCACTTTGTAAGAACGGTTAATTTTATTTCTAACTTTGTAAAAAGCAGCTAGGTTTTATTAACCTAGATTATTTGAGCAAATATATACATTGATGGAAAAATCAATCCATCAATAATTTTTAAATATCTTGGTCAATATTTATTTCAGTTGTTGTTCTTTTATATACATTTCTTAAACTTCTCAAGAAAATAATAAAACCCTAAAGAGTTGCAGATTTGTATTCAACCCCCCCTCTACAAATATATTGACTTTGTTCAAGGTCTGTGGATCGGGCCACATCGGACTAGATTATTTTTTTATATTTAAATATTCATATATTTTAATTTTATTAATAATTTTTATAAATTTATTTATTTTTATTGAAATGTTTATTTTTTTTCTCCAATATTTCATTCAATATTTTAAAATGAATAGATAAAATTCAAATATATTCATAATTTTATCTGGATTTTTTGAAAATTCTGTGTCAGACTAGGCTTTATCCTAGCTGCATTTTGTTTATATCGGGCCTAAATCCCCACTATTCTTAAATTCGGATTTTTTTAAATCCGGTTGGACCAAATTTTTAAAAAAAATATGCTACCCGTTTAGGTATGCAGGGGTGGACTTTTTGCGATTGGATTCGGATTCGGATTTTTTGTACATATCTACGCCCAACACATTGAAGTCACGTTGACAATTTTTTAACCAAAACAAAAATGACGTTTTCTAATGTTGGTTAGGTCAGAAGAAAATAGGTTCAGGGTGATTCGGTTCGGTCAATTTTGACAGAACCAAAAAAGATCTCTAACCATAGTTCATGTTGAATAACCCACACCATCGCAACTGCTTCCTGTAACCCCGGGATCAACTTCTTAACTCGACTCCGATAGCACCACGCAACACCCATTAACTACACGCAACACCCGTTAACTACGCATTGTATGATATCGTCGACTGGGGATTGTTACTGAGCCGCACAGATTTTTTTTTGTGGGCTCTTCCCCAAATGACTCATACAAATGGAGTTATCATTAACAGGAGAGCTAATCCTAAAACTTACCTGGTCGCTGGTCAAAAGAACACAAGTCTTACGATAACTAGTAACAGGAGAGCTAATCCTAAAACCTACCTGGTCGTTGGTCAAAAGAACACAAGTAGATGTGATATACTTGCTTTAGATCAGAAAACTTGTGTAAGGAACAATTAAGATGTACTCCTGTTAGTTTTATGCTGGTGAAGACTATATTTCGGAAATCCGATTGACTGCAATTCGAGCCATACATAAAGGCGAAATATTATTTACTTTTTTTGTCAAATTAAAATAGTATATACATTATTTTGAAGAGCTTGAGCGCGCATTGATCACCTTTGTTGTCCGTTGAAGTTTATCAAATATCAATTTTATGGCCAGACTAAGGGAATCTTGGGATATTCAACTTCAATTGAAAAATATCCATTAAATTTAGGGGTATTCAATTAGTATTTTATATTATGTTTTAAAATTTGGGTGTATTCAATCGGGATTTTAAATAATGATTTAAAATTTAAGGGTATTCAATTTGGATATTATTAATCAATTAAAATTCAGGGGTATTAAAAATTTATTAACACTGATGAATTTTAAAAATTCATAGATTATTTTAAATTTTCCTATATATTTTAGATGTTTTAAAATCTCACCTTAATAAAAGAGATTTTACATTATTAACTTTTTGCGAACTCTATAGATTATGTGCATAGTCTGTGAAATCTTAAATAAAATGTAATCAATAAAAATCAATGAAAATCAAATATAGTCAATAATGATGACTTGTATGGCTGTTTTGTTGATGGATTGTTATAAGACTTGTTTTCATGCAAAAGCTGAAGGTTTTTATAGATAATTAAATAATGTTAGTTGCATTTGCATTTTTTTAGTAGCAAGTCCCCCTAATATTCTACCAAGTATACCTCATAGATTTGAGAGAACAAATACTATTATCAATAATATACTAAAGGGACCTGACTGACTAGCTATCCTTCTCAACCCTTATAAGAGCCAGTCCAAAGACTTTGTACCTACGTATAGAACCGATTCCCAAAATTGGTTGAAACATAAGCTCAAATGTTAGATAAGTCTCTTTTCTAATGAAAATGCTTTGTGTATCTTTTCTAATGAAAATGCTTTGTGAAAACACTGTAAATATTGGTAAAATATTTTATAGGTAAAATATCTTAAACAACTCTTTGACTAGAATATAATTTTATAGGTAAAATATCTTAAACAACTCTTTGACTAGAATATTGGTACTACTACTATTAACGTAAATTATTTATCATTTAAATTAGGGTAAATTAAATCTAAGTTCCTTCAACTATTAGTTTTTTTTTTCAAAGGCCCTGAACTAAAAATATAAATTGATAGTTAATTAAATTTTTAAATTTTTTTATCAAAGTTCTTCCGTCAAATTTCATTAAACGTCCGTTAACTTTTACTCACGTAACATCTTAAATAAAGATAAATTAATTTTAACGTTCCTAAACTATTATATATTTTTTATGTAAGTCTCTGAACTGTTTAAATTTAAATCTCAATTTTATATTAAAAATAACATTTATTACTCTTTTATTTTTTATTTACCTTCATTCTTTTTAGTTTAGAATACATGGACTTATATATAAATGAAATTAAGTGATTAAAAATTTTAATATCTTTTTAAAACAAAAATTTATAATTTATATATTCTAATTTATTGAAATTTTATAAAAAAAATTCATTCACCAAAGTGTGATATACATCTAAAATTTATATGTCAGAAATAAATATAAAATAGTTTTTTTATCTTGTATACACCGATGTTATAAAAATTACTAAAAATATAAATATAGATAAATTTAAAATAAAAATATTGTACATGTATATTACTTTTAAAATGGTTTTTAAAATAAAAATATATGTAAAGTTAAAAAAGAAAATAAATAAAATTCTAAACTAAAAAGAATGAAAGTAAATAAAAAAATAAAAGAGTAATAAATGTGATTTTTAATATCAAAATTGAGATTTAAATTTAAATTTTCAGTTCAGGGACTTAAATAAGAAATTCCTAAAAGTTAATGGACGTTTAATGAAATTTGACGGAAGGATTTTGATGAGAAAATTTTAAAATATTAATTATCTATCAGTTTACATTTTTAATTTAGGGACTTAGATAAAAATGACTAATAATTCAGGGATCTTGGAATTATTTTGCCCTTTAAATTATTCATTGAAACTATTTCAATCACTGCAATTAATATAGTTATAAATGAAAAATAATTTTTATATTAGAATTTCTTAATATACGTATTTTTTTAAAAAGTAAAATGTATAATTGGTTTTTTAGCCTCGCAGAGTAGCAGACATCTACTCTTCATACGTGTTTTAATACTTAGTAGAGGCAGGTTAAGAGCAAGTCCAACAGCTCTCTAGAGGTTATTTATAAAATATTATGTCCTAGTAGTTTAGGACATCGTATAAGGAAGCTTTTAGAGCAAGACTTGCTTTAAGGGTTTGGTACAATCCTCTTCTCGCCAAGCTATCTCCTCAGGCAACAATACCTAAGGCAAAGTTAGATGCATGATCAACAGATACAGAAGGCCGAGTCAGATGTATGGGAGTACATGTATCTAATTGTTATAATCGATCTTTCCAAAAAAAATATATTTAATCACTTATTTTTAGTTCTTCAGCAAAAAAGTGCAGAACTAGGATGGATACAAATCTTCCGCATCAGGAAAGGCAAGCCATCCAATTACAATAGTTTTAAATGAAGTCATCAGAGTACGCTAGTTCTAAAGCAGGAGTGAGGGTCAATATGTTACTAAAGCTTAATTTGAAACCATTATTTCTGGGAAAAATGCAGTCATGGAATCGAAATTACAAAATGAAAAATAAAAAAATGCAAACCAACTATGATGGCTCTATCAAAAACATCCATTAAATATGGTATCTTACTTTTGTAGTCAAGACAATGGATAATTATCAATGGGACAAGCCGCGACGTGGCTTAGCAAGTTAAAGTTGTTTTTAACAAAATTTCAGGCAGCAGCGCCAGGGATGTAAGACTCTAGCATCAGTTGTGCCTTGGAAGGTGAATCAATCTCGACAATCATATACGTGAACTTCCATTGCTTGTCTTCCTTGTCTTTAAACATTTCAGTGAAGACTTTCCCGTATCCATGTGGCCCGCGTATGAAAAAATTAATCTAAATGACACATTAAAATTTTACATAAGCCTTCAAGTCATAAAACATGGTAATATTTATATCTAATCAGTTCTGAGGTGCTGAATCATGAAAATTTTGACAGAATTATAATAATGCAAACAATAGTTAGGTGTTTATTGGAATGTTGTTTTAAAGATGTAATGTTTCTTGCCTCAACATGCTCAATGCCATCTTCATCAGTCCAAATTCTATGAGGAATTCGTTGACGAGCAGCGCGATTTCTAGAGTCCTGACCATAACCAGTAACAGGAGAGCCAATCCTCACACTTACCTGGTCAAAAGAACACAAGCTGTTGTGATATACTTGCTAGTAGATAAGACAATCTCTAATAGTAACAAAGATGACATCATGTTAGCTGTGTACTTATGGTGGCTGAGACAATATATTAGTTACAAGCTTGAGCATTGAATTTGTTTGTCGAAGGCATAAAAATATCAAATTACAGCAAGCTTGATAGAGGATAATGTCAAGATTAGTTTATAATAATGATTACTTTTATGGCTGTCCTGTTGACGGGTTGTTACTAGAATTATTTATGTATATGCTATAAGTGTTTTTAGACATGTAATGTTAGTTGTCTTTGCTTTTTTTTTTTGTAGTATGTAAGGTAGCCTTATATTCTACCAAAGTATACCTCATACAGCATAGTGAACAAAATACTATTAACATAATATAGATAATTAGGGTATTAAAGAGACCTGACTGTCCTTCTGAACCCTCTTAAGAGCTATTCCAAAGACCTTGTACCTATGTATAAATGCGATTCCCAATTTTAGCAAATGAATACAGATATAATCCTCAAACCTGAAACATTCATTGTTCAGAGGACGAGCTGAAATGTTAGATAGGTCTTACTCTTTTGGTGAAAATATAAGCTCTGTGAATACAGCATATGCTGCAAGAGCAGCTACTCCAAGCCCTGCAAGAATTATAACACTGTATGAAGCTCCCTCAGTGAATGTTACAGGTTTCTCTGGGATATTGTATGTTGGAGCATCAAATGGATCTTCAACCTTAGATATTTCTTTTTCGCGCTGTTAGATAAGAGGGGAGATGCGTAGTATAAGTATCTGAGTAAAGTAAATTTGAAAGACCTGTTTAAAAGTTCAGTTACAGGACACATTTAATTATTTAAAACAAAATTTCTTCAGCTTACAGCTTAAGGCTTACAACCTGATTTGTGACAAAATACACCTTTCACTTTCTAGTAATTATTTAATGTCCCTTTAAAAGCTCCAAGAAAGTTGGGCTGAATTCATAGATTATATAGCAAATTCTTAAGTTTACAAACTTATTACTTTGTAATATAAAAAGTTATCGTACAGTTCTAAATAAATTAGCGTGTGAAAGTGATGGTATGTGAAATGAGTCAGATAAGGTACATACTATTGATATTACAACAAATTAGAGGACTGCACTTGCATTTAATGGTTATGTATCCATTACCGATCAAAAACTACTGCTGTGTAACTAAGATGGTCAAAACAATATAAGCAATAAAAATATGGTATATATAGAAGATCAATTACAGGATGCCTAACCTTTGATGAATTCTTTCCTGTTGAAGTTCGAGATACGAAGGCTCTAGCAAAGCAAGACATGGCGGGTTTTGCTGCATTGGACTCTGTGAGATGATTTGGAAACTGAAAGTTTACAAGACAGTTACTAGTTTGATACCTTCTCATCAGACCTCCAATTCCTGCAAAACACCACTTTTACCATTTTAGCCACCAAGGCCAGGTTAGTTTCGACATTACCAAGCTATGTAACAACAAGTTCCTTGCAACTTAAATGGGTTGCTATGTTTTGTTTGATGATTGCAATATTAAACAAAGGTACTTGTAATTACTAGAAAAGATAGGAACCGAGCCGTGGTTACCACAAGTTCAATAGCCTTTATTTATAAAATTTTCAAATCCTTTAATTAATTATGGTAGTCGGTATAGATAAGTATTTCGTTTAATTTTCATTAGGAAATTACTTGACTTCCAAGCAGCGTTCTAAAAGACGGGAATAGAAATTAGACGGTGAAGGTACCGTTTAGTGATTAATTGGGTAATCGGTGATTAATCGGAGCATAAATCGGAAATAATTTAATTTAATAAATAATAAGTATTATTATATTTAAACATTTTCAAATTATTATAAAATTAGAATGAAAAAATACCACATATCATTAATCCATAGATATTTAAATGTTAAAATTTACGAAAAAATCACTTATCGTTAATATTTAGGTGGCTTATATTTAATAATTAATCTTAATAGTTATTACATAATATGTATGTATATATATATATAATTATTAGGAATTTGGGAGAATATTTGAAATTATAAAGAATTTAGGGTCATACAACCCATATTTATTGTAAATTTATAATAACAATATATTAATTATTAATTTTTTTAAAATTTGAACTCTTTTAAAAAAAAAAATACCGATTTTTGACCGTTTCAACCGATTTTTGACCGATTTTAAAAAAAATGTTCTTGACCCAATTTCCGATTAATCGAGGCGAACCCGTCCATCTACTGATTAATGGGCCAATTAATTGGAAAAGACGTCGTCTTTTAGAACACTGCTTCCAAGTAATAGTTTATCTATATATACTCTTGTAATCTTTCTTATTCGCTAGATATGAATATTATAAATTGATTTTATTGGATAAATCTGAGGATTTATCTGTAACTCCACCGATTCTCTGCAGACATAGGTATTTACCCCTCTTTCCCACCCCTTGTCCTGCATCAGCATTAGTGTTTATATGATTACCATGAATAGACTACAATATAAATACATAGATACAGAAGATACAGAAGATACAATGCCAAGTAGACCCAATTATTATTCAGAAAGGTAGTAGTATGTACCGGATATTGATATGCACATCTTGATTAAACAAAATAATTTAACTTATTTCAGTTATGAAGTACACGTAGATACTGACCTGTAGTTCCAAGCACGCCCTGCGAAATATAAGGAAGAACAATGAGTAATTAGCTAAGATTAAACTAAAGTGTATGGGGACGAAGAAGCAGGAAGTAGTTTATAGTGACACTAGATAAAAGAAAAAATTTATGTTTACTAAAAATAAACACAAGAGAAACTCCGCCAAGTAAACCAAGACAAAAACCTATTTCTAAAATTTAGCGAAAAAGTGTTTTGCCCATTTGCAAATCATAGACTAAACAAAAATAACACATCAGCTCTCTGGCTCTGAAACCAACTTTGTTACAAAATAAAGGCCATAATACAGCTCTTTAATCAGTTTTTCATTACAAAATGATCTATATAACAATAGTTTTTAGATTAGTTACTACATACATATAAGAGCCAGCGAATAGCTTATGTGGCTTATTGGAAATATTTAATATACAAATTTTGGATTTCAGCAGCAGAATGGCTAATGGCTAATGCGGTAAAGATTCTGATAGATATAAGGTTGTCAACAACCCAACCGTTTGGTTATTCGAGCTGAAACTTGTTAAAAATCCTGGGGCCAAGCTTATGAAGGACCACAATTTTTTGTGCATACTCTTAGTGCACTTGTTTATTAAAAAAGAGCCTTCTCTAAACGATTTAAGCATGGTTCCACCTGAAATCCTATCCCAGTAATAGCTTTATTTTACAATTATTAGTACATTGACGAGCACTAGTCAATTAAAGTTGAGCTTAAGAATCAGTTTTAGGTTTTTTTTTCAAATATTAAATTGGTATTGTCGATCAAACATGGTTGAGCTTGAATAGAACAAGCTTCAGTTTGAACAAGGATAAAACTCGAATCTCCTAATCTATGTAAGCAGATTAAATATCTATTTTCACCCACCTAGATCATCAAACTCAAACCAAACTACACTCTGTTCACAATTCATCAAAATCTCTGGATACCATGTTGATTATATTCGTTTTATTAGCTACAGTTATGCTCCAAATTAATTTTAATACCTTATAAAGTAACCATAAAAAAGAATTGAAAACTATGCCAAGTTAATTGTCTAAAATGCTTGTTCAGCTTCTACTCTCTAATTTATGAAAACTAGGTAATAATTCCATGGACCAAGTTGGTGATATTTACCAAAAATAATATGAAGCTTTCCTGGAAACTATTACAACACATATCTGCTACTATTAAATGATTGGGATCTGATACAAATTTTTAGCAAATGCAGCTAGACATATTCCAGTGACGTATTAGATTTAATCAGTTCATAAACTTTTTTTTAGGTCGTCACGGTGGCAACCTTATCAAAAGCCATTGTAATGACAATAATTGAGCAGTAAAGACGTAGAGTGACAGAAGCCTGAAAGAAGTGTTTTGTGTCTATTTATTCCTTTCATATCCTTCCAAAGGTGCCAACCTTAAAATGTAGACAAGTAAGAAAAAAAAAATGATATTTTCTTAACACCTTACATATAATTAGGAAAAAAGCTGATTTTAGTTATCAAAGATACGTATAGGCTATATCAGAAAAATACAATCAATTAACACGTTTTTTTCAAAAAAAAGAAACTGTTTTTTCCTTTAAAAAATACTTATATTTTCTTCAAGAGTACCATCAACTGCAACAAACGAATCAGCAACTGCAACCCTCATTTTTCTAAATAAAAATGTAATTAAACTGACAAAAAAAAAAAAAGTACTAGCATATGAGATAATTACCCAAAAATTAATTACTCTCGAGTGAAATAAGTTACCATCACCACAAAAATATCAAAACCTCTACATTATCAAAATAAAACAGATAACATTCATAAAAAATTCCATAACACATTATATAAATCATTATGGAAGCTCACTAACATATCAAAACTTTTCATATCACATTCATAATAATAAAAACTAAAGAGAAAATAATTTGTAACACCAACAGTCAAAAGAAATCTACATTTAACACTATTGGCAATATATATACATACACTCAATATATAAACATAGACATACCCTTTTAGTGAAACTATTGGCAATGAAAATTTGAGAAGAAGCAGCAAGACCCACATGAGAATCAAACCCATTAGTTGATTTCGAAACACCATTGATCCATCTGCTACTATTTAACAATAACCCACCAGTTTTTTTTACACTTTTTGTACAAAACATGTTTTTGCAAACAAATTTGTGAGATATTTTAATGACCCTATTGTTAAGAGACCCAGGATATCGAAAAACGAGAACTTTAAGGTAACGATTACATATATTTATATATATTTTTGTATAAAAAAGAAGAAAAGTTTGAGGAGAAAGCAAGAACAAAACCCCCAAAACTGGAGGGTTTTATTTTTGTGTAGCTTTGGGGTCGGATCGAGGGGTAACCGGATCCAATTATTATATTATAATTGTAATTGATCATAGAGTTGTATTTTCAACTTGTCAAAAAAAAATGAGCTGTATTTTCAAAATTATAATAGGATTAATAAATAGATATTGGGTCAGAATACGGAGAAAAAACCCAATAATGCATTATTTTTAACTCAAATATCCAAAATGACACTATCTCGGGAGATGGTCAAAAATGGACGTGAAGTAGCATCATGTTATTCTTGCCCTACACGTTATATCGTGTAATGCTTACAAGTTTTTTAGCTGTACACGCTGTATTGTGTAGCGTTTACCGTTTAAATTAGAACCCTAATTTAACCATTCTTAATATTTTAGGATTCACTAATTTCAGTTTAGATTTTAGAAATATTAAATTTAAATTAAAAATTAAGTAGGGAATTTATAAGCATGTAATAGAATGTTCAACATTTTAGGGTTTAGGGTGTAGGTAGTCCGTAAACCCTAGAGCCTATACCCTAATTAAAATTAAGACTTTAACTTAATCATTTTTAATATTTTAGAGTTCATTAATTTCTTAATTGTGTTTAGGTTTTTAGAAATATTAAGCTTAAATTTTTTTAAAACTCAACATCAACTAGCGTTTTTGCTTTTATTTTTTTGTAAAAATTTTGAAAAAAATGTGACATTATTCCGCGTTCTAGCATAAAACCCAACTTCGAGTCACGTTTAAGGTCCTCATACGTCAGACGATCCAAACGATCTAGCGTTTAGGGCTCCTAAACGCTAGATTGTCTTGCGTTTGAGATCTTTTTTAAAAAAAATTATGCTCAAACGCTAGATGATCTAGCGTTTTGTGTCTTTTGACTAAACGATCTAATGTTTTTGTGTGTTATTTCAGACCATTTTCCAACCCTATGTTATTTTGGATATTTTGTATAAAAATAGTGACACATGAGACCAACAGGCCAACGCCTTAGAATATGAGAAGTAATTTGTTCAAATTAAAAGTTATATTAGAATTAAATCAATAATATTTTTTGAATATTTAGTCTTCAATTTATAATTCGAATTGTAATTCGGTTGAATTGAATTTAGTCGGTTAAGTTTAACGGATTTAATATTTTATAATAAAATTATAATTTAATCAAAAAATTTAAATAACATAATAATTCTCATATTCAAACTTTTGCTAGGTCAACATAACAATGAATAAAAATAAGTATTTCATAAATAAGATAAATAGTTCTCTTAAATTGTTAATAATTTATATATGATGTAATTATTTAGTTGGAATAAAATAAAAAATGTAAAAAATAATATAAAAAAGTTTTAAAATTATTTGAAAGGCAGAATACTACGAGTGAGGCCGAATCATATTTAAATATTAAGTGTGTATATTTATATAAATGGGTGAGATTCTTAAATTTAAAATATTTTTTATTAATTAAGAAAAAGAAACGAATATGTAATTGCTTGATTTTGTGTAAGTTGTTTTTTTATTGATATTATCAAATCTAGCTTTTGCTTGAATGGTGAAAAGTTTTTATAATTAATTGTTTTAGTTTTTTTTTTGCATGTGAAATTGAAGTGTCTAATTTGAAAAGTTATATTTAATATTACATGCCATATAGATATACTTAGTGCATCTAAATTAAAAAATCGCATTTGATAGGATGAATATTTCATTGGGTTAAGGTTTAAAGTTCGTGATAATAACTTTTAACAAAATTTTGTATGTATCATTCATAAGATAAGATGTTAGTATTTATATTTTATTGTATGTATGATAATAATTTTTTATTTGTTTTACAAGGTTTAAAAAAAATATTAGGAAGTTGATTTTTGCCAAAACTACAATTAACCTATTTCATCATGACATACTTTTAATTAATGAATTCTTACCTGTATCACTAAAAAGTAATCAAATATTTATCAACAAATTTACAAGGATAAATAAAATTCAAGTAATTTTTTTCATTAGAATAGTCTAATATCCACTTAAATAATGATCAAAGACTCAAAGTGCTTTTTTTCAAATTCTTTTTATATTATTCATACTTTATTATGTTAATATATATTACTCTCGGTCCCATCCAATTCTTTACATTTTTTTTTGAATGTCCCACCAAATTCTTTACATTTCAAAATTTTCAAAAAATAGTAAATTTTTATATTACTTATAAAATTTACTTTCGCCCACTACTTTCCTCCACTTTTTCAAATCTATCAATTAAATATTAATTGATCTCACAATTTTACCCATTTTTCTTTTTCTTTCATCTATTTTTCATTCTCTTTAATAATACTTTATATAATTTTCTTAATCTCCGTGCCCAACTCAAAATGTAAATAATTGGGTGGGACAGAGGGAAAATGTTTTATTTGACCCATATTTTTTTTCTTTTTAATGAATATTAAAATTATGAGATTTCAATACTCTTAAAGTTTCCGAACAATACTAGAAAATATTTAACATTAGTCATTGATGTCACCGATGTTAAAAGACCTTTTCAGTTAAGATTTTAAGACATTTTAATATATTATCATAAGTTTTAAAAGATTGTAGTTCTCTTTAATTCTAATCACATTATCAAGGAATCGATGTAGAGTGAATGTATTCACTATAGTTTCTGGGGTTTTTTTTTGGATTTTAGAAATCCAGATGTATCCAATTTAAATTTTTAAAAAAATTATTAAAATTTAGTCGTATTCAATAAGAATTTTAAATTATCCATTAAATTTTAGTGTATTCTATTTCTATTATAATCATGACCGGTCTTTTATTTTAGTAAAAATTCATTAAAATATGATGGTATTCAATTAAGATTTTAAAATATTCATTAAAATATAAAATCCTGACCGGGTCCTTTTTTTCTCTTGAGTAAAATTCATTAAAATCTCATAGTTTTCAATTAGGATTTTAAAATATCCATTGAAATTTGATGGTATTCAAAACTTGATCGATTTTTTTTATAAAATGGTGGATTTTGATGGATTCTATATTTTTTTATTATTCTTGAAATCTATCTAAAATCCATCAGATTGTGAAGCATTTTATTTAAATTACATAGACTCCATAAGAATTTGCCTAGAATTAAAATCAACTACAATCTTTTAAAATCTATAGATTATTATTAATTTATTAAACAAATTTAAATTTTGAATTAAATACACTCCTAATTGATTTAGATAGGATGGTTCCAAATCTCATGGATTTTAGATGAATTTCAAGAATGATTAAAAAAAAAAATATAATCCATCAAAATCCACCATTTTACATAATCGAAGAACAATGAATTAGGTGTTGAATACCATCATATTTTAATGGGTATTTTAAAATGTTAAATACCATCATATTTTAATATAATTTTTAAAATACAAATTAAATATACAAGAATTTTAATGGATAGTTTAAAATCATTATTCAATATCACCAGATTTTAATTGATTTTTAAAAATTCAAATCGAATATAGATGGATTTCTAAAATCCATAAAAATCTCACAAAATCTAGATTGAATATATTCCCCTTAATAATGTTATTTTGTGTTATAGGACATCACTTGCCAGAATAACCGATGTGTTACATACACTTTTAAAAAACTTGACGTGTGACCCAATATTTTTCCATCTTTATACCATATTATTTCCCCGCTTAACCAAATTTGCTCCCCCTTTTTCTAGTTGTATCTCTATCTCTATTAGACAAATAAAAAAATGGAAAACAAAAACACTCATATCTTTCTCGACTCTCACACTCATCTCGCTCTTAAGTACCCTAAATCTCACAACTCTGAAATTTATTCTACAGTTTGAAACTCACATATCTCAAATCGAAATCTCATTGTTCGAACTCAAATCTTATTGCTCGAAACCAATTCGTTTTGTTCAATTCACTACTATTACAAATGACATTCACCTATTAGAATTTATCTTCCTTTATCTTTTCTATAATATAAATACAATTCATTTTTATATCTCTATACGTATTTATGCAATGATAATTGAAAATTTTACAAGAGATTCAGCGTTTATGCTCAAATGATGTGTTATATCTTTTCCAAACCCCATCGTGATATTGCAACTCTATGACAGCACATCTGTAGAGTAAGGTGAAATGCCCGTGAGAATCTTACACATGTCACTATGCGAATGTGCTGCCACAGAGTTGTAATATCATGATGCCTAAGTGGTTTGGAAAAGACATAACACGCCATATTGAACATAGATGTTGAACCCTTTGTAAAATTTTCAATTATCACTGCATAAACATGTATATAAATATAAAAATGAATTGTTTATATTTATAAAAAATATAAAGTAGATAAAATCTAATGAGTGAATGTCCTTTGTAACAGTATATTGATTAAATTTATACATAATTGGAATTTTCATGCGTTAACAATGAGGTTCTTGCACAAACTCATTGATGTCCATTTCTAGTATGTGACAATCAGTAGCAAGATCAAAATAAATTTTTTGCGCCCAAAACAATGATAATTCAACAATCGGTTATTATGTAGTAGTCACTGAAATATAAATGAGGAGATACATTATTATGACCAAGTATTATATGGTATAATTTGATCTATATTCCAAGTGATTTAGCATAAAATTCTTAAAACCTTAACTAGTATAATGATAATTAATACAATACATGTTTGTGGTTAGTGTCTAATTTTCTAAGTTGCACAACTATAAAAATAGATATTTTCTGAATTCATCTAATGAGTTTATGGTTTGCGATATTTGTGTAGAAACAAAAAACACCGATGTGTTCACTCTAGCTTCTGGGGATTTTTTTGAATTTTAGAAATCTAGATGTATCCTATTTGAATTTTAAAATATTTATTAAAATTTGATGGTATTCAATAATGATTTTAAACTATCCATTAAAATATATAATCATGACCGGGTTCTCCTTTTCTCTTGAGTAAAAATTCATTAAAATATAATAGTATTCAATTAGGATTTTAAAATAGGGTCACTTCTACCGCCACAACCATAATTGGATATAGTGTATTAAAAGACCAACACATCTATTACCATTGAAATTCAAAATCAAGGGTTGATATTAGAAATTAAAAAAAGAGTATACGCTATATTAAATATAACGCAAGTCATAATATAAGTGTACACTATAAAATAACGTAATTTGATGCAGAAAGGGTCAATGATCAATGTGATGGTTTGTAAAATTTGAGGGATTATGCAAACTCTATATCCCGATCACTATATGCAGTGGCTGAAAAAAGTACTTTGCATTACAGAAAAGGCATTACAGAAAAGTGCAAAGAATTTTAGTAGATGACATTCTTTTTTAATTTTAAATTGTGTCCACCTGGTTTTTAATCCAGGTTCCCCACTGACTACGTGACATGAAAAAACATAAAATAATAAAAGAAAGAAGAAAAATATTAATAAAAAAACAGAAAAAAAAACAAGAAGCTACCATGTGTGATGAGCAACAAGTTTTCTGAAGGGTATTTATCAGCAAGAACCTTGATAACATTCACATATCTATCTCTAGCAGCTGTCACTGTTTCTTCCCATCTTGGCAGCTAGAATTAGTGAAAAGAAAAAACACCAACGTTTAACACAACACATTAATTAACACATTTAGAGTCCGCGAATGTAAACTCATAAATCAGAGGTTCAAATTTCAATCTGGCATAGAAAGAAATGATTCTCACAACCTTTTGATACACGGGCTCTATAGTATGATCCATAGTCCCACCAGATAATGTAGCTTCGCACTCTGAGATGTTAAAGGTAAAGTTACCATCTTCAGGAGCCATTGGAAGCCTTATGGCTGTAGTGTTTAACATTTCACATAAACCATATTCGAATGATACCTACAAGGGGAGCAAATAGAAGACACGATATTAGATAAGTAAAAAGTTGGATTTAGTAAATAAAAAATGAAAGTAGGAAACTTTATGAGGAAGGGAGCATTAATTAGACATAATAATAAACAACATGACACACACTTTCTATAATTCAATTTATTGCAATTGAACTGTTCAAGCAAAGTTAAAATGTCTAGTTAATTTTAAAGTCAGAAGCCTCTTGAAAATAATATAATGCATTTAAATATTTCTATACGGAAACAGCCACCTTACTCTTGCCGTATCCGGAATCAATTTCACTTTGAAATCATTTGCACGGAAGAGAAGGTGATACATCATAATCAAGTTTCTGAAGTCTGGGGAGAGGTGCTTTGCCTTCAGCTGTCATGAATGAAACTGCATCGCAATCGATCATAGGCCTTCTAAAAAGAAACTTTAACCAAAAGAAGATCTCTTTCCTTCACCCGATTGTGGCGCCATCTATCCAAAACCTCAATATCCTATCTATAGACCCTTCTCAGCCCTACTTAGTCGCACATACTGGGTGGGTAGGTTTGGCTTATTTGAATATATAAAAGAGCAGAGTCACTGTAAAGTTAGATGCAAGTCAGTACACAAATCATATTCTCCAACCTCTCCATGGAATTGTGCCAGTTCATACGCTGGAAGCTAAAAAGCAGGGACACGTTGTAACTTGCTGTGTCCCCGTGTCAGATTCTTGGACACGCGTGTGTGTATCGGACACGGGAATGAGAATTCTCACATTCCTACTTTCAAATTTTTTGTAACTATTTATAGTCAAAATTTGTATTAACCAACTATTTTCACAAAGACCCGTAGATAGGAAAACCCATATTTTCAAATTTTCCAAATTCGTGTATGCCGTAGTACGCACCCCCGCACATGTGCCGGGGTTCGTAGGCCGGAAGCCAAGCATTCTCTAACGAAACCTTTTAGTTTATGTGACAACATTAAAGCAGTGTCTATAATTCATCATCAAGAGAAACAGTCACACGGTCAAGTGCTATTCCACAAAATGAGTATGGTAATCATCATGCACCTTTATTACCATGGATAACTTCTAACCTGCTGCATCCACTAGAATATTCCAAAGTAAGAATTCATTTGAATTTTACAAACTACATTGTTTCTCTCAAATTCATTTTTTAGGACAAATTAAATTAAAACAATACATAATAAGATCCCTTATCTAATATCTATGTGTATAATATACAATACCCTGTACCCTGAGGATGAAATCTTGTGTCCCTATAACATCCCTCCTGCATACCAAACATCAAATTCAGAATCAGATGGAGATGGTTTTTCAGCTACAAACTTTCCCTCAATAATACCCCGATTCGAATTAGCCATTAAACGAATTCATGCAACTTCTCTACGATTCAATATAAATGCGTCTTCCGAGCATATATTCTTACCAGTTACTTGTAGTTCCAACCGTACTCCTCACTTTTCAATTTAATGGAGGGGAAATGTAGGTCTCAAGTGCATATTTGAATTTAAATTCCTCGTTTCGCAAAAAAAAAAAAAAGACTTGCATTCCTCAAAATGACTATAACCAGAAAACTGATTGTTTACTTAAAGCTTGACATACACACTCAAGTGTTTTTGTGTTCCTCACTGATATATTGATTCTCTCAACATCCTTTTTCTCAACATATCTTAGATACTTGTTGAGTTATTGTGAACAAATTATACCAAAAATGGTCGAAAATATCATGCATTTTGGAACTAGGCAAATAGCCTTGCATTTATATATTTCTTTTTACAAAAAATAAAGTGTTTAATAAAGATTCTTTAAGGGGTGCTAGAACGAACGGGCCAACTTTTTTGAGGAAATTGCGCAAAAAAGGATGAATATTATAACCATATTACCCTAAATTAAAAATTACCCCCTATGTCCTTATTTATATGTCCATTTTATTTTTTCAGTTAAATTGACTCATTTTTTACTGTAATTTAAAAATAATATATAATTGACAGAAAATAATTTTTTTAATTATTAAAAAAAAAAATATAATCCCCGTTAAAATGTATTCTTAGTTGTCCAAAATTATAAAAGAATAATTTTTAATTACCAGTCAAAAATTAATCAATTTAATTCCAGAAAAAGTCTAAATTACATGTAAATAGGGACGGAGAGAGTAACAAAATAAAGATGTAATAATAATAAATTTATGCATTAATAAATGAATATAAAATATTACTTCCTACGTTCGAAATGTCAAAATACTTGTCAGTCATTTTTCACATATTTTAATAAGTGGAGATAAGATATTTGTTGAATTATGTTTTTTAACACTTTGAAATACATAGAAAAATTTAAAATGACAAGTTATTAGTGCCCCTCTATTTAATAAATTTATGGTTTGAAAAAATAATTTATAAAACTATATTTTAAAACCCCATTGAAATATGTGCTAAAATTAAATTGAACTAAACTATTAAAGTGAAACCGAGGCCTGTTAGACCGCAAGCATCAATTAACTATTGAGAATCTAACCCGATTCCCGGTTTATGCGGAAGCGTATTTATATACTTATCTGCGTGTTTGAACCCACAAATATATATGATAATAGTGTAAACAACAAACCAACAATATATAATAAAATAGGCAAAAAAAATTACGTGGTTCGGTAAGCCTACATCCACAAGGATAATAACTTCACTAGAACAAAGAAATTATAATATCCAAGTATAAGACTTTGAATTTTATACACAAATTCAATCTAACATACCTATTATGTATATCACACACTCAATGAAGTGTTTCCCTCTAAACCTCCCCCTAATACTATTTCCCGACAGTCTTTCCTTCTCTCCCTCTTCCAACCTGGACAATGTCACACAACCCGATAGAACGACCCCTGCAACAGGACCACCTCCAATTACTGCAGTCGAACCCGAACACTTCTAAGGATAGTTTATGCACAGGAACCTTTTATCCCGACACTTCCTCAAACAGGCTAAACCGACTTTTCTACTAGATGGACTATCTAGCAGCTATAAAGAAAAAAGAGAAAAGAAATGTGTAATTAGTAAAGAGGGGGAAATGGCTTATTTTTAGGAGGAATGGAAGTGGGTTTGTGGTTGTGGAAGTAATAATGAGAAAGGTTCTTTAGGTCTTGATAGGAGTAATAATGTTCCACATGTCCTTTGGAGATGCATAGAAATTTGACTCCAAACTCATCAGAAAGAAACCTATCCTTGGAAAATGTGTACACTTGTTACACCATCAGGTTGTCTACTTCATCATCGTCCTTAGACCTTGTATCAATTATTTTTCCAGCTTTTGTACTTAGATTTCTTTCAACTTCTAGAAGAGAGTCTGTGGTTAATCTAAAAATTCTTCCGAGGTTTACAGTGTTGAGTGCTCCAAAATCTTCAACCTTGACTTCAATATTGTCAATCATGATTCTGAGTGGATTTGTAAAGACATGAGATACATAATCAGTTTTTTCTGGAGAATTGATCAATAAGTTTGACACACTTTAGAACAATCTCATCTTCTTTGATTTATCTATTGATTCTTTCTATCTCCTTTCTGGCTTCAACATCATCTGCAAATTTGTTTCTCTTCTCTTCCTCCACCTTCTTCTTTTTCTCCTTCAAATCACAGATTTCCAGATCTTTCTTCTTGAGATCAAACACATCAAAATTTGTAATATTGAGGAGTTGTCTCTTGATAAGTTCTGTGATTTGTGGTTCCTTTTCAGCTAGAATCCTTAGTTGGTCAAAGGTGATCTCTTCTGCAGATCCACTAGTGTTGTAGAAGATTATCCTATCATGATTTCTAAGAAGACATTGTTGAGTCCTATCATACTCAACCTTCCTTTCAAATTTCTTCTTTTTTTTGGCTTGAATGATTCTCTGAACAGTTGGGATGAAAGTTTTCTCCTCAGGGTATGAATACTCTTCCAACTGTTCCACCAGCTTCACCAGGAATTCCACATTCTTATCTTGCAAGGAATCCATACTCCAGAATTCCTTGACTCCATCTTCATTTACAAACATCTCCCCATCTGAGTACACAACAGTCTCAGGTTCTTCTTCATCAGTAAAGTCTAAGGGGCGAGGTTTGAAAGAGTCCATTAAATCCATAAATTTCCTTATCAACATCCCTCTCAAAACTTGAGTCCTTATATCTGTCCCATGGATGATTAATAGCATCTTCTTGATCAAAAAATAGCTGGCATTTTTCATTTCGTAGCCCATCTCTTCCATTTCTCCATTTGAGTAGAGAAGAATTATCTTACTCAAAGAGTTAACATCAGACCATTCAACATTCACCTTGATTAAAGATTCTGCATTGGATTGAGCCAGGTTGTTGATTATAGATCTCCTAATATCCAGAAAATCTTCATTATGAACTTCAGTTATCAACTTACACTTCCTTCTACTAGGCTTCCTACTTGAGTGTGGTCTCGGTCTCTCAGCCTTTGCCTTCATGTATTTTTTAGATAAAGAAATTTTCTTTGACAATAACTCTTCCCTCACTTCTTCTGACAGTGACTTTGAAGTTACTGTCAATACAGGCTTAACAGCAGGTTCAGTCTCCTTGACAGCAACCTCCACCTTATTTCTTCTAACATCATCTTGCTTATCTGCTTCAAAACCAAGTACCACTGTCTTCATAACCCTTCCTTCAATCTCACCAACTATCTTCTCAACTTCTCCGACCTTATTCCCAGTTACAGAGGTCCCTGCATCACCATTATTGTTGTTGTTGGACTTGGAACTACCTGTATCATCCTCATGCTTTTCATCATCATTATCAACATCTTTTCTTTCTTGATTCTTCTTCTTAGTCTTCTTTGATTTCTTCTCTTCTAGCCTCTTCAATTCCTCAGCCAACACCCTTATCACATCACTTCTATCTTCAATTCTTGGTAGCTGATTGAAGTAATTGTAAGCTTCCTTTACAGATCTAGGCATGCACAAAATAATCTTGTCCAAGTTCATTGATCTATATTTCCCATCTATTGAGCTTCTGAACTTGATACAGAGAGGATTAATAGTAACTTCAGGCAGCTTTTCACCCACCATTCTCTGCAAAATTCTCTTCAGATTTTCATTGAGCCAGGACTTGTTTGTCTTGATTTTTAGCTTTATGGCTTCAATTACTGCAATCTCTTACCTACTCAAGTATCCCATGCTGATATACCAATTGAAACCTCATTCAGTCCTAACAGAGATCACCCATGATAGCAACTCCAAATGTTGACTCACTCATGGCTTCAGAATATTTCCTAGAATCTCTGTTAGAAGAGTTTCTTAGAGTATTAATCTTATTATTGAAGCTAGCATCCTGAAGCACTTTACTATTCTCAGTTTCATCCACCATTAGTAGAGATGCTTCTTCATCATTTAAGTCTTCCTTTTCTTCAACAATAAAATCATCTGCATCATCCTTGAATAATTTCTCCTTTCCTTTACCAGCTACATGAATATGGTCTTTCACAACACCCTCCATGATCACAATACCTTTCTCCACCTTATTCCTCCAAAGCTTTTCAGCCATCTCAATAGCCACCTTAGACAACAATGTCAATTGGTTCTCCTCCCACTGAGATGCAGCTTAAGTCTCCTTATCACTCTTGTTCACTTTCAAAATCTTCTCAACAACAAAAACTTCACGATCACCAACCTTCCCCCCCTTAGTTGAGTTGGCAGCTGCATGGATTGTCAATTGAGTCTTCATCTCCTTCAATTGAGAACATACAACCTGAAAGCCATCATTCATCATTTTTCTAACTGCTTTATCTTGGCTACCAGCTTGACTTGATTCATTCCCACAGTTGCCATATGCTTAGATAATTTTGAAACTTTCCTTGAAAGGGATTTCAACCTTCCATCGGCTTGTTTAGAACCAGGGGTTGTTGGGGTGCTCACACACTCTGGTTTTTTATGGATGATCTCATCATTCCTCACACTCTAACTCTCAGGGCCTAGTGACCTAGATTTTTTTGTGCTCTCTTTTATATTATGGTCATGCTGAAGGCCATCTCCTTTTGCCAGGGTCTTTCCCTGCCTCTCTAAGTTTTCTTGCTCACTTCTCTCTTTTCTTTTACTCTTATTCTTTTTCATATCCTCACTTACCCTAGGTGCAAGGGACTGAGTAGGTACACCTTGCATTTTTGATTGGGAATTTACCTTTGGGATTGAGGAGATAGGAGCTGAATCACTATCTTGATGTGTTGTAGATCCATGAGAGTTACTGCATGATGAGGAGAGTTGACAACATCTTCAGCTTCAAAATTATTGTCAATAGGACTGTTGACAATAACTGTGTCATTAACAGCAACAAAGGTTGTGACAGCATCCTGGCCCAATGAAGTGATAGTGTCTTTCACCCTCTGAGTGAAAGGTTCTTGTGTACTGCTAAAGAGAGACTCCATGGTAGGTTACTCCCCCAAATCAAAATGAGATGCATCATATTGAAATGAGGATTCTTCCATGTGCTCAAAAATAAAATTATGTGTATCTATAAGTGGAGCCTCATGTTGAGTGAGTTCAACATAGGGTGAAGACTCTGTACAAGGTGCCATGAGAGACTGGTCAAGTTCAATAGATGCCCCCTGTTGAGAGGAAACACCTAGAAATGAGCTATTTTCCCTATTAAGTTATGTGTCCTTTTGAGAGGACACAGACTGTGTGACAGAGGTTGATGTTCTTGCCATCTTCCTCTTAGACACACCAGGACCCTCTGTGGCTTCATTGACAGTTCCAACCTTATTTGTTGCACTATGTGCAGTAACTCCCTCAATAACTTTAGTTCCTGTTTATAACCTAGATGTTAATGATCTCTTCTTTGTAGAAACCTGATCTTGTTGAGAGGACACAAGCTCTTGACTAACAACCCTAGACTGTCTAGAGGCTCTAACAGATTTGAAAAGTTGTGAGTGTGGGCTAGGAATAGAGAGGTCAACTCCATTATCATCACTCAAAGAAAAGACAGAAAAAGTCTCCCACAATTTTTAAATTGAGTGAGTTTATTATAGATCTCACGTGGTCAGTAATAAACAGACCCAACTCAGAATTGAGGGGTTTGCTGGAAAGTATTGAGGGAGTATTTTTCTTTAAAGTAGGGGACTCCATACATTGTATATTATCTAAATTAATTATGACTACAACAGAATTAACAATAAGCATAAAGAATTTAGGATAGTAAATTACCGGCTTTCTACTTTCCTTCTTGCCTAGCACCAGCTTGAAGAGAGTCATCAAGATCTTTCCAATGTTGATTATCTAATTATGCACCATGGAGTGCACAATCTTCCTGATGTAGGTCGGGACTTCATTCTAGACGTTGGTTTTGCTAGACATGGCTTGAGTGATAGCATCCATTATCATGCTCCACTCTTTGACAATGTACTTACTATTCATCCCCCCCTGATAGATTCCATTCGTATGAGGTTGGGCTTGTCTTGGGTCCAGTATACCCAATAATCTTGAAGAATTTGGCTAGTTGAACATCACTACCAGGATCCTAGAATTGCGAAACTTCTTCATCTTCAACATGGAGAGCAACATTGATGTGGGTTGAGTTAATGGTATATAAGGTGTTGTTGATTTGGAAGGTTATGGTGCTTGCATCCTGCTCCCCCTCACATGTAGCAGAGTTCTAGAGCTGTGATAATCTTGGGATTTCTAATAATGGGTTCTACATTAATGCATAGGACATGAAAGAGTTGTTCATGAATCCAACAAACGGTTTAAAGGCTTCTCCGGCTTCACCCACCATAGTCATGGTGGTGAAGTTGGTTTGGGCAAGAGTACAAACGATTTGAGGTCCAAACATGATTGTAGAAAATTTAAGGGTTAAGAAATTTGGCTAGAAAAGAGAACGAAATAAATTGGGTTGTAGAGAGAGAGTAGTAGGTTTAGAGCTTTTGAGAGTAGAAGAGTTTTTAGAAGAAGTAAAGAGTGAGAGTGATTTTACTGTTTGTATTTATATTAATTGAAAAAGAAATTGTTAAGAAAAAATTTTAATCGATTAAATTGACAATTGTATGCTCAATCCATTCCCTTTTGATAGTAACTCATGCGCTAGAAATCACAAACACTCTTGACAGTAACATTAGTGGTTAGAGAATAAATAAATAACAAATAACCCTAATTTAACCGTTGACAGTGTGTTATGTGGGGATTGTAGAAAAATATACTATCAATGAATACTGACAGTAAGTTATTGACAGTCAGTTTCAGTCCCGCATACTATGCTGTCAAGACTCCTTCAAGTGATTGACAGTAACTTATCACAATATGACAGCATAGATAAAATATATTGTCAAGACACTTGACAGTACTTTTTATTAACACTATATGAGATAAATAACTAAAAATAAATTAGTTAACCTTTCAGTAAAATTTCATCATGTATATCCATTGCGATAAAAATCAAAACACCTTAACAGACCATTAATTCACAATGAATTTCAGTTTAACTAACATTTTTTATCACTAAATCAACTTGCTACATAAATATATTAACAGGATAAATTTAACATACCCAATTTATTCACTAACCTGTTGAATGTCTTTTCATCCAATGGTTTAGTGAAAATGTCTGCAAGTTGTTTCTCTGTGGACACATAGATTAGCTTGATTGTGTCTTGCTCCACATGCTCTCTAATGAAATGATGTATGATGTCAATGTGCTTGCTTAGTCTTGGAGTGTTGAACATGATTTTCAGAAATGGCTATTGCACTAATGTTGTCATAGAAAATAGGGATCCCTTGCAATGCCAAATCATAGTCCAACAATTGATTCCTCATCCAAAGTAACTGAGCACAGCAACTACCAGCTGCAATGTATTTAGCCTCAGCAGTTGAATTGGACATAGAGTACTGCTTCTTACTAAATCATGAAACCAATCTTTCTCCCAAAAACTGACAACTTCATGTTGTACTTTTTCTGTCAATTCTACATCCAGCATAGTCTGAGTCTGAGTAGCCAACCAATTCAAAACCAGATTCTTTAGGATACCAAAGGCCTAAATCTTGAGTGCCTTTCAAGTATCTATAGATTATTTTAACTGCCATCAAATGTGTCTCTTTTGGATCACACTGAAACCTTGCACATAGACCTGTAGCAAATATGATGTCAGGTCTGCTAACAGTTAGATAGAGGATAGAGTCAATCATTCCTCTATACATTTTATTATCCACCTTCTTTCCTTTTGAATCCTTGTCTAAATGGGTTGCTGTTTAGATTGGAGTCTTTGCTGGTGATGAGTCTTCCATATCAAATCTCTTCAAAAGATCTTTGACATATTTAGTTTGATAAATGAATATTCCATCTTTCTTTTGATAGACCTGAAGTCCAAGAAAGAATACTAATTCACCCATCATACTCATCTCATATTTGTTCTGCATTAACTCAGAGAATTATTTACACAGTTCTTAATTTGTTGAGCCAAAGATGATATCATGCACATAGATTCAGACTAGTATGATATCCTTTCCATGCTTTTTTAGAACAAATTCTTATCTACAATCCCTCTTGTGAAATTGTTCTCAAGGAGAAACTTGGAGAGGGCGTCATACCAGGCCCTTGGGGCTTGCTTCAGACCATACAACGCTTTGAGTAGTCTATACATAAAGTTTTGCATCTTTGGATCTTCAAAGCATCGGGGCTGTTCAACATAAACTTCTTCTTCTAGTTCTCCATTTAAGAAAGCACTTTTTACATCCATTTGAAAAACCTTGAAGTTGTTGAATGTAACAAAAGCTAAGAAAATTCTTATGGCTTCAAGTCTGGAAATAGGGGCAAATATTTTATCATAATCAATTCCCTCATGTTGACTGTAACCTTTTGCTACCAGCCTTACTTTGTTTCTTGTGACAACTCCACTGTCATCCATCTTTTTTCTGAAGACCCACTTAGTGCCAATTATAGATTTATTCTTTGGTCTTGGAACCAGTTTCCAAATTCAACTTCTCTCGAACTGGTTAAGTTCTTCTTACATTGCATTAATCCAATCTGGATCAAGAATGGCTTCATCTAGAGTTTTAGGCTCAATTTGAGACAGGAAGTAGGAGTACATGCATTCATTGGTTACATTTCTTCTAGTCTTTACTCTTGTTCCCGGATCACCAATAATTAAGTCATTAGTGTGATCCCTGTTCCACTTAGTTTCTATTATAGAATCTCCAGAATCTTCTATATTTTGTTGATTGACAGCCTCCTTTGCTCTTACACTGTTGGCAACATCAATTCCTTCAAGTCCATTATCCATGGGAACATTTTCAGAGTAATCTGTTGTTTAAACAATTCCTTCATTCTCTTCAGATTGCTTAGGAACCTTAGTTGGACCAGAAATTGTGTGTTCAACTCTTGGTGATTCTTCATCATCAACATCTTCTAAATAGCCTTAATTCTCAAAGACTAAGGACTCTGATTCTTGACAACATTCAACACCAGGAAACTTGGTTTCATCAAAGGTGACATTCACACTTTTATCTATAACTTTGTGATCAATGATATAGACTCTGTAAGCTGTTCTGTCAATACCATAGCCCATGAATATCCATTCATAAGCTTTAGTATCAAACTTCTCTTCGATCTCTGTTGAATCTTTAATGATATAGCATTTGCTTCCAAACACATGAAAGTACTTGACAATAGGTTTCCTTCCAGTTAACAGCTCATAGGGTATTTTTCCAAAAGCCTTGTTGACAATTGTCCTGTTTTGAGTATAACAGGTTGTATTAATAGCTTCACCCCAGAAATGAGTAAGAATATTTACTTCACTTAACATGGTTCTTGCAGCTTCAATTAGAGTTCTGTTTTTCCTTTCCACAACACCATTTTGTTGAGGTGTCCTTGGTGCAAAGAATTGTTGAGTGATGCCAATGTCTTTGCAAAAGTCATTCATGATACTATTTTTTAATTCAATACCATTGTCACTTCTCAGGAATTGGATTTTAAACTTAGGATTCTTGTTAAGGACTCTTACTAGATCAATAATTTTTTGTGTAGCTTCATCCTTGGTTGTCAGGAACCTCACCCAACTGTATCTTGAAAAGTCATCAACCATTACAAGGACATATCTTTTCTTTGCCAGTGACTGCACATTCACAAGACCAAATAAGTCCAAATGAATAAGTTAAAAAGCTTCACTTATTGAACCACTAGGAGTGCTTTCATGAGTAGTTTTCATTAGTTTCCCTTTTTGACAATCCTCACACAGTCCTTCTTTATAGAATTCATGTTGAGAAAGGCCTTTTACCAATTCTCTCTTCATCAGATAATTCATTGCTTTGAAATTCAAATGAGAAAGCTTCTTGTACCACAACCAGCTTTCAGAAGATGAAGTTTTGTTATAGAAACAATATATTTTGTCCTTTCTTACTGAGTCATGGTCATCAATGAATAGGCTTCCTTTTCTTACTCATTGAAGAGCTTCTTTTCATGTTTTTTTGTTGACAATTGAGTATCTGTCTTGATCAAACTCAACTTTGAAACCTTTCTCACAAAATTGAGTAACACTCAATAGATTGTGCTTCAAACCATTTACTAGAGCAATTTTCTCAATCTTCAAGTTACTAACCTCTAGTATGTCGTACCCCATTGTGAAACCAATGTTGTTGTCACCAAATGTTACACATGGGCCATCCATTTCCTTGAACTGCGATAGCAGGGCTTTAACATCAGTCATGTGTCCTGAGCATTCACTGTCAATTATCTACTTGATTATTTTATTTTTCCTATTATCCTGCAATGCAAATTTTTCAAGTTGCTTTTGGTACCCAATTCTCATTGGGCCCATTTTGCTTAGCCAAATCACAGTTTAAGGTAAGATTAGTTGGTTTTCTTCCATCAGCTTTTAGCATGACTCCTGTGGCCACCCATTTAGATTTGATACTTGGTTTTGGGTTCTTGTTTCTGGGTGGCTTGCCCATCCTAGCTTTATGAGGGCTTTGAGTCTTTACTTTTTCAGTTTGCACTGACTTATGTAAGCTTACATCATTGGAAATAATAGGCATGTCCAAACAGATGCTCGTCATATTTAATTTACAGGGCATGCAATCAAAATTTCCACAATGTGATACTTGTCTATCTAACAACGGAGTACTATGCAAGTTTTCATTAACAGATGTGGCATGTTTTACTTCAGACTTACTCTTGGTACATGCATGAGTTAAATGACTAGAAGACCCACAGTTGTTACATAATTTTTTTGGAGCATTAGGAATATAACCATAATCATTTTTCTTATTTATTCCCAACTTACCATTCTTATTCTTCTTGGTCTTCATGACAGTAGGTTTAGAAGTTATTGTCTTACCAGTGTTGACAGTAGGTTTAGATGAAACTGTCTTGACAGTTTGTTTTAATCTTACTGACTCGATAACAACTTCTAAACTTGCTGTCTTGCTATTGTAGACAACATCTTCTAGACCCTGAGTACTGTCAAGGTTAAAATTAACTGTCTTAGGGAGTTTGACAGTATATTTTGACCTAGAGTTTTGTGTAACAGTAACATTTTCCTCATCATTTAGAATTTGTGTTTTCCCAGTTGCACAAGTAGAAGGGGGGTTGAGTACTTGTGTGATTTTTCTGCCTGATTACAAATCAACTCAATATGTATTAAAGATTTAAATTAAGAACAAAGATCAAACACAAAGATATGAATAACAATTGTTTGTTTTATTGATGTATAAAAACAAGCTCTCCTAAGGTGTACACAAACCCTAGCAGCTTCTCTGTGTATTTCACAGCAACTTTCTCTATCTTTATGCTCTCAAAAACTTCGACTTATTTCACACTTTTAATTAGGTTACATAGAGTCTTCATATAGAGAGCTACCTATCAACTAATAACAGAAAAACAAATTACAATAGGAATATAATTCCTAATTATTAGCTGAAAGTTTCCTTCTGCAATTCTCATTCCTTCCCATAGCATATTTGCAATATCTTTGGCTTTATCTTCGAAGACTTCCCTTTTCTGTGATCATCTTCCAAATTTAGCTTTGACTTCATAGACTCTGAAATCTTCAGACTCTGCCAGATTATAGACCTAGTGTTTGTCCTTTGTTGCCATCTCCAAAGGATACTTCTGGGACAGCCATCTCCACAAAGTCTGTAAGCAGAGATTTCTTTCCAGTCATGTGTCCTGAGCATTCATTGTCCAAGATTAGGGATACTTTCTTCTCCTTAGTTCCCTGCATACATAAAGCAACTAGTTAGATGTTTTGGGGATCCAAACTGTTTTGGATCCTTTCTTACTAACTTTGGGTGAAATAGGTTTAGAGTTCTTGACTGTTGTTTTACCTGTCTTCTTTGTTGCTTTAGACTCTGGTGGAGTCTTAACAATGTCATACCAACCTTTATCAATTGAAGATTTTAGCTCATAAATTTTTTAATACAAATCATGGTAGTCCCTACACATATAAATAGAATGAAATATGCTACCACAGTGATAACAGGGCTTCTGTAGAATGTAGTGACTTTTCAGAGTCTGTGAAGGACTAGACTCTGATTTCTTCTCAATCTTTGTTTTACAATCCAGAGTTAAAATGGTTGTGGTTTCCACATCTGTAACACTTCTTTCTAGGAGCATTAGGATACTTTTAATAATTTTTGACCTTGTTAATGCCTTCTTTACCATTCATGTTCCTCCTAGTCTTGGTAGACTCTAATAAGTTCCCTAGCCTTTCTTTTAACTTAGACTTAGACAAGTATCCTATGTTTATATTTTTCTTAGACTTATTTACTCCTGTTTCATCTGTCTCTTTGTCAACAACAAGGGGACTATTGACATATGAGTTTATGGTTTCAGTCTTTTCTTTAGGGGTCACAAACTTAACAGGAACAAAGGTACTTTTATTATTAGTCTTATCAATTTAACTAGCTTCATTTTTATCATTCTCAAAAATAGATCTTTTTCTTTGACTTATGTCATTGCCTAGACCAGCAGTTTGACAAATATTTTGGTTGTTGAGAATTTCTTAAACTTTTCTACCAGAGTCTGTCCAAACTTTAAACTTGAGTCATTATTCCTCTAGTTCTTTCCTAACATAGTCATAGGCTTTCAAGACTTCAGTGTAGTTGTGACTATATTTTTCAGAATCCTTTTTGTATTGTTCCATTGACTTTAACTCAGACTCTAGATGATTATTCCTATTTGTCAAGGTTAAGTTTTCTTCTCTTATCCTTTCACTTTCACTAGTGAGAGACCTACAATTTGTCAGTATATTATTAATCTCTCTTTTCATTATTTGTAAATCATCATAATCTAAATTAAGTAAGGATTCAGGAGTGAAGATTGATACCTGAGTTTTAGGAGATGAAGGTTCTTTAAGAGATTGTGATTTTCTTGAGGAGGATGCCATCAATGCTAGATTTTCATAATCAATTTCATCCTCTGAGCTTGAATCTGCCCAATCCTTTCCAGTTAATAGAAGTGTTTTCCCTTTTCCTCGACTCTTTAGCTTTCTGCATTCACTAGTAAAGTGTCCCAGTATTTCACAGTTGAAACACTTGACTTTTGCTTTGTCAAATTTGATTATTGTGTTTTTGCTCTTCTCAATCTTTTCATTTTCCTTCTTGAATGATGGCCTCTTGCCAAATTTGCCAGTTCTTTTGTTAAATTTCATTCTTTTGAAGTTTTTTACAAACATAACCATCATTTGACTTAGATCAATCTCTTCATCAGAATCAGAGTCGTGTCAGTAGACTCTGACTCCTCAACAACTTTACCCTTCTTCCTTGAATCCTTGATTCTAGCTTCTTTGGGTTCTCCCTGTTGTTCTTTCTCAGACTCCATTAAGAGTGCCACAGATTTTGTCTTCACAAATTTCTTATTCTTCCTCTGTTGCATCTCTAAATCATATGTCTTGAGTCTGCCATAAATTTCTTCTAGAGTTAATTCATCCAAATCTCTAGCTTCCCTTATGGCTGTAGTTTTATTGTCCCACTCTTCAGGAAGTGCTCTCAGAAACTTGGTGTTTGTATCTTCAGAATCATAAACCTTACCAAGCATAGCCATCTCATTCAGGAGTTTTGTGAACCTATCATACATCTCAGTAATAGATTCTCCAAGTTTGGCTTCAAAGTATTCATACTCCAGAATTAGCAAAGACCTAGCATTCTTCTTGACATATTTAGTCCCTTGAAAGTGCACTTCAAGTTTTGTCCACATCTCCTTGGCAGTTTTGCATGATATGACATAGTTTGTAAGAACAGAATCCAAACTATTAAAGAGAATATTTTTGACTTTTGCCTCCTTAAGGACATTTTCCTTGTCCTCTTTTATCCATTCAGCCTTTGGTTTCTCAATGAGGTGTTCTTCAGTTATTTTTCCTTCTTCATTCATTTGAGGCACAATCTTTAAGGGCACATAGGGTCCTTCACTAATCCTTTCAAGATAGTCAGGGTCTGTAGCTTCCAGATGATGCAGCATCTTAACCTTCTAGTGGGTGTACTTGTTTCTCTTAAGTATAGGAATCTTAGAATTGCCATCTTTGTTTCGAAATATCTTTGATCAATTTTAAACGTTAGGCTCTGATACCAATTGTTTTCCCAGTTGCACAAGTAGAAGGGGGGTTGAATACTTGTGTGATTTTTCTGCCTGATTAAAATCAACTCAATATGTATTAAAGATTTTAATTAAGAACAAAGATCAAACACAAAGATATGAATAACAACTGTTTATTTTATTGATATATAAAAACAAACTCTCCTAAGGTGTACACAAACCCTAGCAGTTTCTCTGTGTATTTCACAGCAACTCTCTCTATCTGTATGCTCTCAAAAAATTCGACTTATTTCACACTTTTAATTAGGTTACATAAAGTCTTTATATAGAGATCTACCTATCAATTAATAACAAAAAAACAAATTATAATAGGAATATAATTCCGAATTATTAGTTGATAGTTTCCTTCTGCAATTCTCCTTCCTTCCCATAGCATATCTGCAATATCTTTAGCTTTATCTTCAAAGACTTCCATTTTCTGTGATCATTTATGTTAAATCCTGTTCTAGTATTTTGTACATCATCAAATGAATAAATTCCTAACAATTTACTTAAGAATTAAAGATTCCTTATCAAATTCAAACTCAACCTTTTTAAACATTAGCTTCTTGACATTCTTAAGTATAGAGGGTTTGACAGTAAGTTTATCCAGAATAGTGTCATCCTCTACCACATAGTTTTTGCCATTTTTCTTCTCATAGTTAAACCCTATACCTACCTTTTAATTTTTAGTATTATCAGCATGGTAAGATTTTAACTATGAAAAAGAGTTTTTGTATGATTTGATTTTAAGTTCATTTTCACTTATCTGTTTTTTGAGAAACTCATTTTCTTGCTGTAAGGACTCAAAAGCATTCTATCTTAGTTCTATTTCTTCATTTTTGCAATTTAATAATTCATTAGCATTTATCAGTTTAACAATCTCTTCATTAGCAGCTAGCATGCTTGTATGAATATTAAAGATTTCAGAACTTAAACTTTCAACAGTTTTCTTGTACTGAGATGCAGTCATATAAATAGTAGTAAGAAAAGGTGTAAGCAGTCGGGTCACTGGAAACAGGATTGTCCTCTTCTTAAGAAGAAGAAAAAATATTGGTATATCTCTTTCTCTAGTTACAGAAACATATATAGCGGCTATATCTATGAGCACTTGGTGTGTAGATACGGGAGCCACTGATCATGTTTGTAATTCTATGCAAGGGTTTCAGCAATCCCGAATGCTTAGAGATGGCGAGATATATGTGTTCATGGGAGATGCTACGAAAGTAGCAGTGGGAGATGTTAATTTATCTTTTGGTGATGATAGGAGTTTGGTTTTGAACAATTGTCTTTATGTACCTTCGTTTAGAAGGAATTTAATTTCGGTTTCTAAACTTGCTTTGGATGGTTATAATGTTTGTTTGGATCATAATGTTTCTATTATGAGGAATAAACTAGTTATATGTTATGGTACATTGCAAGACAATTTATACATAATTACTCATAATCAACCTGCACTACAACTACAACATAGGGTGTTAAATAACACATCTTCTATCACTACTAAAAGAAAGAAACCTTCTTCTTTGAACCAAACATATCTTTGGCACTTAAGATTAGGTCATATTAACTTGAGAAGGATTCAAAGACTGGTAGTAGTGGGCCTTTAGGCTCGTTGGCAGTGGAGCCATTTCCAATCTGTGAATCCTGCTTGGAAGGTAAATTGATTACTAGGCCTTTTAAGGCAAAGGGGGTTAGAGCCAAAGAAGTGTTAGAACTGGTTCATACTGATTTATGTAGACCCATGAATATTCAAGCAAGAGGTGGTTATGAATATTTTGTCACATTTATTGATGATTATTCTAGATATGGATACATTTATTTGTTGCGCCGTAAATCAGAGTGTTTTGACAAGTTCAAGAAGTACAAAACTGTAACGGAGAAGCAACATGGAAAATGTATCAAGTTACTATGATCAGATCATTGTGGCGAATACTTTCTTGGAGAATTTAGGGATTACTTATCAAATAACGGGATCATGTCTCAGTTGACTGCACCTGGAACACCCCAACAGAATGGTGTAGCGGAGAGAAGGAATCATACTCTTTTGAAGAGTGTTAGATCGATGATGAGTTATTCAGAATTACCCAAGTCGTTTTGGGGATATGCTTTAGAAACAACAGCTTATCTTTTGAATTTAATTCCTCCTAAGTCAGTTCCTAAGACTCCAAAAGAATTATGGACTGGTTCAAAACCTAGTCTAAGATATATTCAGATATGGGGTTGTCCAGCACATGTGTTGAACAAGAACGTGACTAAGTTGGAATCTCGTACAGAAGTAAGGCTTCTTATAGGCTATCCCATGGGAACGAAAGAATATTTATTTTATAGTCCTAAAGATCGGGATGTCATTATTAGTACCAATGCTAGAATCCTAGAGGAAGACTATATGATAAACCATAAACCCATGAGCAGTGTCATTTTAGAGGAACTAGTGGGAAAGACAAATAATGAACAAGTGCCAATAGTACAAGTAGAACAGCCACAAAAGAACATACAACCTATCACTAATACCACACCGGTGTCTCGTCGTAGTGGAAGGGTTATTCGTAAACCCAGCAGATTCATGTTATTGGGAGAGTCTTCGGACTTGGTCTCTGAGGATCATGATGAGGACCCCATGACATACGAGGAAGCACTGTAAGACAAAGATGCAGATCTATGGCAAAAAGCAATGAAATCTGAGATGGAATCTATGTATTCAAATCAAGTTTGGGAGCTCGTGGAACCACCCAAAGGTGTAAAACCCATTGGATGTAAGTGGATCTACAAGAGAAAAAGAGGATTTGACAAAAAGGTAAAAGCTTGGAAAGCAAGACTTGTTGCGAAAGGGTATACTCAGAAAGAAGGGATCGATTATGAGGAAACCTTTTCACCAGTAGTCATGCTAAAGTCGATCCGGATTTTTTTATCTATAGCAGCTCATCTCGATTATGAGATTTGGCAGATGGATGTCAAGACAGCTTTCCTAAATGAGAGTCTTGATGATGAGATCATATATATGCAACAACCAGAAGGATTCATTAAGGAAGGCCAAGAGCATCTGATATGTAAGCTTAAGAAGTCCATTTATGGACTTAAACAAGCTTCTAGGTATTGGAATATTCGCTTTGATCAGGTAATCCAGTCATACAGATTTGATCAATGTCCAAGCGAGTCGTGTGTGTACAAGAAAAGTGAGGGCAGTTCAGTGACTTTTCTAGTTCTATACGTAAATGATATTTTACTCATTGGAAACAATGTAGAGATGTTCAGCGGTAAAGGCATGGTTGTTCAAACAGTTCGAAATGAAGGACTTAGGTGAAGCGGCATACATCCTTGGGATCAAAGTTATAAGGGATCGCAAGAAAAGGATGTTGGCTTTATCTCAAGAGCCCTACATTGATGAGGTATTGACTCGTTTTAACATGCAGGACTCCAAGAAAGGTAACCTACCTTATAAACATGGAGTTGCTCTATCGAAGAAACAGTGTCCTAAGACACTAGAGGCGATAGAGAGCATGAAAACGGTTCCCTATGCTTCGGCATGTGGAAGCTTAATGTATGCAATGTTATGTACGAGAACTGATATTTGTTTTGCCGTGGGCATGGTTAGTAGATATCAGTCAAACCCAGGACAGGAACATTGGAGTGCAGTAAAGGCTATACTCAAGTACCTGAGAAGGACTAAAGAGTATATGCTAATTTACAAGGCCTCATATTTGTTACCTATGGGATATACCGATTCAGATTTTCAAGCAAATAGAGATAAAAGGAAATCAACCTCGGGATATGTGTTTACCTTAGGAGGTGGAGCTGTAATATAGAGGAGTGTATAGCAGAAATACGTTGCTAACTCTACCACGGAAGCCGAATATGTGGCAGCCTCGGAGGCAGCCAAAGAGGCGATATGGTTCAAAAACTTTCTTTTGGACATAGATGTGGTACCTAATTTGCCTAGGAGCTTGACAGTGTATTGTGATAACACTGGTGTTGTGGCAAATGCAAAGGAACCGCGAGACCATAAGGCAGCAAAACACATCGAGCGTAAGTATCACCTTATATGACAGTTCGTTAAGCGAGGAGATATTATTGTGACTGATATAGCATCAAAGGACAATCGGGCAGATCCTTTCACAAAGAGCTTACCAGCTAAGGCTTTTGAGCTGCACATGGAGGCGATAGGAGTCAGATGTATGGTCACATAGTAGTTATTTAATTGGTAGTGGATTGCTTGTAATAAAACACTGATATACTCAAAGAATAGCTTGAGTATAAGGGGGAGATTGTTAGGGAGTATACTGAACTATTCGTTTGAAGTATATGACATTGTCCTTTTTAATGAGAATCTTGAATACATATTTTAACACTGTTTGTATGTTATATATTGTGGATAATCTAGTATCAAATGGGATACCAGAAGATTAGATTGTTAGTGTTTATATATAATATAATAAATGTTCACAGTTTAAGTGGAGTTAAACAAACCACTGGAATGACTGAAGTATTATTTGGAAATAATCTATCTTGATTATTGAATAATACTTGTATGCTTTGTGTATATTGAACGGGATTAAATTATTAGAATTGTTCTTCTATTCTGACAATAAATAAGAACTAAGATTCTATAATATTATTATTGCTTAGGTTCTTAATCCGGATACAGTGATTGACACTTGTATGCAATGCACATGTTTTGATTCATATGTGATCTGATTTTTTGTTAATCACAATATTATGTTTTGGACAATGACATTGCATACAGAGTGAGATATTGACTATAAAAGGAAACCGTGTCCGAAAATATTCTGGTGATAATGTCCTCTTGAAAGCTCATAAAGATAATTATGCTTTAGTCATGCAGACAGATTTGTTCTTGCATAATTATAAGGTTGAGTGGATGATCAAGGATAAAAGATATTGATTAAATTAATTATCAGAAATTAATTTAATTAATGGACATTCAATATCTTAAACATGGGGAATTTAATAAGCAAATAATATTGGAGCCGAATTAAATAATTAAATTACGGCATTAGGAGAGGTAGTGCAAATATTAATTCTTTAGTGAATTGAATTAATATTTAATGACATTGGGCTTGATCCAGAATGTCATTGGAAGGCCTGACCTAATTATCCAGGATCCCTACTATAGCCTATATATTCATCTTATTCTCTTCTAGCTACTTGTGGGAAACTAGGGTTTTTGTGAGCAGTCATTCAAGGAGCCAACCAAGAACTAGGGTTCCAAGATCTCAAAGCTAGAAGGGAGGCAACCTTGGGAGGATCGAAGGTCACACTTCGCTCAAGGTGAATACGGGAATACAGTAGAAGACGTGGATTTGAATCGTTTGCGCTGTAGCGATTAAGGTTAATTTTCTATTCAAACTCGTTCGTTTGCATATCATAAAACGCAACATCATGATTCGATTGTCCCAACAATTCATTCCACTCAAAGGTACGAAGATGCGATCAGTTATTAATTGAGAAGTTCATAAACACTTTTCAAGCCATGATCTTAGTTGCATGAAAATATATATGCTATAAATATAATGTTGGTAAAAGTCTGGCTTCATTTTTTGTTTACCAACTTCTGCATATGCTCAATATGTGCACACCCTTTAATCAGAGAAGCTAAATTCAAAAAAATAATATCTTGACAACACTCTAAAAAATGGAGACTCATCGATATATTCTCCGAATGAAATTCAACAAATGTCAGTAAGTGAAACATATCCCTTAACCACTTGAGAGTTAAAAGGTGATTACAAGTTTACAACAATCTTTTCAAATGATCATTTAGGAATTGGGTGATGTTATACTTAAAACACACGATTTACATAATGTCAGAAATTATCTTTCAAATTTTCAAATTCCAAATTTCAGGTACAGAATTAAGCAACTGGAGCTAACTTTTCTCGATTCTATATAGGGACCTCCGTTATCAGGTAATTACAATTTTCATCCTAATCTTCTAATCCTTTTTAATATAGTTATTAGTCACATTGGATAATTAGTCCAGGAACAACTGAAATATATAACAAATAAACTAGCCAAGCCAGTTAACTAGAAACATTTCAAATCTTAATATTAGGCAAATCCACTATTTTTGGGTACCTTTTGGGTCTGTTCAACAGTAAACGTACCAAATAGTTCATTTTTTATTATTTTTTTGTCAATAGTTTTCTACGATCTGCTATTTTGATAAGGAAATACACAACTTCAACTGATAGTGTGCAGGCGACTCGCCCTTCCTAGGTTATTTGTCGACTCTCTTACAAGGGCATTTGAACTTGTCAGGAAAAGTTAAATAAAAGGAAATTTATTAAAATTCTAACTAATAGCCCTTGTTTGTTCCATTTTATAATATATATTTTGAGCACTTTTAGAAATATGTACATTTCAGTTAATAGTAGGTATCATGTAATTTTTTTATAAATAATATTAATTAAACATAAATGTATTGTATTAAAATTTCCTAATATTTTCTAGTCTTAATCATTCAGAACTTTTCATAATAACAAAATAAATTATAAAAATATTCAGATGAATTTTATTATGAATATATATTCACCCTATATTTTACTTAAATATTCTCAATTGAATTTAAAAAATATCATATTCACCCTATATTTTACTTAAATAAATAATTACGCTCCGTCATTATTTTATTTCCTGGGATGGGACTGTCTCATTCCAGACGGATTACTCATATATCCCGCCCATAAGCTTAAATTAATTTGCCTTCTTGATGATTAATACAATATTTTATGTAATCTAGTCAAATCAACCAAATCCTCAAGCCTTAATTGATACTTTTAATCATTTTAATCCGGTAACTTGCAACATTTATATGTCTGAGTAATATTACGTATACCAAAATTAATTTTATTTTTTTTTTCAAATCACGTGTTATAATATATGTCTTATATTATTATAAAATAAATTATCAATTACCCACTAGAATTTTATTTTATATATCTACACGTGTCCACTCTACCCTTATATTGTTGCTAAAATATAAGTTCCGTGTAGTATATCACATCGACTAAAGTACGAAAATGGTCACATCACAGGCATTGGAAAAGTGACATGCATGAAAGATATCGAAGAATCTGATCCTTTGGATCAAGCTTACGTGGTACCTTTACAGCCCTTAGATTCCAGTACACAGATAGCTAGGCACATGCCCATGCCCAATAATGGCAGATGCACAATCTGTCATCATTTTATTCGGAAAAATAAATATTCAATTCATTATAATTTGACTAATTTAATATATATTTAATTATTTTAAATTAAAATTCATGTTCCCACTAAATTAAAAAAAATCTGATCTAAATTCTAATTTTTCAATGTGCATTGATTTACGTATTCGACCTAATTAAATATGAGCAAACCATAATTTAAACTGAAACAAAAAAATATAATAAAATATAAAAATAATATGATGCTATAATCTATAACAAGCCCCTAAAGAGAATTTTTTTATCGAAATCTTGATTTGAACCTGATTTCATAAATTTAAATTTGTATATAATTTAATTTAAAAATTACTTATTTACTTCGAGTTCTATTTATGTGTCACTTCGTTTGTTATTTTAGTCGGCTAAGCAATCTTTTTTTTGTCGGTGAAAAATGCAGGTATATGTAACCAAAGCACCACATGCCACGTGTCCTGTCTGATCATATCCCCAGCCGTATTCAACTTGCTTATAAATTCCCACATCTACATTTACATAGTAAACACATGCAATAACTGCAACTCTTCAGTTTCTCTCGGGTTCTTGTGAAGTTATAATCTTGATTTGAAGCTAAGTTCCTAAGTAAAAAAGATGAGGCATGGAACAGCTACCTTCATAGACATCATTTTGGCTATTATTCTTCCTCCACTTGGTGTTTTCCTTAGATTTGGCTGTCATGTATGTGTTTTTTCTCTTGTGTTTCTTTCATTTCAAACTTTGTGGGCTTGTTCCTCCACTTTACATTTGATTTTTTTTCCTTATAATGTTGCAGATGTACTCTGTTTCATGTTTAATTATATGGGTAACTGATATGTTGATGTTTTGTTTAGGTGGAGTTTTGGATCTGTTTGTTGTTGACTTTCTTGGGGTACATCCCAGGGATTATTTATGCTATATATGTCATCACCAAGTGAAATTGATTCATCTATGTTCATCCACTCTTCCTTTCACTTGGTAACTTTACTTTCCCCAAGCTTTTGTATTAATCTCCGTTTCAGTTGTAAGATTAAAAACGATTTTCATTCAGAGAGTGTTATAATATCCACTCTTCACTGTCTTGAAATCATCTTTCTCGAAGAGTTGGTAACTTAACGTGATATTGTATTTTAAATATACAAAGATATCTCGATTTCAACATAATTACTTTGAAAATTCTCATTTACACACCAAGTTTGATCAATGTAACAACCAAGAGAGCATGTCATCTTCTTATGGGTAAAGGGAGAACCTCTTTCTTGTTGCAAGATTAAAAAAAAAGGATATGGTAGGAAAGGTGAAGGATAAATATCTCACTTCGACCAAAAAAATTAAAAAGAGAGGATAGATATCATCTTTAAGATCTTTTATTTTTATTAATTGTTGATTTTATAGCAAAAGTTGGCATCACACTTTGAAAAGTAAGAGAAAAAAAAGAGGGTTCCGTATCATATATTCTTATTCTAATAGATTTTGCAATGACATTTTGGCAGGTATAGCTAATAATGATATGAAGGCTTGCTAAAGCTTTTTATCCTTTTGCTAGCAAAATGGAAGGGGGTGGGATATGATGTAGAAGATATTTTCTTGTTTTCTTGTTTGTGTAGTGGACATAATATATACATAATATGTTGTATATATTTGTGTGTTCTTGTCAAGGGGTCCTTGTATTTCTATATTAGTTCCTTGTGTTTGTGTTATGGGATTCTCTTCTCTGTCGTTCTTTTTTCCTTCCTGAATTCCTAAATTCCTATGGCTGGTATCGACATGTATCGTATCCGGCATGTAGATAGGACAGGTCAGACATGTCTGGTATCCGGCATGTAGATAGGAGATGTGCTGCTCCTCCAACTTCAGTTTATGCAATTGGGGTTTCTGAACATTACACTAACAGTGATTTTTATGTGATAAGGTTAATTGTGATGTTGTTTTTATCTTATAAGGTTGATTGTGATGTTGCTGATGTTTGTGTTGCTTGGATATCTGATTTCGTTTTTAACTCCAAGAATTTTTAAATTCTGTGTGCTAAACAATTAGGAGGCAAATCAGTTAATTATTTTTATTTTTAGTATGTTATTTATTTTTCAAAATAACTCTTTGACTAGTGTATTGGTACAGTCTGCCCATCGGTTATTAATCTTACAAATTTTAAAATTAAAATGAATAATGACGAAAACAAGTGGAAGCGCGACAAATATTCTACATATATATATATATATATATATATATATATATATATATATATATATATATATATATATATATATATATATATATATTGATTCAAAATCTCATATACAATTCTATAAATTTATATAAATCTATATATTAAATTTAAAATACAAATATCGGTCAATATAATTTTTATATAAAATTGTCGAAATTCAATATACTACAACTTCTTTTTAGATCAAATTTAAAAATTGTAATTAATGAGTTACATAGCTCATCAAATAACAATCGACTTATAAATATTTTCAAAATTCAGGAGATGTTTTAATAAATTCAATTTTCCTTAAAAAATAATACTAAGTCTTGAAAACTATTTGAGAAAAATAATTCAATCCATGGTTTCAATATTTAAAAAAATCATTTATTAAAAATAATATGACAATCTTATAAAATTTCACAATATTGCTAAACAAGCGTTGGATATAAATAACTAAAACCAAGTACTCCCCTAATCTCATAATCTCATAAAATTAGTTTTATTTAATATTATAAATAAAAGATAAAAATAAAATTATTATAATAATAAAATGATATTATAATTTGTAAATTTTAGATTAATGAAATGAATTAAAAATTTGAAAATATAATAATACATACAAATCATATTTATCTTTAATACTTGCGGGGATGGGGGATTGGAATAAGATTCACGAAATTTATAAAATTTCCTCCGTTTTTTTTGTCCCGTGCCTGAAAAATTCTCCGAATCTCCGTCCCGTTTGAATTATTATGACATGCTGTTAATCCTTTGAGATAATAGTAAAATGACTTTTTGAGACCCCCACCGACACCTTTAAGTTGCTGGTTATCTTAGGTGTTGCTAAAATGACTCAACAAGATTTTACATATTATATTTTAACAACATACACATTTTGCGGGTATAGCTTGAAATATGCAATTCTTGAGGGAGGGATTCCATTTGACAAAGCTCACGAGGGATTAAACTTGTTTAAATATTTAGAGAAAAATAAAGGAAAAATTTTCAACCAGGCAATGGACAAGTCTATTGCTCCATTCATGACCATACTTATTGAGAAGAACAAAGGATTAGAGGGAATGAAAGAGGTGGTGGATGTAGGTGGTGCCATGCCACAACTTTGAGCTGTATTGTTTTTAAGTATTCAACTTTGATCTACCTCACGTAGTCCAAAATGCAACTTCACTTCGGCCAGGTCTTTACAATACACTACTATTCAATTCAGTATTCCAAAGGCCCCAATTGACAGTCGATCATATATTTCACCAACTCGGTCATACCTAAAATTTTACATTTATAAATGGAGGCGTGATTCTTATGGAGGAAACGTACATGTTTGAAACTCTTCCTAGCGGAGAAGCTATATTTGCTTCAAGTAAGTTCAAAGCGAGAAATAGCTGTTTTCACTTTCTGAATTTTCTGTTAAAACATTCATAAGTAATTAAAATTAATTACATAAGGTACTAATTCATGACTGGAATGATGAAGAAAGTGTAAAGATTTTAAGGAAATGTCATGATGATTTACCAGATTCCCGAAAGGTGGTAATAATGAAGATGATACTTGCACAGCTGACGGATAATGCAGACATCATCACGAAGAACACATTTCAGATGGATATAGGCATGCTTAACCCAAGATGGAACAGAGGACTGCCAAAGAATTCCAAATATGGTGTGGTTTATATGCTACACTGGAGGCCCTTGGGGGAAAAATTTCCCGGTCCCAGTAATCGAACCTTGGTTGCATCGGTCAATAACCACTGCTCTCATCAACTCAACTACATGCTTGAAGACATTAACATATTATTAAGTTTCATTTGTTTGTAATCCACTCTAATCTAGTTCTGTTTTTTGTTTTCCAGATGTTTGAAAGTGATATTTCAGCATAAGCAACAGCGGAACCACAAACGATAAACGGAATGATAAACCAAAAGAAGTTAAATTTGATAGGAATTATGCTCATATCAAAACACTAGATGATCTTGTCAATGTGAATTCACTCTTCACCTTAGTTGTGTTCGTTGGCCTATATCAGGCTTTACCAGGTGTTTGCAGCCTAGAGAATAGGGACGACTGTAATGCTGGTCCTGGAGTAGCTAAAATGCTCAACCTCTAGGAAGTTGTGGCTTTTGCTTGCTTTTTTCTATCAAGCCTTGTTGCGAAAGTACTTCAACTAGTTTTAAGCCATGATGGCGATTAGCTAAAAAAAATGGAGCCAGGAGGAAGAATAGATCAATGACAATATTTCTAACTTAGTGTTAGTAATTGTGCCCTAGAGACAATACTATTACCTTTTATTGAAAACAATTATGGATTATGTTCTACTGATTATTGAATTAATATTTATTGTGTCATTATTTACTGCGTAATAAATTGAAAGCATAATAAATGTTCTTGGAATTTTGATACGTATTTAAGTATGTGATTAAAAAATGAGATTATATGAATAATATCTTATTCCTAAAATTCTCTAGTCGAATATTATTATTCAAGAACAGTATGTTTTTTGACAGATGACCACACCTCATTCGTCATAGGTATGGTGATATTAATGTCAAGAACATCAATGCATGTTTTAATGCATGATACTAGATTGACCCACTGTGAGATTCTACATGTTAAAAGTGTCATAAGTAATTCTCACTGTGATAATGGTGTAATGATCCTTAGATCTGAAATCATTATATTTCTATATGAGAATTATAATACTTTGATTACATTAAAAGTTACATTTGACAGGGTGATGATAAAAGTGGACATTGAGCATATTATGAATCGTATGAGAAATATGAATGATCTAGATGAGATTTAATCCTCCTAATTTTAAGAGTAATATTATCGGCCTCTTGTTTGAGTGAAACTATGAAATGCACGACCGTGCTCAAATGTTGATTTAATTTTAATAGTCTACTCATCGATCAAGAAAATAAAGATTAAATTATAAAGAGGATGACACGAGACATGCATTGAGTTTAATCTATAATATCAAGATTAAAAATATTATATTACATGGAACATTATTCACGAAAGGTTTAATCGAATCACCGATTTTATTATTATTACTTGAATAACAATAATGTATTACTAGATGCCGCTCATTGTTTACAATTTTAATTAGATATTAAAATTGTTACCAACGTAATAATAACCTATAGGGTCACACATAAAAAACGCTTGAAGGAGAAATAATATAAATTATGAATTTAAATTAAATAAGTACTTTTTTTTTATGATATTAATTAAGTATGACTTAATTAATTATATAAATAGAATAAATAAATTACTTAAACTAATTCCAAAATTAGGAATTAATTAATTAAGTGAGACTTAATTAAATAATTTGTAATTTTAGATTAATATTAATTATAATTAAAAAACTTATTCATCTCTATGTATAATATCTTTATGGGTTAATTTAATAGGTGACACATATTTTTATTAAAACCCTAGCCATTTTGAGAAAAGAGGAACAGACAGAGTAGCGGTTTTCGGGTGCTAGTACACAACAATCCTTCATGAAAGGTGTTCGTATGGATACTGTAGAACGTAGATCGCTAGAGCAGGATATGTGGTGATTAAATAAGTTTTAGACCTCCATTAATCTTCCATTAATGAACTGTTAATTTTTTTTAAGGTATTTGTTCTTTATCTCCGAATTAAAACTTTTATTTTCGCATGAATCCTACGGAGGGTTTCGATTTATATTATGTTTTGTATTTATTTTTTGAATTTTTCCGCTGCGTTTGTGCCTCGAAACCCTTCACCTAGAGCATATGCGTTCATACACTTCGTTAATCCATCAATTTACGAGTTAATTATTATTTATATTAAAATCACTTATTTTCATATTTTACGTGCAATGGTTGAACTCTATCAATTTTTTAGTTACTTTTTTGGAAGGAGAATTAATTCAATAATGAAAAACCATACGACGTCTACAAAAATAATCGAATCGAACAAACGTAAAACAGATCATATCGCTTATTAATCTAGTCTTTTTGAGATACAATCAAACGATTTGTTGAAGTTGATATATATATATATATATATATATATATATATACATGTACCCGTTTCGCCATAACCGATTTGAGTTATCGACCATAAATGCAATCCTATAAAAAAATTATCACTAAATCAAAACTTTGAAAAAAATTATCACTAAATCAAAACTTTGAAAATCCCGCAAATCTAACATCTCGGCATTAAAACACAACAAACTCTTAAAAGGAGAGGTTAAACAAACCCAAATAAATTGGAAACAACTCTCACCAAGAAGAGATTTAATTAAGAAAATAAACAATAAAAAAAGACAAATCCTTGTCTTGGGGAAGATTATTGAAAAACAATAGAAAAGAAGAGATTTGGGGTTTTCCACCGCTGAGGACCCATGGAACCCTCGACAGAGTAAAGAAAAAGAAAGAAGAGGAGGCCACAATTTTTTTAGTTACTATTCATTAAACTAAGTTAATATATCATGTCATTTATCTAATTTTAAATCAATTATTTTAATACTCGGTCCGTCTACTTGTCTATTTTGAAAAAATCACACATCTTAAAAGGAAGTTAGTTTGAATTAGTCAAACAATGAAAATGATAATATAAGGGTATTTTTAGAATTATAATTGGTATTTCATTTTTTTTGTCAATAATTGGTATTTCATTTACTCTACTCACCATTTAAAATATAGATTCTATATTTTAATTTAGAAAAGAAAATTTTAAAAATAATAAATTTTATTATACAGTCAAAGCACATAAAAATGTATGCCAAAGTATATGCTCCCTCCGTCCCTTTTAGTTGTCCTTTTAAAAAAACACACATATTAAAGAAAATATTAATTATATGACTTGTTTTATGACTACCCTTTATAATTGCATTAAATTAATTGAATTATTTGTATATTTGAATTAGTCAAATATTGAAAATATTAATACAATGGAATATTTGGAAATTTTTTTATAAAATTGTTTTAAAAATTGAGAAGGACAATTAATTAAGGACAATTTTTTTTCATAATGATAACTAAAAGTGGAGGAGGGAGTATTAAAAAACGAACTAAAGGTGGAGGGAATATAAAAAAAAACCGAACGAGTATTATATAAGTAATAAATTTCAGATTTGTTACTAAATTCAAGAAAATGTCTTTTCGGTTTCTTCAACCATCATCCAACATCATTTAAAACACAACATTTTACCGGCCATAAAATTTGTGTTTTGTAGTACTCAATTTTACTCTATTACAGAGTTTATATTGTGCTTGTAACTTAAATTCTATAAGATTGTGTTTGATAACTTTAATTTCATTTTAAAATATGTATTTCAAATGAAAGCATTTGAGTTGTTTTTAAATTCTTTGTACTAATATTTGAATTTCTTGAAATTTAAATGAAATTCAAATTCAAATTCAAATTCTCATGATTACTTAAACATGTCTTTTGATCAAATCCAGAATTTCAAATGAAATTCATGTTCACGGACATAATTTATATACAGTATTATTATGTTGCAAAATCTAGAATTCTGTCGCAGAGTCCAAATTTTCAAAATACAAAACACAATATTTTATTATAGAATTAATATTCATAATAATGCTCAATGTTAGTTAATAAAAAATATTAGTATATTACTAATTAATCACATATCTTTTCTGTCAAGTTTTATATTAACCGAAATTAAAACTATTTAATTTTGATATTTTTATCTTACCTATAAATAATATAATCTTATTTCCCTTTTTTCTATCTCATATCTTAAACATATGCACATATTAATTATATTATAATACTTTTCACATGTTCTATAATATTTGAAATTTAGATTTTTAAAAATTTTAAATGTTAATTTATATCTGAAATGATTTAATTTTTTTTTACTTATGAAATGATTTAATATTATATCAGTACATAATAGCCTATAAGGCTATATAACTAACAAAAAAATACGGACAAGAAGTGTTTTCCACCTGTAAAAAAGCCTTATCATAAACCAACAAAAGTACATTTCATAATTCGATACTTTATTGCTGTAACAACCATAAATCAAAACATCAAATTGAATATGAACCAAGTGTTAGGAAAAAGTTCAGTATATGCACTTGTTAGAAGTCTGGAGTACATTTATTGATCAATCAACTTTCTTTCTCCAATAATTTAACCATTTTAGAAAATTTTTATATATTTATCAGTCAATGTGACTTTTTAAATGATAAATACTTATTCTTTTAAAAAATATGATGAACCATAATTATATAATTAAGTTGGTCAACAATAGATTAATAAAACATATATATCATCTCGAAAAATCACATAATCATGAACCAAACTTATTTTTTTCTTAAATAGTTTTTCAAATATTAACAATTTCCTACACGCTTGTTATATATTGCGGATTTAACTTACCTTATAATATGTAACATATAAATTATATATATATATATTAAAATTTATAAATTATTTATATTCCTTCCGTCTCATTATATATGTCAAAAAAATTGTCTCATAATATGTACATTATTTCCTTTGCGTACAATTTTATAGATAAATTTTGAAAATAACTATTTGACTGAAGTATTGGTACTTATATTAATAACTAATATAAAATACTTTTTATTAAAATTATGTATTAAAACTAATGTATTTCAATTATTATAACTAATATGGATACAAATGAAAAATAACTATTATGTTAGAATTTTTCTTTCTAAATGAGTAATGTAAGAGACTCTAAAATTGTTAAAAAAATATTTTTATGGCTGATGTGGCCTGTGAATGCAAGTGGCTCAATCTGGTTATTATTTTGACAAGCAATTAAAATTTTCCATTATACTAGGTTAGTACTACCATATTATTTAGGAAAATATTATAAGAATATTTTTGAGATCTAGTATTACTCTTACTTAACCTACGTAATTTTTCAAAATTAACATATAAAATGAGGAGGGAATAACTTTTTGCATATACTCTTTTGCACACTTTCATATGCTTTAAGAATTAGATTAAAATTGTGAGCCCATTAACTAATTTCATTTTTAAAAACAAGTGTTTATTTTCAGGAAATATATATATTTATATATTATATTGAAATAAATACTTATTTTTTGTAATTAGTTTAAACCAAACGCTTCCTCTGATAATAGAACATGTAATTTATTTTAAATAATAGAAATTGAGTTGACATTCAATTTCAAAATTATGTACTAAACTTAAATGTCTTAGAATTCAACTAAAATCTAATTCTAAATTAATTTAATTATTCAAACACGTGGTTTAACTAACTCCGAGATTTCAAATAAATTAGAAATTCTTACAACATTAACTATGCAAGCTATCTATAGTACTATATTGACAACTGGAGTTTAACTAAAATATTTAACATGTATTAGTCACTAGTTAGCTTCTTTCACATGTTGAACTTGACTTAATATAGTAGTAAGTTATTAAATTATGCTATTGTGTATTCTCGATTAACAAAAATTTTGGAAAGTAGATTAGGTAGTCTGAATTATTCAATGAAGCCTGCAATATGCATCAATAATGAAGTATTATCAAGGATTTTAATGAATAATTCAATGCAAGTGGGCAGAAAACAACATGCTCGAAAACTATGGCACTAGTCTTCACATTATTGCTTGCTTCCCTCCCTATATAAATGAGGTCAATCAAGTATCAAGAGTCAGTTAATCGAGTTACAAGCACTCTCAGATTCCCATCCCTAAATCAAAGTGAGTTCATATATACCACACAATATTTGAATCAACAGAGTGTAAAGTTTGATTATTTTTCGGTAATCCACTTTAATCTTTTTAACTTTTTTTGTTTTTGTTTTTTCAGATGTCTGACAGGGAAATTCCAGGAACAGCAGTAGCCGAACCACGGAAGAAAAAACGGAATGATCAACCCAAAGAAGTGAAATTTGATAGGAAAGATGCTCATATCAAAACACTAGATGATCTTGTCAATGTGAATTCATTGTTCACTTTAGCTGTGTTTGTTGGCCTATCTCAGGCTTCACCAGGTGCTCGAAGCCTAGAGAATCGAGACGAGTGTGATGCAGGTCCAGGGGTAGCTAAAATGCTTATCCTCTACGAAGTCGTGGCCTTTGCTTGTTTTCTTTTATCAAGCATTGTTGCCAAAGTACTAAAGCTAGTTCTAAGCATGGATGGTGTGAGATTTAAGTTTATTCACGCAGGATTCGATTTGAAGGACTTTCTGGTGATCTTAACAGCAAGTGCATCTGTTGCTGGGATTGTGTTGCTTACGCTTTCGGTTGTTAATCTAGTTCAGATTCGAATAGGTTTATATTCTTGTGGAAGTGCTGAAGCAAGGAGAGCCATTTGGGCTCTTGGTACAATTGTTGCAATTGCTTTGATAATTTATGTTGTGTCCATCAGTGCAGCTATTTATGCTTCTATTGCTGGTGATACCTTAGAAACAGAAAATGATTGTAGTACGGATACAGATTCTCGGAAGCCAGATGATCAAGTTTAATTGAATATCAGTCAGCTGATTCATTTTGTGCCCAGACGATTTTTTTGAGCAATAGATGATCTAATTTATTAGAGCAAATCTAACAATGTCACTACTTATAAATATTACTACCTCCGTCTCACCCAATTGTTTATGTTTGGAGAGAAGGTGCGACAAGTATTTTAAGGTGCATGTATAATTCTATAACTTATTTTTATTCAGAAAAAAATTTAAAAATAAGTTATGGAACTATACCTTATATGCACCTTAAAATGCGTGTCGGAATTTCTCTCCGAAACGTAAACAATTGAGTGGGACGGAGGGAGTATAGAATAACGGGTCCTAGTGGTTTAGATAATTACTAGGAAATATGAATTCTAACAATAATTCCTACATTCATTATCTATTATTATTATAATAATAAATTTAAATCTAACTATTTTCGAAAAGGAGGTAAAACAAGAAAAATGAGAAAGAAAAGATGAAGAAAAGAGGGGGAAAAAATTATTCAAATAAATAAATTAAATGATGACTGCCTATTTTTAAGTAACGAGAGTCATGAACTTCATCTCTTGCTGTACGAGTTAAAATTGTGCGCGCTTTAATCTAATAATCTATCCAAAGCAAAGTCAAAATTGGCTGTTTTTTTGTCTTTTCTTGTGCCATCCCAGTATTATATTACCAGGTCATCTCCTAGGAACTAAATTCAGTAAAATCTAAAATTAAACCATAAATATATACAGCAAGAGCGAAGATTCGGGCTTACAAAGGCCACGAGAGTTGTGTTGTGTTTGGTTGTTGAAAGCAGAATGAAATAAAATTTAATAAATAAAAATATAAAGAAGATAATTTTTTATTTTATCGTATAACTTGCCTATTTATTTCATACATATATAATATAAATTTTTATGATTTTTTTATTATAAAATATAAAGAAATTAATAGTAGTAGTATGAACCGACTTACAAAAGAATATATGAGTAAAATTTTTATGATTAAGTTTTAGTGGAAGATGAGTGTAGACTTAGAATAATACGGAGTACTTTTTTTTTTTTAAAGAGTGTTTAGTGTTTAACGTTTAATTTAGATATTTAAAAATATAATAGAGCCAGTAATGAAACCATGTTAAATTAAATCAGAGGAGAACGGTTTGGTTCCGTTTCCAACCACTGGTTGACTTCTTATTAATTTTTTTATAATTTAATTATTATATTTAAAAATTAGGAATAATACTTTTAAGACTTATGAAATCATATTCTGTTAGGATGCAAACATTGATAGCTGTCAGAGAATACAAATCAGAGTTTACACTGCTGACGTCATCAGAGTTTAAGGAACTGTCGGACAAATTTTACTCTATCAGAGAATACTCAATCAGAATTTACTCTAACAGAGAATGCTCTATCAAAGAATAACAACCGACAGAGTTTAACAAATCAGAGTTTGTCCGGAAGCAATTCGAATCAGAGTCTGAATAGGATAGTAAGAAGGAATTCTAATGCAAATATATTTCCTTATGTAAAACTATTTTATTTCTAATTTGATTTGTAATTGAATTGTAACTGTATCTATATAAACATAGGCATAGATTAATATCAGAATATCTTTGCAAATCATATTATTCATAACCTAGCAGCTCTTGAGAACAAAGAACTTTTTGAGAGAGTTTTGTAACATATTCATTATCTTTAATACAGAACATTATTCATCTTTTACATACTTGTGTTCTTAATCGATTTACTAGTACTATTACATTCGACCCCCTTCTGTAATAGTTTATCCATCTTGACAAACATATTCTCAATTTTCTTTTAGTTATTTCATAATATTGAATGTTCTGTGATAGATCGAAAGGAACTCAAACATTTTATTTATAATTTTTCACTTTCATATTTTAATAAAAGATTCTAATGTATTTAATTTCATATTGACAAGAAGTAGCCTAAATATCACCCAGCCATTTTCAATTTTTGATAAAGTAGAATTTTAAATTTCTATTATGAAAGAAAGTTATTCTAATTAGATTTAAAATAATTAATTTTTAACTAATTATATTAATATATATTATTTATTTAATATATAATATTCAAACGTGCAGATTAACCACTAAATATTTTTTATATATATTTAAGTTTATACAATATGGATAACCGAACCGTTAATAATAATTTTTTTAAAATTATGATTTAAATGATTCAGATCATTTGAGTCCAATAAAAAATCGCGGTTTGACGGATTGGGCCTATAATCACTCAAGTTAAATAGGTCTGATGTCCAGGGAGTCAATCTCCTTATAATTCCAACAGTGCAATTTACAATATACAATAACCTTTTTTTTCTAAATTTGTACATTTCTTAAACAATTTTTTTACTACTAATAACTAAAATCCCAAAAATTATCTATATAATACATACCACCAATATTCCAATGGTAGGAAGCAGGAACGAAACACATCCACTGGAAAGTGGAAATATATAAAAGCGAAAGGTTCATGCATCTTATCCTCATTATTATAGTATATATATTTTCGTCCTTTAATTTTAATCTTATTTTGATTTTTAGATATTAAATTATTTTATTATAACTAGTAAGTTGTATATAATATATAGCAATATAAATTTTCAAAAAAAAATATCATTAAAAAGTTTACTTAATCTATTTTAAAAAGCAATTTTTAAAATTTTAAAATTATAAATAAATAAATTTTAATTAATGATCAAACATTTGTTTTGATAGGAATAAATAATCAAACTTATATCAATTTAATTTTTATTTCTGATTTGCAGAGAATGCAAAATCATCACTAGTTTAGTAAATTTGGAATTTTTAATTTTCACAATAAATCACTGACTTCAATTACACATATCACATTTCTCACATTTCTCCGTATTTACATTGAAGTGAGATTACATGCATATACATACATATATATATATATATATATATATATATATATATATATATATATATATATATAATTTGACAAAAGTTTAAATAGAAACTCATTATTAGTTGGGACTCCAAGAAACCACTAACAAAAAAACCCAATTTTCCAAATTTGACCCTATCCAATTAATTATTAAAGTTAAATTATTTATATTAGATGTTTAATTGAATGTTAATACATGTTAATAATTTTATAAAAATATTAAAAATATATTATGTAAAATTATAATAGTACAGAAAATAAAAAAGAACATATTATAAAATATATGTTTAAGAACATAATAAAATATAAATTATAAAACATATGTTAATAATATAGTATAGAACATAGTGTAGAATATATTTATATTAAAAAAATATTAATTGTTAAGTGGTTCCCAGAGTTCCCGTGATAATAGTGGTTCGCGTTACCCTTACCCAATTTAATGTAAATTAAATATATTATCTCATTCCAACACAGAACTACATGGGCGACAATTGTTTAGTGGGCTTAAGTATACGTCTCATATTTAAATGATTATAATATATGTTTTAATTATGATAATTAAAATTAAAACTTCAAATGCTATTTTCTTACTTTGATAGGGTTTTTATATTTTAAAATTTTGAAATTATATATAAAAGTATATAAAAATTAAAAAAAGATTTAATTTTAAATTTGAAGTTAATTTGAAGTTGGAAATGATATTTTTAAAATTGATATAAATGGAGTCCATTATACTTAGAATTTCTCATTCCGCTGACTTGTAGACTTTAGAAGCTTACCTAATATATTTGAAACAACATTTATTAAGTTTTGGTGTTTACTCTTAGAAATCATTAGTGGTCAAAAGAATTCAACTTTCAACCTAGATCCGTACTAACATTTTTTCATATTAAAAAATATATCATACTCTATTTTGATAATATTTATATCATATTAATACAATCGTTAATATATAATTTGAGAATTACAAATTTAGAATGAGAACTCATCATTACATAAATTAAAGTTAATATTTGTTTCATTATTAATTCATGTAAATAAAAGTTTACAATTTGAATACAATAATCAAATATTAAGAGAATAATAATATTTTTATTATTATCGTCGTCAACATCCTTCTTCTTATTGTTATTGTTGTTGTGATATTGTTATTATTGTTATTGTTATTGTTGTTTTATATAGATGATCAATACATGTAAGTCAACTTTAAAGATGGATAAATTACATTAAATATCATTTTATTTTTTAATATAATTATTTATATCTTAACGTGTTTAACAGAGTAAAGCTACTATTGATTTAGATAATTGTCTAACAATTGACATTGTTAGAAGCAGTGAGATGTTTGATATTCTAGTTGCCGACTCAATTGGTAACAATAGTTGTGGTCTTGGAGTGTATAAGATAATGTTGTCCTAATTTATGTCGTACAATATAAAACATTTTGGTCAGTAATAGGACTCAAAAATCAATTAAGTAGTTGTATTTCAGGAACTATATTATTTAATTAATAAAAAAATTATTAAAAAAAACTAAACAAACAAATGAAGGACATACTATTCCATACAGTTTTCTAAATCTGTTTGATTATTTAAAAAAAACCATTTAAAACCAAATTATCTATTAAAAAGAGTAAGTAAGAGAATATAAATGAAGAAGATATTTCAAGTTATGAGAATATGAGGTCAACATTCGTAAGTGGTGAACGTAGACAAATATATTTGATCGATAAATATAAAGATTTAGTGATAAAGGAAGGAAATGACCAAGATATAATCAAAGAAATAAAAGGAGTTTTAGAAGCTTAAAGACCGGTAAATACACCGGTATGGGCTAGTGAAGAGTTCTCGAAATTTAAAGAAAAAGTAAGCACTACATCATTAAGAAAAAATTATTACAACATACTTTTTATTGTTTTGATTGATGATACAATATGGATAATTATTATTTTTAGAGAATCTTTGACAAGCAGATGAAGAAACCAGCTAACCACATTATATTAATTATGGACTTCATAATAAAATTTAATTCTTTAAAATCAAAAACATCTGTGTTTAACACGAGAGAGAAAAGGTTTTTGTTATATTATAATTGACCTCAGTCAAAAATTTACATACATTAAAAGCAATGTATACAACATCAACCACCTAAAAAGGGTCATAATATTTTACACTACAGGTGATACCAAAACACTTGTCAGGTAAATAATTTAAAATTTCTATTTTATTTATTTATTTATTATGGTACTTCGACACATTAACTTGAAAATAGTTCAACGCTGAATTATTAAATTATTGATTAGCAAACTATTTTATTTCAAAGTATTTGTATTAAATTATTTCTGAACCGAAGTTTCAAATTACAATACCACATTTTCTTGCACTTAAGGAGTTTAATTCTTTTAAACCATGCAATTACATTATTTTCTTCTTTCTGGAGTTTGTTAAAAAATCTAACCTAAAATTTTCAAGTGCCCCATCCCTAAGCTACCAACGTACAAGTGGTCAACCCACATATTATCGACATGGAAGACTTATCTTCATTTCTTGTGATGTGGTAAAGTTAATTGTTAAATATTTGAAATTATATATATGGTTGACTACTTAACTTGCAAATTTAATGTTTGTTATTGGAAAAAATAGGAGGACTATGTTATTGGTGAGATAGATTTAGAGATTAAACTCAAAAGGAAGTGATGAAACTTTTTTTTAAAAAGATAACAAGTAAATTTGTTTTAAAAACTATGATTAATTGCAACTTAAAATTATCAGTTATTCAATTGTTTGCATGATTTATAAAAACTAGCTATAAAACCCGTGCGAGGCACGAACATGCTCTATATCCATTTTCAATGCCTGAAGGTAACATAAATTTTATTTGGTGTAAGGGAGTGCTGACATATTGATGTAAAATGGAAGGAGCCATTTTTAAGGGCCTAAGCAAGCAAAGTCCAAAATATTGTGAAATATAGATAGAGAAGGATAGTCGGTACCCATGAGAGCTGAATCTTGCATATGGTTAGCTTGGATTTATCATGCGGCAGAGTTGTGTGAAATACAAAGTGCAAGGCTTGCCGCAGATATTTGCAACACACACTACTTGCAGGGAGTTTTGGATACACTGCTCCAAGGAAGTCCGTAAAGGATCTTACCAGAATGTCGGGTGTAGTTTGCAACAGTATGATCTATGTTGATATCTATTTTAATATAATGTGGCCAGACCTTTTATTCCAAATTTAATAAAGGGTCAAATCATTAATATTGTGTTGCTGTTTAGCTAACGGTCATGCTTCAAGCAAGCTCTCTGTAACGACAATCCTAGACCTCACTCTCTTTCACGATGGTTGTTCCATGCCAGCTAAAAAAGGTATAGTATGTGTTGTTTGTCACGGGGTATTGAAACAAATAAGATTATCAATGCCGAAAGAACTACAAGACCAAGTGCACAAGCTAAACCCAAAACTGGAGACAATTATCCACATGGATATGGATATGTTAGAATCCGGACTAAGATGATAAAAAATGTGATAACATGAAGTGCACAAATTTAACATCGAATGTGGATGGTACCTGATGTAGATGTGCTGTAAAATTATCCGCACTAAAGTAAATCTTTTTCCAGTATTTAGTATTTAGGAAGTAAGCATATATAGCACACCTTAAAAGAGTATGAAATGCATAGATTATTAACAAATCTCTTACCAGTGAAGTTGCAACTGATGCTATATCAAAGGTAATAACTAACAAAAGAAAGACAATATCCGATGATAAAATAGGTGATAATAGGCGCTAGGCAAATTTAACCTCGGATGTAACCATTACCTGGTGATAATAAGAACCCTCACTTTCTCTAAAATAAAATGTAAAGCTGGATTTAATAATAGAGAACACCATACCCTCATACAAGCAATTCATGTATTTGTATGAAGTAAATTTATATCAATTATACACTGTCTATCGTCTTTTCAATAATATACAGTTTTTTGGTAGGGGAGAAATTCTATTATTAGTTTCACGGATATATTTTCATTACTTTTGTACCGGTAACATGCAAAAGATATATGAATCAGTAGTTTCCAATAAAAGTAATGCATTTTACTGTGCATACATTTGATCATCCTTGAAATGGAAAGGGCCAATGCTAAAGTTTTTTTCTTTCTCCTTTAATTGTTATCATTCTGTAGCTTAAACATTATTCTGCCCCTCTCCGACTATTGTTGGATCGGGTAGGGGGCTATCAGGGCTTTATTGAGCACATAGCCCTATAGTTTTATACTAATAAAATTGTCATTTTGAAAAAAACATTGCTAAGCATTCAACCATTATAACCAAATTTTATATTGCCAATCTGAACTCTTCAATTTTCAACACCATATCTGGGCCAGAAATGACACAATATAGGTGTGACACCTGACTTTGATCCTTAATGTCGAAATTAGGCACTTTACACTCCAACAGTCCAGTTTAATATGCTATCTCAGGCCATTAAGTAAATATTTGATAGGAGCAAGATATTGCCAGAGAATTTATTTTAGATAATTCTTATGATGCTGTGCTGTGAAAATGTACTGAAAGCAACACTAATTTTAGAAGCACTAATTTTAGAAATAAAGATTATATGTACAAGGCAAAGTAGCCGAAGAAAGTGATCAATGAGCGGTGAATATTTTTTAAATTTAAAAAGGAATTTATTTGACCATCCATGTTTTCTTATACAGGCATCCCCAAGCAGTGTAACATGGTAACCACACAACGTGTACACATATATCAAAATATCTTCAATTTTAACAGTGACGTGATGTACCGCATCAACTTAATTGTATTTATCTTTCTCCTATGAAGTGCACAATCACTTAATTACAAGATAAAGAAGCCTAAGAAAGTGATCAAGGAGAAGTGAACATTCTTTAAGTTTAAAAAGGAAATTCTAAGTGGAGCTTGCTCCTAGCAAATATCACAGGAATTGAAGAACACACTACCATTATATATAGCACGCGGATGCCAAGCTAATATGTAAAACTGATGCCATATCAAAGTCGACAACTAACAAAATAAATAACATATACAATGATAAAACAGGTTCCAAGTTAATATGCAAAATTGATGACATATCAAAGGTAACAACTAAAAAATCAAATAACATTTACGATAATAAAACAGTTGTTAACAAGAGCTGAGCAAATTTAACGTGCTCCAAAATTATCTGCACTACTGCCGCAAGCCTAGTAAATTTTTTTCCCGGTGCAGTAGTGCTCTAAAATTATCTAGTAGTTGCACGCCAAGTAATAAGCGAATCACATGCACTGAAGCACCAGAGGATCCTATGGTTAAAAAGTTAGTTGATCAACAAAAAGAAGTAAAATTTGATAGGAAAGATGCTCATATTAAATCACTAGATGATCTTGTGAATGTCAATTCACTATTCACCCTAGCCGCGTTCGTTGGCTTATCTCCAGCTTCACTAGGCGTTCGCAGCCTAGAGAACCGTGATGAGTGTGACGCTGGTCCAGAAGTTGTGGCCCTTTGCATGTTTCCTTTTATCTAGCCTTGTGGCGAAAGTACTTAAGCTACATCTTAGCTTGGATTGTCAAAGATACAGTTTTGTCACATCAAGATTCGATTTGAAGGACTCCATGCTAATCTTGGCAGGAGTTGCATCTGTTTCTGGCATTGTTTTTCTTATGCTTTCAGTTAATGTGGTTCAAATTCGAATAGGCTTGTATTCTTGTGGAAGTGCTGAAGCAAGGACAGCCATTTGGGCTCTTTGTACAATTGTTGCCATCGGTTTGGTAATTTACGTAGTGTCCATGAGTATTGCTATATACGCTTCTATTACTACTGATGCTCTGCATGATCAGATCCCAAGTCAACAACGAGCATCAAAAGGAGAAATCAACAATGCTGATACAGATTCTATAAAAGAACCTGGTGTTATTCGAAAGCTAGATGATTTAGTTTAATCATCCTTCAAAATTTTAATCCACTGTGTAATTTGCAGAAGAATAAAATACAAGTGTTACATTTACGTTATTACTTCTGTCTTTTATACAATAAATTATATCAGAGTTGAGTGATTGTCCTGTTTTGGACCAAAAATCAAACTCGCACAAATTTGTTTTTGATGTCCTACAAAAATAAATCTTCTTTTATCTCGTACTAATAGAGTTATTCGATCGGCTATTTTGAAATCATCCAAAATAGTAGTATAGTAACTCATTCCAATCCGTACTAAATCACTCTTTCATATAAACTCTCTACACATGGCCAAAATTTGTGTCAACTCTATCATAGACTAAGATTCTTAGTTGCTGAACTTTTTATTAATTTCATATTTGTATTTGAGATTAGAAAAATTCTAATATGGTTAGAATTCCGTAAAACCCATCTATATTATTTATTTCTTTCTTGAATTTATGTATATATTATTTTGTCGAATTTGACAATTACAATTTACCATATTGATTTGTGCACTGTCCTAAGATAAGCTTTAATATTCCCTCAAAAAAAAGATTAGCTTAATTCAATTCACATTGTTTCAACTATTGTTGGACCTCCTCCACCCTCCATGTTACCCCTGTTCAATGCAGCGGGCCCTTGTGTGGGCTCATTGCTTAGTTTTGGGTTACTGTTATCGGGTTTAGACCCAGTCCCAGTGGATGTAATTAGCCCTTTGGGCTTGTTGGTTTCAAATATTATGAGATTAAAAAATTTATGGATTTTTAAATATATACTTTAAGAAAACACATTCGGTTGAGAAATGATAAATTTCTGATATAAAATAATAGTTCATAGAGAAAGTTAGTATCAATACAAAATTTTAGTGTAACTATATATTTTTTTATATAAAAAAAGCTTGACCGGTCCAAAACACTTACTAGGAAAGATATTATTAAGAAAATTTTAATTGAATTTGAGTCGAGTTTCAAATTTATTTTACCGGAGAGATCTGATATATAGAAATTTTGCAACTTAACTAACATACCTCAATATCAACCTCGATGCAACTTTTATTTGTTTCTATAAGAAAATGATCTATTATGATTATGATTATATTTGTTTCCAAGTTATATAGCTCTGTCCCTCTGAAAACTCAAGCTTATTGCTCTAACCTTTCTAATCTTCGCTAATTACAAAGGCATTAAGAAAAAATTAAGCAAAGTAGACGAATGAGAATTCGACACGTGGCTCGAAAAAGACTCAACTCAACTCAACTCGCTGGAAATAAGAATCTGAAACAGTTGATGAAAGGACTCACCAGAGAAAATTAAAGTTGATGATGCAAGTCTTTCCCATGTAAATTTAGAAAGCTTAAAGTCTTGGAGGCTGCAGCTCCCACCACTAGAATGGTGAAAAGTGTACAATTTGTAATTATGTAAATAGGCCTTGGCCTTGGGGACAAACAGAAGCATTTGTTTCAACCAGACAAACTTTTTTTTTAAGTTGATTGATGGAATTAAAGAAGCTCCTCTTTTTCTCTAGCTGATGCTCTGCTGTGCATGTAAAACATAACCCGGGCCCTCGGTCCAAGCCTCTTGTACTCTCGAATGGAAGTATCGTAAAAAATAAAAAATTTAAATACACATTTTTTATATATTATAACATTAATGTACAGAAGAAAAATTTAGGCATAAATAAAATATATGAAAACTCGTGAATGAATTCACTAACAAAGTTGTTAGAAAAATAATTTTTCAAAAATAATATATTATATATATTTAATTTATATAATTATTGGACACAAAATTTTGAATGGTCCAAGGCTTCCGGTTTCTCAGGACCTGCCAAGATAAGCTCTGCTTCTGGACATGTATAATTTACGTGTATAACATGTGAATACTGTTTATCCCATGCACACCTTGCTTTTAATTTACATGTATGTTTTGATTAGTTGCATATTATGTTTAAGCTACTAATTTAAGGAAATTAATGGCTGGTCGGGTGTGAGTTTTAAGTTATTAGCAACTAATGATGGAGTTTAAAAGATTTTAAGTTTCCCAATCTGATAAATCAATAGACATGGCTCATGTTAGTGTCATCATCATATGGTTCTTGATATGACTTAAAGATAATAAGAAAATTAAGTGATGATTAAACTAATACTTATGAAATCTCCATGTGGTAATGTTTCCTAGCACTGCTATAATTTAAGGTCCATTCTTAATGGGATTTTATTAAGGTCATCTCAAAGAGGGTCCCTTTGATGAACTCTTATCAGTTCTATGTGCCCCCATGAATAATGTGAGATGTTTTCTACAATTTTTATATCAATTTTTCCTCTCATTCTTCGACAAAATTTTGAAAAAATTTAGAAGCCACAAACTTACGAGCAAACTCGAAAATTGCCGAAACAAACTTGTCCATTAAAAAAGATCGAAACCGATATTATTAGATTTATCTCAATCTCGAAAATAATTTTTATTGCGAGAATTTACTCCACAACTTAGTAATCAACTCTGTCTCACATGCAGGAAAAACCAAAGTCCATATTTGTTTTATGAAATTATAATTCTGGGATTATTATCCATCCATTATAATTATTCATTATTATCCAAAATATTATAATCCTTTAAATTATCCGATACTATATTTGTTTTGAAGGATTAAGTTTAGGATTTGATTACAATCCTTTACATTATAATTCTATGTTTCTTTTAAAAGATAACATATGGATTGAACTATTATTCTTAAAATTTTTTAATCATTTATTTGTTTTACATTATATTATAATGAAGAGATTATAATCATTTAAAAAATGACTTGTTAGAGAGGATTAAATAATACATACTCCAACCAAATATTAGAGATGATTATAATCATATCCTTTATTTCATCAAAACAAACAAGAGATTAATATTTTAAAGGAATATAATCCCAAATAAATTTTTACAAAATAAACATGGAATTAAAAAATTTAAAGGATTATAATCATATTCCATATTTAATTCTATAAAACAAACATGACGAATGGGTTTTCGTAAAAAATTGATAGGTTCGATTAGATTGAAAGGAAATAAAAATAAAAAATTTAAGTAAACTATTATTAAGGGAATTCCGACAACTTCACAATCATGTTGAGTAACAAATTGTTTTCTAAGATCCTGGTTAAGATATAGTTAATTATAGCAATAAAGAATAAGCATATGAAAGTAATTCCAATACTCAAGTTATTGTTGGTCTGTCTTGTCAGATAATTTCTAACTTTGCACTTAAAAAGAAGCTTAAGAAATGATATCGTTCTTAGAACTATAACAAAAAGTGAACGATTCTAACATTTTTCGAGGGCCTAGAGATTATATGCCTCCATCGATTCCATGTTAACGAATAACAAACGTTGCTAGCTACTCAACAGGAAGTTTTGACTTTAGAGCTATATAAGTTTTCGAATATTACAATGAATCTTTATGTAATTTATTTAAAATTTATATTTCAATTAAGCTTGAGCTCTATTTATTATTACTTTTTTATTATACGGATGTCCGGGTAATTAAGATTTTTTCCTGACGCATTAAAATTTGAAAAGACAGTTACTTGACATTATAAACTCTTAATAATCCTCTCCGTCCCATCCAATTATTTACGTTTCGGAGAAAAGGTCCGGCACGCATTTTAATGTGTATATAAAGTATAATTCCCTAACTTATTTTTAATTTTTTTATTGAATAAAAATTTAATGCGTGCCAGACCTTCTCTCCAAAACGTAAACAATTGGGTGGGACATAGATAGTATATTTTAATTTGCAAAAAAATGTATAACCTTGTCCCTAATAAATATAAGGGTTGGTGTTTGTTAAAGTGCTTGTCCCTGAGAGAAAACAATAACAAAATGAATTATATGACCTTTGCCATTTTCAATTTTGCAAGTTGCGAGACTTTTTAGCAATTTATGATTGATGGTATTTAGAAAAGTCGTGAGTTGTGGAAAATATTTAGGCCATGTTTATATTTTATGAGATTATTTGATACTATATTTATTTGGAAAGATTATATTTAGGATTTGATTATAATCCTTTACATTATAATTATATGTTTATTTTGAGTGATAATATATGAATTGGAATATTATTATTTAAATTTTATAATCATTTATTTGTTTTGTATTGAATTATAATGAATGGATTATAATTATTTAAAAAATGATAAAAAAAATTAAATAATACCTCCTACAACCAAGTATTATTCCCTTCGTCCTTAATTAATCGTATATTTTGTTTTTATGGTTAAATTGATCAATTTTTTATTAAAATTTAAAAAATATATATAATTGAAATAAATTAAAATTTTATAATATTAAAAAGTACATATAATGTGTTAGGAATGCAAACACCGATGACTGTTAGAGAATACAAATTAGAGTTTACACTGCTGACGTTATCAGAGTTTATGAAGCTGTCAGTCAGAGTTTACTATATCAGATAATACTCAATCAGAGTTTACTCTAACAGAGAATGCTCTATCAGAGAATAACAACCGACAGAGTTTACAAGACAGAGTTTGTAGGAAGCAATTCAAATTAGAGTATGAATAGGATACTGAATCAATTTCTGAAAGAAGATTTCTCTTACAGAAGGATCTGAATCCTGAAGGAAAAACAAACTTTGATGCATTTGTCTTGTATTTCTGACATCATAAAGTAAAATTTATGTTTTAATACTTAAAGCATAAATTGGGGAAGATTGTTAGGAATGCAAACACTGATGGCTGTCAGAGAATACAAATCAGAATTAACACTGCTGACGTCATTAGAGTTTATGAAGCTGTCGGTCAGAGTTTACTCTATCAGATAATACTCTATCAGAGAATACTCAATCAGAGTTTACTCTAACAGAGAATGCTCTATCAGAGAATAACAACCGACAGAGTTTACAAGACAGAGTTTGTAGGAAGAAATTCAAATCAGAGTCTGAATATGATAGTAAGAAGGAATCCTAATGTAAGTCTATTTCCTTATGTAAAGCTGTTCTATTTCTAATCTGATTTGTAATTGAGTTGTAACTGTGTCTATATAAACACAGGCATAGGTTAACATCAAAGTAATCTTTGCAAATCATATTATTCATAATCTAGCAGCTCTTGAGAATAAAGTGTTTCTTGAGAGAGTTCTGTAACCTATTCAATATTATCAATACAAATCTGTGATTCCATTTACATACTTGTGTTCTTAATCGATTTATTGATACTATTATATTCAACCCCCCTTCTGTAATAGCTTATTCATCTGGGCAAACAAGTGGTATCAGAGCAGGCAGTTCGAATTCAACTGTTAGATCATAAAATCATGTCTAGAAACAAGTATGAGAGCATAAGAATTCCTATCTTGAAGAAAGCTGAGTACCCTACATGAAGGGTGAAGATGTTGATGTTCTTGGAAGCAACAGATCCCGATTATTTGGACATGATCAATGAAGGCTAGTATCTTCCAACAAAACTGGTGCCTGCAACTATTGTGGAAGGAAGACAAGTTCCTGAACATTATACTCTTAAAGACAAGAAGGAGTGGACTAATGATGAAAAACAAGAAGTCCTCAAAGATGCCAAAGTAAGAAACATATTGCACAATAGCCTTGACTCTGTAATGTCCAACAAGGTGATAACATGCAAAACTGCAAAGGATATCTGGGATGCTCTAGAGGTTCATGTCAAGGAACCAGAGAAATTAAGAAAAATAGGAGATCTATGCTTATACAAGAATATGAATATTTTGAGGTTAAACAGAATGAATCTCTCATAGATATTTATGACAGATTTTTAACTCTGTTGAACAACTTAGCTTTAGTGGACAATGTATATGATAATGAAGATTTTGACACCAAATTTCTAAGGGCTCTTCCAGAAGAATGAGGTTTGTAGACATCTTTAATTAGAGATAGGGTTAATTTAGATGAGATGTCTTTAGATGAGGTCTATGGAAAATTAAAAACTCATGACCTGGGAGTTACAACAAAGAAGAAATAGGAAGAGCATTGTTAGGTCCAAATGTGTTGTAGAGGGGGGGTGAATACAACTTTTCGAATTAATGAAGCAATAAATACTATGTAATAAATGAACACAATGATTCAAGGAATATATGTCTTATATATAACTTGAAAGGGTTGCTACAACATTCATTACACAGTACACTAGAAGTAAAGAGGGTAGTAAATGATACTAAGCTCTGTGAATACTATCTCTCTCTTTTACAAGTGTTTATCTAGAAAAATATTGCTCTCTTAAAAATAATACACAAGTGCTTCTATTTATACTACTTGTAATCTATGTCTTGTAGTCTTCAAAGATTAAGATATACGTGGCCCAATGATATCCACATAAATCTTATCTTATCTTGAAAGCTTGGAAATCTGCCAATTAGATGATGCCATGTGTCATGTTAAAACTGCCCTCCATGTAGAACATCTATTTGAGAACTTCTACTTGGCCATCTCGAATATTCTATCTCGAATATTCTACATAGGAATGTTCTACTTGGCCATCTCGAATATTCTATCTCGAATATTCTACATAGGAATGTTCTACTTGGCCATCTCGAATATTCTATCTCGAATATTTTGTACTTAGAAAAATTCTGGGCTTTAACTTGAAACTTCAATGCAGCATCTTGAACTTGTGATTTCTTTATGTCTTCCAAATTCTTCAACAAGCTCTTGAACTTGGATCTCTATTACTGACATAAACATACTATCAATGTCCTGGCACTTGATGCAATGGTCTGATTCATAAGTGACTAGTCTTGATAGTGTCTCTGCTTTTTGAATAGATTACCATTTTCAATTAGTAATGTGGCTTTCCAATCATTGCTTTTCTTCTTGTTCACTTGAAATCAATTAGCCTTGTTGATACTGATAGTTATGATCTTGAATCTTTAAGTTACAAATCACTGAGGCATGAACAACTTTGTCTTGAACTTCTTTCAATGATTTCTTCTTTGTTTGATCATAGTTAACAAATTGAATTGTATCAATTACCTTATCTTCATGGTTAACATTGATTTCTTTGTGACTTCATGTTCTTGATTGTCTTCTGGTTAAGTATCTTTTCTTTTAGTTGAGTTACATAAGTTATAGTATTACAAGTTTAGACACTCTGCCTTTCAAGCAGCAAGGCAAAATCTATTGCTTTGAATGTTGAATCCAAGATTGAAGAACAAAAAAAAAGGTGCTTAAGGCCTCAACAAGGAAAGGGAAAGAAGTAGTGAACCAAGAAAGTAGTGAATCAGAGTTTGAAACAAACTCTAAAGCAAACTCTAATGACTCCACAGACTCTGATATGATGGAGATGGTTGCTATGATTGTTAAGGGCTTCAAAAAGATGAAATACAGAAAGTATAAGAAGCAAGCAAATTTTCAGAAGAAGCATGGAGAGTCAGAAAAGAAAGGCAGGTTCAAGAAAAGAGAAGATAGAGATGGGAGATCAAAGACTATTGATAAGTCAAAGATTAAGTATTACAAGTATAACAAGATGGGGCACTTTGCTATTGAATGCAGAAGTAAGGAATCAGGGAAGGCTTTAATCACATCAAAGAAGGATTGGATGGATTCATCAGATTCTGAACAGGAAATAAATTATGCACTCATGGAAAACACTGATGCTCTAAACTCTGATAAGGTACCAGACTCTGTCTTTAACTTTCAAACTAATAATATTTGTGAACTAAAGTCTTTTCTTAGATCTTTACATGTTAGTTTTAAATCACAGACTCTAGAAAATGAGAGATTAAAATCTGAGATACAAATTCTGAATGCTAGGAATAACATGCTTGAATATGAAAACTCTTATATGTTAAACATTAAGAAAGACTTTGATAATGTTATTCACATGCAAACTCAATTAAAATGTCAAGTTGAATACCTAAAATCATAAATAGCAAAATAAAAAGAAACTTTCAGAGTTTGGACAAACTCTGGAAAGAGAGTCCAACAAATGCTAACTAATAAGAATTGGACTTCTGTTTTAGGCTATGAATCAAACAAAGATAGAAACACTAAATCTCACATAAAAGGAATATTGAATAAACTTGTGAAATCTGTTAGAGCTAGCAATGACAAGAAAACTTCTAATGAATGCTCTGAAATCAATAGTGTATCAGAAACTAAAAAGATCAATATAGGGTTATTTTTTCAGAAGTACCTTAAGGAAAAGTTGAAAGCAATCACCAATAAAGATAAACCTAAAAAGGCTAAAAGAAATAAGAATGACAAAGTATGAATTACTAAGGAGACTAACTACATGAATATTCTTGATGCTCCTAGGAAAACATGTTTTACTTATGGTAATTCAAATCACCTTGCTATTGACTGCAAACAAAAGAAAAAGAAGGAACCTGAAAGACCTAGTTTTGAGGCTAGAAAACAAACTAGATATAATCCCTGTTTTTATTGTGGTAGTATGAAACATTCAATTTATACTTGCAAAGAATATCATAGTTTGTATTACAGTCTTTATGAACCACAACCTCAAATAAATATTTCTCCAAAACATACTGTCAAACAAATATATGTGATAAAGTCTAATAAAAGAAGTGTAAACTCTGATAGCACAAACTCTGTGAATACAAACTCTGTTCATGTAAACTCTGTTAACACATACTCTGATAAAAGCATTTCTGCTACAAAAGTTAACAAGTTTTCAAAGAAAGGACCCAAAGTAGTTTGGGTCCCCAAACCTATTAATTAAATTACATTTACTGATTGCAGGGAAACAGGAAAAAAATCTTGGTGATTGATAGTGGATGTTCTGCACATATGACTGGAAATAAATCTCTACTTTTAGAGTTTGAGGAGAAGGCTGACCCAACAGTATTTTATAAAGATGACAACATAGGAAGAACACTGGGATATGGAAATGTTGTGATTGGAAATGTCATCATTGAAAGTGTAGCTCTGGTTGAAGGACTCAAAGGTAATCTGTTAAGTGTGAGACAAATGACAGACAAAGGTTATTCTGTGGAATTTTATGGAACTCATTGTGAAGTAAGAAGCAAGAAGAATGGGAAAGTAGTTCTTATTGGTCACAGACATAACAATTTATTTGAAGCTAGCTTGGATGTTAATTCTGATGGTCCTTTAACTTGCCTACTTAAAAAAGCATCATCATTGGAAAGCTGGAATTAGCACAAAAAGATGTGTCATTTGAATTTTGGAAACATAAATGAATTAGTGAAAAAGGATCTAGTTAGAGGTCTTCCAAAAATTCAATTTCATCCCGATGGACTTTGTGATTCATGTCAAAAGGTTAAACAAAAGAAAACATCTTTCAAGAGCAAAATTAGAAATTTAATTGATCAACCTTTCCATCTATTGCATCTTGATTTATTTGGTCCTGTCAACATTATATCCACTGGAAAGAAGAAATATACTCTGGTGATAGTTGATGATTACACTAGATTTACCTGGGTGTACTTTTTGTATAAGAAGGATGAAACTGCAGAGATAATTTTTGATCAAATTACAATGATTGAGAATGGATCAACACACAAGGTAAAGAATCTAAGGAGTGACAATGGAACAGAGTTTAAGAACTCTACAATAGAAGAATTCTGCTCAACAAAAGGTATTATTCAACAATTCTCGGTACCTGGCACACCTCAACAAAATGGTGTAGTTGAAAGAAAGAACAGAACACTAATTGAAGCTGTCAGAACAATGCTAGAAGGGCCAAAGTTACCTACTTATTTTTGGGCAAAAGCTATGAATAGTCATGCATTACTCATAATTGTTCTTTAATACACAAAAATGGAATAACTCCATATGAATCTTTGAAGAGAAGAGAACCAAATGTTAAGTACTTTCATATCTTTGGAAGCAAGTGTTTTATTCTCAAAACACATCCTGAACAATTGAAGAAGTTTGAACTTAAAGTAGATGAATGAATTTTTTTTGGTTATGCAACAACTTCTAAAACCTCTTTAAGGGAATTCAAAGTATTCAATTTAAGGACAAAGACAATCATGGAATCAATCAATGTTTCTTTTGATGAAAGAAATATAGCTGGATTACATGATAAGGATGCACATGAAACAATGAGATTTGAGAATGAACTGCATAATAAACTCTGGTGAACCAAACTCTGATGAAATAAACTTTGTTCAACCAAAATCTGATGAGGTAAACTCTGATTCTTTAAACTCTGATTCAAAAATGATTGAAATAGAAATTGAAGATTCTGCACATGTTGAGGGGGAACAACATCAATCAAATACTGACGTTGGAGATCAAAACATAGTTATAGAAATATCGTAGTCTGACCAAACTCTGAACAACCCAAACTCTGAACCTCTAAACTCTGATCAATCAAACTCTGAGACCACAAACTCTAAGACCTCAATCTCTGATAATTCAAACTCTGACTACATAAACTCTGAGATATCAAACACTGATGGAAGCACATCTTCAAGGGGAGGATCAGCATTTACAGAAGAATCATTCTATAAAGGCACAAATCATGAGGGGTATCTAGTTCTAGAAATCTTCCACATCTAAGAAAGTGGATAAAACATCACACACCTGATTTAATTATTGGTGATCTAGAAAGTGGAGTAAAGACAAGAAAAGCTACTCAGAATGAATGTCTATTTCAGAGTTTTCTCTTCAAACAGAACCAAAGAAGATTAAAGATGCTTTGAAAGATGCAGATTGGGTTACTGCAATGCATGAAGAATTGAATGAGTTTGAAAGAAATGAAGTTTGGACCCGAGTTCCAACGTCAAAGAACAGATCTATTGTTGGCACACAATGGGTATTCAGGAACAAGACAAACTCTGATGGAATCATTACAAGAAACAAAGCAAGACTGGTAGTCAAATGTTATTCTCAACATGAAGGGATTGATTATGATGAAACCTATGCACCTGTAGCTAGACTTAAGGCAGTTAGAATTTTTCTTGCTTATGCTGCACATAAGAAATTCAAGGTCTACTAAATGGATGTGAAAAGTGCATTTTTAAATGGTGAACTTGAAGAAGAAGTTTATGTTGAGCAACCACTTGACTTTGTCAATCCAAAATATCCAAATCATGACTGGATAAAGCCTTATATGGACTCAAACAAGCACCAAGGGCCTGGTATGAAACTTTAGCTCTATTTTTACTTGAAAGTGGTTTCACTAGAGGTACAATTAATAAAACCCTGTTTTATAAAACTCAAAGTAAGGATTTATTATTGGTGCAAATATATGTTGATGATATTATATTTGGTTCCACTAATGAGAAGCTCTGTGAAAGATTTTCAAAGTTAATGTAGTCCAGGTATCAAATGAGCATGATGGGAGAATTGAGTTATTTTCTAGGTTTACAAGTGAAACAGACTGAGAAATGTATTTTCATTAATCAGTCTAAATATACAAAGAATCTACTCACAAAATTTCCAATTCAAGACTCTGCATCTGCTACTACTATGGCTACTGCAACAAAGCTTGATCAAGACACTAGAGCACCTGTTGATATTACAGCATACAGAGGAATGATTGGTTCTCTACTTTATTTGACTTCAAGTAGACCATACATCATGTTTGCCACATGTCTTTGTGATAGATTTCAAGCATATCCAAGGGCACATCATTTGATAGCTGTGAAGATGATTTTCAGATATCTCAAGGGAACTATTAATCTGGGCTTATAATATCCTAGAGAGCCTGATTTTAAATTGATTGGCTATTCAGATGCAGACTTTGCAGGATGCAAAATTGAAAAAAAAAAAGCATAAGTGGGAGTTGTCAATTTTTAGGTAGAAGACTTGTGTCATGGTTTAGCAAGAAGCAGAAATCAATTTCAACATCAACAACAGAGGCTGAATATATAGTTGCAGGAAGCTGTTGTGCACAGATCTTATTGATGAAAAATCAACTGTTGGACTATGGTTTGAACTTTTCTAAAATTCCTATTTATTGTGATAATCAAAGTGCTATTGCAATGACAGAAAATCCAGTTCAACATTCTCTGACAAATCACATCAGTATCAGATATCATTTCATAAGGGAACATATGATGGAAGGCACAATTGAATTACATTTTGTTCCCACAGATCAACAAATAGTAGATATATTCACCAAGCCTCTGCCTGAAGCAACATTTAACAGACTGATTTCTGAATTAGGGATGGTGACAAGTGGCTCAACTTGACTTGGCAAGTTTCAGACAATCAGAGTATATGTCAGAGTATGTGTTAAACTCTGATGAAAAATGGAGTAAACTCTGATCTTTGAAGCATATAATCTCTGATCACAAGTTATCAGTGTTTATGGTAAATTATGTCAGAGTGTGTGGCAAACTCTGATAGTACATTCTAAACTCTGATTCATATAAACTCTGATTTCATGCTTGGTAAACTCTGATTAAGTACTAAACTCTGAAATCATATTTATGGCATCATATTTCATTTATGTGACATCATAATTATCATTCTCTGATTGAACTTGAAATAATGCGCGTGTATCTCACGAATGATGGTTCATTACATAGATATACACACACTAATTGTATTTTGAGACTTGTACTAATAATTGTTCATATAATCAGTTCTTGCCACGTGTCCCACTATAGGTTTTATACAAACTAAGAGGCACAATTTAAATATCATTTTTATTTTAAGATTATACATCAATATCTATTATTCTTCATTTGCTATCTCGTTTCACATAAACCCTAACTGTTCAAACTTGCATATCATTATTATTTCATTGGCATCCAAAGGACAAACCTTTCAAAACTACACTTTTGCTGCCACCAACTATATTTCTATGTTAAATAAATCTGATGCACTTGAAGATTATCATGTTGTTTAAGATTTCTTAAGGCAAAGTTACATAGGCTATGCTTTGCAAGAACCTTTAAACTTATCTGCTCAATCCTTGATAAGAATATGGTCGTCTGCAAAGTTTAACAATGCAGGAGATGATGAAGAACCAATCATCACATTCAACTGCAATGGAAAATACTTGATCACATTGGCCGTAGTTCAACAAGCCCTTCATCTTCCAGAAATGGCTGTGTATGATGACATGGTGGAAGATGAACAGATTAAAGAATTTTTCAGGTCTATAGGCTATGGAGGAAGCCTATCAAAGTTGGGAAGCCTCACAAGACCGAATCTTAGAAGAGAATGGAGTTTATTCTTCGATTGCATTACAAGGGCCTTCACAGGCAAGTACACGAATTTTGATGCAATCCCACAACTAGTACAACAGATTGGGTATTCTCTTGACCCATAATCTCAATTTTAATTTCCCTTGTTTAATAATTAGGCAGTTGGCTAGCAAAATAAATGATGATGCTCATACTATATATTTTGCTAGATTTCTTCAGTTAATTTTTAATCATTTGTTACCTAATGTAAATTTTGAGACTGATCAGAGTTTAGCTAGTTTTTGTATGAATAAGAGAACTGACCTAGCTAGGAAGGATGCTAAGAAAGGTAATCACTCTCCTCTCTACTATCCTACATGGGTCAGGCTTCTCTTAAATCAGAGAATGCCTACCATGTATGGAAAGAATTTTCTCTATGTGGCTGTGGATCAGAGTTTAGCACCCTCTGATTCAAACCCAAGACACCTCAGAAAAATGCAAGGAGGATGCTGCACAACAACTTGACAAACCTGATGATGAAGATCAAGGGAGTCATAAGGAGGGAAAACAAACTCTAAAGCAGCAAACTCTAATTGGTCAAACTTCAACCACTCAAACTCGGATGACAGCAAACTCTGACAAACAGTTAATCTCTAATAAACAACAAACTCTGATAGAAGCTGACTTGTAACTAGCAAAGAGGCTTGAAGAAGAAGAAAAGCCTGGGAAAATTCAAGAACAAAATTTAAAGGATGCAGAACTGGCAAAGAAGCTATTTGAAGAAGAAAATCCAGGATTAGATCCAGTTGCTGTGGAAGATGAATTGAAGAAATCTGGTACTGATAGTGCTCAAGTCCAGAAAAAGAGAATATATGTGAAGAAAGGTCCAATTCAGAAAAAGGCAACTGCTCTACAGAAGAAATTAGAATCTAAGCCTGTTCAAATCAAATCAATTGAAAACCCAAAGTCAGTTGCTCAATCAAAACTAGTCTCAAAAATTCAAACAAGATCATCTTCAAGAATTCAATAAAAAGCTCCAGCAAAGCCAAAGACTCCTCTCACTATGTCTGGAACAACTTTTCTTCCAAGTGGCTCAAGCTTTGATGATGAAGAAGAAGAACATCAACAATCTTTGATAAGGAAGAAAAGATATGATCTTTTGTGGACCAAGACTCAAACTCTAACTCTCAATGCCAGACTTAGAAAAGACAAATGTGGTATTGGTGATTCACATGTTAAGGTCTACAGAGGAGAAACAAATATCTTCAGAGATCCTTTTTTATTAAAAAATAAACCCGAGGAAGATTTGACTCAAGAACATCTGCACAAATTAATCTCCGTTAACATTGTGAATGATATCGTTGATGGTACTCAAGCTAATGAGAAGGTCATTTATTTCTTAGAAGATGGAAGAGTTTTGAAGATTGCTCAAGAAGATTTGATTCAAAAAGCATCTAAAGAACTTGAACATGTTATATATCTTCTTAATGATGAAAATGAAGTTACTTCTAGATGGGTGAAAATTCTTGAAGGAGTAATAGCTGAGAAGAAGAAGAATGAAAGGCTAATGATGATAAATTCTGAAAAATATGAGCCTAGATATACACTTGAAGATGGAACAAGAAGATCTATGAGAAAAGGAGATGCAAGGTCAAAATGGTGTTAGGGATTCCTACGCTAATCTTAAATTTTGATGGTATGAATGCTTGTTGCATTGCTTTGGATGAGAGAATGAACAGATCATCTATCTATGCTCTAAGGGCTGTTATATGTCTGATTGATAATTCTTCTAAGCAAATGAAGGAATTGAATGAGAAGCTGGTTGAGCTGTTGAAAAATGCTGAAGAAAAGATACTGAATCAATTTCTGAAAGAAGATTTCTCTTACAGAAGGATCTGAATCCTGAAGGAAAAACAAACTTTGATGCATTTGTCTTGTATTTCTGACATCATAAAGTAAAATTTATGTTTTAATACTTAAAGCATAAATTGGGGAAGATTGTTAGGAATGCAAACACTGATGGCTGTCAGAGAATACAAATCAGAATTAACACTGCTGACGTCATTAGAGTTTATGAAGCTGTCGGTCAGAGTTTACTCTATCAGATAATACTCTATCAGAGAATACTCAATCAGAGTTTACTCTAACAGAGAATGCTCTATCAGAGAATAACAACCGACAGAGTTTACAAGACAGAGTTTGTAGGAAGAAATTCAAATCAGAGTCTGAATATGATAGTAAGAAGGAATCCTAATGTAAGTCTATTTCCTTATGTAAAGTTGTTCTATTTCTAATCTGATTTGTAATTGAGTTGTAACTGTGTGTATATGAACACAGGCATAGGTTAACATCAAAGTAATCTTTGCAAATCATATTATTCATAACCTAGTAGCTCTTGAGAATAAAGTGTTTCTTGAGAGAGTTCTGTAACCTATTCAATATTATCTATACAAATCTGTGATTCCTTTTACATACTTGTGTTCTTAATCGATTTACTAGTACTATTACATTGAACCCCCCTTCTATAATAGCTTATTCATCTGGGCAAACGTAATGTACTTTAAAATATATTTTTTAATTTTTAAAAAATATAAAATAACAATTTTAATTTACAGTTAAACATTAATTAATTTAATCACTGAAAAGTCCAAAATAACAACTAATTAGGGACCAAAGGAATAATATTTTTTTCATTTCACTCATATTTTTACATTGTTTGGCAGTTTTTTTATTTTGTTGAATAATTTCCATTTGATATATAACAAATTGTAGAAAAAATTAGATAAAATATAAGTTTATTAAATTTGTAGTTAAATCTTTATATATATAATAGATTCCAAAACTAAACATATCCAACTCCAAGTCTATAATACCCGTGAGCATTTCTATTTTTAGATATTTTATTAATTATTTATAGGTTCGGTTATTCCAAACCTATTAATTTTTACCCATAACCCATTCTAAATTAGAACAAATTAGTTTTATAATATTACTCAAAGTTATGATTTCCCTTATTTAATATTATTATGCATTGACTACTTTTCCCATTTACAATTTTTACCATAAATGACCTGTAATTGATTTTTTAAAATTACAAAATTTTCTAATTACCTTTTATGATTATAATATTTGAATAATACTTATTTAAATTTTATTTTTCAAGTTTTTGATTTATTTATTATTTAATGTTTGTGAAAAAACATTTAATTAAATTATCCAAACCAATTTTATCAATAACCAGATGTATTTACAACATGTAATTTTGGGAAATTATTCAAAATACTATTTTTTTTAAAATTATTTTCAAAAATACAGCTTTTAGAAAATATTTCAAAAATACTATTTTAAAAGTTGTATTTACACGATGTGCATCCCAAAATGTAACATTCATTTTATTTTATGAAAGAGTTGATTTTAATGTTGATTCATACTGCATTAATTTGTATCTTTGGATACAATTCAAATCAACTTAAAAAAGTATTTTAGATGACAAAAATTGCATATTGTACTTTTGAATTTCTTTTAAAAAAATTGTATACTTGAAAAAAAATGGATGCAAAAATTACATTTTAATAATTATATTTTTCTTAAAAGGTTACATTTTATGATACAGAAGTTGTAGATTGTATTTTTTCTAATTTCTTTTTGAAAGAAATTTTCTTTTTCAAATTTTTTAATTTCTTTTATATATATAATTTTTTATTTTTTTCATTTTGAATTATGAATCTATTTATTTATCTCTCATAATTATAATATATGAATAATATTTTTACTAAATTTATTTTTTCAAGTTTATTTATTTAATTATTATTTTATGATTTTGAAAAAATTAATTGATGCTTTATATTTTTACCCATGATAAAATTACCATTAACTTTGTAAGTTTTGGAAATATCAATATCCCCATTCAAACGTCCGACATCTACATCTATGAATTAAAATATCAAAATAATCAACTCTGCAATCAACTCTTAGAATCAATAAATTTTCAAATCGTTCATTTGAAAAAATTAGAACCCTTTTTAATGTTTTCATATATATAATTTTTAGTTTTCTTTATTTTTGAATTACAAATCTATCTACTTATATTTCATAATTATAATATATGAATAATATTTTTTCTAAATTCAAATTTTCAAGTCTATTTATTTAATTATTATTTTATGTTTTTTGTGTGTTTTGAAAATATCTTCATTCATTTGTCAGAATTCTACATCTATTAATTAAAAGATGAGAATATTCAATTTTGCAATTAGTTTTTACAATCAATAAATCTTCAAATAGTTTATTTGAAAAATTGAAATCTTTTTAATTTACAGAATTTTATATTTTTGAAGTTCATTATTATATTATTATAATATTTTATCATGAATCAGTCAAATTTATTATCTGTAAAATAATAATAATTTATTTACATACATTTTTTAATTTTTAATATTTTTTGAGCCTCTTGCGAAATACGGGCAAAATACTAGTTTTTCAAAAAATCGAACAAAATTTAGGACGGTTTTATTTGGACCGAAATGACTTTTATCTAGGCCGGACTTAAATTAAGGCATTTTTCGAGTTGGGTTTAAGTTCAAATTTTTGAATAATTAAATATATTCACACATTTATCTTTATACCAAAGGAATAAGTGACTATTAATAAAATAGTTAATAAATTTCTTTTACAAATTCCCAAAAAAAATTTAAATGAAAAAAATGATAATATGTTCAAAATTACCGTTTAAAAATGAATATCGGTTGAAAATAATCGATTGAAACTAAACGGTTGTAATATGTTCAAAATAATCAATGAATATCGGTTGAAAAAAATCGATTGAAACTAAACGGTTCAAAATGAATGTTGGTTGAAAATAATTGATTGAAAGTGAATGATTATTGAAAATAACTGGTTGAAAACGAAATTCTGTCAAACTTATATGTAGTTTATTTTTAAATTAATGATAATCGGTTAAAATTAATTACAGTTAATATTAACTTGGTTAAATTAATCGTGTTTTATTGTAGTATTCATATTTAAATTTGAAGAGAATTTTTTTTTTCAACGCAGATTTTGTATCGAATATAATGTCCGTAAACGAATTCATTATATTTTGATGTTACTCTACTAAATCTTTTGTAAATTTTTGCTTAAAAAATTGGAAACACATGAGAAACAGCACATTCATATTTGTTTAAGGAAACCATGGTGACACAAAATCCACAAATCATGGTCCATGTAAAACTGAAACACAAAGGATGGAATTCCAACAGGATTAAAGCCAAATTACCCGCGATACTGTTGTTTGTACTAGACAGTAATCACTACTCACTTGACAATGATGACAGGGTATAAACGATCTTACAAATGTTACCAATATCTAAACATCAATTAAATTATCGTTAATCTCTTGTTATTGGATTAGCTACTGCCTAGTGCCTACTAGTAATCATATGTTTGTATTTTGTCAACGCAGATTTTGTATCGAATATAATGTTCACTAACACTCTTATTAATTATTAAGAACGCGTTTGATTCATGATTAATAAATTCGGTTAATGAAAATCAGAACTTCAATCTTATATGCTAGTATTTGGATTATTAATTAATTTGATAATAGAGAATAAAAATATTACTAGGGTAAAAACCCGTGCAAGACACTAGCCTTTTCGTATAATTGGAAAATTAATTTTACTTTTAACTATATTATTTATTTTAATTAAAATTTTAGTCATAAACACATATTTATTATTATTTGTTTTTAAATTTTAGTTTTAAACGCATCTATATAATATCATTAAAATATTTATTGACCGATATAAATTTTATATTGAGTTTATAAATATTAAATTAATATCTAAAACATAATTAATAAATCACACATATATTATGCAACTATATATATGCATTATTATATATTTTAATTTTTTTTGACTAAATTATTTTAAACAATTTAATGTATATATGGTAAAAAGTACTATTTTACAAATTTTCTAATTTTTTAACTCAAATTTACTAAATTTTTGTATATACAATCTAATGTTGTTAGGAATGCAAACACTGATGATTGTCAGAGAATACTAAATAGAGTTTATGCTGACGTCATCAGAGTTTAAGGAAGCTGTCGGTCAGAGTTTACTCTATCAGAGAATACTCAATCAGAGTTTACTCTAACAGAGAATGCTCAAATCAGAGAATGACAAACCGACAGAGTTTAGCTTCAGAGTCTACCAGAAAAGGAAACAGACAAATCAGAGTCTGATTTGGATAGTAAGAAGGAATTCAAGTGCAAGTCTAATTACCTTATTAAAACTATTCTTATCATAATCTGTTTTGTAATTGTATTTGTAGCTGTGTCTATATAAACACAGAGATAGGTTATAATTCAATGTTGAATTCATTAAGCAATAGTTATATAACTTAGCAGCTCTTAAGAACATTATTTTCTTGAGAGAGTTTTGTATTCGAGATCATTAATAATACAAAACAGTATTCCATTCTATATACTTGTGTTCATAATCGATTATTCTGGGAAACAAATGTCTTGTTGTATTTCAACACAATAGGCTATGGAGGTAGCCTATCTAAACTGGGAAGTTTAACAAGACCACATTTAAGAAGAGAATGGAGTTTCTTCTTCGACTGCATTACAAGGGCTTTCACTGCCAAATGCACAAATTTTGATGCCATTCCGCAGCTGTCTCAACAGATTGGGTATTCTCTGACCCATAATCTCAATTTCAACTTTCCCTGTTTGATTATTCGACAATTAGCTAATAAGTTTAATGATGATTCACACACTATCTACTTTGCAAGATTTTTACAATTAATTTTTAATGTTTTATTACCTGATATTAAGTTTGAGGATGATCAGACTTTAATTAGCTTTAGCATGAATAAGAGAATATTTGCTGATCTATCAAAAAAAGATGCAAAGAAGGCTGAAGGTAAACTTTCTAATCTATTTTATCCTACATGGGTCAGGCTTCTCTTACATCAGAGAATGCCTACTGTGTATGGGAGGGAGTTTTTGTCAGTGACTACGAATCAGAGTTTAGCAATCTCTGATTCTAACCCAAGTCAAAATCTAAACACTGATTCCCAAACACATTTGCCAACCTCTACAGTCTCCCAAAAGACTGTAGTTGAAAAACACACCTCTCAACAGCATGGCCAAAGCAAAAAGAAAGGAAAATCCGTGAAAGCATTTTCTCCTAAAAAGAGAAAATTGATTGATGAAAGTACTGATTCTGATGATGGATTCGTTTTTGCTAAAAGAACGACAGTTGAACAGGTTTCTCAGACTTCTCCTCAGAAATAAACAGTTCTTCCAATTCCTGAGAAGAAGAAGAAGAAGAAGAAGAAAAGAACATTAGTCAAGATTGCAAACTCTGAGGCTGCAAAGATTGAAGGGATAAACTCTGATGCAGCTATAAACTCTGACGCTCCAATCTCTGATCGGCCAAACTCTGAAAGACCTTTCAACACTAAAGTGATAAACTCTGAGCAATTGATAAACTCTGATGAGTTCATACAATCTAGTGAAGCTGCTCCAGTTCCAGTATCTGATTCTCCCACAAAGTCACCAAAGCAGATTATAAAGGAGATATCCTATGAAAGAGCAAGGGAGTTGGCTGAACAAGTAAGAAATGAAATGGCAGCACGAAAATCCAAATCATCTTCAGCTTCTCCAAGTTCGAAACATTTTTCTAGAATGAAGAAGAAGTTTGTCACTTTTGGCCAAGACACACAAGAACCTACTTCTCAAAGTGAGGTAGCAGTTATTGAAGGGCCAGGCACACAAGAACCTGTTGATCAAAGTTCAACAGAAGCCACAATTCCAGCAAATGAAGCCAACATTGATCAGGGGTACAATCCACAAGAACCTTCAGCTCAAAGGGTTGAAGAAGTTGTCAAGGCCCCAGCCACACAAGAACCATCCAATCAAAGTTTGGATGCAGGCACCCACACAAATTTAGAAGATCTTGTTGTTACTGATGCTGAAGGCCAATCTCTGGCAGAGTCAAGCCCACAAGAACCTTCACCTCAAAGTGGTGAAGCAGCTGCAGATATGACTCAGGTCCCACAAGAACCAATCATTCATTTTATGATTGCAGACCAAGATTCTCCCATTCAACAGACAAATTCTGATGCAAATCCAAAGGCAAACTCTAATGATCTTTGTGAGAAATCAATTTCAAATGCTCAAGGTATAAACTCTGACTCTACTTCAGAATTTACATTCTCTAATTGTATTAGTTCAGAATTTATATTTCCAACCTTTACTGCTGGGATGATCATGGATAGTCCTGAAAAGGATACCCCTATTCATGTGACTACAAATCTCTCTTCTCAGCCACCTCTTATTTCTGTAGGACATTGTGTGTTGAATCTTTCCAGTGAGTCTGAGGTAAAATGTGTGAAAAACAGAATAAATGAGAGGCAGACACAGGATCTGGCAAAAGGAGAGGTAGAACTGAGAAAGAAGTTAGTTACTTCTAGTGAGCAACATCTAACTCTTAAAAGTTATGATATGTGTGTTGTGAGAAGTAATGAGATTACTTTAAAAAATTAGAGTGATTTAGGTTGTTCTGTTACTTTTACAGGTACTCAGAGTTTACCTGTATCCAACTCTGATGTTGTGCCAAACTCTGTTGAGGTTTCAAACTCTGATGGGATGGACATAGACTCTGATGATGTGATTTTTGCTGATGAAGAAGTCACAGATCTATCCATTCCCTACATTCAAAGATATAACACCAAGAGATGGCCTATTAATGTACATGATGCTCATGAACGATTAGGGATGGAGTATCCTGATTACATGGTGGTGGAAGATCTTAAAGGACGTATTGAAGCTGATCTTGATGCAGAGGGTATCAGAAGGGATTTCAGTTTCCGAGCAAAGTCATCTGCTGAAGATTTTCTTTCTTCTCACAGGCAATCCATTTGGGATTCTTCTTGGAAGATTCCTGAGAGAGAGATTTTTTGGCCTCATGTTCTTGACTTAATCAATAAAGCTGACAAAGAAATTTCTTCTGGTGAATTGAAGACAATCTTGAAAGCCTCTACTATTATGTCCAAAGGCCTTCACCATGAAGTTTCTGATCTAAAGGCATCTGTCACCAAGCATTCTGTTCTTCTCGGAACTGCTGTTTCCACTTCTCAACATTCTCTGGCAGCCAAACTTCTTTCCGTCTCCACTAAACAGGATGCATTGGAAGCTAAAATGACTCATCTTTCTAATTCTGTTAGTTCTATGCAGGGCATGTTACATACAATTGTCGAGCTTCTTACTGTTAAAACAGGGCATGATGTCAAAAAGGGGGAGAAGGGTTCAGCAGACAAATGCAAGGAGGATGCAATTTTAAACACTGAAAAACCTAATGATGCAGATCAAGGGAGTCATAAGGATGGGAAGCAAACTCTGATTGAACAAACTCTGATTGAACAAACTCTGATGACATCAAAGACTGAGATAAACTCTGATAAGCAAACTCTGATAGATGCTGATTTAGAATTAGCAAAGAAACTTGAAGATGAAGATAAGCCAGAGAAGATTGAAGAACAAAACTTGAAGGATGCTGAATTGGCAAAGAAAATGTTTGAAGAAGAACATCCAGGAATGGATCCAGTTGCAGTAGAAGCTGAATTGAAGAAATCTGGAGCTGTTAGTGCTCAAGTTTAGAAAAAGAAAAGAAGTGTAAAGAAAGGTCTAATTCAGAAAAAGACTACTGCTCAACAGAAGAAACCAGAATCCAAGCCTATTCAAATCAAATCTATTGACACTCTCAAACCAGTTACTCAATCAAGACCAGTTTCAGAAATTCAAACAAGATCATCTTCTAGAATTCAACCAAAAGCTCCAGCTAAGCCAAAGAAACCTTTCACTATGTCTGGAACAATTTTTCTTCCAGGTGGTTCAAGTTTTGATGATGAGGAAGAAGAACAACAACAAACTCTGATAAGAAAGAAAAGGTCTGATCCTTTGTGGACAAAAACTCGAACTCTGACTCTCAATGCCAGACTTGGAAAAAATAAAGGTGGTATTGGTGATACACATGCTAAGGTCTACAGAGGTGAAGCAAACATCTTCAGAGATCCTTATTCACTGAAAGATAAACCTGAAGAAGAGCTGTCTCAAGAACATTTGGATAAATTAATCTCTGTGAATGTGGTGAATGATATCTTTGATGGTGCTCAAGCTAAGGAAAAGCTCATTTATTTTTTAGAAGATGGGAGAGTTTTGAAGATTGCTGAAGAAAGTCTGATTGATAAAGCATCTAAAGAACTTGAACATGTTCTATATCTACTCAATGGTGAAAATGAAGCAACTTCTAGGTGGAGGAAGATTGTTGAAAGAATAATAGCTGAGAAGAAGAATAGTGAAAGGTTGTTGATGATAAACACTGAAGAATATGAGCCTGGATATATACTTGAAGATGGAACAGAAAGAGCAATGAAAAAAGGGGATGCAAAGGTCAAAATGGTGTTAGGAATTCCTACACTAATCTTAAATCCTGATGGTATGAAGACATGTTGCATTGCCTTAGATGAAAGTATGGAGATGTCATCAATTTATGCTCTAAGGGCTGCAATAATTCAAATAGATGATTCTTCTGAGAACATGAGAGAATTGAAGGAGAAGCTTGTTGATTTATTGAAAGATGCTGAAGAAAAGCTCCTAAGTAAATTTCTGAAAGAAGACTTCTCTTACAGAAGAATCTGAGTCTAAAAAGGGTAAACAAACTCTGATGCATTTGTCTTGTATTTCTGACATCATAAGTAAAATTTATGTTTTAATTCTTAAAGCATAAATTGGGGGAGATTGTTAGGAATGCAAACACTGATGATTGTCAGAGAATACTAAACAGAGTTTATGCTGACGTCATCAGAGTTTAAGGAAGCTGTCGGTCAGAGTTTACTCTATCAGAGAATACTCAATCAGAGTTTACTCTAACAGAGAATGCTCAAATCAGAGAATGACAAACCGACAGAGTTTAGCTTCAGAGTCTACCAGAAAAGGAAACAGACAAATCAGAGTCTGATTTGGATAGTAAGAAGGAATTCAAGTGCAAGTCTAATTACCTTATTAAAGCTATTCTTATCATAATCTGTTTTGTAATTGTATTTGTAGCTGTGTCTATATAAACACAGAGATAGGTTATAATTCAATGTTGAATTCATTAAGCAATAGTTATATAACTTAGCAGCTCTTAAGAACATTATTTTCTTGAGAGAGTTTTGTATTCGAGATCATTAATAATACAAAACAGTATTCCATTCTATATACTTGTGTTCATAATCGATTATTCTGGGAAACAAATGTCTTATTGTTAAATATAATTTTCTAAACCTATTTATTTAAAAGTAAAGATCATAACTGATTGCTTATTATATTTTATCTAGTTAAATATTATGATATCTCGTGAATACTTTTTTTTCTTGCACTTACAATCTTTTGTAGTTTTTTAATCATAATTACGATCTCTCGGAAATATATATTTTTTTCTCACACCCACATTATATGACTATGATTATGTATTATGAGATTATTGGTTCAGACATAAATTCTATCAATTTTTATCCAAAATTTTAAAATAATGGTACATATGTAATTATACAAAATATAAGGGTCCGAACAACTAGGTGAGACAGATGAATAAAGAATTTAAAATCCATTTTTTATATTGTTTCCAAGATAAATAGACTATTATCGAAGGGAGGTTGAATATAATAGTATCAAATAATTGACTAAGAACACAAGTATGTAGAAGAATAGTTTTGTATTAATGATAAACTGTATACAAAACTCTCTCAAGAAAATCAATGTTCTTAAGAGTTGCTAGATTATGAGAATAATATAACTTGAATGAATATTTCAATAATGTTAACCTACTTCTGTGTTTATATAGACACAGTTACAAATCCAATTACAAAACAGATAATGATAAGAATAGCTTCCATAAGGTAATATAATTGAATTTGAATTCCTTCTTCACTATCCAAATTAAATTCTGATTTGTCTGTTTCGTTCTTTGATAAACTCTGATCATAAACTCTGTTGGTTGTTAAACTCTCATAGAGTATTCTCTGCAAGAGTAAATTCTAATTGAATATTCTCTGATAGAGTAAACTCTGTCCGACAGCTACTTAAACTCTAATGACATCAGCAACATAAACTATGTTCTTGATATTCTCTTACAACATAAGTGTTTGCTTTTCTAACGATCTCCCTCAATTTATGCTTTATTAAGTAAAACATAAATTTCACTTAAGATGTCAGAAACATAGAGACAAATTCATCAGAGTTTGAGTTTTCCTTCTTGACTTATATTCTTCTGTATGAGAAGTCTTCTGTTAGAATTTGTCCAATAGATTCTTCTCAACATTCTTCAACAATTCAATTAGCTTCTCCTTAAATTCTTTCATTTGATCAGAAGAATCATCAATTTGAAATATTGCAGCTCTCAAGTTGTAAATTGATGATCTCTCCGTCCTTTCATCTAGAGAAATGCAACATGCTTTCTTTCCATCAGGATTTAATATAAGTGTAGGAATTCCTAACACCATCTTAACCTTTTCATACCCTTTAGCCATCATCTTCAAGTAAGTATCTTGGTTTACTCCTCAGAGTTTATCATAAGCAGACTCTCATTCTTTTTCTTTTCATTTATTACTCCTTCCAGAATCTTCACCCACCTAGAAGTAGCTTCTTTCTCATCATTCAGGAGATAAAGAACATATTCAAGTTCTTTAGATGATTTGTGAATCAAATCTTCTTCAGCAATCTTCATAATTCTCCCATTCTCCAAGAAATATAGCAGCTTCTCTTTGGATTGATTTGCTTCACCCCTGTAGACTTTGGCTTGAGAATCACCAATACCACCCATGTTTTTACCAAGTCTGGCATTGAGAGTTAAAGTTTCAGATTTAGTCCACAGAAGATCAGGCTTTTTCTTTCTTGTCAGAGTTTGTTGTTCCTCTTCCTCAACTTCAAAACTTGTTCCACATGGGAGAAATGTTATTCCAGACATAGTAAGAGGAGTTTTAGCTGGACCTTTCTTCTGAATTGCAGGAGTAGGCTTTAATTGAACAATAGGCTTGACTTGAGCTTCAACAGACTTAGGACACTACGCCAAAAGTAGCCTAATGTAACGCGCTCCTAATGTTACAATAGGCCTAAAATCCGTTACATTAGTTCTAATGTAACACTAGGGCGTGTTACATCTGCGGCCGCTACATTAGAGTCCTAATGTAACGTGTTTTGGACCCTACTGTAACACCACGAAACTGTTACATTATAAGCCTAATGTAACACCAAAACAACCTAATGTAATGCTTTCCAGTGTTACATTAGATAATTACATATCAGATAAATATTTACACGTGGCAAGCTTATGTAGTGACACGTGGCATCCACGTGGATTCCACGTGGCATCCACGTAGATTCCATGTGGCAGCAAGTGGGGCCACATGATGACACATGACAGTGCTACGTGGCGCTTATGGGGCCCACTTTTTGCCACACGGCAGATGACCTATTGTAACACTTTTCATTATCTATTGTAACACTGCATATATATAATGTAACAGTAAATAATACTAATGTAACTAGACAAATGTAACACCACAAGTGCAAATGTAACACTAGATAAAAAATATTTTACAAAGTCTGCTTTATTTATGCAGTATTTCCATCCAAAAAACATCCTAAGTTACCATGTTCATAAACCATCCAAAATACAGTCAACCCAAACTCCAACCACCTATCTAACAATCCAACCTCCAACAATCAAAAACCAAAACCACCAACTTCTACCACATAATTACATAGTATAAAAAAGAAGTTCTAGATAAATATTAAACATGGTAACTACAAAAGTACGATAAAAATAGTAGAGTGTTTAAGATGTAGCTCCGCAGCCTTGAGTTCCAGGAGTGATAGGAGTTCCATTTTTGTCGGCATCGCTAGAAAGGGTTGCGCAGAAGTCAGTAAGGTCGAGTTTCATCTCCAGATTCGCCTCTCCAAGTTTTTTCACGAACCAAACCATGTTCTCCTGAACTTTTCTGTTGACCTTGGCGTCCATTTCATTCTGAAGATTCTGAGTAATCTTCACAGTCAGCTCCTCAACATAGGTATCTGGAACAGCCGGCTTGTCTGTGGAGGAAACGGTTTTACCTTGCCTTCCCACCAACCAATCCGGTCGATTCTTTTTTCTGGGAAACACCACATCTGCATCCTTTCCTTGTTTCACCATATCCTCAATTCCCTTCTGAAATAGAAATAAGCATGTACTAATGAGAGTGTATAATGAGTAGTAGTTGGCTTATGCAACAACAAGCAAAGAAGAAGAGAAATATAATACGTGCAATTTTTGTATGTATATACATAATACATACATATACATATGCAACTAAGCAAGATACTAGTACCTAGGGATGGAATGCTTGTAGAGGACAGTACAAAAGGAAGTGTAGTAGACACCAAAAGCTTAGAAAATATATACATAATATACATACAAAAAGTGAGAGTGTATAATGAGTAGTAGTTGGCAGGACTGGAGTAAAAAGTTGAATTTACTTGAAAATATTTTGTTAAGGATAGACTTACCATTTTTTTCTGAAATTCAACCTGATTTGACTTGTACTTGCGCCCAGGCTTGCGCTTACGACTTTTTAGATACATTCTAGCATCTGATGGGGAGGCATGATTTGGATCTTTATTTTTCTGGTATGTATCAGAAACAACATACACATAACATTTCTATGATTAGCCGATAAATTCTACTAGCATAATATATAAGAAATAATAATGTCAGATATGGCAGACTAGTTTTTAAGTTGAGAGGTAATAAAATGAGATGGTAATTTGTACATGTTTCTTAGCAAATTAATCATACCAGCTTGTTTTTAACTTCAGCATAGCTCTTCGGACCGAGAGTGTGAGTCTCGACATAGGAATTTCGACGAGCTTTATTATCCTCAGCTAATGACTGTAACGGGAAAAAATACAAGTATCAGATACAACTTTATATGATGACAAGAGTACAGAAATATAAATAAGCTACATACAAAGACAAGAATATAAATAAAGTATTACAAAGACAACATTTTAAGTATTACAAAGAATATAAATAAAGTATTATAAATAAACTTTATATGTATACATAGATATTTGTACCTGAACTCCCTCATCCGACCAATACTTTAACAACATTTTAAATTCCTCGAGTGAAATTTGATCAGGCCTGTTCTGGATCCTCTCCTCATCATTTTGATATTTTGAAAAAAACCTCATCTTCGTATGGGACTTGTGTGTTCTCCATAATGAATTCAATGTCTTTAACACCCAATTTTCCCCTTCTTGTGGAATAACATACCTACCCTGCAATGTATCATGATTGTAACGCTTTAGTCCATGCATATATGTGAAAAAGCATTGGTAAATTTAAGTTAAGGTAATAGAGGTCACCGAAGTATATTCCAGCATCCACTTCTTTAGTTCTTCTGGAACAACATGCCAATTAACGTAAGTAATCGGCACGTGATCCTTGACTAGTGTCCCCAAGAAATTACTCAACTCAGCCTGAAGCTTCCTATCCCCAATTGGTTGACCTTTTTTATTAACGTTAATGACTACCTTTTCATTCACAGTCCTAGCATGAACTTTAAACATTTTTTACCGTCCTCTGCATTTTTTAGGACCTGTCGAGGCATACAAAATAGAAAAGAACATTCAATGTATCGCATTACTACATTAATTCTAATAATCCTATTAATATAAAGTTCATGAGGCATACACATGCATTACCTGCTTCAACAACTTCATCTGCAGGTTGTAAACTCGATTCACCAACGTCGTTCTCTATCCTTGGATCAGCTTCAAGGTTCTGGTTCTGACGTTCCCGAAGCGCAATATAAGCAGCAAACACAAACTGTTGTATATATATGCATGGAACTGTACTTTTCATGTTCATCTCAATTCAACACACACACACACAAACACAAACTGTTGTATATATATATATATATATATATATATATATATATATATATATATATCACATATATTTGCATATGTATAGAAAATACCAACTAGCCTCCACTAAAAAGAACTCAACATTCCATCGAACCTCAATCAAAACCCTAATTTCAGTTGTGAAAAATACCTGATAATAGGAGCTTGAAGGATAAATCCCTAATTTAATCAAACCTCAATCAAAACCCTAATTGGAAATCCCACCGGTTGAGACTTTGTAGAAACTTCAAATTAGCTTGAGTGTGAGAGCGAGTTGAAAGTCTTGAGTGTGAGAGCCAGAGATAGTTTCAATCGAGATTTGTTGTTTGAGTGTGTCTGAGCACAAAATAATTCACTTATGATATTCCCAAGGCGGTAGTTTTGCCGCTTCTCAAAATTTCAGTATCTTTTCTCCCAATTTCAAATGCCACGTACATAAGTATTTTACCTTATTGTAATTTAATTTAATTTAATTTAATTTTAAAATATTAATAATTTTTTTAGAGATGTACAAAAAATCCGAATTCGAAAAGCCCGTCCGATCCGATCCGGAAAAAATTCGAAAAAAATCCGATCCGAAAAAGCTCGGTTCAGGCCCGATCCGCCACGCGGGCCTCAATGGGCTACGTATTTTTCAAGAAATTCGTATAAAATTAGAAATATTATTTATTTATTTTTTTAAAAAGGTATGTAATGAAATATTGGATAAAGATATATCTTGACATCCGTACAGTTGGATCGTCGAGAAATATTTTTATAAAAATAGAAATAACAATCCTTGACAAAGCACTAGTTACGAGTACTAGTCAATATAGTAGTGATCTACTAAGATCTCCAACCAAATTATTTTTTTATTTTTTGAAAATTTGAGAATATCATTTTATTATACATATCTTGACATCCGTACGGTTGGATCGTCGATAAATATTTTTTAAAAAATAGAAACAATAATCTATGACAAAGCACTAGCTCGAGTACTAGTCAATATAATAGTGATCTACAAATATCTCCAACCAAATTATTTTTTTATTTTTTGAAAATTTGAGAATATCATTTTATTATACATATCTTGATATCCGTACGGTTGGATCGTCGATAAATATTTTTTAAAAAATAGAAACAATAATCTATGACAGAACACTAGTTACGAGTACTAGCCAATATAATAGTGATCTACAAATATCTCCAACCAAATTAATTTTTTATTTTTTGAAAATTTAGGAATATCATTATATTATATATATCGTGACATCCGTATGGTTGGATCGTCGATAAATATTTTTTAAAAAATAGAAATAATAATCTATGACAAAGCACTAGCTCGAGTACTAGTCAATATAATAGTGATCTACAAATATCTCCAACCAAATTAATTTTTTATTTTTTGAAAATTTAGGAATATCATTATATACCCACATGTGATACCCACTTAATTAATTAATTATTAATAAATTATTAATTAATTTAATTATTAATTATTAGTTATTAATTAATTATTAATTATTAATTATCATTAATGACTAATTATTAATTATTAATGAATTATTAATTATTAATGAATTATTAATTAATTTAATTATTAATTATTAGTTATTAATTAATAATTAATTATTAATTATTAATTATTAATTATTAATTATCATTAATGATTAATGATTAATTATTAATTATTAATTATCAATTAGTTATTAATTATTAATTACTAATTATTCATTATTAATTAATTATTAATTTAATTATTAATTATTAATTATTAAGTAATTATTAATCATTAATTATCAATTATTAATTATTAATTATTAATTATTAATTATTAATTACTAATTACTAATTATTAGTTATTAATTAGTTATTATTTAAATTAATTATCAATTATTAATTATTAATTATTAATTATTAACTATTAACTATTAATTATTTATTAATTTTTAATTATTAATGAATTATGAATTATTAATTATGAATTATGAATTATTATGAATTATTAATAATTAATTATTAATTAATTATTGATTATTAATTATCAATTAATTCATAATTAATAATTAATTCATAATTATTAATTAATTTAATTATTAATTATTAATTAATTATTAATTACTAATTATAATTAATTATTAATTATTAATTAATTATTAATTATGAATTATGAATTATGAATTATGAATTAATTATTAATTATTGATTATCATTAATTATTAATTATTAATTAATTTTTAATTATTAATTATTAATTATCAATTATCAATTATTTATTAATTATCAATTAATTATTAATTAATTATTAATTATTAATTAATGATTAATGTGGGCCCACATGTGGGGTCATTTATGGGCCCGCTTAATTATTTATTAATTAATTATTAATTAAGTTTTAATGTGGGCCCGATGGTGGGGCCCACTTGTGGGTCCCACTTAATTAATTAATTATTTAGTTATTAATTATTAATTAATAATTAATAATTAATTAATTAATGTGGGAACCACCTCCACCTCGTGCCACGCAGGAGTGCCAAGTGGCATTAATAATAATTAATTATTTGTTTAATTGATAAATACGTCAACTGTAACACTACGTAGTAACTAATGTAACTGTATTTGAGTAGTGTTACAAAATGCTATCTACCGTAACGCCTGTTTTTTTTAACACTTCAAAAAGCATTACAGTTGCCCACTTATGGCATAGTGGGAGCTTCAGTAGGTTTGGCTTGAACATGTTTAGATACAATTTTCTTTGGTTGAGCAGGTGTTTTCCTTTGTATTGGAGTCCTTTTCACGTATTTTTTCTTCTTCTGGACTTAAGCATTGTCAGTACTATATTTCTTCAATTCTTTTTCCACAGCAACTGGATCCATTCCTGGATTTTCTTCTTCAAATATTTTTCTTGCTAGTTATGCATCCTTAAAGTTTTGTTCTTCTATTTTATCAGGCCTCTCTTCTTCGTCAACTTCTTTGTTAACTTTATATCAGCATCCATCAGAGTTTGCTTGTTGTCAGAGTTTATGCCAGAGGTTGATGGAATCAGAGTTTGAGAAGTAGTAATCAGAGTTTGTCGAGTTTGTGAAGTCAACAGAGTTTGTTGTTTTCCATCCTTATGACTCCCTTGATCATTATCATCAAGTTTATCAGATTTTTGCACAACATCCTCCTTGCCTTTGTCATGTGAAACCTTCTCCCCCTTTTTGACATCATTCCATTTTCTAATGGTTAAGATGTTCACAATTGTATGCATCATAATTTGCATGGAGGTGACATCAATAGCAAGATTATCAACTTTGACTTCTAAAGTATCTTGTTTTGCATAAACATTCTTGAGCTTCAACTCCAAAGCATGTTGAGAATTAGTGACAAAAGTCTGTAAAGAGGCAGTGGTTTTGCTACCAGAATCCTTCAAATCACACACTTCATTGTGAAGACCCTTTGTCAACACAGTAGTAGCTTTCAAAATAGTTTTCATCTCTCCAAGGTTTAATTCAGTGTTAGCCTTTTGGATTAGTTCATGAACACGAGGCCATGAAATTTCTTCATTAGGAAATTTCCCAGACATATCCCAGATGGATTGTCTATGAGATTTGAGAAGATCTTCATTAGATTGTTCTCCTTTGGAACAAAAATCCCTTTTTACACCTTCACTATTAAGAGCAGACTCAATTTCACCCTTTAAGTTTTCAGCAACAAGATAATCATGATAGTTCATCTTCAATCTGTCTAGAGCATCAAAATAATCATGTGGTCATCTCTTGGAGTTATATCTTTGTGTGTATGGAATAGATAGATCTGTAATTGGTCCACTCCTTTTTGTCCTTCAGAGTATAATATTCAATAACTTGTCTGCCTTCCACAATTGTTGATGACACTAGTTTGGTTAGGAGGTACTGACCTTCAATGATTCTGTCTATATATTCAAGATCAGCTGCTTCTAAGAACACCATCATCTTTACCCTCCATGTAGGGTATTCAGCCTTCTTCAAAATTGGGATTTTGATTCTTTCATACTTATTTCCAGACATGTTTATATGATTTTTTAGTTGTAATTAACTACCAGCTCTGATACCAATTATTTCCCAAATAAATAGACTATTATAGAAGGGGGGTTGAATATAATAGTATCAAATAATCGACTAAGAACACAAGTATGTAGAAGAATAGCTTTGTATTAATGATAAACTGTATACAAAACTCTCTCAAGAAAATCAATGTTGTTAAGAGCTGCTAGGTTATGAGAATAATATAACTTGAATGAATATTTCAATAATGTTAACCTACTTCTGTGTTTATATAGACACGGTTACAAATCCAATTACAAAACAGATAATGATAAGAATAACTTTTATAAGGTAATATAATTGAACTTGAATTCTTTCTTCACTATTCAAATCAAATTTTAATTTGTTTGTTTCTTTCTTTGATAAACTCTGATAACTCTGTCGGTTGTTAAACTCTGATAGAATATTCTCTGTTAGAGTAAACTCTGATTGAGTATTCTCTGATAGATTAAACTCTATCCGACAGCTACTTAAACTCTAATGATGTCAGCAACATAAACTTTATTCTTGATATTCTCTGACAGCATCAGTGTTTGTTTTTCTAACATATATGAAAAAATATTTTTAATATAAACACACACATACACATATATAATCATATTCAAGTAATTTCATATTCTTTTAACTTATAATTTATTCAATATATCAATACACCATAATAGTTTATTTTTAAAATATATCATCTAAAATTCAAGTATTTTCACTACTTACAATTTGACTAATAAATTATAATATTTTGTATTTTTATATAATATTTATTTTCCTATTTTTTATTTATTTCTAAAATAAATATACAGTAAAATAATATCATTTTATGTAATATTATTATTCTAGTGTTAATATCGCAATTATAACTCAATTCCATATTTTATTCAAAATTTTAACATATTTAAAATCTTAATTTGTTATAACATTTTTTAAAAATTTATTTAATTTGTACTAACATAAGAATAAATTAAAAAAATTTGAACTCAACTATACGAACTTCATTTCTCATATTTAAAAACTTATTAATAAATAATTTATATATGATGCATTTATAATATGAAAAATTAATATATGATAAAAAAAATTGATGGTTTGTGTAAGAAGAATTTTAAAAGAAAAATAAAAGTCCAAGTAGATAAAATGGTTTGAACAATAATTATTTAACGTGATATTCTTGGTTCGATATCCAATAATGTCATAACTATATATTTTTTTCACAAACATTTCTTAGCAGTGGTACATGCGTAATTATGTATGATACAAGGATACAACAGTTATTTCACAACTAATAAAGTGACAAAATTTACCCTTATGTCATCATTTAATATATAGTAATAGAAGATTCTGATTAAGGTCCCGTTTGGTATTGCTGTTGCAAACAGCTACAACAGCTTTTTGCTAAAAAGATGTGAGAAATGTGTTTGGTAAATTATAAAAACTGTTTTGTGGAAAAACGTTTTTAGTTTAAAAGCTGTTAGTAAAAACATGTCCTCTCATGCTTTTGAAAAAAGCTGCTTTCAGTTTTTGCAAGAAGTAGCTATCAGTTTCATTATCAAACTTTCCCAAAAATATTATTTTATATATTATATCTCAAAATATACATAAATCAAAAAAATTAGTTGTCATCTGTGTAATTGATAACTTTTCTATAATAATATAAGACCCCGCATGTAACATCCCACATCGAATAGATAAAGTGTATTAGGGTCCTTTATAAGGACAAGTCAATAATTAATGTATACCTAAAATTGCTAGCTTTTCATGGGCTGACCTGTGGTGAGTTGTTGGGCCTGGTATGCATTCAGTTATGGGCTTGGGTCATTATAAACGGTATCAGAGCCTTGCCCGGCCAGAAGTGCTAAGGCACTGCCCGGGTTCAGTAAGTTTGTCCATGGGCTCGACGAGGACGTCGACCCAATAAGGTGGGGTGTTTGTAACATCCCACATCGAATAGATATAGTGTATTTGAGCCCTTTATAAGGACAAGTCAATAACTAATGTATACCTAAAATTGCTAGCTTTTTATGGGCTGACATGTGGTAGGTTGTTGGGCCTGGTATGCATTCAGTTATGGGCTTGGGTTGTTATACCGCATGTATATATACACTCACAAATTAAAATAAGTCATATGTCCTACCACATCATTTGAAAAAAAATTGGGATAAATTTTGGATTACGAAGTATCCTCTTACTAACAAATAATATGATAATTAAGTGATTTATATGATAACGTACTGTAACTTCCCATCTTAGTTTTGGCAAACTATGCTTTTTAATTTGTAAAAGAAAGACTATGAGTTTTGATTATATATTATTTTTTGAATGACCTAGATTCAAATATATGATTTCATCAATTTAATAATTCTTGAATTTTTAACTTAATAATTATATATATATTTAATAAAATTTAGGATAAGGAGCAGATAAAAATATATAAAAACTTGTTTTTTGAGAAATTCACCTCTACCATTCTCAGCGTTTATAAATAAAATAAAATAGTTCTTACACCCGTGCATGGCACGCGTAATTTCTAAAATTTAAATTTTATTTCATATTCTTTTTTCTTTGAATAATTTTTTATTTTATATTATATTTAAGTGTATTAGACTATTAGTGTATTATTTTTTAAATATAATAAAGTATAATGTGATGATTTTAAAGAATATGTGATATTAAAAAAATTCCATAAAATTTATTACTAATGAGTTATATAATTTTATTATTTATATACTTTAAAATACATAATATTGATATGATTTGTGATTTTTTTTTAAAAAAAGGAATCAATTCATTAAACAAAAGTCATACGGCATCTAAAAATATAATCGAAATTGGACAGACACTTAAGGATATTGTTGTTGAATCTTTCCTTTCCAGGCAACCAAACGATTTAAAGATGATTTGAATATATGTACTTGTTTTCACCCGACTGTTAATGTATGTTCTTGTTTTCACCCGACTGTTCTGTTCTGTGCAACTCGGTCACTGAGAACACCAAAACACAACAAAACAAAAATCAAACTCTCACAAGGAGAGACTAACAAAACCCAAATAAATTGAGAACTTGTTGAAGAAAAAGAAGATTTTAAACAAGAAAATGAAAAATAAAGGGGTTGGGGATTTCCACCGATGAAAACCGATGGAAGCCCCTAAAAAATCTTTAATGGAGGTTAGAGTTTAGAAGAGATAGAGCCTAATAAAATCAATACCAACCATATTTTACATGGAACTTAAAATTGGTGACGGAAACTTTATCATATATCTTATGATTTTATTTATGTGCTTGATCACATATCTTATGATTTTAAGATATATATTAGTTATATATTTTACAATTTTATTATTTTTTGATATATATTACTTATATGTTTTGTGATGTGGGTGATATTAATATTTTAAAGAATATAATAATAACATCACACTGAATTTAAGGGATATAATAGTAATTATATTGAATAAAATGTTCCCATAAAACTTAATATTGTTGTATTATTCGTACTAGTTCTTATATCCGTGAAAAATACAGGCTATTCTAAAAGTAATTTATATTTATGCATTATTTTAGCGTATTATTTTTTAAATTTCATGAGATATATTTTAATAATTTGTATTATGCACAGGTGAGAGAATAACGTTTAAATGAGAAATTAATTTTAAATTATAAGGAATGAAATGTTAAAATTGTAAAATATACACAAGTGCATACAAAATATTTATGGCAATATTAATGTAGTTAATATTCTAATTGTTTGTAATTTATGACTGATCCAACGTGACAGTTGATGTGGAATAAATCACTACTTAAAATAGTTTTTTGTAGTATTAAATAATAAAAAGTTAATATCGTAATCGTTTGTAATTTATGACGGTCTTATGTAACCGATGACGTAAAATAAAATCACTGTTTAAAAGAATTTGTTGTGATATTATATAAAAAGCTCTTACACTCGTGCACGTCACATAGGTTTTTTTAAAAATTAAATTATATTTATACGTTATTTTAACATATCATCATTTTTTAAATTTATAAAATATGATTTGATAATTCACATTTATGTACATTATTTTTTATAATACTTCCAAACTGAATTACTCATGAATGTTTTCATATTTATTTATTTATTATAAAATGATGTATTCATAATAAAAAAATAAATTTATTAAATTGAGATGAATAGTCGTAGAGTATATAGAATTATATTAGACTTTGTATGTATCTGTTGGAGTGTCAGCATCTTCCTAAATCGAAACGTGACGCTGACTACTACAATATAAAGATTATAAGTTGTGTTTTCTCTACAAGTAGCTTCTTTTAGCATAGTGGTAAGCGCTTAGATTCAAACAATTGGTATCAGAGCAGGTCACGAATTCGAATCCCACATAACACATAATTATGCGCCTTTTCCACAAGTGTCTGCTTTCTACGTGTAGATACGAATTGAGGCCTACCTATCATTTCTCCACCGATTTAACTCGAAAAAGGCTTGGTCTTCTCATTGGTCGGTAGAATAGGGTGCAAATCGCGGATTAAGGATTGATTAGCCTGAAAATGTATTGGAAATAAACTTTACTAAAGTAGAGAATTTTAAATAAATGTAACAAAAAAAAAGTTAAAATACCTTACAGAATTAATCATAAATTGTTATGAGAGGGATAAATATCGAACTCAGATTTTGGGATTCGATTCTCCCTCACTCGAGTTTACAAGTTTTATTATTTAGAAAAAAATAAAAAATTGCTAATTTTTTGAATAAATTGTTTTATAACTTTATAAATTAGTATATGTTCTAAGAAATCTCGGAATGAACCAGAATCGGAGCTAGAATTTGAAACGACAAAAGATAAACCCTTAAAGTACTACCGAGTCGTGTTTCTACTTTAATTGTTTCCAAATCACAGTTAGGGGAGTGTTGTGAAGGAAGCTCCGCCGTCCCTTTTCAAAGGCATGATTAATGTTAACATTAGTTTTTTTTTTGCTAAGTTATGTATTTTATAGATTAAGAAATCAGAACAAGGGTGACTTCTAGTGAGACCACCATACTCCCATGGAAGTCATAGGGGAGGAGTCTCCCAAACATAGTTCTACTGTTGCACAAGCAACAACGAACTCATCAGCAATCAAAATTACACATCAAAATTTGTACTAGGCAGGAAAAAATTATCATCAATTCATAGGTTTGGCAGTTTTGTGAACATCATCATCTTCTTTGGCAGCAAGCCCTTTAGTTCCAATAGCCTCATCTCTGTTTCTGTCCTGATCATCAATGATGACCTTCCAACTCTGCACAGCAGATTGCCAGCCATGTTGGTGATCCATCTCATCCTCTCATTGTTCGACTCCTTTTTCTTTGGTTGCATAATCCTGACCTAAGTTTTGGTTTTTAGGTATGAGGTCCTTCGAATCTTTGGTCCAAGAAGTATCTTTACTTCTGCCTTAAAATTTAAACCACAACATGAAGTATCAAATGTAGGATAAAGGTACAAAAAACTTTGACATTCCTTTTCATGATCAATTTGCATCTGGGAAGAATCAGTGGAGGTAAACATTGAGGGATCATCTCTATAGTTGCTAGAATCTGAGGTCGTAGCATCGGAAACAATGGGCCAGGCTAGCCAAACGCAAATACAGTTATCAGAAGTATGATTTGGAGACAGAAATTTTTGATAGATTTTGGTATCTTGATACTGAACTCTAACCCACACAGCAGATTCTAGCAACCTGGGATTGTTAGAAGTAATATCAATCAGGATAATGGCTTCTATTTGAGGTTCATGGTGACTAGCAGCATGGAAAGTATCCGCTAGCATAGCTATAGGGGTACCCAATGCTCTACTGAGATAACAAAGTCCCTGAGTCGACCAATATACGAAAGGAACATTATGTAGGGTGACCCATGTAGGAATTAAGGCAATGGTGGCATTCATAGGGAGATCTTCCGACCATAACTTGAGATCAAACAAGCAATCATTGATATCAAGAGGACTATACTTGATAGCTTTAGACAAAACATTTTCATTCTTGAAATGAAAACTAAATAACCCGCATAATGTTTGAACACATTCTTAACACCAGCAAATTCATAGACACGAAGAGCAAAACTCTTAACAACATCAAACTCAAAATCTAAGCTACGAGTAAACCCATAACAACAGTTTTTCCAAAACATAGAAGCATGATTCAAGAATTCAATCGGTGGAGAAACACAAATAGATCCATTAGCTCTTGTTAACACACTAGGGTTCCGATTGGTAGTGGCTAGATCTTGTGAACTGAACAGAAAAGAAGAGATCTTACCACTTGAGATTGAATCCTTTGCAGCCTTGCTTGAAGATCTTTGGTTGGAAGCATCATGGTTAAGAAATCGCCTTGTCTCCAAGGAGGAGGACTCAACACTCGTTCGCACGGGTGGAGTAAGGAGAGTCTTGTTATGGGAGATGACATGGAGATTCTAGATCGAGTCAGGAGGGCGGGAATCAAGTTTTAAAAAACCAAGTGAAGAACAATGGGAGTGGAGACAAACAAATCATTAGGGAGATAATCAATGCCCGAAAGCCAATAATTAGGAAAGAAAATCAAGAGGCTCATTCGGCAAACATGAAAGGTCCGGGAAGGAGAAACAGTGGAGGAGGGGAGATGAAAGGTAAAGTAAACAGTGGAGGAGGGGAGATGAAAGGTAAAGTAAGAGAGAGAAGGGGGAAGGGGGAGAAGAGAGAAGAGATAGAAAAAGATAGGTCGTTTTTTAAGGTTAACATTAGTTTATAGTTCATAATTTGTTTGATATGTAAATAAAATACTCTAGCGACTAGAGATTTTTTATTATCTGAATGGGTTTTTTTTTTCCAGACCTATGTGAATGGCTATTTTAGAAGCTGAGAAATATAGATTGCAGCGATTTCATTTCAGCTAAAAATTCAACTTCTTTCTTACGCAATAGATGAAATGTCTCATAGTATTAATTTGAAAACATACAGATTTACTTGGAGGGTTGTTTTCAAAAAGCAACAGAAATTAATTATAATTATCATCTTTTTAAAAATTTTATGGTAAATTATTCAATACTAAATAATAATTTTGCTTATTTCATTTATCTCAGGATCAGGAATCCTTGTATAGTGATTATACTCGGCAATTTTGTATACGATACGAAAACTCGACACGAAAATTTAGTATTTTTTTACATTTTGGGTATACTAACACGAAAGTAAACAGTAGAATTTAGTGTCGTGTTTAGGTTTACTCTTTGGGTACACGAGACGAAAGTACATGACATAATTAATTAAATAAAAATAATTAATATATATATATATTATAATAAATCATTTATGTGCAATTTAACATTAACATTAGAATTTTATAAATAAAATTAATATAATATCAATTAATACATGTAAATTAATTAATTATCATTATTCAAAATTAATAAAATATATATTAATTTTTATTTTTTGTCCATTTTCGTGTACTTTCTTGTCGTGTACACGAAAATCATACGGAAAGTTCGTGTACTTCATATCGTTTCATGTTATATCATTTTCTTTCGTGTCATGTACGTGTCTGGATTTCACGTATACGAATTCATTTCGTATCGTGTTCGTGTAACGAATTCAAATACACGAAATACAAAAATACACGACACGAATTGTCATGTCTAACAGTGGTGTACATTCTCAAACAAGATTTATACCATATATCAAGCTCTCTCATCATTTGTCAAGGAGTCTCCATCGTAATTAAGTGATATAATTTTCGTGTTGAAATTTACATACAATATATAACATTATTATGTATTAAGAAGTGACATATTGGGTTCTTTTTGTTTCCAAGCTCCCCTTATACCTGATGTCCAATAATGAACTAAGCCCGACAAATTTCGGAACCGAAAATATTTTTTTCGACAAATTAATAACGAAATGACATCGTCCATAGATTTTACAATATATTTTTCTCCGATTTACCATCAACTTGATTAGTTTCCAACACTATTTCTGATTCTATCAAATATTTTATCAGTAATCAAGCAAGTAAATGCACCGACGCGTACATGGATGGTGAAGTTAGATATTCTTATGAAAAAACCCACAAATCTTTTTACCAAATATTCAATTTAATGTGTATGTTTGTGTGTATTTTGATTCCTTTGGCCACTGATAAACCTAGGGCCACCGCTCTGTCTATCATTGAAATTAGAGTGATGTACAAAGAACCCAACTCATCAACTTGTTATAATGTACACGTACGTAATAAAAACCAATAAATTTATTATTTTGATTCGATTGGATTGAATTCTTCTTTTCATGTAATGTACTCGTATATACTTGTGATAATCGTTGTACATGATTTATGGGGTTTTTTGTCCATTTACTTGTTGTCCTTGATACATTTGTCATCGATTTGACAATTCAATGATACTATTGCATTCCTTTTCGAGTGTAAATAAGTATACATGTGGATATGAATTACAGATCCACGGAAAGTCTTATAAATCGTAGTTTGAGTAGATTGGGAAAAATTCGATTTTTTATCACATTCTGATTCAAACTTTAATTTTAATTGAAAATCATTTATGTTGGAAGGATATGAATGAGTTGAGACGAGAATGAGTTAGAACGCTGTGATAGTAATGACTAATGAGTTGGGAAAAGAATGTTAATTGCATTCTTTTGTTCGTTTAGTAATATTTATTTTAATGGGAATGAAATGATCATTTTTATTAATTAATTAATTTAATATATAAATAAAATGAATTCTAAATATATTATTCTATTCAATAATAAATTTACTAAATAATAATATAGAAAATATAAGTAAGGAAAAATTAATTTATATAAAAAATAAGAGTATATATATTTTTTGAATTAAAAAGACCAATATTTAAATTTTTTAAATAATTAAACAATTTTTTCAATTAAATAACTTGAATTACAAAAATGTTATATTCAAGAATAAAAATAAAAATAAAAATTATTTATTTTTAATAAAGATAAGAATAGTTATCCTATGTGATAAAAAATTATGTTATGAGAAAGGATATGAATGATATTTTCATTCTCAATTATTCAACGGAACAACATTTATTTCATTCATATCTCACTAATCTTAATTCCTATCCTCCAACCGAACAAAGCCTAAGTTTTTATACTTTAACTATAAAAAAATTCCATTATATTTTAGGTTATCCTATAAAAAGTATTTTAGGTTATAGAGGTAAGTTGCGACTGAATTTTATTTGAGTCACAATTATATTGGATCATGCATTATTCAAATTTAATTAATTTTTTCAAATATTTATAGGAGACATGCATAATCCTTATTTTAAAAAGAAATGAGATTAAGACCGAATTTTTGTTCGGTTAAATTTACCCAAAAACATAAGAACCGATGAAAAATTGATCGCAGTTTAAAAATAAGAGCTATGTCAAGGTTTCGAAAGGTTTTTCAAAAGAAATTCTAATTATTATATGTTTTCTATGTTAATAAATCATAAGTATTGCAATTAATTAATATTTTCCATACAAATATTCTTAAATCGTTTCAAAATTAAAGTAATATCACATCATGCATTCAGATCTGATCACAAGTACTATGGTATATATGACGTCTCGTTACGATAAAATAGTAATATACAACATCAAAAATATGCGGCTGCATGCAATTTATTGAAATATCGAACTCATAAACAGGTAATTTTATATATACACTCTTTGCATGGACATGGTGATAGAAGTTGATCACCTACCGATCTATATACATATACGTATTATTTCTTTCCCGACTAAAAATGAGTCAACCTAGAATTGTACGTCCCTTTCGTCCTAACCCAAAGCCCATTATATACTCTCCACAAAATCCAACCAACCAAGATTAGTGACCTCCACAATTATTTCGTATAAAGCAGCTTTCACACAAATTCAAAAGTTTACATTTTAAAACTTTCACAAAGTGAGGGCTTAACACAAATTTTAGGTTATACGTATGGAAATTTATTTTTATCAAGGTTGTTTTTATAGTAAAATATTTTAATTCCATAATCAATAAAACAATATTTTAATTCCATAATCTTTTAGACGTTTAAATTTCTAGTCCGGTCACACCCTTAAACTTTATTTTTTATTTTTTTTTGAAAACGAAGAATCGTATTATTGATAAATAATATCCGATAATACATGAGAAAGATAATAAAAATTTATCATCTAACCGAAAAATATGCTTAACCAATCCATGGGTCGAACCACCCATGATAAATAAATTCCCCTAGAAGTTTAGATAATAAAAAACTTTTATATCCGACAAAACGGGTCTCGTTAAAACCCCATAAAAGTAAAATCTATGGGGAAAAAACCTTAAAGGAAAAAAAGAGTTCCCTAAAACGATCATAAAAAATAATATACATAGTGACTCCTAACACAAAAATCGGAAATTTTTGAAGTTTTTTGAGTCGCCAATGCTAAAAAACTAGTCACGTCTTGTTGCTTCCGCCATTAAATCCAAGTTCTCATCTTCATTCACCTTTTCTTTACTCTTCTTCCCATCCAAATGAGTATCAAAATCTTGCTTCTATTCATCTTCCAACTACACGCAATAACACATCGAATTAAATCTGAAAAATTAAAAACAAACCAATAAAAACAAATAAGTCGATGAACGTGTAACAAAATATATAGTATAAAACTGTAGCGTAAAACTTTCAATTCATAATAAAAGCCATCTAATATGACACAGAATTATCATAAACGACGACCATCACATATATGGTCTAAACGCCTTGAAAAATGGTCATGCCCCGTATAGGTACAAAAAGTCATCACATATGACACTAAAATCGTTCAAAAATTCAGATATGAAAGAAGTGAAAACAGATATACATGATATGAATCAAATCCGAACGAAACGAAAATAGATTTGAAGATTTAGAAGGTTAAAATTTTCAGATTTGAAAAGAGAATATATGTATTATATAATGAATTGTGATTTAAACTAAAATATTGATATAGAAAGAAAGAGTGTAATTAAAATTAGGGTTTAAAGTAAAGAATGGGGGAAAAGGGAGAGGTCTTACAAGCTCTCAATTTTATTTTAACCCCTAAACTTTATTAGTGTAGTAAAATATTAGTTTTTCAAATTTGTTCTTATGTATTTTCTTTATACAGAATCGATCAAACCTTATCATAAATAAAGCTGTTGAATTCTATTCTGCTTAGATATTGTTTTTTATTTGTAAAACTAGAATTCAAAAACTAAGTTATCCTCTATTAATAAAAAATTGACAAAATATTAAAAATAAATTTATGGAATAAATCTAGAAATTATTGAAAATATATATAATAATGTGTAATATGTGTGTACTTCAAATGCTTATGACTACGTAATTGTATTCCCCGCACTCGTGCAATTTTTTTTGTAAGATTGCAACGATAAATACGAAATTATGGTGTGTTTTCCTTTTGGTTAAGAGAGTGCTCGTGGTCTTGCTAGTTGTTTCGATGAGGACTTTGAGGAGTACATGTATAGTTCCATGTGCCAACATTGAATTCGTAATACTATGATTCTAGACTTCTACGGGGACAGTTTATATACACATGACACATACAAAACCAGTGGCGCATAATTGTTGCACATGATCAGGCTACATGGCATAAGAAAAACGCGTACCAAAAATGTTCTCAAATTGTCATATGTGTAATTGATAATTTTTCTATAATAAATATAAGACTCTGCATGTATATATATGTCACGAATTAAAATAAGTCATATGTCATATTACATCATTTAGGAAAAAAAATGGGATAATTTTTGGGTATGTAACATTGCTCCATGCCATAATTTTAATTCACTTTTAGATTTGTTAAGGTTTCATAGTTTATATGGACTTGTCAAACGGATAATTCGGATATGGACTTGTCCGTATCCGAATCCGAATTCGAAAATACGTATCCGTATTAGAATCCGAAATTTTTTAAAGGTTAATATCTAAATCCGGATCCGAGGGATACTATCCGGATACGGATAATATCCGGATCTGAATCCGATTTTTAATTAGTTTTTTTAATTTATATTAGAAATTCAAAAAAATTGCAAAATAAATAGTAAAAATTTAATCTAATTTTTTTAAATTGAGTTAAGAGTAAAAGGGATTTAAGCCTATTTTATTTTTATTTTTAAATAATTTTTATTTATCTTTTCAATCTAGTTTTGTTATTTTTATAATATTAAACTCAAATGATATTTTTATATATGTCTATAATATTTTCACAATTATATAAAATTTGTATAAATATATTATTTAATGAATATACATACACACACTACAAAACTAATAGAATAAATTTTATATTATATTATATATATTATTTAAATATCATATATATTTACTTTTGGATTCAGATTTTTTCGGATACGAATATGCCTATATCCTTATTCGTATCCGAAATTGTCGAATTCAGATACGGATAATATCCGTTTTGTCTCAAATACGGATAATATCCGCTTTATCTCAACTACGGATGCAAATATTCCAGACGGATATCGGATTTTTAGGATTTTTTTTGACAGCTCTACCTTATAATATCTCCGAGGGTATTAGCTAAACTAATTAGCTATAATGATATAAAATAAAAAATATCTATAATTTGATAAACCTGTAAAGGGTTATGTTCAAATCATATTAGCTATAAAATAGTTATATTCAAAATAATCTTAATTTATGGTAACGAGATAGTAAAAAAAATTGGAGAAATTTGAGGGACATGGATGTATTTGGAGGATAGCTAGAAATTTGATAAATATAGAAGATAAATAGTTAACCGTTCTTCTCCCTTTCAATAACAAATATTTTAAACTAATACAGGTAAGAGAAACTCATGGTTGGAGGCGCTGTTACTACTTTAAAGGGTTAAAAAATGTATCCAATATACGCTACCAATATATATACTCGTCGGTACTTCAATGCTTCCTGCATGCATATAAATTCATACGTATATATATGTGTATATTTAATTTCAGTTTTTAATATTTTGATTTTAATAATATATAATGCGCATATACATACATATATATATATATATATATATATATATATATATAATATCATGAATGAGCAGCGGAATTAAATATATAAAATTAACCAGATAGAGGTAGCTAGGTCTATTGTTGACTTGAGCATATATGTCTACATATATATAACAGCTCATATTTCGCCTATTTATATATCTAAAAGATAAGCTCACGAGTGCATGATGAAGCGTGGAGATTACATGTATCTCCTTATCCTGCAAAATTAATATTCATTAAGATGGGAGATGATGTTCCTATTAAGACATTGCAATTGTCAAGCTAGCTACGAACCTTCATAATGTCCCAGCAAAGAGACAAGATAATACATATAGGAAACAAACTTTAGAATATCATTAAATTATTACTTTGATTCTGTGTATATAATGCAGTACTCTCCAATAATGAATTCCAAATTTTAACGTCTTAGAGAGAAATAAAAACAAAATTGCATCTAAACAAAGAACATTTTAATGTTTACTCATTTGTTTTCATTATGGCATCATGTGCGTATCCAAAAACTTAGAACCCTAATTGATTAGCTGATTGTGAAGGATAAATTAGATTTAATTAAGTTTATAGTAGTAATTTTAACAACAAGAAATATGTTTATATCATGCTTTATACAACATAATATTCTCTTTATTATTTAATACGATATTATTATATTTAGAATAATCTCATTCCAAAAAAGTTTGCCGAATTATTAGTTCAAAAAACCAAGTAAATGACTTACAACTTAATTGAGGCACGTTGATGGTAAAAAAAACATTTTGGTGAAAATGTATTGTTCACTACAAGAAAACATGGTAATTTGTGATGAAATTAATACAAATCTTCCGTCGCAATTAGTTTAATTTATAACCGATATATTCGGTCACAAATGCCTCGTCATAAATTCACTATTTCGTCACAAATTTACATTTTGTCACAAATTTAATGGGACCCCACTTTATTTGAATTTGACTATATTTCTTTCCATGATCGCCAAATCATCCAACGATATTGTTGTTGAGCATATTGCTTTGAAATAACTAAAAAGTTTGCAAAGTGCATCATGCACATCACTCGGTAAAATGTCACCAAAAGCATAAGGTAATAACTTTTGCATAAATATGTGACAATCATGAGACTTCATGCCACTTAACTTTTTCTTTTCCACCTTACTACATCTTGCAATATTTGAAGCACAACCGTCTGGCAACCTTAGTTGAGTAATCCATGTATAAACTTGAACCTGCTGCTCTCGAGAAAGAGTGTACGACGCCCGTGGTTTTGAATTTCCACGCATCCATAACTCTTCTCTAATTCCAAATGCTTTCAAATCCGCCCTTGCATTATTGGTATCCTTGGATTTTTTACTATCCATCACAGTATGAAAGAAATTATCAAATACATTCTTTTCAGTGTGCATGACGTCAATTCAATGACGTAGGCGCAGTGAGTACCAATACTGGAGCTCAAAAAAGATAGAAAAATGTGTCCAATTATGAGTTACCCCAAATCCATCAGCCCTAGACTTTGCATATTGTTTCCCGGGCCTTGGAGAAGCTATTCTTACACATTTATTATGAACTTCCCACCCTGTATGTTGTTGATGAGTCCGTCTTGGTCTTCTAAAATTTTTTATCGTGCCCCAAAAACTGCACTTTCGACTGTGTGGAAGTTGTGAAGCCCTAACATCCCCATGCAAACTGGATAAGCTAACTTGCCTTTCGTTGACCACCCATTTAACATTGCTAGAGCCGGAAAGTCATTAATTATCCACAGTAGGGTTTCCTTCAATATAAAATTAGTCTCTGTAAAAGCATCATAAGTTTGTACACCAATACTCCACAATTGCCTCAACTCGTCAATAAGTGGTCTCAAATAGACATTGATATCTCTCGTGGGGCTTTTCTCTCCAGGTATGAGCAGTGTCATGAACATGTACGCATTCTCCATACACATAGAAGGTGGAAGATTGTACACAACCACAATAACAGGCCAGACTGAGTAAACCCTCGAGGATTTGTTGTTGTATGGGGAGAATCCATCAGTAGCAAGTCCAAGCCTAACATTGTGAATTTCTTGTGAAAAACTGGATAATTAATGTCAAATTATTTCCACTCTTTCCCATTTAATGGATGTGTCATAATCCCATCAACTTGTTCTTTTGTCTTGTATCACCTCATACTCTCAGCAGTGCGAGATGACATAAATAACCGTTGTAGCCTCGACTTGAGTGGAAAGTATCTCAGAATCTTCCTAGGAATCAATCTTTTACTACCCTCTTTCGCCACTTTATATCGGCTTGCACCATAAATATTGCACTCTTATCTATCACTATCATCGCCTTAGAACAACATGCAATCATTCTCACAAGCATGAATTTTCTCATATGCCAAGTTCAAATCCTTAAGCATCTTCTTGATCTCATTATAATTCGATGGTAGTTTGTGATCTTCAGGCAACACATCACTAATAAAATCAAGAAATTCATTGAATCCCCTTTCACTACATCCGTGAGTACTCTTAAAGTGCAACAATTTACTAACGAATGATAATTTTGTGTGATTTGTATTTCTGGGATATAATGGCACTCCTGCATCAATTTTCAAACCAGCAAGTTTAGAGGATTCGTGGTTTGCCTCTGAACCATAAATTTCATCATCATCATTCTTCCACTCATTATAAGCTCCCGCATCCCTTAACATCTCATATCGATCAAACACATCATCATGATCATCTACTGCATTTCTCGAGCTACTAGCATATGGCTCTCTACCACCTTCCCCGTGCAAATCCCAAAATGTGTAGTTTTGACAAAATTCATGTGTCAAGATATCAAATTTCACTTCATCAAAACTTTTAAAAGTACCATTACGACAATGACAACAAGGACATCTGATTTTTTCATCATTTTCCACGCAATGACCTTTGGCAAAATTAATAAATTCATCTACATCATTCAAAAACTCTCTAGTATAATTAAATGTGTCTAGTTAACAACGTTGGTTGATCCAACTACGATCGAAAGACATCTGCAATTATATATATAACACATACATATCAATGACAAATATATATACATACAAACTACATGATATACATTTAAAAAATTTAAAAAACAAAGTAGGATAATGAAAGAAAATGCATAATGTACAAATAAATAGGGAATGATACTCACATTTATTCATAGAATGAAGTATAATGGCCCCCTTGACATTTTTTGAGGTATACTAGATTAAAAAAATGGTGAAAAGATGAAGGGGGAAGGTTGGGGACGAAATGAAAATATTGTTGGGATAAGTGCATAATTCAGCCACTTTGCGACGGAGTTTTGATATTTCCGTCACAAATTACAATACAATATTATTATTTCACTGCTGATCATTAATATTGCAGTTGGTCGAAAATTGATTACACGTAGGTGAAACTTGTGACAGAATATATGTCATAAGTTCTAGTTTATGATAGAATTGTATAATATCTGTCACAAAGTATTTTATTTGTGACAGACTACTCCGTCATAAAGTACTTTATGATGAATTTGTTAAAATTATCATCGCAAGTTTAGAGCACGGGAAAATAAATCTCAAAACTAATATTGTGAAGGGAAATATATTATTAAAATATTCATCTTATGACGGAATGAAGTTGTCATAAAGAATATTGCGACGAATATCGTTTGTCGCAACTTACATTGTGACGGATTCTTTAGTTCCCGTCGTTTATTAACTTTGTGACCGATTTTTACTTAATATCAGTCACAAATGCCCCTTCTTCTTGTAGTGGTTGCAAAATGCATTTGAGGCATTTATACTCTTCTTAACAACTTCAATTCATTATAAATATTTTAAAATGAGTGGCACTCAGTGATGATCTCCGAGACTCAAAGTTTTTAAATATATACATAAATTTATTAATATTTAAGTATATATACCAAAAAGTTCATTTTTATTTATTAATATTTAAGTATTACATAATTATAACAAATATTTATCCATTATATTATTCATAAATGTAGTAGAGTAATTAATTGTAACTCTCTTTAGTTGAGTACGATGGAAAATCATCTGTCTCGTTTAATTTCAATTCAACAAAAAGGTGGATAAAATTGCATAAATAATTAAATTGATGGAAATGATTAAATGTAATGGATATTTATTAATTTTAAGAGAAGATGTTTTATAAACATAAATATTTTTAAAAGTATTTACAGCATCACTTAAATCCCTTCACAATTTATCAATTAATTTAATAAAATTAGTTATTATATAAAAAGTTAATTAATTTATTATTTTTATATAATAATTACAAATTAAAATAAATGAGCCATCAATTTTTGATGAAGTGATTAATATATCGATGAACTTCAATTTTAATAAAGATTTCATCAATTCGTTGATTTATTTAATAAATTAATTTTTTCTTTCTCGATAGTATTCACTGAGCTTACGAGAGGTAAATAAACTAACCAACTAATTAAATATGTTATTTTTAAAAAGGATATACGTACCCTTGTTATGTATTCAATCCTATTCATATTCCTCTCGTTTTTACATTTTGTATGCATACCATAAAAACAGAACAAGTTGCAGTAATATGAACTATTTGAACCCAGTAGAAGACAACCATGTTATTGTGATCATTGTGGGCTGTATATTTGCGCGTACAATAGTTTACTTCTGCACTGTATTATTCACATTTTTTTATTAATGTTTAAATGTAGACACAAAGTAGATATATATTCTCGAATTATACTTATGCAAATGAATTAAAAAACTCAGTACCAATCATAAGAATGGATGAGATTTTTGTGGTTATTTTAATCGATTCTTCCCTAAGGTATAAAAATGTTCTAGAGTTGGTAGAATTGTGAGTTCTGGTGAGAAAAAGCAAAGATGCCCTCGAGATTAAATATAAACACGTTTAAAAACAATGATAATTATTAAAAAGACAAATGATAGAATTAATAATTCATTCTTGTCAGAAAAGACAAGAGAATGTATACTGTATTACTGTACATAACATCTTGCTTTCATTAATTTAATACAGTTTTACTATAATTACAATACTTAATTAATGATGGTCATTACTCATTTCCAAGAACATCTTGCCTCTTTCAAATCATTTGGCTGATTTCGTGTTTGGAATCTCAACAAAGACTTTGTTTAAATATAAACTTTGAAGTCTATTTTCGTTTTTGAATGCATGAACCACATTGTATGAGCTTCTTAACCAAAAGTAAATAATTTATTTAAATTTAAAAAATTATGAGTTGCCCATACTCAATCTATTAATAATACTAACCTTAACATCAAATTTATGCTCTATACTCTATAAGTTTCGATTGAAACGTATCGAATTTCGGTGTACAAAATTTCGTATCAATATATAAATTAAAAGAATATCGATTGTATATGTATTGAGACTTGAGTCTTACCTTGTTTAGTGGGTTCAGAAAAGTGATTATGCTATAATAACTTTAGCAAGACTATTTATCTAACAAGATCGCTCACTAACCTGCTATGACATGTTTAATTCATATGAATTAAAGTATATATGATTATGAATTTGTTATAGTTTAAGATCGCATTAAATCAGCTTTTTAAATACCAGGTGTTACGAGCACGGTTGGATAGCGCAAGTGGTTGAGAGCTTATCCTCTGTCTTCCTAGATTCTGGGTTCGATCCTAGTTCACCTCGTAAAAGAGATTTAGCCCCTCTTTGGCTCTCCTTATAACCCTCTTTATAAGTCAGAAATTATATACAATTTCTCACTTATAAATTACTTATAAAATAAAGCAAACGGTAATTATTCGAAAATTCCTGTATTTTATACCACAAATAATTTATGTCAATATAACCCACCACTGCTGTCAACCGCATTACTTTTAGTAAAACCTTTTTTAAGCAGCAAGCAAGATAATTTCATTCACATTCGAACAAAATAAATTATGAATAAAGCTATACGAGCATTCTTCATGAGCAGAATAACAGAGATATTCAATCAAATATGTACATGCATAAATTACAAGAAACAAGCTCCATAATCCATCAATTTAAAATCGATCACGTTGATTTGATAAAAATGATTCACAATTCCGATTGATATATACATGTACAGTTAAAAATAAATTATTATTAATTACCAAAATGTAAAATTTATAAAACAAATAGTATACAAATATTAAATGAAAATTTTTATATAACAGATTATGAACATAGTATAAAATCGATAATATATTATAAATAGAAGTTTTTATATAACAGTGTATCGTGGGTGGTGACGTGACTATAGGCGAACAATGTATGCATCTAAACCCCCAATACTTAAGGGCCTCAAATTAAAAAATTTATATAGAGTGTATATAGATTAGGTCCCGAAAATTAATTTTGTTTAAGATTCTGTGAATTTCACTCGGGACGACCCTGATGATATGAAATCCGATAGTCCGTTATATAAAAAATAATGATGGTAGTTTTATGATATGGGTTCTATCTCCATTAAGGTAGTCCTATCGTAATTTCTCACAAACAATGGTTATAAAACAAGCAAATCGTATTAAATTTTAGAACCCCTTTTGAAAGGTGACCTTTCTTCCTTTCAGCTCTCCTATTAATTTGATTCCCTACCAGCCTGCCATTTCATTTTCTAAACTCTCCTTATCATAAATTTCTCTCTCTCACTTTCTTAGCTGCATAGAAGCCTCCCCTTCTCCTATTGCTGACATTTCAGTTCCTATAGCTAATATTCTTTAGATACAACTTTTGTAAATCTTCTTTCTTTTTTCTTTTTCTATTCTTTGCCAGCATTACAGATTGTTGCACTTCACATGGGGAGGCATTCTTGTTGTTACAAGCAAAAGCTTAGAAAAGGCCTTTGGTCTCCTGAAGAAGATGAGAAACTTGTCAAGCATATATCAAAGTATGGTCATGGTTGTTGGAGTTCTGTCCCTAAATTAGCTGGTACTTGATTATTACTCTGTTGATTTTTGTAAATACTAATGCAGTCTTTTTTCAAATGCAAAAATGTTTCTTAATTATCGAAAATTCGCAGGACTTCAGAGGTGTGGGAAGAGTTGCAGGTTAAGGTGGATCAATTACTTGAGGCCTGATCTTAAAAGAGGGACAGTTTCGCAACAAGAAGAAAGTTTGATCATTGAGTTACATGCAGTTCTTGGCAACAAGTAATCATCAATTTAGAACCATTTCTATACCTATACTATGTACATGTATTGGTTTAGTCTAATGTTTGATAAATTTAAATTGTAATGACAGATGGTCACAGATTGCAGCTCAATTGCCTGGAAGAACAGATAATGAGATCAAGAACTTGTGGAACTCCTCAATCAAGAAAAAACTAAGGCAAAGAGGCATTGATCCCAATACTCACAAGCCACTCTCTGAAATTGAGAATGAAGAAAAAGCTTCAGCCAGCAATACCAAAACCATTGACAAAGCATCAGAAGAATCTTATGAGCTAAACTTTGTTGAACCCGAGAATTCGAACCAAGAAATGTCAATGGAGAACCCAAAACCTCAACCTCAAATGACTGCAACAAAACAATTATATTCACAGCTCATTGACAACTCATGTAACGCGATTACAACCCCACCATCGACACATGAGTTTTTCTTGAACAGGTTTATTGCTAACCATGAATCTTCCACCATAAAGCCTAATTCAGATTTATCAAGACTTTTCTCATTCCAACAGTTGCAAAACTATAAGCATAATTCTGATGTAGCCTTGTCGGTGGATTCGTCTACTAGTAATTTTTTCTTCAATCAAGCTTCAAAGTCTTCTGAAATGATCTCAGACTTCAATTCTATAACACCACCCATTCATTTATCGTCGATTTCTAACACTTATAAACTTCCTCTTGATGATGACATCAACAATAATTCGACAATGGGGACGTTCCATAATCTCCGTGGAGTTGAGAATTGGGATGCAAATACACTAGCTAACAGTGGAAGTAGCAACAATGAAAGCAGTACTGTAAATAACAATACGATTGCATATTTTGATCACAACAACAACAATGGTTTCTGTTGGAGTGGTGCAACTGGAAAAATGGAGAAAGATCATCATCAAAGTCATCGTGTTCAATCTTTCGGAGTCGAAAACGATGAAATGAAATGGAATGATTATCTCCAGACTCCATTTTTACTAAGTACAGACATTCAAAACCATGCTTCTTCTCAGGACATGTACAATGAAACTAAGCCAGAAACACAATTCTTATCACCTCCATGGCATCATCATCATCAAAACCAGCATCAAGAGACTGCGACGGCAGACGTATATTCGAAGAATTTCCAGAGACTTTCTGCAGCCACCTTTGGACACTTTTCTTAGAGCTTGTAATTCAAATTTGGGAATGGAATGCTTCAAATTCAACAGGTGTGTGTGTGTGTGAGATATATTTTCAGTTGGAGAACTATATCATGATCTCTTTTTCTCCTCTTCTATTATTCTGTATATAAGCCTGCTACAGAATTCATCAGCTTATCAATATATAATTAGTTGCTAAAAAAATATTTTTTATCGCTGATCATCTAGCTATAAGGTGTATATTAATGTAACTGTGGGTAAATTTTCAGAATAATTAGTATTAATATGGTTTTTATTCATTAAAATTGTGTTTTCTTGAGTTGTTATAGATCCACAAGTATTGTAATGTGATGAATGGTAATCAGTCAAAAAGGTGTTGTACTTTTGGTGTTCTTTTTTCACATTGGCTCTCAGCTTTTATAATATACACACACATTAATTAATAATATTTTTATTTTTTTTATTCGAGATAGTGACAATCTGTAGCAGATAAATGTAAATGCAATATTAATTGATATGCAAGTCTTTCTGTGTTCTTGGAATTCTTATATATTTTTTCATAGCCTTGCCCATCTCTTTCAGCAATGGACCTCGCCAAATTATAAGTAGATATGAAAAGCACAATTTCAAATACAATATTCATGGAACCATTTTTTTTCTTAAATGGGTGTCTATCAGTGTCTGCTACAGATTGAGATACTTTTCACTTTCTGCATTATTTTTGTTACCTAGTTTCCCTTCATCTCAGGCTTCCATGGTTTATATATTATCTCAACATATCATCACACACACAACACACACATAAGATTAGAAATTCGTGTATGCATGTTAGATTGTGGTAAACTATGTCGGCGATGGGAGATCTGATACTATGTTAAGTTACTGGTTCTTCTGTTATAATACCGACTTACGATGTCGGTCGGAAAATGCCATGTGTGTATGGAACTCAGTTATAAAAGTTAATAATAATAATTTACGATTATTTATCAAAACGGAAGAAAATTAAGACTTTGAAACTAAATGGCAAGCAAAAAAATTAGAGATGAAGTGAATGAGAAGGCAAAAATTTGCTGTATAAGTGATCTGGACACTGCAAGGATAGTCCTTTATGGGCCTACAAACTACTACTATTTCAGGGATGAACAGAGAAAATGGGGTCCTTTGTGATAAAGATATTTTGATAGTGATACTTTAATCATAAAAGAAAAGGAAATTTTGATGGTTTCTTGATATATAAGAGATGGTCCTGATGGGAAAATTCTGCAGATTAAATCTTCCTCTTTAGGTGAGTTTATTAACAACAAGCAATGTCTAAACCTATCAAATTTTTATTCTTTTTTATTTTGTTGCGAAATTCCTTATGGAGTTCAAATTTTCCTATAAAAAGTCATCGTATTTAATTATACTCTCTTTAGTAATCTCTGGTTTATTTAGCTTACATAGTGCTAGCTGAGACATAGATGCAAGAAGCAGTTTCATATTTTAATGATCTAGTTTATGATCAGTTTTCCACAATTTGAAATATTAATATACTAAATATTGATATTGACATGCATGAGAATTCAAAAGTTTCGGGTAGCCTTCCTATCATGTTAAGTTATCAATTCAACTTAAAACAGTTAAAAAAAGATTTTATGTGGATCTTATAATATTATATTTTAACATATTCTACTTAACTTAATTATGGAGATTCAGATTCACGGATTCACCCATTCAAATGAGAAAAATGTTAATGATATATTATTCATTTAGTAAGTTCTATTAAACAGCAGATGAGATGACGTACTACTAAGATGTACTAAAAGTCTAGAAATATTTAATTGTATTAATTAAGAACTTTGTTGTTCTCGACGAATGCGATCGAGAATTAAATTCATGACAAAAATTTCTCTCCACACAGCATATAATTATAAATAACCATGGTGATCCCTTTAGACTAATTTATAACTATATATGATGAAAAGAATAATAACATAATTATATATATGCTAATCGATCAAATCCCTGTACATATAACTCGAAAAATGAATGTAAACATGCATAGTTCATTAGCCATTCGACAGATCGATAATGTCCTTTCACAATTATCATCATCTTCGAACATAAAAGCTTGCCCAAGCACTGTTGATTTAAGTTTTGACTGATTAGGGTCCCCCTATATATTATACTTTTCGTGCACTTGTAATAAGCATGAATACAAACACTCTTTATGATTTCCGACAAATTTTTACGTGAATATGGAAAACAAAGGAAATCTCATTATGAATATTAAGAGCACAAATGAAGTATGTATACAGTGATATAAAAATAACTAGGTACATTTATATTATATATAATTTGAATCTTTGACAAACGATTATTCCAGTCTTAAAAGTAACAATCGGTTGTCAGAAAACGGGAACGGAGTACATACATGGTGTACACACCAAGAAGCTTGTTTGGGTGCCATGAATCCACCACATGAACGTTTTTATGGGCGTAGGGTACATAGTTACAGGCACATACGTGTGCTCCCACGTGCAAACTGATGAGAAAAAGAAGAGTTTTAATGAAATAATTTCAGAAATAGAATAAGTTTTAAGACCTTCTATCCTACCAAGTATACGTATGTACATATCTATATATAATTTTGCTGCCTCTCTGTGGATGCATGTGAATTGAATTATTGAGTCTTTTTTAAATCAGGCCCTACTATCTTACATGCAAGGCACAAAATATATAATAATAATAATAATAATAATATATTCATTTATAATGATTGGTCAGAATTTTTGTATTATTAGTAGAATTAATTGAGTTTCAAATGATTTTTACCGCAGGTTTTTGGTGTTTTTTGTCCGAGTATATATAGATTTCAAATGATGGTAGAATCATGTATTTATGGTTTAAGTCACAAGTGAACAGTTGTACGACGAAAAGTATATTGAGTTTGAGCATCACTAGCTAGATGGGCAAGGTTAAACTTATGTGGTTTGTATTTACGAAAAAATCGTTACTTCAAATTTAAATTAGAAAATGTGTCGAGTGCTTACAATTTGAAATTACGAGACAGAGACAGTAAATTTTTTGTACCCTTAACATGATTATATGTATGTTTCACCTTATTTTGAAGAAATATATATGTATCTATTTTCAAAAAGTACATATTTACATAATATATTTTTTTATGTGCTTAAAATATATAATCTATTGGCTTGCTACAATTAAAGAACTTAATAAATTACACTGCAATTGGTTATTAGGAGCAAACATAAACATGAATTAGGTTTTAATCCGCAATGCATGCAATTAATAATTTGCTAATTATACGAAACAGAAGCCAACTTTTCATAAGATCTTAGTTCATGCACATGGTGATCCTACAAACACCACTAACCTGTAATGATCTTATAAATAAAATGTATTAAGATTACAGTAAAGTAATAAATTAAGGTTTCTGATCAGGCTTAATTTCACAAGACATTTTACTTGCGAAGTAATTTAAGGGGTTTTTTTTTGTTGAGAACTTTGCCATATATAATAATTTTACACCCAAAGAAGCGCTTATATATTTGTATATGATATAGGAACAATTCTCAACTGTGTTATAACTTGTATAAAATCATAGATGGAGCGCGATTGATTGTAGCTTATTCTCTTTCGATTTAGGTTCTGAGTTTGACTCACTCTAGATTTATAAGAACATATATTCATTTATAAAATTATAAGCCTATTATTATTCGAGAAAATATAAAACCATCAATGCATGAAATATTATTTGATTATAGTTTTGGTAAATGCATGCGTTATGTGTTGTTATAAATTAGTAAATTACTATGTTCCTATTTAGGACATTAGTGCTCTTGGAGAAGATGATAGGAGGTGGAACATTGCATACAAAGTTTCTCAAGATTTAAATAAATATTTATTTCATATTTTTATAAATTGAATTTAATGGAAGGAAAAAGGTCCGTGAAGAAGGTAATCCTTAGGTGGGATGAATCATACTCCCTCTCGTCCATAATAATAGTTTTTTGAACATATTCATATATTAAATAATAAATATAAATTTTTATAACAAATAAAAATCTAGAATGTAAATTTTTTTTTGATATAAAAATTAATATTAATTATAACTATGTGTTTTTCACTTCTAAACATGTGTGTCAGAAAATCAAAAAGCTATTATTTGAGACCGGAGGGAGTAGTAATTTGTTCCACTGAGTGAATATTGCATATGAAGTTTCTCACAAATTTGAACAGAATCTTTATTAAAATAAAAACTATTAATATTTAATTTCAAAATCAATTATTCAAAAGAGCATCAAAAATTATTAATGATTGACATATCAAGAAACTACTAGTTTTAATTAATTAATATAATAATGAGTTAGAAGTACTTGAAACCAGACAAGATCATGAATGAATAGCAAAATTTTGCATCATCTTATTTCAATAATAAATGGAGATTTAGAGCCGCCTAAATAGACTGCAAATTACAAAATATTAAAAATGTCGGAGAATGAGGCTCCACAAGAACTGCCCACAAAAAAAAGGCTCCACAGGAATTATTCATCCGTACAATAATTTACCGAATTGTTTGAGATAAAATGTTTCATTTTCATTTCCGAAGAAAAAAAATTAAGTACTCACGTGATACTTTATCATAACATGATACTGATCTAGCAAAAGATAATTTGAGATAAAATGCAATGATACTGATCTAGTAGGATGGATTTATACCCAAAATTTTGAGAAGATTGCTCTTCGAGAATATCATACAATTGCAGCCTTAGTTACATCGAAAATTTTGTGAAGTTTTCGAATTTTGAATCGAGAAAACCATAAATTTGCAGCATAAGTCTAGTAGGACAGTTCACATCGAAAATTGTGTGAAGTTTTCGATTCAAGTAAACCATTACATTGCACTACTGCAGGCCTGCAGGGTGAAACATGAATATTAATCGATTATAACCTATAATTAGAAAAATTGCTAATAAGCCATTAGTAACAAAACTATAGATAGTACTGCCTCCCTAGGTATGATTGTATGACTTGATTAATGATATTTGCAACTTAAATGACGCAGAGGCATTTTCACTATTGTAACATATAGATTCTCAGCATTTCACCTGCTTAATTTCGTCAGATAAGAGTTTGGCCAGGTTTGTGCAAGGGTATGAAAAGGGTATGAACAATCAATAGCCCTGCAGCCTTCTCGATCAATTACCAATCTCCAACTGTTAGCGTGATCCCTGTATATCCACAACATTTTGAGAATGAATCAGTTAATGGTAACTGGTTAAAGTAAATTATCTCAAAGACTAATGACAGTGTTTAATGTTGTGTTTGGTTGGAGAGATTGGAATGGAATGAGTAAAAAGAAAAGAAAATAATTGAGGTAGAATGAGAGATTTGAAAAAAGATTAGTGAATGCAAAATTTCTATGATGAGAATTGGCAAAAAAATGGATAAGAAGGAGAGTGGAGCATTCCATCACAAAATGAAGGGTTTGTGTTTTAGTCTAGTTTAATAGGAATGAAAAAAAGAATGAAATTTTTGAAAATTCACCCAATATTAGTTCAAATCTCATTCCATTCCATTCCATTCCAATCTCCGCAGCCACAACATGCGTTATCGCTTACTATGTTTTGTTGTACAAGGCATGACCAATATCAACATATGCAGATTATCTCAATGTGAGGAATAATTCGTCACTGAGACTTACTTCTTGTCATTGAGGGAAGAATTAACAACCACGTATCCTGTCTCTAAGATTGGCAATGAGCAAAAAAAATGAGTTCATAACTGAACCATTCTTACAAGATCTTGAGAAGCCTTGCGCACAATATGTTCCCTAATCCGCTTAGAAGAATAAGCAATATGCGTTTATCACAGTTATACCAGTGCCACACTCCGTTACTATGTAATGTGCTTTTTTTTTGTTAATTATGTAGAGTGCTTTGAATACAAAATTTAAATCATGGTGAACACTCTGCAGAAATTGGATTTGTGGTGCTAAAAAATGTGCATAATTTGCTTTGTAAGCAGTCCAATAATTGTGCGGATCAGCTGACAGAGGAGCTGGGATGAATGTGTATGGACTAAATTTATAAAACAAGGTATGTGCAAATGCTTAATCTCTGCAGGTCCCTTCTCCACTCGGCTGCCCAGAAGCTTTAGTGTAATACTTGTAAAAAAATTATTTCGGGATAAGCACGTGAGAGGTACAGCAGTAAAAATAAAATAGATTGTTTGATGTCACTTTTCAATCCAAAATTTATATCACCTTCTCTTAATGATAAGAAAATCTCAAATGCAAAATTGATGATATTTTAGAATATATGATATTTTAGCTAGAAACATTCTATAATATGATATATGCAACCAACACCCTGACATCCTTTAGGTGGCTCAGATTCAAACACCGATGTCATATTCTCATGTTAAAATTAAACTCTCAATTAAAAATCAAAATCCCCTTCAAGTTTGTTCTGTATGACATTTTCATCCTTTAGTGGCTTGTTGGTATCTCAATTCCACTGCAGGCAGGACACAAGCATCCCCAATCATGTGGGATAACCCCATCACTATGTGTACTGGTTATTTCTCGTTTTCGTGAGATTTAGAATATACAGGTTCGACACTCCACAATAGTACTCATAAAACACTGCTCAGGGTCAAGAGTGGCTATGTAAACCTGATATTTGGTAGCCAAGGCTGTATCACCAATACCACATAAGAGAATATTGATAAAATAACAATAGCACTAGGAATTCAGAGGATAATAAGAGGTGCACAGTTTAAAGTCAGCAGAGAATATCTAGAACCGTAAAGTTCCCCTTGTCATAACCAGGGCTACTAAAGCATAAAGACCGCCTTTCCTGCAACTGTAGCTTCATAGAACAGGAAAAACTATATTCAAGAAAAATAAAATTAAATAACTCAGATGCTGTAGCTAAACAAGGCAATAAGACCATAATTTTTTTTTGTTTTTGCTAAATTAAAATAATACAGATTCACAAGACTCCTCTGCATCTTCCCCTGCAGAAAATACCACAGCTCCTAGGCAAAGGTGCTCAGAGAAGGAATAAGATGTCAGAGGGTACTGCGTTCAGACCATGTTCTCGTCACGTTATGGACTTAGAATCATAAAAATCAGCTCTATTAATACTGCTTATGAACTGTTTCTTTGTTACTATGGTTTTATGGCCTGTTGGCGGAACTTCCTTGGTGGCTATGCCACAATCCTCTTGATGGCATTGCTTAAGGTTTGTCCAATAACAGAGGCCTTGAGTTTCCATCCCAACAATAAGAGTTGGAGATGATTAAAGTTAAGTGAAAAAGGTAAAACTTAACACCTCTTGATGTAGCCGCATCTCTCTTTACTCCCTTCACAGGAAGCCACATTGACCGTACTATATATGCAAGTAAATCAACATCATGGTATGTTTGGGAACTTGGATTTTTTTTGAAATTTTGGATTTCATCAAATGACATGTTTGGATAATTATCAAAATAATTTGAATTTGGATAGCATTAGAATTCCAAGGCATTCAAATATAAGTATAAATTTAGGAATTTAAACGGGCAACTCAATTAATGTCGTTTGAAATGAATTACATTTTCTCAAACACAATCTTATGGCATTGTGTGCATTACTCTCTCCGTTTGAGAAGATGTTTGTTTACCATAATCCCATGTATCAGATATAATAGAGTAAAAAAATCTTTGATTTATATTCAAGTCTTAAATGTATTGTCATTTAATTAGAGATTAGTTGTAAACTAACTACATACTTTAGCAGGTGGGGGAGCTTAAAGTCAGCTGAGAGGATAGAAAAGAAGTCCTAATGCATTAGGTACAGTATAAACTACTTGTTAAAAGACTAGAGTTGGTGGACCAACATGAAACTTTTACAACTACTATTTTGTTATTTATGTTCTAGATAATATGCATGACCTGCTGCAATTTCGATTTCCCTAATCAATTTTTGACTCCCTCTAGCTCTATATATAGATTGTCATAAAACATTGCTCATTTCATACATCCTCTTTATTCTTTAATACCAAAAAAATTGAGGTCTTCACTTTCCGACATGGCCTTAGCTGCTGTTTGTCTTGTTGTTAGCTTGCTAGCAGTTCCTACAGCACATGCTGTGGATCATATCGTCGGAGGCAGCCCTGGTTGGAATCAAGGGGTACAGTATACTACCTGGGCTTCCAGTCAAAAATTTGCAGTAGGCGACAATCTCAGTAAGTTAACACTTGTGTAATGCAGAGTGCGAATATGTTAAACAATTGTCCACTTCGAGTTGCATGCCCATATTAGTATTTTTCCCTGCTTTAGATGTCCGGAATATTTACAAAATAGTGTACTTAATTTTAATGAGTACAGTTTATACAAGATCACTGTAACGTCGTCATTGTCTATACAATCTAGTAAATGTTTTGGAATCACTGGCATTATCTTGTTTTTTTTACGAAAAACATATTACTATTTAGATATTCTGAAGCACAGTATTCAATTACGGATCCTCCCACAGTGTGGATGAAGTAAGTCAATCCGACTACGATTCTTGAACATCTGGGAATGCACTAAATACATATACAGGAGGCCAAAACACTGTCCCGTTAAAAAAGCCAGGTCCAATGTATTTCCTATGTCCATCATTTGGTCACTGTGGTGGTGGCATGAAATTAAGCATCACGGTGGCAGCTTCCTCCACGCCCACCACCCCTGCTACGCCACCTACCACCCCCGGATCACCATCAACTCCAAAAGACTCACCTAGTGGTGCAATTGGTGACTCTGCTTACATGAACAAGTTGGTGCTAGGAGTTTCTATTGTTTTTGTATGTCTTACAGGGTTCATGGGCTAGGCAAGAGGCAGTGCTGTAATTTAATTTCTTTGTGTAACATTGTATTTGTGTTGTGTCAATATCATTGTAATTTTAAATTTTACTTTTTCAAATAATGACATATTTTTCATTTTTCAATCTTTCAATTCCAGACCAAAGTCTATTATCCCTATCACATATAATTTTAAATATTTAGTTACATTAGTTATAATTTCACAACCGTAAAATATCTATAAATTAATAATCTTGGGATCGGCAAATTTTATTAATTTATCAAATATCTCATTTAACTTTTCAACGGTAAAATTTAATTAACTCTGATCGAAAATTAAAAATATATATTTATAATTGTTAAAATCGGAACAGTAGATTTTAAAAAAATATATATAAATTTTTTAATAATATATATTTTTAATTTTTTAATTATATAATACATGTAATATTTGGTTGAAGTTTAAAAATTTTGATCATCGAAAAATAAAATTATATAATTGAAATTAAAAATTTGTATTAAAAATATTAATTTATTTCGAGATTTTAGTGCACAGTGAAAGTATAAACTTCATATAACAAAACAATAACAATAACATCAACACAACCTCCCGTAAAGAACAAGCACAACTCTGTATCTCACACAAACAAACCGAAGATTTAGTGGAAAGAATGGCGGCGATGGGAGGAGGAGTTGAAAAAGAAGAAGAGGAGGAGTTTTACTTGAGATACTACGTGGGTCATAAAGGAAAGTTTGGTCATGAGTTCTTGGAATTTGAGTTTAGACCTGATGGTAAACTCAGATATGCTAACAATTCTAATTACAAGAATGATACTATGATTCGTAAAGAGCTCTTTCTTACCCCTTCTGTTCTTAAAGAGTGTCGCCGTATCATCTCCCAAAGTGAGGTACATTTTTTCTGTATGCCCCTGTTTCTTGATTTTTAGGGTTTTCGTGTTGTGCGTTTGCTTTTTTTTATTATGTTTTTAGTTTTTGTTCTCGGATTAGTAATTTATAAGTTGAAAAATGTACGCTTATGCGAACTTAATAATATATTTTCCGGCTTATAAGTTACTTATCAGATAAATCAAACATGGTTGGTTGGTTGGTTCGGTTCGTTAGTGGAATTATTTTAGGTTTAATCTTATCAATATTAAGTGTTAGATACTTGAGATAGTTATGTGCGTGTGCGCCTTAATCTTCACATTGCTGTGTCTTATAAAATGGGGATGTATTGCCTGAAAAAGTATAAAGCAAAGGAATGTACCTGGTATATCTTCCCTTGGGGTAAAGGGCCTGCGGCATAGTGCAACCCATGATCTCTCGTTAAAGAGAGATAGACCTTGGGATGTATTTCCTGAAAAAGTGATGTATAAATAATTGGATAAGTGTTTGGGAAATGGTACGGTGAATGTTATATACTCCGTGTAGTTGTGTGTGTGCACCTTTATTTTTCTAAGGGCTAGTTTGACATTGTTGTGCCTAAAAGAATGGGAAAGTTTGGCTTGAAAACTATGTTAATTGTTTGGTTAATTTGTGCTAAAAAATAAATTGTAGGTATAAGGTTGAAAAATGGTTAACTTCTAGGGGTTTTTAAAATTAAGTTTAAGGTTATGGTTAATTTTGCCCCAAATATTAATCTCACCTTTTCACACTAGCTGTCAAGCTTTCCTTGAAATCATAGTGGAGAGTTTTACAATTGCTGCTTTTAAGGTGTACGAACTGGGAACTAAATGTCAACCGGGCTCTAAATAGATTTGATATTTTACCAACGTTTTTTTATTTTTTAAAGTGAGCCTGTCAAGTTGGCAAATTGGTTTGTGAGTACAGACTAATAAGCGCAAACTGCAATGCGGGAGGAGATGATAATTTTTGTTCGAAGAGCTTAATTTAGGATATATTGAACCTACCGGTAAACGTTTAAGGCACCCATTGGAAGTTAAACTTGATTACATTTCATGAACAGATGAACAGAAAGTTTATGTTCTTTTTGGATTTGCAATATTCTTATATTGTTTGTATTTTCGTGTATGGTCATGCATTGATTTTCTATTATAAAGATCATGATAATGGGTATTGATGTTGAGCTTTTTAGTTACTTTTAGCTTGCAAGATTGTGTTTTGGATTGGATTTTTACAATTCTACCGTACCTGTGATATTTGTCTAGATCATGAAGGAAGATGATAGCAGTTGGCCAGAACCTGACCGTGTTGGTAGGCAAGAGCTTGAAATTGTTATGGGGAATGAGCATATCTCCTTTACTACATCAAAGATTGGGTCGCTTATGGATGTTCAGACCAGTAAGGATCCTGAAGGGCTCCGTATTTTCTATTATCTTGTCCAGGTCTGTTTTACACCTAATCTTCACTTGTTAACTTGTTTATTTTTTGTATATTGTAGCACACCAGCATTATGTCAATACTTCCATTTGCAATATGTTCACCTCTTCCAATTTTCTTTCTTTTAGTATATCATAGATCTTTTAGTTTGATGCGAAGAGATCATCAATTAAGTTTCTCTTGAGTAGCTATATACATGTCTCTAAGTATCATCGCTGTCCAGCAACTTGACACTTGTCTGAATATCAACACATAAATTATGTGCTGCCTTTTTTTTAATAAGTAATTCTATGCTGTCATTTAGTAGCTCTGATATAAGTTTTGGTAGGTTAGAAAAGAATTAGTTTCCCTTTTTCTGTCATAAATTACTAAAGTCTACTCCCTTGACAATTTGTACCTCCTTCACAATGAATTATCTCGACGAATATTTTTTTAATCTATGTAACAGCATCAAATTCGTTTAGTATGTGGATTTGTAGTATCTTGGATGTCAATGTTGTACTACCCTAAAACATAGCTTTAACAATGGCTGTTGTGCGTTACCTGTGTATAATGTGTAAAATCTTGGTATTGAGATTACTTGTTTCAATGTTTTGCTTACTATCAATAATATTGTTTGTACCTCTTTACCATCCATACAGTTTAAATAAAAATTGGTTTTCATGTGTAAATAAGTTTATACTCCGGCAAGTTTGTATAATAAGGGATTTGGCTATAGTTCTAAACTTTAAAGCATTATATGGCCTGAATACCTGATCTGTTTCTTTAATTTACTTGTGTGCTTGTATATTTTAAGGTTATAGCTCTAGACTTGAATTGATAGTTTTGAAAATCATAACAAGTTATAATGTGCTTAGATGATAATATAAAAGAAATTAAAAACATGATACATGGTTAATATGATTCATCTGCTGCTTCATATAGTATTATTGCTCATGCTTATTCTTGATGGTCGATCTTGTTGCAGGATTTGAAATGTTTTGTATTCTCACTCATTTCGCTACACTTCAAAATCAAGCCCATATAAAATCAAAGTGCTGACTACTCATGACATTTATATAGAGAGCTTGTTGAGCGAGGGAAGGCAGGCGCAGCAGTCTGCTTTACCATTTTTAATCTTTTTTATTGGTCTTTCCCCGTCATCCCTTTGTCGTGTTAATGTTCATTTGTATTTTTTACTAGAAATCAGATATTATGCAGTCGAACGGGTTTGAATTTGAACACTTATTTTTTTCAGTATTGTTTTTTATATGACAAACTTATCCACCTATCTAGCTCTATTCACGGGGTTACCCAACACTTGAGGTTTTGGTACATGGTAAGTTACTTGCAATGGCTGTACCGATTTACCTGAAGGCGGGTGCTGCTGTTTTATCATGTTTGTTTTTCACTTCGTGAATGCACTCCATTGGATAGTGACTGACTTCGGTTAAGTATCTACACCTACTGTTGTAGTAAATAATGGATGGCCAATGAAACAATGGTAGTTTCAGACAGGTGAGGTCCCTCGTTTATGCAGGTAGGACTTGTTTGATTTCTAGCTATTCGTTTTGATATCTAACAATAATTTTTTCCAGCTGTTAAGCACACCGACTACGAACTTCATGAAGTACATGAAATTAGGAAGACAAAGATAACATGTTTTCCCGCATTTAAAATGAGATAATGACTAATCTTATTTTGAAAGAAAATTTCAGTAACATCATAGAGAACTAGTATGTACTAATGTACCGGTGTTTCAAATATTGAATTATCACGCGTGTAGTTAAATTTTCCAAATAATAATATGAAATTAATATACATATATATGTGTTCACGAATTATTATATATTATGTCAAATCATTTGTACCATATATCATGTTGCATCATTTAGGAAAAACCGACGAGCGGAGCTCAACATCAAATATTGGGACAGGAAAATTGAAGAGTCTCGATGTGATTCTCTCAAGGAAAATGATTAAAATACCATATATTGAATATTGTAGTACCAAAATATTTAAGAAATTGCCGTTTTTTAGCATGTAAAATGGTAATGCATTTATATGAGCAAGATATTTAGAGATCGTTAAAGTTTAAATTTCATCAAAAATATATTATTTTTTTTTGACTAATTTGGCTTATAGCCTTACAAATGAGTATCTATTCTAAAGAAATTCTCGGGGTGAGCACCGTGCTCTCATCAAAAATATATTAAAATATTATATCTTAATTGTTAGTTTTTGAAAAATAATATTAATAAAAAAGGAGAGTTTAAATTGTATTAATAATATATTAAAATTTTAAAAATATTATTAATCCTATATATATTGATAAATATAAAGAACTCTTTATCAGGAGTAATTTTTAAAACACCTCTCTCTCTCTCCCCTCTCTCTCCTCTCTCTCTCTCGTTTCTGTGTATACATATATATAGGGAGAGAAGTTAGTTACAAGCCTCCAATGGCTACGCAGATCTCGAAACCCTACCATTAACATCTTTCTTTCTAATTGATTCTGCAATCGATATTTACATACATATACATATATATTCGAGAGAAGCATTTTGATTTTGTACTGGTTTTGATTCCGGTTTTTTCGATTTGAGAGATATTTTTTGTTCAAGGTGATGTTTATGAGAGTGTAGATATGGATGATCGAGGAGGCTCGTTTGTCGCTGTTCGGAGGATTTCGCAAGGTTTCGATCGCGGTAATAACTGTAATTCTTCTTTTTCTCCTCATTTTCATATATATGATTGTATAAAATGATGTATGTTTATGTTTATGATGTTTTCGAGATTATATTGTTTTGATGTTAGGAGTTGTTGATATTTTTACAAGTTTAATTCCGTAATCTCGAGCTCAAGTGTTATGGATTCGTGCCTATGTTTATTGATATTTGTGGTGCGAGCTGGTTACTTGCTAATTGTGCTTGATTCTTTTTATGTCACGAGGATTACGATGAAAGGAATGATTTAATCAGGTAATACGTCATGTACATAATACAAGATGGATTTGGAAGTTTTCTGTTTGAATTTACTAATATTAAGTTGCTTACGTGCAAAATAGGCTCATGAATTAATTGAACTTTCTTTATATACAATGTTAGGGCATACAATTGTTCTTTTGAAAGCATTGTATATGCGATCTATCTTAAATGTTTCTAATAAATATGTGTTTAATAAGGTAGCTTTGTTTAGAGTTTGTTTGTTGGATAAGCAGGTTTTGAGTTGTAAGGGTGTAGAGCTTAATATAATATATCTGTATGGTTATTTATATAATATTACTCTATTTGACTTATACAACGTGGTAAAAGTAGAAAGCTGTACATTGTTGTGGTTGGTTTTTCCTCCTTTTTCTTCATCTTATCTTCGGCTACGAAATTCTAATAACTACAGTACCAGATGAGAGTTGAAGTTAATGATAACATGTAACATCATCGCACACAGCCTTTGGAGAAGAGCCAATATAGGCTATTGTCAGATCTCATATATATGTGTTTCCACGTTTATGTTCATATATATTTTTATATAGTGATGCATGTAAACTGAAAGATATGAAAAGTCGACAAATTTTTAAAATCTTACAAAATTATGGAAGGAAAACGAGAGAGAGAGAGAGACCGGGGGGTAGTTATTGAGTGAGTTAGGTGGAGGTCTCTTGCCGAGAGAGTCAATTCCTGAGATATTATCGACTAATGGTTGAATAAAATTACAGATAGTCTTTCATAATTAGACTGTGCTGCAGCACTCTTCAGCACTCCTGATATTTTCTTCATATCTAAATGAATGCTGCAGCATTTATACATTAGAAAGCTTAATATGTGAGATATATATAATCATTTTGTACTTGGTCTAAATCTTGACGGGTTCAGAGTTTCTGCGGTTGGTTAGTCAGATTTGAAGATACGGTGTAGAAAATATATGCATGGATCGTGTCTTCATTATTATTTTAATGGATTTATGTAGTGGACTCGATCGAGATAAGTTTTTGCTGTATTGTTTTCTGTACTCGCTTCCTTCAGTTTTCCTGTAAGATCTTAATCTAGCACCTGATACCCTGGGGCATACACTCTGCATCAGAACCAGTTATAGTTAGTAGCCATTCGTTTCATGCCAAGTGTTGTAACATATGAGAGACCATAAACTATATGATGTTTTGGCTTCCTTGGATCTTATTCTAATTTTGTCTTTTAAATTTCATCCACGATTTTCTTATATAAGAGTTGCTACATTGTCACTGGATCAAGTGTATGTATCACACGCCACCAGTAACTGCATTGATATATCTCTAGCTGTAGATTAGTAAAGTAATTTGACGTTGTTTTGCTATCCAGGTGAAGTTGGGGCAGGGTCAGCAGCGTGGCTTGGTAAAGGCCTATCATGTGTTTGTGCTCAGGGAAGTGACACCGATGCTCGCCCATCATTCGATTTGTCTTCTGCCCAGGTTTATATTTTTTCATGTAATTTTGTTGAAATTTCTGTCTGACCTTGTAATTGTATGAGATCTTTCACGGAGTTGCTTTATGAGAAGCTTATCGACTCCATTAGATCTGTTATTTTAAATTCTTGTCTGTAATAAGTTATCACAGTGTTTCGTGAAGGACAGAAAGTTCCTTTTTATTAGTCATCATTTGTTCTCATTCCATAATTGTTAGTTTTAAGTTACAGGCATATTATGTCGCTCAAAAAGATTAGATAATTATGTAATCTTGTAGGTTAATTTTTTATGCCTGTTTATAGTTACTGTTGTTACTTCAAGGTTCAAACTGTAAATGCTAGATTTGCACCTAACGGTGATATGTTGAACATTACATAAAGGCTTGAGAACCATTATTTGAATGTTCAACTGGCACGAGATTTTCCATCCATATTATTTTTCAGAGTGTTTGCAGCTTTTTGTTAGGGTTGAAATGTTATTGCTATTGGAATTGCTATAGAAGTATTACTTTTGTCTACTTTAATATTGAATTAACTTATATAATTCGGTTGTTATTATATTTGTATACTTTAATATTGAAGTAACTTATGTAATTTGTTATTAGTAAGATATTTACCTTTAGTTCAAGAGTATGTCTTATACTCTTATTTGGCAGGATGTATACTATTTAATGTAAATATTCCTTTTATCGTGTAACATTGTGATTTAAACTTTTCAGAGAGTATATGGGTTGGTAGTCTCTCTAATAGGATCTATCCCAAAAATAATCTTAGCATTCAACATTTCGATTCCAATCTATTTCAGGCCCAATAAATAGAAAAACCTTACTTCTGGAGTGTATGTTATGCTGGCAATGGATTTATGTAGCCAAACTCAACTAGTTTGGTGATTAAGGCTTCATTAATCAATTAAAGCATCTCCAACTACACTAGTCAAATTGCCAGCTAAAACAATATAGTATGGCCGCTAGGTAAAGCGTTTTTAAAATAACATCGTGTACATAAATTTTATATGAAGACAACTGGTGTTTGGCGGAGAAAATCATTTCCTTCATAAACTATCTATTTTATAAACTCCCTGAGGTGTTTTTGACTTTGCAATGCTGACAGGAACATTGCTTACAAAGACTACAATGCCGTATAGATGTTTCTTATGATAGTTCTCTCCCTGAACATAAGGTATTATATATTTGATCAATCGATTAGTAACCTGCAATTTAATATTAAATTGATATGCATATTCTAATTTTATATTATGTGTGTCATGAATTTAAACTTTAAGTGATGTTCGATTAGTATTATCTAATATATGCTCTGTCGTGGTAGGAAACTTTAATGGCATTGTGGACTGCTGCCTTTCCAGAAGAACATCTACGAGATCTAATATCTGAGCAGTGGAAGGAGATGGGATGGCAAGGAAAAGATCCATCCACAGACTTTAGGTTTGATGTTCTGTCTTATTATTTCTTACGTTTTCCTATCCTCCCTCTACTTCATTTTGATCTAACCAATGGGTTTTCTGATAGGGGCGGAGGTTATATATCACTGGAGAACTTGTTGTACTTTGCTAGGAATTTTCCGGTATGCCAACTTTTACTAATCTCTTTAAGTTTCTCTCTCTATATCTGTATGATTTTTTTCTTCTTCCATGTCCTTTTCATGCCCTTACAGGGGAAAAACATGAATAAATTTGGGTTACTCTGTATTATAAAAAAGGAAACATTAGATTGTGCTTTATGGTGACTGTACTAAGCATTATATGTGATAAAATATGGAGCGTTGATTTATATATGTTAAGGGGATAGTCTTACTAAGTGATTACCTAGTGAGACGCTTTTACAAAGGTGGTGATATCATTCTTGGATGATGATTACCTAGAGAGACACTTTTACAAAGGTGGTGATATCATTCTTGGATGACCCAAAGACTAGAACATTGGTAAGAAATGCTCCTTTTAGAGATGACCTGGGGGAAGTAGAAACCTACTCTGTAAGGTAGTGGTTTAATTTCTAAGGTGATGTTCTGCAATGTGTTCTGACACTGATAATAAAGAATGCAGTACTTTGCATTCAGTTAAATTGTCATGATCATACCATAAAACAGCAAAATAGTAGCAATTTTTCTTCTCTATATCAACATTCTTGGTAATATTTGTGCTAAAATGCTAAATGTAGTAAATGATATTTCAATAATGGCAATCTTGTGTCATCTCAGAAATCTAGCTTACGATGTACTGCATCTTCCCAATTTATGTGAGCAACTTCGTTTTTTTCCACGCACTTAAAGGCATTGGAAAGCGTAGTTAGCAATAATTTATATTTGTATCTTTTGTATTGGAATGTATAAAAAGATAAACTTCTGATTTTTGTACAAAACAAAAAAAAACATGAATACATATTTTTTTGTATAAAAATTTGATTTTGAATTTTTATACAAAAGAAAAAATACAAAAGCACTATGTACCGGTACCTCGCTAATACGCCTTGTGCGTGATAAAAATTGAAAAATAACTGGATTACATAGTTTAGGATAAGGGAATACTAATTAAGCAATTGAAGAAGCCTGCCAGGCTAAATGAATGGAAGATTCTTTATTCTGGTTTTCATTTCCTTCCAGTTTTTGTTTCACGTACATAAACTAGAATATAACATATTAATAACCGTATAATTTTGGTATCGGAATCATTCACTGTAGTCCATATAGATTTGTCAAACACCCTGTAAGTGTTTGTCTTTCTCATGGTTTTTTCATGTAAAGTATTAAAGTCTTGATATTGGTCCTTTTCTTTTTTTAATTACCCCCACAAAGTTGTGGACCACTCTCCCATTCCAAATATATCCATGCAGGAGAAAAATTTGACAGCTAACTCGGGCAAACCCTTTCTATACTGATGCAACATAACTTTTAAATCTGTTCAATATGGAAGAAGATACATATTTAAGTCATCTACATTTTATTAATAGGTTTAAATTCAATAAAGATTGACTCTGTAGATTGAAGATCAGAGATAGTTGTAAGGCTGGAAGCCTAGATGTACTTGTTCGGTATCTTATGTTCTATAAGTTGGTTTTCTTAATCTACATTACTCGGGTTTTTTTTAATTTATATCATTTTATTTTTTTATACTTCCCCTGCCCTTATTTTAAACGTCTAAACATCTTTCTATAGTTCGCAGTACTAATAAATTTTCCAGTGAACCCTTAAATTTCTGGTATAATTAAAATGTCATAGATACTTGTAAATTAGAAAATGACAATCTAAATGTGTCGTATTTATTGCTATCACGTTCTCAGTAAAGGAAGAATTCTTTGTGTGATGTGGATTTGAACATACATTAATTAAATAGTTGGTTTCTGAGGAAATAGAAAGCGCGAGAAATATATCGATAAAATTGAAGCCTAGAAATTTGTGATTTATAGTCAATGTAGTTAACCGCTTTAATATTAAAAGAATGCAAGTCTTAGAAAGGGCAAACTAGACCTAAAAAAGTTCTAAATAGATTAGTAAAATTAGGCTGTGCATTTTTAGATGCGCACTATTTATAATAAAAAAAGGCCAAACATCCATTAGTCAAAATCAGTTATCATTATGCAAACCTGAAGGTTTAACGTCCTTTAGATTGTTGTTTTAATAGTTGTATATAATCTTAGGTCATCTCATCAGTTGAAATGGTACTACTATAACGTTTGTACTGTTTACCGTCAACTATTGAATATTTTTGTGACTACTGTCATTTATATTAAGGGTCCTGGTCCCTGACAATCGCATGTCAGGGACCAGTTATATAACAATCTAGTTTACTTCCGTTGGATCAAACAAGGAACGGCCAGGATTTAATGTTTTTTTATCCCTTTCCACGGTTCAAAAGCGCGGAAAGGCTAGCTGTCCGCAGTTCAAAAGCGCGGAAAGGAAAATGACACGGTTAAGTCCAAAACGACATTCATCTTAAATGTGTTAAATGCATCTTTAGAAGTGTAACGTTTTTATTTAACTGTTGCCCGTCCAAAGATTTACAAGATTAATATCGAATTCATAATATTTTCTTTGTTGTATAACTGGCGATCGTAGTATTGTAAGCACCAGATTCTTTTCTTGGTCTCTTTTTATTATTTCTTGCTTCTTTTTTAGGCTATTTTTAGTATTTTGAAGTAGCTCCCATTCACCCCAGTGTTGATATCTAAGAGTCAATTCTTCACTGCAGAAATCATTTCAGGTCCTTCTCCGGAAGCAGGAAGGTGATAGGGCCTTGTGGGAATATCCATTTGCTGTAGCTGGTGTCAACATTACATGCATGCTTATTCAGATACTTGATCTTGAAGCAGGTTTGTAATGGTCATACCCATTTCTTTATCTCCGATTGGAGGAGAATTTATCTTTTTTCCTATTATTATTTCAAATAAATGGCTCATAGGATCCGTTTCCATCAACTTTAGTTATATTTTAAATTAGCTTGGACCACTTAACTTCAAGCAACTCTTCCTTTTCTGCTAAACATGCAGAAACCATAGAATGAGTCTCTTCTGCAATTTGTTATATTCACAAAATCATAAGTTGGATTTTGAACAAGCAAAAGTGTGAAAAGACCAGTTGCTTGCTGAATAATCTACTTTCACCAGTATGCCATTGGTGAAACTTTAAGCAACTCTTCCTTTCCTGTAAAGTGGACTGTTACGTTGGTAAAAGTCTAGAGCGAAACGAATGATGTTTTTTTTATATTGTTTTCATACTTTACTTTTGCACACCGGAAGTGTCTAGAAGCTTGACTGTTTCAGTTGTTTGTGCTGTATACAATGTATTTATATTGTTTGTGTGACACACACATTCTAGCATTCTTTAGATTAAAAAAAGAAGTAAATTGCAGTCTACATCCCCTAGCTTTGGCCCGAATGCAATTTTGGTATATTTAGTTTCACAAACATACCCAAATTATAAATAACAGGTTAAATCACAACCCTTTTAAAATTTCTCTCAAAATACAATGTTATTTTGACAAATTTATAGGCAAATATGGTATAAAACTATTGCAACGATTAATAATAATATATAATACTGTATTTTTGCAAAATTGATAATTGGGCCTTCAATTAAGCAAAGTTGGTGACATGTGTAACATATAATATATATAATAATTACAATAGTTTTATACCATTTTACATTTTTTACCCCCAAACCTATTTAAACCAATATTTTGACCAAAAAACATGTAAGGGATTGTGTTTTGACCTGTTTTTTAAAACTGGGGGATGTGAAGTGCAATTTGTGAAATACAAAACTTCATTCGGACTAAAGTCAGGGGATGCAAACTTCAATTCACTCTAAAAAGAATACTGACGATCTTCAATTTGGGTCTGAACAATGGTGCTAATGTACATGTTTCCTATAACATTTGGTTATCGATCTTTCAAGTAATAATGACTAAACTATATAAGTTGGGTGACCTTTGTTGTTAGTTTTCATATGGCCAGGCAATATATATTCTAAGTTGGACTGAGATTCTCCGGAATGTTGTTATAAAGTTATAATTGTGGAGTTTGATGCACTGATCGTATTAGATAACTGTGCAGTTAAACCCCGGACATATGTGGGAGCTACCTTTCTAAAGTTTCTTTCAGGTAATGCTTGAACAGTTAAAAAAAAAACCCTTGTTATTGCACCTCTTTGTGTGAACAAAATTTTTACCTCTTGCAGTTGAATCTGATTTGCATAGGTAAATTTGGGTTTGAAATTGAGCACTTTGACATTGGTTTTAGATTTCAAGGAGATCATCTTGCAAGCTTGTCTACTTCATTTAATTGTATTTTTACTTCGATGTTTATAAAATCTTATGCCTATGTTCTTTTTATGTATTTCTGTTCTAATTTGAAGTGTACACCTTACTTCTGTCAGAAAATGAGTCCGCGTTTGATCTTCTATATTGCATCACCTTCAAGCTGATGGACCATCTGTGGCTTGGCATGCGTGCTTCGTACATGGACTTCAATGTAGGTTTCTCGGGTCAGAGATGCTTAATGTGACAAGTGGAGTACCACACACACACACACATATATATATATATATATATTCAATCCGTGTATGTGTGCATCGTTGTTGAAATACAGCGATTGGTTTGAAATTAATTTTCTTTGTCTTGTATCCGAGTAAATGGGTCATGTTAATGAATTAAACCTGTTACCTATTTGACTGGCCAGCTCAGAGAGAGAGTTCGAGATTTTTGATTTGATCCTCTGATCACAGTGTGTTAGATATAATGGTTATACCTATGTAGAGACTAAAAGGAGATGTGGGTAAATCTTCCTGGGTAGCAATGTTCAGTTAAGAGTAGGATTCAGTGGTTGTGAGAAGTTAAATGTTTCAAGGAAATATATGATCTAGATGTGAGTAATCAATTCAAGTAGGTATGGGAGGACAGTACAGATCATAATGTGGATAAGCAAGCAATTTGAGATACATGACATATATTTATTGTAACTTTTGTACATGACAGAGGTTCCTCTTTGGAATTCCTTCTAAAAAAATGACCACTTTTGCGTGTTTTATTATATGGTATAGTGCCAGTGTCATAAACGAGTTGCTCCGTATCTTTTAATAAGTTGTTTATAAAGGTTCTTATGAAAAGTGTGTTTCTTTACCGTCTCGGTAAATGGTGACTTCTCATTTGCTTTGTGAACTGGCATGTCAATGAAACAATGTTTCTGCAACTGAATATTTGTGCAATCCTTTTGCACCACCGAGTAATTGTACAAGTAAAGCTTTCCTTAAATGTGCTTACGGCACATCATTTGTATTGCAGGCGGTGATGAAAGCAACTCGACGAAGGCTGGAAGCGGAGCTTTTGCAAGATAATATTACTAGGCTCGAGGATTTGCCTTCATATTCTCTTCTCAGTCGATGATATTGTAGTCCGCGACAGTACAGTCCAAAAGTGTACTGATAAGCAGGCCTCACTCCCACTATACACTATATTACCTCTATAAGAAAAGAGCTTCGCCTGAATTCTGCCTTTTTCAGCATAAGATGGAACCTACAGAATCTCTGTTTTTGAGAATGGAATGTATAGATTATGTTTGCCACTGTTGTATTTTTCAATAGAGAAACTAACTGTGAGGCCTGTCATTATCGTGCTAATTTTTTACATTCCTGACTTTACTGTAGAAAAAATCTATATCAGATCACAGATAATCATGATTCAAGTGCCTCCCTTTATTAAATTGATTGCAAAAATCAGAAATTCAACTATAACATTACCCACTCATGGATCAACTTATTAAAATATAGATTTGTTCAGCATATGCGTCATGCATTCATGCCCAGCTACAAGCAAAATACTACCTTTTTTCGTTCCCCTACTTGGATGTACCCGTAGGTTTGATCACTGAGTTATGGATCTCGTTTTGTGAAATATTTTCAAGGTAAAATGTCAAGGTCGCTTTGGGACCCTCTGTCTTCGGGAATAAATTGCAGAATCTTGTCATCACGGAAAAGCACGCCTTGACTTGAGAGTTGAGAATCGAAAGTGGTTCATGAATGGGTTGTGCCCCGCGAGGAGCGGGCCAATTAAAAAGACAAAATCGCCGTCTGTGGGAATCGAACCCACGACCACGGGATTAAAAGTCACGCGCTCTACCAGCTGAGCTAAGACGGCCAGGTGGTATAGTTGTTAAAACATTATCTTTGTCAATATTACTACAATAATAGAAAAGTAAGATCCATACATACATACATACATACATACATACATACATACATACGTTTGTATGTGAGAAAAAACTGAATAATTTAAAAGTTTAATGATATTTTAGCTCTCAAATACACGAAATTGTTAAAGGGTTTTAAGAACTACAAAAAATTGCATTTTCAATTTAAATCACTAACATTACCAAGTTACCAGATTTTATATTTTACTTTTGTAAAGCCTGGTTGTTGGAGGAAGATCAAATTTACCGCAATTGTGTTTGCTTGTTGGGTTTTCTTATTGGTGTAAGCCTGTAATAGAACAGTATGCTGTATTGATCTCATTTTGTTGCCTAGCCTAGATTCTGCGATAGGAGGCTCAATGTAGGCGTTTGGGTGAATTTTAGGGCATACTGTGAGTCCCAACACAACTAATGAGGATGTATAAATCAGGAAACATTAGTGATGGATCAATGGTGGTGGCTGAAGTACGATGGATGTTGACAGTTGGACTGAAAACCAAACCATAACAGAAGATGTTGTCGTCTATTCAGAAATCAAACATGGCCAGCATGTCTCACCTATAGGTATTGTCTGAAGAGATTGCAATGTACGGCAATGCTATCCCTGCTCCATCCTAAGAGCAAACGAAAATATTTCTGCGCTATGCTTAGAGCAAGATAGAGAGACTCCTTTCATGAAGACACATAAAAAGCTTAATTGTTGTTAAACTGTTGAAATATATAAAATGACGATCCTTGTTTAAGAATGACAAATTGGTCCACATTGATTGTCCTGAAAGCCATGAAGAAATAGAGAGAGGCTCACTCTCTTAGATCTTTCTAACACTTGTCACGCGTGCTCTCATTATAAAAAGACTCTCATTTCAGTCAAGAAAATGAACTACAGGTCACACCAATCTGCGACGAGTACTTTTTTTATCAGTCGATAAAATTACATATAGTTCCCAACATAGTCATATTTTTAGTTGAGATTACAAATCAACGGGAATAATTGATTAAACTACTGCATGCCTACTAGTAGCATTGAATTACAAACTGGCGAATGCCAACACTTAAAAGACATGTAGATTACATAGAAGAAAACTTAGGGGTCGAGAAATAAGGAAAAAATCCTAGGGGGATTTTCATCCATAACAAAGCAAGTGTAGCAATGGATTTGGCCGGTCATATTATATAACAACCTTTATGTTTTCGCTTACCCTTTTTTGTTTGAGGAGGATGAAGCACCGCCTTGATTGCAGCATCAAATACAGCCTTCACATTCTGCAATGTACAACGAATTCTAAATTTCAGCAAGTTATGGTCAAGAAAAACTAGCTAAATACACCATTAAATTCATAATTTTGTTTTTATTTTTTACAAAATAGGTCACTAGTATTCGGATTTCGGAATCATGTAAGAAATTATGTTAGAACGCAAAAATCTGATCTCAATCCAACTTCATACTCCCTCTGTCCCAAATTAAACGTCCTAATTTTTTTCATATTTTTTTTTATGCATTTCCACGTAAATAAAAAATATACTTGTATATATTATTTTCTCACTTTTTTTGTTTTGTATTAAAGTTTGGACATCTTAATTTTATAAAAAACGAAAAAAAATGAGAAAATAGTATCTACAAGTATGTTTTTTATTTGCGTATAAATGCGGAAAAATAACTTGAAAAAAATTAGGACGTTTAATTTGGGACGGAGGGAGTATCATTTTCTAGTGACAAACAAGTCAGTTGAAACTCTAAAGATGGTTCATAAAAGAATTCAATGCTACAATACAACTAAGGCAGTTTTCCCACCTCAAGTATAGACAAGAATCTCGTAATCAAGTGAATGTATATCTTCTCTTGGTAATGGACCACCACCAAAAAAAGTATCGACAAGATGTTCGGCTCTATTCCATTTCTCATTACTAAGTTTACCGTGAAAATTAATCTTAAAGTTATTAACAAGACGAATGAGTTAAATATTTTGTTCTTTTCAAAAATTTCTTATGCCACTGGTATTTGTAATCCAGACGTAGTTCATGAATCTTTTGATGCCTCTGCACATGTGACAAACCTGCTGTGTCTTGGAGCTGCACTCTAAGTATGCCACTGCACCTATATGCTTCTTTAGTTCTTCACCCTGTAAAGCGTAGCTATCTTTTAAGACCAATTACAAAGCGTGTGTGTAAAACACTCAGTACTGGGATTGAACCACAACATATTCTCTACCAAATAAAAGCACAAGATGTCTATCAGTCTGCTTATAAAGATTATGTGTTCTCTGAAATTGCTAATTATGGTTCTCTGAATTTGAGGTCTCCCTTTTGTCATTATTTATTTCATTTAATTAGATAAGTTTCTTTCATACAAAATGTTAAAACATAACAAACATTAATCTTACTTGCAAAAATGTATTACTTTAGATAAAACTCTCAACTCTAAAATAACAAGTTGGTCACCGATAAGGATTTCAAGACAAATAATGCATATACTAAAAGCTCAGATATCTGGAATGTAAAAAGAGAAAAGTGTACAAAATAAAAACCTGATCAGTGGAAATGACAGATGCACCCGGGTAATCCAACTGAAACTGTTTATCCTCTCTCAAATCTGTTAATATTAGGTATATATATCAGACATTAAAAAGACACTAGAGGGGGTCAGCCAGAAGTATGTTTTTCTTGTTTTCATCATTTCATGTGGATTGCTGAGGTAGCTATGGCCTCACAAACACCTAGCATCTACATAAAAAAAGTGTACTATAAAGAAAAACATGTGGGAAGTTACTTTAGTGCTCCTCAAAAGATAAAGCAAAGACTTAAGCACACACTTTTTTTTATTGTTTCTCCCAAAATACTTATTTCTTTCAAGACTTAATTGGAAAGCAAAGGCATTACAGCAAGAAGAGTAAAATTGCTAACCTAGTTTGGTGCCCACGAGAACAATGGGTATTGATGGAGCATAATGCCTAAGCTCTGGGACCCACTTCAGCGACAACAAGAAGAGAACAAATTATGTAAGAAACAATGTTATATTTAGAAAGTAATTCAATATGAGTATCAGTGATCAAAATAATAGAAAATGAACAGGAAAAGAAAAAGAAAAAGGAGACCTACTTTCTTGGCAATGTTCTCAAAGCTAGGCTTGCTAATGAGAGAGAAGGCAAGGATGAAAACATCAGCTCCTCTGTAACTAAGAGGCCTTAACCTGTTATAGTCTTCTTGACCTGCAATTGAAAGCTTGATGTTAGACATAATACTGTAATTTTTTACTAGCTTTTTCTTGGAAGCAAAACTAAAACAGGATTTTTTCATTGTTTCCATTTTAAAATAGCTGGAAAATATAGTAACTGGTGCTTCGAAAAATTACTTATACAAATTATCCAGAATTGTAAAGTTTATGACAGCACCAATGTGCACACTCACTAACAAAGATTTTTAGTACACTTAGACCATCTTCCTCTGCTCCCTTGTTCATGAAATTGGCATATCTCTATGATTCGAGTAAGCTCCAAACAAAAACTCTACCAGAAGCAGTAAAAAATAATAAATATTTCCAGAAAATGTTTGTCTAGAAGACTAGAACCACCTTTCATTCATTTAAATTTCTACAGTAATTAAAAACTTTTACCAATATCTGAAACATAATTTCACTATTTTAAGTCAACTTATTAAATTGCATATAGTATGATAGCCCACAATTTTAAAGGGCGCACACAAAAAATCATAAGAACTACATTTTCACTAGAATTTGTAATTAATTCATTTTATGGCCCTCAAAATCCATTTTTTTTGCTAATTACCTTGCATCTTTTAACAATTAAAAGTCCAAATGCTTATAATAGTCTTATAGAGAAAAAAGATATACATACCCGCAGTATCCCACAGACCCAAGTTTATAGTCTTCCCATCAACAACAACATTTGCACTAAAATTATCGAAAACAGTAGGAACATAATCCTGCAAAAAAAAAAAAATCACATTAAATTAAATGTACACAAAAAAAAACCAAGCAAATAAAAACAAATACTTTTCAATACAAAACCAAATTTTTTTTTTAAATGAAAATAATTTTAGCAAGAAGATGAAAAAACCTAGTGTGTAATTACTTACAGTTGGAAAGGTGTTGCTAGTGTAAGAAATAAGAAGACAAGTCTTGCCAACAGCTCCATCCCCAACTGTAACACATTTTATAAACTTTGTTGTACTAGCAACATTACTACCCATCTCAATACAACAACACCTAGTGTGTGTGTGTGTGTGTTTTATTTGAGTTTCTTGAAAATTTGTAAAAAAAAGTTGAGAGAAAAATAATGGGTTTTACTTGGAAGAAAGAGGGTATTATAGAGATTGAGTTTCTTGGGGTGAAGAAAGTTGTGGAAATGATGATTTTCAATTTGAGCTGTCATAGCGGCAAAAGGAGGAGTCAGATAAATACATTTGTTTATATATAATTTTGTATTATTCAAAGCGCTCCTATTGTGCAAACATCGTAAAAGATTTCGAGAAAGATTTTGAGGGTTAAATATTAATAGTTTGAGACTCCTGGCACTTGTCAATAAAGTTTCAAACTCTGCAAATGTAATATTATACTATCTAAAGTTTTATACTTTGTGTACTTCCATCAAAAAAGACTGAAGCTATTAGGGTATTTGTGGAACTCTATTAAGAAAAGTGTACTTTATGTACCTACAATTTGGAATTTTATTATGGTAAGTGCTGGAAGTCTAAAACTGCAGGTACACAAAGTACACTTTTTTCAATAGAATTCCATAAATACCCTAACGGCGTTAGTATTTTTTGATGGAAGTACAAAAAGTATAAAACTTTAGATAGTGTAGTATTGTCTTTGCAGATTTTGAAACTTTATTATGGCAAGTGCTGGAAACCCCAAACTGTAGTTACACAAAGTGCACTTTTCTCATATTAAATTGGTTACCAAAGTGGTGGGGTAATATCACTTTTGTCACTAATTTCAACAGAATATTATTTAAGTCATTTAAGTTTTCATATATATCGTATTCGTAATTCTAAATACGTATTTGAAAATTGATAATAACATTTTTTTTAATTCTACACATTTATTTTGATAATATTTTTTAAATTTATGAAATCATTTTACTATTTTTTATAAATTTTATAAAAAAATCTTTTAATTTATTGTTAAAAAACAATTAAAAGGTGTAATTTGAATGATGTAGTTATTGACATTTATTATTATTATCTGGATTGTACCCCTTTTGCTCGATCTTTATTTATGTCTTGTCTATCTTTGATCTATTTTTACTGCTTCATATACTTGTTGACCATGTAGACTAGACTTCCTTTAGTTCATAGAGAAATTTTGATGACGTAGAAAATCCGGGAACCTCAATAACTTACTTATCTTTTATAGGAATCTTACACTTTACCCAATACTGAATATCTAATTTTGAATAATGAACCAAAACTTCCTCTAATATCACTTTGTAGTTTCTTCAACTTATATTATAGTAATATGTGTTTTAAAACCCTCTTTGTACTTAAACAATTTTTCTGAAGCTTCAAATTAAAACTTTAGACTTCCAGGTTCCTTCTTCCATTTACCATGTTATGAACTAATCACGTTATACTTGCAATAACTAAAGAAACAAACATAAGAAATAATTAAAGTTAAATGATAAATAAACCTGTTAAGTATAGAAAAACTCTAGAATTGGTTTTTCACTTGCTATAGGTTACCGATCCTTTTATTTACCAAGTCAAAATAACTAAGGAACTAGGTTCCTTTCTTTTTCATCATAGCGAACTAGGTTCCTTTTTTTTATTTGTTGGTCTTGGCTCCACATGATGGAAAAATAAAATGTTAAGGAACTAGGTTCATTCTTCTTCATGTGTCAGTCTTGGCTCTTCATGAAGGAAGTTCAATGCTAAAGAATTAGGCTCATTCTTCCTCATGTGTCTTTCTTCATCATTTGCCATTTTTGGCTCCATATAAAGGAAATTAAGATTCTAAGAAATTATATTCCTTCTTCTTCATGTGCTTGTCTTAGCTCTACATGAAGGAAATATAAATGCTAAGGAACTAGGTTACTTCTTCTTCATGTATCGGTCTTGGCTCCACATAAAGGAAATTCAAATTCTAAGGAACCAGGTTTCTTCTTATTGTACCTTTTGTCAAGATTTCAAAACTTTTTTCTTTTCAATACTATATGCCCAAAGAACCTTGGACTTTACTCTTTTAGATGCCCGGAAAACTTGACACTTTTTTTTTAAGTGTCGAAGGAACCTGGGGCTTTTCTTTCTAAGTGCTTAGAGAACCTAGGTTTTTGCTTTCTAAGTGTCCATGGAACTTGAGACTTTTCATACTAAGTGCCCATGAAACTTAGTTATTCTCATATTGAATGTCCAAGGAACTTGGGGCTTTTTATACTGCAAAAATTCAACTTTACTTCTTAATATTATGCACATGCACCATGGGGCTTTGCTAATACATTCGATCATTCGAGGTTAGCTAGCTTGTAGGCTTCTTATGAACCTGAAAAAATTTCAAACTGGTATATGAAACGGTTATTATGTATAAGCTTACTTAAGTACATATACCACCCTCCAATTTTTTGTCGTAATAGCTTTTTACGGGAAAGAACTTATAGGAAGCAAAATATATCATGACATTTTCATATCAAAACAATCTACTTCTAGTTGCATTAAACTTCGTGCTAAAATTGTCTTGTAGTCGTGAAAGAAAACATATAATATCCCCGAGTACATCAATCATTAATACATGAAGGATAAATACTGCGCAGTTATAACTAATAAATGACTTTATTCATTCTTAAGGGCTGAAAGAGCCTTACGTTCCTAAGGAAAAAAACCTTGAAAGAGGTCTACATATAGTACTTTTTGTGATGTTCTGCATACCATGCTTTTGGAATATGTTGCCCTTCCATATCCATCAGATAGTAGGTTCCTTCCTAGAGTGATGACTTGATCTAGTATGGTCCGTCCCAGTTTTCACCAATATCCCCATGAGCAGATGGTCTAACTTTGACTTTACTATTATATTATCTTCAAACTCTTTGTCGGTAAGCAGCTAGTTTTATTTGCGAATCACTTTTCAATTCTTCGATCATATCGAGATGCAGCTTATGATTAACCTCATTACTTTGAGGAACATAATTGCCTCTTCTCAAGGAAACTGCACCAACTTTCAAAGGAAGCATAAATTCACAACCATACGTGAGATTAACGGGGACTCACCAGTTGTAATTCTTAGCGTGTTGTTATACGACCGCATGACTTCAAGAAGCTCTTCTTGCTAGCTTCCTTTCTTTTCTTCTAGTCTTGTCTTCAACGTATACTTAATGATCTTGTTAACAACTTTTGTCTGACCATTGCTCTGTGGATAATATACTGCTGCAAATGCTTTCTGAATTCCAAATTGGTCGCATAGACCTCGAAATTCTTTGATGTTGAACTGCTTTCCATTTTCTGAAATGAGCTTCTAGAAGATTCCAAACCTGCAAACAATAACTCAAAATACAAATTTTATTAGTTCGGAAGCTGTGATCTTGGCTAATGGTTCTACCTCAGCACACTTAGTAAAGTAGTCAACAACTACAATAACGTATTTTACTCCTCCTTTTCCTTATGAAAACTCTCCAATGAGGTTGATTCCCTAAACAACGAAGGGCCAATCAATTTACTTGATCAGAGCTACAAGCCTTGTATTAAAGTTAGCAAACCTCTTATAATTGTCACATGCACGAGCAAACTTGTGAGCATCCGTCTTAAGGGTCGGCCAGTAGTAACCTTGCCTAAGCACTTTCAAAGCTAATGAGTTACCCCTCGAGTGATTTTCGAGTCTCCTTCATGGATCTCAGCTACAAGGTATTCACATTGTCTTCCAGCTATGCACTTCAATAATGGTTGATTGAAACCTCTTTTGTAAAGGGCTCCATCATATATCACATATCGAGCTTCTTGATATTTGAGCTTACGAGCATGAAACTCTTATTTGTCAAGGTAATTAAGGATATGAGTGGTCCATAATTCTGCTGGAGGATTCTCCATATTCATAATCTCTTCCTTAAAAATGCTAGGCTAGTTTTGAATCTGGAGTGGTATGACTCCTGAGAGTTTAGACTCTTTTTTGGACCCAAATTTTGCAAGTGCATCTGCGTTATAATTCAACCTCTGTGAATATGTTCTGGCTTCACTTCTCTAAACTTGGCTATCGATTCTTGCGAATACTTCAAGTATACTCAGCAAAGGAGGCCACTCAACAATTGTGTGTAAAACAGGAAGTTATCTATTACTCCCCTGTTAACAAATTTACGAGAATAATAGCTTTCACCCAAAAATATAAAACTTACAAAAAAATATAAACATAATAACTACATAATAGAAATTCATATATTAGTAAATAATTTATTTTAAAATGATTTGTAAATTATAAATAATTTTATAATTGGAAATAATTATTAAGTACTGTAGTCAAAATCATTTGACCATGTATGTTAATCTAGATTAGTATAGATAATGCAAAAATTGTATTTAATACTAAAAATAGAGAGAATATTTATTTTATTGAAACAAACAAAAATACAATTGATTACCATTAATTATTATTGCAAAGAGACAAAGTATAACTTTTAGAATGTGTTAATGAGGACAGAGTAAGAAAATCCTTTAATAAAATATGATTAATATATTACACTAATTTTTTATATATTTTTTCCATAAAAAGTTTCCAATTTAGCAAGGGCTCATTCACTATCTCATTTTATATTTACTACTAATTTTATTTCCCATTGGTGACTTAATGGGCCTTGCCCCAATACATACAACCCGAACACACCTTAAATAAAACCCGAACCGAACTGAAGCTATATTAACTAGGAGGCGTTTGGATAGTGAGGAACATAAAAATGGCGTCGTCGGCTTCATCTTCATCAGCATCATCATTAACAAGGAGTAACCAAACAACGCCTTATCCAAGTGCTTCTAAGATCTCTGATGGTCATTGCTTTCCTCAGTACACTGCTTCTCTTAAATGTATTTATTTCCCCCAATATTAGCTCTTAATTTTAATTATTTTTGTTTGTATTTTATTTTATTTATATTTGTCAAAATATGAGTTGGATTTATGTAATTTATATTTTGTGTTTGTGCATTTTCTATTTTGTAAGTTTTTGAGATTTATTATGGGTTTAAATCGTTACAATTTAGTAACTGTGGTTGGAAATGTGATTATGAAGTTGCTGAATAATGATTTGAATTGATAGAAATGTCATCATTTACTTTATGTTATTAGACCATTCTCAAAAAAATTGCGCGATTAGTTTTACCGGCCTTTGAATCATTTTTGAGGAAAAGACTAGAATGTTTCCTTCTCGGGTTTACCCTTACGCCTTTGACACTCATGTAGATTACCAACAAAGCCAGTCTGAATGTGGTAGTTAAATAATCTTGTTACATTGTTGAACATGTGGTAGTTGGTTCCATACTTTTTCACATTGTTCCTCAGTGAAGTACTGAGGTGCAACTATATAAGGGAATTCGTTTTGAGCAACTACTTAAACGGGCAGCTTACATTGGAGTAGTACCTAAATTATATCTACTGGTGGTGGGTTTTCTCTAGTTATGAGGAAGCTGAGAGCAGAATGAGGTATGCCTATAGCAGGGAACCAACTATTAACTGTTAAGGCTGAACTTATTTGTGATGTACAGCAGTGTTCTAAGGCGTCGGTCATAGTAGCAGGAGTAAAAACCATAGCTAGTCTTCTGCCCTTACTACAATTTTTAAGTTCTCTATAAGTATTGCCATTCAACACCTTTACCATGATATGAATATCCTTGGTGTATCAGGGTCAGAGATGGAAACAATGGTTCTTTAGTCGTGCCGATCTTTTTTCTTTTTCTAAGGATGTTTTTACTCTGTTACCTAATTCTTCACCTTGCACTAGCAAGTAAGCATTCTCCTCAATGATCACAGCTTCTAATTATTACATAAAAATTACCGGCATAATCTCGAGTCACAAAAGTAGCTAAGGACTGTTTGTTTGCACAGAAATTCGAAGGTCTCTAGAGAATCAAGTGAATGTGGCAAGACAAATCCCTAATGTCCCAGAGAACAGATCACTAATTGATAAATGATAATGATGAATTGTTAAGAAGCATGTTAGATGTTAGATATGCACAAGATTTAAAGAGATTTATATGTGCAAATTTAGGGATCTATAGTAGAAATAACGACAATTGAGAAAGAACAGGGTGATCTAGATTCTAGGGATTATAGAGATAATAATTATATACAGTAACTTTTATACTTCCCTGCGGCATATTAGTCTTAGCATACACCCATGTTATGTCGGTATTTATTATTTCTGCTATTGTTGAAGGTTAAAATACATCATTTTTCAAATTAAGAGGATAAGTGACTCGAGTGATATTTAGGGTTCACACTCTTTCATAATGCATGATTGGGCAAAATTGTGGTCTTTTATAAGGATTTATTTCTACAGTTATTTGTGTCTTCTTTCTTGTTTCACATTCATGATATACTTGGCAGGTTTGGAAGAATTTAGCACAAACAAGAGCAAATGCCAACAACATTTTGATGTTTACAAGGAATGCAAGAAAAAGGAGGTAAGAAACTACCTAAATGTCTGACTTTGTTTCCTTGTGCATGCCATTACATTTTTGCCTCCCAAGTAATTTTAAGTTTTCACATATATGCTATTCAAGGTGTTATAAAAGTATAAAACTAGAGATACATTTGTAAAGCACAGATTTTGGTGCGAACTTTGATACTGTATATAGGTCACCAGAAATACCTTTAATATGATAATAGTGTGCTGATTATACTCAATCGACTTTAGAAGAAGTAGTTTCATAATAGCGAAGTTCGTCATTCTGTTGTCCAAGTTAAACTGAATATCTTTATATAAAACAAGATCAAAGGAAGTGTATGTTTTTGATGGAGGGAGTAATTGTGATAATATGTCATCCCAAAGGGGCATTTTGATTGGATCATAATGTATCGAAATATAAAGAAACAGACAGAAATAGAAAGTAAAACTTTCTTTGTACTGTTTTTAATAATATCCCTGACTTGCAATTAATATTTTATCAATAAATTGCTAATTTCTGAAGTTAGATTTTACGTCTGTATTTTCAGTAGAATTTGACTATATATTGTCATCTCTTTTGTGTCCGTCTCTTGTAGAATAATTTGGTTGCTTCTATATTTGATCATGTCGATTCTCTTCAGGTGGCCATAACGCCAAACGATAATATTTTCTAGAAGAATGTCTTACTGTTATTTTGAACTTTTCGTTTCTCTTTCCTCTTTGTTTGGTGTTAAATTATAATAATGGTTTTATGTCCAAGTTACCATGGCCAGCTAAAAGTACACATTACAATACTTAAAAAAAAGGTAAAGGCACATAGGGAACACCATTGCATCAATATTAATTATATTTATCATATAAATTTATATATATACTATAAATTATCGAGTCAAGTTCAGCCTTAACGAATCGGATCGAGTTCGAGTCAATACCGAGTCGGACAGTCATAAAACTTGACTCGACAAGCTTATTAAACACTTTTTTTTTGTTCGAACTCGAGCTCGAATTCTTATCGAACTGAGTCGAGTTGAGCTTATCGAGTTTGAGTTTCTTATCGACCAACTCCGTTCATTAACAACCCTAGTCTTTTGTATCTCTATATTTTAGAAAAAGGTAGTAGTACACTATTACATGTTTCATATGTTTGTTGTTTGAATACTGATTCCTTTTTCTGGATTATAATACAGAGGGAAGCTCGACTGGAGCGTAATAGAAGTCGATCCTTGTTCTCATGAATTTGCTGGAAGAATTAACAGTCGTCAAGGAGAAGTTAAATAATAGTTGGAAGGAGTTTGTGCACCTCTTTTGTAGTAATTTCAATGCCAAATACAAGGGAAACTGGGTTTCTTTTGTTAATGTGAAACTGTATACTTGTGAAAGTGAAGAGACAAAGATGTCTGTGTTTGAGAATTTCAAATGCCTCACAGAATGCACTTTGCCTTGAAAAATGAAATAAACGTTAAAAGTAAGGCAAGATTGATCAATTTATAAAAGCTATATAATTTTTTATTATTATTATAAAATATTTGGATCATATATTAAGAATTGGGTCAAATATTAAACTAGTAACTGAATTGAGTGTCAATGTATCAATTCATTATAGTGGTAAACTAAGAGGCCGTTTGGGAGTGCTTAAAATAAGTTACTTTTGACTTAATGAAGGTGTTTTTAACTTAATGCAGAAAGTAAAGTTTTTTACTTTAAGTTGAATGAATGTGTTTGGGTAATTTTACCTAAAGTTAAATGAGGGTTTAATAATTTTGACTTTAAGTGAAATTTGACTTAAAAAAATTTAAAATTCATATTATTTAAACTTTACAAGAGTCCTGAAAGCAAAAAAAAAAAAAAAAAATCAAAAAGTCAAAAAGTCATAAGCAAAAGTACCTAAAAGGTACTTTTTACTTAATAGAACTTTTCTCCTAAAAGCTAGCTTAAAGCCGGAGTACACAAACACATCAAAAGCTCCTAAAAGCTCTTTTTTACTTAAAGCTAGGTGAGCCAAACAGGCTCTAAAACTAGTGTACCACTATAGTAATCAATAATAACATCTTAATTAACTTTTGAGAGTTGACATAACGGAAAATCTATGACTTGGGCATATAAATTTAATTTCTTTGACTGGATTATAACATTGACTGGATTACAACTTGTACTGTACAAGTGACCATTTCTCATTTTATTGGGTGTCTTTGATATGCCAAATAAGCAAAAATTGGATTTGGTACGTAGTTGATAAAATTGTTCCGATGCAAGTCCACAATTTTGACAGTACTCTGGCCTCCTTGTTATATTATAGAGAAGAGTAAATTATATGTAAAGAATAAAATATAATATAAGGACAAAATTACAGAGATGGGTTTGGCCCGACTTGGTAGGAGTCGACCGAATCTTTTTTGCGCGGGAATCGCAAGTCAGATTCATTTTACAGTTTTCAGACAGAAGTTAGGCTTGGACTTGCTCTAACACACCCATATACATATATACATTAATCATATTGCAAAAATTTGGATGTTATTATTTAAGGGAGTGTTTGACTTTTTTGATTTTCAGGAAATGAGTACTTATTTTCATAAAAACATACTTACATAACTTTCTTTAGAAATAAATACTTATATTTGAAAATAAGATAAGCAAAACGGTCCAAGCAACTTTTACCCTAGACAATTTATCAAATCTATTCTTCATAGTCTGAATTATCATCCTCAGGAACACGATCAAGTTGATCAACAACAAAGGTGGTCATTGATAAGTCTTCGCACACTGGGGCTAGACCTATGGCAACTCGTTCGTGTCGTATACTTTCGTGTCGTGTATTTTCGTATTTTGTGTACTGAATTTTAAACCCAAACACGACCCATTTGAAGTTCATGTACTTTCGTGTCGTATAATTTTCATGTCGTGTTTTCGTGTAAATATTAAATAAAAATTAATATATAAGTATATATAAAAATATTATATTTTTAAGTATATTTTTACAAATATATATTAAATATATATATTTGCATGATATTTACATATAAGATTATAAAATTATGTATAATTAAGTGAATAAATATACATATATTTATAATAAAAATTTAAATTTAAATGCAAATATATTTATTTTGTATACTTTCATGTCGTGTACCAAAGACTAAATTTAAACACGACACTAAATCTATGTCGTGTACTTTCGTGTTCGTGTATTTTCTTTTCGTGTACTCAAAATTGAAATACAAACACTAAATTTTCATGTCGTGTACTAAATTATCAGGTCTAATTGGGCTCTTCCTCTCCTGATTAGGCCCTGTTGGACAAGACGGTGGTGTAGCTCTGAGTTTTGGGCTCCTATGAAACAATGCCGATGGGGTGGTTGTTCGTGAGAATGAGAGTGGGTTTTAGAAATAAAAGGTTGTGTGTATTTAAAAGTAACCCCTAAACCCTTTTTCTTTGCTCCTTTTATCGAGCTGAGATTTAGGGTTCAAGGAATCCTAGCCCTCCAATCCTCTCTTACGGTCGGTGACTGTAACATCCCACATCGAATAGATAAAGTGTATTTGAGCCATTTATAAGGACAAGTCAATAATTAATGTATACCTAAAATTGCTAGCTTTTTATGGGCTGATCTGTGGTGGGTTGTTGGGCCTGATATGCATTCAGTTATGAGCTTGGGTTGTTATAAATGGTATCAGAGCCTTGCCCGGCCGGAAGTGCTAAGGCACTGCCCGGGTTCCGTAAGTTTGTCAATGGGCTCGACGAGGACGTCGATCCAATAAGGTGGGGTGTTTGTAACATCCCACATCGAATAAATAAAGTGTATTTGAGCCCTTTATAAGGACAATGCAATAATTAATGTATACCTAAAATTGCTAGCTTTTTATGGGCTGACCTGTGGTGGGTTGTTGGGCCTGATATGCATTCAGTTATGAGCTTGAGTTGTTATAGTGACACTTGGAGGGTTGTGATCAGCTTGTCCTTCCTTGTCTGGTCCACTTCTTAGGCCGTTGATTTCTACATGGCCACCTTGTGCGGTTGCGGGATCGGGCCCAAGTACTCGTGCTATTGAGCCTTGATTTAGTTCTTGTACTATCTATCTCTCATACACCAATTTAATATTTAAAAACACTTCATCTATACTGAGTTCACTTATATATATAAAGAAATTATAAATTATAAATGATTATTTATTAAAATTAAATAGAATACATTTTTAAATCTAAACTAAATATTCTTTCATTTGAAATAATAATTTTACATATACATATTTGCTATTATAATTTTTTGGCATATAATTTATTAAAATATAAATTTCAAAAACAATTATTGTATTATTAGCATTTTTTGAATTTGGTATTTAGAACGTATATTTTTTAATATATTCATACATTTAGATTTTCTTGAAAATTTAGACAAAACAATAATTATATTATACCTTAAAATTAAAATATTTTAAGTATTTTAATTTTTTTTGAGTATAATAAAAATATGTGTATATATTTACTTCAAGTAAATACAAATTTTTTATATAAAAAAATAATATTAGTTTGTTATAGATCGATTAAAAACAAAGTATAAATATATATGATCAGTGACATTACAAAATTAAAAAATTTATATCATTAATATTAGAGTGTCTAATGTATACTGTTTGGCTGGTCTCATCATCAAGGCATGGCTGCTCTGCTGAGTTAGGATGTTAACTTAATCAGCATTATGCCCGTGTTACACGGATTAAAATATTTATTAAAATTAATATTTTATTTATTATTTTTCATATAATAATAAAAAATTATTATTTGAATTATTTAATGTAACATTGAAAATTATTATTATCTACATGTTATTTATACTTTAAAATTTTATATTCTCAAACATTATACATGATAAACATATAACATATGTCATCATATTAGATTTTCAATTCATAACTTAAAACAATTTAATACAAAATATTAAGTTAAATGATTTCAATAAAACATATTGATGTAAAATGAGATTATGTTAATATAAATTTAAATCGAGTATAATTTTAATACAATTCTAATAATTTTATAGTAGAACAACATAAAATTATTTATTATTGAAATAAATTATAATCAAGACAAAAACTTTATATGAAATTTAATATCATGTTAATATAAGAAATAATAAAATATAAAATGAAATACTAAAACTTTATTTTTTTATTAATTTTTTTGAGCTAAAAGATATTTAAAATAAAATTATAGCGCCTGTAAATTATTCAATCTTGACTCCATATTTTAAATTTCAAAATTATTTATTAGTCATCAAAAATATTTTTAAAATTTTAACTTAATATTATTCACATAATATTATATGATTTTAATTTTTTGTATTTGTCAAACTATTAAAGTACAACCACCTTTTTATAATTCGGTGAAAATATTGATCACCAATATATAAATCGAGCCACTATTTTGAAAAGCTAATAAAATTTTGGCCACCCATTTGCAAATTTCAAGCTATCATTTTGAAATTTGGTATAAACTTTGGCCACCAAAATTTAATTTACTCAAAAAAACAAATACCTCGAGGTTTGGTTTTAAAAAAATTGAAGTTAGGAAATAATAAAGTTATCTTATTCTTACAAATAATATCTAGTTGGTAAATAATAAAGTTATCTTTAGTATGATAATTATTACAATGCATTTCATATTATACCTGTCCCTATTTAGCCTTGAGCATATAATTATATCATTTAAATATATTTCTTATAAAATTGATTTATTTTCCTAGAATCTATAAATGTAGTAATTTGTAATATTTTAATATTATTTTTCCAGTAAAGTCGCCTCTATTATTTATAATGTTTTATCATTATTTTTCCAAAAATATTATTGAGTCGCGTCTATTCATTTTTAATGATTGGATTCATGTTTTCTAGGGCATGTAATTAACATAGGACTATCAAAAAGTCTCACAGATTTATCACTACGAGGGTAGAGTATCATCCACTATTTGTCCCTCAAAATTAATTGGAGATCAAGCAATCAATGTAATCATTAATATGAATGGGGACAAGAACATGTTTTGATGAATCATACAGTAGCTAATTAATTTAAGAGGCTCTAGTGCAGTGATTAAACATTTATTAATGGATAGAAAATTTCCAACCTGGTTTTCCATGAGCAATCATGCTCGTATTCAACTTAACTCTACATCTATAACTAAGAAACCAGATGAAAGATGGAAGTGTTTTCATAAATTAAAATGGTGAATTTGGGATTTAAAATAAAACTTATTCTTTTCATTGTCGTAAAGAACATTAGTTTTGGAGGTAAAAAAATATCTGTATATGAAAATTAACAAAACACTTTCTATTTTACATGCATATATTTATGAAAGGTTTCTATAAAAAAAATATTAAGTAAAATTTTGGTGGCCAAAGTTTGCACGAAATTTCAAAATAATGGTTGTATTTTCAAAATTTGTAAATCGGTGGTAAATTTTTTAATTAGGTTTCTAAAAAAGTGACTTTATTTTGGGAGTTACATAATGGTGGTTATAGTTATCACCAAATTTCAAAACGATATTTGTGTTTTTATTAAAATAAATCAAATAATAATAAATTAAATTTATTTTTAATGATTTTAGAAATAATTTTGATAACATTTAACTATTATGTCAATCATAAAATTATAATTAATTCATATCGACTAGTTCAAATATAACTCAATAAACTCATTCGAAATTTACTTGAACACTTTTTAACATTATGTATGGACGCATTTTTAAGCTAAAATATATTTAAAATAAAATTATAGAGCCGGTAAATTATTCAATCTCGACTACATATTTTAAATTTCAAAATTATTTATTAGTCATTAAAAATATTTTTAAAATTTTAATTTAATAATTTTCACATAATATTATATGATTTTAATTTTTTGTATTTGTTAAACTATTAAAGTAGAACACATCTTTTTATAATTCGGTGAAAATATTGGCCACCAATATATAAATCGAGCCACAATTTTGAAAAGCTAATAAAACTTTGGCCACCGATTTGCAGATTTCAAAATAGAGCCATCATTTTGAAATTTGTTACAAACTTTGGTTACCAAAATTTAATTTACTCAAAAAAACAAATACCCTTGAGGTTTGGTTTTTAAAAAATTGAAGCAATATTCTCATTATTCTTACAAATAATATCTAGTTAGGAAATAATAAAGTTGTCTTTAGTATGATAATTATTACAAAGCATTTCATATTATACTTGTCCCTATTTAGCCTTGAGCATATAATTATATCATTTAAATATACTTCTTATAAAATTGATTTATTTTCCTAGAATCTATAAATGTAGTAATTTGTAATATTTTAATATTATTTTTCCAGTAAAGTCGCCTCTATTATTTATAATGTTTTATCATTATTTTTCCAAAAATATTATTGAGTCGCGTCTATTCAGTTTTAATGATTCAATATTATTTGAAAGTTGCCTCTATTCATATTGTATATCCTAATTGTATTTCCTAATTTGGTGTATACCCTAATTATGTTTCCTAATTTGGTAGAAAGTAAGCCCTATATTAATACCCTACCATTCCATTGTGTGTAAATACCATCATTTTTTTGGGAAATTAAATATCATCATTTTCTAATATATCAAACTATTTTTCCACCCTTCACTTATTTATCCTTCACAGGTCAACAATTTAGCTCCAAAGCTTCTAATAAGGAGGTTAGTTTTCTTGTTGTATATAATTCATGTTTTTTGAAAACTAATTCTTCACATAATATAGTTCTATTGAGATACAATATAAATTAGTTCATGTTTTTATGTCAAATTTTTTGTAGGGCACAACTTAAATTCTCGAGGTATATATATTTTTGATTATATAAATTAAAATTTTGATATCTATCTAGTATCATCACCTGATATAAATAAAGAACCATATATGTATTTTGAAGATGGCTGGACCCAGAAACGAGGATAGAGGCATGCTAGACTGCTTGCCGCTAGAAGTACTAACTGAACATATTGTAACTCGTGTAGCTGCATCTTCCTCTGACGACTTGTTCAGATTGAAGCTAAGGTATACCAAAATTCTCTCAACAAAAAAGATTATTTAAAGTCGAAATATATATGTTAATGATATGTTATAAATATATGTTAATGCAGTTGCAAGACACTGTATGCAATCTCAGATGCTACATGCATTCTTCAAAGGGTGTCGTTAAACCAGTTCGACCGTTTTGCCGTGACTGCAAAAGGACGGATATTTTTAGACCGTTGCACCCTAGCCAAAAATCCAGAAGCTCTCTACCGCGCTGGAATGGTAAGGGCATATATATACTATGGTAATGTTTACGGTTCCTTGTAAGTTGAAAAATACATATATCTTATAAATTATTTATAAGATAAGGCAAACGGGTCCTTAGCTTTCTTTCTTTCTATACTAAACAATCACCTTTGTTATATGTGTTTAATTGTTTTACTATCAATTGCACAGATACAACATTTTAAGATGGAGGCACCGTCGGAAATGGAATATTTGGAGAAAGCTATGAATTGTGGACATTTAGAAGCCACATATGCTGTTGGGATAATTTTACTACTACAAGAAGGTGAAGCTAAGCACAATGGAATGCAGATCATAACTGATCTCAAGAAAATATATAACACATCTGCAAGTTTCGAAGAAATTCGCCAGAAATTTTTGGGACATCTTTCATGGATTAAACATAATTTCATAGTGGGAAGAGAAATGCCAAAATATTGCACAAAACACCCTCTTCAAGATTCAGGGTGGAAAAATTTCGAAGATGTTGATTTGGATTGCAGAGAATGCTCCTGCCAACAAGAAATAGTTCATCTTTGGAAACATTTACCTAATTCGGTCTAACAGCCTAGTTGTTTATAGGGTTGTTAATTTATTTTGATGATATTGTACTTTCATATTATGAAATGAATAAATCTAAATAAATATAAGACCAATTATCCAATACACACGTTGTATTCCAGAACCTAAAAACCCATCACTTTAGCCTTGCATATAAGAATTTGTGTTTCAAAATTTATGCAATAAAATATTTGAATTTTAGAAAATTAGATAGTTATTAAAGGAAAATACATTTATACACATTAACAATGTTGGTAGGGTTTTATGGATTTTGACTAGATTAATTTACAACCCAAACATGAAGAAATATCATCATCTTACACCCAACAAAATCTGGACATCCACATTTCAATGTCATTCCGATTTTTAATTATGCTCTCAATTCCCACATAACCCTTCTCTCTTTAAAAACGGCCCTATTTGGCAATTAGCGGTTAGATGCAGCGAATTGAATTAGTTGTTTTGACCAACCGATTTGAATAGCTGTTTTGATTAATGGATTGAATTAGTTGTTTAAAAAAAAATGGTAATAAGTTGTTTGAATTAATATTTTATATTTAAACTAGGTACATGACAAACCTCTAATGCAAAAAACTCTTAAAAATAGCATTTTCAAAATTAACTTTTTTCACCTTAATAACCTATTTCAATCAGCTAACTACCAAATACACATATTAGAGAATTGATTTGGTCAAAACTCTAACTTACCTCAATTCTCTAATTTCTACTCAAACCTGGATCTCTAACTTTTAAAAAGGGCGAATAACAAAATCAGGATGCGGTTTCAAATGACAAAAAACTGAATCCATGACAAAATTTAATTCCTCAAATCAAAAGAACTTGAACAATATATTACTAGTCAAAATTGAAATGCCAATATCGTTCCTGATCATGATTTAATCTTCTTCGTGCATTATAATTCGCTATATTTTCTCAAAAATTCGAGGTTCGAATGATGGATGCATAACTATTTAAAATTGACTTAATTGTATTTTGATGACCTGAACTATAATATTTTTGCACAAAAATGGCTCAATTATAAAATTTGTCAGTTTGGTAGCCAACCTTTTTATTTTTTAACACTTGAATGCATTCCGTTAAAAATTTTAATGGATATTAGTGAAATAATACTTAATTTCACTTTGATGGTCTGAATTATAATTTTTTAGGAGAAAAATGGCTCAATTATAAAGTTTATCAATTGTTAGCAAATTATTTATTATTTTTTAATAACTAATTATATTATAATTTTATATTCACACTTTATTTTATAGTTTAAAAAATCACACTTTTTAAATTTTAAATAATATTAATATAAATTTATAAAATAAAAATATTTATGAGATTTATTCTGTAATTTATTTAAAATCGGAAAAGAAAATATAATTCTAAAAAATGATATTTTATAAAATAAAATCTAATCATGTTTTTAACGTTATGATCTTTTTGATTTATAAGTTTTGTTAAAAAAAATTCTAATTTCAAGTATTGAATAAAGACTGCTCAAACACATTGAATTCATTTTTTAAATGAATGTAAAATTATTCTAATAGCTCTGATATTAATAATGATAAAACAAAGGCAGTGGACTAACAACTGACAACTTAGATACAATCAATTATGAAATAAAAAATAGTTTGACTAACAAATTGATAATTTTTATAATTGAGCCATTTTTCTACTAAAAAATTATAATTCAAGCCATCAAAGTGCAATTAAGTATTATTTTATTAACATAATGCAATTAAGTGTTAAAAAATAAATAATTTAGCCATCAAACTGACAACTTTTATAATTGAGCCACTTTTCTGCAAAAACATTATAGTTTAGGCCATCAAAATGCAATTAAGTCTTTAAAATTCATTGTTATTTCCCATGTAATACATGGATTAAATTTTAATATTTTGTGTTTGTGAAGATAATGACTTAATAAATAAAGAATAATCAGAAAATTAAAATAAAATTCAAATACTAATTAAATAGAAGAGTTTGATGAAAATGGTAGATTTTGTAATGTTTTAAAATAAATTTATTTTATTTTATAATTATATTAGTTTTAAATAATAAATTTATTTTAGTTTGTTAGTAGATTAGTTTTAAATAAGTAGATTAAATGAAGTCTAATGTTAAAATATGCATGCATAAAGATTTGTAAAATAAGACAAGTTAAATTAGTTAGTTCGATGTGTAAATGTTAAAAAGTTAAATTAGTTAGTTAGACATAAGTTACTGGAAACAAAAACTTTTTAAATTTAAAATTGAAAATAAATGACAAAAAATAAATATTTTTCTATGAAATCAATTAAAAGCTCGATAAGCTCCATCAAATCGAATAAACTAAAATCGAATGAACCGGAAACTTGTTAAAAAAACTCGATAAGTTCGAAAACTCGATAAATATGAAAACTTATTCAAAACTCAATAAACTCGAAAAATCGTTAAGAGATTGAACTCAACTCGTTTATCACTCGAGTCAAACTAGAACATAATTTTTGAGCTCGATAAATTTTAGGCTGGACTCCATAAAAAAACTCAAACTCGAATTCGATAATCAAAAACTCGACTCGACTACATTCGAATTACGACCCTACTTACATTCTCTCGGTGTTAATCTTTCTCTTTGTAATCTCTCTCTAACTTTATTTCTAACTAACTTGCTTAGGGGACTTTAGGAGTACTACTACCAAATGAACGAATTAATCATGATTTGTTGGGGGACGGCTTGTGGATTACCAAAATGGTTGCATTTGTATTTATTTGTGATACAGTTTTGGAACTTGACCCAATTTCGAAAAGTGCTTGGAATTAAATTTGATTCGGATTGTCATATATGATATCTAGAGCCAACTCTCGAAAGTTTGATTCGTCAAGTTGCCGGAGGTGGAGACACGAATGTTGGTGGTATTATCTCACAATGGACAGATCGAGGGGTCCGATGGTTGTGACACAAAGTCAGCTGGCATTATCTCGCAATGGCTAAAGCGGTACCATCTGAGCTTATTGGCTATTTATTCAGCCTGACAAGAATGTAAAGAATTTAAGTGAGAGAGTTTGTAATACGTCAGTTCCACGTTGAAACATGTAATGTAGAGTATTACTATCAAATGCAACAACTATTCATGATTTTTTTGGGTCAGTTATGGGATTGTGGATTATCCAAATAGTTGTATTTGGGCATGTGTATTTTAGACTCATTTATAATACGGATTTGAGACTTGACAGGATTTCAAAAAATATTTAGAATTTGACCCGGATTACCACCGAGAAAATTACAGCACTTTTAAACTTGGGAGTAACTAACTTATGCTGGCACTTAGCTGGTAGAGCTAGTCCAATAGTAGGCTCGATCGCTATGCTTGTTCAACCCTCCCCGTGTGAGAAGAAAATAAAATATATTTGATATAATTAAATAAGAAAATATTATCAAGGGTGAAAAAACTTAAATATAGGAACTAAAAAAGGTTAATAGATGGAAAGAAATAATAAGGGCCCAAACAACTGTAATACAAGATTTTGATCTGTAATTACAATTCATTTGGCCCATGGATCATTTATTCCGAAAAAACAGTTTTGTAGTTTTGTTTGTGCATGCAAGCAAAAACAAGTTAAAAGTTGTAGATTATAATTATTAATGTTATCTCAAGAGGATTTTAGTTAGAATTCAAGTTAAATGAATCTAGGTACATATGTTTATGGTGGTTGTGTTTCTAGCGTATTCCAACATTTAAATATGGACATTTAATTTTAGAAATAGTAATTTAATCTAACATCGGCTTAATATTAAGATCGTTAGAGTGCGTCCGAGTGGAATTCCAATTCGGTAATAAGTGGTCGTTTGGGGTTTTTTAAACTTAAAATAAATAGCTTATTTTATTTTTATTTTTTTACATATTTTCATATTTTTTTAAAGATAAATATTTGTTTTAGAATTTTAAAATCAAATATGAATTTCAAAATAAAAAATAAGTTACTTATTTTTAAAAAAAGTACATACATCCCTATTTTTTCCGGAAATAAGGGTCTATTTCCGGAAATAAGTGGTGGCCAAACAGGCCCTAAGTTTGTATTGGATCTAAATGTTTTGAGGAATTGAAATACAAAAAGTTGCTTCTAAGGATTAGTAATCAGCGAAAGAGAATCTCATATATATATATATATATAGAGAGAGAGAGAGAGAGAGAGAGAGAGAGAGATTTATCTTTTGCTAGGGGGCAGAGAAATTCATGCATAATTTAATGGTTTAACTGATTTTACTAGTATGAATGGTAATTTGTACCACATATGCTTTGTACCATAAATGTTTTGTTACATGAGTATGGATAGTTGATATTTTTAGGACAAAATTTCACGACTCTGTCTATTACTATATATTCATGCATGCATTATCTAAATCGAAGAGACTTTCATTTTTCAAAACAAAATATTAATTTGACAAATTGATGTTGGTAGCATAATGAAAAGCTCATCACCTTCATCAAACTTCCTTTCTCTCGTATTGATAATTGTCACCATCTCATTTCTAAATACACATCCAACTGTGTTTGGGAAGCATAACAAAGCTGGAGGGCATCATGCCGAGGTGGTCAATTCTGCTGAACCTCTTGTTGAACCGGCCCTGCCAGTAGTTGAGCCAGCCCAGCCACCATCAGAAACAACTTTTGAAATGATTATAATTAATCATGCCTCTGAGGGCATGGATACGGTGAATGTTTCTTGCACACCTGGTGCACCTCCTCCCGGTCCCCCTGGCGCCCCCCCGAATCCTCCTTGTGGACCATCAGTTGAGCCCCATCTTCTCAATACTGGAGAAAGATTTAGTTGGGTCTTTGAATATCCAGATGCAACTGCTGATATATCTTATACATGTCGAATTGATTGGATTGGCCATAATCAAGGTCTTGTTTCGTTGTTCGATAGGGATAGTTACACTGATGCAGAATGCAAGGGTCCTAACGGCAACCATTGTTTCTGGACAATAGCACCAGACGGATTTTATCTTTCGAGAGAGGATGCCCCTTTTCCCGGTCCTCAATGGACATATAGATGGCCTTGGGGCTTGTAATGTAATATTGTACAAATACCTATATTATATTTATGCGCATACATGCAATTTCATTGTCCACGGATTTGAAGCGAATCTATCTTTTGGCTATTCATAAGTGTAACAATGTCTAAATGTAAGTAGCTAAGTAACCATGAACGCTGATATCTGATTTCATTTTTTTGTATAATAAGCATTGGCCTTAACTTGGATAGTATGTTAATAATCATTGTTTATGACTAGTCTTATGTTCTTGTTAGATGCGTTAGGATATGAATATATGATGAATATTGATGATATTATGGTACCAAACTCAGGAAGCCAAATATACTCGGTATATGGCACCCTTTCATTTATGGGACAGCGCAGCTCCATTTACTATCAAAAATATATCATTTCCATTCACTCTTTCTGGTACATTGAAATGTGTGGGCGCTCACAAACAGTGCAAGGGAAGAATAATTGCCGTATCATACCATATCTTCCGGCGGCCACCAAACAGAAACATTGGTATTGAACGCCAAAATGTGTGGGCCACCGAATAATTTATTTTGTATAATATTATATTTTATTTTTTATACATACTTATACATATATTCATCTCCTTTTATTATAATATACTATTCTCTATATTACTAAATACTATCTATTTTTTGATTAATTAAAATTAGTTATCTATTAAAAAATTTAGGGCCCCAACTACCGATTAATAAATAATTATAACAACCAATTACACACTAATTAACAGATGCATTTTAATTATTTCAATTTCTTGTTAAGGACATTTCATCAAACACCACGTATACTAGGGGTGTACACGTATCGGGGTTGGGCGGGTTGAGATCTTTTAACAACCCAATTCAATTTAATTGGATTTGTAAATTTTCAATCCAACCCATAACAATAGAATTTGTAAACCAACCATTTAATGTATTTCGATTTGGATCGGATTGATCGGGTTGATAAATATATAAATAAATATTTTATCAAAAAAAACTGAAGATGAAAGTTGAAAACAAATTGGAGATAGTTGAATAAAATATTACTAGATAGTAGGATACTAATGAGTTAAGTACTAAAACTATAATACAAATATACAATAATAGTGTAATGGACTACTGAATTGTGGAGTGTGTAGTGTGCACTTATAATACTAAATGCTAATGAGTTGAGTTGATATATTGGACATTTGAGATATTTATTATTTATTTTATTTTTAATCGGACCGGGTTGGATTGGATCAGATTTTAAAAATTGAAACCTATATCCAACTCATTAAAATCGGATTAACGTTTTTTCAATTCGAGTATATATAAAATTGGAAAAAATCTGTTTGAATTGGCCAGAAAATGATCGAATTGAATTGGATTGGTCCGGTTGGTCAAACTCATATTATATTATTCATTTAAGATATATCCTAAATAAATTATTTTAATATTTATTCATTTTTTAATAATTATATATATATATTATTTAAATATTCAAAATATGTAATCATTGTGATTTGATTTTAACGAAAAAGATATAAAAAATAATGAACACATTTCTGGTTAAAATTTTATTATATTTTGTATTAAATTATGAATTAATTATTTTATTTAATCGGTGAAAATATGCATATAAATTATAAATATTTTATGTGTGATTATTTTTTAATTTTTGAATATCGGACAAAATCCAATCCCATCGGTATGCATTTGGATTTATTTTGAAACCCAAAAATATTTGAATTTCACGAAACTCCATTGAACCCCATCTGTTGTCAGGCACTAGTATTAGCTAATCGGTCAAAAAAATTATATATTAATTACCTCTCAATTATACATGATTCATCCAGGAGAAAATCATCATTACACCAAATATTAAATCATAAGTAAATAATTAAATAAATTTAAGAAATCCTTTCAAATCAATAAGAATAAAAATCTGCTAATATAGATTTCATACATCCCTAGATATATAACCGGCCAACTTAGTCAAAAAAGTAAATAAATAATATCTCTAAACAATATTTCAGATATTCACATTTAATACAATTCCTAACCGTGTCTATTCCTCTAGTATATATATGCGGAGGAGTGACCACCATTTACATCTTGCAACAAGTTTTATAATCAATATACACACACAAATACACACACATATACATTTACATAAGTTTGTAGCAACTAGAATTATTATCAAATATGAAGCAAGAGACAATCAGCCTTATAATGATCATGTCTCTGATTTTAGTGTCTAGTGTTTCAGGACAAGCAGTAGGCACATGCAATACTGCTGCTGATTGCGCAAGCTTGTGTCCTTTTGGGGTTCCATACACATGCATTGGTGGAAAGTGTTATTGCGGCCATTTAAACCAAGAGAAAGAAGCAGGAGCATTATTAGAACCTAAGACATGCAAGACTAGTTGCGATTGCCACGATGAATGTCAAATTGGTGCTAAATTTTGTTACCAACATTTTTGTGGATGCCTTGCTCATCCTTATTACAAACCTCCTTACTGTACCGACACTGAGAACTAATAACAATTTGTGCCATTGTTATGAAATGATTATTGTATGGCTATGAATTTCTATTATTTATGAATCTCCTTATTTATATTTCTTTCTTATTATAGCCTTCCAAACTTATTTAACATGTGTCAGTTCGGTTATATTTTGTATTATTAGTTATGTATATATTAATAGAGATCAGTATTTAATTAAATTAATTAGAGATTATAAAACCAGTACTATATTTTAAAACAAATATATTATTATTCCACTATTCTATGTACAAAATATATTCTCTAATCAAAAAGTAGTTTTCATTAAAAAAATCATATATTAATCATACAATTATTATAATACTACGGAAAATTTTAAAAAATTGTTGAATGAAGAAACTGAATCATTAAAACTGTTAACCTCTTTTATGATAAATATTTTATATTTGAAAATATTATCAATATATGGCACTTGACTTGTATCAATTTCACTTGTCTCTTTTACGTTTATATCTTAACAAGAATATAAGAATATACGTTATAATATTCAACCAGTAAAGAGAGAGTTGGAAAGACGTTTTTTTTTTGCTTTAGACAAGGGGCTAACGAAAAAAGTTTAGGAAAAATGAATAATTTACATTTTACATTCCTATAATTTTGAAGAATTGCACCATAAATAAATTTTCAGAGCAGTTATTTATTCCAAATCACTAAACCTATAATCTGAAAAAAAAAAAATCACTGAACCTATAATAATTGCACAAAGTTTGTATGATTTTTGTATGGTTATGAATTTTTATTAATTATGAATCATATTTCTTTCCAATTATGGCCGTCCGAACAGAGAATGTGTCGTTTTGATATATTCGTGAATTGGAGATTCAAGGATGTATTCAATCCTCATTTTGTGTTATTTTTTTGGATTTTAAGATTTTGAAGGTATTTAATTTAGATTTAAAAATATCCATTAAAATTTAAGGGTATTCAATGAAATCCAGGGATTTCAATGAGTATTTTAAATAATGGTTTAAAATCGGGAATATTTAATCTGAATTTTAAATAATATGTTAAAATCTAGAGTATTCGATCAATATGGATTATTATCTATGGGTATTAAAAAACTTATGAACACTGAATTTTAAAAATTCATTGATGGATTTTAAAGATTGATGGATTGTGTTGGATTTTACTATGTATTTGGGATATTTTAAAATATCATCTAAATATAATAGATTCCGATTAATTCTGAGTTGATTCTGTGAAAATCTTCAACTCTTTTAAGTGTAATCTTTTTTTTTGAAATTCTGTGAATTTAGGATTGTGTTGATTTTTTACGTGTAATTTTAAATCAAATACAATCAATAAAAATTAATAAATTAATAATAATAATTTTAAATTTTATTTTAATACACCCCTTTAAGAAAACCAGTAGTTTATTCACTATTATTTAAAAGCAAAATATATTCTCTACTCAAAAAGTAGTTTTCATTAAAAAAAATCCTATTATCAATATTAATATATATTAATCATATTACTTTTAAAATATTCTTCAAAAATTAAAAAAAAATTGTCAATGGAAAAACAAATCATTACTGAAACATAACCTCTTTTTTATTGATATTTTATATTTGAAATATTATCAATATTTAGCAAATGATGTATACCAATTTAACTAATCTCCTTCACATTTATATTTTAACAAGAATATATTATATATTCTACCTAGTAAAGAAAGAGTTAGGAGGACGTTTTTTGCTTTATACTCTGTTTCAGAGTTAAAGTTAGGACAGCTATATGAGCATAGAACGAAAAACAATTAAAAACTTTTTTAGGTTCTGAGTTTTTTTAGAAGAGAAACTCTCGCACACTTTTTAAAAAAAGTTTTTTCCATATTCTTTTTTCAATATTTTCTCTCATCTAAAAAAATTGGGAGTATGTTAAAATAGGGAAAAAATCTTATCTGCCTTTCTCTTCTAGCACAACATTAGAAAGGGACTACGAAAAAAGTTTAGAAAAAATTACACTTTGCATCCTATATTTATTTTTGGAGAAGTGCGCTTTGAAGCTTTTAATTATCGATAATAATAAATGTGAAACTTATGACAAATTATCTAAAAGACAAGTGTACAGGAAGGATGCATGAAACAAATTGGTCCACTCAATTAGAACTTAGAAACACACGCTACGCTACTTATTTGGTGGGTGTTTGTAATGGTTATATATATACACACACATATATCATTCTTTTCAAGTTTGCATATGGACATCACAAATCACTTCATTAGCACTTTCTGGTGATTTATCTGGTTATAAGAGTTTGAATCCAATTTCTAAATGATAATTTTGTAATATTGATATTCACCCCTGCATTCACAAAAATACCTCTAAAATAATATTATAATTTGTCTTAACCTCAAATAACAACCTGAGGTCACTCTCGAAAGTATCAAACTCTCTCTATATATATAAATATATATATAGGTAAGTGATCAAATAAAATAAAAATTAAAATAGGAAATAGGAAATAACCTTATTCCTCCCACCCACCCACCCACCCATTCCATGAGTTTCTCCTCCAACCCAACCCAGCCTAGTCTCATTCCCCCACATCTCTCCCCAACAACCCCTCGCCCACACAGCAGCGGCCTCTCCAACACCACGCCCTCTGGTCGTCTTCTCTTGTGACTTCTTTATAGGATAATAATCTTAGTCATCATTGATATGCCACCAAATCGACGATTATCATCGATTTTCGTAGAAATAATAGTTTGTTTATATATATATCATATATATTATTTGCTAATTTTTATAATATAAATTAGTGATTTTTGTGATATAAATTGGTGAGTTTTGTCATAGAAATTGGTGATTAAATCGTAAATACAATGATTTCTCTAATTCAAATCGATGTTTATGTTTATATTATGTTTAAATTTTAGATCCGGTTTTTATTTGGATATGGTGGTTGTTTTAGGTGATTTTTGATGTAGATTAAATAGAGAGATGGTGGTTGATGTACGTGGTGGTTGTTATATGTGGCTAAAAATGGTGGATGAATAATTAGGAGAGGCGAACGGAATTAATAGAGATTAATGGCCGGAATTAATGGGTGGAGACTGAATTTGGGTGGTTTGAAAGAGAAGTTGAGAGGCGGGAGAGAGCTGAATTGAGAGGGGGGTCAAGAGTGATATTGGGTCAGGGGCAGGGCGGTGGCAATGGGGGTGGGGTGGGGTGGGGTGGGTTGGGGTTAATGGGTGGAGACTAAATTTGGATGGTTTGGAAGAGAAGTTGAGAGGGAGAGGAGGGTTAGGTTGAGAGTTGGCTTGAGAGGGATATTGAATGGGGCTGGGGCTGGGGCTGGGGCTGGGGAGATTGTGAGTGGGTGGGTGTGGTTGGGTCCTAAATTTAGATATAATATACTAAAATACATAAAATATGAGTCGGGATACTTATTTTCTATTTCTCATTTAAACTATTTTCTATTTGAATAGTATATATATATATATATATATATATATATATATATATATATATATATATATATATATACATGTATACATACATGTATTCAAATGAGAACTAAACTTAATACGAGAATTAAGATCTACTCTTAGCTATTAAAATTTTTAAACCAATTTAATCATAACCACTTAATTAATGTTTTTCTCTTTTAGTTTATAAACCCATTTTAATATGTACATTTTTCCTATTTGTTCATCTCTTCCTTCCATTCCATCACCATCACTTTTGTGTCACTACCCCACCACCATTGACACTAAATATTCTCATCAAATCACCACGTCATCGGTTGCCATACGTCCATACATATATAGATATATACATTATGTATCATCATATATCCATTTTGTTCATCATTTACGATGACATGTCCATCAACTTTGATTACATAAATTAAATTTGACCACCTCTTATATGATGTGTATAACTCAGATTCAGCAAAGATTCCTTCACTACCCCCATGGCATCATCACCTTCACTCGTGGCATGGGGGGTAATTGAGTATTTACGCTTAGAAAATTTAGTGATTAAGGTTGAAATTTTAGTGATTCTTGTTCAGATTTGTGATTCAGTTTGATGATTTTTATGATTCTGATGGTGAAATATTTGAAAGCACAATTACTATTAATGATGCAATACTTGACAAAGTGTTTGGCAGGGGCCATGTAATGGTGGACGGTTGGTCGTGAGGTGAAAGCACAATAACTATCTCACTCTAACATCATATGTATATAATTCTCTCTTTTCATGGAATATATCCATCTTCCTCTCCTTCATAATTAATTGAAAAAAATGAAGCGCTTATATATATATATAGGTAGATGGTTCTCATAATTTTGAATTTGGATTCGGATATTATAGGATTCACGTAAGCCTGTATTTATATTTTTATCCGAAATTATTGAATTTGGATAATATTATATTTATTTCAAATGTGTATTCTATTTGTTTTATATCGAATACAAATACAAATATTTTGAACGAATATCGAATGTTTTGAATTTTTTGACAACTCTAAATGGATGGTTCACGGTCGAATCTGGATTGAATATATTTTTTCCAGATAATATTCGAATTCAGATACAGAATTAGATAAGTATATCCGTCCAAAATATCCATTATTTTACCTGGAATGTCAAAAATAATGATAAAAATGGTTAAAAAGGTGTGAATTGAAGCCATAAAAAAATTAATGGCATGCAAAGTGTCACCAAATAATATTTAAAACCAAATTGAAAAAAAAAAACTTGTCAGATGCAAAGTATAACCAAATAATATTTCAGACCAAATTTGAAAACCCCCAACAGATAAGGGGTGCAAAATTCAAATCACTCTTAATTATATTCAGTTATATATTTAGAGAGAGGAAAAAATTGTTTTACTTTCCATCTAACTAAAATGTTTTTTTAAATTTGACTGAAATCTTATAATTAATTTAAAATAAATATTTAAGTTCAAGAAAATGCTAATTTTATAATATAAATATCATATTATAAAAAAATATTATAGTACAAGTCATCATTCAATATTTTACTCTATTATTGTATATTTTATTTTTATTTTTTTTAAAAAATTCTATGTCAATACAAGTAAATTAAATTTTAAAAGTTCATAAAATTTACATGTCAAGAAAGATAAATAATACTCCCTCCGTCCCGGCCAAATGTTTACATTTGGTCCGGGCACGGAGACCAAGGATAGTGGGTGTAATAGTGATTTTATTGTTAAAATAAATGAAGTAGTGGGTGTAATAGTGTAAAGTGTTGAAAAAGTGGAGTGAAGTAGTGGATGTAATAATATATTTATTGTTAAAAGTTACTATTTTTAGTAATGTAAAGAATTGGGTGGGACGTCCCAAAAAGGAAAGTGTAAAGAATTGGTTGGGACGGAGGGAGTATAGTATATGCAAATATATATGTTATTATAATTTTTGAACTAAAAATTCAGTAAAGAAATATAAATTTGTATTACACATTCATCAATATCCAAAAAGTCAAAATAAATCAACATACACATATGCACAAAGACTATAAAAAGTCATTTTATGACAAAGTGTAAAGCTTTGCCCCAAAAGTTTGTCAACAACTCCTCTAGTATCAAATAACAATATATACACACACATCCGTATAATTCTCTCTCCATCCTTCTACAAATTCAACCTATACATACAAAAACAAATATATCTATACATACATACAGAATTATTCATGTATTACACCAACGCGGCAATGATGCTAATCAACTGCTCCGGTTGCCAGACACCTCTGCAGCTCCCACACGGCGCCAAATCAATCAGATGCGCGCTCTGCCAAGCCGTGACTCAGGTCGCCGATCCACGCGCAGTTGCCGCGCCGTCTCACGCGCCACCTCAGCCATCGCCGTTCAACCACGCGCCGCCGGGACCGGCGCCGTCGCCGCACGGGAGGAAGAAGGCGCTGATTGTGGGCATATCGTATAGATTCTCGAGACATGAGCTGAAAGGATGTATTAATGATGCGAAATGTATGAAGTATATGTTGATTAATAAGTTTAATTTTCCGGAAGCTTCGATTATTATGCTTACTGGTATAACAACATTTCTTTTCTCATTTTAATTCATATATATTTGTGTGTGTGTGTGTGTGTATGAGTTTTTTTATTGCTATTAGTTTTTCGTAATTTTGATAATTTAGATTTTTTGCTTTAATTAGGATGACATCTCGATAAATTAGTACTCGAACTCGATTGGTTAATGAAATTGATTAATTGATAAGATTACTCGGTCACGGTTGTAAATGTAGATTGTATTGTTTTAAGTTGATAAATTGATATTTGTATTGATTAATGAAATTTTCCGGTCCTGAGGTTATTAATTTTAGAGGTTTTAAGGTTTGTACCTTCTGATTTTAATTATGATTATGTTTTTTGTTTTACGTGATCATTCTTGATGTTCTGACTTATTTTTGGGAGCTACGTGTTTACATTGATTAAATTTTGTTAAGTTTTTTATTTCTATGTTATGCATAATTTTTGGATGATTTGAATTGATTAGAGTACTGTATTGGTGTGCAAATACACATTTATGTGCATGTATATGTTTGTGACTTTGTGTTGAGATTGAGAGTTTTGTTTGATGGGAATTTCTTTTAAAACGGCCGGCTAAGGATTTGTAGAGAAAGAAAATGTTTCAGTTTACGCACTAGCCAAGAGTTACTTCTATGGAAGTTTGTTTTTTCATGCAAATCCTGTATTAGATTATATTTATAATTAATCGATTTAATTGGATAAGAAACAAGCTCATGGGTGTTAAAATGTAATTTTAACCTTAGAATTTGATTTCTGTACGTTTATAGGAGAACTTATAAACTATTGATCAAAAAGTTATAAATACTTTCTGCTCTTAGCAACACACTCATGCTAATATGGTGTAACCTTACTCGCACAGAAAACGTGAAAGTGAGTTGATTGCATTGATTAATATCGTCATTTCCTTTCTACACTAATTAATGGTCAATTAACTCATTTGCGTTCTCCGTACTATTAATTGATTATGGACAATGTCTACTTCTTTGACATAAATTTGCTTGTAATCAATGATTTTCATTTTTATTTCCTTATTTATATTTGCAATGCAGAGGAAGAAACAGATCCCTACAAAATTCCAACTAAACAGAACATGAGAATGGCATTATTTTGGCTTGTACAAGGATGCCAGCCAGGAGACTCCCTTGTGTTTCACTATTCAGGTCATGGTTCACGGCAAATAAATTATAATGGCGATGAAGTTGATGGATATGATGAAACTTTGTGTCCCCTAGATTTTGAAACCCAGGGAATGATTGTTGATGATGAAATTAATACAGCAATTGTGAAACCTATTCCACCTGGAGTTAAGCTTCATGCAATAATTGATGCTTGCCATAGTGGCACTGTGCTAGATCTACCGTTCCTATGCAGAATGAACAGGTGAGGAATCATTTCAAAATATTCTAGTAAATCTTATAGCAGAATCATATATCTTCTTCATAGTTGTACATTCCTGTTAATGTATTAGAAACTGTGAGGCTGCGAGGCCTGTCATCATGTAGCATAAGACTTCCGGTGTAACTAATTAAAGGTACAATGCAAATGAAGGAAGCTCAAAACTCTAGAACAGAATTTCTTAGATTGCTATCATAGAGAATTCATATTCTATAAAGTTTGAATAATGTGGCCAATTTTTTCAAAGAATTTCAGTTATTCGTTTGTGCCAACTGCCAAGTGAGCTGGAAGATATTGAAAAAGATCACCAGTATGTTGTATGAACTAATATTGTTCTTAACAAATAGTTTCCTTCTCTTTTTAGGAGCGGGCAATACGTTTGGGAGGATCATCGTCCCCGATCTGGTATGTGGAAAGGAAGCAGTGGTGGGGAAGTTATCTCTTTTAGTGGTTGTGATGATAACCAAACATCTGCTGATACATCAGTAAGTTTTAGAATAGTCTTGCATTTCTCTGAAATCTTCTACCCCTACTTGGTTTTCACCTAGGACGTGTCAAAGAACTAAATAGTCTATAATGTGAATAGGCTTTGTCAAAGATCACTTCAACTGGTGCCATGACTTTCTGTTTTATCCAAGCAATTGAGCATGGACATGGCCAAGGTGCTACTTATGGGAGCATACTAACCGCTATGCGCCACGCCATCCGAAGTGCAGGAGGTGGTGGTGTTGGTGGTGGCGGTGATGTTGTGACAACTCTTATTGGGATGCTTCTGACAGGGGGCAGTGCTAGCGGTGGTTTGCAACAGGTTACTGCTTATGATGATATATTATCTCCACACTTTCATATTTTATATATCCTTTATCGATGTGTTCTGAAGAGTGCATAGAAGTAACATGAAATAATGAGAAATAAAAATTTAAAACCTTTGTCTTTACATCTTGAGAAATGTACATTTGTGTGAGAGAATATAAATTCTAGAAGGTGGATTTTTAATAACATATTGACTATTGAGGGGGAACTGGAAGTGAATCAATATAAAACTTATAATAAGGAGATAAATAATATCAGTTGAATTCAAAAGGACATTTAGAAAAGAACATATAGAAGGGAAGGAGCAAGTAGCTCTGAAGCTCTTCATGAAATATATAGTCCTACCTTTTTCCATTTGAGTAATGCAAATCACATGACATACGTTTTTTTTATACTCTATTCCATATTTAGTGAAGTTGTTTTTACTTCTAATAATAAATCATTGCATGTATGTTGTCCAAGTATATCATATTATATAAATCCTACTCTTTTAATATGCAACTCTAGAAAAATTCTACTACATAAATATGGATGTCTCTCAAACTAGTACCCCGTATTACAGGCACTTTGGGTTCTCCTAGATAGAATTCAAAGCTTTGAAAGAGTGATCTAGTATACTGTTACTTGATGCATTGTGTTTGGACTTGTGTAAACATAAAATTGTGGCGACTCAATTATTTCAGAGAACAAAAATGCATGCAGCCTACTTGTAGTGTGATTATTTTGTTACACATTATATAGAATTTAGATATGTGTGACTAAAATTAAAGGTAAAATATTATTCCAAAAAAATAAGTTAAAATACCTAAAATTAAAAAAGTTATGCATACTGCATTTGTATGTTGTCTTTGCGGCTTCTTTGCAATAATGTAATACGTAGATTTCCGCTTGTGATTAAATGTATCTTACATTTATTATCTATATTCCTGCTTATAATTTCACATATTGTACTCCTAGCTTTTTTTAATAACCAAAGATATTAACTTTAAAATTGGGAATACCCTAGTGTTATTTATTGTGTTGCTTTTGTTGACAGGAGCCACAATTAACTGCTTACGAGGCCTTCGACGTGTATAGAAAGCCATTTTCCTTATAACAATAGTACACGCCTGGTGCTGTTAAAGATTGTGTAGATTCAAAGTAATTGGAAATTTATTGTTTTAAATTAAAAGAGTGGTAGTTTGTGTTTCAGCTAATGTATACTGTTTATTATACATCTTTTTGGAAAGGTTTTGAAATAAGAAACTGCATGGACATTCTTTATGCTTGATCCATTAAGTTCATGAACAATTCTTCATCTGTTTATCCATCAAGTACATGAGCAATTTTTCATCTGTTCATTTATATGGGATATTAGTTTCAAAAATTGTCATTGTGTATGTCAAACAAACCAATGGACCCTTTTGCCTCTAAATTAGGTTCATGAGAAGTGAAGTTATTAGTCTCATTTTTTGTTATTTCCAATATAAAACTTACTTTATTTAGTATAAAATGACCATAATAAAAATGATACATATGGAAAATTATTGTACAATTAATTTTTCTTAATATACGTTATTTTTTTAAAAGAGACTATTAATATGGGACGGAGTGAGTATATATGGATTATATAAATTTTGAACTTTCATATCCTCAAATTTTAAGAACCTTGCAAAATAAACATCCTAATTAATGACATGTTTGGTCTGCCTTAAAATAAGTCCTTTTGGACTTATTTTTGGGTAAAAATTTCATATTTTGATAAATATTTTTTATACAAGTATTTAATGTATATTTGAGATTCTATAAGTTGCAAAAAAAAGTTAACTTTTTTCAGAAAAAAGTTAGGAATCTCTAACTTTGTCTTAAAATAAGTTGACTTATTCTGGAAAAAAGTTCCCCAAACACCCCCTAACCAAGAACCTTGCAAAATAAGCATCCTATTCTGACTTTTGGACGTACGAGTCCCATTACCTTTTCATGTCAACCAGTCAACCACGGTCAATTAATGCTAAAAATAAAAACACTCATCCGACATATGAACCGCGTTAATTTTTCTTGTCAAATATGGTCAGACTTCAGAGTATCATCCAATTAAAATTATAAGGGTATCAAGAGAAGTCACAATTTTCTTTTGACAATCCTAATAAATCATAAATCCTTGTTCTCAAATGGGAGAGCCTAATGATTAGGGTTTATGTTCAATAGATACAAACCACGTTACCTTTTCACGTAACCACAGATCAATTAATACTAAAAAGTGAAAACACTAAACAAAGGAACATGGTCAGGATATGCTTAATTTTGGTACCAAAAATGGTGTAAAAATTCATGTGATGTAGCATTCTTAGGTTTGATGCTACTATGTAAGTTTATAAGGTTAACTATTGGAGCTACATACTGACAAATATGACAGATTAAAGAGAAAACAAAAAGAAATGCCTCTCTTCAAGATGCTCTAAAAAGTGAAAATACAAGCCCAGGGCTCATGACCTTTTCACGGAAAACACGGTCAACTGAGTCTAAAGAGTGAAAACACAAACCCTGCTCCCTATTCCCTTGCACAAACTTTAATTAAAATTTAAATGTCCAACTGGTAATGAACCTTGCTAGCAGAATTGTCAAGTTCAGAATTTGTCGAGAAACTGAAATTTTTGAATGTATATTGAAAATCATGGATGTTTGGGACTAAATAATATTTTAAAAAAAATATATGAAGGGGGCTCTATTTATATAACCCAGCCCAAGTGACCATCTAGAGATAAATATATCTGCAATATGAAGAGATACACTGATAGAGCTGGACATAAATTTTCTTCTGTGCAGATTACAATAATAATGGCTACACTTAGATAAATTTATCTAGCGTCAATGCCTTTCTAGAGTTTGGAGGCCGGAAGTTTTCTAGATGTAAACTGGAACCCGTGCAAATTTCTTTTAAGACCTGCTCTCCTTTCTCAGTTTTAATAATCTCCAGCACGCTTCCAAGAATTTCAGCTGCAAGCCCTATTTCTACAAGCTGTCCTTGTTCTTCCCCCCCTTCATAAATTAACCTTCCAATTTCAGCCATTGGAAGCACATTCTCCAGCACAACTTTAGCAAAGATACCACCAAGAAATTGTGGCGCTTTTGGGGCATCAGTTACAGCATCTTCCAAACAAGCTAGAACTGATTCAAACCTGGGGAAAAAAATAATTATGAATTGTAAGAACACCAAAACATATTTTGATCTTGGGCTAAAATTTGGTCATAAATTCTGTTAGCAAGAATCAAGTAACCATTACATACCCTTCCACGAGTTGAGATTGACTTAACAAGGTGTCTCGAGATTTTGCAAGGTTGACAAGAAGCTTAGCTAGAAGACCCCTTTCCATGTCCTTCCTCTCGAAGGAATCAATTATCCAGATGGATATCATTGATGGATAAAAGCTGGGAGCATTCAAATCTTCTATACACAGGGCAACTTCCATCTCGTCTTTGACACTGAGAAATAACAGCATCTTTCGAGTCAATATACAGTAGAACTGAAAGAGAATCCAGGGTTGCAAGACAAATTACTTTAATCAACTCGTCAAAACTATCAAAAACAAGAAAATGCCTGTTATCCTTTCATATTGTAACAAGTTGAAGAAGCCTGGGCCAGGGCCAAGTACCGAGCAAGAGCAAATATTGACACAAGTCCAGGAGATAATTTCTAAGAGCACAAGGCCCAAATCAGATTGATACTACCGCCACTGCTGAGAGCAGTCAATTAAACTACGAAGGGAACCCAACCTGAATAGGAATCGGAGAAAGGCCAAACCTATATAGAAACATGCTCTCTAATTTAAGAAAGAGAATTCAAACCCTAGTTAAATTTCTGATAACCTCTATATATACAGAATTAAGCTGATACAGGAGAGCCTGGGGTTTGTTGTTTTGCAGGCACATTGAATATCATCTGTGACAGACCAAAATTGGCTTCAAGTCTTCAACTTAAATAAACCCCCATCATCATATGCATGCCAGTATCAGTAGGGCTTATTTTAGAAATATATTACTTCAGGAAATAGTGCTCGACAAGACCACCACTCAAGGAAGTGAAAAGCCATCAATAGATTCACTATATGTAGTAATAATATATGGACTTAAAAGATACAAGGAATAAAAAAACAAATTAGATGGTTGACCTAAGACTTAGTTAAGCTGTGAGTAATAATGTTGCCATGAATTCTATATGTTCAATTGGCGATACAACTAAACTCGGATGGTTTCGGAAGTTATACAAGATAAATGCGAACAATTAAAATCCGTTGGTGGTTTTAGTATTATGTTCTGTGCTACATGATAGCACAAATAGCTTGATGTAATCCGGTCCTCACATACTTCTTTTCCCTTTTCTGCCCATTTTTCATCTTTCAAATTATGACTAAACTCTCTTTCTTCCCCAATTCTATCAATCAACTAGTTTATAAATATCTAGACTGTAGCAGTTAAACTGGCTAGAATTTTCCATCACATACTTTCTACTTATCATGACTGCATCTACATGTACAAAGAAATAAGAAAAATACATAAGCCCAGGAGATAGGAAGTATATTCATGTTTATTTCACACAACTGTTCATCAATGTCTACAAAACTTAAGATCTCCATAGTTACTCCTATAGATTTTACCAACCAAATTCTACTCAGCACAACTAAAGAGATCTACTATAAAAAGCTCACAATATAACCACAACAGATCAATCAGCAACAATTAGAACCTCTAGAAAGTCCATGTTTCTGATTTTCGTTCTTAACATCGATCTCATATTAATCTCTCTACTACCCGGCCAGGCAGATTTAAGCATTTTGTATTTTCACATACAATCACGAGTGAAGAGATTCATTTAAACACTACAACACCATCAAGCTTATTCTACTCGATAATAAGAGTGATATCACTGTTTTGCAAGTTCTACTGAAACTTTATAATTAGAAATTCTTTGACTGTTTTGGCCCTCATCTGTAAAATCTTGACTATAATAAAGGTCAACAATGATGAAACAAGGTCAGGTATTCTGTTTTGGCACTCATCTGTACAGATCTGCAGTTCACGGCTTGGGATTGCTGTTAGTTTTGATGTTTTAGTTTGTTCAGACTCGTTGCCATTTGTTTTAGCCTCGATTCAGTTTTTTTGTAGTTTATTGCAGTTGTTATTGAGAAAACTACAAAAATATTAGGTCATATACATCATGCAGGAGGAAAGGGAGAAATCGTATAATGAATTGATGCAGAAAGTACAACAGAAATTTTTGTTACACTGAGGGAACTCACTAGTTGAAGGCTGCAGAAAATTTAGGAATTGATTGAAATTGCTGTTAAAAAGATGAGCCTACTGAGGCAGATGCAAGATAAACAATGGGATAAAGGAATTGTGAATCCTTTATGATGGAAGACTCCTCAGAAACGGAGAAGTTATGGAAAACAGAACAAAAGACAGATCAGGAGTCCTTGACTGTGAACACCAGTTTGCTATTTTTGGCATAGAAAATGACACAGGAGTGGTCAAACCCTACAACGGAGAAATATGCGGAGTGGAAAGATGAACTTCCGGATATACAAAAGGAGAGGGAAGTGGTTAGTGACCCTGCACATGCTTCTTGGGAACTTATATAAGAGAAGTAGAGAACCTATCTATGATGGAGAACCAGTTGAGGGCCAGGAGTGCTGGCCAGAGCAGGAATTCATCTTAGCAGCACTAGAAGGAGGTGACCTAAACTCACATAACCCCTTACAATTTGAAATCTGCACAAGTGAAAGATCAGAGGAGCTGGCAGAACTATCAGATATACTATTCTTACAACAGGAAAGGGACAATAACAATCTTAAATATGCACCAATCCATTCGGAAGAGAGTATGAAGAAAACTTAGTGTCCTTACTGCGTTGAGTTTGACAATCCTCAACAGGTGTGTAAGCAGGTTGCCTATCATAATATCAAAAGAACGTGCAAAATCCCTATTCAACAAACCAAATAAGGTACTTGGAGATGGTGACAAGTCCATAATTGTTGTTAGATATAAGGGTGAAGAGAAACAATGTTCCCTGAAAGGAAAAGTGTTATAAGAACCATCTTCGATTTAGAAGGACATATATTTTCATTCTATGATGCTCAACTTGTAGGTAGTATGGCTGGAATTCTATACGTTCATCAGTTGTTGCAAGATGTTTTCAATGGGAAAGAGTTGTGCATAAAAGGAAAAGATGACATAGCAATCGAGGCATTTTCCGAGATGTACTTGATCCACTTTATTCATGTGGACGGAAGTTGTGAAGTCCAAGGAAGGATTGTCAGAAACTGTAGTACAGTAGTACTGAGTAGTAATAGTATACGGGTAGTAAAAGGGTAATAAGGGCACTTAAGTAATTTCTGAGTCAGTTGTGTCCCGGAGTCTATAAATAGATATCATGGGTGTAATTCCAGGAGGATGCATTATAATGAATATATGGAACTCGTTTCCACAAAATATCTCTGTTTCTCTAGAAATTTTCTTCTAAAGAGTACAAGACATCTCTGATCTCTCTCTAAATCTCTGTTCTATCTCTAATTCTCCACTATAACCTATGTGCCTACGATTTCAAGCTTTATTCTACTGTATTCTACTTATAAACTCAGAAAACACCAAAAATACTCGAAATCTCTCAGAAACCCTAGAGTTCCTGACAGTTTGGGGGAGGGGTGTTGTTTGCTGCTTCCGATAGCACAAGAAGCTGCTAAGCACGCTAAACCTTTTGCAATCTGCTCATGGAGGCCTTCAATTTCGGTTATTGTTTTCCGTGTGACGGCCCTTAATTTGGTTGATAACTTATATAACATAGCTAACTCCTAGCCCTCTGTCAATTCTTAATTCGGTCAGATACTTGGATATTTAAACTTGCTAGTATCTTTAATGGTGCACTCCCCCCCCCCCAAAAAAAAAAGGAAAAGGATACTCTGACTTGCATGTCGCTTTATGTAGAAGGATGTTCTGCCTCATATTAGAATATTTGGGTGGGATAGGGTGAATAGAGAGGATAAATGAGGTGCTAGACTCCAGTCGAAAGCATATTTCTCGCAAATAAAAAAATCCTTGAAAACTGGACCAAATGAACGTTGACACTGTCCTTCACTCCTTCCTCTCCTCAACAAGTAGGGAAGATTCCTTCTAATCAATATCCATCAATTGGTCAAGGTTCTTTAAGGTTCAAAAATCCTATTCCTAGAAACGGTGAAACACATGGGGTGACCACAAAATTTTAAGGTTGCACATATTCAGACTTCTTATTTATAGCAATTTCCATTGATCTAAAGGGCCTAGTGATTGCAAAATAAAACATAAGCATATTAAAAAGAGCCGATTAGAAATACACAGCTTCCTAGTGTTGCAAGACATACAAATTACAGTTGGCCACTAAGAGACAAAACTCGCATTCACCACATACGATCCCACACTCGATTATCAATTAACGTCAACTATTAATTTGTTAACCTAGCATATACCCATATGTCCATATCCATCATACACAGTACACACAGAATAATGGCAATTAAAATCAGTTTTATAAACGAAAAGATAATGATAAGCTTATTAAGGAGAACCAAGGCAAGCAACAAGCTTTCATCATACCTGTAGAATTCTTTGATAGTTTCCAATGACTTTTTTCGCAATTGTTCTTCTGGCCACACCTTCTCCGTAGGAATGTTTCCTACAGAACTCGACTCCATACTTCTGGTTGGAGGCGTATTTGGGCGAGATCTGTTAAAAACACGATCTGGATTCTGTACTTCCCTGTTTACATAAGTTGAATTTCCGTCCACTATATTCATGTGGTCATGAGCAGCTTGGCTGGAAAACCTATGAGTAGCTGATCGCGGCATAAGTTCCTCTCTTGAAGTATAAACTGGTCGGTCAGTTACAGAACCGTACCCATTGAGACCGGCGGTATTTCTCCTGGAGTCTGGATTATGCATGTCAGAGAAGGGCATGCTTAACATCGGAGGTTGTCCTCTAATAGACATTCCCCTCGCAAGACCACCTTGGGGCCCAAGGGTAATGGAGTCACCAAGGGGCCTCTGCGGCAATGGAACCGATAGGTTCCTGTTATCATAAGGGTGTCTTTCATCTGTCCTGATATTTTGAGGGGCAAATCCACGTGGTTGTTGTGGTACTCCGCGGAATCCACCCATATGTGCATTTGGAGAAGATAATACATTTGACCCTCTTGGAGCAAAGTCCATGGGTTGTTGACCCCTTCTAAAAGATGAACCCATACTTGGTCCACGAGCCAATCTGTTAGCTTGTGCCTGCCTCTCGTTCGCAGCATCCCTGTGCACCTCCTCAATCTTTTTTGGACCTTCAATTTTCCTCCTCTGCTGCCACTTGTTTTTCCTCAGGTCAATTGAATCCTTCAGCATGAACCTCACTCTAGAAGAGAGCTTCATGTTATTAGATAGCTTGGCCATCATATCAAAATATGCATCCATGTGCACCTTGGCTTTAGAGTGATCTATCATCTCTCCAATTGTGCTCATTAGCTTGCATAAGGCTTCTACATCTTCCTCATCAGGATTTTGATACTGACCAAGAAGCTTCTTAATGCATTCATGCATAATTCTCTCTGTCAACATCTTTTTCTTGTATAATTCCCCAATAAGTCTGATGTTGCCCAACATTCTCCTTCGTGCCTGGACTCTCTTCTCTTCCCTTTCTTCGTCAGATTGTTTGACCTCTCCTTCCTCTTCGGTTCTATTAGCTTCTTCTTGTTCCCTCTCACCTCTCTCAAACTCCTCCTGACACTTATTCAGAAGTAACCTCTTAAACGTAATTTTTTCATTGTCTTCATTAAAATCAGGCAACTCTCCAGCAAGATGATAGCAGAAATCAGCATACATTTCACAAAATGTCGGTTCCATGAGAGCTTTATCAAATATTTGAGATATCACCCCAGTGAGAGTATCGGCATTGTCAATATTTACTTGTTTGACTTGCTCAAATAGTCTTTCAAAGTTTTGGGGAGTTAACTTATTTAGAATACCTTTCAGCTGCCTTTGCTTTGCCTGTTCCTCGTCAGTTATTTTACCCACTTCATACTTTCTCTCAGCCTTATGCATCACCTGTGAGGGAGTTCGAGGAGAAGGTATTAGACCTCTCTGAAAATTAGTCGGCCGCTGCCATTTGTCAGCATCAGAGTTAGATCGCTGCATACCATACTGAGGACCCATAGAATGAACTGGCCCAGATAGGATTCCACCAGAATACATAACTGGTGATTGAACACGTGGATTTCTTGATATTCCAAAATTTCCTCCAGGTGGAAAAACAACATTGTTTCCATGATTTCCATAACCCATATCCAGTCCAGAGGGGAGAGACCCAGGTACCTTACTCCATTTTTCATCTTCTCCCATACCACTTCCACGACGACCTGATCGAGATCTTCCCATTGACCTATCATCATTTCTTCCCGGACTGGGTAATAATTCACGAGAAACATTTCCAATAGACAATACCAATGCTTCTGCAATATCTGAAGTGATCTCAAATCCCTCAGGAAGATCTTTGCATTGTTCAGAAAATGTAAGAAGAAAATCCCTGGAGTACTTTCTGTCCAAACTTTTATCCTCAATGTGATCTTTAACCTCTCCAAGGTGCTTCCCATCATCAAGTTTCAGAGTTGATAAATCTGCAGCATCTTCCCAGTCATCCGGTTCAGCTTTACTCTCGTTTGGTACGTCTTTATGAGAAATGTCAGCAGCCAACTCTTTAGCATGGCTAGAAGATGTTTCTGAGCTCTCAACATCAATGACATTTTCTTTCTTTTCATCTGGACCTCTATATGCCATATAAAGATCAGCAGTCGTACCAGCACGGTCTGCTTTCTGTAAAGTTTCTTTCTTTTTTTTCTTTGCATTTGTATTCTTTGACATATTTGTCTCTGGCAGAGGTTTATCTTTCGAATCAGTTGAAGAAACCAATTCTGTGCTATCACTATTGACAATTCCAGTTTCACAAGGTGGCACAGAATGAGATGGAACTGAAAGAATTTGTGATTTCTGATCTAGCTGATTAGATTCTGCAGTAGAATCTTCAGTACTGCTTAGAACATCATCTTTTCTTATAGAAGCATCTGAAACTGAAGTATCATCACAATCATGTGAGATTGCGGTAGCAAGAGACAATGAGGATGTTTCAGTAATCAGGCAGTCCACTGCCCCAGAGATAAAAGTTGATAAATTAGCATCTGCCTCACCTTTTATGAGATATACAGGTTCCTTCTCCAACTTCGATTGTTTCTCCTTTACTTCCATAACAGAGTTCTCACTTTGATCAGCATGTTCAGATGGTCTTGGAGAATTGGGTTTTGCACTTGACATACATCCAGAAGCATCTGCTTTTGGCTCGTCAGAGTGCAGTATGTTTCTACTTTCTCGAGTTTCCATAGCTTCATGCTTTGGATTATTATGCACAACTATGTCAGCGGATATTTCAGTGGAATCAACTCCATCTCTTTTTGCCAACTCATGAATTCCCTGTACCTCGGCACTATCTGTATTCAAGTTGACAGCGACGCGGGTTGTTTCCGATTCCCCGGCATATTTCTGTCCTGACCCGGATTCTGGTAAAGGAGATGATCTTTTCTTATCTACGACTTCGAGTGACGGAGAAACAGATGTAGACAGTCGACCAATCTGAGAATAAAAATTTGTTAAAACCATGCTTAAAACTGCAGCAACTCAAGTATGCTGCTGGTGGAATAACTAGAAAAGAGGGTACTACCTGATTCTGCACAAGGGAATGACTCTTCTTGTCATGTTTCTCATCATTATCATTAGAGTTAGACCTATTTAATAGATCAGTTTTTGCAACTACAGTAGTACTGGAGCCTATTGATGTGGGATACCCGGAAATTTCAGGAGGTTTACTAGAAACAGAACTGGTTAGAGGGATAGATGCGGAAGTTGAATCAGATACACCAGTAGTAGCTTTACTTTGAACAGGCATCGATATAGACTCTGACTTCTGTGAGGATACTTCATTTATAATTTCAGGATCTTTTTCGGGACGAACTGTGGTAGCTTCGCCTTCTCGACTAGATATCTTAGGAATATTCTTCTCAACAGTAGGTGAGCTCGCGGGTAAAGAAGATTCAGTAACCTTCTCCACGCGTGGGGGACCTGCAGGCTTCACCGTGACCTGTATTTAAATTGAGCATGTTCCGTAAATAACAGTTTGGTAATGCCACGCAACAGGATATCAGCAGCGAATAATTCAATAAATCTAGTTAATAAAGACCGGCTAACCTGTTTATATAACCTTGGAGCCTGTGAATTTGGAGCAACTTGGCTACTAGTTAAATGAAGAGAATTAGGACCTGTATAAAATACGGAACTCTGACTGTAAGAATTAGGGTAATAGTTACTTGGACGACCAGTTGGAAAAGATGAGATGGGTTGGGGCTGAGGAGGTATATTTGTATGTGATCGTGGAGCAGACGATCCAGATTCCATGTAAGTATCAGCCTTTTTAGATAAACTCAACTCTTCATGAGTATCAGGGTGAGTTATCTTAACTGTTTTACGGGTACCGCCAAAATTCCCAGGCTGCTGCTGCGGAAACTGGGGATTGATGTTCATCCCCATATTTCCCATGTGTGGTAACTTAGTACCCATTTGTGGTGAGAAATTGACACCTTGACCCTGATGCATGACACCCTGAGGAGGCATCATGTGGGGTGGAAGACCTTGAATATACAGTTGCTGTTGTACTTGAGAGGGATTTCCCATAGGGAAGGGCATCGCCATGGGCATTGGCATAGAGCTATTTACCATGCTTTGGGACTGCAACTGTGGGTTAGGATTACCAAATTGAACAGGTATATGTTGCTGGTGAAATGGCATTTGCATAGGCATCCCAGATAAAGGGTGAACAGAGGGTTTCTGAGTTTGGATTGCATGTGGACCAGGTGCAACTTGGACATCTCTTCTTGCTTTCGACATTGAATGAGTGTCAACAGCATTAGGTTGGTCAGCAGTTGTTGAATTATTTGTTGGCACATTTTGCTTCGAAACTGATTGGGCTGGCAGCACAGCCACAACTCTTGATGATTCATAGCGAGCCTGCCAAACATATGATTGAAGATCAGAAGATGAAGACGTCAAACAATTTATACCAACTGGGATAAAAAAATATGATCAATCTATTCAGATTATCATAATGTAGCTTAATCAAGTCATCTCATTGCATTGGGTCCAAACAGAAAGCACAGCATTGCACAGTAAACAAAATCATAATATATCATACTGCTTATTTATTTGACCATTTCAGGCATAAGACTGAAAACGACACTTAATAACCTACTAACCTTTATATATATATATATATATATATATATATATATATATATGTATATGTATATGTATTGGTTAGCCTTCAAATAAAAACCTTTTTATTGTGAAAACCATGAAATTCTGCAGAACCACAATAGAAATGGAAATAAATGGTGCAGAACCATAATTTTATTTGCAGAGCCATAATAAAATGTTTATTTAAATATTAATTTATTTGTAGAACCTTAAATAAAATTTAATATTTTAAAAAATTTGTATGTTTTCATGGTAAAAAAATTTAACTAGAATGTTACCCGTTATGTATATATACATCTTTCCTGAAAAGAAAATTCTATTCTTTTGATCCTTTTTAAGTACAAAAAATAAAAATACATTGTTCAAAAACGGTATTCAAGTATGTCATGTGAAAAAAGAGATGCAGCGAAAGTGGGACCCAGATGAGTAGCCTATGTATTTGCGCTGGAGAGATCATAATACCATAATTTACAGTAACCATTTACAAAACAAAGTTCCAACTAATTCAGTTCATAAAAAGAGAATGGTGACACAAAACATTTTTTTCCTAATGTTGCAAGTAAATCCTATAAGCAAGCCCCACGAAGCAATGAACATAAAAAGATGGAAACAATGTGCAAACCTGTTCCCGTTTCTGCTCATCCAGATTTGGAGGCGCTGAGCTAGTTCGAGCAGGTACCTGTAAGCACAAGCAAAAGCATTCCAATAATTAAAAATAGATAACTTATATCTTCGTTAAGCTCCGCGTAGCTAAGATAGCCTACAAAATATACATGCTTGATACACAAAGTATCAACCTTACCTGCATCAAACCAGGACTTATTGATCCAAACTGAAGAGGAAAACCTCCACCTGAGCCATGAGAAATTCCTATTAGCTTATTATAAAATACAGAAGTTAAAATATCTAATATCCCCATGTAACACTGCCAAATATTTACATGAAACAACACTCAACCTTTTGCAGGGGTTGTAGGGGCCACTGTACTTGAGTTGACAGGGGTGCTATTTGGAGCTGGAGCTTTCGGTACACCCCGGTTAACTTTTTGCATTGGCGTAACATTCGGCTTGACACCAACTGGTGTATCAGACCCTCCTACAACAAGCACAACAGAAAAAAAACCAAACTTAACCATCACACTATGTTCAAAAACAAAAATAATTAATAAAATCCTCAAAAACAAAACTTTTTCAGCCAATACCGTGTGACTGCGAATGAGCACCATTCTGCACACCACGAGCTGAACCAGAAACAGCAGCATTACCACCAGTAGTAGCATCACTCCTAACATCCGAATTTACACCCCGAGTTTGCAATCCTTGGACATTACTAGGCTTCTTAAAACTAAAAACAAACCAACAAAGTCCAATTCTCAAATAATTCATCAAAAGACATATATGCACACAAACATATGCAGTAAATCCTCACCAACCATGCACTCTATTACATATTTAATAGATCTTACATAAATATTAGACTATTAACCAATAATCACACATTAATATTATAGAGGTTATTAATCAATCAAATATTAATTTATCAAAATTAATAACCAGTCAAGTAGTAATTAATCTTAGGTTCCCGATCGCATAATAATTTATGAGATTACTAACCAATCAAGTACTAATTAATCTTATGTTCCCAACCGATGACGAATAATTTATCGAGATTACTAACCAATCGAATATTAATTAATATTTGGTATCGCAAATTAATTTATCGGGATTACTAACCAATCGAGTACTAATTAATCTTAGGTTCCCAACCAATGACGTAATAATTTATCGAGATTACTAACCAATCGAATATTAATTAATCTTTGGTATCGCATATTAATTTATCGAGATCACTAACCAATCAAGTATTAATTAATCTCAGGTTCCCAACTGAGTATAAATTAATCTTAGGTTACCAACGGCTCACATATTAATTTATCTCAGCCTAAACATACATAAACACACATATACTCACAATCATAATAACACAGGGAGCCTAATATACCTTCGATTAGTCGAAAGCGCAGGAGTAGGGGCGGTGGCACCACCGCTACCCTTACCACCACCGCCTGAATAATTCCTCGGCACTCCGGAGCTACCGGATCGAATATTCTTTCGATACTGTCCCGACTCGCTCTTCTCCGCCCTAGATTGATTGACGGACATAAATCCAAACCCTAATCACCTCCAAATTTATTCAAATCAACAATTATCTGCAACCAAAAACACAGATCTAATTCATTAATCACACAATCAACACAAAAGCAAACCTTTAATTCAGCATTACAATCAATTTATATATACATATAATTCAAGCTGTTGAATTGGTAAAAGGTTGAATCTTTTAGGGCAAAATTGAGTGAAAAGAGTGAAGATATAAATATTATATATGTATGCCTGTTAGATATATAAAAATATATCTATCTGTGTGTATATGCGTATGTATATAATTGGATTGAATTGGGAGGAAAGGGGGTATGGAAGAAGAGGAAGAAGAGAAGGAAAAACGAACCTCAGTATGTGTGTTGTGTTGGTGTAAATTGTGTGTGAAGAGAAGAGTGTTTTAACTTATTTGTATATATATCAGATTGTTTTTTGTTTTTTATATATATATCAGATTATTATGAATGTAATAATGTAGTAAATATTATTTTTTAAATTAAAATTTATATATTTGATTATTAAATAAAAATGACTTGTTTTATGGTTTATTTGATTTAAAAGTTAAATGGTATTGCGTTCTGAACTATTTTAAAAAAGTATTTTAGAAAAGAGTTTGAAAAAAAATATTGTGTGTAAAAAAGTACCATTATTCTAGTGTGAGAAGTATTTTAAAAAATTTATATTATATTTGAGATGAAAGGAATAAAATCGAAAGAATTGTAATTAAATTTAAACTAAAACATGAATATATGTTAAAAAAAATTTAAATTTAATTTTCAATTGTCTAAGCTTGAACTCAAATTCATAATTTGAGAATCATTCATCATGTACTCATATTTTTCACAATTTTTATTATTAAAAATTTGTCTTTATTCATTTTTTAATCTTTTTTCAACTTTCATCATTTCCTTTTAATTGTATTCATTTTATTCTATTTTTCTATTTTATTCTTTATAATTAAATGCAATATTAGTATTAGACCCGACAATCGTTTTGTGTACTTTCGCGTTTTCGTATATTTATAAGTAAAATAAAAAATGACCTGAAATCATTTCGTGACCAATTATATAACATGTTATTTACTTACTGTTGGATCAATCCAATAAAGGCTAGGATTTAAAAAAAGATTATCTCTTTACACGGTTAAAAAACACGGATATGCTGTTTGAATGAAACTATAGTAGTTAAACAAAACGACAATGGTCCCTTTTTGCGGTTTTTAAGCATGGAAGGTCGGTTTTTAAAACACCAGATTCCCTCTTTCTTTCTTCTACCTTTGTTCTAACATATTGGAGACGAACTGTGGGGCGATTGCAAGCGATTTGTGGTTGATTTGCAGGCGACATCCTTCTGTGTATATCAAAGCATAATATTAAGTATGTTTTTTGCTCTTGTTTACTGTTTTTGTTAGGGTTTAATTGTTAGGGACTGTTATTATGTTGAGAACGTAATTGATGGTTTGTGATGATTTTACTTGATGAATTGTTGTGTATAATGGACTGTTGGATACATGGATGATTTGGCATGATTTAAAATTTATTTTCATGTCTGTTTTCTTGACTGCACAACATGTGTTCGATGAAATGCTTGAGAGAAATTTTTATTGTTTTGTTACCTGCATACCATGTTATAGTGATTATTTGTGCTTGTGTTTGTTTGTGTGTGTAATTAATGCAATTTTTATGTGTGTGTAATGATATGTGGTTAGTTTGCACACCAATTGTTTGAGTAAATGCTTGAGAGAATTGTTGAAAAATGTTACTTTGACTACAAGGACAAGGGCTAAGATAATTATTGTTCAGAGTTTGATTGTGAATGGAGTAACTGAAGATTACATGATAGTATGGATCATAAATGTTTTTCATGTCATTTATTATATTATCGAAAGATAGTATGGATGCAGAATTACATGATGCTAATTTGGAACTGGAACGTCGCATTTTAATTAATGTTATTATTGTTTAATTTCTTCTGATTTAAGTTGATTATAGTGACATGAATTCATTTAATTTCTTGCATATATGTAATGATTCTCAAATCTATTTGTAAGATTTGTTTGTCCCGGCTTTTGATCTAATTGTTTTTGTTTTCAAAATTGCAGGATGGACGACATAGATGACATATTACCCAGACCTAATAGTCGAACATTTATATTCGACAATCAATATCATGTTAGTGAGGATGTCAAGCAGGGACAAGATATGGGTCCTTTGGAGGTTTTTTGTGATAGTCGGTTGATGTCTAGTAAAAGAGACTATTATATAATTCTTCATTAGAGACTCATTTATCCAAGATTTACACAAAGAAAATGTTTAATCGTTTCCAAAATGAGCTTTTAAAAAAGGAGTCTTTTATTGTGAAGAGAGTTTAAAAACGTGTTTGTTATATGTCGAAGACGTACTTGATGGAAAAAGCTACCATGCCGGAGAATTATAAAAGAAGTTATACTTTGACGGTTTCGATTGATGAGACATACTCGTGTGGTGTTATTCGCCCTTAAGTACACTAAGTTTGGAGAAGGGGGGGTTGAATACAAACTTAAGAATTAATTCAACTTCTTGCAGAAATAAGTTTGTACAAAGAGAATGTTTAATTAAGATTGATGTAACTAAGAACTGGATAACTAAAGTGTTGAAAACAGAAACAACAAGATTAAAAATTACTAGTGGATTGTTTTTCCACTAGTGAGTTTTTGCTTTCAATTGATCTTAGTAAAAATACTAAGCTGCTTACAAAGTTGAATGTAGAACTTAGAAAAGCATTACAAGTTCTGCCTGATTTTCTACTTTGCTTTTCTAGAGTTCTTCAAAACTACTCATACTTTGCTACTGTGTTTTTGTGACTTATATATACAAAAACTACTACTCTAGTTTTCTATCGACTGATAACAATATAATATTACAATTTATACTGTTTTCATAAAAATAGAAACTAGCTTCTTTTCACAGCCTTCCTTGTAGAACAAACTAGCTCTGGAAGTATCTTTGTCTTAAGATATTCCTTGGATGCTGTGTTTCCTTGAAAGTCTTCACAATCCTGACAGGACTGTCTTCCAATGATTCAGTTTCTGCACTGTTCCCGTAATTTCTGGCTTTAGCTAAATAGGGAAACTTTAATCAACTGATAAATGCTGTTAAGCTTATCAGTTGATTCACCTTTGCTTATCCATCGATGGATAGGATATCTGTTGATCAGTTGATGTGTCGATGGATAATTGAGTTATCCATCGACTCCTTATCCATTGATGGTTCTTTATCCGTTGACTGTTTTTATCCATTGATGACTTGTATCAGTTGATAGCTTTCATCCGTTGAGTAGTGTCTTCATCCATCGACTTCAACATCAGTTGATCACTTCACTTGTGAGAATTCTGACTTAGAATATTTACAATTGATCAGCCATTCTTCACATCTGTTGAGAAGCTAGAAATTGAAGTCAATAACATCAGTTGACTACATCATAGCATCCATCGAGGTAATACAATCAATTGATAGTGAAACATAAATCAATGCTACAATCCAGTTTATCAGTTGATAAACAAGTTTCAACTGATAACTGGTTTCCTAGTCAATGGATATTTATAAGTCATATCCATTGATCAGTTACAAAATAATTTTGAGACCCTATTGAAATTCTAAGTAATTTGTTATCATCAAAACTCATAATTCCTAACAATCTCCTCATATTTATGAATATGTAAAATATGCACAAATTTTCTGTTAATGATAACAAAACTCCTGAACATTTTCATTCTTAGCAAGAATTACAATATTGATAAGTAAAGTTTGAGACAGAGTAATCAGATACCAGACAGGGATGAATTTTGATAATTTTGATGATTGAGGTTGAATCTCCTATCTTCTCCTTCTTCCCCTTGACTCATTCATCTTGTCTTCATTCTCCTTCATCTTTCTGTAGAGGGTTCCCTTCAATATCTTCTCATCTTCAATCCTGTAGTCCAATTGACTTGCCAGATGATTTAATTCCAGATTGGGCAGTTTGTCTATTTCTTGACAAATATCAATGCATTTTTCTCTGCCTTCCCTGTCCTTATATATCATCAAGTAGAAGGGCTCATGAAGCACTTTTCTTCCTTCAGGATTCCAGATCTTTATTCTGCCATCCCTTTCTTCTTGAACAGGTGCCTCATTTATCTTCTTCATTCTTTCAAGGATGGCCTTTCCTAGCTCTTCAGTTAGATAATACTTCCTGTTGAGCATAGTGTAGATTTTCCTTAAGATGCCATATCCTTGATCCAAGACTTGGTTGAATGTGAAGGTTGAGTGTGATCCATCTTCATACTCAATGTGAAGAAGATCAACATCTTTCTTCCTTTGTCCTTTTACTGCAATCATTCCCTCAGCTTTGATTGGTACAAAGTTTTCAGATTTGTGTTTGAACACCTCTATTTCTTTGGCTTGATTACTCCCAGAAGCTTGACCTTCAGTCTTGACTTGTTTTGGCTTCTTCTCCTTGTCTCCTTTGTCTTCAACAACTAATGGTCTTTTAACTCCAGATGATTTTGGTGCATCTTTGGGCTTGTTTGCTCTTTGCTTCATCCTTGTCCTCCTTTCACCTTCTTTTCTTCTGGCTTCTCTTATTAGCCTATCCTCTTCATCATATTCCCTTTGCAATTGAATGGCTAATTCTTCTTGGGATTTTTCTTGTTGCTCCCTTTCTCTTATGCCAACTACTATGGCTTTGCTCAACAATTTTTCACTTTCCCCTCCACCTGTGACAGCTTTCTTTTTATCATCTTCAATTAGCTTTCCCTTTCCTTTCCTGTCACCAGGTTGTGAGCTACTGGAACTTGTCTCCTTGAATTTGCTAGCAATTGCATCAAATTTCCTTACTATGTCTTGAGCCAACTCCTTCTTGGGATCTGTAGACTTTGCCACCACAGCTTCAGTATCACTTGCTTTCTCCAATGCATCAGCTTCTTGCTTCTCCCCCTTTTTGTTATCAGCAACTGGCACTTGTGCTACTGACTGAGAGAGTATGGGAGTCTCTAAGAGTTTACCCAGAAGATTGATTTGAGTGACTTGATTCTTCAAAATTTGCTGCATGTTGAGCTCCATGGAGGCTACTCTTTTCTCCAATTCCATTACCTTGTCCTTGGCTGAAAACTCAGTGTCCAACCTTTGCTTGATTCTAGTCAGCATTGTGAGGCTGAGTCTAGAGTCAATGGTGGTGTCAAAATGCATCCTTGAGCTGTCAATGTCTTCTCTTATTTTATTCAATTCATACTTGGAGCTTGTGACATGCATTTTCTGGATCTTCAAATTATCCCTGTAAAAGTTCAGAATTCTCCTTTGCAGGGGATCCACCACATCTACTTCAGCCATTGACCTTCTGTAAAGAGAAATGATGGCCCTTTCTGTGTCAGCCAAATTAGTTTCATCACTTGCCACTTGTGGATCTAGAAGTTCATCATCAGAATTATCATCAAAATCTTCAGGATTCATGTGGGATATATCATCAGATTGACTGGCCAAAAACTCTTTCCCACTCCTGAATTGCTCTTCTGTCTGCACTAAACCCAACATTTGCTCAACTATTTGATTAGATGCTGCTGCTAGTTCTTGATAATGAGGATCTTCATGTTGAAAGGTTGAAGCATCAAGATTGACATCAATTTCATCCTCCACCTCCATGTTGACTTCTGCAACTCCTGCAGGGACTCCATAGTCTACAAATCCCCCTGGCTCTAGCCCCAACTCCTGGGTGAGTCCTGCTTCAAACTGCTTAGTTTTAGAAGTTGATGCTTCATGAGATGGTGAAATTGGTTTCTCTCTATTCTTTTCTCTTTCACTCTCTTCTCTCTTTTCTTGCATCAGGATCTCATCCTGGATTCTCACCTCTCCCTTACTTTCCTCTCCTTTTTCATCACCTGCTAAGGTGGGACTCTCTTTTCTCACACACTCTCCTTTTGCCACCTCAGAAGAATTTGAGGGCCCCTCATTCACACACTCTTCTTTTGCCAATGTATGCAAGCCTTGCCTCTCACACACCTCACCCACTCTACTCAATCCTAATAGAGTATTGGCCACCTGAAGTGTTTCAATGGATGATTCATGAATTGACATTAAGGGATCAATCGATGGATAAGAAGTATCCATCGATGGATGAATATCCGTTGATGGGAGCTCGTCGATGGATGTAAGGATATCCATCGATGAAAGTGAACTAGTCAATGGATGTTGGAAGTTATAAGTTGATTGCATAATATCCATTGACTGGAGAGAAATTACAGTATTTTCCTAATCAACCAAGGTGTTAACCTTATTTGGTGATGCAGGTGAGAGTGTTGGCTCCACCCTGAGTTGCAAAGAGGGTGAATTTGAAAAAACGAAGTTGTCGATCAACACTGTTTCTGAAGAAATAGTTTTTGAAGTAGATTGAGGAGAAGATTCAGATAAAGAATGGGGCTGTGCCTCAGGAAGATTCTGAGACACATCAAAAGAAGAAACTGAAGGCTCCACCAAATTTTCATTTGGCTTTGCATGTGTGTGTGTGCCCTGTGCAGTATTTGTAACCTTCTTTCTTCTTTTGTATGGCTGTATTATTTGGTGACCCTTATCCCCATCTGATGGTCCTGGTTGAGACCTCTTTTCAATAGTTACATCTTTTTGAGAAGATGCAACTAGGGATGTGTTCAAGTCCTTTACTACAGCCTCAATCTGTTGGGAGATTGGACTGGTGGCTGGCTGGTTCCTCTCAATCTCACTCTCCTTATTCTTCTGGCTTTCTTGATGTTGGCCAGTTCCCTCACCCTTATCAACCACCTTCACACTCCCCTTGGTGGTTTTTCTTTTCTTAGATCTTACAACAGTAGTCTTTTGAGAAACTACTGAGGTGGTTTGATCAGACTTGTGTTTGGAAGTGCAACTTGGGTAGGAGGAATGGGGGCATTTCCATCTCCCTCCATTGTTGCTGAAGGCAAAGAAATTTGAGATTTTGAAGAAGAATGTACAAGATGGAGATTTTGAAGATATACCTGTACAAGAGGAGGATAAATGAGACACAACTTAGGGTGTAAGTTGATTCTCACAAGATCCTTGAAGACCCTCTTGTTTTGCATCCATGGCTCCAAGGACTCCATATCTGCACTTATTTCATACTCTCCAACAGAGGCATTAATAATCATCATGAAAAATCTTGCAAAGTAGATATTATTTTTCCTAGATGACTTGGGTCCTAACTTAGCATATAATTCATTTAGGAGTAGTGTGCCAAAATCGAAGTATTTATCAAACAGGATAGAATAAGCAATTTCTTGCATACTGATCGTAATTGCACCAAAATTACTTATTTTTCCAGAAAATACTTTAATTATGGCATCAAAGAAATAACTCCATTCTTTCCTAAGATTTTTCCTAACAACTTCTCCTAATCCAGTTTCAGCATTTGCATAAGTAACGGATTCTAACATGTCCCTAATTTCATTTTCAGTGGGTGGTTTATTACAATTATTTGCAGGCAACCCTAAACATTCAGATAATGAAGTACTTGTAATTGTATAGGTATTACCTTTGCAAGAATAAGAAATTACCTTCCCATCTGGTGAAATCTCTGCAGAGGTCCACAGTTCCTCAACAAAGGAACACACGATTGTTGGAGCTTCGCTGAGAGCTTTGGAAACTTTGCAATCTCCTAGGAATTGCATCAATGGATGAAAGTCCACAGGAGCATCATTCACCGTTAGACATGCTGTGAAGTTGTTCTGTTCATAGGTGAACCCAGTGGAAGAGACGATCTTCTTTTGTGGTGCCATTCTTTCAGTTGATATTCAAGAAATTAAAGTGAACTTGAAAGAATTTGTGAAAGCTCGTGAGAATTAGATAAAATTAGCTTGAGAGAGAGAGACAGAGATGAATAGTTTAAAAAAAATAACAGGTAAGAATGAATTTTTAATTGCAACTGCTATTTATATTTTCTAGTATTAAAAAGACTTGAAAGGACTTTTTAATTAGGCAGATAACCGTTGATGTATAAAAGACTGTAGTTTATTACCCTTGATGGTAATTCTCCAACGGCTATAATCTGATCAACGGATGAATAAAACTGTAGAAATTCTATTACTATCGACGGATAAAATAGAGAGTTAATCATTTATCGATCGATCACTAACTACCAAGGTAATTAACTGTCGATAGATAAATATCCATCGATAGGAATAACATTTATCTGTTGATCAAATAATAAGGGATTTATCCGTCGATAAACAATTACTTAGGTAATTATCTGTCGATAGATAAATATCCATTGATAATTGTGAACAATGGCTACAAAAAAAAAAAAAAACTTGACAGACATTTTAAGCATGAGCAAAATTAAGCATACCTAACTCACAGACTAATCTATTAAAAGTAGATTCATCTAGAGGTTTGGTAAATATGTCTGCAAGTTGTTGTTCACTAGGGACAAAATGTAATTCAACTGTACCATTCATTACATGTTCCCTAATGAAATGATACCTTATGTCAATGTGTTTGGTTCTGGAATGTTGCACAAGATTTTCTATTATTGCAATGGCACTTGTATTGTCACAGAAGATGAGAATTTTGTTCAAGTTGAACCTATAGTCAAATAGTTGATTCCTCATCCATAAAATTTGTGCACAACAACTTCCAGCAGTAATGTACTCAGCTTCTGCAGTTGAAGTTGATACTGAATGTTGCTTTTTACTAAACCATGACACAAGTTTGTTTCCCAGAAATTGACAGGTGCCTGTAGTACTTTTCCTGTCTATTTTGCAACCTGCATAATCTGCATCTGAGTAGCCCATTAGATTAAAACCAGAATCTCTAGGATACCAAATACCTAAACTTGATGTACCCTTAAGATATCTGAAAATTCTTTTAATAGCTACTAAATGGGATTCTCTAGGATCAGCCTGAAATCTAGCACATAAGCATGTAGAGAACATTATATCTGGCCTACTAGCAGTTAAATATAAAAGTGAGCCTACCATGCCTCTATAACTTGAAATATCCACCTTAGCTTCTTTGGTATTTAATTCAAGTTTAGTGGCAGTGGCCATGGGAGTTTTTGCAGAAGAACATTCACTTAACTCAAATTTCTTTAACAAATCAAGAATGTACTTTGTTTGATTTATAAAAATACAATCCTTAACCTGTTTGACTTGTAACCCAAGAAAGTAGGTAAGCTCTCCCATCATACTCATTTCATATTTACTCTGCATTAGTTTGGCAAACTTCTTGCAAAGTTCCTCATTTGTTGATCCAAAAATAATGTCATCCACATAAATTTGTACAAGAATGATAGAGCCATTAACATTTCTACTAAATAGAGTTTTATCAACAGTACCTCTTGTGAAATGATTCTCAATGAGAAACTGAGATAAAGTGTCATACCAGGCCCTTGGTGCTTGCTTCAAGCCATAGAGTGCTTTGAGTAAAAAGTAGACAAAGTTAGGAAATTTTGGATCTTCAAAGCCAGGAGGTTGTTCCACATAGACTTCCTCTTCTAGTACTCCATTCAAAAATGCACTTTTCACATCCATCTGGTAGACTTTGAAATTAGCATGTGCAGCATAAGCCAGAAAGATTCTGATTGCTTCTAACCTTGCAACTGGTGCAAAAGTTTTATCAAAATCAATTCCTTCTTCTTGTGAATAACCCTTTGCTACAAGCCTTGCTTTGTTCCTAGTCACAATACCAGTTTCATCCATTTTGTTTCTGAATACCCATTTTGTACCAATTACTGATTTATCTTTTGGTCTGGGCACCAGCTTCCATACTTTATTTCTTTCAAACTGATTCAGTTCTTCTTGCATAGCCAAAACCCAATCAGGATCCATGAGAGCCTCTTCAATTCTTTTGGGTTCTTCTTGAGATAGAAAACTGCTATACAGCCACTCATTTTGAGTAGCACTTCTTGTCTTGACACCATCTTCTGCATTTCCAATAATTAGTTCAAATGGATGGCTTCTTGTCCATTTTCTTTGAGGAGGCAAATTTTGCCTTAATGATGAAGCTTCATGATCATTTGTATTGAACTCAAAGTGATCTGAATTTGTAGATAGATTCTGAAACCCTCCCCCTGAAGTGGATACCCTTGATGTAGATTGTTGATTATCCGTTGAGGAGTTATCAGTTGATGCATTATCAGTTGATGGATTTCTGTCAACTGATAAATTATCCATTGATGCAATAACATCAACTGATATTGGGTTTCTGAACACTTGAGGTTTTATAATTTCTGCCTCTTTATCATCATTTACATCATTTGATTCATTCTCAAAATGCAGTGTGTCAAGATTTCCTTCATCAAACAAGCCTTGAATCTTTTTATCATCAAATACTACATGTACAGATTCCATAATAATGTGTAGTCTGAGATTGTAGACTCTATAGGCTACGCCTGATAGTGCATACCCAACAAATATAGCTTCATCAGCCTTGGTTTCAAATTTTCCTAGGTTTTCACCTTGATTTCTTAGCACATAGCACTTGCAGCCAAAGACATGAAGAAATCCCACCTTTGGCTTTTTGTCTTTCTTGATCAATTGATAAGGAGTCTTCCCTTGAGCTTTATTTACTAGGGAGATGTTTTGAGTAAAACATGCTGTGTTTATGGCCTTAGCCCAGAAGTATGTTGGGAGTTTGGCATCTTCCAACATGGTTCTAGCAGCTTCAATCAATGTCCTATTTTTCCTTTCAACTACCCCATTTTGTTGAGGTGTTCTGGGTGCAGAGAATGGGTGTATGATTCCTTTTGATTCACAAAACTCTTTCATTGTGGAATTTTTGAATTCTGTTCCATTGTCACTCCTTATCTTCTTTACATCCAATTCAAGATTTTTCTCATTTTCTCTTATGTGCTTGATGATGAGATGACTAGCTTCATCCTTTGAATGTAGAAAATAAGTCCATGAGAATCTTGAAAAATCATCCACAATGACTAAAGCATACTTCTTCTTTGCAATAGACATGATATTTACAGGACCAAACAAATCCATATGTAATAACTCAAGTGGCTTTTCAATTGAAGATTCCAATTTCGACTTAAATGATGTCTTCCTCTGTTTTCCTTTCTGACAAGCATCACAAAGTCCATCCTTGACAAATTCCATTTGTGGTAAGCCTCTCACTTGATTTTTCTTAACCAAGAGATTCATGGCTTTGAAATTCAAGTGAGCTAATTTCTTATGCCACAGCCAGCTTTCATTTGTACTTGCCTTAGAGAGAAGACAAGTCATTGATTCTGCATTTGTTGAGTTGAAGTCAGCTATGTACACATTCCCTTTTCTATTCCCAGTCATGACTAGGCTTCCATCTACCTTGTTGGAAATTATGCATGCTTCTGTTGTGAAACAGACTTTATTTCCATTGTCACATAGTTGACTTATGCTTAACAAGTTATGTCTTAAGCCATCAACTAATGCAACAGGTTCAATGATGACATTCTCTTTTGAAATCAAACCATATCCCATGGTGTGCCCTTTGCTGTCATCTCCAAAAGTTACTCCAGGGCCATCTTTCTCCTCAAACTTTGTGAGCAGGGATTTATCTCCAGTCATGTGTCTTGAACACCCACTGTCCAAGTACTAAAGATTTCTTCTTTTTCCCTGCACACAGTCAAAACAAATCAAGTTGATTTTGGTACCCAAGTTGCCTTGGGTCCTTTCTTATTAGATGTTATCTTTGACTTGGTTTCCAATTTTTGTACCTTTGGTTTGGGTGGTTTTACTTCCACTTCAACCTTAGGTGTTGGTCTCCTTACCTCAGAATTCTCAGTGCTAATATTTGGAATGCTCATGCTTGCAGAATTGGAAAAATTTGGTGCATGAAGATTGTTAAGCATATTCCATGGCATAGCAGGCATATTCATATTGGCAAATGCAAGATATGGATTAAACATATAAGGCATTGATGCATACTGAGCATGAATAGCATGAGAATCAACTAAATGAGGAAAAACAGAATTGGTATGCATGTTGGGTAGAGCAGGTACATTTGTTGCTGTAGGCATGAAGAGTTTACATTGCACAGATAAATGATTTTTACTACCACACTTAGCACATACTTTCCTAGGAGCATATTTGTCAGGTGTGTAGTTGTTGTGCTTGTTTATGCCTACTTTACCATTTCTATTTTTCTTCTTCTTTTCATTTGGCTGAATATTAGGTTCTATCTTTTCCAATTTCTCTTTCAACTGATTTTTAGATAAGAATCCTATATTAGCCTGTTCAACTTTGATTTGAGATTCAGAGGAGCTACTTTCTTTGACAAATTTAATAGGTCTGTTAAACTTAGTTTTAATATCACATTTCTTAGCAGTTGATGACTTCTCAATCGATGGATAATTATCCGTTGGAATAGCATTATCAATCGATGGATAATTCTTATCAGTTGATTCAGAATTATCAATCGATTGCTTCTTTTCCAAAGATTGATCTTCATCAATGGCTATTTTCTCAAGAGTTTCAGATAACATGGTGAAAGAGTTTGTTCCATGAATGTCATTCATCTTCTTACTGGCTTTACTTGACCTGTTCCACTTGTCAATGGTTCTTATTTCATCCTCTAATTTTTCTTTTAACTTCTCTATTTCCTTTTTACTGTCAACTAGCTCATTTCTAGCATTTTTGTTTTCCATCTTGAGTCTGTCCAATTGCACTAGCTCACTCTCTAAGAAATTGTTTCTTTCAGTGAGAGTTTCTAATGTTAATTTGAGCCTAGTGTTCTCTTTGTTCAAAGACTTAAGAGTGACATGCAAATTATACAATTCATTAGACATTTCATTAATAGTAATATTGCATTCATCTTTGGACAACTCAGATAGATTTGTAGAAATTACCTGATTGCTAGATGAACTAGCTTCCTGGTCATCTTGATTGGCCATTAGTGCAAGATTGATGTGTTCTTCTTCTTCTTCAGAATCCTCCTCAGCAGCCCAGTCCTTTTCTTCTGTCACAAAAGCCTTCTCTCTTTGTTTAAGCAAGTCAAAGTACTTCTTCTTATAGTCAATACCATCACTGGACTTTGACCTCTTTTCAACTTTGGGCTTTCTGCATTCACTTGAAAAGTGACCAGCCAATCCACAGTTAAAGCATCTGAATTGAGTCATGTCAACAAGATTTTTGCCTTGTTAAGTGTCTCTCCTGAACTATGATCCAGGCCTTTGCATTGGATTCCTTTTGAACTTGAGTTTAGAAAATTTTCTTGATAGAAAAGCTAAATGCTCATCTATTTCATCCATTTCATCTTTGATGAGTGACTCATCACTGTCACAAAGTTCTTTTCCTTTACCAGTAGAAGATTCATCATATCTAACATAATTTGCACCATTGCCATGACCTTCTTTCTTCCCTTCTTTGAAATCAACATCTTCATCTGTTTCTGCAACTTGCTTTTCCTTGACCACCAAAGCAATGGACTTTTCTCTCTTCTGACTTTTCTCAATTTCCTCATCTTGCTGTAGCTCCAACTCATAGGTTTTCAAGATGCCATACAGCTTGTCCAAAGTATAATCTTTAAAGTCAGGAGATTGCCTTATAGAGACAGTCATTGGTTTCCATTCTTTGGGTAGGGACCTCAAGAATTTGAGGTTGGTGTCCTCAACAGCATAAACTCTTCCATATAGTTTAAGCTCATTCAACAGCTTTTGAAACCTACTATATGTATCATTTATTGTTTCACCACCCTTGAAGTGAAAGGCCTCATACTTTTGAATCAAGAGTTGCATCTTGTTCTTTCTTACTTGCTCAGTACCTTCACAGAGGGTTTGAAGAGTGTCCCAGACTTCTTTGGAGGTTGTACAACTGATGACATTGTCAAACATGTCCTTGTCAAGACCATTAAACAAGATGTTCATAGCCTTTTTGTCCTTGTGTACTTCCTTTTCATCTTCATCTGTATACTCACTCACAGATTTAGGAATGAGTTTGTCTGGTGCTTGAGTACCGTCTGCATTTACACTTGTAACTATTTTCATAGGCACATGTGGACCTTTCTCTATGCAATGAACATAGGAAGGATCAATAGATAGCAGATGCAAGTGCATTTTTACTTTCCAGGGAAAATATTCATCTTTCTCTAGAACTGGAATCTTAACTCCTGTGTCTCTTTGACCCATTCTTGATGTACTTTTAGATCTTGACTTTCTGTTTGATGAAAGCCTGCTCTGATACCAATTGTTATTCGCCCTTAAGTACACTAAGTTTGGAGAAGGGGGGGTTGAATACAAACTTAAGAATTAATTCAACTTCTTGCAGAAATAAGTTTGTACAAAGAGAATGTTTAATTAAGATTGATGTAACTAAGAACTGGATAACTAAAGTGTTGAAAACAGAAACAACAAGATTAAAAATTACTAGTGGATTGTTTTTCCACTAGTGAGTTTTTGCTTTCAATTGATCTTAGTAAAAATACTAAGCTGCTTACAAAGTTGAATGTAGAACTTAGAAAAGCATTACAAGTTCTGCCTGATTTTCTACTTTGCTTTTCTAGAGTTCTTCAAAACTACTCATACTTTGCTACTGTGTTTTTGTGACTTATATATACAAAAACTACTACTCTAGTTTTCTATCGACTGATAACAATATAATATTACAATTTATACTGTTTTCATAAAAATAGAAACTAGCTTCTTTTCACAGCCTTCCTTGTAGAACAAACTAGCTCTGGAAGTATCTTTGTCTTAAGATATTCCTTGGATGCTGTGTTTCCTTGAAAGTCTTCACAATCCTGACAGGACTGTCTTCCAATGATTCAGTTTCTGCACTGTTCCCGTAATTTCTGGCTTTAGCTAAATAGGGAAACTTTAATCAACTGATAAATGCTGTTAAGCTTATCAGTTGATTCACCTTTGCTTATCCATCGATGGATAGGATATCTGTTGATCAGTTGATGTGTCGATGGATAATTGAGTTATCCATCGACTCCTTATCCATTGATGGTTCTTTATCCGTTGACTATTTTTATCCATTGATGACTTGTATCAGTTGATAGCTTTCATCCGTTGAGTAGTGTCTTCATCCATCGACTTCAACATCAGTTGATCACTTCACTTGTGAGAATTCTGACTTAGAATATTTACAATTGATCAGCCATTCTTCACATCTGTTGAGAAGCTAGAAATTGAAGTCAATAACATCAGTTGACTACATCATAGCATCCATCGAGGTAATACAATCAATTGATAGTGAAACATAAATCAATGCTACAATCCAGTTTATTAGTTGATAAACAAGTTTCAACTGATAACTGGTTTCCTAGTCAATGGATATTTATAAGTCATATCCATTGATCAGTTACAAAATAATTTTGAGTCCCTATTGAAATTCTAAGTAATTTGTTATCATCAAAACTCATAATTCCTAACATGTGGTTATAAAAAATTAGAACATTCCAGGATGATTTGTAGACACATGATCTGTTATCTTAACAATAAATAAAAAACAATGTTACCACATGAATGCATCATATTGAGGTGTTCAATGAACGACAATAAAGTTATTGGATCTCTATCGTATTCCCCTCTCATGGTTGATAATGTTGTTGAGTCACAAGACTCACAACTGGTACTTATGTAAAGTTTTTCAAAGTTTGGATGTTATTGGAGTTATTCCGCTCATCGCTACAATTACGTGATGAGTTTGATTGAGAAAGAGAAGAGGTATGTGAATACTTTTTTTCAAAAAAAAGAGAATAATGAAAGAATGAAGGAGTCGTTTCACTATAACCAAAAAGATGATCTATATATTGGATCATCCAATGTCACAAACAAAAGGAAGGAAAAAAATGGGGAGATTTTAAAATTGGTATTGAAGAAGAGTCATCTTAAAAAAAAGACTCCCAGAACGTGCAAAAATTATGGATTAATAGGAGCAAAGCATGATAGAAGAAATTGTGCTTACTAGGCTACTTAAATTTATTGAAATTGTTATGTTATGTATTATTCAAATCTATTACACAATACAAAATTTGTTCTAAAATTATTGAAATTATCATAAATTTCATATGTTATTAAAATTACATGTTTTATATATATATATATATATATATATATATATATATATAATATGTCTAAACAAAAAAAATTGACTAGTTCAGACCCTCTAGTAATGAAACATTGTTGGAATCAGTGACTTCCGCAATGTTTCATTGCTGGAGTCCCTGAGCAAGTAGAAGGTTTGTTGTCAAATTAATAAAGTATGGGTTACCAAACTGTTAACAGAAAAGGTTTGGTAAATATTTTTTATAAAAAGATTGTTGCAATGAAACATTAGGGCAGCTACTTTGACAAAGTTACATGTTCATTTATTTTTTGTTTTAGGCACAAAAACCTTCTTCAACCATGACAAACATAATCACAAAACTACATGTTTTCATCACAAATCATGCACTAAAAAACCCAAATTATTTAAACAAATCAACATCAAATAACAATTCTAACAGAATAAGACAACAATAATCCAACCGATGTAAATCAAAACCCATCATACACAATCACGATTCGACTTCAAATTTCAATATAAAAAGAATTTCAACGATAATGTCCTTAAAAATAATAATCAAGCCCTAAAAATTAATAATAGAATCAATGAGAAATTCCTAAAAAATATAATAAAATCCTAAAAAATATAATAAAGTTCTAAAAATAATAATAAAACCCTAAAACGAATGATAAATTCCTAAAACAAACTAATAAAATCAATGAAAAACACCTAAATCCAAAAATAAAGTTCTAAAAACATATATTTAGTCCTAAAAACTCACGATAAATTCAATAAATGTAAAAACTACCAAAAATCTAACATCAACAACTAAATCCAATAAAACTTTATTGAGATAACTAAATCCATGTCCGCCTTTAATGCATCTCCACTTAGATATATGACGTGCTTCTCCCTTAGCAAACTCAACATTATATGATACTGGAAGATAATGATATTAGTTTTGGGTCTCATGCTATTTTTATCTACTGTATCCCACCACAAATGACATCCACATACTTGCAAATGTACACGGCACAATCAACCCCACCTACTTGCTTGAGCCATTCTGTAACATGATTGAACTTTATGAATTTCTTTGAAAATCTAGATGGGTCCAAGTGATGAAGCATGCACGATAAACAAATTTACTGCAAATTATTCAAATAATCATAAACCACATATTTAGACACGATAAAGTTGATTAATGAAGTAACTATGAACAACATAGATTACTATAATATAATATTGTTGGAGATAAGTCTTTCATAATGAGTACTTATTATCATCTCGGAGAGTATCAACTATACCAACTTTCATTTGGTAGAGATTCACAATAAATAGAAACCAATGACCTTTGGTACTTCTTATCAAAACTCCATCAATAATGGAACAACAAGTTAATTTTTCAATTTTTTAGTGACCTTGTTAGATTAACACATCTTTAAAGATCACCATGCATCTCAATATCCTTCAATTTATCTTCATGTGTGTTCATCTGCATATATATGTGAATGCAGAAATCAGATCTATATTCATGATACAAAGGAAAAGATAGGTGAAAAAAAATAAGGTTAAAGATTTTTACATCAAAGAGCATCCGCAAGGCAGTAGGAACAGAAGAACTAACAAAATCAACAAAGCCAAGGGCATATAGCAGTGAGTTCAAATATGAAGAACCGAGATTACTAGTATCACCCAACAATTGAGATACACACATCATATACATATTAATGCTAAAATTCTAAAAAGTCAAAGTACTCAAACTAAATCTAACATCTAACTATTATATAATACCACAACATACCTTTTTGTGGGATCATTTTATTCAAAGTGAAATTATAATTAAACCCTTATATAAAATATACAATTTACTATTTTAGTTATTTCAGATTCATTAATTACTATATCTACATATTATAATAAAATACCTTTTTGTGAAATCATTTTATTCAAAGTTAAATTATAATTACACCCTTATATTAAATATCTAATTTATTATTTTAGTCATTTCAGATTCATTAATTACTACAATTACAATATTAATTCTATTATTATTGCTATAAATATTATGTAAACATACACACACATACTATACACACACACATATATATATATATATATATATATATATATATATATATATATATATATATATATATATATATATATATATATATATATATATATATATATATATATATTATTCCTTTAATTGTTCCACTCCTTTCAACCTAAAACTAATTTATGCCATGTCATATTTAAACACTACTATCTATCCCAATAAACTTTAAACCCCCGATTATACATGTAAAATAGCTATGAATATATACAAACTATAATGTAATCCTAAATGCTCTCTAACTCTTCATCTCAATTTGATATTTTTTTTACTATGAATACATCATTTTTAATCAATAATTTAAAAAATATAGGGACATTCATGAATAATTCAGTATGTAAGTATTATAGAAAATAGTGTACATAAATGTGAATTATCAAACTATATTTTATAAAATCTAAAAAATAGTATGTTAAAATAACGTATGAATATAATTCGATTTTTAAAAATAGCCTATGCCTTGCACGGGTGTAAGAGTTAGTTAAATTTTAATACCTCAATATGAATATGAGGAAATGCATATATTGGTGTCGACTGTGATATAGGAAGAGCAGTAATATGTCAATTTACAATTCACTTAGATGTAATGAATCATATACATATCAATGTTGGAATAATAAAAAGTCAAAATACCCGAACACATTAAAGTTTAGTACCTCATGTGAATAGCAGGGGGGTGAGATGGGTGTTAGCATATAATTACATGTCAATAAATAATCAGATACATATTTAATAGACATAATTCATAGATAACAAGTGTGTAGATAACACGTGTACCTCACGTTGACGTTTATGAGAGGCATATAAAGGATAGAGTTCTGAAGATGAAGGAGCATTGAAATCAATGCTCATCTCGCGAGAGGGCCTATGAAAATGAGGTCTACTAAAATAAGACCCTTCCACTCAGTGTTGACTCGATCATAACGTGTCAAAAATTCAGGGATGACATCATAGAACTAGTTGGGGGCACACAGGTGGATAATGTGACGCATCCTCATTGCACACTTCAACTATAAAGAATTAAACGAATAAGGTTTATGTTGTAAGAATTAAACAAATAAGGACTAAACTGAAAAAATTAAACAAATAAGGTCTAAATTACAAGAATTAAACAAATAAGCTCTAAATTGCAAGATAAGGTCTAAAATGCAAGGATTAAACAAATAATATCTAAATAATGGCTTGAATTAAACAAATAAGGTCTTGATTGTAAGAATTAAATAAATAAAGTTTAAATTACAAGAGTTAAACAAATAAAGTCTAAAATGCAAGGATTAAACAAATAAGGTTTAAATTATGGCTTGAATTAAACAAATAAGGTCTAAACTGTAAGAATTTATCAAATAAGATCTAAATTACAATAATTAAATAAATAAGGTCTAAATTATGGCTTGAATAAAAGAAATAAGGTCTAAAATGCAGGAATTAAAGCAATAAGGTCTAAAGAGTTAAATAAATACCACATCAGTCATGTCTTGTTCCAGATACCAATCACGAGGTTGTATCTTGGTAGGATGCTCATCCACATACAGAGCAATCTTCAATTTACTCTCACACCTGTACCAGTACATATGACCTTCCTCGATTATAGGCATACTCGTCACCACATAACTATCTCACTCATCTATATACTACCAAATCCATAGTCACCTAAAACCTCGCATACGGTTATCATATGAGCTAAGTTAACTGAAAGCTATCAAAATCCACCGGTACTAGCATGAATGTGGTGGGGGTTAACCCTCATACTATATACCGGTTTCGCCTATGCTAGCGCTCTCAGCCATACATGTTCTTTATGAGCATAAAATCGATTTCCAACTGAAACCACACAAAACTAATAAAAATCACATCGTTTTAAAATTGGAAAACTACTCAAACTACACCAATTATATGGTTCGTATTTGGTCTATAATTTTTTTAAAACTGTAAAACCCGAAATCGTACCAAATATGTCTTATAAAATTAATAAATATAATTTTTAATTTTACAGTATCATTAATACTACTTATATAATTGTCAGATTAGTGACTACTTCTATTTTTTATGTAATTGCTTGTCCCTCGTTTATAAATTACCGACACAATGCAACATCTTAAAGGTGGCCAGATGCAACCCCAAGCTGTTGTAAAATGCATCTTGTGCATGATTGTATACAATATACCTATTTGAATGTGTACTTTTTGCGTGTGTCACCATACATTACTTAACACTACTAATGTATTTCAAGAGAGTTGAGCTAATGTTTGTAACTCTGCAAACATGATGTTGTAATCTTAATAATAACCCGTCTCTTTATTTTTTAGCTTTTCTTGTATATTGTTATTGCAACTGACCTGCTCTTGTTGTACTTAGTTTATTACCTGTAAATTTTTGTTGTTTTGGCCTTCTGGACATAAAATTAAAACTAGTTAATTTTAGTTTTACTAGTTTTGACGTTTTGTAATTAATAAAATAATTTTACTTGGACTCTTAGTGATTTTAAAACCGAAATTACATTCATAATATATCAAACCGTGCCCGTAGTGTTGGGTCTGATTTTGATATTCAATTGTAGAAATTGTGCCTTTACAATTTCGATTACAGTTTTAGGTGCAAACCGCATTCAATCGCAACATGCTCATACCTGCCTGTTGCGGTGCAATCTCCGGAAGGCCAGATAGCAACCTCTCATAGGCCCACAACTGAAGAAGCATGGTGCACCTGTTCAATACGCCAAAATAACAACACGCCAAGCATAATCAATAATATGATCCTCCTCCTGTAATAACTGCAAATATCGGGTGTCCGTAGAAGATGTGTGAATAGTATACCCTCAATGATGTACAATACATACACCCGAGTATCCACTCTATGATCATACTCTCTATAATCAGGATACATAGTCTAGGGCCTGGTGTCATATATTTCTCTATAATCTTTTGATGTTGTTACTGATGGCAAAAGTGTTACAGTTGACACCTATTACAACGATCAAATATACAACACCAAGAAAAATGTTACAATATCCAATTCTTGGCTTGCTGTAATACTTTAAGAGTATTCTGTAACACTATTAAAGTCTTGCAGTAGGCCATTTATGACGTAGTACTCACACTATTTGTCACTCAACCTCATATCCTCTCAATTATGCGTTCAGCAGGCTTTTGGAGCCTTAATCTCCATCTGATGAGTAGCAGCATGACCACTAACTAGTAGACCTAAACTCATGTACACATCCTCGATCTACTGTAATTGTCATCTCACCAAAATAAAGTGAAATGTATTAGTCTCCGGCCTCCACCTCTCCACCAAAATTGTGATCAAAGCAATATTTTTTGAGGAACTGCCCGGAAGTTAACAAACACCCCAAACCCCCATGAATTCAGCTTATGTCTCTAGTCAAACTTTAAAACTTAATTGCCCTGCCTGACGACCAGCTGTCTGATGAAATCTAGCCTCCCTCTCCAACCTGACCGATTTGAATCTTGGTTGTGGTTATTGGTTTGAACAGAACCGTAAAAAATCGAACCGAATCAATTATTATCATATACTACCTCTGTCCCACCCAATTATTAACGTTTCGGAGAGAATGTCTGGCACGTATTTTAAGGTGCATATGAAGTATAGTTCCATAACTTTTTTTTTTTTTAAATTCTGAATAAAAATTTAATGTTTAAATTTTAAAATATACAGGACTTGTATATTTTCAAGACATGATTATTAAAACTTAAATGTTACTGTTTAGATCGAGTCCTAGAAAATGGCTCGTGCCTTGCACGCGGACTATTAGGCTAAACATGTAAATCTTTTCTTCTATATATAATATATAATAGCAGAATAAGGGCTTTGATGAGACATTTTAATCATGAGATATTTTATTTATGATTTAAAATGACCAATATGTCCTTTTTATTGTTTATTTGGAAAAAATATTGTTGAAAGAAATTGAACTAGGGTACCGTCTATCCACAAACTTAAAAATTTTCCTATCACTATAACATTCTATCACATGTGTTTAATATCATATTCATAATATGTGTATTCGTGTGTGTTAATCATGTTGTGTAGATAAAAAAATATTGCATATTTTGGTAATTAGAACCAATTTGTACAAATCACAAACTTATATATCTTATTGCCATCATATGTGTTTGAATCATACACATAATATGTGTTTGTCTATCTCGTGTGAATAGGAAAATATTGAATATTATATCAAAATATTCATTATTCTCACCAAAAATTATCAAGTAAATATCTCATTTTCATGGGAACTCGTTTAATCACTATAGTCACTATATATATCATTTTATTAAATCTTGAAAAAATATTTTAAAAAAATTAATGAATACATGATATCTCGTGTGGATAGAAAATTATTGAGACATTTTATTTATTATTTAAAATGATTAAATAATAAATAAAACGTCTTAGCCACACACTTTTTAAGTGAGTGAGCATAGACCCCATTACAGGGGTCACCATTACAGCATTAACAACAAAAGGGTCGTCTGGCAAGATGTGCTCCGTAGCTGGTGGAGGTATAACCACCTCCTCTTCAGTAACCCTCACCTCTTTATCAGTAGCAGCAGTCGAGACTTGAGGGCATTTCTCCTTCAAGGTGATATTAGCCGCACACCTTTTAAGTGAGTGACCATGACCCACATTGGGAGCAGGAAGGTGGAAGATCGAAAACAAAAGAATCACACAAAAAAGATAAGGGATGAGAAACTTGAAACTTGAAATGTTTGTTATGATAAGGGGATGAGAAATAATTTATGGCATTTATAGTGCATGCACGAACACTAGTAAAATGTTTATACTTTGTTTAATGATTATTAATGTCAACTCTATATGTAACTTCAAAAATGTTTCTTGTTTAATAACGTGTTTATTCTGTACTAAAAGTACTCAACAACGTGTTGTGAGCCACATAGTATTCATTTTTAAGGTTACTATTAATTTTTAAGGTTACGACTTTAAGCAACTGGTTATTATGTTTATTTTTAATGTGTGCATAAATTTATAATTTAAATTTATCTTCACCGGTCCTCAACAATCCCGAAATAAGTACAAAGTTTATATTTCTTCTCGTTTCCCCAGCCAAATCTTATTTTTCACTTTAGATTAAAGAAAAATCTATGAAACTAGAATTTGATGAATATTTTCATAAAAAGGTAATAATATTTAAATTAGAGAGTAATATTCTACGTTTAAAGATATAAATATTATTTTATAGAAATGTAAAATATTATGTGCAAAAATTTTAAGAAAATTTTGGTTGACTATACAACCAGCTATATATTTTAAATTAACGTGCTGTGCAGTGTGCAGGCATTGAAGAATCTATATAAATTTAGGTTTTGACCTTTACGTACAATATAATTTTAGCTTTACCGTCCAACTGGACAAGAATAATCTATATAAATACTATTTATTGGTTGCTTTTTTACATGAACTTGTCATTGTTTCATATACGTGTGATAATATACCTACATAAAATATATTAATATACATATAAATTAAAAATGTTGTCAAGGAGGAATCAACTACTACTTCCGTCCCACTCAATTGTTAACGTTTCGGGGAAAGGGTCCAACACGCAGGTGCATATAAAGTACAGTTCCATAATTTATTTTTTTAATTTTTTTCTCTGAATAAAAATTTAAATATTAAATTTTTATTCAGATTTTTTAAAAAAAAAATAAGTTATGGAATGTCAGAGCTTCTCTCCAAAACATAGAAGGAGTATTTAACAACTCAATTCATGTTCGGTCTACCTTAAGAACTCATACTTAAGTTAATTACAAGGGTCAAGGAGCAAGAAGAGCATGCAGATCAGGCAGAGATTTAGCTAAACTACTAAGCCATGCATCAAGTTGCAGCAACATTTAGTTATAACTTATAAGCAAAGTGCAGGAAAAAGTTAGATATAACCAAATTAAAGGGCGAGATTGAAAAATACTATCTGAACCACCTTGCCCCGACTAATTCATTGGATTACTAGCTCAGCATTGCACTGCCAAAATTATTCACTTAAATTTAAATTATTGTCATATATAGGTATCGAACCCGGACCGTGCCCTTAATCATCCGCCCTTGCCACTTTGGCGTACCAGAGTGAGTATTTTTCAACGTTACTTATATGCAGAGGAAACAAATGAGAATATGAGACCAATATGTACCATCGGAAACTTGCCAGACACTTAGTTAAAGGTTTTACGAAAAAAGACCATCTCATCATTTGATATCCATAGGTGGTTCGTAAATCGGGTTATTTATTGACATTGAGTAGGAAGTAGATGTATATCGAAAATTTCCTTTTCCTTTTTTTATTTTTATTTTTAGTGTGCATGCATGGCATATTACATGCATGGAGAAAGTATATATCCTACATATTTTGAAACTATCTTTAGACTAATAAATATTGTCAAATTAAATTAAAGTTGAGAAAACTTTATATATCCTGTTGGATTATCGTTCTACCATTATATTCTGTAACAGGCATCTCATTGATGACAAACTATTAATATTTCTTTCAAATGAGCAGTTAAGTTTTAATACCTTCAACAAGAATCACAGTTACAGTTTCAATACATAGTGATGGAGTAGGCGAATCTTAATACTCACAGATTAACGATCCTGCAGGTTCTGTTATATTCAAATAGAGATAGGAGGGATACTTTGTTCGTGTCTAAAGAAGTTATCGGGATCCACAGCTGATTTGATTTTAACCAGTCTGTCAAAATTATTCTTGAAGTAGCGTTTTCCCCAGCTACTTGCCTGTTGGTAACTTGTTGGGCCTTTGAGATTGTTGGTCCCCAACCACAGGTTAACATAGCTAACATATGAACTTCTTGGATTCTTTGTAACATAAGGAGTCAAATATGTTGTTAAATTTCTAACCCATTCTATGCGTTCAGCTTCATCTGTATCCGTTTCTGCAAACCTGTTAAACTTGAACAAGGTACCTGCTCTGTAAGGGAATGGAAGTGCAGACTCTGAAATTTCATCCATTCTTCCTCCGTAAGGTGTGAACTGTAAAGTTGCTTTTGTTGGAGGTAGTTCATACATCATGTCCCACAAACCTTCTAAACCTTCTACAGGAATTGGTTCATTATAGTAGTCATTATTCGATTTGAAAGCGGGTCGAGGTAGAATTGTTAAGTTAAGAAATATTTCAGGAGGCGTGAACAACGGAAAACTTGAGAAGTACACCATGGCTTGGAGCCAGCTTACTTGAAAACAATCTTCCCTTACCACACCAAGCTTTGGGAACTGTTCTTGCATTACAGAGAGCATCTTATCGACTCTGTCTAGGTACAGAGCTTCGAATAGGAAGATCATGGTTCGCTTATCTGATCGAGGACTGGCATCGCTCAGAATACTCTGTGCATCGGCCTTGATTTCCAGCTCTTTGGGGAACTTGGTTGCAACAGATTGGTATTGTTGAAAAATGGTTGTCAAGTTTTGTTCTAAAGTTCTGAATACTTTGAAGACCGTCACAATTTTTGGAACTGGAACTAGTCTTACTTTCCAGGAAAGAACAACTCCAAAGCTACCACCACCACCTCCTCTTATGGCCCAGAACCAATCTTCCCCCATTAATTTCCTATTTCGAATTCTTCCATTGGCATCAATCAGGCGAGCATCGATCACATGGTCAGCAGCAAGTCCATATTTTCGCATCATCATGCCATAACCCCTTCACTAATAATCCCTCCCACACCAACATTCGCCCACAAGCCAGATGGAAATCCAAGTACATCACTTTGTTTTCCAATATTATAGTAAAGTTCTCCATTTGTCAAACCCGTACCAATCCATGCAGTTTCAGTTTCAGCATCAAAACTGAATGTTTTGAGATTAACAATATCAAGTATCACAAACGGGAGTGGCGAAACATAAGAAAGACCTTCGAAACTATGACCACCACTCCGAATCCTCATTTGCAAATCATGTTTCTTGGAGCAATAAATCACAGTTTGAATCTGCGATTCGCTCACTAGTCTAACAATGATCAGAGGTTTAGGCGTGTCAGGCTTCGTAAAACGCAAATTATTGATGGTGGAGAGCAAGGTTTGAGTGAAGGTAGAGTTTTGCTGTGTGTACACAAGTTTGGAAATGTCACTAGAGTAACGGTTGAGGCACTTGAGGAAATTTTTAGGAGGATCATCATCTGTCGATAAAGCAGATGGTGCTGCACATAAAAATGTTAACAAGAAAAGAACAAAACCAAAAGAAAAGCTACTCTTCATTTTTGGTTATTGCTACAATGAAGGCTTCAAGGTGTTTGATATGATAAATTGATGAGAACTGCATGGTATTTTATAGTGCATCAAGTCCAATAAAATAATACAGTAGTTTAGATATATGAATAGTCGGCAACTTGGGCATGCATGTACTGTATACATATTTTATCCTCTTACAAGATGTCAACTTCGTAACGTCGAAAAAAATGAAAATTTAAGAGATGTTAACCCGTACACCCGTTCATTTTAAGTTACGACTCGGGCAAATGTAAAATTATGGGCAGATTGAAGTCATCCCCACGTATTATGAGTTTCAAGTCATGTACAATGATAAAATAATTAATAATTATTATGAATATATTTTTTATATTTAATTCAAAAATGTTTTTGTAAATATTTTTTCTGTAATTTTTAATAATATAATTTTAATGCAATTAAATTCAACCATCATTTAAAAATTATGAATAATAATAAAAACAAAAGGACAAAAACTGACACATATTGGGCCGTTTGACTTATTGTATTTTTAAAAAATATATAAAATCATATAATTTTTGTACATTTTTAATTTATCAAGTATTCAAGTTAGTTAACCAGCGTAAGTAACTTATTTTTTCAGGTGCCTTGTTTAGTTTTATAACAATATGAAGTATAATGTACATAATCCGATTACATAATACAGAATATTTCCTGTTGAGATTAATATATGAAAATTCTATCGTACATTTAGTTATTTAGGAAGAGCGGACAGAAACTCTATTTTTAATTTGACAATCTGATAAATTAGCATAGGTTATAGTTAGTGGCAAGTATATATACAAGCTTATACGTACATTAATATAATATAAATTAATTTATAATTAAAGTTTACATGTATAATATTTAAGTTTGTATATTATAATGTAACTAAATCATATATATAAATTAATATACAGAATATATTATTATCTAAGATCTTAATATAAAATTCAAAAATTTATTTTTATAATCAAATTCGAATTTTAGTTTAAAAACTCATAATTTTGTTATTTTATTAATTTAAAACATATATAAGACAATTTGACTCTAAAGAATAAAACTAGCATGAAAGCTCGTGCGAGACATGAGCCGCTAGCTAGACGTCGTCCGTAAATACATGCCGGGACTAAGTCAAAAATATGAAATGTTCTAATCTCTGTATATGATATTGCAACATGTTTTGTTAAGTGATACACCAGGAAATGTGCGGGTATTAGTTGCCAACAAAGTAAATTGGCCACCAATGCATAATAAAGAGTCTGAAGTATGGTTATTTGGATCTAGTATCAAAAATTAAAAGGAATGATTATAAATCAGCATCAACATCACATCAGAGAGAGTACTTGAAATATCTCATTTGACAATCATGTGTGGTATGCCCTCAACAACGGTGTTCTCCCATGAGAACTTGATTGTTCTTCATTCTCCTCGAATGGATCTGACTATTCTGAGAATCTTTTCATCCCTTCCAATAACTGGTTCAAACTTTTTAGCTTGCTGTAGAAGAAGTAGTAGTTTGCGCCCAAGAATTTGTATCACCAGTACCACTCTCAACCTTTTTTCCTTCCTTCCCCCAAAACATTTCAACTCTGCCTTTACTTTTTATAATAGTAACTAGTTTCTTTGAAAAGTCAGTGATCAGTGATTCTCTAAAAGATCCAAAGATAAGTTGACCAATTGCCAAATGAGTGTCAACTCGACACTTTTGTTCAAATTGTGCTCATCCAACAACCTTGATCAAGGAAGGAAGTAGTTGCAGGGTTTTCATCCAAAATATGTGTCTGTATTGGTATCTTTTCCATAACCAGCTGGTTAAGAATATCTTCAACAAAATTTATTGCCTCTTCACCACCACTGGAATAGATATCGCTTAATATGAGTGTTAGAGCAATTGGAAGTGGAGTGTATTGCACATGCCCTATATTCATTACAAAGTCATAAACTTCTTGAAGAGCTTCATTTATTTTGTGTGTAAAATTTTCACAATTTATAATAGATTTAGCACAAATTCAATTAAAACTGTCACAAAGAATAAAGTTATAACAAAATATCTCATATATTAAAAGTTAAAATTATAAAAGTATCACATATCAAAATCTATTTAGGATTAATGAAAAACACACCAATGTAAGATATTAGAAGTAAAGAACCTTAAAATATGAACTACCACGACAATCATTAGCATAATCGATTTGATTCCAAACCGACATAAATAGCTATTCACATTTTCAGGTTGGGATGCACGTACAAAAAGTAGAAGTGGAATGTTTGATAAAAGAATTATATAAGCTACAAAATCTCTACAATCAATCACCAATATATATACACACAAAATAACAATGACATAATCCCCAAATCAAAATTGCTGCAATGAACACATTAATTTCACTAAATTAGATATATTGATAAGTTCTCTCCAGAAGTGGGTTGCACAAGTCAATTTTACTCCCCAACTCCTTTGTCAATGAGCAATTCTATATTCTTAGTTAGTTATATTCGAGTAGTCCGTATAAGTATTCTCTTACAAGTAAATCTCTTAATAGAACACAATATGATCTAACCTATCAAGTGAACCTTTTTCTCTTTGAAAATAATTTTAGCTTACCTTTGAATTTGTAGTTGCTTGAGTAATTTTAGCTTACCTTTAAGCATCGTTTTGTATACTAAGGATCATCATCTGCATTCATATTTTGAGCAATTCCCTTACTCTGTTGTTTTAGCACCCACCATGCTCTATATTATGTCTTTTTCCGCTGAACTTCATCCAAGTGCCCAACCCGGTTAAAGTTTTGGAAGTTGAACATTATAACAACGGCCTAGGAAAGCACATATGCACCTGGTTAGATACAAATAGTGCAAAAATACGTAAATTGCAGTTATATAATATAGGCTTAAATGTAATTTAAATCCCGTGTTATTAACAATATACAATTCAAACCCTCTTTTAATATATTTAGTAAATTTAACCCTACGTTTTTTAACTATTTACAATTGAAACATTTTTTAAAATAATTAGTAAATTTAACCCTATATTTTTGAACTATGTACAATTGAAACCTTTTTTAAAATAAATAGTAAATTTAACCCTACGTTTTAAAATATTTAATAAATTTAACCTTGACTTTTTAATTTCGGAATAAAATAAATTTTACGACAAAATTTTGAATAAATATTCGTCAAATGCACTATTGTCAATTTTTTTTAATAGATATTATCTAAGCATAATAAATATTTGCAATTATTATGGTTTTTTCTTATAAAATGGATATTTAGATGTTCTTTTCTATATTAATATATCTATATGTATAATATATTATATATATTCAATAAAATTTTAATATGTGTTTATATTATTCCATCTTGCCATCACACTTCCCACTCAATATATTCATGAATGTTCACCACCGAATTTAATTTATTTTCAAAAATACTCTTCGATGAATATATTCTCGAAAATACTTTTTCGATATAAAATTTATTTATTCCGAAATTAAAAAGTCAAGGTTAAATTTACTAAATGTTTTAAAACGTAGGGTTAAATTTACTATTTATTTTAAAAAAGGTTTCAATTGTACATAGTTAAAAAACATAAGGTTAAATTTACTAATTATTTTAAAATTTTAGTAATTATTTTAAAAAAGGTTTCAATTGTAAATAGTTAAAAAACGTAGGGTTAAATTTACTAAATATATTAAAAGAGGGTTTGAATTGTATATTGTTAATAACACAGGGTTTAAATTGTAAATAAGCCTATAATGTAATATATCCATAAACTAACATTTTTAGAAGAAATAAAACTCTACAAATAATGATTTGTGGTCTCGAAACATACATGAAATAAATCATCCAAATTCTATTAAACTAAGGGATCAGTAATATCAATATGGTAGAAGAACAAATATATTTTACTAGAACTCAAATGGATAATACATACATAAACTAACATACATGAATATAATAATTAATATTTTACTAGAACTCAAATGGATAATACATACATAAACTAACATACATGAATATAATAATTATAAACCTCGTAAAATATGAACTATTTAAAAGTTATCACTTTAAAAAAGTATACAAATGCATAAAATAGATCGAACAACAGGTAGAAATTAATTGATATATAAGGGCGCAATTTAAATACATAAATGTTGAATTTTTGATTCGAAAACAAGATGACTTAATAAAAGAACAAATCTGAAACTATGAAAGTAGATTGAAAAGATCAGAGATGAACCTTGTGAATAATCACCGTGATTTTGATTTCTTGGTTTACAAACTAATCAGCGTTCGAATCATTTGTGTGGATGGATCTCTCCCTTTCAGTACCTTCAACTGGGGATGAGAAGGTCACTATGACATCCACCTAATAAGGTTCAAATTTTGTGAAAAAAGACCCAAAAGATTAAAGGTAAAGAAGTAAGGAAAATGGTAAATAAGTACTTTCACATTTAATAAAATAACTCATACATTCTTTTTTAATTAAAATAACTCAAAACTTTACTATGTCCTGCTATTATATATATAAAGGATTAAACTAAACAAAATCAAGATGTGCCTGGATGATTTCATACTCTAAAACATTAGGGAAGAAGTTAATGCATGATAAAATATTAAAGCATGATAAAATAGTAAATGATGTACATATATACACAAACACTACTCACGCGCATAACTGTAGACTAACCAGATGCATGTGAGAATATTTTAGTGTGTAGAAATTTTAATAAATACACACTTGATCAATTTAATTTAAATTTATCACACACTAACTCTCAAAATTCAAAATTCCAATTTTATCCACTTAATTAGTTAAAAATGATCAAATTCACATTCAAATATTATTTTGTGTCACTTTAATCCAACTTGTGATGTTGAAGGGGGTGGAAGATATGTCTATAGACAGAGGAGTAAAGATGAAAATAGAGCAAGGAAGCAACTGTGTGGATGGCTTATATATCTAATTAATAATCATGCAAAGGTGTTGAACGGGCATTCGAGATACCATTTGCAGTGTTGATATCATTTGCCAAAGGATGCGAACGAGTTTATAACTCGGCAATTAAAGTTGATGCTCGTGGGCATTATTGATCAGTAGACTTTGTTGAAGTCATGGCCTGGCCAAGCAGCACGCCTGCATGCACTACTACATAAGACTTTTACCTCAGTTAAAAAGATTACCATACAAGTTGGTTAAATTTTGGTTTAAACTTCTATTTGACATAGATATTAAAAATTAAAATGATGTATTAATGAGGATACAATATTGGTGAATAACAAATTTACAATCTTTTTTAGGGTAACAAAATAAATGTGAAACACACTAAGAATTGAATCGTCAAGCAATGAGTAAAGAATTACTCAACAATAATCCTAGTTCTAATATTTTATAACAGGGATACTTTGCTCATGTCTGAAGAAATTTTCCGGATCCACAACAGATTTGATTTTAACCAATCTGTCGAAATTATTCTTGAAGTAGCGTTTCCCCCATTTACTTGCCTGTTGGTAACTTGTTGGGCCTTTGAGATTGTTGGTACCCAACCACAGGTTCACATAGTTAACATATGAACCTCTTGGATTCTTTGTAACATAAGGAGTCAGATATGTGTTTAATTTTCTAACCCATTCTGTACGTTTAGCTTCATCGGTATCGGTTTCTGCAAACCTGTTAAACTTGAATAAGGTTCCAGCTCTGTAAGGGAATGGAAGTGCAGACTCTGAAATTTCATCCATTCTTCCTCCATAAGGTGTAAACTGTAAAGTTGCTTTTGTCGGAGGTAGTTCATACATCAACTCCCATATTCCTTCTAACCCTTCTACAGGAATCGGTTCGTTATAGTAGTCATTATTCGATTTGAAAGCAGGTCGAGGTAGAACTGTTATGTTGAGCAATATTTCAGGAGGCGTGAACAATTCAAAACCCGAGAAGTATACCATGGCCTGAAGGTAGCTTACTTCGAATAAATCTTCTCTAACTACACCAAGCTCTGGGAACTGTTTTTGCATCACCGAGAGCATCTTGTCAACAGGGCCTAGGTATAAGGCTTCGAATAAAAAGATCATGGTCTTCTTATCTGATCGACTACTGGCATTGCTTAGAATACACTGTCCATCGGCCTTGATTTCCAGCTCTTTGGGGAACTTGGTTGCAACAGATTGGTATTGACGAAAAATGGATGTCAGATTTTGTTCCACAGTCCTGTAGACTTTAAAAACCGTGACGGTCTTGGGGACAGGGACCAATCTTACCTTCCAGGCAACGACCACTCCAAAGCTTCCACCACCTCCTCCTCTAATAGCCCAGAACCAATCTTCCCCCATCGATTTCCTATCTAAAATTCTTCCATTGGCATCGATCAAGCGTGCATCGATCACGTGATCAGCAGCAAGTCCGTATTTTCGCATCATCATGCCGTAACCGCCTCCACTTAAAAGTCCACTAACACCCACATTGGCAAACAAACCAGATGGAAATCCAAGTCTATCACTTGTCTCTCCAAGTTTGTAGTAAAGTTCCCCGTTTGTTATGCCCGAACCGATCCATGCAGTTTTAGTTTTAGTGTCAGCAATAAATGTTTTAAGATTAACAAGATCAAGTATCACGAATGGAAGCGGGGATACATAAGAAAGACCCTCGAAACTATGGCCACCACTCCGAATTCGCATATCCAAATGATTTTTCTTGGCGCAATAAATCACAGTTTGAATATGCGATTCGCTAGCTGCCCTGATGATGACTAGAGGTTTATGGGTAGTGGGCTTTGCAAAGCGTAAATTGTTAATAGAGTATAGCAAGGCTGCAGTGAAGGTTGAGTTTTTCGGGGTGTATACATGTTCGGAGATGTCATGGGAGTGACGGTTAAGGCACTCAAGGAACTTCTTAGGAGAAGAATCCTTAGCTGATGATGCCCATGCAAATGTTAACAACAAAAGTATAACACAAATAAAAGAATTTTTTGCACTAATCTTCATTTTTGGTAATAGCTTCACTTTGGTATTAATGGTTTTGGTAGTGTTGATATGTGTAAAATAAGGATAATTAGGTGGTATTTATAGGGCTTCAACCTTAGTGAAACAATGGGTGTTCATATCGTTGACATTGTGAACAATGGGTATAACTTGGGAATTTTTGAAAAGGTCTTGCGACTTGTTAAAATAGTGCATGGTTATGAGTTTCATAATGGAAGACTTGGCAAATATCTTACGTTAGATTTCTTGTTAATGCGTATTATCGTATTTTATTCGGAAATGTTAGGTAGAGTGTAAATCTAGTTTTTGATCTAAGCAAGTATTTATTTTCAACGAATCGATGATTGCTACATGTAACTCGGATCTAAGGTTGATTTTTTGTACTTTTACATTTTCAAGCAAAATTCAACAATCATTGTGACATTGTGTATTACAGGACAAAATGTTTTGGGGCCTATATATATAATATATACGTATTGAATTAATCTTAGGGGAATAATAATAATCCACGAGATCAAATTTAATTAGTACATATATTAAAATTATATGTATATTTTTTTATATTAAAATTAATGGGGGTGTGATCGTATCAACAATTAAAAATTATAATGATAAAATCAAAATTTATCAACATAAATCATCAGCATCCTATGTTACGGAAATTATCAAACCCACCGGTAAAAATTTTGTTTGAAAAGAAAAAATAAAATCTCGATCGACCACTATAATAAATAATATCATTTATGAATACTTAAGATAGACATAATGGAGGAGTCAAACTTAGGATGAAAATGAGAATTAGTCATAAATACAATTGATACTATAATTTATGTTGCAAGTATATTATTTATATTTATATATTTATGTATAAATTAAATTCGGCACTAATTAAATTGTCCGGTCAAATAAAAAGACGTTTTTGACTTTTGATAAACGCATATTTCCATTATAAATTTATTATTATTAGTTTTATTTTTGAAACAAAATTTATTATTATCTTAATATTCACTTCCAACTATAAATAATTACAAAATTATTGTCTAAAAAAATATAGTTACAAAACCAATATTTATTCTGTGCCTAAAAAGCAGTCCGTTGTAAATTATTTTAACATAATATAGAGTGTCGATCATTTTTATATAGATATTCGATCTCTAACAAGAAAATTTTACTAAACAGTTGATCAAAAAATAATATTATCGGTTAAGAATCGTCATTGTCGAAAACTAAATAAAACCCAAAAACTTAATTAACAATAGTCAATGCTCGTAAACTAATACCCGCAAACGGTTCTTACAGATGATTTGAAAATTGATGAACCTCAATAACCCTTTTGATAATTATTAAAAATTAACTGGTTAATTATCAAAACATTTGTAATCGATTATCTTCCGACATTATTAGGGGATGTTTGGCTTAGTTTATAACTAATAAGTTATTTTTTTAAAAAAAATATTTTCATTTTTTTTTTTGAAAATTAATGTTTATTTTAGAAATTTAAGACAAAATCTTATTTCCAAATTTGAAAATAAATTACTTATTTTTAAAAAAAATACATATATACCAACTTTTTCAACTTATAAATTGTTTATAAACTGAGTCAAACGGGACCTTAGTCTACCCCACTTCCAAATTAAAATAAAACATTTATTAAGAAGCTTCAGAAACCTGTGCATCTAAACTTGCAAGTAATAAATACTATGTTTGCTTTTTAAATATAATATAAAAATAATTTTTAATACTTTAGTGTGTGTTTATTTTTTCAAATTCATTTCTTATTTATTTTTATTAATAATATTATTTTAAAAACACAATATACAATAGGAAGTGGCAAAAAATAGTATTTTTATAAATATATAATAAAATATGAGTTAAAAATAAAATAATATTTTTAAAAAATAAAAAAGAGGCTCTTAAAATTTAAGAAAACTGCTTTATTAGTTATCCATTCTTTAGAAATTCTCTTAATGTCGGATAAAATATCACTTTGAAATGTTCTAAATCATTTAAACCTAAACACACAAAAGTGTACAGAAAGCTATTGATTCAATAATTATTACGTACTAAATAAAATTTTAAAAATTTGGTTCCCTCTATTTCCAAATATAGGGATTTGATCAAATTGAAAACCTATATTTCTACTATATTTTTATAATATATTATTACGTATAAATATATACGACTCGGAAGGCTTCAAGTAACGACACGGTTAAAGAGTTTCAAACGGACGACATTCTAGTTCAAACATAAATAAAAATTTGAAGTAACGATTCTAATTACTGCAGATAATTATTCAAATGTCTGTTACCACGACTTGCCAATGTCAAGACCGAGACCACAATATAATACTATATTTATAGATAAACCGGTCGAGTTCATCCCCCCCAGTCCTGCGGTTTGGACCTGGTCTAGAATATATCTTAATGGTTGACTTTACGTCATATACCATTACTTGTCTATTTCGGTATGATTTATATTATTCATATTTGATATAAAATAAAGCATAGACAGATTCTAAAAATTGCAAGATCGAGCTTTTAAGTTTCGGGCAGGTCTTGATTCGGAATATTAATAAAAATAGAGCATACACTATTTATATTGACAAAATCGCAGAAAACGAGTTTATTTCGTAACATTGAATGAACACAAATGTCTTTATTTGAACTAGTGAAATTACATCATCCTCACTTGTTACCGCCCTTGTGAATCGAAAGTTAGAGAAAAAAGAACGAACGGATCTCGTAGTAATAACAACATTAAAGCATTATCTTATGTATATGGTTTGTGGTTTTTGTTTTTTTAAGAGAGAGCAAGATATAAAATTAGAAGCAATGAACTAGCCAGAAAACTAAATACAAATCGGGAACAGAGTTTGACAATCTTATCCTCCAGGTCAAAAACCATCTGACCTATTTTCTCTAGCACTTTATTGTTATCTCGAAATAGCTCAGTTGCTCCCTTCTTGCAGCAAGTACAAGTAGAAAGTATCACAATTAACTATAGACAAATCAATATAGACATGTCAAAGTTATCGATATTACAAGTTTAACGATGGCACACTGTTGAGTGCAAACAGATCAAAGAAACCCGGGGACAAAGTTATCAGTACAAAGGAAAGGAAATAAACTAAGACCATTCCATGGTGTTGCTAGCTTGTTTTTTCCATAGCTCTGCATAAGAGAACCTTCAAAAGAAACAAATGAATAAACTTTACTAAAGTTAGCCCCAGCCCATGCTTGATGATTCTATGTTGTCCTTGAGCATTTTTGTTAGAATCATTGGTGACAAGAGCATTGCCATTCAATTTCAGGACCCTAAGCCCAAACTTCAACCAACCAAATCTTGAGCAAACAATATTAATGGTACCCATTTGGCCTATTTATTTACTGAATTAATTAAAAGCTTTTCGATTTCCTTTAACAATCATCCATCTTTGGAATACCCAATTGGTGATTGAACACAATGCAGATGTTCCCCTAGTTTAAAAGGAACATTTATTAAAATTTAACTCCATTAGACCATTTTTGGGCATTGGAACTTAGTTCGAAAACTATTGACAAAATAAAAAAGGACCAAATAGGGTCAATTGGAGCAGGAAGAATGCTGCCTTCTTAGCAAGGTAATCATTGAAAGCTTAGGGTTCTTGGTGAGCATCTTAATGAATGAGAGGTACACACAGTCTACAATTCTCGTACAGTAATATGTGAAATGCCCATCTACTGACTCGTAATCACAACAATAAGTTTATGATGATATATAAATGCATGATCATAAGAATTAGAATGCGAAATGCAAAACACGGGCTAAAATGCTGGCTGAACTTAAATATTAAGTACATAATCAGTGATCATAATACATTCAATTACCGGGTTGAATTTAACTTCAGCCGAAAGAGATCAGGCACTTAAAGAACGAACCTATTAGTTAGAACTTTGATTGACAAGTTTTTTTCTTCATTAGATTTGTAAAGGATCAGTTATCTAATTCTATATAGAGATTCAAATCACATTTATATATAGTTTATGATCAATGTTTCATTTTGTTTTTATTAACATTGTGTTAGACGTCTGAAACTCTAGCTAGCTTTAATCCTTCAAACTGTACCATTGATAACGAATAAGGAGCTCGATATCAGTACCTTTAACTTTGTCCATAACTTCACATAATTCAGATGTAATATCAAATTAATTGCACACAATCCAATCAATATGACTACAAAGCTCTGACTAACTAGGATACTTGCAGCAACTGGGTCCTGGTAAGGTACCCTTGAGGGCACATGTAGTAATACGAAGGTTTAAAGCTCACGAGGGGTGACCAGTTCAATTTATCGTAATTGATTAAGATAAAATTAAATTGGGATGATAATGCATGAGATTAGGCATGGAGAGAGCTTCCATAATGTCTACAATATTCGATACTTTTACTGGGGAAAAGAATTGCATACAAAGAATGATGGCAAGAATAATCACCAATTGCAATGGTTTTAATTATCTATTAAAATAATGAAAAAGGAAATGAACAAAGAATTAATACAAACTAGAGATACTTCAGTTTTCGTGATTAAAGCACCAACATTAATACGACTTCTGATTATTTTCAAATAGAGATAGGAGGAATGCTTTGCTCATGTCTGAAGAAGTTATCAGGATCCACTGCTGATTTGATTTTAACCAATCTGTCAAAATTATTCTTGAAGTAGCGTTTTCCCCATCTACTTGCCTGTTGGTAACTTGTGGGGCCTTTGAGATTGTTGGTCCCCAACCACAGGTTAACATAGTTAACATATGAACTTCTTGGATTCTTTGTGACATAAGGAGTCATATATGTGTTTAATTTTTTAAGCCATTCTATACGTGCAGCTTCATCTGTATCCGTCTCTGCAAACCTGTTAAACTTGAACAAGGTTCCAGCTCTATAAGGAAATGGAAGTGCAGTCTCTGAAATTTCATCCATTCTTCCTCCATAAGGTGTAAACTGTAAAGTTGCTTTTGTCGGAGGTAGTTCATACATCAACTCCCATATTCCTTCTAACCCTTCTACAGGAATCGGTTCGTTATAGTAGTCATTATTCGATTTGAAAGCAGGTCGAGGTAGAACTGTTATGTTGAGCAATATTTCAGGAGGCGTGAACAATTCAAAACCCGAGAAGTATACCATGGCCTGGAGGTAGCTTACTTCGAATAAATCTTCTCTAACTACACCAAGCTCTGGGAACTGTTTTTGCATCACCGAGAGCATCTTGTCAACAGGGCCTAGGTATAAGGCTTCGAATAAAAAGATCACGGTCTTCTTATCTGATCGACGACTGGCATTGCTCAGAATACACTGTCCATCGGCCTTGATTTCCAGCTCTTTGGGGAACTTGGTTGCAACAGATTGGTATTGACGAAAAATGGATGTCAGATTTTGTTCCACAGTTCTATAGACTTTGAAAACCGTGACGGTCTTAGGAACAGGGACCAATCTTACTTTCCAGGAAAGAACAACTCCAAAACTTCCACCACCACCTCCTCTAATAGCCCAGAACCAATCTTCCCCCATTGCTTTTCTATCTAGAATTCTTCCATTTGAATCGATCAAGCGAGCATCAATCACTTGATCAGCAGCGAGTCCATATTTTCGCATCATCATGCCGTAACCCCCTCCACTTATAATTCCCCCAACGCCCACATTCGCAAACAAACCAGATGGAAATCCAAGCGTGTCACTTGTCTCTCCAATCTTGTAATAAAGTTCCCCATTTGTTAACCCCGAACCAATCCAGGCAGTGTTGCTTTTCGTGTCAACACTAAAGGATTTAAAATTAACAAGATCAAGTATCACGAATGGGAGTGGTGAAACATAAGAAAGACCCTCGAAACTATGGCCACCGCTCCGAATCCTCATCTCCAAATCATGTTTCTTGGAACAATAAATCACAGTTTGGATCTGCGATTCGCTGACTGCCCTGATTATGACAAGAGGTTTAGGCGTAGTGGGCTTTGCAAATCGCAAATTGTTAATAGAGTATAACAATGTTTCAGCATAAGAGGTGTTTTTTCGGGTGTATACATATTCGGAGATGTCATGAGAGTGACCGTTAAGGCACCGAAGGAAGTTGTTAGTAGGATCTTGAGCTGATGATGTGCATGCAAATGTTAACAAAAGCAGAGCACAAGTGAAAGAAGTTGCACTAAGCTTCATTTATGGATATTGTTTGTGTAGAAAGATTTGATGGATTTAGTAGTGTGTTTGATATGAATAGAATGATGATGATTGCATGGTACTTATAGGCTTTCGTTCCTAGTAAAATAATGGGCATCGTTGACATCTTTTCGACATTGAATACATTCTTTGAAAAGGTCAGGCGACTTGTTAAAAACTGCATGGCGCGCTGTGAGTTACAAGATCAAAGACTTGGCAAATATCTTTACGTAGATTTCTTCATTTGGATATACCTTCTTGTCACCTAGTGTCGATATGTTATTGCATTGTTTGGAGGTAGGGGAGGTGATCGGGAAGTATTCTAATATTTGGATATTGAATCTGATTTTTTTTAATCATTTTATTGTGTTTAAAAAAAATTAAAGTATAGATCGAGGATGGATATTTAAAAATTAGTAAAAAAGAATATTTATGAAGAACATCTTGAATCTTTTTTAGAATATCATACATTGTAAGAATTTACTTTTGAATATCTGTAAAAAAAAATTATTTATAACCCTTGTTCTATAATATATACAACTAGATAAACAAATTTTTTTTCTATCAATTATGTTTTCTAAAATGCATTTTAAGGAAGAGGAGTATAATAAAATCGAAAATACTGTAATTATGTCAATATCACCGAATTTTGTTTCTTTCAATAAAAAATAATATTGTGAATTCTTTATAAAAGTCTTTTTTTATCTTCTTCACGAACCTTGTTGACAAAAATGAAATTAGACTTGTTACCTAAGAAATTCATAGTTAATTAATTATAAATCATTTGAGAATGGTCGTTGACAAAAACTAAATTTTATTAATTAGAAGACACGTGATATTTTAATTATTTGTCCTTTAAGAACCGTGGTTGACAAAAACTAATTAACTAGACTTTATGACTTAAAAAAAGACTCCTTCATTACATCTCTAATTAATTATACTTTTAATTTTTTATATATTTTAATGTGCATATAGGATATAGTTCGTTAAATTATTTATTTAATTTTTTAAACAAAAATTTATGTTTACATTTTTATTTAAAACAATCTTAAAAATAATTTATTAAAATACATATAAAAGGATCAAATAAACACCTAATTAGAGGGAGGAGTAAAAAAAATTGTTAAACATATTTATAAAATCCATCTCACTATTTCACCAATAGAAAAATCGATAAATATAGTTCTTTTAAGAACGTCACCGACCACAATTATTGCAAATTAGACTTCACCTTGATAAATGCACACAACTCATTTTAGTTGGACGTTCGGCAAGTCTTAATTTCGATATACCCATTAACATAGTACTATACAATGTAGAGCAGCTGGATAAAGAGTAAATATATTATGCAAATGTGTATGAGAATTAGACCGTGTATGAAATAACTCATTTTTATACTACTAGTTATAAAATAATTAATTCTTTGTAATACGCAGAACCGAACCAGAATTTTTAATTAATTGGGGCTAAATTAATAATTTGCTAACTTTTAGAGTTTAATCGGGATTTAAATTCAAATTTTTACTAAATTTTAACCAAAAATAATGATTTTAAAAAAAATCTATTACTTTTTTAAGGCCAACTAGAGCGAGAGATTAGAGGAAACAACTATTTTTTGTTGAGTTTGATAAATTTTTATTGACTTCAATCCATTTTCATTAATAATAACGACCTATGTTACAAAAATCATTATTATTGTATGAAGCCAACAACCTGCATTTTGTTCAAAGGGGTCATCATTGTGATTAATCTGCAAACCTTGAGACAACGGTTAGCGACCTAGCCAATCGGGCACTTCGGCACTGCCGCGCACTGGTGTTGCGAAATTGGAGGCCTTGAACTTGTATCAACTTGGTTCACTTGTCCGAGTCAACTCATGCATGTATCTATATATTATATATTTTAACCAAAAATATTATATATTTTTTAAAAATATCATTAAAAAATTTGATTAATTTATTTTAAAAAATAATTAGTAAATTAATAAAATTATAAATACATTAATAATTACTCAAAACTATGTTAATTTAATTTTAAAAAATCAGAAACTAAAATTACAAGAGGAAGGGAATATTTATTTGTATATATGTTGCATATATAGTTGCAAAATTCCGATATATTGCCGTGTGAGTGCAGCAATATGTGACAGTAGAAGGCTTGTGCTATAGCATTGTAGCAGTATGTCAGTATCCTCCGCTCAAATAATTGCATGTAAAATGCATTCTACTCCGTATTTGGTATTTTATGAGACTGCCTGTGGATCCCAACACACCTCAACATCTATCTTTAATGTCATTTTGGATACATTTAATACCCACTTCTATTAATAGGCAAAAATATTATGCAATATTTAGCCAAAAGAAGTATGCAAACAGTTGACTATTTTCACAATTTTAAATGCGCGTACTCCTCGCCTCCATGGTTCCCCCTCCACTAATATTATGATAACATTATGGGGCAGAGGAATGTGTTTTGTTCATTTCAAACTCATACTTGAGGTTTGGTTAAAAAAAAGATAATTTAAAATTTATACCTCAAATTTATAAGATATGAGTTTTTGAGCAATTAAATGTAAATATTTAATATGAGGAATCATTTTATTTTTAATATTTTCATCTCTATTTAAGCAATTAAATATAAATATTTAATATGAAATAAATCAATGATGAAAAAATATATTAAAATAATAAATTAATTAATATTTTAAATTAATTATAATTAATAACTCAAAATTTATTAAATTAAATATATTTATTCCAATACACAATCAAACACATGGTATAAAATGATATCTCAAACTCATATTTTTTTAGCCATTTCAACCTTCTATCACTCCGTCAACCAAACCACCCTATATGTTTTATATTTTGTACTTGCTCCGTAGCTATCTTCGATTTTACGTGTTTACTTTAAAAAAATTATGTATATTGAAAAATATTACTTAAATAATTTTTTTATTATTATTTTAAAAAAATGAGAATTTAGTTAAGTTTTGAAAATTTTAAACATTGAAAATAATAAATAAAAATATAATTTTAAAAAATTATTCTTAAATTTGTTTTAAAAATAAAATTAAATATATACTTAAATACAAAATAATTTAATTTAAAAATGAACTTAGGAAAAAGAACGGGGGAGTATCAAATTTCTCACTTTACCAACATTAATTTTGATATTAAGTAATTTATACTACTAAATTTCTTATAATTTAGAATTTGGACACCTAACTCCCAAATCTTTTAGTTAGCATAATGTCTGTATTTTAAATATACTTGTCTACTTTTATTTTATTATCTAGGTGTGTCTTTTTTATTGAAAGAATCTTCTTTATGAATATTTTATTTTAATATAAATTATTTTATTGTAACTCTTAACCAAATAATAATAATAATAATAATAATAATAATCCTTGACATTTAAAGATCTAAATCAGCTAATTAACTAATATTTCGGTTTTGATGCATGAGGGGAATATCTTAGGATCCGTTTAAGGCATTATTTTTTACCTAAGAAATAAATGATTAATTAATTATAATTCATTGAGAACGTGTTGACAATAACCTAGACCTTAAAAAATAAATTAATTTTATAAATAATTAAAGAACCGTGGTTGACAAAAACTGTGTTAGACTTTCTAACTAACCTTAAAAACATATACGTAGTAAATTAATTAAGACAAAATTTAAAATTAAATACACGTCTTTAAAGCACCGTCATTGACCAACAAATGTTGCAAAATTCAACTTCACCGCATAAAATGATTGCACAGCTCATTTTTGTCAAGACTTTGAGCAAGTCTCTGGATCGGATACCCTGTTAGCATATGACTGCATCAAGTTTAAATTAGATGAGTGTGTATAAAGACAAGGTAAATGTAGTGTGTAGGAGGATGGTAAGAGAATAAAATGATTTTAAAACCACAATTGAACAATGAGTTCAATTTTAATTTCAGAAATCTCAATTCAATTTTTATCAGTTCCGTTTCAATTATAAAATCAAATAAAATAAAAATGAGAAAAAAATATTATAAATGAAATCCATTCTAGTTAAAAAATGTGCATATACTGCATGACATAATATCTTCTAGATTATGTACTCTATCATGAATAATAATATGTTCTTTAATTTTTATTTAATCAAAATAGTAGTTCAAAAGATGGGAGAAAGCTATATTAAAATAATATTTTCCGCACATTCAAACAGAAGTTACTAGTACATGTAAGACTATTCAAAACAGCAGTCTGGCACATTCAAATCCACAAACATTCAAATAGAATCAGTATATATACTATTCTTTTATTCTTACAAAACATATGTATTTATTAATTTTAAAAACTCATAAAAAATTTATATATATATAGAGGCTTAGATTCATTGAGAAACTCCTTTATTTGAGTAATTGAGGAACCAACAACAAATATAATTACAGAATACATAAAAAATTGTTAACATAGAAAAAACTCACCAACACAAAAAACAGTCACAAAACGAATAAAAAAAATTATTTAACATATAAAAATATAGAATATAAAATTACAGAACAATATTCAGTATTGGCATTCTATAATTTGTGTTCTATATTTTCTTATATATTATGTTATTTTTTGTTTGTTTTACAATTATTTTTGATATTTTATGATTTTTTTATATGTTCCATAGTGTTTTATAGTTATTTGTTAATCAAATTTTTATAAAATAGGAATTGGTTCCTCGGTTAGTTATTCATAAAGAATTCTTCGCTGAGTTTTACTCATATATATATATATAATCAATTTGTTTCAATTTTATAAGTCAAAACCAAACTAATTAAAATAATTTGATTTTTTAATTTTTAAATTTTGACTCGATTCAGTTTTTATTCAATTCAATTATTATTAAATTTTAATAATTTCCTCAGTCCTAAACGTTTATGAACCAAAAAGAAAACTTTTGGCACTCAAACCCTATATTTTGAAGATAACACGTACACAGCAAACCCTAGCTTATTACAGATTAAAATGTTGATTATGCTTATCTATTATATTGTATGTTACTAACATATTAAACGGTCTGTCATTACGGAGTCTAGTAGAAACGCAACACTTGTCCAGATAATTGGTATAGGACTTGTGAATATATGTCTATATAATATATTTTTAATATATAAGAAGCTCAATATATATTATATAAACGTATTCCTATTTTTAAAGAGTAGTTGCAATTCAATTTAAGCTCTTTCAATCCTACAACTACTTGTGTCTTAGTTTGAATTAAATCACCTTATTTCCTATATAAACTTTTGGCATACAACGCGCAAACCCTATATTTTAAACGTTTTTATCAACCTTATCTCCTAAAATTATAATTATATCTTAATTTGAATTAGATCAGTTTTACAATGTCATATTTATATTTATTATTAAAACTAGTCATTTGATACATGTGTATATCTCTTGGGCAAAGTTTTTCATAGGTTTTTAACAATATACAACTCACCTTACGATCTTGAAAAATTTCTTCTTGTATTCTTTAACATTCAAACTTGATATATATTATTCGTGCTATATATAGAGAGAATACACTTTTGAGTTGTAATCAATTTCATATTATTATTTTATTGTTCACATTGTATTGCGAGAGTTGCTGAAAAGTGAGAAAAGGGTCTAGGTTAATTCAAGGAGCTTACTGCTATAACATTAAAGCTGGAGTGCAAGAGGATCAAGAACAAGAAAAATTCAAGGAGTGGAGCTAAACGAATTTAAAGGTTCAAGGATCATGTTGCAAGGAATAGAGAACAGTGGTGGCTAGTAGTTGATTGCTCAAGTTGACAAGATAACGACAAGTCATTTTAAGTGACCGATAACAGCGAGATATATTATTATCTTGTAATCGGTTTATATTTGAATAATAATATATTCTCTTATCAAGTTGGTAAAAAATTAGGACGTAGACCATTAAATATAGGGTTCTAACCTGACTAAACGTCTTGTGTCTCATTTACTTTATTGCATATTATTGTTCACTGCATTACATTCATAATAGCTTGCTATAACATATTAACAGATTGAAAACAGTAAGCCATTAATATTCAAGGCACATCAGACTTCTTCCATAATAATCAACTATAGTTGGTAAACATTAAAATTGGAAATAGTCAACCATATAATACCTATTCAGCTCCCTCTATGTGCATTTACACAGTGCCCTTTCGCCTAAAGTTTATTCATTTTCCCGATATCTTGTAACACAAATCCCATAATACAAATACTCTCTCCCGTTAAATTAACTTATCTTATTTGATTTTTTGAAATTAAATTGATCAACCGTCATTTAGAGATTATTTTTTATAATTTTTAAAAATTAAAAATTACATTTTAAAATCGATTATATATATTTTTTCATGATTGATTTTTTTATAATTTTTATAATTATATAATAATTATAATTTTCATTCAAAACTTAGTTAATTCGACTCAAAAAGTCAAGACACATAAATTAAGGGGAGTAAATAATAATAACAGAATATTCTTAATCGCTCAACTAGTTTGTCTAGATTAAAAGTTGATGTGTTCGGCTTGTTGCTGAAAAATATGTTGCGACGTATCTCTGAAATAGGTAGTTGATCTTGTTAAAAAAAAGGTGGTGGATAAAAGAACTCCCCGAGTCCCCGGTACAATTTTCAATATTTAATTAATATTTGAAAGATAAATAATTATCATTTAAATTTTGTGTTCCAACTATTTATCGATTTCCCAAAAATATATCTGTGGTTATTGTAGACCAAGTGAACATGCATGGGACCGATTTGTTGTAAAATCGAATATCCTTCTGGATCCATATTAAATCACGGGGAGCTTAATTTAGGAGCAATAATTTTATAATAGTGTCCAACTTAATAATTGAAAATATTGTTGAAAGTATATTTGATCGGGATCGGTTTTGGACCGATCCATTCGGATCGGATCAACTTTCGATTATGATATATTTGGAGTACTGTTCGAATCGGATCGGATCTGATTCGGAACAGATCTGATTCGAATCAGATCTAGCTTAAATTAAAATCGGTTAAATTTCGAATTAAGATCAGATTAAATTCGGTTCGACTAGTTTATTTACTCTATCATGAATAATAATATGTTCTTTAATTTTTACTTAATCAAACAAATAGTTCAAACGATGGGAGAAAGCTATATTAAAATAATATTTTCCGCACATTCAAACAGAAGTTACTAGTACATGTAAGACTATTCAAAACAGCAGTCTGGCACATTCAAATCCTCAAACATTCAAATAGAATCAGTATACTATTCTTTTATTCTTACAAAACATATGTATTTATTAATTTTAAAAACTCATTAAAATTATATATATATATATATATATATATATGCTTATATTCAATGAAAAACTCCATTATTTGAGTAATTGAGTAACCAACAACAAATAAAATTATAGAATACATAAAAAAATTGTTGACATGGAAAAAACTCCCGAACATAAAAAACAATCACAAAACGAAAAAAAAATTACATAACATATAAAAAATATACTATAACACAAAATTAAAGAACACTATTCAGTATTGGTGTTCTATATTTTCTTGTATATTATGTGATTTATTTTGTTTGTTTTACAATTATTTTTTGGTGTCCTATGATTTTTTTATATGTTCCATAGTATTCTATAGTTATTTGTTAATCAAATTTTTATAAAATAGGAATCGGTTCCTCGGTTACTCAAATAAAGAGTTTTTCGCTGAATTTTACTTACTTATATATATATATATATATTATCGATTCGTTTCAATTTTTTAAATCAAAACCAAACTAATTAAAATAATTTGAAGGAGAATTTGTAAAAAAAATGGAAAATACCTGTGAACGACATTTGAAACACTTTCAGATGCTCCTCCCACGTCTTGCTATAAACTAGATGATGACAGAAAGGGATGTGGTAGATACTCGGTAAGCTTGATTTTTTAATTTTGGATCAATTCGGTTTTTATTCAATTAAATTATAATTAAATTTTAATAATTTCCTCGGTCCTAAATGTGTATGAACCAAAAAGAAAATTTTTGGCATACAATGCGTAAACTCTATGTTTTTACAGCTTAACATGTTGATTATGCTTAATAATAGTCTATTATATTGTATGTTACTAACATGTTAAACCGTCTTTACGGAGTCGAGCAGAAACGCAACACTTGTCTAGAATTTCAAGAAATAGATATATAGTTCGTATAGGACTTGTGAGTATATATCTATATAATACGTTTTTAATATATAAGAAGCTCAATATATATTATATAAATGTATTCCTATTTTTAAAGAGTAGTTGTAATTCGATCTTTCAATCCTACAACTACTTATGTCACCTTATATCTTATATAAACTTTTGGCATACAACGCGCAAACCCTATATTTTAAACGATTTTATCAACCTTATCTCCTATAATTATAATTATATCTTAATTTGAATTATATCAGTTTTACAATGTTATATCTATATTGATTATTCAAACTAGTTGTTTGATATATGTGTATATCTCTTGGGCTAAATTTTTCATACGTTTTTAACAATATACAACTCACCTTAGGATCTTGAAAAACTTCTTCTTATATTATCTAACATTCGAGCTTGATATATATTATTCGTGCTATATATATAAAGAGAGAATACACTTTTGAGTTATAATCAATTTCATATTATTATTGTATTGTTCACATTGGATTGTGAGAGTTGTTGAAAAGTGGGAAGGGGTCTAGGTTAAATCAAGGAGGTTTTATATTTGAATAATAATATATTATCTTACCAAGTTGGTAAAAAATTAGGACCTAGACTATTAAATATAGGATTTTAACCTCGCTAAACGTCTTGTGTCTCGTTTACTTCATTGCATTTTATTGTTCACCGCATTGCATTCAAGATAATTTGCTATAACATATTGACACAGATTGAAAACAATAAGCCATTAATATTGAAGGCACAACAAACTTCTTCCATAACAGTCAATTATTATAGTTGGTAAACATTAAAATTGGATATAGTCAACTCTATAACACATATTCATCCCCTTCTAAGTGTATTTACATAGTGCCCTTGATCTAAAGTTTATTCATTTTCCCGATATCTTGTAACACAAATCGCATAAAACAAGTACTCCATCCCTCCCAAATTAACTTATTTTATTTTATTTCTTGAAGTTAAATTGATCAACAGCCATTTAGAGACTATTTTATTATTATTTTTAAAAATTAAAAATTACATTTTAAAATCGATTATATATATATTTTTAATGATTTTTTAATTATTTAATAATTATAATTTTCATTCAAAACTTAGTTAATTTGACTCAAAAAAGTTAAGACACATAAATTAAAGGGAGTAAATAATAATAACAGAATATTCTCAATCGCTCAACCAGTTTGCCAAAATTAAAAGTTGATGTGTTCGGCTTGTTGCTGAAAAATATGCTGCGACGTATCTCTGAAATAGGTGGTTGATCTTGTTAAAAAAAAAGGTGGTTGATAAAAGAACTACCGAGTCCCGGTATAATTTTCAATATTTAATTAATACATTGAAAGATAAATAATTATCGTTTAAATTTTGTGTTCCAACTATTTATCGATTTCCCAAAAATATATCTGTGGTTATTGGAGAACAATTGAACATGCATGGGACCGATTTGTTGAAAAATCGAATGTCCTTCTGGATCCATATTAAATCACGGGGAGGTTAATTTAGGAGCAATAATTTTATAATAGTGTCCAAGTTAATAATTGAAAATATTGTTGAAAGTATAGCTGACAGTTTGAATAACGGGGTGGGGATCGGGATCAGTTTTGGATCGAATTCATTTAAATTGGATCAATTTTCGGTTATGATATATTTGGAGTACTGTTCTGTTCGGTTTGGATCGGATCGGATCAGATCTGATTTATCTGATTCGGAACAGATCTATTTTGAATTAAAATTGGTTAAATTTCGGATCAAGATCAGATTAAGTTCAGTTCGGATTAAATTTACTTCAGAACATTAGGATCAGAAAAATACAATTTGCATTAATTTTGAATTCGTTTTTAATTATAGTAAAATTAAAATAAAAGTCATTAAATAAGTTTGTTCAAGTAATAGATTATTCATTATCTTTCTTATTCTGTTTTTTAATTTATGAGACTTTTAAAAATCATCTTATTATTAAATATATTAGTTATAATATAAAATAATATAAGTTTTTTAAATTTTGATTGTATAACCAATTTAATTTTTTGATATAAAATTATTTTAAATATGAATTTTTCTTAAGAATAGATTAATTTATTGAATAAAAAGTGTGTTGCTACTATAGATTATGAATCATTAAAATATAACTAAAAATTTAGATTAAAATTTAATTTATCTCTTTTCTAATTTGATGTAATTCGTATTTATATTGAATCGGATCTCGTAATTTGAGTCATATTCGGTTTAGATGATTGTGTATTCGGTACTAATCGGTTCAACTGTTTATCAGATCTAGTATTTCAGATTATTTTCGGTTAAATTTTCGATTCGGGTAATTTTCGAGTCGGATCATATATGTTTTTAGATATTTATCGGATTATGTAATTTCCGATATAAAATCGGATTCGATTCCATAATTTCAGTTCAGTTCTTCGAATCCATTTTACGAGGTCTAGTTCAAAGTAAGTGAAAACTGAATAAAAACTTTTCAAAACAAGGAAAACCTGTCATTATTCTAAAATCTCAATTCTCAAGATATTATTAGTAAATTTTAACAATTTTTTTAACATTTACGTATAGTCCTTCTGTATAATTTTATATATCTCTTTTGAAAAAATAATTTGTTCCAAAATATTTGTCATTTTTTTCCAAAACATTGTTTAAAAAAAATCAAAAATTACCTTTATACTATTATTCCTATACTTGACTAATTTAAATATATAAATAATTTGTTTTAATTTAAAACAATTACTAATGATAGATTAGAGAACAAATTATTCACCTAAATTGTTCTTAAAATGAGTACATATTTCAAAAAATATATGTAAAAATGCGAGGGAGGTACTAATTAACACAAGCAATGAAAATTTACAAACTCAGATTGGGGTACCATCAGATTAGGCATGCAGAGCATCCTAATACAGTACCAAATAATACAAAACCAAAGAAATGCGAGTTCTTATTTATGCAGGTTCCGAAGAAAATAAATAAATTAAAGGATCCATACATGTTATTGGTACTTTGTGAAAGTGTCAAGGTAGATCCAATATATGATGTTTTCAAATACAGATGGGAGGAATGCTTTGCTCATGTCTGAAGAAGTTATCAGGATCCACTGCTGATTTAATTTTAACCAACCTGTCAAAATTATTCTTGAAGTAGCGCTTCCCCCATCTACTTGCTTGTTGGTAGCTTGTGGTGCCTTTGAGATTGTTAGTCCCCATCGACAAATCGACATAATTAACATATGCACTTCTCGGATTCTTGGTCACATATGGAGCCAAATAATCTGCTAATTTTTTAACCCATTCCATGTGTTGAGCTTCATCTGTATCTGTTTCGGCATACCTGTTGAACTTTAACAAGTATCCTGCTCTGTAAGGGAATGGAAGTGCAGACTCTGAAATTTCATCCATTATTCCTCCGTAAGGTGTGAACTGTAAAGTTACTTTTAGTGGAGGTAGTTCGTACGTCAGATCCCACAAACCTTCTAGCCCTTTCTCAGGAATTGGTACTTGAGTGTAGTCATTATTCGATTTGAAAGCGGGTCGAGGTAGAACTGTTATGTTGAGCAATATTTCAGGAGGTGTGAACAAGTCAAAACCTGAGAAGTACACCATGGCCTCGAGCCAGCTTACTTCGAAACAATCTTTTCTTACCACACCAAGCTCTGGAAACTGTTCTTGCATCACAGAGAGCATCTTATCGACTCGGTCTAGGTATAAGGCTTCAAATAAGAAACTTACAGTTCTCTTATCTGATCGACGACTGGCATTGCTCACAATACTCTGTCCATCGGCCTTGATTACGAGTTCGTTTGGGAGCCTGGGTGCAACAGATTGGTATTTATAAAAAATGGATGTCAGATTTTGTTCCACAGTTCTGAAGACTTTGTAAACAGTCACTTTCTTAGGAACAGGGAGTAATCTTACTTTCCAGTAAGTAACAACTCCAAAACTTCCACCACCACCTCCCCTGATAGCCCAAAACCAATCTTCCCCCATTGATTTTCTATCTAAAATTCTTCCATTCGCATCAATCACACGAGCATCGATCACGTGATCAGAAGCGAGTCCAAATTTTCGCATCATCATGCCATAACCCCCTCCACTTAATAACCCCCCAGCACCCACATTCGCAAATAAACCAGATGGAAACCCAAGTGTATCACTTGTCTTACCAATCCTGTAATATAATTCCCCATTCGTTAAACCCGAACCAATCCAAGCAGTGTTGGTTTTCGTATCAGGACTAAAGGATTTAAAATTAACAAGATCAAGTATCACAAATGGGACTGGGGAGACATAAGAAAGACCCTCGAAACTATGACCACCGCTTCGAATTCGCATATCCAAACAATGTTTCTTGGAGCAATAAATCACAGTTTGGATCTGCGATTCGCTGACCGCCCTGATTATGACAAGAGGTTTAGGCGTAGTGGGCTTTGCAAATCGCAGATTGTTAATAGAGTAAAGCAATGTTTCGGAGAAAGTAGTGTTTTTTCGGGTGTACACATATTTGGAGATGTCATGAGAGTGAAGATTGAGACATTGAAGGAAGTTGTTAGTAGGATCTTGAGCTGATGATGTGCATGAAAATGTTAGCAAAACTAGAACACAACAAGCATTTACACTAATCTTCATATTTTTAGTATTTGGTAGTGTTTGATATGAATAGAATACGGATGCCTGCATGGTAGTTAAATATAGAGGCTTCAGGTTTAGTAAAACGTAAAAAAATTGACATCTTGGACATTGAATACATATATCGTCGAATTTATTTTCTCTGGATAGAAAAATAATATATCGTTGAAATTGAATGCATATATCTTGTGAATTTTGACAAGGTCGAACGACTGGTTAAAAACTGTCGGTCCAAATTTATTATATTTTTCAAATGATTTTAAATGAAAGACTTGAATAAAGATTTTTACGGTAGATCATCCAAATTTACTATATTTTTATTAGGGTTTAATGATCCTAAAGTTATCTTTATATAACTAAGTTAACCTCTATTATAATACAATATCAAAAGTTATTTTTGTAAATATAATATACTTTATTTATATTTATATTTGAATATGATAATATTTGGATGTTTTGTTTAGATATATTTTTTTAATTAGGAGATTAAAGTGATATGTATTTTAATTAAGAGATTAATGTTTAAAAATTAGGTCCAATAATAACTATTAGGCTCAAATACCGACTAATAAACTTTTTTAATGTTTCGTCTTTAATAATATAGTATATATATATATGTGTGTAATTTTCAGTAAAATTTAATTATTTTAATCACAAAATTAATTAAAATAATCATTTTAAAATGGAAAAAGTATATAATTTCCACTCATTATGCTCCAATTTTGGACAACCCTAACCTGCACTGTACGTTCCCTGAACTAAATGACAAGTATATTTCACGAGCATAAATGAGTATGTTCACAAAATGGTTCACGAGCTCAATTAATGAACATAGTCTGTCAGTGTGCATGTTCACTAATTTCTGAATTAATTAACGTAGTCTGTCACTTTGCATGTTCACTAATTTGTCCATTGAACTCCGTTCACAAATAGTTGACTCGAACTGTCAACTTAAACTAGACTATATATAAAACTCGCTTCTTTTAAAACAATATTTATATTCCATTCATTAATTTATAAACAAAATTAAATTCAAATCATTTTTTTAACCGAATATCAAATTATGCATCACGGGCCGGGTATCAACATCAACTGATATATTAGTTATTCTTAATTTCGCCGAATAAACCGACATGTATTTATTAGCGCAAAACTATAGATCATCTGTTATTAAGTACGACTATATCATCATTCAAAAAAAAAAGTACGACTATATCAAAAGTATTCAATGTGTTCTCTAAATTATATACTCATTATTATAGATATTCAGATGATACTCCCGATATATAATTATTTTCAAAATTATTTTCAAAATACTTTACATTCTTTTCAAAAAAAAATCTTTAAATCATGGGGGTCTATTTTGAACATTATATCCTATTTTTCTGCAAAATTACGATCACTTATTAAATATGTAATAAATGTAAAATGTAACCATGAAAATTATTACATCGATCCTAAATCAGTAATAATCATTTTCTTAGAAATTGTTTTTTATAATAATTATCAATCTCTTCCCCTAATACTAATCTTTAAATATTTTTTTAACATACCACTCTTATTTATAATTTTTAATGTTGAATTGTTCTCTATACATATTAAATTAAATTAATATAAAAATTATAAATTAAAATTAAAAAAGAATATGATATTCATAATTTGACAATTTTTTTAAAATATGACTAAAAAGGGAGGGGAATACTCTTTATTAAATAAATTTAATAAAAAATTAAAATAACTAAAAACATTATAGTCCGGATCATCAAAATGTAATTCTTAACTATATCATTAAATACATTAGGGCACCACCTAAAAATATTTAATGTATTCACCAAACAATATACAGCTATAAATATTCAAATGCGATCGCCAATATAAAACTATACTCCTATCTGTTTGGTACAAAAACTACTGTATTCAATTTAATTTCCCTCTGAAAACTGTCGTTGAACAATTATGACAGATTAGTCTCTTAGTAATATCATTGTCTCATAATTTTTATTTTATCGTATTTTATTTTATTTTTCATCAAATTTTCATTAAAAATTTTATATTATAATTTCAAATTCAAAATTTTGAGAATTAAATATTAGAATACATTAAATATAATTTTTAATTAAAATAAGATAAAAAATACGAGACCAGAGAATTGTTTGACGAGACAGCTCATTAATGGTAGCGTTGAGCAAGTCCTGTCCAATAATTAAGAACGTTAGTATTTTATAGTACTGGATAAAGTTTAAATTAGGGTTCAACGCATTGTGAGGCAGTGACAGTAACCTACAAGACTTGAGCAACTCTTTTTATTACGTCCGTGCCATGCCATCTATGATTTATCAAGCATGTCTTTGTATGTTCTTGCAAGTAATTCATAACTCAAATAAGTTACGAAAAATACTTTTTTGTTTTATTTGTCAAATTCAAATTGATATATCTATCTTATTAATTTATTATTTGAACAAGAACGAGTCAAGTGTATTTTATGAAATCAAATTCTAGAAAACAATAACTGAAAGTTCCGTTTCCTTCTTTTTATATTATAATATATATACAGTTCCCTCATTTTGCCCTCCAAGTCTTGTGGTTTCGACCTGGTCTAGCATCTAAATTGTTGCTAACTTGTACTTTGTTGTCCACTAATGTAGGAACAAATTAAAATTTGAATTAATTATAAATAAATTTTTAAAATTTATATTATTTTCCTTCATTTCATTTCTATCACTTAAATTAAATATTAAATTTACAAAATTGAAAAAGAATACTCCATTATATTGATTTTTAATCTAAATCTCATTATTAAGAGTTTACAAATACTCATTTTTTTAAATCTTTTCTCCTAAAACAAGTTTCTTGGTGAAGTAAAAAGTTTAATGGCACGAGGGCTAAAATAGAAAACAGAAAGGAAAAATGCCCGTGTGTTAAAAAATTTGAAAAAGGTGAAGCACAGAAAATTAATAATCATTTTTTATATAAAGTTAAACTATAAAAATTAAAATAAATACATATTTTATATTTTTAAGAATACAAGTTACAAATTAATTTCATTTATTATACAAACACTTGTAAGTAATTATCAACCTAAATTGTTTCGGGGGAAATATTTTATCATTGTATATTTGTGGGAGTATAAATTTGTGCAAGGCGCTAAATTTTGAAAAAAAAAATCAAAATTTCCTGCAAAATACATATTTTTGGGGAAAAAAATATATCCTAATATGTTTGTGAAGTGAAAGTTCTTGCAAGACTTATATTTCATAAATAAATGATGTCATTGTTAAATTTACATATGTATTAATGCATATGAATAATATATATAGATGTAGAACCATAATAAAAAGAATAGTCTAATAATTTTTAGAAAAAACATATTCTGAGATATGATATAAAAAATAATATTTTTATAAAAATTAATAAAAAATAATAAATGAAAAGAATTCTACAAATTTACATAAAAAAACAAATGAAAATATGTTTTATTGCCATGTCATCGGAGAATAATTTTACTACTTTGTTTTCCAACAGCGCTACTCTTATAGTCTTATTATAAATTTGATGCTCTTGTATAAAGTGAAGCAGTGGCATGTCAAAAATAAGTAATTAGATGAAAGAAAAGAATACTTGTGTATTGGTTTATAGTTGGGATGTTATGTTGATGTCACCGAAATTTATCATTTGAGCGGATTTGGTAATGAGATTTTTATAATTATAAGACGGTGATTAAAGTGACAGATAAAAATGCGTAAACATGATCAAACACATAGAGATAACTAATATAAATTTATGCCGTTCGTTTTTAATACATTTGTGTTTTTAGTTTTTGATGTCATTGAGTTTTTTAGGAGAGTAGAAAAAGTTATGAACAAGAACGTCATGACCGCATGTTTGGTAGAATATGTATTTAATTAAATTAGATTTACTATTCAACTGGTACTTGCGGCGCAATTATTTATCCATATATCTCGTACACTTGTATAAATTTTATTTTTTCATCGAATTGAGATATAAAAAGTTTTGAAAGAAAGAGGAAAAAATTTGTCTAAACAGAACCAAGTATATAATGATTTAGGAAGATTTGATTTCAAAAGTAATAGCCCATCAAAGAAGCAGGATTCTGTGGCTCTTGATTTTAAGGTCGCACAATTCATATCTCACGAGTTATAAATTTAATTAGTGATAGTTTAGATATATGCACTAAAATAAATTTAATGAAAAATTAAAAAGATTTTCCATAAAAAGGTGAGTTTTTTCATGATGGGCTTAATGGCCTTATTTAGTGTTGTCTACAGTCTACACAAATATATGTAAGTTTAGAGTTGGGTTTATTAGAGCAGATAGATATTCGGCAAATTGGGCGAAACGCGGCTATTTAATTCAAATTCAGTATTTAATTTTTTTAGAAAATATATATATATATATAGGATCATGACACTATAGGTATTCTAGAAAGACCCCGCTTTGTAGCTACTTCGTCTTTATAGAAGGAAAGGGTGCAAATTGGAGGAGATTTATGTTCTGTTTGATGGGATAAATAAATAAAATGAAATTATAGATAAACATTCAAATAATATATTAAGAATTGATTTGATGTTATCAATGTTGGTAGAATTTCAATTTTTAACTAGTTTTAATATATTTTATAAATAATAAAAAAAATGTATACATTAATAATATTATTAATTTTTAATTTTTAACAAGTTTTGCAATTTAAAACCACTAGCAGAAAATTAATAATAACCCAAACCTGTAACGTGATATATACCGGACCACAACTCAAACACATGCTCGTTGAAAAGAGTTAACAACTTTAATATACATTGATTATTGATATATTCTTATATATGCCTCAAATACATAATTATTGATATGTATCGTCTTAAACACACCAAGTCTAATCCATGCACGGTGTTAACACCCCCATCTTAATGGGGCGACGAGAATGACGACGTTCTATAAAAAAATTATGAAATTTGGGCAGTGTCTATATTCTTTAGGTCGGACATGACCCCAATACAATTTATAACAATCCAAACCCACAACTTGATGCATACCGAACTAAAAAATCAACCACAAGTCAATCCAAAAGAGCTAGCAAGTTTAATATACATTAAGGGGCCGTTTGGTTTACATTGAGAAAAGAGAATATGGTTTAGAAAAAGAATTAAAAAGAAATGAAAAAAATGACTTTCAATTCTTTTCCTTGTTTGGTTTAATTTCGGAAATAAAATAAATAATTATTTTTAATAAATTATTATTTTTGGGATTGATATAAAATATAATTATATAAAGGTTGGAAGTATGAGAGAGAAAAAGTAATAAGTGAAATGAAAATGAAATAACTTGGGAGTTGTGGGGAATGCGAGTAAAAGATTTTTGAATAAACCTAAAACTTAAATGGATCAAAGGGAATGATTAATTTTATAAAACAAACAACAACCAAAGGAACGAATCTTGTTGTTTTCCCTTCACTTTCATTTTCCCTTTATTTATTATCCTTAACCAAATGTCCCCTAATTATTGATTTGTCTTTATAAATATCTTAAACGCAGTGATTCTAATCAATGTGAGAAGCTACAAACCGTAACAATCCAAATTTTCAAACTAATATCTAACAAACGAATATTAAAAAAAATCTGAAAATTAATAAACCGTAACAAATAGTATCTGAGACTCATATTAAAATGGCATGCATTTATATTATTAATTAATATTACTCTCAACTGTTTTGGTAAATTAATAATATATTGCAACAACCAATTAGAAAAGATAGGGCTAAAAAACAATAAAGTATTGCAAGTTTGCAACTTGCTGACCTGCGTTTTGGACAAGTTAACTAGAAAATAATAAAATACAAACAAACAAAATGTAACAACTAGCAAGACAATCGATAATAGTTTAGCCGTCTTAGATTCAATTTGCCCTCAACAATTATTTGAGAAGAAATATTATTTTATTAACTGGTAAATTTTACTTCAAAAATTGTTACAGTCACCTCTAATCGAAGATTCAGCTAAGCCGTCGTATATATATCAGAAATCGTTTAATGCACTGTACATGGGTCGTTTTTGTTGGAAATTTTCCTGTTATTCTGCGCTTTTAAGGGTCTTTGCGGAAATCAGTTGTCAATTTGCTATTAAAACTTGTTTATTCTAATAATTAAACACATACCCAAATTGTCAATTAATTAGATTTGCTATACCAATTACTTTGGTATTGGTTTCGTATACTCTAGCATTTGCATTAGCAGAATAATGTCGAATAAAATTTATAGATTTGCATACACTTCTATTAACATACTTTTTTTACTAAAGCCAGAGATTTTACTAATACAATCCTTGTAATTTTATATAAGATTGTTACAAGGACAGGAGAAAGATCCGCTTACATTTTGATCTCTCCATTCCCCATTAGGAAACGATTATTGAGGTCATGTGTATAAATAATAATAAATTGATACTTTTCTGATATGTTCCAAATTTAAAAGTTGTTTATAAATATATCCTATTTTTAGTTGTATTTTCAAATATGTCCCGTACATATTTTACCCATCTTAATAATTTTAGAACGACGTTTTTATCCATTTAACTTAAAATAATTGAAATTTTAAAATAAATTTAATATAATTATAATACAAATGTAATATGTATATAAATTCAATCCTCTAAATCTAAATTTGAGACCAAATTATTTTATTGCATGATTGTAATATACATTAAATAAAATAAATAAATAATGTTAACATATAACCAACCCATATTTTATATATACATGTAATAAGATTCAAGAATTTAATCATATCATTATTCAAATAACTAAATAATAAAAAACATGTATTACAAAACTCATTTTAAAAAAAGCTGAATTACTATAAGATTAAGACTTGTGAAAATAAAATAATTATATATCAACTCATTAATTACTAGTTACAAGTCACATAAAGTACGTTAAATAAATCTAAGGGTATATTAGTCTTAATATTTATATTTAAGTGTGTTAATAAGGTAATATGACATATTTATAAAAAAGATATATAAAAGGAACATATTTATAAATGACACCATTAATTTGGAACATATTATATAAATTCACTAATAAATTTTATGCTTAAAATTCACGATATCGCTTGCATTATTTCGACTTTACACCAAAGACCAACCCATCAATCCCCACTATATAGTCCTCCTAGGAAAACAAAATAATAACAAATCCAACTAACCTCAAACAAAACAAAATGGGAGCTAATAGTTGCATCTCATCATTCTTCTCTTTCCTCACCCTTATCCTCTCCATTCTCCATTTCTCAACTTCTCAAACCCTAGTAATAAACACATGCAAATCATGCTCTCAAGAAGATCCAAACGTGCCCTACGACTTCTGCACGACATCACTTCTTGCTGATCCAGCAAGTCGTAGAGCAACCCTCAATGGTTTAGGTATGATCTCCATTAACTTAACAAGGTACAACTTGACAGACACAAGGAACCACATTAAAGAACTGCTTAGAGGGGAGAATCTTGACAAGTACCTAAGGTCATGTTTAGAAACATGTTTCGAACTTTATAATGATGCCATCCCATCTATCAAATCAGCCATGAAATCTTACTCAGACAAGAGGTTTTACGATGCTAATATACAAATAAGTGATGTTATGGATGCTGCAACAACCTGTGATGATGGATTTCATGAGTTTCATAAGAAAGAAGTTGTTTCGCCATTAACAATGAGGAATAATGCCACCTTTAGATTATCTGCAATTGTTCTATATATCATGCATGCTATTCAAGATGGAACATAATTAAACAAACATAATTTTCAGGCCAACAACATCTCTACTGTGATAAGGTTTGGGTATCTTAAAAAAACCCTAAACTATTATTCAAACCATCTTAAGTCTAATTATATATAGGATATAATTTTTAGAGAAAAGAGATTTTAAAACTTACTAGAGAATATTTTTAACAGTTCCCTTGTCTCTTTTGATGTAAAGACCATAACAGCACTCAGGAGTATAGTATGCAAATCAGTTCTACTTAAATTACTTTATTGACATCTTTTGTTATTTACATCTGTCGTTTACTCGAGAGATTACGTCAGACTCTTGTAGAGATTGGTCTTACTCCAGTAGAGACTAGTCTCACCCATGTGTGGTGAAGCGTTACTTGAAAAATTGTGGAGCTAGGGCAGAATTAGTAACACCCTATATGTAGCGAGGAAACCTCATTGAGTAATAAAAAAACGGGGAATTTTTTCCTTCCCTTCAAACATTGTAGGCATTTGCATAACCATTTACATAAACTAAAATGATTGGTAAGTTTCTATCAGAGCATATTTACCCATCTAACCATTGGTTAAGGTTGCAATTTAAACTAATACTACTAATATAACAGAGACTGTTTACTTAAAGGACAGTTAAAGGTTTCACCTTCTTTAATTACCCTATAGTATCTCTTCTCATACTCCCGATAAAATTTGCCTGCTTCACTTTATTGACGGAATGTGACATGAGATTTAAGCTAACATGATATCAGGAATTCAGGATTACTGAGACCAAGTACAGATCAATGTAACAGCAAACAAGGAAATATAATGACATTACATCATGGAGCAACCAGTACATTCACAAGTCTGATAGGAACATAACAGCATACAGGTTATATAATCACAGTACATAATGGTATAAACAGATGATTCATAAATCATGTAACTCGGTACAAATATTAAGCATGAATGTCCACCGGATGAACTACCAAATGATTGCAGCAGAATCACTTAAAAAACAGTAAATATATGGCAAACTTATTACCTATCAAATACATATGATTCATTTGTAAAATTACATTAATGACTGGTACAGAAATGTACCATTGTCATGGAACAAATGCAAAAATTTCATCCAAACCAGATGTTAAGCACTCTTTATTTTTATCCCTTCTAGGATTAATAACTATGAAGTACTAACCAGTTAAAACAGAGACAGAACACATATATGTATGCATACCTCCATAACAAGATAAGCAAATTTGGCAAATAGAAACTAGCAACTTTAACTAGACATTGGATGGTTGAAGATGTACTCAATAGCAAGAGTGCAAGAATCAATCTTGTCAGCTTCCTTGTCTGGGATCTCCAACTTGAACTCTTCCTCCAAGGCCATGACAATCTCTACAGTATCTAAGCTATCCAAACCCAGATCCTTCTGAAAATGAACATCAGGAGTCACCTGCATAAGATTGCAAAAGAGTTGTGAAGCCAGCAATACAGACAAGATTCAAGATTGTTACCATTGTGGTTTTTCTTCTTTTCTTGGAGATAATGATCACATAAGTAATACAAAATGGTTTTGTGCCAAAAAAAGAAGAAGAAATATTAAAAATTTATAATCGTTGGGAAGAAAAACCGAGTTACCTATGATAAGTTCCTAGGTAAACATAGCAAGTACTAAGTACTACAAACTGGGGGATAGGGGACAGATACACACATAAAGGCTAAAATCTTAAGAGGGTCCCAATAAGTGAATGATAGGGATCAATACCATAGAGTCAGAGAAGGAAAAGACATCCCTGGGATGAGGTTCTTGGAGGCAAAACCATTTGACCCAAATGATACCAATAAAATCCCTTGTACAGTAATTTTATACCCACATTTCTGTTTAACCACTTTACACAAAATTACACTATTTCTCAGCTATCCTTTTTTGAGCTGAAAAATAAACAATGAGATGACTAGGGGTGTAGTACTAGCTACAACTGCAAACCAAGAACAGGATTGCTACTCATTCAACAAAATCTCTCATCTTTACTATCGAAGAATCAATCCTTCTTTACTAACAACGGTGTGAGCTCCCATAAAGAACCCCCAACTCCATAAAAACATAGAAACTATAATATTTACTAATATAGATAGTAAATAAATACACTCTAAGCATAAGGGCATAACTAAATCTCTGAAACAAAATTGGTAAGCTAAACTTTTAAGCACGGACTATTTTTATTTATTACTTATTAGACATATAAAAGAGAGAAATTTACACTAACCAGTCGCCAAAAAGCAAGAAAAGAAATGTTTTTCAAAGTAAAATATACATATATTCATGATGGTCGAAGCCAAGCAACTTCAAAGAAGCTTTGCGATGGTCGAAGCGAAGCAAATTCAAAGAAGCGCTCGCTTATGGCTGCAAAGCACGAAGCGTGCTAAAGCAAAAAGCGCGCTTTATTGAATCTAAGCAAAAATATATAGGGTTTTGTAATTGGGTCAATTTTAAGGCCTAACAAATATAGCCCAAAGTAAAATAAAACTTTAAAAGCCCAGTAAACAGTCACATTAAAAGGAAAAGAATCCTAGATCCAACACAATTCAGAGCAAAGTCAGCCTCAAAATCGAAAGGTAGTCAAAATCAATCTTTTGCTTCAAGTTCAAGTAAGAGTTCACGTAAAAGACATCGGCGTTTAGTAGACGAGGACGAAGATGAGGAGGAAGAACAAGAGTTTGAATATGGAGCAACACTTGAAGATGATTGGGATGAAGATTTTCAAGATGAAGATGAGTTGGATGAGGATTTTGATGAAGATGATGAATGAAACTTTTACCACTAATGCACTAACAATATTGGAAGTTGGAACTTGGATGAAGATGAGAACTTGGATAGCTTGGAACTTAGTTTTAAACTTTAAAGTTTGAATCTTGATGTTAAATCTCAAGATTTTTTTGCCCTAGAAGTATAATTTAATATATTATAAAGTATATATATTATGTTATTTTTGCTCTAGAAGTGTGATTTAATATATTATGAAGTATAAATTATATTATAAACCTAAGTCAATATATGTATAATCCTTAATTAATATATTTTAGAATTTTTTATTAAACGGGCGCCTCGCTTCTCACGCCTCGCACGCCTCACTTTTGAGCACGCCTCGCTTTTGCGCCTTGCGCCTTCGGTGCGCTTAATGCTTTTAATAACACTGGTTTCATGTAAAGCAAATCCATATAATAATCTACTTCAATCAACAACGAGTCAACCGACCCCAAGTATATATGTAATAAAGCCGAGCTTTGACTAGCTGAAGCTCGTTTATTTAAGACATATATCCAATTTGGCTCATGTTGGCTCATTAAGATCATGAGCTAGAATTTTTTATTATAATTTAATTCTAAATAACATTATTCTTTTTCATAATCTAGACGATTTCGCTAATCAAAGGGGCACCTAATTTCAATCTACATTCATACACAATCTCTGTACATGGTGTACAAAAACAACTCCAAATTAATTACCGAGAATATATTGGAATACATTTTGTAAGCTACCTTACAAAAAAAACTACACCCATATATCAATATATAAAAATTACATACATGAATCCTCTACATCAAAACTTCGATAAACTAATACTTTTTCTCCATCCCAACTTAATATGTAATAGTGCAATTATCCTCCATAACCTCGACAAATTAACAAAATTCATCAGTCCTAAGTCGATTAATTTATAAAGGTTTAGGTTCTGTTTGGGATTGTTGTTAAAAACTGTTGTGCTGTGAGAGAAAAAGTGCCGGTAGAAAAAGTGTTGTCAGGAAAATCAAAATCAATGGGTTGTTTGGTAATTTTTTTTAATTTATACATATTTTCAGATATAATATATAAAAATAATATTTTTGGGAATGTTTGAAAAACTGGTAGTTACTTTCTATAAGCTTTTTTCCAAAAGCATGAGGACATGCTTTCTCTAACGGTAGCTTTTAAACTAAAAGCACTTTTCCAGCGGCTTTTGAATTTTATCAAACTGACTGCGCAACATCAACGGGGCCTTAGCTGCATTAGAGTTCACTCCCGAACTTTTATCGAATCGAATAATTTACAACTCTAATACTAATACAAAATTATAACACATGAAAGCCAACAAAGCGAGATATTAAAACATAAAGAAACAAGTATATAATTAGGAGAAATGAGAAATGACCTTAGAGGGATCGATTTTCGGGTGACTCTTGACCACATCGAGAACTCTATCAATGACCTGATTCTTATCGAGATGATCGTCGCCGTGCGATGAAAATGATCGGACGGTCCACAATTTACATCCATTTAGAGTTAGGGTTTGTGATACAGGTAGTCTAATGTGAGTTATAATAGCTGCTCTCAATGATGAAGCCATCCCTCTCTGTACAATCTAACAATGGCCACTTGCTAGTGTGCGGTAGCAGAGAGATGTTCAAAAAAATGATTCGATCCGATTCGAAAATAGCCCAATTATCTCATTTCAAAAAAGTTAAAAGTCCAGGCCGGCCCACGATCTTAAACTAGTTATCAAGGGCCTGGTTCAAAATTTCAAAATTTTGAATTTACATTTAAATTATAAATTTTTTGATGAAATCCGAGATTAATATGTAAATTTTAAAAAATTTGAGTAAAACTCCAACCCAATATATAAAAGGGTAATTATCAAATTTTTTTTTTTTACAATTTTACTATTTTTCAAAACTTTTGTAAAAATACGATTTGTAATTAAAAATAATCAAATATAATCTTTTTAAAATACAATTTATAAGTAATGTAACTGGATATAATTATTTAATGAAAAAATATTAAAGTCATTCTTGATGTTGATTTTAGTTGTATTCAGTTGCATTGGTTGCAAAGTCATATTAAAAAAAATCATAATTTTATAAAATATAAAATAAAAAAAGCACTTTAATAAAAAAAATTAAAAAATTTGATGTGTTAAAAAAAAGCCTATATAAAAATACCGTTACACGGAAGGGTAGCTTGACTCGATTCAATTTTAACAAAATTCAGTCCGAATTTTTTTTAATAAAAAAAGTTAATATTTTAATAATTGTTATTTATCATAACGAGGCACCCTATCTTATCTCTTCTAATAATTTCTTTTATTAATTAACAAAAATAAAATAAAATATTTAGTAGTGGTTTCATGATTAGTTAACGTGTTTTTGTTTGGTGCGGGAGCTGCGAGGCATTTTCAACTCTCCTGCATATGTAACAAATCATATTCAACTATTATACACACACATATACATACATACACCGACTTTTTCAAATCTGCGATCATTTTCCGGCCAGATCATCACTATCTCCGTCGGAAAATCTTCGTTGATCCGGCGAATCAAGCCCTAATTTAACCTCGATTTCATCAATGGCGTCTGTTTCGGCTTTAGCCAAGTATAAACTTGTGTTTTTGGGCGATCAATCTGTTGGTAAAACAAGTATCATCACTCGATTCATGTACGATAAGTTTGATAACACTTATCAGGTAATTTTTACATTTTTTCACTATTATATAATATGTGTGTGTGTGTGTGTGTGTGTGTGTTTCCGTTAGTTGTTTGAAAGTTTAATGATATGATTTGCTGTGTTATTTTATTTATTTCAGTACCTTGATGAATTAATATCTTCGACAAAGGATTAGTTATGTTTAGATGAGATTAATATGATCATAGATAAAGGTTCGAGTTGTCGAGTTTATATTGTTGATAATCTGTTTATTGGATATATTTAGAGTCTTGCGGAAATGAGTGAATTGGCGGTTTGTAAAACTTGGGGTAACTGATTTGCACCAAATCACTTGTTCTCACGATTGTCGGGTTCAAAGTTCAAACACAAGCTGAATCTAGCTTCAATGAGAAACAACTTTTATTAGGACTCAGAGGCGGTCATTTGGACTCTACTTGTGATCACTGATTTGTACAAGTATATTTTCTAGATTATGTTGTATGATTGTAATTTTTTGTTTTAATAATTATATGAATGTATGTTTTCTGTTATTATGGTTATTAGTGCTAATATATAGTAAAACCTCTATAAGTTAATAGTTTCGGTAACAGAAAATTTCATTAATTTATCCAGTTTAAAATGTGAACTTTTTTTCGTAGGTCTGGACTTTGGACTGATAAAATAATATTAATTTTTGGAGGTTACTAATTTATTGAGTTTATACAGAAGATGATCAGCATGTTTACTGGCTAATACATGCATATGAATTTTGATTAAGCAAATATAGTCCGGTCGAGTTTAAATTAAAAACTACACTTTATCTGTTGAGTTTGGACTTCAAATAATATTAACTTAATGTGGGTATTGTTTAACTAGTTATACTGTAGATGAATAATATGTTCATCGGCTATTACGCATACTGGTGAATTTTAATTAAGTTAATGTTAGTCAGGAATGCCTATTGTCTATAGTGTTGTGTTTATAAACATGTTTGAGGTATTTATGTATGTGATGAAATAATGGCTGGTAAGATGATGGAGCTGCACTCTAAATGAGCTGATGGAAAAATAACACTGATAATGTTCATTATATATCAGTCAATAATTTTTGGTTTGATATTTAGCTAGATTTTGTTGCATTTCATTGGGCTGGTTGTATTATATTTATGTATGTGATGTGATAACTTGCACTTATAGTTTCCGACTTTCATGTTATGAGTATGGTCATCCATTATTTTAGTTCAAGTATTTTAATCATCTCCTTTCATGTTGTAAGTACTTTGGATATTGGCTTGAATGGACATCCCAGCATTCTAACTAATGGACTACAACTTGAATGTTCTCTGTGCCATTTAGTATATATGTGTATGTTCTTATTTTCCGCAAATTTCGTATCTGCATCTTGGTGCTCAACATATGCTCTACTGTTTACTGAGATAGTTGAAGTCCCTCTGTTGTTTTATCATCCTGAATTAGTTAGTCATCAATATGCTTTTCAGGCTACTATTGGCATTGACTTTTTGTCCAAAACTATGTACCTCGAGGATCGAACTGTTCGATTGCAACTCTGGTAAGACTATGCAGTTGGTATTATATATACACTATTGACTATTATGTACTGCTTAATGCTGTTTTAATTTATATTATAGGAAATGCCTGGATTTTGTTATCATATTTATCTTATTAAAGGCTTCGTTTAATATTTGCGTAGACGTCTAGTGGTGAAGCAACTATGTCTTATTGGCACCTTCACTTCAAAGAGCCTGACCTCTGTCTCGTGCCTTGACAACTATGCTTCTAATGAATCTAATTTGAGTTTTAGCATTTTTGGAATTCCTGAATTTTAGATCAATTAAATTTTGATCACCGCCTCTTTCACAATATACTGCATCTCTGTATTTTGTTAGATACCTTTTTTCAACTTCTGGAAGTTATACTGTTATAGTGAATTTTATTTGAAATTTAAAAGCAAATAACATACAAGTAAGGTGCATCTGTTCATGCTATATTTTTACTTTTTAGTCCCTTCTCCTTCATTAACTGAAAATTTGATTTCTTTTCATATCTATTATATAATTTTTAGTTTTCTGACACTTTTGACTTTAGATTGCACCTGGGTTTTTTCTAGTTAGTAGAGAGACAATGTTTAATTCCGCAAGTACATGCAAAGGTCTATACAGTTTCATGTTTCTGAAATTGAATCTATTTGTGTATTGAATTATTTTGTTCTTTTCAGCAACAAAGGGTTATAAAAGATTTTGACATTCAAATTACAAAGCAAACTTTTTCTCTTGTCTATATGATCGGCCTTCTTGGTATTGTATCGAAATCTAGATCTCTATACATATAATGATGTGTTTGAGTTGTGATGTAGATGAATCTCTGTTGGGGATTTATATGAGTCGCACAGTATCAATGCAAATTCTCATTTGTATTTGGACCAGATAACTGATAAGGGTCCTGAAACTAGTTCGAGTCAGTATATAGTTGCTATCTTTATCTAGATATGTATACATGTAAATGATGTGTTTGAGGCAATTAGTTATACTGTATCTTGTTGGTGTCTTTATCCCATGCTCTTATTTTATACATTAGTAGAATACATATAGATACTAGATAGTAATAGAGGGACAAATCGCTGAAACATCTTTTGTCAAGTTAAGAACTTAAAATCTTGCTTGGTCGTGACAGCATATTACTTTTTTTAAAAATAAAACAGTTATTAATTATCTGATCATCATTAAGGATGATAGGATGTTACATGTCCTTCCGATTCTTATTATTAATTTCGCCCCTTTGTTTTTCACCTTGGAAATATGCCAAAATGGATGATGGATTAACGACTGAGACCGGAAGGTATTAAGTATCCTGAGCATCAAGTATGAATGTCCCAAGGTCTTGTTTGAAATACATTTTGTAACATAGGAGTTAGGAGCCATTAAGAAGTTCCTTGACATTTTTTACTGGGGAAATTATGACCTTGTTAATTCCTTAGTCTGCCCTTGGTAAAGATACAATATACTCTTTTTTCCTGTTAGAAAAAATGCTTAAAAAGCATATATATGGCATGAGGAAATTCCAAAATATCATGTGAAGATAGTATGTTATATAGTTTGAAAACTATCGTATAAACAAACTGTGTAAGATATAATAATGTTTCACAAAGCATGTTTTAGGTTATGTTCCACCAGAATATTATATTTGACGACTTTATTATGAGTGGAAAGGAGTACTTATTTTGCTGTAACATGTTAGTGACAATTATCGATTGCTATTGTTGATATGAATCTTAATGGTTAGTTCTTTTGTATTTATCTGCAGGGATACAGCAGGACAAGAAAGGTTTAGGAGTCTCATTCCAAGCTACATTAGGGATTCCTCTGTTGCAGTCGTTGTATATGATGTTGCTAGTATGCAATTTTTTTCCTTTTTACGTACTCTCAAACATTCACACGTTTATGTTTGGTTTAATTTACTATTGTTTTGAAATCCTTTAAAATTTTCCGTTACTCAATCGCTGCATAGGCATGAGGACTGCCCATCTAAGACCTAAAGTTTTGAGTCTTTTGACCTGTCATGTGATTAAATGTAGTGTTCTTGTCTGTGAAAGTAGTTTTCCAAGATTAAAACCAAGGTCATTCCCATCATTTGCCTGCATTATCAATACCCCAAGGGTGTCTTAATGTTTCTCTGTGAAACTGTAGAACGGATTCATCCCCAAAGATCTCGTATTCTAGCACTAACTAGTAGATGTGTATCATTTTCATATTTGGAAAGTGGTTGACAAGTCTCTCTTCAAATTTTATTCCAACTAGATAAGTAAAATGCACAAGCTCTAAAACTTGCTTGGTCTGACTTGATATCTTTCCATGATTAATTCCGTATATCATGTGTGCTTCTCAGCAATATGTTTGCTAGCTACCAATGTCCCTTCATTGTTTGATTTTAGAACACTGCAAGTCATCCATGAAGTACATATATATAAGGAAGAAAACAACATTTGTTCTTAGCATTTGACTTCATATCACTTTCAGTTTTTGAAATTTATCATCAGAGAAACTCAGTTGACGAACATGTATATTAACATATAAATCCCAATTGGGCTTGAGGTTAATTCATATGGCATGATTCTGCTACATTTTACATGACTTGATTTATTTTGCACATACTTTCTAGCATCACGATCTAACTAATAAAGTTCCTCCATTATTATATCAGGTAGGCAATCATTCATGAACACTGTAAAATGGATTGAGGAGGTTCGCAGTGAGCGAGGAAGTGATGTCATTATAGTCCTTGTTGGGAATAAAACCGACCTTGTGGATAAGAGGTACTGATGACAGATAGTCATATACTCTAAAGCTACCACAAGATATGTTATATTTGTATGTACCATATACATATAAAACTCTAAAAAACAGACAATGGACTAGCAAAGTAGTATATTCATATTTCAGTATTTACATAGTGTTACTATATGTATGGTGCAGCTAAATGTTAGTTTTAAATGACGAACAAACAATTTGATAATAAAAAGTGATAAAGTCAGGTTCTTTATATGTTTAGTAATCCTTAAATCAGATAGATTTTGTTTGGCTACTGATGTTTAAATAGGTGCGGCGACATTGTGTTTAGTCATATTGGAGGTCTCTTTATTGTCGGCATCTGATTGGTGCTAATATTTTAGTAATCAAAGTGATTACTACATTGATTGTTGGCTCTACACAATATATTTTAGTAGAAATTAATAGCTACTTATTGTTAGAAAGTATACCTAGCTGTTAGTCACAAGTTTGGTGTAGGTCGAGGGTATACTCATGAGAGAACTAGATAGTACCAATGACAAAATTACAATCGCAAACACTCACATCTTTAGTCAGTTGAAACTGTAATGGCTATAAAGCATGTTCATTGTATGTGGATTCGGTTGTCTGATATGTCTAAGAATAGTAATTTATGACCTTCTATAATTAGATGTGAAACAACTGTGTTATATGCAGCATAGAACTGTATTGTTATTAAAAGTGTGGTTCACCGCTGCGAAGCTCATGATTTGGGCTTAGCTTTAAGAAAGTGTTACTTAAGCTTGCTTATCGGTGAAAGTGCAAAGCGCCAAAAATACCCCAAAGAGGTGCTTTTTAAAACAAATTTAAACTTAGGCCCAATATTTCACTTTATTGGGCTTACATATATTAGGGGTCGTTTGGTTCATGGAGTTATATCGGGTTGGAATCAGGAATCGGGTAAAGGTGATGTAGGGATGAAATATCATTCCTGATATCATGTGTTTGATTGAATGATGTAATGAATTTGTTAATTTAATATATTTTTTTAATAAATAAAAAAATATATGCAGTTAATATGAAAAATAAATCTCTATTATTTATTAAATATTAAACAACATCATTATAAATTTTTTATTATAAAAATTAACTTGTAATTTTATAAATAAAGATAAAAGTAATAAAATTTTGATTTGATTCCTCATACTCTCAGCTCATACCCACCTCCCCCCTAAGGTATCGGAAACCCATACCTTATGGGTTTGAAGTATGGGTTTTAAAATTAAAAAATTTCAACCAAACACCAGGTATGGATTTGGAATGGACAAAACCCATACCAGATACCTAGAAATCACGAACCAAACGACCCCTTAATACTTTGGGAGATGGATAACCACCATAGTACCATATAGATCAACATCAGAATTAGATCAAGAGTGACCAATGCAAACAAAAGGAATGCATCATTTGGATCATCATCTACTAGGCAGCTGGTTGATTAGAAAGATTGAGAATGAGGATGTTCGACAAGGAGAATGAGGAAGAAAAGGTGATCAAATTTTGGAAAATAAGCGTCTCAATGCCAGCTATGATGAAGATTAGAATACTGACGATAAATAAGATGTTAATGCACATATTTAATTTTATTAGCTTCTTAATATCATCAATTATTATGAACCCTGAATCTAGTTCCTTTATTGAACAATTTAGTTTACACACGAGTATATAGTTATTAATTCGCATGTCAGGTGTTTACACACACACACACACATATATAGCTTCGTTGCATTTTTCGCGTTTAATGACACTCAACTCTACAAGTGGTTTGTGTAACATGACAGAATTCCCAAACTTTTCATTAGTATTCTGTTGAAGATACTTCGATTTTGGAAGCATATAATTACACAAAAAATGCATAGAATGGAGTGATGTACTAAAATATTGTCGGTGAATTATACTTGTGTATATCTTTCTGAGTAGTCTTTTTATATATCAATATATTTTTGAATGCTTCTTAAAATGCAACTGCCGATTGCTCTATGGCCTTGATAATATGAAAACTATAGTATTTATTCCACTTTGTTTCAACCTCAAACTTTGGCATGTTGTGGCTATCTACAGACAAGTTTCTATAGAGGAAGCAGAAGCCAAAGCTGGTGACCAAAATGTTATGTTTATTGAAACCAGTGCCAAAGCAGGATTCAATATAAAGGTAATTGCCAGCTTTATAATCAGTAATAACGCAGCTCCTCTGAACATTAAAAAGTATGGAGGGGCTAAAAAATTTTGAGCACTAACATGCTTGAGAATTTATTCCGATCTGTCCATTGCAGCATTTCTTTTTTTAAAAATAAAAAATTGGGTGGTTTTAGAAGGGCTTTTTCCCTAGTGGTTCCCCTCACCCTTGTTTAAGAAGTGGTTAAGGGTTTAGCCTTCTTGGAGGCAAGATGATTTGTGTGAGTTAACTTATTAAAATAATGAAATTATAACTGGATGCACTAGTCTCTTATCAGTAACAGTAACAACACTGTAAAGGCAATTCTAATGGATTTGCTGTTTCTCCTAATGTTTTTCTGTATGTTGATACTTTGTTTGGTCAACTGGTACATGATATGATGATATATCCAGGCACTATTTCGAAAGATTGCTGCAGCCTTGCCAGGAATGGAAACATTATCTTCTGCTAAGCAAGAAGATATGGTTGACGTCAATCTTAAGTCAAATGCAGGCTCATCTCAGTCACAATCAGAATCAGGAGGATGTTACTGTTGATTGATACCTATGAACAGTAGGCTTTCCCCACATATTGGTTCCTTTTCTTTTTTGCAATCCTTGTGCATGTTTGTGTAATCATCAGAATATTGAGGCTTTATGAGATATAGAACATTAACATAGTAGTAATGGTAGGTCGATATCTATTCTATGTATCCTGTATGATTCTTTTGGACCTCTTTGAGAAATTTTGTTTGGCATATAGTTTGAACTTTTATTCTTGTCTGTCAATTGAGTGGGGGAAATAAATTTGGTTAACTGTGACCAATTTTGCATAGCTAAGGATTATCTTGTGGAGATGAGAATCATTGCACAAGTTGTGGATGTCATATTATGTTCTGGGAATTGGGTTACATTTTCCTGGGGATACTTTGGCTATTTCTGCTAAATACTGAATTGCTGGCTTGATTTTACTGTGAAATTTTGTGCAATTGTGTTCTAATTTAGATTTATATATACATGAAAGTTTTATAGAAGATGTATGTTTTTTCCTTTTTAAGCCTATTGTTTAAAGAATTAAAAAAAATCAAAAAGCGAAAACTCATTTAAACTATACTAAAAATAAAGTAATGTAAATTAATACTGCAACTAGTACCTTGTTACTAGTCAGTACTCTACATCTCAAAATCTCTGTATCATGTAACTGTAACTAACGTGTGAATATAATATATGATCTTACAATTACGGCCCTGTTTGGAGGAGCTTATAAGTAGCTTATAAGCTGAAAAAGTTTGTATATATGTACTTTTTCTGAAAATAAGTAACTTATTTTCAAATTTAGAAATAAGATTTGGTCTTAAAATTTTAAAATAAATATTAATTTTCAAAAAAAAAAAATGAAAATACTTTTTAAAAAAAAAAAACTTATTACTTATATAAGCTAAGTCAAACACCCCCTACGATACCCTTTAAAAACCTTGGATCAATGAAGGGATGGGAGTAATATTGAATATAATGTGTGTCGATTAAGTCCTACTATTAACAAGATAAAAGTTTTAAAAGAGTACACACAATGTCACAAGATATGTTGTTATGATGTATCTTTAGCAACAATGATCAAATGATTTGTAATGCAAAAAAATTCAACTCATAGTAGGTTAAAAGCACTAGAGAAGTGGAGTCAAGTTATATCATATCACTTTCCACTGAACACCAACTCTTATGATTGAAAAATTTGGTAGTGGACTCAGTTGTCTACCTAGTAACATGCTCGTATAAACCAAGCAAATCTATACCATGAATTTATTATGGACGTTTGATTGAAGTGATGTCATCTTTCGGATAGATTTTTCCAGGGCTGCAAATGAACAGAGCTGTTCGTGAACAAAACTCGAGCTCGGCTCGTTTAAGTAAGCTCGACTCTGTTCGTTTATTAAAAGAACCTGATCTCGAACATAAAAATCCGCTCGGTTAGTAAACGAACCCGAGCCGAGCTTTATGCCTGTTCGGCTCGAGCTCGGCTCGTTTAGCTCGGGATCGGCTCGAGTTTGGCTCGAGCTCGTCTAGCTCGGCTCGGATAAAATTTATATATATTATAAATAAAAAAATATTATGAATAATTTAAATATTTATATCATATTTAATATATTAATGTTTATATGAAATTATTCATATTATATATATATTGTTAAAAAAAAGAATAAGTGTATACTATACATGTGGTTTTTGTTTGTTTTACAGATGCTAAGAATCAGATTCAGGCATTTGCCTCCCAATTCCCAAACCATTATCTCGATTATCATCCTCATTTCATTCACTGTCGTCTAAGTAACACTGGAAGATTGAAAAAGATCAAATTGCAAAGTCTATTTGTGACAAAGCAATTCTTAAACCAGTATGACAATTCTAGAAACTTATTTAGTTATTTATACCACTATGACAATTATAAAATAAATTTAGTATTGTACATGTCGGTGTAGCTACATACGCAAAACAAAGTAACAGAACATTTTCATGATAGGATAAATTTGGTCATTTGGACAAAGACAAAGCAGGACTCACATAAATTGTGAATACAACAGTCAAGACAATAATCCAGATTCCAAAACTATCAGAATATTCATCCATTAGTTTGCTGCCAATGAACCCACAAAAAACGGCAACAGGAACTGCTATAAGTGATATAGTCAGGAAAATCGATCTTATATCTGGTCCAAAAATTAACCTTCCCTGAAGTAGAAAAACCTGCACAAAAGTAAAAATCAGCTGTCAAATTGAGTGCCCGTATATAAACTGCTATACATGCCAACCCGAAAAATTAATTTTTTATTTTTTTAAAATTTGGGGATATCATTATATTATATATATCTTGACATTCATATGGTTGGATTGTCGATAAATATTTTTAGAAAAATAGAAACAACAATTCGTGACAAAACACTAGTTACGAGTACTCGTCAAGTAGTCAATATAGTAATGATATACTAGAATCTTCAACCAAATTATTTTTTTATTTTTTTAAAATTTGAAAATATCATTATATTAAGTATATCTTGACATCCGTAAGGTTGGATCGTCGAGAAATATTTCTTAAAAAATAGAAACAACAATCCGTAAAAGTTATTTTTATTAATTGGATTTAATTGAGTAAAAAATATTTGTTTTGTTAGCGAACAACTCGATTCGGCTCGGACTCGGTTCGAGTTCGACTCGACTCGGACCCGACTCGATTTGTTCGCGAAAAACTCGTGTTCGACTCGTTTATTAGGAAACTCGGCTCGACTCGGTTCGTTTTTAAAAAAAGTCAAACTCGGCTCGGTTCGGTTCGTTAAAAAAAAAGTCAAACTCGACTCGGCTCTGGCAAAACTCGGCTCGACTCTGTTCGTTTGCAACCCTAGATTTTTCTGACCCCAGAAAAATTCTCCCACAAAAATGTTGATAATATAAGTTGGTCTAAAATTCATTTCGGATATAGTTAATTAAATTTATACAATTAATCATCTTGTAATAAAGCACAATTAAGTATGATTGCATTTGTAATCAACTTAAATATAACTGTATATTTTGACCCAAAGGTTAGTACTCTTCTTTTGGTTCATCCTAGTTGTAGTCTGTAGATGGTTGCTCCTGCGGTATTAACGATTATACTCCCCCTTAAAAATGTATCTTTTTTTTTTGTCAGCCTATCTTAAATAAACACAATGAATAAAATCCATTACTATTTTAGATCTTTCGGATTAGGCCTTATATTTTCTTATTAGAAACTTTAATTTATAAAAAATCATTTTGTTTCACCCAGAAATTGTCATTTTAATTTTTACACGTCTATTTATATACTAAAAAAATACCTACACAACTTTCTTTCTTTCTTTTTTAATAAATATTTGAATTTTTGCACGTCTATTAATATTAAATAGAGATATATTTTTTATACAATTTAAAATGCGTGAAAAATCACAAAAATTATAAAACGGAAGAACGTTTATTATTCAAACCATGCATAACGACATATTATCGGCGTAAGTCTAACAGAAGTTATCAAACAATTTTTTTATTTAACAATTTTAAGTATAATAATATTTATATTAACACTTGTGTTTCTCTTATTACTTAAAATCTTTTATATCTTACCATGAATCAATGCTAATTATCGACGCAAGCTTTTTAGTCTTGCGAACAAATATGAAACCAAAACATTCACATTTAAAATGATTTTGTTTTTTGTTGGCTCCACTTCAGACTTTACCACTAAGTGAAGCAACTGTATCTCAAAACCTATATAATAAACAAACAAAATAATTAAAAGGCAAATCGCTTTTTCGAAACAAATAAAATAAGTCAACCGTTCTCACATTCTTGGACAAATTAAGTTTCTAGAGGATGTGGATTTGAAAATGAGGCTGATGATACTTGTAGGTGTTGTATTGACGAATGTCAATAGAATTCTAGAAACTACAGCTGCAAAAATAGAGAATAAAAGGATGCACAAATGCACCGGTGCAATTTGTTAACATTTAAATAGAAAGGGAAAATATACCATAAGAAGATGCATGAATGGGCTTTTAGTCGAATATTAGTATAGTCTTTTCTTATATTTTATAAAATTAATAGTTCAAATTTTCTCTAATTATGGCTTAGAGTACATTTAGATTAGAATTGTTGTAAGTCATTGGTTGGGGACTTCTAGTTATCGTGAGTTTTGTTCATTCCAAATCCTTTAGTCAAAAATTTTTAATTTTAAAATTTATATCTCAAACCATAAAGTATATACGGGGAGGTTATGTGGTACGAGAAATTAAATCAAAACTTACTACTTTTATCTTTATTTATAAAATTACATGTTATTTTTTAAAATAAAATTTTTATAATGATGTTGTTTAAAATTTAACAAACAATAGTGATTTATTTTTCATATTAACTGCACATATTTTTTTATTTATCGTAAAATATATTAAATTAATAAATTCATTCCACCATTTAACCAAAGACGTGATAAACACGTGATAGGAGGAATAATACTTCATCTCATACCGTCTTAACCCGATTTCTGATTTCAACCTCATACCAATCGATGAACCAAACTACCGGGTAACAATAGTTTAGAAAAAGTAATGATAAAATAAGTGTAATAAAAATTTGATACTTGTTTAATAATATATTGGATATGTATATGATATAATATAAAAAATAATATTTTTATTAAATTTGACGGTGAAAATTACAATTATTTATTATAAAAAATTAAAAAATAAAAACTTATGAGACATGTTTTTCTAAGTTTTTAGACAAATTATTTTTAAATATTATTAAATAATTTTTTATATAATTTTAAGTAAAAAGTATTTTCTCTATCCCAAAATAATAGTCATTTTGACTTTTTTTACGTGGTTTAAGGTGTAAAAAAAAAGCTATTTGTATGTATTATTTTTACGACTTTCTTTTTTGAATAATAATTTAAGTATTATATTTTTATTCAGAAAAAAATTGAAAAAATTATACATGTATTATTTCTTACACCTCAAATTACGTGTAAAAAAATTACTTATTATTTTGGGATAGAGGGAGTATTATTACTGTCACCCTAATATCGAATTAATTTAGTGGGGTGAATGAACAATATTTTAAAAATAAAATGTTTCTAAAGTTATTTGAGATAATTAATCTAAAATTATTAATATTATTTCATTATTTTTTACAAAGAATTTTATCTTTTTAAGAAATAAAAGTTTCTATTGTTCTACTTATTAACAACATCATAATTAAAATTACTAACTGTTGGAGAATTTTTGAGCAGCATATTCCCCCATACTCAACTTTGAAAAATAAGAATTTTGAAAAAATTATATCCCAAAATTATTATCCCCCATACTCAAGTTTGAAAAAATTATACATGTAGTGATTTATTTTAGCAGCTTCCCGATTTCAGACCGGCCATTGGTTTCATATAAGATCAAGATATAATTTGAAAATAAGATTGAAATCATTTAATGGTAACATCTCTTAAAAGAAAAAATCACTTGTAAATTGTAATAGAAAAGAAGAACTTGCATGACTATGGGCACAATTGATATTTACATATAAATAAGTTTGTGTGTATATGCATGAACACTTGCCTACCATATATTATTGCAAGTTGTTGAGTAATTTAAAGAAGAAATATGAATAGGGCATCCTTATTTTTCTTAATCGATCCCTTTCACTTTTATTTTAACAAATCTTACGTTAATATTTAAACAATATTTTTACTCTTCCGTTTCTTTCTGCATGATATCGTTATAACAATTTCTCAATACCATCTAATAGACTAATACATCCTCATCTCATCTGATTTGACATTTCATGTGAATTATTTATTTTTCTACGCATTTCAATGCATTTGATATAGGTATTAGTATATAATTTTTTTATTTTATATAAAAACTTAAAATTTAGATTTTTATATAAAATTTTATTTATTTTAAGATTGGGGGTGAAAGTTAAATATCTTCCGGTATAAATTCAATTTTCAATATGTGCTTGACGGATATTGATCTACCTTTTGCAGATTAGTTATGAATTATGATAATGGTGTGATATACAACATATGTACAATAATTGAGTGTAAAAAATCATAGATAATAGTGCTGTCATTGTAATGGTTGTAACTTGCAAGTAGACCATACCGGGTAGTATCCGGGGTTAGAAGAGCTTTCAACTATGACATGCAAATGTGCAATCAGGAAAGTAAATATGTCAAATTATTTGTGAGTTATTTTGGTTTAATCTAAAAAAGAATAGAATTTGATTCCATGGTATATCGAATCGATGTGATAATGGAGTTTGAAAGTTATTTAAGTTTTAAAGTAAAAATCTAACTCAAAATTTATTCGAACATTTTTTATAGCTAATTTGGTTATATATATAATTTGGTATAGTTTATATTATTTTTATAATATTTAAATAATTTTATCCAATTTTAATACAAAATTAAATTTGTTAAAAGCTACATACAGAAGTATACTCTTTTAACCATTTCTCCAAAATTTTAATATTCATTTATTAAAAATATCTAGATATGTCATATATGTTACTGTAATTATTAAGTTATACATTATTTTATTTTTATTTTTATAAGTGTTTTCCTTGAAATTGGATTTAATTAACTATATTTTGACTGTAATTTTTTAATATCGTTTAATAATCCCACATTTTAGGAATATACAAATGATAGTATTCAAGTATACAAGTTTTTATTATCTTATAAGTTAACTTTTTTCGATAACACTTTTTTAAGTATGATAATTTTAAACAGTATTCTCAGACGAGAATTTATTAAGAATCTTTTTTTTTTGGGAACAACTTCAATTTTTTTATTTTTTTTTTACATTCGGTTACAATTAATTATAAATCTTATATAATAAATTGTATTCAATTATTTTTAATTAGAAACCGTATTTTTATAAATATTTTCAGAAGATGGTAAAATCTCAAAAAAATAAAAAAACAATATTTTTTAAAATTTCTCTTCTTTTTTTTTTAGTAAAGAGAATTCAGATTCGCCCCTATATACAGGGAAACCCAGCATTAAATATTTCAACACGTACAAAGCGAGGACTAGCTGAAATTTTGAGCCTAACTAATACTCGTGGCTTGTTAATAGCCTATGGCTCAACTTCTATAACATTAATGCTATGGGTTTCATACTAGTATTATTCAAAGACAAAAATTATTCAACGTTTGTGAAATACTCGTACAAAACAAAATTCGCTTTACTAATTTATCAAGCCCTTTTCTATTTTCACAGAACTCCTTGGCTATGTGCGTATTTTGTTGGGGTTTTGGTTTTGGTTTTTATTTTTTTAAAAACTTTTCAAGTTATACATTTATACTATATTATTATAACTAAATTAGATATTTTTTTTAAATACTAAGGCGAACCCAAAAAAAATACTAAATGTCCAATTTTAGGTGAATCATAAAAACGATCCTAATCATCTAATTTTAATAAAATCTAATTTCAGAAGAGAAATAAATCTAATTTTAGAAAAGATATATATCATACATACAACTACTCATATTATATCTAAATTATATTCTATATTTTCTATTTTAAGAATTCTATTTAAATATAATTTTTATTTAATATAGTTGTACTCACATTCAACTCAATTTCATCACCATTCAAACTCTTTTATTTATTTAAAATTACGACTTATCATTAAATTTTATTAATATTAATATATAAACAACATTGTATAGAAAAATATAAATAATAATAATAAAACAAATTATTATTTTAAATAAAATATTTAAATTATATAAAATAATTAATATATAATTTATTAATATTGTTTTGCACGAGTTATAAGCTAGTAATTTATAAAAACCCGAAACAGATTAAAAATGGATGAAATTTTAGTTGTATTATATTATATATTATTTAAGCTGTTCGAGTTAATTCGAAAACATATATATACAATATTATTAAACAAGAAACATTAGTTTGGTAGTCCATAGTTGATCGCTATTTGAGCCGCATAATTATTATTGAGCCTAATTTGAAAAATTATTTTCCCGACTAAAACCTATCTCAAATTATTCTATAACTAAAACACATGTCAAATTAATCTCTTAACTAATACGAATCTCTAAACAAAACACACAAATATTATATTATTGGAACATTCGAAATCTCTCAACTAAAATATATTTCATATTAATCTCCTAATTAATATACATGTCTAAAAAAATACAAAATATTATTTTATTAAAATACAAATACAAAAATATCTAAAAATTTATACATATAATATTAAGAGAAAATTTCTCTTAAGGATGACATTAATAAGTTACCTAAGATTATAATAATTTTGTATGTGAAGCTAACTGGAAAATTTGTAATAATTTTGTATGTAAAGCGAAGTGTCAAATTTGTAAATATCGTCCACACCCTGTATTCACATAAATACCCCTATTTTATTATTAAGTTTTAGTTTAACCTCGGGTATATTACCTCACGTCATCCTCAGGAGTTTAAAGCCCTAATATTAGATAAAATTTAAATTATTATTATAAAAATTAAATTGAAATCATATAAAGAAAATATTTTAAAAAATTATTTAAAACATTAAAATAATTCAATTTGTGCATCCCACGAACGAATATAAGCCAATATATATAAAAATTTGTTTAAACAACATACTTTTTCCTTTTAAGAAGAGTGGAGTTGATTGAAATAAACATTAGCCGTGATCGAAAAGGACCACAAAAAATATTCAAATTAAGATATATGTATTAACTAAAAACAAATAAAAAATACAACTCGTTGTATTATTAAAACTGCGATTTAAATGGGTTGCATAATCTATACATCAAATAGTCACAGCTGTATATACACAACTATACATGCTTGGTTCCTTTGACTTAAATTTGTTTGATACTAGTTGTAATCACGATAAAACTGAACATTAGTAACGGTATGCACAATTTCTATAAATGGCTCAAGAACAATAAAACACCGAACCATATGATCATTCCCTCGTACGTATTAGACCGAATTAAAAACGAAACCATTTTTATATAAAAATATTGCTCCGAAAATCATAAAAATGAATTGAAAATTTTAAATTTTAAAACACGTAACTATAATTACACAAGTGAAAGCTGTAACTACAAATGATAGAGCACAAAATTTTTTACTCATGGTTCTTGCATCTACAAAGAAATCATGCAGAAGGTTAAAATAGTAACTAATCCAAAACAGGACAAAATATTTGATGACACACTCTGCATATTCACTGCAGTTCAATAGTTAGGATGAAACCTTCCAAAATTAGCAAGCTTCCGTGATCTATTCGCCCTAAACGACGCCGCTGCACCAAGATTAGGCCTTGCAGGTGATGCTTTCATTTCACTACTCTGTGTCATCATTTCTGGCAACACTCCTTTCTGATTCCAGCTCCTGTTCGGGCTCGGTCGAACCAACGGGCTCAGACAGAGCGAAAGTCCCGCCACATTTCGACCTTGATTATGCTTTCTTTGCTGTGGTATGGCTCTAATTGGCGTAGCTTTTGATGATGTTTCGGATGAGTATTCGTGTTCATCCGGAAAACTTATTGAAACTATATGTGAATTCCTCTTTTTCTTACTTCCAAATAAGTTCGTAAACCACGATGACGGAGGCTTCGTGTGTTGAATCTCCGTCATCGTGGAGTTTATTGAATATGATTTTTTATGTTCTGTTTTTGCATCGAAATTTGAATCAAATTTTGATGTTTTTGATTTAAATAAGTTTGAGAGACTCGAGAACTGGAATTTTCCCGTTCTCGATTCTCTCAAACTGCTCTTAGCAGTCATGATTATCCCATTAGGACCAATTTGAGGAGTACTATAAAAACGTTGTTCGGAGCGACTGTGTGGCAAATGAGGCCACGCAGCAGTGGTATCGGATTTTCTACGAGACATATACGGCGAAACTGACTTTGGAAACGCAATATGTTGCTGAACTGCCTCAGATTTGCGGTGTTCTTCTTCAATTTGTGGCTTCACTAGTAGTACTTGAGCTTCATATTTTGATTGTGTTTCGACTATTGTCAGTAAACGTTCTCGGAGACACGTTGCGCATACTCCGACTGCGCTGCTACAATCGGCAAAGTGCTTCTTACACCTCATATGTGACTATATGTATACAGATAGATTTATATGTGTGTATATGGTGTTTTATTTGTGGAGGGTCTTCCTGTGTATAAACAATTGTGTTGTGTCTGTGTGTGTGTGTGTGTGTGTGTGAGGATTTGACTCCTAAAGTTGAGGGGAAAGAAGGTTTGTTGTCTTGTTTTAGCTGGAGATATTCTAGAGTAGAGAGAGTCTTAAGAGGAAAGTGTGTGCGAGTGAGACGAGGGGCAATGTTTCTTTTAAGTTAAAAGAAAGGTATTTATTTGGTAAAATTTACGATATGAAATGGCGAGGAAAGGCAGAAAGTGAGTCCATTTCTTCATTATTTCAATCGATTCCTATCATCTCCTTTCTTTACCTATCTAATCTTGAAATATATGCATGCTGCGATGCTATTTATGGATGCGATATATATAGTTATATATGTGGATGAATTTTTGCCGTTTCTAAAAAAGTGAGAGTTTTAAGTTATTTGAAGAGATTATTTATAATTATTTAATAGAATAATATATGTTTAAGAGATAACCATCTTTTAACAGAGATTTATTAGATATTTTAGTTAATAGTTCTGTATAGGGGTGAGTACGGTTAACCGAAAATCGAAAAAACCGTCCGAACCGAACCGAACCGACCAAACCGAAAATTTAGGTTTTTTAATGGTTTGGTTTGGTTATGGTTTTAAATTTTAAAAACCGAAAGTTTTGGTTTGGTTTTGGGTTGATCTAATTTTCCACCCGATACAACCGAACCGAACCGCTATATAATATATATAAATATATAATATATATTTATAATATTAATTATATATAATATAAAAAAATAATTTATAGTGTTACTATATATACATACAGTGAGCAAGTATCTAATATCTTACTCTTTTACTGTTTTAAAAGCTCAGCCCAAATGAAGAGTAATAGTCCATACTCCAAATTATATACATACATCTATTCTTTTAATTTACCCTAAATCCTAATCAGTTTACCCTGATATCTTAAGCCGTAGAGAGAGACCTGAGACTTGAGAGATAGATACACTCATATACCTTCAATTCCACTGAGTTAATATTCTTGTAAGTTTAACATTCTTGTTCTCTATTTCTGCATGTTACTGTCAACCGATTCATTATTATTTTTTGCTAAATATTTGATTCATTGTTATTTAATGGAGTATGTTGTATGAATTAATTTCATTAGAGCTTTTCTAAATTTGGTTTTTGTTTTAGGATTGAAACTTTGAAGCTTGAAGATATGGCATCGGTTGACAAAGATCTTACTGGAGAAACATCAGTTGAAATTTTATCTGGTGTATCCTGTAATGCAATCGGTGAAGAGCATACAGAAGAGCATCAACAATCTGAATTAAAACCTCAAGGTACACAACCTAGAGGTGAAAGGTCAGATGTTTGGAAATTGTTTACAAAAAATCCTAATAATAAGAAAATGGTTGTTTGTAACTTCTGTAAAAAAACAATACGTAGCTTCTTCAGGAAATGGCACGAGTTCTCTATGGAATCATTCCAGAAAGTGTTTCAAGAACCCTAATAAAAGAGCCAATAAAAATATGCCTATTCTTTCTTTTGAAAAGAAAAGGGAGGGTGTAGTACTCTTAAGAGTCATACCTTTAATTATAACAAGTGTAAGGAAGCTTTGACAGAAATGATGATTTTAGATGAGCACCCCTTTAGGATGGCAGAAATTGTAATCTAATGTTCTATTAAATACGCTAGTTTATTTTGTTTTATTTTATAATTGAACTTTGTAATGGTTTTAAACCGAAACCGATCCGAAACCGAACTTTGTAATGGTTTGGTCGAAATGTTTTTTGGTTTGGTTATGGTTTGAAAATTTGAAAACCCGAAATTTATGGTTTGAGTGGTTTTTCCGTCCTAACCCGACCAATCCACCTGATACTCACCCCTAGTTCTGTACGATAAAATCTTGATAAATAAATATTTGATAAATTAATAATCTCCATTAAATAATATTTTTTTCCGAACCTAATTGGATAAGTTAATATTATAGTCAATGTATAATATACTAACTTTTCGAAAAGTCTTTAAAGGCACAATAAAAATATAAAATAATAATTCATTAAATATACCGGTTTTTTTATATATAACACATAATATTTAAATACTTTTAATAATTTTGCTAAAACAATAATAATTTTATTGTAACTGATCAATTGATATGAAAGCTATAAATACCGATTGATCAGGAAACCGTTTATCAGTTGACATGTTTGTGTTAATCAACTGATAATATGGATAGTAGAAGAGGTGTACTTAGTCTATCTCAATTGATATGGATTTAGATGACTGATAATTACTTAGTTGATTGATGTTGGTTATCAATTGATGTATAATTTAGACTGTCAAATTGTAATTATTTGAAGAAAAAAACATTGTACAAGTGAAGGATAATCAATTGATATGGAGGCATCAATGGATTGAAGATTAATTGATGAAAAGTCAAGTCAAATATTGAAGACTATCAGCTGATATGAAGAACCATCGATTGATATATCGATTGTTAACATCTATCAATCGATGAGTGAACAACTATTATCAATTGATGTATTTCAAGACCAATCGAAGAAGAATATCAGTTGATGGATACAAGGAAGAATCAATTGATATGCTTAATAATAAATTATCAATTGATTAGGACTGCACGACAAGACATAAAACATACCTATGGAAGACAGTCTATACCGACTTTGAAGACTAAAAGAGAAGTTGTATTTTTCAATGCTGCAAAACTTTCTCAAAATAGAAAAAGGCAAAAAGGAAAGATAGACAAAAGTCAATCCTAGAATAGATTAAATATTTTTTTAGTCTTTCTAGAAATTGTAAAAACATACTTGTGTTATATAAACAAGTGTGGTAGCATTGTTAGAAAGTACTGGAGTTAGACAAAATCTTAAAAATAAATGTCCAGTCTTAGAGCACTTGTAAGAACAGTTAATTTTATTTTCTAACCTTGTAATCGCAGATAGATTTCATTAATCTAGATCATTTGAGCAAAAATACACATTGATGGATAAATCAATCCATCAATAATTTTAAACATCTTGTGTTTGTTCAAATATTTATCCTACCTTAATTGTTCTTACTTTAACTTTTATCAAAGAAAACTGTTAAAACTTTTCAAAGGGGAAATATTTGTATTCAACCCCCCTTCTACAAATATTGACATTGTTCCTGAGAATAAAATTGGTATCAGAGCAGGCTTTCAACATACAGAAAGTTTAAAGATCTAGAACAAGTCACTATGGGTAATAAAGATTCAGGTGTAAAGATTCCAGTATTGGAAAAAGACGAGTACTTTACATGGAAAGTTAAAATGCACCTGCATCTACTATCTCTTGACCCTTCCTATGTCAACCGCATAGAGAAAGGTCCTCATGTTCCTATGAAGCTGATCACAGGTGTAAATCCTCATGGAACTCCTGCATTTGTCAAACATGTTCCAAAACTCATCACTGAGTTCACAGAAGAGGATGAAAAAGAAGTGCTAAAGGACAAAAAGGCCATGAACATTCTGTTCAATGGTCTAAATAAAGATATGTTTGACAATGTAATAAACTGCACTTCATCAAAGTAGGTATGAGATACTCTTTAAACTCTATGTGAAGGGACTGAAAAAGTAAGGAAAAATAAGATGCAACTCTTGATTTAGAAATATGAATCTTTTCATTTCAAGACTGGAGAATCCATCAATGACACCTATAGTAGGTTCCAAAAGCTTTTGAATGGACTAAAACTATATGGTAGGGTTTATGGAACTGAAGATACAAATCTGAAATTTCTTAGATCTCTTCCAAAAGAATGGAAATCAATGACTGTCTCCATTAGACAATCTCAAGACTTCAAGGACTATACTTTTGTGAAACTTTATGGTATTCTCAAGACATATGAGTTGGAAATCCAACAGGATGAGGACATTGAGAAGAATCAAAGAAAAGAAAAGACTGTGGCTTTGATGGTTAAGGGAAATGAAGAGAAAAAGGAAAGTGGTCGTGTAGATGAATCTATCATGATGGCTGCTGATGCTATTGAAGAATCATCCAAAGGAAAGGGAAATGACAAATGTGAAGAAAATGAAGCATGCTCTTAGGATGATTTAAATGAGATTGATGAGCACCTTGCATTTCTGACAAGGTAATTCTCAAAACTAAAATTCAAAAGGAATCCAAATGCTCAAAGGCCTGGATCCCATTTTAGAAATAACAACCAAAATAAAAATTTGGTTGATAGATCAAAGTTTAAATGTTTTAACTGTGGATTGGCTGGTCATTTCTCCAATGAGTGCAGAAAGCCAAAACAAGAGAAGAAGGCAAAATCATATGATGGCATGACTATAAAAAGAAGTATTTTGACCTTCTCAACCAAAGAGAAAAAGATTTTGTAACTGAGGAAAAAGACTAGGCTACCGAGGGCAATGATTCTGAAGAATTCATCAATCTAGCATTAATGGCCAATCATGAAGATGAAGAGGCTAGTTCATCATCAAATCAGGTACTAGCTATTAACTTTTCTGAATTATCAAAAGATGAATGCAATAGTACTATAAATGAGACGTTCAATGAATTGTACAAATTGCATGTCACTTTGATATCCCTAAACAAAGAAAATCTCAAGTTAAAGAACACCATTGATGCCTTAGCTGAGAGAAACAATTTTCTTGAAAATGAACTTATTTGTTTAAAAAGATTAAAGCAGGAAAATAAGGATGCTAGGGATGAACTAGTAAATAATTTGGAAAGAGAAGAATTGTTGAAAGAACAATTAACTGGAGAAATTGAGACCATCAGCAAATGGAATAGGTCTGCTAAAACTGCTAAGAAAATTATTGATGTTCAGGTGTAGATATCTTAGGAGATTCCCCTAAACCAATAGGCAAGCCATTGGATAACACCTCAATGGATAAAGATCAATCGACTGTTAATCCTCTATAGATCGATGATGATTATCAATCGATTGATGCTGAATCAATTGATAGGCATCCATTGACAGGTAAACCATCAATGTCTAACAAGAAGAACATATTTAGCACGCCTATAAAATTTTTTAAGGAAAAAGATCCCATAAATCAAGTTGAGACTAAGGTTGAAAAGGTTAATATTGGTAGCTTATCTAAGAAGCAATTAAAAGACAAATTGGAAAAGATAGCATCTGTTGAAATTAATCATCCTAAGTCTGAGAAAAAAGAAGAAGAATAGGAATGGAAATGTTGGTATAAATAAGCACAGTAATTACACTCCTGATATGATTGCACCTAGAAAGGTCTGTGCTAAATGTGGTAGTGTAAATCATTTATATATGCATTGCAAGAAAGAAAATAAACCCATTCCAGTAAATGATTTGAATACACATACCATGTTCACAAATACCATGCTTGCCAATCCTATGCTCATGAATGTCATGCCTCCTAATTTAGTTGCACCACATGCTTACATGCCATATGCACAATTTCCATACATATATAATCCATTTTTTGCATATGCAAATATGAACATGTTTGGAATGCCATGGAACATGCTTAATGTAGATAATGAAATGCATGGAAATTCTGCCATGAGTTCTATGTTGTCTGAACCCCAAAAGTCAACTCCCAAAGTTAAAGTGGATTTAAACCCACCAAAACAAAAGGAACCAAAGTTGGAAACCAAGATTCATGCTACAACTAATAAAAGAGGACCCAAGGCATTTGGGTACCAAAGACAACTTGATTGTTTTTAATTGTGTGCAGGAAAACAGGAGAAAAAATCTCTGGTATCTAGACAATAGATATTCTAGGCACATGACAGGAGATATGTCTCTGCTCACAAAGTTTGTAGAAAAGGCTGGTCCAGGAGTTAATTTTTGAGATAACAGTAAAAGTTTTACTCTGGGATATGGCTCTATTACAAGTGAAAATGTTATCATTGAAAATGTAGCACTGGTTGATGGATTAAAGCATAATTTACTGAGTATTAGTCAATTGTGTGATAATGGAAATGGTGTGTGGTTTTCAACTGGATCATGCATCGTAGCCAACAAAGAATCTGGTGAAATTCTTTGAACTAAAGGAAGAAAAGGAAATGTCTATAGGCTGATTTTAATTCTGTAAAGACAAATTCAATAACATGTCTATTAAGCAAAGCCAACGCAGATGAAAGCTGGATTTGGCACAAGAAGCTAGCCTATCTAAATTTCAAAGCCATGAATCAATTGGTTAGAGGCATTCCATAGATGGAATTCACCAAGGATGGTTTGTGTGATGCCTGTCAAAGAGGAAAACAAAAGAAGGCATCATTCAAATCAAAGTCTTAATCATTAATTGACAAGCTCTCGAGCTATTGCACATTGATTTATTTGGACCTATCAACATCATGTCAATTACCAAAAAGAAATATGTCTTAGTAATTGTGGATGACTTCACAACATACACATGGGTTCATTTCTTACATTCTAAGGACGAGGCAAGTAAATTAATTATCAATCATGTGAAGAATGTTGAAAATAATACTGAATGGAAAGTTAAGAAGATAAGAAGTGATAATGGTACTGAATTTAAGAATGAAACAATGACATAATTCTGTGAAGAAAAAGGCATCACTCATCACATTTCTGCTCCTAGAACTCCTCAAAAAATGGAGTTGTTGAAAGGAAAAATAGAACCTTAATTGAAGCTACTAGAACTATGTTAGAAGAAGCAAAACTTCCTACATATTTCTGGGCAGAAGCAATAAACACTGCTTGTTACATTCAGAATATTTCCATGGTCAACCAATCACAAGGAAAAACTCCATATCAATTGATGAAGAAAGAAAAAAAGCAAACAGTTAATTTTTTTCATGTCTTTGGCTGAAAATGTTTTGTCCTAAGAAATCAGGGAGTAAATTTGGGAAAATTTGAAGCCAAGGATGATGAGACAATATTTGTTGGATATGAAATAACAATCAAGGCTTACAAAGTCTACAATATTGGATTACACATTGTTATGGAATCTATGCACGTAGTCTTTGATGACAAGAAAATTCAAGGGTTGTTTGATGAAGGATACCATGACTCCTTGCATTTTGAGAATGAATCAACTGGTAATGGTGAAGAAAGTGATGATGTGTAAATTTCAAGAAATCAAGTACCCATAAATTCCCCATCAATTGATGTCAATCCACAAACAAATAACTTATCACTTGATGATCATCAATCGACTAATAATACATCAATTGATAATCCATTGATGGATAATAATTCTGCTCATCTTTCCTCAAATATAGTATCCATCTCCAGGGGAGGTTCTCAACCACTCAATCACATCATAATGATCATTTAAATGTTAATGATCATGAAGCATCTTCTTCAAGGATAAATTTACCACCACAAAGGAAATAGACTAAAAGTCATCCCTTTGAGTTGATTATTAGAAAGACAAATGATGGTGTCAAAATTAGAAGTTCAACTCCAAATGAATGCTTGTATAGTAGCTTCCTATCACAAGAAGAACCAAAAAGAATTGAAAAAGCCTTGAATGATCCTGATTGGGTGATAACTATGCAAGAAGAATTGAACTAGTTTGAAAGAAACAAGGTATGTAAGCTGGTGCCCAAACCAAAGAACAAATCTGTTATTGGTACAAAATGGGTATTCAAGAATAAAATGGATGAATCTGGTATAGTGACAAGGAATAAAGCTAGATTGGTGGTAAATGGCTACTCATAAGAAGAAGACATAGATTTTGATGAAACCTTTGCTCTTGTTGAAAGACTATAAGCAATTAGAATCTTTCAAGCTTATGCTGCTCATGCTAATTTCAAAGTCTACCAGATGGATATAAAAAGTTCTTTTCTCAATAGAGAATTAGATGAAGAAGTATATATGGAACAACCTCCTGGTTTTGTAGATCCTGTTCATCCTGGATTTGTATACTATCTTCACAAAACACTGCATGGTCTGAAGCAAGCACCTCGAGCCTGGTATGACACTTTCTCTAAATTCTTGATTGAGAATCTGTTATTCCCAGGAACAATGTCAATATTTGTAGAAGAGGGGGGGGGGTTGGATACAAATATTTCCCCTTTGAAAAGTTTTAACAGTTTTCTTTGATAAAAGTTAAAGTAAGAACAATTAAGGTAGGATAAATATTTGAACAAACACAAGATGTTTAAAATTACCGATTGATTAATTTATCCATCAGTGTGTATTTTTGCTCAAATGATTTAGATTAATGAAATTTAGCTGCGATTACAAGGTTAGAAAATAAAATCAACTGTTCTTACAAGTGCTCTAAGGCTGAACAGTTATTTTTAAGATTTTGTCTAACTTCAGTAGTTTCTAACAATGCTACCACACTTCTTTATATAACATAAGTATGTTTTTACAATTCCTAGAAAGAATAAAAAAATATTTAATCTATTCTAGGATTGACTTTTATCTATCTTTCCTTTTTGCCTTTTTCTATTTTGAAAATTTTTGCGGCTTTGGAAAAGACAACATCTTTTTGAGTCTTCATAGTTGGTATAGACTGTCTTCCATATGTATGCTTTATGTCTTATCGTGCAGTCCCAATCAATTGATAATTTGCTGTTAAGCATATTAATTGATTCTTCCTTGTATCCATGAACTGATATTCTTCTTCGATTGATCTTGAAATACATCGATTGATAAAAGATGTTCACTTATCAATTGATAGATGTTATCAATCGATATATCAATCGATGGTTCTTCATATCAGTTGATAGTCTTCAATCTTTGACTTGACTTTTCATCAATTGATCTTCTATCCATTGATGACTCCATATTAATTGATCATCCTTCACTTGTACAATTTTCCTGTCTTCAAATAATTATAATTTGATAGTCTAATTTATACATCAATTGATGCATCAATCGACTCCAGTATCAATCGACAAGTAATTATCAGTCTTCTAAAGCCATATCAATTGAGATATACTAAGTACACCTATGCTACTATCCATATTATCAGTTGATTAGCATAAACATGTCAACTGATAAATGGTTTCTTGATCAATCAATATTTATAGCTTTCATATCAATTGATCAGTTACAATAAAATTATAATTTCATGATTCTAAAATTTAATGTTATCATCAAAGTTACATAGATTCCTAACAATCTCTCCCTATTTATGATTGTGACAGAAACAAGCATAAATCTATTTGATGATAACAAAAACCCCAATATAATTCCAATCATATAAAATCAGGAAATTAAATAGCACTTAAATTTTAGAAGTACCATTGTTGTGAACTTTGCAGGCCGCTTCTATCTTTCCAGGGTTCATTTTTTCATCTTCTTCCTCTTCTCATCATTCTCCTTTAGTTTCCTTATGAATGAGCCTCTCAATATCTTCTCATCTAGGTCTGAATCTCCAAGCTGCCTCTTAAGATAAATGATTTCTTGATCTGTGATTTTGTCAAGATATTTATAAATGTCAAAGTACTTTTTATTTCCTTCAACATCTGTGAATATCATGGCATAAACTGGTTCCATACCACAGTCTTCACTTGTGATTCCCAAAGCTTCAATGGAGGATCTGGATCAGCTTCTGCAGGCAATCTCCTCAGCTTTGTGATTTGATGTTGCAGTTCTTGATCAACTTCAATGTTTAACTTGTATCTTCTGTTGAGTAGAGGCAAGAATGCCTTCAATGTATTGTAACCCTGCTTCATGATCAGTCTCATTGGGTAGGTTGCTTTGTGTCCATTTTCATATTCCAATCTCATGCACTCCTCATGATTTGAAGTTGCTGGATGAGTTTTGCAACGTATTAATCTTTTTTCATTATTTCTTGACACTTCCTTTAGTTCATATCCTTCAAGAATAATTTCTTTTGAATCTTCTTATTTTTCCTTCATTGAAGATTGTTCTTGTTGAATAGACTTTTGGGGCTTGAATGTCCTTTTTTTTTTGCCATTTTGATTTGCCTCTTTGGTTTTGAGGATTGGTCCTGAGTTGCATCCATTTGATTCCACTCCAGCTGCATTTTCATTGCTATTTTAGCATCCTTCTTTTCTCCCCTAGCAACATCTGCATTTCTTGAATAAATGGCTCATTGTAGTAACTTTTAACCTGAATATGTTTCTTTCTTCTTCTTCCCCTCATCAATCATAATAGCTTTCCCCTTTTTCTTTTCTGCTAATTGAGAAAGTTTATCTGCATGAAGTTTTACCTCAGTTGCAGCCTTGTAATTTTCAATAAAGTCATCCAACTTTCCTGTTTGAGTAGCCATTTTTACCATCTATGTGCTTTGCTTTAATTGCTCAAATCTTTTTCTTTCTCTCTCAATTAGCTCCTTGTTTTCCTTTTCTCCAATTATTCAAGTGAGCATTAAATTATTGTGCATTGCTTCTTTGCTTTCCAAATCATCCTTGGAATAATTTGATGATTTGTTCCTGCTCCATTCTGTTTGCCTGCTCCTTCTCACCCCTCCAAATCTACTACTGCTGCTAGCTCTAACCCCTCATGTTCCATTCCCACCACTGCCATCCTTGTCCTTGTCTTTCTTATCTTTACTCTTCCCTTTTTTGTTATCATCACAAGAGGGAGGTGGTGGCATTCTGTCAATAAAGTTTTGTAGAATTTGTGCATTGAGGGCCTGTTCCTTGATAATATCATCCATCTTTGATTCAACAGAGGAGACCCTCTTTTCCAAATCAGTGAAGCCTCTTGAATCCTTAAGAAACTTTTGTTGAATGTGATGGAGAGTGCCATGGGGCTATTTCTCATCCAATCTTCTTTCTAGCACATCCTTGGTAGAGGAAATTGAGTCCTTGATTTAGACCAATTCCTGTTTAACTCCTGTCAGTGTCATCTTTTGAACTTTTATTTGATCCCTCAAACATTGAGCTATTCTTCTGTGTGTAGAATCAGCAAAGTCCACCTCCATCATTGACCTCCTATACTGAGAAAGAAGTTTTTCTTCTGTATCTGCTAAGCTGCCATCAATTGTGCTCATCCAGGGTTCTTCATCACTGTCATTGTAAATATCTCCTGGAGCTAGATGACACATATCTTTAACATTTACTATTCTTTTCTTCAAATTCCTTGTTCTCTGTTCAGTATGCTCCAATCCTAGAATTGACTCAGCATCCCTATTTGTAGAGGTAGCCAATCCTTGATATCTTGGGCCAGGATGCACAAAATTACTTGGATCTAACTGTCCTGCATCAGTATCTTAATCTTCTACAACCACATCCTCCAACTTCTCAGTCTCCTTAGTTACTCTACTCCCACTTGCTTCATTTGAACTAGGTACTCCCCTATCTCCTTGACACCTTCCTCCTCAGACATGAGTTCATTTTCCAATTCCTGTGCATATTGAAGAATCCTGAAATCACTCCCACTCATCTCTCTATTTTTCTTCAGGATCTCTTCCTGGAATCTCACATCTCCCTCACTCATACCTTGTGCACCTTCTAAGGCGGGGCCCTCAAGTGTTTCACTCTCATTCCTGAAAAAAATATGAATGACCTCACTCACCCTCTCTCCTTCTGTCAGGCTACAATCCTGCCTCTCACTCAACTCACTCATTCCTATAAGAGTGTGTGCAACATCAATTGATTGATTATCAATTGATGTGAAAATATTGTCAGTTGATGTGTTTGACATATCCATCGATTGATGCATACCCATCAATTGATGTTGAATATCAATCGATGGCTTATCAGTCGATGGCTGATTATCTGTTATTTCGCAGAATAATGCCAATATAATTTATAGAATGGGGGGTTGAATACAAATTATTAAAACTTTTTCTATTTTAATAATTGTTCTTGGAGTGTATGTGTTTAAGAAAAAATATATGAACAATGAAACTGAAACTAAAATAAATAAAGATATTTAAAATTTACTGATGGATTAGTTTTTTCATCAGTGGATATATTGTTCATTTTTTCTAGGTTAATAAAGCCCAACTATGTTTATAAGGTTAGAAAATAAATCAACTGTTCTTACAAAGTGCTCTAAGGCTGAACAGTTGATTCAAGAATATTTATAACTTGTATATTTTCTAACAATGCTACTACACTTGTTTTTATACTACAAGTGTGTTTACAATACCTATATAGACAGAGTAAAATACAATTAATTTATTCTAGGATTGTTTCAACTCTATCTTTCCTTTTGCCTTTTTCTATTTTAGGAAAAGTTTTCAGATTTGGAAAGACAACTCCAACGTGAGTCTTCATAGTTATCATAGACTATCTTTCATAGGCATGCTTTTGTCCTTAGATCTCTGACAAATTGCCTTTTTGTGTTGTCCCAATCAATTAATAATTTGCTGTTAAGCATATCAATTGATTCTTCCTTTTATCCATCAACTAATGTTATTTTTCGATTGATCTTGATATTCATTGATCAATAAAGGTTATTGACTTATAGATTGATAAATGATATCAATCAATATATCAATTGATGGGTCTTTATATCAGTTGATGGTCTTCAATTCTTTGACTTGGCTTCTTCAATTGATTTTTTATCCATTAATGCTTCAATATCAACTGATCATCCTTCAGTTATATAATTTTCTTATCATCAAATAATTACAATTTGACAGTGTAAGTTACACATCAGTTGATGACCTATATCAATCGACTCGAACATCAATTGATGAGAATAATATCAATTGACTTACACCTTATCAATTGAAATAGACTAAGTACACATATACTACACTTCATATTATCAGTTGATTCAGATAAATATTTCAACTGATAAATGGTTTTCTGATCAATCGATATTTATAAACTCCATATCAATTGACCAGTTACATCAATTGAAATTTCTATGATTCTAAGATTAAAATTATCATCAAGTTACATGTAGATTCCTAACAATCCCCCCCTATTTGTGTCTGTGACATGAACATGCTAAATCTACCTGATGATAACAAAAATCCTTAACTATAATCATTCAAATAGAATCAAGAAATTTACTTAGCACTTTGAGTTTGGAAGTACTAGTTGATGAGTAATTTCTGCAAGCCGCTCCAATGTCTTCTACTCTTCATAATCTTCATTCTCCACTCACTTCTTCTTCTTTTTCTTCTCAGTATTTTCTTTTAGTTGTCTCATAAATGAACTCCTCAATATTGCTTCATCTTCATCAATTTCTCCAAGTTGCCTCATTAGATAATGAATTTCTTCATCTGTGATTTTGTCCAGATATTTACAGATATCAAAGAACTTTGTATTGCCTTCCACATCTGTAAAAATCATAGCATACTTGGGTTCCAACACCACCTTCTTGACATGAGATTTCCATAGCTTGATAGGTGAATCAGGTTCAGCTTCAGTTTTTGCTCTTCTTAGCTTTGAGATTTGTTGTTGAATTTCTTGAGCAATTGTAACATTGAGTTCGTGCCTTTTGTTGACGAAAGGTAGAATGGTTTTCAGGACATTGTAGCTTTGCTTCATTATCACCTTCATTGAGTAAGTGATTTTTGATCCATTCTCGTACTCTAACCTCATTGACTCTTCTTGGCTAGAGGTTGCAGGGTGAGTCCTTACACCTATCAACCCTTTTTCACTCACCACTGGAATTTCTTTCATTTTATAACCTTCAATTATCACTCCCTCATTGATTTCTTCTTGATTGACTTGAGGGTTTTACTGAACCACTATATCTTGAGTTGAATTTGTCTTTTTCTTAGCCATTGTAATTTTCCTCCTTTTTCTCAATGGTTGTTCTGTCAATTACTCTTCCATATGCCATTGCATTTCCATCTGTCTAGCAATCTCTTCATTCTCCTTTTCTCTCCTTATAGCATATGAGATTCCTGTAGTGATGGCTCCTTGAAGTAGCTTCTGGCCAACTGGTTCATTTTTCTTTTTCTTTTATTCTTTAATCATTATTGCTTTACCCCTTTTCTTCTCTTCAAGGGCTTCAACATCTATTTGAAGAAAAACTTCTGCATTTGAATTGATTTCTTTGGCAACCTCCTTTGCACTTTCATTGACAGCCTTTGTTTGAGCAATGAACTCATCCAAATTTCCTATTTGTGCATCCTTTGTCACCAACTCAGTATTTTTCCTTAGATCTTCAATCTCTTCCTTTCTCTCTCAATCATTGCTTGAGTTTCCTTTTATCTAGAAAGTCTTCTAACTTCTAGATCATCTTCAAATTTCTTTGCATTTCTCTTTTTCTTTTCTAAGTCATCTTTGGGTGATTTAGATGACTTTGAAGATTGTCCTCTATCTCTATTACTTCCACTAGCACCAGCCACATTGCTCCTACTAGATCCAAGTTGACCACCAACTCCACCTACACCATCATTGTCAACATCTTTATCCTTATCCTTTTTTTTATTCTCCCCCTTTTTATTATCATCACAGGAAGGAGGTGGTGGCATTCGGTCTAAAAACTTTTGAAGAATTGAGGTATGTAGAACTTGGCCTTTAATGATGTCATCTATTTTCTTTTCCATAGACTCCACTCTTGTCTCCAAGGCTGTAAAATTCTTGGACTCATTGAATAATATGTCCTTGATGTAAGCCAGAGTGTGCATTGGAAGTTTCTCATCCAATCTTCTTTCCAATGCATCCTTGTTTGAGACAATGGAACCTTTGATGATCTCTAACTCCCTTTTTACTCCAGTTACTTTCATTTTCTGCAACTTTAATTGCTCTTTCAAATAGTTAGCAATCCTTCTTTGAGTTAAGTCTTCAATGTTTACCTCTATCATTGCCCTTCTGTATTGAGAGAGAATCTCAGTTTCAGCAGCCTCTAGAGATCCCTCAATTGTACTCATCCAAGGCTCCTCATCAGATTCATCCTCCAAGGCCCCAACATCAACCTCCTCATCTTCAACAACAATATCATCTAAATTCTCCTTATAGAATCCACTCCTACCTACTTCATTAGACTTAGGGACTCCCCTTATCTCCTTCACTCCTTCCTCTTTTGACATCAGTTCATTTTCCAACTCTTGTGCATATAAAAGAAGTTTTTGGTCTCTCTCACTCATCTCTCTATTTTGTATCAAGATCTCATTCGGGACCTTTACCTCTCGTTTACTCATAACCTGTGCACCTTCTAAGACGAGGCCCTTATGTGTTTCACTCACATTTCTGGAAGAAATATGAATTACCTCTCTCACTCCCTCTCCTTTTGCCAGGCTGCAATCCTGCCTCTTACTCAACTCACTCATTCCTAGAAGATTTTGTGCAATATCAATTGATTGAGTATTAATTGATGTTGTGAAAATAACAGTTAATGTATTTGGGACATCCATCGATTGATGCATACCAATCGACTGATCTAGAATATCGATCGATGGCTTATCAGTCGATGGCTGAATATCAATTGATGAGGGAACATCAATTGATGGAGTAGAAACAGTTGAGGTAATGATTTGAGAAGAGATATTTGAAATAACATTTGAGATGGAATCCTGAATTTCCTGATAAGAAAATTCAGGAGAGAGTGTTGGTTTCTCCTTGAATATCAAAGAAGGAGATTTTGAAAATGCTTGATTATCTATCAGAACATTTTCTGAAAAAATTTGAGGATGAGGTGAAGAGGGGATAGAGATAGAAAGAGAATGGGGATGCATTTCCACATTTACCGGAGATGCATCAAACTGAGAAACAAAAGGCTCCACCACAATTTCCTGTGGCTTTGCAGTGTGTTCATCCCCATGTGCAAATGTTACTTTCTTCTTTCTCATTTCATAGGACTTTGGTGTTTTGGCTTGTGTATCCTCCCCTTTGTTCAATTCCCTTGGCTGTGGGCTCTTTTCAATATTGACACTCTGTTGAGAGGGTGCCAACAGAGATGTGGTTATGTCCTTATTAACATTTACAGCCTTTTGGGAGACTGTGGATTGGCTTGGTTTGGGTTGATTATCCTTACTCACCTTATGCTTCTAGGTTTGTCAATAACATGCTTTTGAGAACCTGTTGAGGTTAGATTTTTAGATTTAGATTTTGAAGTAGGATTTGTAGCTTGGGTATGAGGGCTGGGGTCATTGCTAACACCCTCCATAGCTACAGAACACAAAGAAATTTGAGATTGAGAAGAAAGTAAGTTATAGAGAAATACCTGAACAAAAAGTGGATAGATCAATTTCACATTACTATGAAGATTGATCCTGGCCAAGTCTTTGAAGACCCTTTGTTTTGGACCCAACAATCCAGAGTCTCTGTTTCCCTGGTTATTTCTATATCTTTCACAAAATGGTTAACAAAAAACATAATAAATCTAGCATAGTAAATATGATTAGATCTATTAGATTTATCACTTAATTTTATTACAATTTCTTTAATTATTATCGATGATAGATTAAAATACTTGTCAAACAAAATATTATAAGCTATTTCCTGCATACTTATTGTTATAGCATCAAAGTTGCTAATCTTACCACTAAAGCATTTTATTATTGCATCGAAGAAGTAAAACCATTCTTTCCTAAGATGCTTTCTAAAAACATGACCTAAACTTATATCAGGTTCAGTATAATTAACAGACCTAAGCATGTTTCTAATGTCCTTATCTGTAGGTGATCTATCAGTGTTATTAGCAGGAAAATTTAAACATTCATTAATAACAACAGTGGTTAAAGTATACTTATCTCTTTTACACACAAATGAAATGGAAGAGTAGTCCTTAGCAACTTCTGCAGTGGCCCAGAATTCCTCCACCAAATTGCAAACTATTTTGGGTGCTTCACTAAGTAAAGTCTTAACCTTGCTATCTCCTAGGACTCGCATCAATGAATGAAAGTCTTGTGGTGCTTCCTCCACAACAGTGCAGACTATGAAATTGTTGAGTTCGTAGTAGCATCCACTTTGAGAAACCTTCTTAGATGATGAAACAACAATTTCTTTGAATTAGAATATGAGTAATTATTCTTGTAAATCTTAAGAAATTGAAGGTACAGAGATAGAGATTGAGTTCGGAGAGAGAGAGAGAAAGAGAGAGAGAGAGAGAGATATTTGGTTAGTAAATAAAAATTACAAGTAAGAGTTCAAATAAATTTTAATATCACTATTTATATTTACTGAATTCTCAATCACTTTCTTACTCCAAATAGAACTTAATTGACTGTTGAAATAAAAAGTAAATGAAATAATTACTTATTTTGCCAATCGACTGTTATACACACAGGGCTGTATGTATTTATCAATTGATAAGATAAGCAATCAACAACTAGATTTTGTACAGGTCAATTGATGACATGGACCCTAAAAATTCCAGGTCATCGATTGATAACTAACTTATCCATCGAGAGGTACTACAATCAATCGATAAATAAATATATCATCAATTGATATATTTATCTGTCGATAGCTTTAGAAATATCCATTATTATGTAAAATGTTTATTAATTGATTACGGAAAAATTAATAGATTAACATAGTCAATGGCTACAATTTTGAAAATTACTAAATTAAATAACTTGTCAGACATTTTAAAAGATTAAACATTGTTAAACATACCTAAATCACAAATCAATCTGTTGAAGGTAGATTCATCTAATGGTTTAGTAAAAATATCTGCAAGTTGTCTTTCACTAGGGACAAAATGTAATTCAACAATACCATTCATTACATGTTACCTAATGAAGTAGTACCTTATTTCAATGTGCATGGTTCTTGAGTGTTGAACTGGATTTTCAGTAATAGTAATTGCACTTGTGTTGTCACAGAATATTGAAATTTTGATCAAGTTAAATCCATAATCAAACAATTGATTACTCATCCATAACACTTGTGCAAAGAAGCTTCCAGCAAAAATATATTCATCCTCTGCTGTGGATGTAGATACTGAATTTTGCTTTTTGTTAAACCATGAGACCAACTTGTTTCCTAGAAATTGACAAGTTTCTGTAGTAATTTTCCTGTTAATTCTGCAGCCTGCATAGTCTGAATCTGAATAACCAATTAGATTAAATCCAAAATCTCTAGGATACCAAATTTCAAGATTTGGTATTCCTTTGAGATACTTGAATATCCTTTTTATTTCAATCAAATGAGACTCTCTAGGATCAGCTTGAAACCTAGCACAAAGACATATTACAAATATTATATCTGGCCTACTTGCAGTTAAATATAACAATGAGCCAACCATGCCTCTATAACTTGAAATGTCCACCTTAGCTTCATTGGTATTCAATTCAAGTTTAGTTGCAGTGACCATGGTAGTTATTGCAGATGAACATTCATTTAAATCAAATTTCTTTAATAAATCATAAATGTATTTAGTTTGATTTATGAAAATACCATTCTTAACTTGCTTGACTTGCAAACCAAGAAAATAGGTTAATTCTCCCATTATGCTCATTTTATATTTGCTCTGCATCAACTTAGTAAACTTTTAACAAAGTTTTTCATTAGTTGAGTCAAAGATAATGTCATCTATATAGATTTGAACAAGTATACTAGAACCATTGACATTTATATAAAAGAGAGTTTTATCAATAGTATCTCTTGTAAAATGATTCTCAATTAAGAATTTAGACAAAGTGACATACCAGGCCCTAGATGCTTACTTCAAACCATACAGTGCTTTGAGAAGATAGTATAAAAATCCAGGATGAACATGATCTACAAAACCAGGAGGTTGTTCCACATATACTTTTTCCTCTAATTCTCCATTGAGAAAATCACTTTTTTCATCCATCTAGTAGACTTTGAAATTAGCACGAGTAGCATAAGCTAGAAAGATTCTGATTGCTTCTAGTCTTGTAACAGGAGCAAAAGTTTAATCAAAATCCATGCCTTCTTCTTGTGAGTAGCCCTTTGCCACCAATCTAGCTTTATTCCTTGTCACTATACCAGATTCATCCTTTTTATTCCTGAATACCCATTTTGTACCAATAAAAGATTTGTTGTTTGGTTTGGACACCAGCTTTTATACCTTGTTTCTTTCAAACTATTTCAACTCTTCTTGCATAGTTGTCACCCAATCAGGATCATTCAAAACTTCTTTAATCCTTTTTGGTTCTTCTTATGACAAGAAGCTACTATAAAAGCATTCATTTTGAGTTGCATTTCTTGTTTTAACACCATCATTTACATTTCCAATAATCAACTCAAAGGGATGACTTTTAGTCCATTTCTTTTGTTGTGGGAAATTTGTCATTGAAGAAGATGCTTCATGATCATTAACATTGTTATGATCATTGTGATGTGATTGAGTGGTTGAGAACCCTTCCCCTGAGATGGACACTCTATTTGAGGAAAGATGAACAGAATTATTATCCATCGATGGATTATCAATTGATGTATTATCAGTTGGTTGATGATCATCAACTGATAAGTTATTTGTTGGTGGATTGACATCAATTGATGGGGAATTTATGGGTACTTGATTTCTTGAAATTTCCACATCATCATCCCTTTCTTCACCATTACTAGTTGATTCATTCTCAAAATGCAAGGAGACATGGTATACTTCATCAAACAACCCTTGAATTATCTTCTCATCAAAGACTACATGCATAGATTCCATAACAATGTGTAATCTAAGATTGTAGACTTTGTAAGCCTTGGTTGTTATTCCATATCCAACAAATATTGACTCTTCAGCCTTGGCTTCAAATTTTCCTAAATTTTCTCCCTGATTTCTGAGGACAAAACATTTGCAGCCAAAGAAATGAAGAAAATTAACTGTTGGCTTCTTGTCTTTCTTCAACAATTAATATGGAGTTTTTCCTTGTGATTGGTTGACCATGAAAATATTCTGAATGTAACAAGCAGTGTTAATTGCTTCTGCCCAGAAATATGTAAGAAGTTTTGTTTCTTCTAACATAGTTATTGCAGCTTCAATTAAGTTTCTATTTTTCCTTTCAACAACTCCATTTTGTTGAGGAGTTCTAGGAGCAGAAATGTGATGAGTGATACCTTTTTCTTCCAGGAATTCTGTCATTCTTACATTCTTAAATTCAATACCATTATCACTTCTTATCTTCTTAACTTTCCATTCAGTGTTATGTTCAACATTCTTCACATGATTGATAATTAATTTACTTGCCTCATCATTAGAATATAAGAAATGCACCCATGTGTATCTTGTGAAGTCATCCACAATTACTAAGGCATATTTCTTTTTAGAAATTGACATGATGTTGGCAGGTCCAAATAAATCAATGTGCAATAGCTCTAGAGGCTTGTCAATTGATGATTCAGACTTTAATTCGAATGATACCTTCCTTTGTTTTCCTCTTTGACAAGCATCATACAATCCATCCTTGGTGAATTCCATCTGTGGAATGCCTCTAACCAAATTCTTTCTAACCAATTGATTCATGGCTTTAAAATTTAGATGGGTTAGCTTCTTGTGCCAAATCCAGCTTTCATCTATGTTGTCTTTGCTTAATACACATGTCATTGAATTTGACTTTACAGAATTGAAATCAGCCACATAGACATTTCCTTTTCTTCCTCTAGTTAAAAGAATTTCACCAGATTCTTTGTTGGCTATGATGCATGATCCAGTTGAAAACCACTCACCATTTCCATTATCACACAGTTGACTAATGCTCAACAAATTATGCTTCAATCCATCAACCAGTGCTACATTTTCACTTGCAATAGAGCCATATTCCAGAGTAAAACCTTTACTGTTATCTCAAAAAGTAACTCCTGGGCCAGCCTTTTCCACAAACTTTTTGAGCAGAGATATATCTCTTGTCATGTGCCTAGAACATCCACTATCTAAATACCAGATATTTTTCCTCATGTCTCCCCACACATAATTAAAAACAATCAAGTTGTCTTTGGTACCCAAGATGCCTTGGGTCCTCTTTTATTAGTTGCAACCCGAGCCTTGGTTGTCAACTTTGGTTCCTTTTATTTTGGTGGGTTTAAATTCAATTTAACTTTGAGAGTTGGCTTTTGGGGCTTAGACACCTTTGGACTCATGAAAATTTTCCATGCTTTTCATTATCTACATTAAGCATGTTTCATGGCATTCCAGGCATGTTCATATTTGCATATGTAAAAAATAGATTGTACATGTATGGAAATCGTGCATATGGCATGTGAGCATGTGGTGCAACTAAATTAGGAGGCATGACATTCATGAGCATATGATTTGAAGGCATGGTATTTATGAACATGGTATGTGTATTCAAATCATTTACTGGAATGGATTTGTTTTCTTTCTTGCAATGCATAGAGAAATAATTTACACTACTACATTTAGTACAGACCTTTCTAGGTGCATACATATCATGAGTATAGTTACTGTGCTTATTTATGCCAACCTTTCTATTCCTATTCTTCTTCCTTTTCTCAAACTTAGGATGATTAATATCAACATGTGCTATCTTTTCCAATTTGTCTTTTAATTGCTTCTTAGATAAGCTACCAATATTAACCTTTTCAACCTTAGTCTCAACTTGATTTACAAGATCTTTTTCCTTAACAAATTTTATAGGCGTGCTGAATTTGTTCTTCTTGTTAGCCGTTGATGGTTTGCCTGTCGATGGATGCTTATTAATTGATTCAGCATCAATCGATTGATAATCCTCATTGATCGATAGATGATTAGCAGTCGATTGATCTTTATTTATTAATGTGTTATCCAATGTCTTGCCTATTGATTTAGGGGAATCTCCTAAGATATTTATACCCTGAACATCAATAATTTTCTTGGCAGTTTTAGCAGACCTATTCCATTTGCTAATGATTTCAATTTCTCAAGCTAAATATTCTTTCAACAATTCTTCCCTTTTCAAACTGTTTACTAGTTCATCCCTAGCATCCTTACTTTTCTGCTTGAATATTTCTAAACAAATAAATTCATTTTCAAAAAAAATGTTTCTCTCAGCTAAGGCATCAATGATGTTCTTTAACTAAAGATTTTCTTTGTTTAGAGATTTCAAAGTGATATGCAAGTTGTACAATTCATTGGACATCTCATTTATAGTACTATTGCATTCATCTTATGATAATTCAGAAAAATTAGTAACTAGTACTTGATTTTGATGATGATCTGTCTCTTCATCTTCATGATTGACCATTAATGCTAGATTGATGAATTCTTCAGAATCACTGTCCTCAGTAGCCCAGCCTCTTTTCCTTGGTTACAAAAGCCTTTTCTCTTTGGTTGAGAATTTTAAAATACTTCTTTTTATAGTCAATGCCATCATATAATTTTGCCTTCTTATCTTGTTTTGGCTTTCTGCACTCATTGGAGATATGACCAGCCGATCCACAGTTAAAACATTTGAACTTTGATCTGTTAACCAAATTCTTATTTTGGTTGTTATTTCTAAACTGGGATCCAGACCCTTGAGCATTTGGATTCCTCTTGAATTTTAACTTTTAGAATTCCCTTGTCAGAAATGCAAGGTGCTCATCAATCTCATCTAAATCATCCTGAGAGGATGCTTCACTTTCTTCACATTTGCCCTTTCCCTTTCCTTTGGATGATTCTTCAATTGAGATAGACTAAGTACACCTATGATACTATCTATATTATCTGTTGATTAACATAAACATGTCAATTGATAAATGGTTTCCTTATCAATTGATATTTATAGCTTTTATTTCAATTGATCAGTTACAATAAAAGTATAATTTCATGATTCTAAGATTTAATGTTATCATCAAAGTAACATATATTCATAACATAATTACCTTGCCATTGGAGAATATTTTATACAAATCAAATATTTTATTATTGCATGAAATTCTCTCTTGTATGCTTTTCATATATATTCACTTACAATCTTTGTTGTGAGTAACCAATCGATATACAACGTCAATAATTTTAAGATCTGAATATACACGCTTTCTATCTTCTCTCTTAAAACACTTTGGTTTTTATGAACTCGGAATATACACGTATATTATGCACAAAAGGTTATAGTTTCAGTTGTAACGCTTTTATTCATTGTAAACAAAGTTGTATTGTTACTTGCTGAAGTAGTGGCAATGGATCTAGGTGAAGGGGAATATATTGCTTTAGGAAATTCTTTGTATTAGAGAATAGGTTGTTCGGGAACAAAGGAATTCAAGGGAATGGTTTGCTCAAGAAATTCAGGTTCAAGGGGAACAAGCTTGTTAGAGGATCTTGGAGTTCAAGAGGGTTTTTTATTCAAGAGAAATATAGTATTTCAGCAAGCCATTTTCAGTAACTGGGTTAAAGGGAGATATATTATTGTATCTTGTAATTGGAGTTTTTATTGATCAATAATATATTCTCTTACCGGGTTGGTATGGGACTAGGACGTAGACCATTAGTGGATAGGGGTCGAACCTGGCTAAAATTTGATTGTGTTCTTTATTGTTTTCCACATTTATATTCTACACTGCATTATAATAGCAAGCTAATATACTCTTTAATTTGTAATCAGCAAGTTGACAAGTTAGCAGCAGACTGTTTTGTTTGTAACAGTCTTTACAAGTTGGTAAAGTTAAAATTGGTCTTAGTTAGTCATATATACCTATTCACCCCCCTCTAGGTGTGCATTCACATGTGGTATCAGAGTTTTGTGTACTAATATTTTGTAACAGAAAGTACGAGTCCTATGGTCATGACTACTAAGTTTTATCCTGAAGGAACATCGAGTTCGAGGCCACCACTTCTCTTGGGTACTGAAAATTATAACGGGTGGAAAAATAGAATCGGAATCCATCTGACCAAAGAGCCACTTGAATGGAGAGTTTTCTAGAATGGTCCGTTTGAGTTTAAAGATGGCAAACCGAAAGACATTAATGATCTTACAGATGCAAAATTATCAAAGATGAGCAATAATGGCAGAACAAGAAACACTTTAATGAATGGATTGTGTCCTACTAAATGTGACAAATTTTCATAATTCAAGACGGTAAAAAAAATTTGAGATACCTTAGAGTTATTTCAAGAAGGATCTAAAAGGCTGGAAAAGGTGAAACTCGGGAAGCTGATGATCGAGTTTGGGAATTTTAAGCTGGTAGAAGGAGAAACAGTCAGAGAAAGTCAATCTAGGTTTCAAATAAATATGAATGCTCTCAAACAACTTGGCAAGGAGATTCCTCAAGAAAAAATCAATATGAAAATTCTCAGTGTCGTGCCATTTATCTATAAACCAAAGGTGACTGTATTGGAATCTTCATCAATAATAGATACTATGAATACTTTGGCTATGTTTGCTGAAGTAGAATAGTTTGAAAGAAAAATAATGGCCAATCATATAGAAACTATTCAAGTTCCAGTCACTTAAAAGAAAAACTTGGCACTTCATACTAATAAAAACAAGCTAGAATCAGAAGATGAAGATTTAGACTTATTGTCCAGAATGATCAATAAGCTTATACATAAGAAGAACAAGATGAAAAAAGAAAAGGGAAGAAAATATTCACAAGATTCAAAAGAGGAAACCTGCTTCAAATGTGGCAAGTCAGGACATTACAAGAAGGATTGTTATAAGCTGAAGAATAAACAACAAGATGCTACAAAGGAGAAAAAGAAACGAAAAGCTCTATTGATATGGAGTGACGATGAAACATATTTCAATGATGAATCAAATGAAGATATGGCTCATTTAGCATTTTTTGGGATTGATGATGAAATACTTAAAGGAAATATGAAAGAAGTTTTGCTAGAAATGGATGTCTCTGACTCGGAATCATATGGTAGTGAGGTAAACTCTTTTTATTCTGGTAAAACCTCTGAAAATATTATTTTAAAATCACTAATCATGCAGGAAAAGGAAGTCGAGTCAATTGATGAGTTTTTAGAACTAAAAGCTGAAAATATCAAGCTGAAAAAGAAAAATGACTATATCAAAAAGAGAGTTTATGAGCTTATTACACAAATGGAAGATGATATTAATAATGAAGCTTCTACAAAGGTATGAGAGGATAGTAAAATCCTTAAAGAACTGACGTACAAGATTGATCAGTTAGAGAGCTTCAATAAAGTTTTGCATGAACGAAACAATGTGCTGATAGATGAAGTTAGCGAGCCAAGGTCAGATATTGAGGCAAAAGATATATGTCTTGAAACCTTTAAGCTTTATGAATCTATTTCAGATGAGTCTTCTCAACAAATAGAAACAACCAAAGCCTTGGAAGAAATTGAACATTTAAAGAAAGGTATGATAACATTTATTGGAGGAGAAGATTGTCTTAAATCGATAATGAAGAATACAACAGTTCCATTGGAGAAAGAAGGTGTTGGATTGACAGTTACTCTAAAAGATAAAGCTCTCAAATATGACAGGAAGAATGGCATACCATATGATTATGCTATGCCTTGGAGAATTTGCAACAAATGTAGAAGAAAATGACATTTAGTAAAGTATTGCAAAGTTCAACTTGAGCACAACAGTCAAAGGGCTAACTAAAATGGAAATGTAAGTAAAATAGCTTACCAAGACAGAAATGGGAATCAAAAAGCTTACCAGAACAAAAATGGCAAGCAAATAACTTACTTGAACAGACATACAACTTACTGAATTTAGTCTGCTAGAATAAAGAATACAAGAAATCAAGCTCCAAAAGTGATCCAAAAGTGGATCAAGAAATCTGATTTACATGTTCATTATTATCTATCTACTAACCATAGTGGATCCAACTAGATTTGGGTTCCAAAATTTTAATCTTGTTTGTTTTGTAGATATATCTTGCTATGAAAGTCAAAACAAATCAATGGACAACAGATAGCGGATGCACTAGAAATATATGTGGAAATGTTATATTTGGAGTAACAAGATACTTTAAATTCTTGGTAAAGAGGATGTAGGTATAGTTACTGATGGCAAGATGAGAAGCATTTTAGAAGAGTATTAGCTAGCTGACATCTTCACAAAACCCTTACCAGAAGAAATATTTTTTCTTCTTCGAAGGGAACTCAGGATGTGCAATGTCTAAACAGTAAGCTACTTTGAAAAGTCTTGTATCTAACCTTATTACATGCTATATATTGACTTGTATGATTTGCATGCAAGGTGATATTTCTATTTTTGATGATTAAGATGGAGAAAATATAGTGTTTGATTGCATGCTTGCGTGGTTAATGTTATAATTGTTATTTGGTACAGGAGTAGCAAGATATTCAAATTCTTGGTAAAGAGGATGTAAGTATAGGTACTGACGGCAAGCTGAGAAGCATTTCAGAAGAGTATCAGCTAGCTGACATCTTCACAAAACCTTTACTAGAAGAAAGCTTTTTTCTTATTCGAAGGGAACTCAGGATGTGCAATGTCTAAACAGTAAGCTACTTTGAAAATTCTGGTATCTAACCTTATTACATGCTATATATTGACTTATATTATTTGCATGCAAGGTGATATTTCTATTTTTGATGATTAAGAGGGAGAAAATATAGTGTTTGATTGCATGCTTGCGTGGTTAATGTTATAGTTGTTATTTGGTACAAGAGAGAAATAAGTTTTATGCAAGTATAATATTTGTGAGAGATATATATTGCTTATTGACCTTGTTTTGCAGGAAGCATTGTTTAAGGGGGAGCTTTTTAGCTCATACCCGCACTGATTAAGAAGTAGATATTAGCACAATCATATATTGATGTATACTCATAAAAAAGTTAGAGATTGTTAATCTGATGTATTTTGAAGATATAAAACAGCATGCTGATTTGATATTTATTACTATAAAAGCTTGTTATGTTACCAGTTTTACTCTATACAACTTACCATTATATGATTGACTCACTTGATATATCTTACATATATACGAGTTTGATATGTATAAGTATAGTTTCAGGTAACTTGGTTAAATAAGTGAAAAGATAAATTTTCAGGAAAGTATTCGTAATAGCCTGCTAAGATCATTCGCAGAACTATAACAGCAAGTTGGCATTATTCTGCCGAGAAGCTATTCAAAATCAATTTCGATCATGAATATTCCTTGAAGATGCTTGAAGATATCAGAGATTGGTTAGGATTTAAATATGTAAGGACTCTATTATATAATATATAGTTTATATAATTAATAGAGCTAAAAAAGAATTTTCAAATACATTACTTATTTATTCAGATTTGATCCTTCTTACCATATCTTTCCAAAACTGATTTCTATCAATCTTTTTCATATCAAATCTTTCCATAACAACTAAAATCCCTTTTTATCTTTTCATGGCTTTTGAAAATTGATATTACCTTTCAAAATTGATTTGTTAGAAGATTTAAACTATTTCAAATTTCAAATATTCTAATTACCCAGCTGTTGAATAATATTTTATGCAAATCAAATCTTTTATTATTGCATGAAATTCTCTAAGCCGTTGTATGCTTTTTATATATATTCATTTGCAATCTTTGTTGTAAGTAACGAATCGATACACAACGTCAAAAGTTTTGAGATATGAATATACACTCTTTCTCTCTTCTCTCTCAAAACAGTTTGATTTTTATAAACTCTGAGCTTTATTGTTATATACACCTATATTATATACAAGAGTTTATAGTTTGGATTGTAATACTTTTATTCATTATAAATAAAATTGTATTGTTAGTTGCTAAAGTAGTGGCAAGGGATCTAGGTGATCGGGAATATATTGCTCTATGGAACTCTTTGTATTAGAGAACAGTTTGTTCGGGAACAAATGAATTCAAGGGAGTGGTTTGCTCAAGAAATTCGGGTTCAAGATGAACAAGCTTGTTAGAGGATCTTGGAGTTCAAGAGGGCTGTTTATTCAAAGGGAAACAAAGTGTTTAGCAAGCCATTTTCAGCAACTGGGTTAAAGGGAGATATATTATTGTATCTTGTAATTAGAGTTTTTATTGATTAATAATATATTCTCTTACTGGGTTGGTAAGAGACTAGGACGTAGACCATTAGTTTGCTCAGGCTTCAACTTGAACAGAAGAATGTGGATGTGCTGTTAAAAAGGATTTTCACTTGTTAGAAGATCAAGAGACATCCATGTATCAAGTTCAATTCTGAATATCTTCGCCAGCTTAGAATTTGAAGCTTTGTCAAGTGAAGTAGTTCCCATAGATACTCATCGAGTAATTATCGCCATACACCCTTATTGTCACATTTAGTATCAAGTTATTTTTACAAGTACTAGTTATCCATTATGTTAATATGTAATTAATATTTTGTGATAGTTTACAAATATGTAAATTGAAAATTTTAAGTTTATAGTAAATCATATATATATATATATATAGGGTTGAATTCAATGGAGTACTTTGAAGACAAACAATGTAAACGAACAATTAAGAAGACATAAGAGTAAACACAGAAGCAATGAGTACACTTGTTGACAATCCACTCAATTAGTTATCAAATCTTAGTGGCTAAGCTAGCTTTTCTATGCTTATATACAGAGTTTGTTACACCAACATAAAATATAGTAAATGACATTTTAGTCCTTGATAGTTGTCCTGAATTACAAACATACCTTGAGGTATATGTTATCTAAATTACTCCCCCTCAAGCCGATAGGAAGTGAAAGTTGAACGATCAGTCTTGAAGTGTGAAGAAGAGGTAGAAGCAACATGTACTAAAGTGAAGTTGCTGGAAGCAGGTGTTATGACTCCCAGAAAATGTAATAAATGATGATGTTGCTTTGTAGACAATTGTTTGGTCAAGACATCTGCAATTTGAGCATGAGAAGGAACATGCTGAGTAATGATGTCACCAGTTTTGATCTTGTCCCGAATAAAATGACAGTCAATGTCAATGTGCTTTGTCCTCTCATGAAGCATAGGCTGCAATAAATAAGGTGGCCTGAATGTCACAACAAAGCAAAGTAGGAGGCAAATGTTCAAGTCCCATGTCTTGGAGGAGTGTTTTCAACCAAGTGATTTCACAAGTTATCAAAGCCATAGCCCGATATTCTACCTCTACAAAAGATCTAGAAACCACAGATTGTTTCTTAGATTTCTAGGTGATGGGAGATTGACCCAAAAGCATACAAAAACCAGTAGTTGATCTCCTAGTAGAAGCACAACTAGCAGATTTGGTGTCTAGTAAAATCCCTTGAGAAGGATTACCTGCTAAATATCTCAAGAGTCTTTTGGCTGTCTGCATGTGTACAGTGGTTGGCCTCTGCAGGAAATGACTAAGCAAGTGCACATAAAAAGATATATCTGGTCTAGTTGTTGTCAGGTATAACAACTTTCCAATCATTGCTGGTATCTGCCAAGTTCGGGCAAAGGATCATCTTTGTCAGGAGTTAACTTTGTGTGAATGTCTAGGGGAACCTTTAAAGGAATAGCATTTTGAATATTAAATTTCTTTAAAAGATCCAAAATATAATTCTTTTGTGACACAAAGAAGCCACTAGTAGACCTGTCAATCTCCAACTCCAAGAAGTACCTCAAAGAACCTAAATCTTTCATATGAAAGTGAGTAGACAAAACATGCTTCAAGCAGACTATTTTAGGTTGAGAATTACCAGCAATAAGGAGATAATCAACATACACTAAAATCAAGGTGATAGTGTAATCAGTGTGTTTAGTGAAGATACTATAAACAGCTTTTGATTGCACATAATTGTCAGCTAACAAAGTGACATAAAGCTTACTAAACCACTGCCTGGGTGTTTGTCTCAAGATATACACAGATTTCTTTAATCTGCAGACCACATTACTTGATTTTACTGACTTGCTAGCTGGCTGATCTTTTGTGATCTGTAACCCAAACCAGAGTATTCTTGAGGAAGCTTCATATAGACAATCTCATCCAGGTCACCATGCAAGAAAGCATTGGTGACGTCCATTTGAACAATAATCTAATTTTCCATGGCTGCAACAGCTAACAAAGCCCTTACTGTGGTCATTTTGGCCACAAGTCTGGATTTAAATATCTCTATGCTGCCATCAGGATTGAAGTTTGTTTTGAAGAGCCATTTCAATGGATCAATTTACACTGACGCTGCCCCAAGAACTTATTGATCATCTTTCTTCTAAAGAAGAGGTAAATAAATTCCTTCTCTCTTTGATAGGTATAAAAAGTTATTTATGGGATCTCAAATAAAAGGATTAAGCCCCTTATATAGTCTATTCTAGCTATAGGTGTCAACAACTTGTGTTTAACATTAGCTAAATTTTTATCAAGTTAATTTTCTACACCGTCAAATTAAAAAACATTCTTAAAGAATTCTTGAAATCTAATTATTCATTAATAATCTAGGTTTTAATTATTTGTCCTCACTTTTATGTAAAACTGAGTAAGTTTATAAACACGGAAACACACATCTCTGTATATACTTGCAGAATATGAAGAAACATGAAAATTTCCGAGCGTTTACAAGGGTGGCGATGTGAGAAACGCATGCGTGTTGGTAATAATAGAGTTGACAAGGTAGATTTTATATTCTCTTCATTTTTATTTATATTATACTAGGAAATATAGAGACTAGGTACTAGGTATTGCTTAGTTGTATGTTAAGATTATGATATATTTAATGTATTTAAATTTTATTTGCTGTGCAGTACTTCTATCAAGGTAATAAGAAATTCAGATCCGTGAAAGAACTAAAATTTTATGTCAAGTATGGGTTCATGCCTTCTAAATCCCAAGGCAAAAGAACCCACCAAACCCTTGAGGTAATTTGGATATTATCCTTATTTCATATTATAATGTAATGAAATAATATCTGACTAGTAGTATAAATATTAATCAGATTATTCATTGTGTGTTTATGTTTGTCGAAGCTATAAAGATTATTTATATGTATACGAAACTCCCTTGGATAAGAAATTCCTTACATTAGTTGCAGGAGGAAGGACCAGGCAGAAGTCGTCCCAATTACCTGGACCATAAAGAAGAAGAGCTAAGGACAACATTCAATATTAGCACCCATATTACGGGCGAGGTAGACAAGGCTATAAAAACACAGCTGCTTTGAACAAAGAACCACCACAAACAACCTCCAGCAACTAATGGTAATGCTCTATTGTATTACAAATACATATATATATGTTTATGCTAATTTACTAGTTGTATTCTGCATCTGTTATTTCATCAGGATGCCAAGTTAAACTTAACTCCTATACTTGTTTCTTGTTATGTCCAGAAGGCAATGACATGCAGCTGTGGTGCCTCGATAACATTGACTAGGAGAAACTCGCCACCACCCATGGGCGTACATCTAAATGATATGGGTTTCTTTGAGTTTTTCATCTTCACTTGATGGAAATGGCCGCACAAAGATAGTCCTGCATAAACTTTATTGTGTGGATTAACTTTTCCTAGTTTATAAGTATATTCATGTAAAGTTCAGCTTCTAATTTTATAAATATTCATCAATCAGTGAATATATTTCCAAAACAATAATGATATTGTCAACATAACTGCTATAATAACATATGTTACCAATGAATTTATTTAGAGATGAAATGATGACATATTGTGATTTGTGAAAATTAAAAATATTTAAGGGAGGAGAAAAGTGAGACAGGAGACATATTGTAATTTGTTTTCAGTGTTCCCTAACATTTCATCTTTTAGTGTCAACATATGAGATATTATTATAATTTTTTTTGTTTTAGTTAGTTTATTTGGGCCAAAAAAGAATGACTCATCTTCTAAGTTTAAACTATAAATCTAACCAAACCCAGTACTTTTAGAGTAAGGATGTTGTTTTTAATATGTGGTATATTCCGATTGACTTCCATTTTTCCGATAATCTCCTTATATTTTTATTTAACAAAATTGGTGATTTTGATGTTTCTTATAATACAGATTAGTGATTTTTATAGTACAAATTATTGATTTATCTAATATAAATTAGAGATCGAATTTCGATCTCATAACAGATGTGTATAGTGAATAGTACAAACTGATGATTTTGATGATTCTTATAATGCAAATTAGTGATTTTTATAATACAAATTAGTGATTTATCTAATATAAATTAATAATCGAATATCTAATGACGTGGGAGTGGGACCCACTGCCAGTGTCACAACCATGACATGACAGTGGGGACAGTTGGTCCCCTCTACCATGTAGTAGTGCCACATCAGCAGGGGATGACATGGCAGTGGATCCCACTGACACGTGACAGTGCCACATTACCAAGTGCTGGCATGGCGATGGATCTCACTATCATGTGGCAGGGGTCCCACGATGATGCAACAGGGGTTAAAATATAAAATATGTAAACTATGAGCATAATGTTAGATTTAAAAATAGAATAAAAATAAAATAAAATTTTACAATTACTTTTATTTTCTATTCTAAGCTTACTTTCAACCCGATGACTAGCCTATATCTGTATATATATTTATACATACACACACGGATAAACTTTAACATCTCTAAGCGTGGGGCATTTCAAATAAAAAAAATAAATCCATATTCACTTAATTAAAATCCTCGAAATTTCAAGAAATGATACAACTCCTCAAGATCCAATAAATTACTATCCATGAATTAAAAATACAATTGAATTATCCGAATTTTGATTTCAAAGAACAGTTATAAAGTCTTGAATAAATTTTTAGAAGTCTAATAAAATGCGAGAAAATAAATAAACACATTTGAGTCGGGTGCTCTAGTCCTAAAATAGTCCTTCTAGTTATGATTAACTGGCCGACGAATCAAAGAAAATAATGAGCGAAAAACTCTTATACAAATATAAAACAATGTTAAGTGAATAAGAGTTAGACATGATGATATATGAAAATAAAATGAATATGGAAATAATGGGTGATGACAACAATTGAATAAGATAAAATATCATCGATGCTTAAATTCACAACACAAACATATATAACTTATTATAATAAAAAATAAATTTACTCTTCGAAAATATATTATTATCACTTACAAATAACACTCAAATCAATTTAGTGGAAAATAAAACTTAATTAATTACTAACATTGACACAATCTTACTAGATGTCCTACAATTTTTGTTAAGGAGAAATAAGTAGTCACCAAAACTTATAGGATTTGCGTAGAACAAAGCAAATATTACCCAAAATTTTATACAGGCTTGTAAGGTAATAAATACAATGCTACCCAAATGGTCAAACCACACATACTAGTCGTGATAGTTTAAAAGAGGAGAGGTGCATGTCTCAACCAGACGGTTTTAGAGTTGATGTAAGAAATGGGCTTAGAAGCTAAGCAAGTTTTGATATGGTTTAGAACAATCACTAGAAGAAGTGGTTTAAGCGTTTTGACAACTACATTCAAAAGCACAAGTACACTCGTAGCCAAAATATCTCCGGCCCTCTAGATTTAACAAAAAATTGAAAATGTTATAATCCAGAAATATTAGAAAAATATTAAAACAAAATTACATAATCATGGGAGGAAAAATGTTTTGTAATTGTCAATAACAAATGGTTGAAAGAAAACTAAAGTACAAAAATATATAAAACATATAGGTAAACATAAGATAACATATACGAGGAAATATAGTATAAGTGAGTCGGCAGAGAGAGGTAAACACGGGTCAAGCCAAGTGAGTGCTTGAAGTTGTAATTGTCCTTTATATTGAAGTGTGCAATAAAAGGTTGGGCGTGTTGCAGGTAAATTGGTGTGTTTGTTTATGTTGATATGCACACACAAATCCATATATCCTTAGTAAATACTTGTTGTTGCATTAGTGTTCGGCTGCATTGAGAAAAAGGTTGCTGGGCGACAACCTCGGGAAGTTTCCTGTTCTTGGGGCGTTTTGGGGCACAAGGATAGGCCGTGCAGGTGCAAATTTAGATTGAAAAATATGACCCCTCTGACTACAGTGTGAAAAAGAATTTCAACACAAGCCATAGTTAACAATCAGAGATTCTAAACTAATGTTAAAATAGGAATTTGGTGTTGGATTTATCCTTAAATCTTTATAGTACTACTAATGGAGTTAACTTATAATAACGAAGGTAAATGATTGAGTTAATAACATCAATTTTCCATTTCCCTACATTTAACAAAATTTTGAACACCACATAATCGGGTCATTTTAGAAATTTTTCATGAAAAACAAGAGAAACATCAAAGGAAAAATATTTTGTAATTGTAGGTAAAAATTGATTGAAAGAAAGGTAAAGTAAGAAAAAGAAAATATATTAATAAAATATAAAACAATAAAATTTATCAATATTTTAGTCATGTTTATTGACAGCTTATTATAGAATGGTAAAGATAAAATTATAAAAATATTATTTTAATAGTAAATGTATGAGAATAAGCTAGTATCCAAATTGATTAAATGGTAACATAAGAATCTTTTTATTTAAAAGGGAGAAATATCTCTTATAATTTTTTATTTACATTATTTTCTCTCTCAACTAAAATTTAAAATTACAAATTACCTTAGTAGGTAAAAGTGGGTATATATATAATTTTTGTTCTCAGGATATATAATCAGCATTTTTTTTAATCAATATATTTTTCCTTTTTTATTGGATGCAACACGTCTTTTGACTAAAACCTAACATTTCCTTTCCCCTATATATACGAGCATGCATTGATCTCCAAATTCATCTGTCAGCTCTATTCACTATTTTATCTATCTCCGGTATATAGATTTAATATTTTACGACTCTGACAAATGGCCTCATACTATCAAGTATCCCAGCATGCATCAAATACTAAACAGGATGCTAATGCTGATAACTTGGCCATTGTTCCTTACGAGGTGATGATTGTATTCTTTTAATATATGTATATTTATATATGTGTCTGTTCTACTATCATAATTAATATCTTTTCTGAAACCCTAGCCATGGCAGCAACCTAACCCTTCCTTGTGGGAAGGTGTACTGGCACCTGAGCCCATCTCATATGCTTTGCCAGCTGCTCAGGTACATCTATATCATATATATTGTGTCTGATATTGAAGTTTTATCTAGTGTTTTAATTTTTTATTTTTATTTGAAATGTTGTAATGAATATACAGGCCGTTCACAAATCTAGTAGTAGAATGAGATCCTTCCGGGCAGCAATAAAATCCGAGCAGATTTCAATGGATCAATTTACACTGACGCTGCCCCAAGAACTTATTGACCATCTTTCTTCTAAAGAAGAGGTAAATAATTCCTTCTCTCTTTGATAGGTATAAAAAGTTATTTATGGGATCTCAAACAAAAGGATTAAGCCCCTTATATAGTCTATTGTAGCTATAGGCGGAACAACTTGTGTTTAACATTAGCTAAATTTTTATCAAGTTAATTTTCTACCCGGTCAAATTAAAAAACATTCTTAAAGAATTCTTGAAATCTAATTATTCATTAATAATCTAGGTTTTAATTATTTGTCCTCACTTTTATGTAAAACTGAGTAAGTTTATAAACACATAAACCCACATCTATGTATATACTTGCCGGATATGAAGAAACATGAAAATTTCATTTCTTATGCACCACAAGAACAACCACCCACAATTTCCGAGCGTTTAAAGGGTGGCGATGTGAGAAACACATGCGTGTTGGTAATAATAAAGTTGACAAGGTAGATTTTATATTCTCTTCATTTTTATTTATATTATACTAGTAAATATAGCAACTAGCTAGTGCTTAGTTGTATGTTAAGATTATGATAAATTTAATTTATTTAAATTTTATTTGCTGTGCAGTACTATCACGGTAATAAGAAATTCAGATCGGTGAAAGAACTAAAATTTTATGTCAAGTATGGGGTCATGCCTTCTAAATCCCAAGGCAAAAGAACCCATCAAACCCTTGAGGTAATTTGGATATTATCCTTATTTCATATTATAATGTAATGAAATAATATTTGACAAGTAATATAAATATTAATCAGATTATTCATTGTGTGTTTATGTTTGTCGAAGCTATAAAGATTATTTATATGTATACGAAACTCCCTTGGATAAGAAATTCCTTACATTAGTTGCAGGAGGAAGGACCAGGCAGAAGTCGTCCCAATTACCTGGACCATAAAGAAGAAGAGCTGAGGACAACATTCAATATTAGCACCCATATTACGGGCGAGGTAGACAAGGCTATAAAAACACAGCTGCTTTGAACAAAGAACCACCACAAACAACCTCCAGCAACTAATGGTAATGCTCTATTGTATTACAAATACATATATATATGTTTATGCTAATTTACTAGTTGTATTCTGCATCTGTTATTTCATCAGGATGCCAAGTTAAACTTAACTCCTATACTTGTTTCTTGTTATGTCCAGAAGGCAATGACATGCAGCTGTGGTGCCTCGATCGATAACATTGACTAGGAGAAACTCGCCACCACCCATGGGCGTACATCTAAATGATATGGGTTTCTTTGAGTTTTTCATCTTCACTTGATGGAAATGGCCGCACAAAGATAGTCCTGCATAAACTTTATTGTGTGGATTAACTTTTCCTAGTTTATAAGTATATTCATGTAAAGTTCAGCTTCTAATTTTATAAATATTCATCAATCAGTGAATATATTTCCAAAACAATAATGATATTGTCAACATAACTGCTATAATAACATATGTTACCAATGAATTTATTTAGAGATGAAATGATGACATATTGTGATTTGTGAAAATTAAAAATATTTAAGGGAGGAGAAAAGTGAGACAGGAGACATATTGTAATTTGTTTTCAGTGTTCCCTAACATTTCATCTTTTAGTGTCAACATATGAGATATTATTATAATTTTTTTTGTTTTAGTTAGTTTATTTGGGCCAAAAAAGAATGACTCATCTTCTAAGTTTAAACTATAAATCTAACCAAACCCAGTACTTTTAGAGTAAGGATGTTGTTTTTAATATGTGGTATATTCCGATTGACTTCCATTTTTCCGATAATCTCCTTATATTTTTATTTAACAAAATTGGTGATTTTGATGTTTCTTATAATACAGATTAGTGATTTTTATAGTACAAATTATTGATTTATCTAATATAAATTAGAGATCGAATTTCGATCTCATAACAGATGTGTATAGTGTATAGTACAAACTGATGATTTTGATGATTCTTATAATGCAAATTAGTGATTTTTATAATACAAATTAGTGATTTATCTAATATAAATTAATAATCGAATATCTAATGACGTGGGAGTGGGACCCACTGCCAGTGTCACAACCATGACATGACAGTGGGGACAGTTGGTCCCCTCTACCATGTAGTAGTGCCACATCAGCAGGGGATGACATGGCAGTGGATCCCACTGACACGTGACAGTGCCACGTTACCAAGTGCTGGCATGGCGATGGATCTCACTATCATGTGGCAGGGGTCCCACGATGATGCAACAAGGGTTAAAATGTAAAATATGTAAACTATGAGCATAATGTTAGATTTAAAAATAGAATAAAAATAAAATAAAATTTTACAATTACTTTTATTTTCTATTCTAAGCTTACTTTCAACCCGATGACTAGCCTATATCTGTATATATATTTATACATACACACACGGATAAACTTTAACATCTCTAAGCGTGGGGCATTTCAAATAAAAAAAATAAATCCATATTCACTTAATTAAAATCCTCGAAATTTCAAGAAATGATACAACTCCTCAAGATCCAATAAATTACTATCCATGAATTAAAAATACAATTGAATTATCCGAATTTTGATTTCAAAGAACAGTTATAAAGTCTTGAATAAATTTTTAGAAGTCTAATAAAATGCGAGAAAATAAATAAACACATTTGAGTCGGGTGCTCTAGTCCTAAAATAGTCCTTCTAGTTATGATTAACTGGCCGACGAATCAAAGAAAATAATGAGCGAAAAACTCTTATACAAATATAAAACAATGTTAAGTGAATAAGAGTTAGACATGATGATATATGAAAATAAAATGAATATGGAAATAATGGGTGATGACAACAATTGAATAAGATAAAATATCATCGATGCTTAAATTCACAACACAAACATATATAACTTATTATAATAAAAAATAAATTTACTCTTCGAAAATATATTATTATCACTTACAAATAACACTCAAATCAATTTAGTGGAAAATAAAACTTAATTAATTACTAACATTGACACAATCTTACTAGATGTCCTACAATTTTTGTTAAGGAGAAATAAGTAGTCACCAAAACTTATAGGATTTGCGTAGAACAAAGCAAATATTACCCAAAATTTTATACAGGCTTGTAAGGTAATAAATACAATGCTACCCAAATGGTCAAACCACACATACTAGTCGTGATAGTTTAAAAGAGGAGAGGTGCATGTCTCAACCAGACGGTTTTAGAGTTGATGTAAGAAATGGGCTTAGAAGCTAAGCAAGTTTTGATATGGTTTAGAACAATCACTAGAAGAAGTGGTTTAAGCGTTTTGACAACTACATTCAAAAGCACAAGTACACTCGTAGCCAAAATATCTCCGGCCCTCTAGATTTAACAAAAAATTGAAAATGTTATAATCCAGAAATATTAGAAAAATATTAAAACAAAATTACATAATCATGGGAGGAAAAATGTTTTGTAATTGTCAATAACAAATGGTTGAAAGAAAACTAAAGTACAAAAATATATAAAACATATAGGTAAACATAAGATAACATATACGAGGAAATATAGTATAAGTGAGTCGGCAGAGAGAGGTAAACACGGGTCAAGCCAAGTGAGTGCTTGAAGTTGTAATTGTCCTTTATATTGAAGTGTGCAATAAAAGGTTGGGCGTGTTGCAGGTAAATTGGTGTGTTTGTTTATGTTGATATGCACACACAAATCCATATATCCTTAGTAAATACTTGTTGTTGCATTAGTGTTCGGCTGCATTGAAAAAAAGGTTGCTGGGCGACAACCTCGGGAAGTTTCCTGTTCTTGGGGCGTTTTGGGGCACAAGGATAGGCCGTGCAGGTGCAAATTTAGATTGAAAAATATGACCCCTCTGACTACAGTGTGAAAAAGAATTTCAACACAAGCCATAGTTAACAATCAGAGATTCTAAACTAATGTTAAAATAGGAATTTGGTGTTGGATTTATCCTTAAATCTTTATAGTACTACTAATGGAGTTAACTTATAATAACGAAGGTAAATGATTGAGTTAATAACATCAATTTTCCATTTCCCTACATTTAACAAAATTTTGAACACCACATAATCGGGTCATTTTAGAAATTTTTCATGAAAAACAAGAGAAACATCAAAGGAAAAATATTTTGTAATTGTAGGTAAAAATTGATTGAAAGAAAGGTAAAGTAAGAAAAAGAAAATATATTAATAAAATATAAAACAATAAAATTTATCAATATTTTAGTCATGTTTATTGACAGCTTATTATAGAATGGTAAAGATAAAATTATAAAAATATTATTTTAATAGTAAATGTATGAGAATAAGCTAGTATCCAAATTGATTAAATGGTAACATAAGAATCTTTTTATTTAAAAGGGAGAAATATCTCTTATAATTTTTTATTTACATTATTTTCTCTCTCAACTAAAATTTAAAATTACAAATTACCTTAGTAGGTAAAAGTGGGTATATATATAATTTTTGTTCTCAGGATATATAATCAGCATTTTTTTTAATCAATATATTTTTCCTTTTTTATTGGATGCAACACGTCTTTTGACTAAAACCTAACATTTCCTTTCCCCTATATATACGAGCATGCATTGATCTCCAAATTCATCTGTCAGCTCTATTCACTATTTTATCTATCTCCGGTATATAGATTTAATATTTTACGACTCTGACAAATGGCCTCATACTATCAAGTATCCCAGCATGCATCAAATACTAAACAGGATGCTAATGCTGATAACTTGGCCATTGTTCCTTACGAGGTGATGATTGTATTCTTTTAATATATGTATATTTATATATGTGTCTGTTCTACTATCATAATTAATATCTTTTCTGAAACCCTAGCCATGGCAGCAACCTAACCCTTCCTTGTGGGAAGGTGTACTGGCACCTGAGCCCATCTCATATGCTTTGCCAGCTGCTCAGGTACATCTATATCATATATATTGTGTCTGATATTGAAGTTTTATCTAGTGTTTTAATTTTTTATTTTTATTTGAAATGTTGTAATGAATATACAGGCCGTTCACAAATCTAGTAGTAGAATGAGATCCTTCCGGGCAGCAATAAAATCCGAGCAGATTTCAATGGATCAATTTACACTGACGCTGCCCCAAGAACTTATTGACCATCTTTCTTCTAAAGAAGAGGTAAATAATTCCTTCTCTCTTTGATAGGTATAAAAAGTTATTTATGGGATCTCAAACAAAAGGATTAAGCCCCTTATATAGTCTATTGTAGCTATAGGCGGAACAACTTGTGTTTAACATTAGCTAAATTTTTATCAAGTTAATTTTCTACCCGGTCAAATTAAAAAACATTCTTAAAGAATTCTTGAAATCTAATTATTCATTAATAATCTAGGTTTTAATTATTTGTCCTCACTTTTATGTAAAACTGAGTAAGTTTATAAACACATAAACCCACATCTATGTATATACTTGCCGGATATGAAGAAACATGAAAATTTCATTTCTTATGCACCACAAGAACAACCACCCACAATTTCCGAGCGTTTAAAGGGTGGCGATGTGAGAAACACATGCGTGTTGGTAATAATAAAGTTGACAAGGTAGATTTTATATTCTCTTCATTTTTATTTATATTATACTAGTAAATATAGCAACTAGCTAGTGCTTAGTTGTATGTTAAGATTATGATAAATTTAATTTATTTAAATTTTATTTGCTGTGCAGTACTATCACGGTAATAAGAAATTCAGATCGGTGAAAGAACTAAAATTTTATGTCAAGTATGGGGTCATGCCTTCTAAATCCCAAGGCAAAAGAACCCATCAAACCCTTGAGGTAATTTGGATATTATCCTTATTTCATATTATAATGTAATGAAATAATATTTGACAAGTAATATAAATATTAATCAGATTATTCATTGTGTGTTTATGTTTGTCGAAGCTATAAAGATTATTTATATGTATACGAAACTCCCTTGGATAAGAAATTCCTTACATTAGTTGCAGGAGGCAGGACCCAGCAGAAGTTGTCCTAATTACCTGGACCATAAAGAAGAAGAGCTGAGGACAACATTCAATATTAGCACCCATATTACGGGCGAGGTAGACAAGGCTATAAAAACACAGCTGCTTTGGACAAAGAACCACCACAGACAACCTCCAGCAACTAATGGTAATGCTCTATTATATTAGAAATACATATATATATATATATATATATATGTTTATGCTAATTTACTAGTTGTATTCTGCATCTGTTATTTCATCAGGATGCCAAGTTAAACTTAACTCCTATACTTGTTTCTTGTTATGGCCGGAAGGCAATGACATGCATGCAACTGGCTCTGGTGCCTCGATAACATTGACTAGGAGAAACTCGCGCGCCACCACCCATGGGCGTACATCTAAATGATATGGGTTTCTTTGAGTTTTTCATCTTCACTTGATGGAAATGGCCGCACAAAGATAGTCCTGCACAAACTTTATTGTGTGGATTAACTTTTCCTAGTTTATAAGTATATTCATGTAAAGTTCAGCTTCTAATTTTATAACTATTCATCAATCCAGTGAATATATTTCCAAAATAATAATGATATTGTCAACATAACTGCTATAATAACATATGTTACCAATAAATTTATTTAAAGATGAAATGATGGCATATTGTGATTTGTGAAAATTAAAAATATTTAAGGGAGAAGAAGAGTGAGACAGGAGACACATTGTAATTTGTTTTCAGTGTTTCCTAACATTTAATTTTTTAGTGTCAAACATATGAGATATATATTACTATAATGTTTTTTGTTTTAGTTAGTTTAATTGGGCCAAAAAAGAATGACTCGTCTTCTAGTTATAAACTATAAATCTAACCAAACCCCGTTACTTTTAGGATAAGAATGTTGTTTTCAATTTTGAAAATCCAGGCTGAGGGCATTAGAAGATGGTGAGTGATATAGACAAGATATATATATATATATAGGGAGAGGTTCAAGGGAGAACCCTCCTTAGCGAGAGAACCAGAGACCCTATATATCCACCGTTCATCTACTCACAATCTAACAGAATCTTCATTTAAAAATTAAGACAATCTTACTTTAAAAGAATCTACGGTCATGATTAAAAGAATCTACGGTCACGATTGAGGTCTCTAGTTCTCTCGCTAAGGAGGATCTCTCTAGAACCTTACCTATATATATATATATATATATATATATATATTAGAAAGTAAATTAGAATAAAAAGTAAAATGTAGGTCATATAAAGACTCAGCCCAATACACTCCCATACTAATTAAATACACCCAATTTCCTCCATTTTTAATTTGATTTTTCCCACTAATTGATGAACTTTTTTTCAAATTTAATTTCACCAAATTTTTCTACATCTCTCGACGATCAGTTTCTATACCACATGTGTTATATTCCGACGACTTCCATTTTTCCGATGATCCCCTTACATATTTATTTAATAAAACTGATGATTTTGGTGATTCTTATAATACAAATTAGTGATTTTTATAGTAAAAATTAGTGATTTATCTAATATAAATTAGAGATCGAAATTCGATCTAGTAATAGATGTTTATAGTAGGAACTGTTGATTTTGATAATTCTTATAATACAAATTAGTTATTTTTATAATACAAATTAATGATTTATCTAATATATATTAGTGATCAAATACTTGATGACAATGCCACGTCATCATCAGGTGCTGAGGTCGGTGGTCCAAAAGTGGATGAGAATGGTGACTGATGATGGGGCTAGGGTAACGGGGTTGGGTGGGGTTTGGTGGATTCACTCTTTTTTATTTTCTATTCTAATTTTATTTCTATTAGAGAGTAAGACTCCATACATACATACATATATACATACATACATATATACATACATATATATACATATATACATACATATATATATATCGGCAATTGCTCAACTAGAAACCAAAATTATAATAAAAACTAGAAACTATTCAATGCCCCTATTCTAAAAACTTCTTCCACAGGCATCTTGTCCTAAAAGACTCTGTATATTAACATGTCTTTCTCCCTCATATTCTTCTCTCACCTCTATCTACTTAATTCATCAGCTTTACTTTATTTTTTATGAATTTGGCATCTTTCTTACTCCGACGAAAAATTAAATTTTGATCACAAACTCCAGTCTGATTGTGTTGATCTTGTTGTCTAAATTTTTTATTATCACGGTCTACTCTCTCTCTCTCTCCTTCTAGATCTATACATCTTATTCCCAAATTTATCTTGATTTTTTCATTCTCTTTCTTGTTCTTTATTTTTTTTCCTTAATAAATCATGATACCCCCTTATTTGCAGCAAATCGTCATCTTCTCTAAAGAGGTTTAATTATTTTCTCCGACAAAATCTAACAGTTTTCATGAATATGCAGGAAATTAACGGTTAATACATATTGATAATTTTTGTAATACAAATTTGTGATTGTAGTAATATAAATTATTGATTTTCTTAATATGATTTGGTGATCGATGATTTTTGTAATAAAAAATAATTACTGTATGTTAGATATGTTAATTTACATTTATATTTTAAGTTTGATTTTAGAAATTGGAATGTTGGTGGTGATTTTGTGACGGTGAATGTATAAATTGATAGTGGTAATTTACAGTGGTGATATAAATTAATGGGATTGATGGTTATTATTGATGGAGATTTATGGAGGAAATGTGAAAATTTTGATGGCAAATGGTTGTGACGACAAATATAGACACATGAAAATGTTGACTGAGCAACGGCTAGCCGGAATTAATGATAATCAGATTTAATGGTGTCAAGGTATACTTACATAGTGAATGTGTGTGTATATGTAGCGTGAGCTATATACAGGATATAGGAAGAGAGAAATAAATATATTATTTTATTTCATTAAGTTAATTATATTTATTATGATACCTTTTAGTTTCTAGTTTTTCTAGTTTCTAGCTATTAGAATAGAGCGCTCACACACAGAGTTCCCGTGTGGCAATATGGGGCGAAAAGAGGAGTTATATGTAGAGTTGAATATATTGGAGACTCCTAACACTAGTTATTAACCGTTAGATTAAATCACATCCTAAAATTTAAAAAAGGATAAAGTAGTAATTTAATAAATACTTATGTGATAATATACTGCATTAATTTATATAAATAATATAAATAATACATGATTATACATATTGATAGTATATGATTATATGGTTATATCCTGCAAATCAAATCCCAAATCAGCCGCTTGCAAGTGATTGAATGATAACTTACAAGAAATCAAATTTAGTGAGGGAAGATATCATTCAATCAAGTCGAGAAATTAGGGTTTTGCAGCATCTTATATAATAACAAATTAGTGAATTAAATTCCACTTCAAGGTATGTATTTTTTGAAATTGATCTCAAGCTATACATTAAATATTCAAACTAGGTATTGTGAGTTAACTAATTGATATTGAAAAGCAAGTGGTTTTGTGTGTTATGCGTTTGATTGATTGTGTATATTGCAAGTGTTGTTTTGTGATATTCATTTAGGGAGTTCAATTTACGAGATCTGTTATTCAATTAAAAATGAAAAAATAATCATGTAAGGGGTTCTAAAAAGCAAGTGGTATCGGGTGTACTACAGCAGAGGTATTTTGTGTGCTGCAGTTGTGTTATTGTGATATTGTGTGTATTATCTTTGTTATTGGATAAAATTTGAGAACCTAACAGATAATATTATTAAAAAAATATATGTTTGCACTTATTTTCTGCACTTTGGACATACGTATATGTGATTGTGATCTGCACTCTGGATTTTGGAAATACTGTGTACTGCACTTTGGAAATACTGTGTTATGCACACTTCTTAAATTGCAGTATAGTAGAAAAATGCCATGGATTATAAATATGTTAAATGTTTGTTAACTTTTGTAGGGTGCCGACGAAGTAATCACCTCATTGTAAGCCCTATTTATATAACTTGCCTAAGAACACTTAGTACGTTGATATGATGGGAAGTTGTGAAGTACGTGACAGAGATATTAAACATGTCGTGAGGGCAGAAAATGAAGTGGTACACGAGAGTATAAAGAAAAATAAGTTGAAACTTCAAAGAAAGAAGAATTACAAGAAGAACGTAGAATCAATTATCTATATAAGTGCAAACACTACTGAGTTAGGGACAAGTGCCCGGAAACTGAAGTGGTGGCTGATAGTTTTTCTATTGATGCTGGTGCTGAAGATGACAATGGTATAAATGTTACTTATGCAGTATAAGGAAAGTCAATGGGAGAGATTCAATGCATAAATTTTGGTACTGCACATTACAGTGCTGGTAGATGTGTCGTGGGGGCAGAAAATAAAGTGTTAGACGCGATTATTGATTTTGTCGATAGTGATGAGGTGTAAGTTAACTCGGTAAATAATTTCAAGGGCGCCCAAGTTCTCAAATTAGTCCTGCAATGGTGAGAGATGCGTTGTTTACCAAAAGCAAAGTTGATCATGAATTCAACCGGAATTTCTTGATCGTACTTTATAATTATTTTATGGAGTCTAATCAAAATGCATGGTTGTTGAGGGATGTCCTGCGATTTAGCGGAGATATTGACAAATGTGGTGATTACAACTAGTGTCGTATAATTTAGTTGAAGTTTCAATTTCAAATCAATCCATTTTTTGTTAATTATGGTTTTGTATGTAAATAATATTTTTTTGTATTGCAGAACATATTATTATTTGCAGTACACTATGTTTAAATTACAGAACATCGTGTTCGTACTTGCACAATACATTATTCCATTAATATATATATATATATATATATATATATATATATATATATATATATATATATATATATATAGGGTCCTGCTCAAATAGAAAATAACTTAGAATAGAAAATAGAAAATAAGATCTACACCACATATTCAATCTAATCTAATGGCAAGGGGGTGGATCCACACACAAATCAAATACACCCTCATACACCCAATCCCATATAATCCCTCCGTTTTTTATTTGATTTTTCCCGTTAATTAGTGAAGTTTTTTTCAAATCTAACTTCACCACATTTTTCTCCATCTCCCAACAATCAGTTTGCAGGGTCCTGCTCAAATAGAAAATAGCTTAAATGAGAAATAGAAAACATTATCATTATACATGCCGCACCCACACACAAATTATATACACCCTCACACACACAATCCCATCTATTTTACTTTATTTTTAATTTGATTTTTCCCGTCAATTGGCAATTTTTTTTTTCAAATCTAACTTCACCACATTTTTCTTTATCTCCCAACGATCAGTTTCCATACCATATGTGCTATATTTCGGCGAATATAATTTATAATTAAAATAAATTCGTCACTTATCAGATCGGAACTTCAATCACTAAATTATATTCCAGAAACCACTAATTTGTATTATAAAAATCACTAATTTGTATTACAGAAATCACTAAATTATATATCCTGGGTTCATAAAAAATAACGGAGATCGCCGGAAAAATAAAAGTTACACGAATATAGCACATATGGTATGCAAATTGATTATTGGGAGATGGAGAAAAATATGGTGAAGTTAGATTTGAAAAAAAGTTCACTAACTAACGGGAAAAATCAAATTAAAAACGGAGGGATTATATGGGATTGTGTGTGTGAGGGTCTATTTGATTTGTGTGGGGGTGTCCCTCATTGCCATTAGATTAGATTGAATATGTGATTTAGATCTTATTTTCTATTTTCTATTCTAAGTTATTTTCTATTCGATCACTTGCCTATATATATATATATATATATATATATATATATATATATAAATTAAACACGTGCATGGCTATATCAGTATAGTCTCCTTTAAATATATAAAAAAAGTTTAACAAATACGGACCAGAGAAAATTGAGTCAAATATATACTTATCATCATGAGTAGTGCAAGTGAAATTAAAAAGAGGTTTTTTGAAAAATACCTAAGGATACATTTTTTTTTACAAAAATACGGCTTTGCAAATTTGTAATTGGAGTCAATCGAAATCAATCACAAATGTAACTTTAAATTTTAGTGAAAATAATTATTTTTTGGTTGCATTTATGGTTGCATTTTGAAAAACAAGTTGCATCTGGTTGCTGTTGGTTACAAACCATATTTTTGTAAAACAAACAAATCAGAAGATGGTAAAATCGTAAAAAACATAAAAAAGTAGTATTTTTGAGAAAACCCAATTAAAAATGTATAGAAGACGGGTTTTTTTTTTTACAAATAGTAAGACAATATCCATTAATTTGAAAGGAGCTCAGCCGGGAGTCCGGAACAATTCCCCAATTAACTATGCAACCAGGTTAAAAAAAATAAATGAGCTAATAATTAGCCACTTTATTACCGGATCGTGTTTTCCTAATTACACAAGTAGAAGGGAGGTTGAATACTTGTGTGTTCTTTTTACCTGATTAAAATCAACTCAAAGTAAATTAAAGTTTTAAATTAAGAACAAAGAACAAATACAAAGATATGAATGAATATTGTTTATATTATTGATGTATGAATACAAACTCTCCTAGGGTGTACATAAACCCTAGCAACTACTCTGTGTTTCTCACAACAACTCTCTCTATCTCTATGTTATCTCAAAATCTCATCTTATAAATTATGTTACATAGAGTGTTTATATAGAGAGCTGTCTATCAACTAATAATAGAAAATCAAATTACAATAGGAATTGAATTCATAATTATTAGCTAACAGTTTCCTTCTGTAATTCTCCTTCTTTTCCATAGCATATATACAATATATTTACCATTATCTTTGAAGATTTTCAATTCATGTGATCATCTTTCAAATTCAGCTTCAGCTTTATAAACTCTGAAAATATTCAGACCTTGATGATCTTCAGTCTCTGATAGACTATAGACTCAGATAGTCTATCGATTCTGATCAACTCCCAGACTCTGATTGGCATCCTGACTCTGATTTTATTTATTCTTAAAATCTTCTAGGTACAAATACTCTTCATAACTGTACAAGGACTAACTAGCCTCTTATTTACATTTACTTTGATCAGAGACTAAAGAGACTTATTCTATTACATATATATCTATACTAGACTCTATTCTAGTATTTTGTACATCATCAAATGAATATATTCCTAACAATATCACCCTATTTATGCTTTATAAAATTTAATCATAAATCAAGGTTTGATGATGTCAGAACTAAAGAATGAAACAATTAATCTAGAACAGTATAAAATTTACAAGGAAAAAGAATTACTTCTCAATTAATCTTCTCAAATGTTGTGTTGTTTCTCAGAAATGACTTCAACATATTCTCCTCCACAATTGTTAGAGTTTCACCAACAAACTTCTTCAATTTCTTCATCTTCTCATTCTCACATTTGATTTGACAATAAGCTGTTCTCAGATCATTTGCACAGTAATCTTGTTCTTTTAAATCTTTAAACATCAAAACATTAATCTTCTCTTTGTTAGTAATTGTGCTCTAGAGACAATACTTTTTATATCTTAAGGAAAATATTTATTATTAAGGATTATGTTTTATTGATTATTATTTATTTATTATATTTTATTTACTGCATAATAAATTGAAAGCATAATAAATGTCCTTAGAATTTTGATACGTATTATATATCTTTAAGTATGTGACTTAAAAATGAGATTATATGAATAGTATATTATTCCTAAAATTTCCTAGTCGAGTATTATTATTTAAGGACAATAATAATGCACAAAGACTAGTATGTTTCTTGATAGATGACCACATCTCATTGGTCATAGGTATGGTGATACTAAAGTCAAGAACATAAGTGCATGTCTCAATGCATGGCACTGGAATGACCCTCCGTAAGATTCTACATGTTAAATAAGTGTCATAAGTAATTCTCACTGTGATAATGGTGTAATGATCTTTAGATTTGAAATCATTATATTACTATATGAGAATTAATATACTTTGATTACATTAAAAGTTACCTTTGATCAAGTGATGATAAAAGTGGACATTGGGTATATTATGAATCGTATGAGAAATATGAATGATCTAGATGGGATTTAATCCTCATAATTTTAGGAGTGATATTATTGGCATGTTGTTTGAGTGAGACTATGAAATAAAGATCAAGAAAATAAAGATTAAATTAATAGTCTACTCATCGATCAAGAAAATAAAGATTAAATTATGAAGAGGATGACACGAGACAAGCCTTGAGTTTAATCTATAATATCAAGATTAAATGGATTATTTTACATGGAACATTATTCATGAAAGGCTTAATCAAATCACCGATTTATTATTATTACTTGGGTAGCAATGATGTATTACTAGATGCCTCTCATTGTTTACAATTTTAATTAGATATTAAAATTGTTGTCAACGTAATAATAACATACAAGGTCACACACAAAGAAAGCTTGAAGGAGAAATAATTTCAATTAAATAAGTAATTTATTTTATTTATGATATTAATTAAGTATAACATAATTAATTATATAAATAGAATAAATGAATTATTTAAACTAATTCCAAAATTAATAATTAATTAATTAAGTGAGACTTAATCAAATAATTTAAAATTTTGGATTAGTATTAATTATAATTGGATTATAATAAGAAAACTTATTCCTCTCTCTATATAATCTCTTTATGGGCTGATTTAATAAGTGAGACATATTTTTACTAAAACCCTAATCGTTTTGAGAAAAGAGGAAGATAGAGAGAGAGAAGTAGTTTTCGGGTGCTAGTACACATTAATCCTTCATGAAAAGTGTTTGTGTGGATACCGTAGAGCATAGATCGCGAGAGTGAGATACGTGGTGATTAAACAAGTTTTGGACCTCCATTAATCTTTCATTAATGAATTGTTAAATCTTATAAAGGTATTTATTCTTTATCTCCGAATTAAATCTGTTGTTTTCGCATGGATCCTGCGGAGGGTGTCGCTATTTTGATTTATTTTTCGCGCTTATTCCGCTGCGTTTGTGCCTCGAAACCCTTTAATGGCATCAGAGCTACTTGCGAAACGTTTTAATTCAGTTATGTGCTTAATAGTTTTCGATATGTAAGCATGTATGCGATCTATCATGATTTTGTATTGATATAATATGTATATGTTTTTATATATTATGAATATATGATATTCATATGATATATAATCATGTGATGATTGTGTGTATTGATGTATGTATATGATACATGTTTGTTCTTATTATGTGAATCGTATTCGATACAAATTCTGAAACGGCTGCCATAAATTTTCTGAAATTTGTGTCTGTTGTCCGATTTTCACAAACGATATGTGTTTTCTGACTGGAATCGGGTAACTGAGAAATACTGACACTGTCAGCTCTGCCTATGTAAGCCATAAGATGTCGTTAAAGGCCCCAAAACGGTGATTTATTATTTTTTTAAATTATTTGATTTTCTAAAATTTTGAGTATATGTATGTATATATTATGAATATATGATATTCATGTGATGTATAATCATGTGATGATTATATGTATCATTGTGTATGTATATATGATATATTCTTATTCTTATTATGGGGATTGTATATGATACGATTTCCGAAACACCGTCAGATTTGGTAAAATCTGATTTCCGAATCCGATTTTCGCAAACGATATGTGTTTTCTGACTGGAATCGGGCCAATGAAACAGTGATTTTCTGACGGATCTGTAAGGCGTTTGACGTCGTTAAAGGCCTCGAAACAGTGATTTATTGTCTTCAGAAATCTGTTTTTAATTTTCTGAAATTTCAAAATTTGTTATATATGATTGTATGATATATTTATATAATCTGAGATATATTATATGTGTTATGTGATATCATAGTAGATGGTTATGGCCTAAAGACCCATAGTATAGTGGTTTTGATTTATGGTTTTGGTTTCTAAATACGACTTGCATGTCGTTTATTCATTGTAATTTAATTATCTCGAATGTAACTCGAGTTCTTCTTGTAATTTCATTAGAATAGTTTTATTTTTATTATTCAATGTAATTATCAATGAAGATTTGCAAGGAAGGGGGTGATCAAAAAGGGAATGATGGAGCAATGAAGAAAGAAGACATGTAATAGATAGTATTTTTAAAACCACCATAGTCTGACCTTGATATTTCCATTACCTTGGAAATATCACATATGATGGGGCCATAACCAAACACGTTTAATTTATGCACATTACATATATGTATATGATTGCATGTATTGGTATATATGTGTAGATATAATCGAGATGCATGCTTAATATTGATTAATCATGTATGTATTAGATACGACACCCATGCCATGTTTGCTTAAGAAAGATAAAATCTATAACGATTCAAGATTTTAAAATTGAACAAACGATCATGAGATTCTTGTGTTTATTAAACACAGTATTAAATATGAATTTTATTTTTCTGATATGGGGAGATTTTGTCAAAAGCGGATTATTAGTTTAATTCGTAAGGAAGTTGAGTTTTAAGTGAGACCGCTTGTGACTTTTCCGACGACCTGAAAATCAATCCATTGACGAATATTGAAATGAATTATTTGATCAAGGAAAAATTGAGAATCTCTTTATGATGGGATCATGATCGTTCATATAAATAATAAAAATCCCTAAATACATATTAAGTTAATCGGATGCCTTCCAATGTTTAATACTCGGCAAGATCTAGATTGAGAAGGAGTGGGTTTGCCAAAGCAAGGTGCTTTTATCAATCATGGGAAGACGTGATAAGTAAGTGTACTTAGTTTGTTGAAACATTGGGTCTAACTTAACTAAATCATCACAATAGGATTGTGGGTTTAGAGGCATAGAGTTTGGTGAGATTTATTGGATAAATGTATACAAATGGTTGTTCCACCAAACTTTCCAAGAGTTATATTTGATAAAATCGACAAATGTTGTGTACCTAAATAGTCATGTTTTGAGTGTATTAGCCAACGCTATCTTAAAACATGGATGAAATATGGATCTTGGCTCACTAGAAAGATTTAAAGAAATGTTTTACGAATTAATAGTTAGGGCTATTAGTTTGATAAAATAGTGGGAGGTATATGGTGATATACCATAATCACTTAAACATAATTAATATTAAATTTGCAATCTAGTTTATTTTATACACTTTAATATTGTAGATATCAAATGATAAACACAAACAACTTCTCTATGCGATCAGTTTTTGAGAAGGACAAGTTGACGAGAATATATTTCCTTGACTAACATAGGAGCTTGAGGATCGTCCTCGGACACCACGATGTTAGTTAAATCTCTTCCTCTGCTCTTAAAGTTGAGAATGTAACATGTGCAAATCATAGTACTTATTGGAAGCAAATTGATGTTGCGACTGATGTTTCATGTCTCATGCTCGCAAATATATGTGCTGAGCTTAAGAAGCAACACGAGCATATATATGCTTATGAGACGATTGAGCACAAGATATATTTGAAAATAAAAGGGCATTATACACTTACAAGTAGGGAGAGTGAGACCCCGTTACACCACATGTTCTAAAGATTATAGGGTATAATGAGTACCTTTGATATTTTGGGTTTCCAGATTGGTCTGGAGACTTAGTTAGATTTGATCTTACAATCTCTGGACAAATATTATTCTTAGTTTGTTATGAACAATAAAATGAATAAGATTGGTAAAACACCCATTGAGTTGCTAAGCATGTTGAGAATTGTTGAAAGCAATATGATAAATGCATGAACCACTACTATATTGATGGTAAACATAGGGAATGTAAAAGGGAAAGGGAAATGGAAAGGCAAGGAGAAGATTTGATCTAGTTCTGTTGTTAAACCAAAGTCTAATCCCTAAAGTAGACTCTAAAGTCTGAATGAGGTGTTGATAAAGAAGACGATTAGCGCTTCTATGGAAAATTGGGTGACTGAAAATTAAACTGTCATGCTTATTTGGAAGATCTGAAAAAGATGATCAATAAGGGTCAAGCTTTAGGTATCGGGTTGGAATTGGAGTAAAAGTAGTTGCTCTAGTTAGAGGAACTCGTTACTTAACTTTTAGCCTATAAGGAAAATTTAGAACTTGATAATTGTTATAACGTGCTTGCAATTGGCAGAGACATTATTTCAGTTTCTTGTTTGGACAAGAAAGGCTTTTTCATTTTAATTAAATAACAATAGTTGTTTATTCTATTTTGATGATGAGGCTTATAATGTTGCACAACTAATTAACAATTTATATGTTCTAAAGTGACTCAAATCAAATATTACCTTTGGCACTGTTGTTGAGGCCATATTAATGAGAAACGCATTTCCAGAATACATAAGGATGCATTCATGGATAAGTTTGATTTGAATTATACAAAAGGATGCGAATTTTGGTTTATTTGGTAAAATGACTAAAGCTCCTTTTACCGGACATGGTGAAGGGGTCATTGAACGGGTATGACTTATACATAGTGATGTATGTGGTCATATGTGTACGATGACAAAAGGTAGATTTTATTAACTTCATAAAATTTATTAATTATTTTAGTAGACACGGATATATGTATCTTTTGAAGAACTAATCTGAATCATTTGAAAAGTTCAAAGACTATAAAAATGAAGTAGAAAATATCAAAGAAAATTTTTTTTGATAGGAGGGATCACACCTTGTTGGACATGGTGCGATCAATGTTGAGTCAGGAATCTTCCAATTAGTTTCTGGGGTTGCACCCTGGAAATGGCTCCATATACACTTAATTGTGTTCCTACTAAAATGGTTCAAAAGACTTCTTATGAGATATGGACTAAGAAACGTCACAGCATGTCATTTATGAAAATTTAGGGATGTAAAGCGTTTGTGAAACGTCTAATCTCTGACAAGCTAGGACCAAAATCAGATAAATGTAATTTTGTGGGATACCCACCTGAAACAGGGGGTTATTCTTTCTATAATCCTTCCGAGAACAAAGTGTTTGTTGCTTGAACTGCTATGTTCCTTGAGAGAGATGCTCTCTAAGAAAGACAGTGGGATGATAATAGATCTCGATGAAGTTCGAGACCCACATGATAACATTGAACCAATGGAGGAACCTATGCAGTATGTACAAGAAAATAATACTGCTCAAGAAACACAGGTTGTTCGTAGGTCTGGTAGGATTCACCATGAGCCCGAGAGATATTATGTATTTCTCTTGACTCAAGATGGTGATGTGATGCTTGTGGATGAAGATGAGCCTCTCACCTACCAAGACGCTATGAACACTCCAGATTCTAAGAGATGAAACATTTATTTTCATGAAACAGACAAAAAGAGTTTGACTTTATTCAGAATGAAGATGAAACTTGTGTTTACAAGAAGTTTAGTGAGAGCCATGTGGCATTCCTAGTATTATATGTTGATGATATATTACTAATACGGAATGACATTCCTTCTCTATAGACTGTGGAGACGTGGTTGAGAAATAATTTCTCAATGAAAGACTTAGGCGATGCGACCTATATATTAGGGATCGAGATCTATAGAGATAGATCAAGGTGATTGATCGGCCTAAGTCAGAGTACATACATTGATAAAGTTTTACATCGATTTCGAATGCAAAGAGGCTAAAATGAATATGTCCCAATGTCTCATGGGATAATGATCTCAAAATAAAATAAAATTTGTCCTAAATCATTGGATGATAAGGACCGCATGAGTAAAGTTCCATATGCGTCAGCAATTGGTTTTTTAATGTATGCAATGATATGTACTCGTCCTGATGTCTCGTATGCTTTAAGCATGACGATTAGATATCGGTCTAATCAAAGTGAAGGTCACTGGACGGCAGTCAAGAATATTCTTAAGTACTTGAAGAGGACTAAAGATTCATTCTTGTTATATGGAGGACATGTGAAGCTAGTTGTAAGAGGTTTCAGTGATGCTGGTTTCTAGACAGACAACGATGATTTAATGTTTCTATCTGGCTTTGTGTTTTATCTATTTTTATTGAGATGTTGTATGCTGGAATGGTTCACAGCAGAGACAGTTGTTGATTCTACAATAGAGCCTGAGTATATTGATGCTTGCGAAGCAGCCAAGGAGGCTGTTTAGGCATATACTTAGGAGATATCACTTAATTAATGAGATTAATGATCAAGGAGATATACATATATATAAAGTGCATACTAATAATAATATTGCAGACCCACTGACTAAGGCTTTGTCGCAGCAGAAGCACGAAAGTCACACTAGTTCCATGAGTATTGGATACTTGGGTAATTGGCTCTAGTGCAAGTGGGAGATTGTTAGTAATTGTGCTCTAGAGACAATACTTTTTATATTCTAAGGAAAATATTTATTATTAAGAATTATGTTTTATTGATTATTATTTATTTATTTTGTTTTATTTACTGCGTAATAAATTGAAAGCATAATAAATGTCCTTGGAATTTTGATACGTATTATATATCTTTAAGTATGTGACTTAAAAATGAGATTATATGAATAATATCTTATTCCTAAAATTTCCTAGTCGAGTATTATTATTTAAGGACAATAATAATGCACAAAAACTAGTATGTTTCTTGACAGATGACTACATCTCATTGGTCATAGGTATGGTGATACTAAAGTGAAGAACATAAGTGCATGTCTCAATGCATGGCACTGGAATGACCCGCCGTGAGATTCTACATGTTAAATAAGTGTCATAAGTAATTCTCACTGTGATAATGGTGTAATGATCCTTAGACCTGAAATCATTATATTTTTATACGAGAATTAATATACTTTGGTTACATTAAAAGTTACCTTTGACCGGGTGATGATAAAAGTGGACATTGGGTATATTATGAATCGTATGAGAAATATGAATGATCTAGATTGGATTTAATCCTCCTAATTTTAGGAGTGATATTATTGGCCTCTTGTTTTAGTGAGACTATGAAACGCATGGCCGTGCTCAAATGTTGATTTGATTTTAATAGTCTACTCATCGATCAAGAAAATAAAGATTAAATTATGAAGAGGATGACACGAGACATGCCTTGAGTTTAATCTATAATATCAAGATTAAAGGGATTATATTACATGGAACATTATTCACGAAAGGCTTAATCGAATCACTAATTTTTTATTATTACTTGGGTAGCAATGATGTATTACTAGATGCCGCTCATTGTTTACAATTTTAATTAGATATTAAAATTGTTGCCAACGTAATAATAACCTACATGGTCACACACAAAGAACGCTTGAAGGAGAAATAATTTAAATTGTGAATTTAAATTAAATAAGTAATTTATTTTATTTATGATATTAATTAAGTATGACTTAATTAATTATATAAATAGAATAAATGAATTGTTTAAACTAATTCCAAAATTAATAATTAATTAATTAAGTGAGACTTAATTAAATAATTTAGAATTTTGGATTAGTATTATTATAATTGAATTATAATTAGAAAACTTATTCCTCTCTCTATATAATCTCTTTATGGGCTGATTTAATTTTAGAGACATATTTTTACTAAAACCCTAGCCGTTTTGAGAAAAGAGGAAGATAGAGAGAGAGAAACAGTTTTCGGGTGCTAGTACACATCAATCCTTCATGAAAAGTGTTCGTGTGGATATCGTAGAGCGTAGATCGCGAGAGCGGGATACGTGGTGATTAAACAATATTTGGACCTCCATTAATCTTCCATTAATGAACTGTTAAAACTTCTAAAGGTATTTATTCTTTATCTCCGAATTAAATCTCTTATTTTTGCATGGATCCTGCGAAGGGTTTCGCTATTTTGATTTATTTTTCGCGTTTATTCCACTGTGTTTGTGTCTCGAAACCCTTCATTGAGTGTATTAGCCAACGCTATCTGAAAACATGGATGGAATATGGATCTTGGCTCACTAGAAGATTTTAGCTCATAAAAATTATAATACAAATCATGATAGTCCCTACACATAAAAATAGAGTGAAATATGTTACCACAATGATAACAGGGTTTCAATGGAATGTATTGACTAGTAAGAGTCTGAGGGGATTTAGACTCTGATTTCTTCTCAATCTTTGTTTTACAATCTAGAGCAAGATGGTTGTGGTTTCCACATCTATATCATTTCTTCCTAGAAGCATTAGGATCTTTTTTATAGTTGTTGGCTTTGTTAATGCCTTCCTTGTCATTCCTAATCCTCCTAGCTTTGCCAGACTCTGGTAAGTTATCTAGCCTTTCCTTTAACTTGGACTTGGATAAGAAACCTATATTTATGTTTTTTCTTAGATTTCTTTTCTCTTGATTCATCTACCTTTTTGTCAACAGCAGGGGGATTATTGACAGATGAGTTTATGGTTTCTTTAGGTAACTCAGTCTTAACTTCAGAAGTCACAAACTTAATAGGAGTGAAGGTGCTCTTGTCCTTAGTCTTATTGACTTGGCTAGCTTCTACATTATTATCATTCTCAACAATAGGTCTTATGCCTTGACTCTTGTCATAACTTAGACCAGCAGTTTGACACATATTTTAATTGTTGAGAATTTCCTGAACTTTTCTTCCAGTGTCTGTCCATACTTTAAACTTATGCCTTTCTTCTTCTAGTTCTTTTCTAACATAATCATAGGCCTTTAAGATTTCAGTATGGTTGTGTTATACTTCTTAGAATCCTTTTTATATTCTTCCATAAGAACTAATTCAAACTCTAGGTGATTATCCCTATTTGTTAAGATTAGGTGTTCTTCTATTAACCTATCATTGTCATTTGTGAGTGATCTAAAATTAGTCATTAACTTTTAACATCTTTTTAAACAATCTTTATACCATTAGAGACTAAATTAAGTAAAGATTCAGCAAAAAAGATTGATACCTAAGATTTAGGAGATGAGGGTTCTTTGGAAGATTCTGATTTTTCTGAGGAGACAACCATCAATGCTAGATTTTCATAATCTATTTCATCATCTGAGCTTGAATCTGCTCAATCCTTTCCTATTGAGATGAGTGTCTTTCCTTTGCCTTGATTTTTAGCTTTTCTACACTCACTAGCAAAATGCCCCAATAGTCCACAGTTGAAGCACTTGACTTTTGCCTTTTCAAGCTTGATTATGGTGCTCTTGCTTTTCTCAACTTTTTCATCCTCATTTCTAAATGTTGGCATTTTGCTAAATTTTCCAGTTCTTTTGTTGAATTTCACCCTTTTAAAATTCTTAGCAAACATAGCCATCATTTGACTCAAATCAATCTCATCATCTGAATCAGAGTCTGTGCCAGTAGACTCTGACTCAACAACAGTTTTGCCATTTTTCTTTGATTATTTGATTCTAGTTTCTGAGGGTTCTTCATGTTATTCTTTCTAAGAGTGCCACAGATTTTGCTTTTCCAGATTTCTTGTTCTTTCTCTATTACATCATTAAATCTTATGTTTTGAGTTTGCCATACAATTCTTCTATAGTTATTTCATTCAAATCTCTAGCTTCCCTTATAGCAGTTATTTTGTTGTCCCACTCTTCAGGAAGGTCTCTCAGAAACTTGGTGTTTATGTCTTCAGAATCATACAATTTACCAAGAATAACCATCTCATTCAAGAGTTTAGTAAACCTATCATACATCTCAATGACGGTCTCTCCAATTTTTGCTTCAAAATACTCATACTCCTGAATTAGCAGAGACGTTGCATTCTTCTTGACATCTTTGGTTCCTTCATAATGCACTTTAAGTTTTGTTCACATCTCTTTAGAAGTTTTGCATGATATAACACGATTTGTGAGAATAAAGTCCAAGCTATTAAAGAGGATGTTCTTGACTTTTGCCTCCTTAAGGACATTCTCATAATCCTCCTTTGACCACTCAGCCTTTGGTTGTCAACAAAGTGCTCTCCAATGATTTTTCATTCGATAGTGGTTTGAGGAATAAGCCTTGAGAGCACGTAAGGTCCATCATGAATTCTGTCAAGATAGTTTGGGTCTGTAGCCTCTAGATGGTGTAGCATCTTAACCTTCCAGTGGGTGTACTCATTCCTTTTTAGCAGAGAAATCTTAGAATTGTCATCTTTGTTTCCAGACATCTTTGATCAATTTTAAACTTTAGGCTCAGATACCAATTGTTTTCTAAGTCACACAAGTAAAAGGGGGGTTGAATATTTATATTCTCTTTTTGCCTGATTAAAATCAACTCAATGTAAATTAAAGTTTTGAATTAAGAACAAAGAACAAACACAAAGATATGAATGAATACTGTTTGTATTATTGATGTATGAATAAAACTCTCCTAGGGTGTACACAAACCCTAGCCGCTACTCTGTGTTTCTCACAACAACTCTCTATATCTCTATACTCTCTTAAAAAGCTCGCCTTATAAATTAGGTTATATAGAGTGTTTATATAGAGAGCTTCCTATCAACTAATAATAGAAAATCAAATTACAATAAGAATAGAATTCTTAATTATTAGCTAACAGTTTCCTTCTGTAATTCTCCTTCCTTCCCATAGCATATGTGCAATATATTTGTCTTTATATTTGAAGACTTTCCATTCCTGTGATCATCTTCCAAATTCAGCTTCAGCTTTATAGACTCTAAAAATCTTCAGACTCTGATGATCTTCAGTTTCTGACAAACTATAGACTCTGATAGTCTATAGACTCTGATCAACTCACAGACTCTAATTGGCATCCAGACTTCGGTTTTATTTGTTTTAAAAATCTTTTAAGTACAAATACTCTTGATACCTCTACAGGGACTAACTAAACTCTGATTTACATTTACTTTGATTAGAGACTTATTCTATTACAAATATATTTATGCTAAACTTTGTTCTAGTATTTTGTACATTATCAAATGAATATATTCCTAACAGATTGCTTAACATACTGAATACAAATATTCTTGAAATTAAAAATGAAATTGATGGCTCCTGAGCAATTCACCCTACACCATCCATGAAAATAGTTGCATCACAATTGACATTTATACAATTAAAGTCATAGGTAGTCCAACGTTCTGAGATTGGAGGCACATATGCTCCCATGATATAAACAATATTCTATTGTAAAAGGTGGGTTTTTGTGATTTCCACCACCATCTCAGCCTCGATGCGAACTTTCCAGATCCCAATACATTATACGAATCATTCTCAATGAACCAAACAATAGCAAACACCGTAGAAGACGGTCTTTTAAAATCGAAAATTTTCATATGCATAAATAATATGTATTTAAATATGCAATTTTTAAAAATATCTTAATAAATATATAAAACAATTATCTTAAATATAATTGATTAACCACATTTCAGTTAAGAAAATATAAAATAGATAAAAGAATGATTAAAATTTTCACTCTTATTGATTATAAAATAAATAAATTTTTTTGATTATTTAACTAGATTGGATTGTAAACTCGATATATCCTATTAAAAAATATTGAATCAAATTAAAAAAATTTATAAATTAATAATTTTATCAAAGTAGATTAAAATTCTACAATTTAGAAATATTAATATCCAATCAAAACCCTATTGAACTTATAAATTATTAAATATTATGAAATCTTATTATTATATAATTAATATTATTATATCAAAAAAATATAATTATAAACCATATAAAATTTTGACATTACACCGAAAAAACGCGCTCATTTTGACTTTATACTTTACACAATCAATAATTGCAGCATCTTTCGATCCCCTTGTTTATCACTTTCTCCATATATACATACATACACACACTGCCTATACATATAATCACTCATTCTGTAGCTATGTCAAGTTTGAATCGTCAATTGCGATTATCATCATACTTAATCAAGCGTTTTCAGCAGCACAATAGCATCACTGCTAATGAAATCGCGGCCAGATCTTTCACTACCAGCGAGTGTCATCGCCCTACTATTGTTCAGAAGCGTAGTATTGATATTCTTCACGATCCTTGGTTCAATAAGGTAGTCATTTGGTTTCTACATTTCGATTTATCGTGTTTTCGATACTTAATTTAGTGGTTAATTGTTGTTGTATTTATTGTTACTGTGAATCCTGCTAGTTTTCGTGTGTGAAAATTGAGTTGTACTGTCGGGTGTTTAGTTCGAAAATGACTAGTTTTCGATATTAGTTTGTGAAAGGAATTACTAGGAATTACATAAACATATTGTCATTATCTCTCTGCTTTATCTTCAATTCTTTATATCCCCTGATACCTAGAACTGGAATTATGTATTATATATATAATTTATTCTTCTCAACTTGTTGACTAGTTGGCTGACTGGGTGGGCGTACCATGGTCAACTTGACTTGCAGTCGTAACAACCATTGAATCTAGTAATTACGTTTTCAAATATGATTATTAAGTGGGAGTTTAAATTGTTTTAACCGCTTTTAAAAATCGAGTTGGTGGATCACCTTATAAAGATCGTGTGGAGGGTTGATTGATCTAGCAAGTATTTTGGGAGTGGTGTTTGTAGTGCTCTATTAAATACATGGAGGTTTTACAGTGGGATTTAGAAAAAGAGAAATACAATATTAAATAGCAATTCCCCTTGAACTATGATTTTTACTTTATTATGTTAACGTCACCATTCTTAGCCTAGAAACCAGGTTTGAACTAGAAATTGTCCTTGCAACAGAAAGGTTTAAACCAGGGATCTAAGAACACCATTCTTTAATTTTGTTTTCTGTTACTATGACTGTGTTGCTTGCATCCGGAACATATAAATATTACTAGCATAGGTGCCTACATGTTCTAGATGAGGCAGTATGAGCACTATATCAGTAATGAATATATCTATGTGAGATGCCATTCAGGGAAGTACATATATTTTTCCAAAATTGTTTATTAGTAAAAACTAAATACTATGAGTTTAGATTAATTCAATTCAACCAATCATAATATATTATTAAGGGTAAAGTGAATATTTTTAATCAAGCCTCCCTTGTAATCATTCTGTTTGTCATGGATACAATTGTAAAATACATTTCTCTCTCCCTTTATTTCCTCAAATTGAGCCCTTGATCCATTGAAAGTGAGAATATACATGTTTAAACTCAATTTCTTTTGCATAAATGTTACTTTGAGGGTGATGTTGGGAAATTTTGGTAAAGAGTATTACAAATTATAAAATGGGGCATATATTAAGAAACACTTAATAAAGAAATCAGGTCATCTAATATGGAATGGAAGAGTGCATGTCTTCTTTAAAATTAATATGTTTCTAGGCATTATATGCTTTAATTAATTATAAAGTCAATATAAATAATTATCAAATTGAAAAGTTAATATTTTTAATTTGAAGTTTTTGGAAACATATATTATCATTTATTGTGACAGTATCTGCATTGTGGTGGAAGAGGGGATAAAGAGGATCAATATCTAATTATTCCATAGTAGGAGTCATCCCCGAGTCCCACCCCGCATAGGTTTTTCTATTTTTGAATTTAATTTATATTAATAAATTGGTTTGAAAAATTAAATTTAATTAAGTGCTTTTGGTTGTAGAAGGTGATGATACCATGAGAGTGCCTTTTATGCTTATGATGTGCTATATAGCAAAACTAACTCTCATGGTTAGTTATTTCAACTGTTTCTTGCTGTACTTAAAATTAAGATTTGATATTTGATTGTTAAGATTGCTCACCAGTTCAAATTCTGAACTTTGCTTTCTATATTTTTATATAACAGGGAACAGCATTCTCCATGACCGAGAGAGATCGACTTGATCTTCGTGGTCTTCTGCCTCCAAATGTTATGTCAAATGAACAGCAAATTGAACGTTTTAGTAAATATCTGTACTCCTTTCATTCTTTTATATATTTTTTCTCAAAACAATGCCATAACTTCCATGTCACAAATTTGATGATGCCTTGAGTAATCCAAATTTGATATTGGACATTTTGTTAACACATAACAGATGAAATATGTTGGAAGTTGCAAATACACATATACCTAGTTGGAGACTCACCTGGTTTTATGTTTTAGTCAAACATTGTGTGTATTGGATACATGCCAATAAATGAATTATATATACTTTGAGATGCGCATTTGTACTCCTTTGCTCTGGTGTAACTGAAATTTGAATAGCTTAAGCTGTATTATATCTTTTTTTAGAAGTTTAATTAATAATATTTCATCTTGTGCTTCCACAAGTTTCAAAGAAAAACTGAAATAAACATGTAGATTCATACAAAAGAAAACAATGTTGAGAATCTCTTGCAAGTGGCAACTAATATTAGAAATTAAGAAAAATCAATCCAGAAATTTGCAAGACAGATACTGTAATTGGAATTAAAGCTTTAGGAGTAAACATATGTTGATTTGATTTTAATTTTGATTTTTGTGAGTTTTGGTGAACATAAATATGAATGTATCCATTGCGGAAAAACTTTTGCTTCGATTAGGGATTGTTATAATTTTCGCAACCTTGACTAGGTTTTTTGGTTCACTTACTGTTGCTTCGTCAAAGGTCTAGTTAAGTATATTGTTTCGATATGCTATTGTAAGTTTTTTTTGCATAACTTGTATATATCGTTCTAGGTGATAGTAAGAATCATAATACAAGTTGGTACAAGGCACTGTTTAATTTGCATGTAGATGACTAGAGTCATTACTTTATTAAATTATAATGTGCTGTATACACATTTTAAACTAGTAAATATTTATATGATAATAAAATTTTATAAATCCATGCCAAAGTCAATATTTAGAGAGGGGTAGTATTGGCTAGAACATTGACTGATGTTTTAAACCCTTAAGTGTTAGTTGAAATGCACCTTTGAACCTTCCAAGTGTTTGATGACATACACATTGAAGCTTCTGAAGGAAATTTCCGTACACATTAAAACTTTTAGTGGTCACAAATTCAAAATGTTTAAATAAATCTTGCTAAATCACTAGATTGTATTTAATTGAAATTTTCAAGAGTTAATCACATAAAAAACTAATCAATTTTCATATTGTTAGCAAAAAAAACAAGACTATTTTTGGAACAAACAACTTGCATAACTTAATCATGATTAAATTCTTTTCTTTTTTCACAATTTATGCAAGTTGGTTGTGTTAATCCCCAAAAATAATCTTATGGTTTTTTGGGTACTTGGATTTCATTTGAAATTCTGGATTTGATCAATTGACATGTTTGGACAACCAAAAGAATTTGGATTTGGATTTCACTTGAAATCCAAGACATTCAAATACTATTATAAATTTGAGAATATGAAATGACAACCCAATTCATATCATTTGAAATTCATCATTTAAAATGAAATACATGTTCCCAAACACAAACTTAGATGGTTTTTTTGCTAACAATGTTAAAGTTAGTTGATTTTTTGTGCAATTAACTCAAAGTTTTAATTAATAATGAAATAGTTCCGTTGAGTTCAATGCAGATGATTGAATGCAAAGCCTAGGCTGTGAATTGCTCTCTATTGATCCTTGATACTCGAAAATTACCTGACAGTTAGCAATAAAATTACTATATATGAAGAGGAAAAAATTTAAACAAAGTATATTTATGCATATATAGACATATATACAGAGGAGGATATTCAGATGTTTTGATAGCAAACCACCTCAAAAGAAAAGGGAAAGGGATAATTAAGCATTCATGGCTATAAAGAAAATATTCAAATTGAGGAATTTAAGACGCGCCTCTAGGAGAACAAAAGTTCAACAATTTTTAGAGGTCTGTTTAAACGATACACCTCCACAAAGTCGAACAATGGCTTTCTGTGACCGCCGATGATGAATTGTTTTGTTGTCAATAGAGAATCGATATGTGGAACTAAAATTTCATGATTTAAGGAAATAAGGAAATGCATATGATATAGGACATATGGTACACATAATGCAACACATACAGCTCTGGCAATCTCAAGGACTTTGAGCCAAAAAAATAAAATTAACACAAGCATAAAGTACCGAATGGTTATGTTAAACACTTATTAACCTTTCTTTTAAAAAACAGTGGCAGATCTAAAGAGGCTTGAAGTGAATGCGAGGGATGGACCATCAGATCCATATGCTTTGGCCAAGTGGCGAATACTAAACCGCCTGCATGACAGAAACGAGACGATGTACTACAAGGTGAGTAGAAACTTTAATCATTTTGTTATGTTTGCGTACTTCCTATTTGATTTCTTATTATATGATCTCCCTAAAAAACTGATATACATGAGCATTATCAATTTCATATTCACATGATTATAAACTGACTTTTTTTAATGTTTTATTAGTTTTAGCTGATTTCCCAATTAATTCTGCAGCAAGTATTTAGAAAGACTGTCATTATGTCTGCCTTTTGCCAAATTGGCCACATTTGACATTTTACTGCTGTACTCCATAGGAAAACACTTTCTTGTACCAGTATATCTCTAAGCTTTATATTTACTCATATTATTAGTAAACTGAAGACTATTACTCAAAAAGACGCCCTTAGTTAATCTAAAGAGATAATATAGATGCTAAAACATAAACACACACACACACACGCATATATATATATATATATATATATATATATATATATATATATATATATATATATATATATATTAGGCTCAGCGAGGAACTCCTTATTTGAGGAACCAATTCTTATTTTACAAGAATTTGATTAACAAATAACTATATAAGACTATAGAACATACAAAAAATAATTGCAAAACAACTAAAAAAATTACATAATATAAAAAAAAACATAGAACACTAATGCTGAATATTGTTCTGTAATTTTGTGTTCTATATATTTTTTGTTTGTATGTTATGTAATTTTTTTTGTTTGTTTTGTGATTGTGTTTTGTATTTTATTCTATGTTGAGCAATTTTTTCATGTGTTTTGTAATTATATTTGTTGTTGATTCCTCAGTTACTTAAATAAGGGAGTTCTTCATTGAACCTAAGCCTATATATATATAGGAATTCGGTCACCAACCACGGTTGGATAATTTTTAATATTTAGCCAGCTCATCTTTTACCGTTCATTTCAATGGTACTAGATGGGTTGGTGTTTTAAGACATTATATCCAACTGTGGCTGTAGAACCGGCCCCATATATATATATATAAGAAGTAATTATTTTTAAAATGTATCATAAAAGTTTTGATACAAGGCTACCTCTCGGCCTGATCTTAGGCCCTGACTCACCCTCGGTGGATTAACCTTGCAGAGAAAGCCTTAGTTTAAAGAATTAACACTAGGATCACCCGAAAACCATTATTTCTTAGATTCCCTTAAATGTTTACAAGTGGTTGAAGGGTTCCATATATACAAGCCTTAACCTCGACACCTCTTAGGAGATTTCTAGATCCTATTCCATCTCCACTTGTGGAGATTTTCAGTACAAGGATATTTTGTACCATTCGAGTACATTCCCACATGTGTATATACATTGATTATCGGAGACCCAACTGATCTAGAATTTCCTAGAAAACTCCCTTGTCATCAGATCTAGAAGACCTCAAAATCTTACACCATGTATCATCAATATCTAACATCTCCAATATTATTGTGTGTTCCAAAGTTACTCGTGTTGTTCAAGCATATTACACGCCATTCTAGAATCTGGATAACAGAATGTTCTCTACCTTTCTGAACCGGTATAAAATGTTAGGCTGTTTAGCAACAAAAGCGACTTCACCAAAAGGGATGAATTACCATCCATTGTTGCTGCACTACAAGCTATCTAATCTTGTGTAAGATGCAAATTAGTGCCTTTACTTCTACCCTACCTTTCGGGCCTTAAAGCTTTCGAATGGTTTGGAGAAAGTGCATATAGTTGTTTTTGCTATCATCTTCATTGCTATTATTAGCTGCATTTAGTTATAGTTTGTAGCATTGAGCTCAGATCCACATATGTCTATATGCAACTTTAAACATGTCAAGTGGGAAGGTGGAATTTTGGGGAAGAACAAGTTTCGTCATTGCTTTTACCTTGTAATATCTTTCACTTCACCTGAATTAAGTATCGGCTCTTGAGGCATGTTATGATTACTCATAGCGTACATGTTATGTTTGTTTTCTTATTGCTTATATTAATATAGTTTATTTGATAAATTGAGTCTGTCAAAGGAACTCTTCATTATCAGAGGTTGTTCAGCTTTTTCGTGTTCTATAGGGCCGTGGTAATGCCCTGTTATTTTTCGCAGGTGCTGATAGCCAATATTGAAGAATATGCACCAATAGTTTACACTCCAACAGTCGGTCTTGTTTGCCAGAACTATAGTGGTTTATTTAGAAGGCCTAGGGGGATGTACTTTAGCGCTGCAGATCGTGGAGAAATGATGTCAATGGTTTACAATTGGCCTGCTGATCAGGTTTTTCTGTGCATATACTTCTGCAATCACAGTCATAGTTGTGTTATTAAGAAAAATATTCTACATATAGATTTTAGTTAAAACTGTGATTTCTCTGCGTTGATTGAACTGATAGTATATACTATTTCTCTGTGTTGATTGAACTGTTAGTATATCCTATGTGTGTGTGTGTATATATATATATCACATCTTCATATCTGTTGTGTGTATGTAATATTATTTTGTAACTTCTTCTCTCTTTCCGCCTTTGTTTTCTTTTGAGAAATTCAACAAATATACATGTGCCTCTCCTTAATTAATCAATACTATTTATAACTATTGATTTGTCTGATTGTTTCATTTTTCATTAGTTACAGTTAATTTGTCAATCTAACTAACAAGTTTTTTTTTAAATATGTATGTTATTATAGGTTGATATGATCGTGGTAACAGATGGAAGCAGAATATTGGGTCTTGGTGATCTTGGAGTTCAGGGAATTGGTATATCAATAGGCAAGCTAGATTTGTATGTTGCTGCTGCTGGGATAAATCCTCAAAGAGTATGTTCAGGTTTATTGGTTGTAATACTTCATTTTTCTAAGTACATATCTAAAATGCATACTTGTGTTCTTCATACCTTCATGTTCGCATCATGAGCACTCATGGATGCTTCTAAGAGATCATTCTCTATACATATATTTGTATAACTAGTTAATGTTTTCATTTATAAAGTAATAAGTTCAAACTTTGATATAAAACTAAAAATGCAAAAGAAATTATTTATATACTAGTATGTTTCATATGCACCTTCAGTTGTGTAAAAAAACTAATAAAAAAATTGAGCATTTTTTGTGGGACGAAGGGTTTATTATGTAATTTATCTTTTCATAATAGTATATTATATAGATGTTCATTGTGCCTTCTTTGACAAATTTGTTACTTTATGGTTGCATCATATATAATCGTCAAATTTATAATAATTGTAATTTCTCGTTGAGATTCTTTGAGGTCGCATCAAAATATTTAGGTCAATGTGTTTACACTTTACACTATATTTAAAAAAAAATAGTGTGAAAATTATTTTTACTATGATCTTAAAGCAATTTCCTTAAATAATTAGCGAGTTAACATCAAATAAATTAGCCATGATGTTTCATTAGTTTCTTCCGTTATAATCTCCATTAATCTTGGTCTTTTTCATTGGAAAAAATTGTTAGAGATCTCAATGAGGCGGAAATCTTAATATTTAAGCCTTAATATTTAAACCTGCTTCACAAAAGTCATTAATCCCTCGTTCCCTCCCCGCATACCCATGATGGGTACGAAGACTTTTTCTTGGTCCCCATATTCCCCCCATGTGGATTTTTCTGACTCCTTTCCCCATTTTCCAACATTTATACTCATTATTTTTAAAACTCGTTTTTACACAATTTATGATTGATTATATGTAGTCTCGATCATTATCTAGGGGTTGTGTATATTGTTAACGGGAATATGATTGGGGAATGACAATCAGTGGCGAAAAGAGTGTGCTTTGGCCCATATTGAACTTGAACAGAAGCAAGGGAATAACATTCCAATTTCCATCAATATCGACCCCTTTTTGTAGTTATAAATTTATTAATATATTAAATAAAAAGCTCCTTGCATTTAAGTTTCAATGTATTATGTAAATATGTAGGTTGAGGTATAATTATCACATATTACAAATTATTTTGCAAAGGAGGGTTGTCACTGGCTCCGGATTATCTAAATCTCTTACTCAACCATAACGTGCAAGAGAAATTTATTAGTCCTCATGGAAGAGTCTAAAATTGTAGTGGCTACTTAGAAAACTTCACTTTTTTTTACTTTTTTTTTGGGTTTAATTTCAATCGCAAGAACATTAAATACTAACAAACACATTTGCCTCCACGAGACTTGAACATTTGACCTTTGGTAACTATAGACGGGTGATATCCTCCAGGCCAAATTTTTTAGCTAATAACTAATTTCTTTTATCTTTGTTGCTTTTGTTAAGGTATGAACTTTGAACCTCAAGCTCAGCTTAATGTCGAACTATTATCTTATGTGTTTATTATTGTGTTTGTCTATCAATTTCGTTTTAGGTAATCTTTTTGTTTTGAAAATACCAACTTTGGTTATAGCCTCTCAAAATGCTTAATTAATCTGTTCCATATTTTAATAGTGTAAACCTAGCTTTATACATCTGTTTTTTGTATAAGCCAGTAACAATATTACACATTTTATGAAAAATATGATCTTGAGAATTATATAGGAAAGACCTAGTTCATAATCGAAATATATTAGGTCCGTTTTATTGTTAGAAAATATTTTATTCATGGTAACTAAAATGGATGGCTAAAGAGAGGCCATTCTTGGGAGGGGTATCTGGTTTACTATTTTTGAGGATCATGTAATTTCAACTGTATTTGACCAGTATCTCAGTTTACTTAAGTTTAGTCGGGGAGGGATATCAAATTGGTTCCTAGTAGACACTTGAATTAGTGATACTCTTTCGAATATCCGGTTTCCAAATTTTTCCTTGGTGGATATGACTGAATTGTTAGGCGGGTAAGATGGCTATTTAATGTGAAAATGAGTATAGTGGAGGAATATTTTAAGATTCAATGTTGGAGGAATTTATTTTTGATGGAGATGCGCAATCTAGTTTAGCTGTTGCAATTATTAGGAAATGTTTCTCTACCATTAATTTTGGAATTGTTATAACTGGTGCTATGTATTCCTGCAAGTCATTTTTTAAAAGGCCAAGTTTTCATTTTAAGGGGAGAAAGGGCCTCGGATATGTGGGAGAATTTAACTCCTAAACTTAAGGTCTTTAATTAATTGTTGTTCACCAATGAATTTAGTTTTCAAGAAATATTGCAACGGTGAATGCCATTATAATGCCCATCTTCTATGTATTTGTTTATTTGCTTTAAGGAGGCGGAAAGTCAATTACATAATTCTGGAGTGTTAGTTTGCAAGGGATTTGCGATACATAGTGTTCGAAGAATCTTGTGTTTTGTCGTGCGTGGATTGCCAATGTTCTGTTTTGTCTCTTTGTTGCTTAGAGGGAGGGTTATACGTGTCTCGTTTGTGGAAGAAGAATGTTAGTAATTTTGTGGGCTACATACATCCAGAGGAGTAAAATGTTTTTTGAAGGCTCTTATAGTTCTTCCAGTGAACTGTGAGAAAGGATTAAGAATTGAGTTGCTGCCTTGTTATACAGATTTAAGTTGGGTTTACAGATCTGAAGGCACGAGTGGTAATCTCTTTTAGATCTTAGCCGGGAATGGGACAGGTTCCTTTTCTTTTAGTTCTTTGTTGGGGGTTGTGTTTTACTTTTGGGCTGTTCGTTAGTTTCCCTAGTTTTCCTGCTGCCCTAAGTGAGGTTCTGAATATATTTGAGATGAGGTCAGCGAGGACCTCAGTCTCAGTCTATTTTTCTTCCCTTAAATCTCAGTAGCGATTCTCAAATGTTTTATTACATTGTCTTCGTATGTTTTTGTATTGCCACATTTACAAGTTATTTGCCACATATAAATGATTCTTTAGCTTTATATCCCTTTTTACCCTTGTAAATTGAGTTATTCTTATAGATAACTTTCTCTTAATATTTTCATGACAGGTACTTCCTGTAATGATTGACGTGGGTACTAACAATGAGAAGCTTCTTAAAGATCCTTTATGTAAGGAATGATGTTTCATTACAATGTATAATGTCTGTAAACATCATGATTTTGTTTTCTCCTTTGTCATTAGTATCATATACAACAAAGTTGACTGACTTTTTACGATATGTGCACGAGAGTGTTAAATTTGGAGAGAATGAAAGGTCCAAAGGCTATTGAGTCAAATTTGAGAATGAAGGTATATTTGTAGTTGGAAATAGCTTCTGCTCCTCATAGGTGAGATTGTGATAATTGGGATGAGAAATTAGGCGATAGGTACTCTGTAATAAGTTTAGCAGAAGTAATTAATTTGTCATGGAATTATTATATCTTAGCTTAAACTGTCACTTGGTTAGTCTTGTTACCAGTACAACATTTTAATAGGAATTTGAACACTTGTACCACATATCTTGTCAGGGGATAGAATATTCTTCCGGTTCCATAGTCCTTTCTTTATCCTTGTTTTTGTAGAAGTTAATTGGAGATTAATGGTGCTGTTTAGATAAAATCATTAGCAAGCGGGATCAGACTATATTTGGTATTTGGTTCAATGGTTGCTACATCTGAGGTGCAATACTTTAAGAATATTGATGCTGATTAAAGAGATAATTCACTATGGAATGCCGATCTAAGCAATAGTATATATTAAGAGAAATTCTAGAGTTCCCAAATTGTGTACAAAATATTTAGTTGGCAGAGCTTAATTAGTTGTATAAACCAAGAATCAAAAATCGACACGTGGGATTTGGGACTATTTTTCGGATCCTTAGCATTGCTCATATATTAATATATGAAAGACCACAAATCTATTAATAAACCTAAAGTTCTAGGTCTAAAAGCCTGCTTGTATCCTCATTTCTGAAATTGGTATATACTGTAGTTTGTGGTTTCAGTTGAAATACACACACACGTGCCAGCGCCATCATGCACGTACACTTCATGCCTAAAGACATATAAAAATTTAAATTGTGGTCTTTGCATATATTCCATGGTTTCTCTCGTATGTGTACATAAGTCTACTGTTTGTAGTTCAGATTTTGACCTGTGCCTGTTTTAAAGGTAATTGTTCTGGTCATCATTTTTCTGTTTAGATTTGGGACTGCAAGAACACCGCCTTGATGGTGATGAGTATATTGAAGTTGTTGATGAATTCATGGAGGCTGTATTCACTCGCTGGCCTCATGTGATTGTGCAGGTGGATATTTGATATTTAAACTGTTTTTCCTACGTCATTAGATGGTGCTATATAATGAATTAAGAAAAAAATATGTATTTTTCATTTATTCTTTATTTTATTTGAAGTTAGTGGGTTTATATAAAATGAGATATTTTTACTGATTGATCAAGGAGTAGCGTTAGTGGTGACTCCGAATTATCAAAAGGGCTGAGCTAAAACATTCTGTAACAGAACTAGATCCTCACCCTACCATGGCAGTCAGTTACTCTGTCAACCTGAGTTTTTAAGGTAGACAAAAGGAAAAGAATAGAACGATATGGAAGATTCATTCATCCAAACTTTTGTAACGTAGGCAATCAACATAATTTATCTTTGGGCAACAAAAATTTACACGTTTTTATTTTATAAATTTCTATAATGACTTTATATCATGCAGTTCGAAGATTTTCAGAGCAAATGGGCCTTCAAATTATTGCAGCGTTACAGAGACACCTATAGAATGTTTAATGATGATGTCCAGGTAAACCACAAGTATTATCTGTACTTGTATGTTACTATGGTCCAACCTTTATGTATGTTCTGTAGCTTAAGGGTCATTGATTTATTCTCATTATTTTTTTGGCGAGGCCACTTATACAGGTGCCTCAGATTTAGGTAACAGTCAGTTCTCTTCTTTCTTAATCTTAGTAAACCTAATTTCTATTTGCAATATAGGGAACAGCTGGAGTTGCAATTGCTGGTCTTTTAGGAGCTGTAAGAGCACAAGGGAAGGCAATGGTTGACTTTCCAAAGCAAAAAATTGTTGTTGCTGGTGCTGGAAGGTCAGTACTTGTCTTTCGTATAAATCTTACTTTGCACTGGTTTTGCTATCGCTGATATGAGATCTATCTTTATAGTCATCATTTCATTTATACAGAAAAAACCATTACAAGCATTAATGATTATTTAATTAGTTGATTAGTCTCAACTCTTGGAAGAGAGCTAGGTTGAATTTTTTCCATGAAGGACCATCATAGTTTGAGTTTATCAACTGCTGGATGTGTTAGTGCAGATTGTAGAAGGGAATAAGAAGTTAGGTCGTTGTAAAGAGTTGTTAATAAACCAAACATACTAGTATGTCCCATTCAGAAGTAGAGTATGGGTAATGGGGGTGATGTATGCATACCGTACCCTACCCTAGTAGTAGAGAGGTTGTTTCAACAACGACCCCAACTTTTGAGGACTTTTTCGAAAAGGTTTAGATGTTGAAACTTATGCAAATACTTGGATATTTTTCAGCAAATGCAAAAAGGAATTAGAAGGTGAATAGACATTGTAAATAGAAGGCTTTAAACTACTCAGGTTAAGTCGTACCTTGTAGAGAATTTATAGAGATCTAAATGGCCCTGAGGTTAAGACGTACCTTGTTTGCCGGGTATTCAATTAAGATCCTGCAATTTTACAGAAAAATCTGTTTATGCTTGAGAAAGTTGTTTGTGGATAATTTTCATGTAGAAATGAGGTAATTACAAGAATTATATGCTGTCATATACAAACCTAGAAATAAGATAAAAGAACTAAAGACCTTTGGAAAGGCTTTGCCATTGGGATATGTCTACTGCAATCAATAATCAGGCCGAGTGTATACATGAATTTTTTCTTGTCCAGCATAATCAATATATATTTATACAAATGAATCATGTTCCTGAGGCTGACGTCAGAAAAGATGCCTGAGGTTAAGAGATTTTAAAGACAAATGGAGGGATATATTTGTGAATCCATACATATTTTCTGTATTTGCAATTTACAAATATACCTCTGCATATTTGTTTAAATATAAAAAAGTCATCCTCAGGTAAAAACAATTACGTTGATATCCTGCATTTCAAAATAATCTTTCCTTACTGAGTAATAATTTGTGACTTTCATTACCAATGCTTAAGTGAAAGTTACGTGCATCGTGAATGTGTTAGAATCTGTCCAGTTTCCGTGACATTATTGTACTATCTAGTAGGCATAACATGTTGGATGTGTGATTGCTACAGTGCAGGCATTGGTGTTCTCAATGCTGCTAGGAAGACAATGGCAAGGATGTCAGGGAATAATGAGCTTGCTTACGAGGGTGCCCGCAGCCAATTCTGGGTAGTTGATGCCAAGGTGAGTGATATCATGATGCTCAGAGAACTAACCATCTCAAAATCCGGTGGCCTGATCTCATTCACATATAGTCCCCTTCCTGGCCTCCAGTGAAAAGCCATAGTGTGTCTAATTGTCTCAAAGTCCGGTGTCCTGTTTGTTAACACCCTTCTTACTAAACACCAGAGAACATCAGTTTCAGCAAACTCATTTATCTCTTTACTGTATGTCGCTCCTCCAATCCCCTCTTCCTCCAGTGAGAGTGTCGCTCATTTTTCTTCAACTTCATTCAGGATCCGACTACTTGTTGCCATCCTTACATGAAACAATCAGCATTTTTATTAAGGACATGAAAATAGAAAACCCTTACTAATTGGGAGATTCATCAAAACATACCCTACTACTGGGGAGACTTATTTTGTCACTTTCTATCTATGTTTGTACCTTACAACGTGGATGGTAATTTTATGTTTTTGTATAGAGAAATGAAATTTGAATGTGTGTTTTTTGAACTAAGGTCCCTCTTTCTCTTTGACATGCACAGTCAAAGCTAAACTGTGATTTATGATTTCAGGGTTTAATCACAGAGGAGCGAGAAGATATTGATCCTGATGCGCAGCCGTTTGCAAGGAAGACGAAAGAAATTGGCCGCCAAGGATTGAGGGAAGGAGCCAGTCTTACAGAAGTGGTGGGTATATTATCTTAATGATTCTGGTAGTTAATGAAACTGTTATATCATCCTGTATAAAGTGCCACTTGTTTAATTTGTTATATTTATACAATTGAAGTAGTGTATGCCTAATTGAGGTGACACGTTGTTTGTATCTGCTTGTTATTTTAATATTAAATTGTTTCTACATTAGTAAACCAATTGAGTGTTCAGCTAACCAGCTATGGCTTTGGTAAGGAAATTTAGTGTGGCCAGTAGAAACTTGGTTTAAGCAGTTATGGGTCCACAAGGAAAATTTTTCCGAACTTAATTTCTTTATATATTTGAGATTCAATTTCGTGAGATTCAATCCGATCCAAAAGATTAAATAATCTATATTATTATTATTTTGAAAGAACAAGCCTAATAGCCAAATACTGACAGACCGGCCAAAACCTTTAATTTTTCCGGTATTAATAATATAGTATATATAGAATTAGCTAAAAAGTTTGGAGTAGATAGATTGAGATGACCCTAGCACAACAATGTTACTTTTAGTTGCTGTAGTTTTTATATTAACTATACATCACTTCGTACTTAGAGGCACCATAGATTGAGATTTTTTTGTTCAAATAAGATTTAAATCAGGAATATCTGCCTTCTTGAATGATGCCTCAATTACCTTCGGTACTGTTTTGCTTATTCATATCTCTTATTCTTTGATCATGTATCAGTGTTTTTTACGAATCTTTAAATACATGTCTTTATTCTGACATGGCTTGGTTGGGAAATTCAGATATTTGTACTAATAAAGATTAAATTTATTCTTTATGTACTAGGTACGAGAAGTAAAGCCTGATGTACTTCTTGGGCTTTCTGCAGTGGGAGGATTGTTTTCTAAAGAGGTATAAAACGTTGCAAGACTGCTACTAAATTTATAAACCCTTTGCCTTTGACCGAATTGGTCAACAATGCCTATTAGACATTCTTTCCCTCTTCCTATTATGATCAAGCATCGAGTCAATATAAGAGCAATCCCCATTAAAAAAAATACTGTGGAACCAAAAGCTCAGAGGTCATCTACATTTTACAACAATCTACCTAGCTCAGTCTCAGTGCGGAAATCCTCTCTTTAATGGCTAAGAAGTGCCAATTAAACAATAAAGGTCCTGCCCCATTTAGATCCCTTGAATCTCAATGTAGTTGGTGATGGAAACTAGACCCTAAAAGTATCTCTTCCTGTCAAGTAGTCCGGTTTCCTTGCTTTTTCCATACCCCGTTTCAAACAAAACTGTAGCCTGCATAGAAAAACTGCAGGCGTGGAGTTTCTTGATGCAAACATCCTTGTCGTTTGCGGCCCAACTCAATCACTAATCTTTTCAGATAGATTGGTCTTTTTAGAGAACTGCCTAAAAAGAATACTCATACGAGTCCTTGTAAACTCTAAGGTAAGGAAAGCAGTTGACTAACTTGGTCAAGGCGAAGAAAAAACAAACCATATTACACTTCTTATACGGCTGTACAAGCAACATCTTTCTCTAATCTGTTTGCATATTTTTTTCAATAAATTTGTTATGTAACCTTACCTTTACACTTCCTGCTACTAAACTCATGCCATTCCAAAAATAGGTTTTGGAGGCCTTTAAGAATTCAACTTCGACCAGACCTGCAATCTTTGCAATGTCTAACCCTACAAAAAATGGTAATTTGAGGTCATTTAAGTCAAGAACAGCTAAGCATGTTTCTTTAATTATTTGTTCATATAAATCTTTTTGCAGCTGAGTGCACTCCGCAAGACGCATTTACTATTGTTGGTGACAACATTCTATTTGCAAGTGGAAGCCCGTTTGAAAATGTGGATCTTGGTATGTCTTTTTAACTCTTCATGCATATTTAATCATTTTTCCCAGTGTACATTACTAAATGATATTATATCATAGTAATGTGTTATAGAAAATTACATGAATGATGTGTATTTAATAGTGTTCTAAAAGACTCAAAACCACAAAAGCGTGGGTTGAACTTGAGGTGTAACTCGCCGAACGTGATAAAATCATTTTTTCCCCAAGATTAGGACTAGTGACTTTCTGATATATGTATTCAAATACAGCGAAACGAATCTGTTACCTGTTCAGATTTAGCAGTATAAGAGAACGTCGCATAGTCTCAGACATAATAGAAATGATTTATTATATATCAATCAACCAAAGTTAAGAAATTCAAATGTTGAAAATCATTGGGCTCCCAAATTTTTTCTTCCTCTTGATCAACCTCATCTAAGAGAGCAAAGAAGAAGCTCTATGGATTGCATTTGAGGTGGACAAAAGTTGGGTTTCTGTTTTTATGTATTTGTTTCTTTGTATTTCTAGAGGTTAGCATCCATTTAAGCATATACTACTCAATTTTTTTTTGTTTACCGATTTAAAACTCCCAAAAAAAATTCCTTCTTTTCAACTCACAAAAAGTCGCTACTCTTCATCTCACAAATCATGCCTACTCACGAAGCGCAGGGCCACAACACTGGTTAATAATACAGTTCTTATGAGTGGAACCATCTGTGCCTTGCTGGTACAAGTTCCACATAAGATCAATTCATTATTACAGATTCACTAGAAAAGTTGTTACTCCTGCATGGTTTATTGAATATATATGTAGATGCTACTAGAGGGGCATGCTGGGTTCATTTTCCATACCTCTTTCCCATCAAGTTGCATGATTAGACATCTTTATTCAGACAACCTAGTGAATTTTTGGTGTAACCCTCATCTACTACTGTACTTTGAAGTGCTAACTGGAGCTTTGTTTTGCACTGTAGACGTATAGGTACGGACCACACATAGACCTTTGTTTTGTGTGCAGTAATTAGAAAAATGTGAGGTATTTAAATCCTGTATACATTTTTGTGTTTATACCCATATTAACTCTCACTTTAACTTCCACAGGAAATGGTCAAATTGGCCATTGCAATCAGGGAAATAATATGTACCTCTTTCCTGGGTTAGTTAAAATCTCTCTCTCTAGAAAGAGAACCTCACTTCCCTTCCTGTAATATTTAATTGTCCGATTGTGCAGGATTGGACTCGGTACTCTGCTATCTGGAGCTAGGGTTATTTCAGATGGCATGTTACAGGCTGCAGCTGAGTGGTAATGCTCTTCTGTTTGTCTATACTTGAACTAATTTTTATGAGAACAGGCTTCATCTGAATCAGGAAATATTTACTATCACGACCCTTGGTTTAATTGTACAAGTGTACATTCATAGGAGATATAGGTCGGATTCTTAGAACTAAAATAATCATGACCTATAATTTAATTTTAAAAGCACAACCATGTGGTCCCAAGTAAACATATTTTTGAGTGTTTGTTGCACCACCTTCAAATACATGTTTGTAAACTTTAAAATCGACTACATGTCGTCCCATATAAATTTCCGGTCTTCAAATGGTATAAAGCTGTTTCTGGTACAGGGTTAACATTTATAATTTAGAAAATAAATTAAGGGCAACGTCAGTGTTTTCTTAAGAGTCTCATAAATAAATCCTGTATGCATATAAAATCGGCACAGGTCCTACCAAGACAATATAACTTAAATTGTTTATATTGAGTTGATGAAAAAATTGAAAACACCTTATATAATGATATGACCAGACCTATATCTTTGAGGCCCATCGTACTGCTCGCAGCTCACGTAAATTTTTTGAAATAATGAAATATGGCAGTAGGTGTCCGACAACTGTTTTAAAGTTTCTTGCTAACGTCGTTTTGAAAATAACAGCCTAGCTGCATATATGACGGAAGAAGAGGTCCTCAAAGGGATTATATTCCCATCAATATCCAGGTAAATATATATATATATATATATATGCTGTTCAAAGGCTCATGAATTGCTTCTGGATCATGTTCGAACTTAATATGTACAGCATACGCGACATAACAAAAGAAGTAGCTGCTGCTGTGATCAAGGAAGCAATAGAAGAAGATCTAGCAGAAGGATATCGTGATATGGACGCTCGAGAGCTTGGTAGACTAAACAAGGTAGGTTTGCTGAACCCTTTAGTCGGTCATTTTTATTGTGTAATAATTTTTATTTAAGAAGCTCCTAGATAAGCACTGTTGGGGATAAGTATAAGAGAAATATATTTGGCCCAACTATGAGAGTGTATAAGCAGGATGACATCGACATGGATATACTTTCTTTTGAATATCTTAGATTGAAAAAGCTGGTGACCTAGAATCAGCCGGAGGGTTTCTTTTGGATTCGGCAGTTTTTAACTTTTTGTCATGGCACAATTATATTGTTTTCAGGAGGAACTTGCTGCTTATGTGAAAAATAACATGTGGAACCCGGATTATCCAACTTTAGTTTATAGGCAGGAATGAGCCGTAATTAATTAACACACAAAAGCTTGAAAAATGGAAACTCAAAGGCTCGATTATTTGCAAAGATTTGTGCAAAGATAATAGCCGAACAGATGGGAAGGTGACTTTGATTGATGGATCTTTACAATCACAAACCTTGTACGCCATGATTTCCAGTACCAACAATATTTACATTCTACAGTTTATGCAACTCAATTTCAGTTCCATTTTGGCAATAATTTAATTACTACAGTTTTGTGTTGTATGTTTATTTTTAAGATGGTGGGTACAAATAAATTTTAGTTTGTACCCCTTGGTTATTTGTGTGAGACTTTAGTATCGATATTATAGTACTTTTAATTGAGTTTCATTTTTTTAAATGATTTGAATTTGAAGAGAAAAGGTCCTATTTATCACAGTGTTACTCACATTTGAAGAAGTTGGCCTTCTCTATCACTAATAAACACTTGCAGAATATGCCTTAGTGGCTTCTAACAGAAATACTATAGCACAGGTTCAATTCCTTTATATTGTCTCTTAAAAACGTTGGTTTAAATTTTGTTTCCATCTCATATGAGGGATCATTTTCTAAATTTTGTTAGTTTCAAAGGGATAACACTCTTTATATTGTATAAATGCTACATTAATTCTTTTCTACAGCTGATTGTGTTAAATAATATAAACAATTCAAATTCTTGTGTAGCTAACAATTAAAAGAAAAACCAAGAACATATACTCCGCTTGAATCTAATACTCTGCCGTGGCTACAATTCTTCTACATTTCTGGAGCCACCAATCTGTTCTGACAATATTTTTCGGAGAAGCTTTAAATCAACCTGAACAGCAACACAGACGGGCTACATAAACAATGGCATATCAATATGACTTTCCGAACCATAAACATAACTTGTCAACATAGACGGCTTATTATTATTTTAATTTGATTTTTTGGGAGCTCCCAAAAACTCTCTCAACCCAACCCTTGCACTAATATTTTTTCTCAAACAAGATTTTTTAAAATCCATCCTAACCTAACCCCCCTAACCCTACAACCAAACATGCCCTAAAGGCCGCTGAAATTTCCCAAACTTTGACGGACATCACACATCAACTCTGACAGATGGTGCAAAGAACCTTCAACTCAAAGGGTTAAAGAAGCTGCTGAGACTCTAGCCACACAAAAACCACTATATTAAAGTTTGAGTGCATGAAAATATGACATATCTATGGATGATCAGGATGATTCTGCTAGGATTATCAATGTTGAGCTCATTCCACAAGAACTTTCAACTTAAAGGGTTAAAGCAGTTGAAGATGCTCAGGCCCCACAAGATCCCGTTGTTCAAAGTGTAAGTGCATGCTAGAAACAAGATTCTAAGGAAGAAATGGTCACCTCTGCAAACTCTGGGTTGATGCTGAAGCTGACACCATGTCAGTCTTTGATGCTACCCTCATTCCTCCAATTCAAGCAGTTCAATTTTCTTCCACAAACACATCCACTGCTACTCTAGGTATAAATTCTGACTCACTTGCATTAGATTTTATAAACACTATTTTTGTTAGTTCGACATTTACTTTCCCTACTTTTACTTCTTGAATGACCTTGGATAGTCCTGAAAGGATACCTTCTATGCATGTGACCACATATAACTTTCTGGTAGTTTGAGGATTGTGTGACTTGAGCCTTTCTTGTGAGTCTTAGATAAAATTAGAGAAACAGAATTTTAAATGTCTAAGGGCAATTTATCTAGTCCGGTTCATTTATATTTTGTTCTAATATTTAGCAAGCCCAATCCAATAAAAAACTAAGTTAGTTTTAAGTCCAAAGTCTAAATTCACATTTGGTGTAGAAAGACAGAGTCAGAGTGGTGAAAAGGGCAAACAAAAAAATAAAAAAAAACCCTAATATTTTAATTGAAAAAGACAAACAATTTGCAGGAAAAAACAGTAACCTGCAGATTGAGATCATCTTTTGTCCTCTCTCTAAGTGTAAGTTCTATAATTATGTTTTATCCTAATCTCCTCATTTTATGTATATAATGTATGTATGTATATATTCGGTCAAATTTGAGTTGGTTTTGTTCATTATTTTTAAGTGTATAATTTTATATTTTGTGATATAATCTTAAAATCATCTGCGGAATTTTAATATGTTTGAATTTGAATATTATTTATGTTTGAATCAAGTTATTATGTGTCAAGGTCTGGGTATGTTTATTTGATATATGACAGATATAAATGGAAAGATTTTTTAAAAGAAATTTGTCTTCAACCTTAGATGATACTAGCAATGTGGGTGGAAAATCCTCAAGGAAAAATGTTTAATGTGGTTGTGGATATGCAAATTGCAGAGTTTAATGATCGGTTTAATGAGGTAAACTTTGAATTGCTTATTTATATGGCTTCTTTGAATCCACGTGATTCATTTGGTGATTTTGATCCATTGAAGTTGATGAAGTTAACGGATTTTTATACAAATAATTTTAGTCTTGCTCACAGGGATCGCTATTGAGCATGAATTGAGCATTTATATTGATAATGTGAAAGCAGATGAAAGATTTGCCAATTTGAATGACATTAGTGATCTTGTTAAAGTCTTGGTTGAAATGAAAAAAAAAATTCTTATTCTTTAGTGTATCGACTAGTGAAGTTATCATTAGTTTTCTCCGTTACAACCGCGACAGTTGAGAGATATTTTTCTACAATGAAGCTTGTGAAGTCAGATTTACGCAATTGAATTGGTGACGATTTTTTGAATGATTGTCTTATTTCAGCTATAGAAAAGGAATCCCTTGCTATAGTAACAAATGAAGATATCATAGATCGATTCCAAAAGATGAAAATTAGAAGGAAACAAATTTAAATTTTAAGTTATTTCTTTTTTCCTATAATATTACATATTTTTATTAGTTCTATGTTATTATTTATACGTTGTGCCCCTACTAAAATTTATTTATAAGTCTGCCACTGAGTATGAATCTAATTGTACATACCCCCCGAATTGGAAAGGGTGAAAATGTTTAATGCTCCCAATTTGGCTAAATAATATTGAGTATTTAAGGCTGTGAGAGCTAAATCAGCTCAATGATGATATGTGGAGATGTACTTGGGCACAATGAAACCATCTTTAACTTTGTCTTGGATAAAGTGATAGTCTAGTTTGATGACTTTCATTCATTCATGTAGGACCGGATTCTCGACAATATTGATAGCTGAAGCACTATCACAAAAGACTGAGATGGGAGTAGAAATAGTAAAGTGGAGTTATGTTAATAAGTCATAGATTCATTGAACCTCACAAGTAGTATTGTCAAGAGATCTTTAATTTAGTCATACTCAGTTGAACTGCGAGCTACTGTAGGTTTGTTTCTTACACTTCCAATATAATAAACGTCTAGTTGTTGGACAAGATGCTCAGTCAGCATCAAAAAACACTTGAAGAGATAAAGGACTTTTAGCAGATAAGAGTAAGTCTTGGTTAGGTGCATTTTTCAAATACCTAAAAAATTTCGAGGCAACATTCCAATCAACATCAGTAGGATTAGCCAGAATTGGCTCAAAGTATGAACTGTATAAGACAGTTCTGGCCGAGTGATAGCGAGATACATGAATTGTCTTAAAATCTATACATAGTGCCATCAGATAGAGGTGTACCATACCATGTAGAAAAGCATGAAATGAAAATAAACTCTAAAATCTTATTGAGTGAAAAATGAAGTTATTACGGAGAAGGAGACAGATTGACTATATGCACAATTTTATCTACTAACTAACCTAACTTTCTTTCCTGGTTAAGCTAATTCAAATTAAGTAATTACAATTCTACCTCTCACAATCAAACTTATTTGCATTGTCCTGTGCCTTGACTGTTGATGACTAGTATGAGTCTCAACAATGTAAATCTTATATATTAAACAATTTTTTGTTAAATTTTGATTTGATTTGATTATGCTAATTTTTAGATTATTGAGCAATAACTATAATTAAGACTTAATGATTGTATTATGTTGTGATAATTAGGTAAATTAGTGTTACAAGAATATCTATAAATATATTTATTATACTGATGGTAAGTTAAGGATGTAAATTTTATACCAAGCAAATTATGTCTACAATTTCATTTGATTAGAACAATTTTTGGATTATTGAGTAATTTATGTAATCAAAACTTAATTATTATTGACTATAAGGAATTTGGTGGAGATATTTTCAACTTTTGTCCTTGTTAACCAAGAAGGGGAATAAGTTAAAAATTTGGGAACTAGATGAAAGTTTGAGACAATTCTTAAACATATAAGTGTATGATATAGTAACATTATTTTTGCCCTCATGGTCAGAAAACGGATCTTCTATTATGAATATTTTCTTCTGCAGTGGGATACTATTACATCGAAAGTAATTACCAAGTTTAAACATTATTTTCTATTTTAAATCACTCTTAACAATCAATCTCATAAAGAGTTGAAAGTAATGTTGTCCCAACTTGTTATTGTGTAGGGAAAGTACCAGATGCAAATCGTCATCGTGTCAAGCATCTGATATCGATCCTTTTGGGTGCTCTAAAATTATTTATCGAACTTATATTATTTACTGATCATCTCTGAATGTTTTGTAGATATCTATTATAGATCCTAGTTTCAACCTAATTGTACTCCATTTGTTTTCTAATTACATTGAAGTGATTTCGTGTGTGCAAGGACAATTATGCGAACGATATAGCAAGAAGTATCATTTTTTTCATAACTTGAATATATTTCTCTTTTAAAATGTTTGGTTTTTAAGTTAAATTTTATGAAAATTACAGGTTTTAGCATGATGTCGTGGATCTCGAATTCCTTTTTGGATTCACTAATCCTATGATCGCTCTCCTCTACAAATCGAATTCTGAAAAAATAGGCTTTCTTGGTGTAACTTCACATATATATCACTAGTCATATTTATTATATTAATCTTTGTAAATATATTTGTTGTTGGACTTAAAAACTTCTTATCAACTATAGACATTGGAAATAGACATAGATGATACATCATGTCAAGTTCCGTAGTCTATTAAGTTGAATAATAAAGTCAAATTATTTATACCTCTTCCGTAATCTCCTTACGGTGGACTGGTCATTGAGAGCAAGTCTATTCTTTATCTCAATGATTCTGTGTCAGAAATGTTGGAAATTGATAATGTAGGTCCATGTGATTTTATAGTATTTTAGAGTCCATACATCAATTTTCCACCTTGTTTTCATTGAAAAATTCATCCTGCCTATCCTAGGACATTATGAAATTTTATATAAGGCTTGAAGGTGATGATTTTAGGAATTTGGTATTGGCACAATCGGATCGGGGTACCGCGTTTTCTGATATTAAGATAAAGAGAACGAATAGAAACTATACCTTAATCGCTACAGTGATTCAGTTCTCGTCTTTTGCTGTATTCCTTTATTCCCCTTGAGTGAAGTATAACCTTTGATTCCCCAAGGTTTACCTCTCCTCTAGTTTTGAAATTCTTAAAAATTCGTTCTTGGTTGCCTCCTTGTACGGCTACTCCAAAAACCCTCATTTTTTTAACCTCATCTCAACCAATAGAGAATAACAATATATATAGGCTACTGTAGGGATCCTGGATAATTAGGTCGGATATTCTAATGATATTTTGGGCCAAGTCCAATGTCATTAATTATTAATTCATCCTACTAAATAATTAATATTTGCACTACCTTTCCTAATACCGTAAATTAAATAGTTCAGCTCCATATTATTTGCTTATCAAATTCATCAATGTTGTTCTACTTGTATTGTTGACACTTGTGGACTATCTGTCCCTCCCACTATTTCTTTTAAAATGACTCTACTCATGGGTTTATGGTTTATTATATCATATTCATCTAAGAATCTAGCATTGGTGCTAACAATGACATCATGATCCTTACGTTCCCATGGGATAGCCTATTTTCAGGCTTAAAGACTCTAGCTGGTTGTTTAATAGGCCTTGTGTGAAGAACATCTTTGTATTCCTAATTGACAATGTTTTCTTTTTCAATGATACAAAGACTAGCTGATACAAAATAGTTTTTTATACTTCGTCAAACAACAAAATCAACCTTTTTCAAAGCCTTTTTTATACCCTCTAACTCCCAACTCAAACAATCAATCAACTCACACTCGAATTTTTATAAGAAATATTCAAAATTGATGATGCCTTTCTTAACTGAGTAGTTAAGTAGCCTATAACTTCCATTTCCCTAAGTTTGATCCATGTAAACAACCTTATTTGTGTACGAGATTCTAAGTTGGTTGCGTTCTTATTCAGCACAAGTGTTGGACAACCATATATCTGAATATGTCTTAGAATTGGTTTATCACCCGTCCACAATTCTATTAGAGTCTTTGGAACCGACTTAGAAGGTACTAGTTTCGGAAGGTGAGATGTTGTTTCTAATGCATGTCCCAAAAATGACTTGGGTATATCTGACTAACTCATCATCGATCTAACACTCTCTAAAAGAGTTTGTTCCTTCTCTCTGTTACACCGTTCTGCTGAAGTGTGCCAGGTGCAGAAAACTGGGATGTGATTCTATTTTCTGAGAAATATTCCCTAAATTCTCTAAACAAGTATTTCTTATCACGATCTGATCGTAGTGACTTGATATATTTTTCAAGTCTCTTATCTGTTTTAGCTATGTACTCTCTAAACTTTTCAAGGCAATCAGATTTAGGCGCAATAAATAAATGTACCCATATCTAGAATAATCGTCAATAAAAGTGATAAAATACTCATAACCACCTCTTGCTTGGATATTCATAGGACCACATAATTTGGTATGAACCAATTCTAACACTTCTTTGGCTTTACTCCTCTTTGCCTTAAAAGGCCTATTAGTCATTTTTCCTTCCAAGCAGAATTCACAAACATGAAATGGCTCACTGCCAATGAGCTTAAAGGCCCATCTCCTACCAGTTTTTGAATCCTAGTTAAGTTAATATGACCTCATCTTAAGTGCCAAAAATATATTTGGTTCAATCTACGAGATTTGTTTCTTTTATTTGAGGTAAAAGATGTTTTATTCAATTTCCTTTGTCATAGTTGTAGTGCAAGTTGAATATGATTAATTATATAAAATTCTCTTGTAATGTACTAGAATATATAATTCGTTTATATATAACTATGACAACAGTAAGTAATATGAAGTAATAATATGAAGTACCAAATGCAAACAACAGTAAGTAAATGAAGAAATGTGTTTAACTTTAAAAATTAGTTTTATTAATTTTTGTTTGCTACAACTGACTGGAAAAATGCTTCCAGCTTCAATAGATACAATAACAAAGAACTTACAAATGTTTCTATGCTTGAGAAAAGTTAAGCTCAGTTGTCTATATCTTTCTACACACACACAGGGAAAGTGTTTGTGAGATATGTGTATTTATATTGAAACGCATATCTCACTTACAAGAGTACTTTCCCTTGTTCCTAGGACAAAGCTTGAAATATAAACTTCACTTTTTCTATTCAAATTTGTCTTCATTCCATTTGTAGATAAAGCTGCTCTGAGATGTACGGATATCCTTGACTCCTTAAATATTCTTTATCTTTTTGCTTCTCTTTTCCCAAGTTATAGTAGTAGACTTGACAGACTAGATAGAATAGTCAAGATCAATCTTTGAATTTTCACTACCTAGTCTGCTACTTGAAACAGACTGTCAGCTTCACCAAAAGGTTATTGTCAACCTTTAGCTTCTCTTTGATGACAGCATCTTTGACTCCGCATACTTTACTGTCAAGCTTGATAGTCTTCTAAAACATGTTATCGTCCAAAGAAACTGTCAACTATCCCCGCCAAAGTTGCTGTAAGTAAAACTTGTTATCTTTGATTCTTCAATCTCCGCCAAGTTAACTGTCAAGGGAATAGTTGCTGTCAGTAATACTAGTTGTCTTTGATTCTTCAATCTCCGTCAAGTTTACTGTCAAGGGAATAGTTGTTGTCGTCTGTTCCAAATGTACTGCCATAGGCTTCAGTTTGCAGAATGTTACTGTTAATGATTTGATCAATGATGTGCATGAACACTTTGTGAACTTCTACTACATAGATCATTTATTAAATTTTTACAAGACAGTAACTATTGATACTTACTATCACCTACTTGGCTTTTTATACATACTGTTCCAAATGACAACTAAACATATTGTCAATATACATATGACAGTATGTTTTACTTAGTTAATTTCTATTAATCTAAGTATCTTATAGTTGATTACAATGTTAACATCACAATCCCTAACAATCTCCCCCAATTTGTTTTTAAGAAAAATAAAGACAAATTCAAAGTAAATTGCAGATGCTAACTCAACTAATAAAAAAATGAAGTGTTTGTACAAGAAAATATTCAAGAAAAATTACAAGTACAATTCTGTCTCAAACTAGGCCCCTCTAGACTGAGCAAATCTTCAACTTCAGCTTGATCTTCAACTTCATTTCTTTTCTGCAGTCATCCTTCCATACAAACCTTCAAGAGCTTTTAGTGCATGTTTTTCTTCATCTGTCTTAGCATGCTCAGAAACACAGTCTAAGACTAGCTTCACCATTTTGTAAGAAAGATCCTTCAAGTCTCTGTAGGTGTAGTAGTTCTCAGATGGTCCTTTGGAGATACATATATATTTCATCCCAAACATGTCCTTGACAAATCTGTCTTTTGTACAAGAGAAAACTTGTTTCACTCTGAGTTTGTCAAAGGCTTCATCTTCTTCTTCTCTAGACTCAATAATCTCCCAGACAATATTTCTTAAGTCTCTTTCAACTTCTAGAGATGAGCCTATAGTGAGTCTAAAAATCCTTCTCAAATTCTCATTGTTGAGCACCTTGAAATTGGCAGCCTTCACTTCAATGCTATCAATTATAACTCCCAAGGGCCCAAATAGGACTGGAGACACATATGTAGCTCTTGTTGAGAATTTATCATTCAGCATTACATGTTTCATGTCAATCTCAGCCTCCTTTATCCTCTTAGTAATTCTCTCCACCTTCTTATTAGCAGCTTCAAACTCACTTTTAAACTTTCTTCTTTTCTCCCTTTCTTCTTTCTTCTTAGATTCACAGATATCCAGTGCTCTATTCTTTAGATCAAATATCTCAAGGTTGGTGATGTTGAGCAGTTGCTTCTTGATTAACTCAGTGATTTGAGGATCATTCTCAACCAATTTTTTTAATTCCTCAAAGGTGATTTCCTTAGTAAATCCACCAGAGTTATAGAAAATCATCATGTCAGGGTTCTTGAGAAGACATTGTTGAGTCTTCTCATACTCAATCTTTCTTTCAAATTCCTTCCTTTTATTAGCTTGAACTATCCTCAGAACTTTTGACATGAAACTACTCTCCTCAAGATAAGGACACTCTTCCAACTGCTTCACCAACTTTTCAAGGATCTCTAAATTATCTTCTTGCAGGGATTCCATACTCCAAAACTCCTTAATTTCATCTTCACTTGCAAACATCACCCCATCTGAGTATACAATTGTCTCAGGCTCTTCAGCATTTGTAAAATCCAAAGGGTAAAGAATCCATTAGGTCTAGAAACTTTCTAATCAACATCCCTCTCAAGACTTGAGTTCTTATGTCTGTTCCTTGAATTATGAGTAGCATCTTTCTGATCATAAAATAGTTTGCATCTTTCATCTCATAGCTTATTTCTTATGTTGCTCCATTTGAATAGAAAAGAATTAACTTACTCAGTGAGTTGATTTTAGACCATTCAACATTCACCTTGATTAAAGATTCTACCTTCGATTGTGACAAGTTATTGATTGTAGGTCTTCTGATATCAAGACAATCTTCATGAATTACCTCAGATATTAGCTTCCACCCCTTCCTGCTAGGCTTCCTACTAGAATGGGGCTTAGGTATTTCAGCCCTTGCCTTTCTGCGTTTCTGGGACATAGAGATTTTTCTTGATAATAACTCATCCCTCACTTCTTTTGAGTGTGACTTTGAAGTTACTGTCAACACAAGCTTGACAACATGTTCCATGACAACATCTTTCTTATCATCTTCAAAACCAAGTACTATAGTCTTCAAAACCCTTTATTCAATACCATCCTTGAACTCCTTCTCATTTTTCTCCTCATCTTCATCCACCTTATTTCCAGTTCCAGATGATCCTTTACCATTATTATTGTGTTGGCTGGAACTACCTGCACCTCCATCAGGCTTTCTCTCATCATTTTCATCCTTATTTCTCCTCATTCTATCAGCCCTCAATTTTTTAATCCTTTCAATTTCCTTTTTCAGAATCTTTACCACATCCATCACCTCCTCACTTTGATCCAGTTTGCAGAAGTACTCAAATGCTTCTCTCACCAACTATAGCTTGTACTCACTGATTCTTTCCAGGTTCATGAATCTGTACTTGTCATCATTTGAGAAACTGTATTTGATGCTTAAAGGGTTGTAAGTGACTTCTGGAAGCTTTTCCCTTATCAATTTCAACAGGGTCCTTTTTAGATTTTCATTCAAGAAGGATTTTGCAGCCTTGATTTTGAGTCTGATTGCTTCTATGACTGGGATTTCCTGCCTGCTGATAAATCCTAGGCTGACATACCAACTCAAACCTCTTAGCATTCTTACTGTTATCACCCACTTATTACTGACAGATATCATCACAGCAGCTCCCACTATTGACTGTTTCAATTGTTCATAGAATTTATTTGGGTCTCTGTTGGATGACATCTTGATTTCTTTAATCCTCTCATAGAAGTTGGCATCCTGAAATGCATTGCTGTTTTCATTCTCATCAATCATTAATATAGTGGCTTCTTCTGTTAAATCTTCCCTTTCCACCAGAATTGTATCATCAACATCTATCTGATATAACTTTTTCTTTCCTTTGCCAACTGTATGCACCACATGAGCCTCCTTTACACCACCTTCTTTTATCACAATGCCTTTCTCCTTAGGCCTCCCAACATTCTTCTATTTCTCCATCTTATCACCACCAAGCTGTGTAGCAATCTCAGCAGCCACAGTAGACAATAATGCTAGTCGACTATCCACTTGAGATGCAGTTTGTGTTTTCTCCTTATCATTTGTGAATGTTTTGTAGATATCTATTATAGATCCTAGTTGCATCCCAATTTTACTCCACTTGTTTTCTAATTACATTGAATTGATCTCATATGTGCTTTGACAATTAAGCCAACGATATAAGTAAGCAACATTTTTTTCATAATTTGAATAAACATCTATTTTAAAATGTTTAGTTTCAAGTTAAATTTTAATAAAAATTACAGGCTTGAGCATGATATCGTGGATCGTGGATCTCAAATTACTTTTTGGATTCACTAAGTCTACGACCACTCTCCTCTACAAATCAAATTCTGAAAAAGTAGGCTTTCTTATGTAACTTCACATATATATCACTAGTCATATTTATTATATTAATCTTTCCAAATATATTTGTTACAGGACGTAGAAACTTCTTATCAACTATAGACATTGGAAAATGGAAATGGAAATGGAAATAGACATAGATGATACATGATGCCAGTTCATTAGTCTATTAAGTTGAATAATAAAGTAAATTATTTATACCTCTTCCGTAATTTACTTACGGTGGACTGGTTATTGGGAAAACGTCTATTCTTTATCTCAATGATTTTGTGTTAGAAATGTTGAAAATTGATAATGCTGGTCCATTTGATTTTGTAGTATTTTACCACCATAAATCAAATTTTCACCTTGTTTTCATTGAAAAACTCATTTTTCTTTTTCGAGGACATTACAAAATTTTATGCAAGGCTTGAAAATGATGATTTTAGGTATTTGTTGTTGGAACAATCAGATCGCGGTTCCGCGTTTTCTGATATTAAGAGAAAGAGAACGAAAAAATATACCTTATAAATAGTATGGTCATTGAAATAAATATCTTGAAAGAAGTTCATGAATTTGTTCATGTAGTAGGGAAAATAAAGCCAACATAATAAAGGTTGCAGTTTGGAAAAAATTATCTAAGGCAAATATTAAGAAGTTTAGAAATTCATTATATAACGAAGTGTAGACTCTGAAAGATATTGAGAAGTAATTCTATCGAGAATTCAAATCTAAATATATCAAGAAATATTGAGTGGAAGTCTAGATTATGAAATGTATCAAGAAATCTGAATTCTGAAAAGTGTCGAAAAGTCTGAACTCTGATCATGTCGCAGTACTTTATTTTTTAAACATATTGAGAAGTAGTTATGTCGAGAAATGTGTATCGAGAAGTCAAGATATAGCAAAGTCAATATTGAGAAGTCACATGTAGTAAATTGGAGTTGTCGATATATCACTACTACATATCTCGCAAAGTCATAATTCGAGAAGTGTTCCCAATATATCGACAAGTGTGAAAATTTAAATAATCAAGAGCTCACGACTCAAAAATTTAATAATTACAAGACAAATTTTACTAGAGCATAAACCAAATTACTTAAGTATTTGTCAATTATCAGAAGGTTCAACCTTTGGATTGCACTAATGTTAGGTATACAATGAAACTTTGAAGTACACACCTTTTTGTGAGTGTTCTGTAAAAAAAAAAAAAGAAACTAAAAAATTAAATTAGATTTTTCAGATGGTAGCAAAGCATTTGTTATAATAAAATATTAGATCAAAAGTTATATTGCCTGTTTATTTCTTGTTATATCCACAATCACAGCCATATTGTTGAGGACATAATTAAAGCTTCATACACTTTTTATTGATAAGAATTCACATATAAAAAAATCTATAAATATACATTTACCCCTCCTTTTATATTTTTGGAGAAAATGCCCAATATGACACTATTTTTAACTTAAATGCTCAAAATGACACAATCTGGGGAGATGACCCAAAATGACACTATCCGGGAAGATGGCCCAAAATGGTACCCAGAGACGCTAAATAGAGTAGCATCTTGTTATTTTTGCCCTACACGCTACATTGTGTAGTGTTTAGATTTTTTTAGTCCTACAGGCTATATCGTGTAGGGTTTAGGGTTTTTTAGCCCTACATGTTACATCATTTTTTTTGTTTTACTCTTAATAAAATAATAATAATAACATAACCCCAAAACCAAACATACCTAATTTAGGGTTCATCAATTCCCTAATTGAGTTTTAGAAATATTAAACTTAAATTAAAAGTTAAGTATTTGAATTTATAAGCCTCTAATAGAATGTTCAACGATTTAGAGTTTATGATCCTAAACCCTAGATCTTAAACCATAATTAAAGTTAGGACTGTAATTTAACCGTTTTTAATATTTTAGGGTTCATTAATTTCTTAATTGAGTTTAGGTTTTAGAAATATTAAGTTATTTTTTTTAAACTCAACATTAACTAGTATTTTTATAAAAAGTTTTAAAAATTATAATTTTATAAAACAAATAAAGTTAATGGAAAAAAAGTTTTAAAATTTTATATTTTTCTAAAAAGCTCCAATATTTAATATATAAAAAATATAAATACAAAATTAATATAGATATTGTGAAACAAAGTAGTTAGTAGTATTGTGTTTTAGACAATTGAATAACTCCATACAAGTTAGAAGTCAAAGAAGTTTAGTGTAGAGCGTTGCCAAAACGTGACATTATCTGGCGTGTAGAGGTTAAACGCTGGATCGTCTAGCGTTTTGGGTGTTATTTCAGATCATTTTCCAATCCCATGTCATTTTGGATATTTTGTACTCCGTGTAGAAATTGTACGCCAACACCCATATTTTTGTGAAGTAGTCATGTCTTAGCGTCAATATAATCCATTAATATTACATAAAAATTACCAATTTATAATTTAATATATTATAAATATTGTCTTATAATTTAAATATAAAAATTATGCTTTTTGAAATTTCAAATATATAATACAAACATATAAATTTTAAGTATGAAGACAGATATATTATTTTAACTCAATCATGATTATTATTTTTTCCTTTTCTTATAATCTCTGAAAGTTATTTATATTAGTCCAATAAAATTTAATTTCAAATGATTTTTTTATTAATAATACAAAATTTTAATAATATTTTGTGCAATTAACTTTTAACTTTAAAAAAGAAAAAAGATTTCGATGTCTATGATATATTTGTTTGGTGTAAATAAATTACAACGCGTTAACATAGTAAAACACCGACGGTATGTTTTTGAATGAAGTGACCAAACAAACATCACCATTTCGAACTAAACTTTATAAAAATAAACTATACATACACATTCTTGTGTCTATATTTTCAACTTGAATCTCTCTTTCTCTGCAACTCTCAGATCTGATTCAATGGCGAGTATGGAGAGTTTGATCGGATTGGTGAACAGAATACAAAGAGCTTGCACTGCTCTCGGCGATTACGGCGGTGGTAATAACGCTTTCTCTTCTCTTTGGGACGCTCTTCCTTCTGTTGCCGTTGTCGGTGGTCAGGTATATCTATGTGTGTGTGTGTGTGATTTGAACTGTAATTGTGTGTGTGTGTGTGATTTGATTTGTAAGTGTTTTAGTTGATGTTGTTTATGAAAGTGATGTTGTAGATTATTGTGATGACTTGAATGTTATATATGTGTAAGGTTAGATTGGAGGTTTGTTAGGTTTTAGTAGGTGGTGATTGGAGAGTTCGATTTGATTCGTGACTTGTTCGTTGATCGAAGTTATTATTGTCCTTTTTTTTGCATCTGATAGAATGCTCAATATTTATGTTGTTTGATTTGATTAATTTGTAGTTAGATTATAGTGAGTGCTGGTTTCGTTGATTTAGCGAGTTCATGTGTAAGTTTTTTGCTTAAGAGAGATTGGATTGGTTTGGTTTTCGTAGATTTAGGGAGTTTGTTTTATGTTAGTAATTGGTGAATTTGTATCTTTTTAGAGAGTTAATTGGAAAGTTTTATGATGGAGGGAGTTCAGTTTGTTGATATGTGACTTCTTGGATGATTTTAGCTGATATTGCTGATGAATATAATGTTACAAATTTTTTTGATTGAAAGAATTGGTATTGTTATTTGGTTTGAAATTGTTTGTTAGATATTAGTAGGTGGTGTGGAGAATTAGGGAATTGATTTGGAAGATTTGTGATTTATTAGAGAGCTCGATTTCATGATTTTATCTGGCATTCCTATGTACCACTTTAGTCATTATAGTTGATGTTATTGTATAAACTATTAATTAAGGTTGAATTTGTTTGTTACATATTCAGTGGTGATTTTGTAGATTTAGGGAGTATATTTGGAAGTTTTGTAATTCTGTGAGCATGATTCGAGCTGGAGATTAAAAGGATATTACTCTCTACTAAAGAAACAAGTGGTTGTTAAGAAGAATTTGATTTTTGTTGTATTAATTGTTCTGCTATATATTCAATCTGATTGATGCCTTTTTTCTTTTGACTTTCCTTCTTGTTTGCTGAGAGCAGAGTTCCGGAAAATCATCCGTGTTGGAGAGCATAGTTGGAAGGGACTTTCTTCCTAGAGGATCTGGTTAGGATTTTTATATTTTGAGTCGAGAATATTTAAAGCTGGACTCATTTACCATAAATTCTTCATCTATCTAGGGTTCTGCGTTCTTTTTTAATATGATCATGTAATGGGTCATTGCAGGGATTGTCACCAGGAGACCTTTAGTATTACAACTGCAACAGACAGATAAAGGACAGCAGGAGTATGCAGAGTTCGGTCATATGCCTCGACGAAAATTCACTGATTTTGGTATCTAAATCTGTACTGATATTTTTCTATATAAAACATAATTGTCATAATTCCATGTTGAAGACGATCTGGCTGTTATCATTAGGCATATATACCTTGTTGAGTTTTATAAAAGAATTATTTTTCATAGCAATGTTTATAAATACTTTAAGGAGGCCCTTCAGTTATTTAAATGTTCATGTCAGCAGGTCTTTGACATCATCAAATGAGAAAATTGAAACTAAATACCTCTGTAATGCTTATTAAAAACAGAGGACTGATTCTGCTTATTCTTGCTTATTACAATGTATAAGAATGAGATATTCTATTAAAGATGTTTCATGGACAGTCTTGTTGTAATCTGATCTTCAAGTTTAATATCCATGTTAATTTCTAGGGGATACTTCAAAGTACATAGGGAATGTAGCGTTAGCTGGTTTGTATTTTGAGACAATTCATATGTCTTGGCTATAGATGTGAGTTGAGGAGCAAACTGTTTAATGTGCACGTGAAATTTATTAAAATGTGATGTTGATACTGTATCCTTCAACATTTATTTTCTGATGCAGCACAAGTTCGCAGGGAAATTGCAGAGGAAACCGATAGAATAACTGGAAGGACAAAGATGATTTCTCCTGTTCCTATCCATCTCAGCATTTTCTCTCCTAATGGTAAGTCATTCTAAATTTAAGTATATTTTATTAAATTGAACAATGATAGTTTTTGACTCGTAATTTGTTTATTGTGAATCCATACAAAAATTCCTAGCTTTATAGAGAAGTTAAATAGTTTGGTTATATTGTTTTTACTGCATGTGTACTTCTGATATATGTAGGTTTTAGTATATCGAGGAAGTGAAAATGGTTCTGATAATTCATAGATTTATTTGCTCCATACTAAAAGGATGGTAAAAGTTGAAGGTGTTTTCTGCATTACTTGCAGTCTGTGAACTACAACCTAGAATAAGGGCCAACAACATTTTTTCAGAACCAAAAGACATTTTCTAAGAATATGATACACCTAATATATATATATATATGTTGGTGAATTAACGGTTTTGCTGTGTATATTTTCATGGAATTTGCACCTATGTTTTTTTCATCTTATCTTATTGATAACCCTTCACTTGGAATATCTCTCTGTTTCCTTTTATGCATTTGTGAGTGCTCCGCTAACATAAGTTTTCCATGTAATTGCAGTTGTAAATTTAACATTGATAGATTTGCCGGGTTTGACCAAAGTTGCTGTTGGTATGTTGGTGTGTGTTATTTCCTTTTATTTTCTATTTTTAATTTCTTTAGACTTATTCAAGAGTTTCATCTGACACATGATATTCTTATTTCCAGAGGGACAATCTGAAACTATAGTTGAAGATATTGAAAACATGGTTCGAACATATGTTGAGAAAGTAAGTACATATTGCCTGTGTAGACAAAATGTGATTATCATGAATTTTAATATCATGCGACTGAACTACTCATTTTCAATTGATATCCACATTATATTGCCTACATATTATAATAAAGTTTGAAATCTAAGCAAGCACTCAACTTGCTTTCATTTATTTAAGCAAGTCATGTATCTGTTTATCTGTACAATTTTAGCTCAAAAGTGAGACTGGGACTAATAGTCAGTATGGCTCATGTTTAAACTCTAAATTAATGTGCATCTATTATGGAATAATTAAACCGAAACCATGTAGTATGGTGTAACTTATCGAAAACAATTAGTATTAGTGCTTGCACTAGCGAATGAGATGCATAAACTAATATTTGGAAAATGGGTTAAATATTCGAACATATAAAATCCTATGCATAATTTTGTAATCATACAATACCGAGCTTGGTTAAAGCATGAGTGGACTTTTTACAGCCTAATATGATTATAGGCTTTGTTTCAACCCATCTCTGCGTTTGTAAGTACCAAGACAAGGCATTCTCAACCCATCTCTAACACTTTTCTGAGATGCGTAATTAAAGTGCAAGAAAGGACCATGCATTATAGAAATGTGCTATTATAGATAGACCTTATTTCCGCCCCAGTTTTTACTGATTCTAGAGGATCATACACACAAAAAAGGACATATATGTATATTGATTTTTAGCATTTCTTAGAAAGTTATACATATGGTCTTTGTTTATTTTTCTAGTGCATAATCCTCTATCATTTGATGCCTTAACTGCTGAATATATGGTGTGTCTAGCCTAACTGCATCATATTGGCAATATCTCCTGCCAACCAAGATATAGCAACATCTGACGCGATTAAGCTTGCCAAGGAAGTGGATCCATCAGGTACTCTAAGCATATCTGTAGTATATTGGTTCGAGAATATTTTCTGAAAAGATGTTATGGGAGCCTACTTACGGGTTTTTGTCACAATATAAGCAGGAGAACGAACATTTGGAGTTTTGACAAAGCTGGACTTGATGGATAAAGGAACTAATGCTATAGATGTAATCTTTCTCTCTATCTCCATGCATATCATAACTCATAAGAACTATCTTTTTTTGGTGGTTTCACACACACACACACTCTCTCCCCCTCTCCCTCTCTCTCTCTCTGAGATGCTGATTGTGGTTTCCTGCATTATAATATATTAATTTTGTATTCCGAAAGGTTCTCGAGGGAAGAGCTTTGCGATTACAGCAACCATGGGTAGGAATTGTGAACCGCTCACAAGCTGATATCAATAAAAATACTGACATGATGTCTGCAAGGAGGAGAGAGCAAGAATATTTTGCTACAAGTCCCGACTACGGTCACTTGGCTAGTAAAATGGGTTCAGAATATCTAGCAAAACTTCTCTCAAAGGTGTGTTTTCCTTCATTAATTAGTGATATCTTCTCCTAATTAGACTAAAATTATATTCTTATCGGTGGTACTAATTTCAGCACTTGGAGACTGTCATTAAAGCAAGAATTCCAAGTATCACATCCTTGATTAACAAGAGTATTGATGAGCTTGAATCAGAGATGGATTACCTTGGTAGGCCTATTGGAATTGATGCTGGGGTAAGTGGTCTAGTGGTACTCATCAGAGTTCGTTCTTGTTATTATCTTTGAATTATCTACCTTAGTGTAAGTTATATTTGTAGGCTCAATTGTACACTATCTTGGAGCTTTGCCGTGCTTTTGACAAAATTTTTAAGGAACATCTTGATGGAGGGTAAGTGGTTTACCTTTTTGCCTAGAATCTGGTATCTTTGAATATTTTTAGTTTCCCCTCTTCTTGTATCATATTTTTTCAATTGTGCTTACATATCAATGAATGGTGTGCAAGGAGAGTGTATGCAAAGTTGTACCCTGATAATTAGCTACATTTACTACGATTTTCGGCCTGACATCTGTCCTTGATATTTTAATTTGTTCCCAATTATCAGGCGACCTGGTGGTGATCGAATATATGGAGTTTTTGACCACCAGCTTCCAGCTGCATTAAGGAAACTGCCTTTTGATCGACATCTTTCTTTACAGAATGTCCGCAAAATTGTTTCAGAGGCTGATGGTTACCAACCTCACTTGATTGCTCCTGAGCAAGGCTACCGACGCCTTATTGAAGGATCACTAAGTTATTTTAGAGGCCCGGCAGAAGCTTCTGTGGATGCTGTTAGTAGCTATATTTTTATTTACACTAGATTTTTTCTGTAATTTTATATATAAATAAAAGAAACATACTTACTGACTATGAAACCATTAATAGGTTCATTTTGTCCTGAAAGAACTTGTAAGGAAGTCTGTTGGTGAAACTCAGGTGAGATTTAGGATTTCCAACCATAATTTTCTTTTCTCGTGGGAGGCCAGACTGTTGTTTTTGTTATTGGTAACCGGCATTAAACATTTACTCATGAAAAATAGGAGTTAAAGCGGTTTCCAACTCTACAAACTGCAATAGCTAATGCTGCCACTGAAGCATTGGAAAAATTCCGAGACGAAAGCAAGAAGACAGTTACAAGATTGGTGGATATGGAGTCTTCTTACCTAACTGTGGATTTCTTTCGCAAACTTCCCCAAGAAATAGGAACCCCACCTGCCATGAGAATGGAGAAAGGGGGACATCCAGCTCCCACAAAAGGGGATAAAGGGGATAAAGGGGATAAAGGCGGAAGCCCGGCACCTGCCATAAATGTGGACCGCTCTGCAGAGGGTCACTTCAGGCGGATAGGATCAAATGTGTCATCGTATGTGGGTATGGTGTCTGACACTCTCAGGAGTACAATTCCCAAGGCTGTAGTCTATTGTCAAGTAAGGCAAGCTAAACAGTGTTTGCTCAATTACTTCTATATGCAAATAGGAAAGCAAGAGGTACCCTCTCTAAACTGTACCTTATACTTCTATGCATAACATGTTGATTTTAAATTGCCCATACATTCTATGTAACATCTTATTCTTTGACTCCTGCTTCTTCAGTATTCACGATGAAAAACAATTGAAGAATGTCTGTTTAACTGTTTAGTTTTTTTTTTTTGCATCCAATCGTGTCATGCATTCCACCCTATTCATCAGACCGTTTGAATTTCTTTGTGCTATTTTGGTTCAAAAAAAAAAAATTAATGGTTATACTCGTTCCAGGGAAAGCAACTTGGAGCATTGTTAGATGAAGATCCAGCATTAATGGAGAAAAGACTACAATGTGCAAAGAGGCTTGAACTGTACAAGTCAGCCCGGGATGAAATTGATTCTGTAGCATGGATTCGGTGAGAGTAATGGTGACATTCTAAGGATGACAGTTCAGATTATTCATGATTGTTGCTGCTTATTAGATTATTTAGCAGCTGATATATTCTTTATTTACAATTATTGTGACATGTGCCATGAGCACTTCATTTTGTTGTGTATTACGTACATGCCTCTCTATACGGATGTTTTATACATCTTCGAAGTTCATGTCTACGGATTCTAAATCGAAAAGAGTTATTATGTGCTTTCAAATCTCTTTCTTCATCTTTTAATGGTTTCAGCATTTCTATGTACTTCATGTTAGATCCACACTCTTATTTCTGTGTTCGTTAATAATGTGAACTGGATATTGCTTTCTCTACATTGGAACAAAACTATTAATCCCCTTGTTTTGCAGCACTTTTTTCTCCCATTGAGTGTTAACTCAATTGCTTTCATATTCATGTCTTGTTAAGAAGAAATGTAAGAGGTAACTGACAATGATAACCTGCTCTGAAATTTGTTTGTAGATTTCCAAGGATCTGAATCAATTGGTGTTAATACTATGCAGGTGACTAAGAGTCGTGTACTGGCTTGAGGGTCGCCCGCAAGTAACTGAAAATCCAAGATGAAATAAACCACAGAACCACCTTCTATGTTCCAAAATAAGTGCCGTTTTAACCTTTTTTACGTAGTTTGAGACGTAAAAAAAAGGTACTTATATATATCATTTTTTGAATTTTCTTTTTTCGAATAATAATTTAAGTATTATATTTTTATTCAAAAAAAGAAAATTGAAAAAATAATGTGTAAGTAGGCTTTTTTAAACCTCAAACTACGTGCACAAAGTCAAAGTCACAATTATTTTAGAACGGAGGGAGTACATTTTTGTAACGGCATGAAATTTGAAACAAAATATTGTATGAAAGAACAGCATTGACGGTTAGGATGTAAACGAGGCGAGACGAATATTATTGGGTTCGAGTTTGAGTTTGACCGAATCGTAATTTTTATGTTCAATTTTAAGTTTGACCGAATCATAATTTTTCTGTTCAATTCGTTTAAAATTTTTTCAATGTGAACTTCCACTTATATCGAGTTGTCAGAATTGCTCATTAATGAAAAATGTTATTTTTGAAAATGTTCGCAAAAAATTCACGAATATGTCACTTGAGTTTTTACCCACTCACAAATAGATGATAAATATCGTTTATGTTCATGAATATCTTAACTTATAAATTCATTCTCACCAATAAAATGCAAATCAAAATAAATAAATTAACTCCAAATTTCAATGTTAAAGATAATGAGTTAACCCAAAATTTCTCACATCTTCGATTCAAGTTCAAAACGTGATTCACAAGAATCACGTTTATATTAACGAGCCTATTCATAAACATTATAACAATGTCTGTTTCTGAACTTTCGAGCCAAATCATATTTGGTTAAAGTTCGACTGAACTTTAAAATAGTATTTATATTCGACTTATTTACAAATTGAACCGAATGTATATTGAACTTTTTTTTACTCAAAAACAGAACGATTCATGAGCATATTAACTCATTTATAGTCCTAATTGTTTGCCAACATTATAAAATATATTATTTTACAACACATATTATACTTTCTAGTTCCAAAAAATATATGATCTTCAAATAAAAAATGATTTCTATTTAATTTTTTCCAACTATCCTAATAAAATTTTAAATAAAATAATATACTTATGAAGTTAAACATAAGTCATTCTCCTTCATATAAATTAAATAACATACATTTCGTATTAAATAAGAAAATAATCATATTTACAAAGAAAAAATTAGGTATAATAAACTAATTGTATAATAACTAATGACAATGAATCTCTCATGTAACCTCGTGACATATTGAATAAAGTGATTGTAATTTTTTTTTTTATGATATGAAGTCACTTTATCTAATCTTTTAGAAAAATTATATGAGATTATCTTAGATTCCTTATTCTCACAACTAATATATATTGAAGTTAAATATTTTATTTTATCAATAAAAATCTATAAAATTTAAAAAGTTTATAAAATTGAAATTTATATTCGAATCAAATTCGATCGAGTAATAATAATTTTATATGAAATATTAACTAATTTAAAACCAAAACTATTACTTATGCATGAAATATTGACACATGTCAAGTCCCAAATGGATGGGGCCATTAACTTGCAAGAACTGGCGTTGAATCTACGAAACGCTTCCTTCTAAACACTCCTCGCCGACGAAAAATCAAATTTATACTAATAATTTACACACCCCTTTGCCGTTTTCCCAAACAAGTCCTTAGTCCCAACTCTCCTATATATACACACATAAACATATACATACATACAACTCATACATAAACAACACACCCCCGAGTTCCTCGTACGTGTTTCTACATTACCCAGATCTCATTTTCCTCGTATCTTTCTTTACCAAACGTGAGCTTCTTTTTTTGCATTTACCAATTTTATTTAATTAAATTTATGTTCTTTTTTTATTTTCTTTGTTGTTTATGTTTTTTTATATAAGATTATTGGGTTTAAAGATCAATGCTTTTTTATAAATTTTGCATTGAATTGCATGATCTAGATGTTATATTTGATTGATTTTTATTATTTTTAAGTTTTGTATTTATATGACATTGGATCTATTATGTTCATAATGAAATTTGTGTGTGTGTGTGTGTGTGATCAGGGTGGTGTTTTTTTTATTTTTGAAATGAATTGTATGATCTTGATTTTATATTTTTGTAATTGATGTATGAATGTTTTTTTATTTATATTGCATTGGATCTAACTGTTCATTATATCTAGTCTATGAAATTGCTAGTGTTATATAGACATACAATGATAATGGAGAAAATTAAAATGTTTCTTTGATTTAGGTGGTTGTGTTTTGTATTGGCTGGTACATTTTGTACACAAGTATATAGTTATGTGATTTGTAAGTTGTATTTCGTAATTGGATTTATTGGGATAGCCTATAGGGTTCTTCAGATTAAAGGGTAAAGTAGAAAAGGCGAATGTTGTTATAAAATGATGTTTCGATTTGTGATCTAATTACATGTTTATTGTGAGAGCTAGATCTTGGATTTTTAAGGAAGCTTTTTCTTGTTTAATAGGATCATCCTACATTTTTGAAGAATTTATGCATTGTTTATTAATCTTTTGGCACCTGTGTGGATTAAAATGAGTAGGATAACAAAGAAACAAAAGGACTTATATCTTACGGGATATTTGTGTGTTATATGCAGATTTAGTTGAAGGACATAATTTCTCTTCAACATGGGGTCAGTTGACTCCTCAAACAAGGTAATAATTCTGGACCCAATAAGTTGTTATTGTTCTAGTATTTCAAAACTGTGTCCTGGGTGGTGTGTCAGTCCAAACTCTGATGTACATGGATCTGAGATATCTGACCCTATTAATAGTCTTTTTGCGAGAAATGAATGTTTTAATCCTATTGATTTGAAATCTAGTATGTTTCAAAATGCCATGAAGTTGGAAGAAAAGGTTGAAACTCTATTATTATTACATCTTAGGAAAATAGATATTTTGCAAGATTTTAGAAACTTGCAGTACTTTACAAAATCATTCCTTCTTGTCTAGTGGTGCAGAAGTGTTCTATAATCTATAGAACATACATCTAAGTTTGACATACAGAGTCACATGAGAAGTAGAATGTAAGAATTCACTATTCTCATCCAAGTAATTAAAAAAAAGTCATCTAGGCTTTGATAATAGATCTTAATGCACGCCAAGCTCCTAAATGCTATTTTCTCAGGCATAAAAGATTCACTTGTGACCTACTCCTGGTTATCTGATGGTATACACTATGCTTGAGTCTGATAAAGTGGCATTTTTGCTGATTGCAGGAGGCCAACGGAAGTGCACTTGCTAATAAGAAGGTCACTGTAGTTTTTGTTCTGGGTGAGCAACTTGAATTCATTTTATAGTTCCTACATCGATTGGTGCACAATGAGCTAATTATATGTTACTATTGGTGAATTTGTTGGAGCAAGTTCTTAGTTACATGTGATTTGCTTGTAGACAGATTTACTGTATCCCTAATTAGTTTCTGCTTTGAGCCTATTGAAAAAGTGTTTGTACATCTAGAAAGCACCGGATATTATTAACGAATACAGAGCTTCGACTTGAGTACTCTTTTGTTTTTTAAGTAGGGTTAAACACTTAAGCTTAACTTTCTTAGTCAGGCTGCAATGGAATTGGTTGTAATAATTAGCTCAAGATAATAACATGTGATTTATGTTCCCTGTACTCAGCTGAATGTGTCAACATGGTTACGTGTCCAAGTGACACATTCAGCATAATTTTAAAAAATATAGTTCCATGTAACATAGCATTAGTTCAAAATAAGATTTGACTAGAGTCCGAAATTTGTCTCTCTGTTATGATTGCTTGTCAATTTTCTCATTTCTGAATCATCATTTATACCATGTAAGTGTGCTTAATTCAAGATAATCCCCTACCATTACCAAAATATAACGTTGACTGGAGTTTGAACTCCAATTTAATAATTATGGTTACCGGTGAATTTTCTATAAATTATGCAGTCATCCTTGAAAGCATAGTTTATTTATCTTCTCCTCTATGATGACTTGATCAGTTATGTTATTGCTGATGTATTATTAATTCAATTGAGCAGGTGGCCCAGGCAGTGGTAAGGGTACTCAGTGTGCAAATATTGTACAGCACTTTGGATACACTCATCTTAGTGCTGGTGATCTTCTCAGAGCGGAAATGAAGTCTGGTTCAGAGAATGGGTAATTTCTATCTCCATGTTACAGTGGAACATTGCCTGCATTACTCTTAAAAAGATAAGACATGAAATAGGTTCAAGATTTAGTGTTGCAGCTCATTCTTTGGTATGTGTTATGTAATATTATTAATGATTCTTGTTCTCATTTCAATTTGGGTTTTGGGCAGTTTCTAGGATGTATCCACATTGGTTGGGTGTTAGAAGTCTTGAATTATAGTATAAAGGAATTATTTTAAGGAACTTTAATTTTCTCGCTGAAAATTGGAATACTTCTACTTAATGTAACTTTATTATGTTCATATAAAGTTTCTAAACTCCCTGTTATCTTGATATCAGGGACATGATTCAGAACATGATTAAGGAGGGAAAGATCGTTCCATCAGAGGTGACAATTAAGCTCCTAGAACGAGCAATGCTGGAAAATGGTAATGACAAGTTTCTGATTGATGGATTTCCTCGCAATGAGGAAAATCGAGCAGCATTTGAAGCCGTTGTAAGTTTTCTTGGCATCCACCGCTATGTTTTCTTTTCATTTTCTCTACTAGGATTTTTTTTAGATATTTTTTATTCTATCTATGTTTTAAGATACGTAGTATAGATGCTAAACAATTTTGAATGATACAGACAGGAATTGAACCTGAATTTGTCCTCTTTTTTGAATGTTCTGAAGAAGAGATGCAAAAGCGCCTTTTGAGCCGAAACCAGGTTACATAAATGAGTTACATACGCTTAAGATTAGATCAATATGAGACTATATATGTAGTCATGATGTAGATTATATTCATTGCATGGATTCATTAGAAGTTTTCAAAATAAAGAATTAAGTTGAAGCTAACTGTTTAAACAGTAAAAATAATTATAGTTCTGATTGCTATATATATATCCTGATAATGATCCACAATTATAATAATATAACAAACAGTCTTGCTGCCATAAGTAAAAGTTAGGGTATTCGTAATAACCTAGTAGCATGATATTAATTACAATAAACCATCTGTAAATATTAAATAGTACATAACTAAGTTATTTAAATAGTACAGTAATCTATGACTGCATTTCTTTTTGTTGTATCAACTCTTTCTACTACATCATGCTTCTTAATTATGTTTCTTTATATTTGAAGGGAAGAGAAGATGACAACATTGAAACTATAAAAAAACGGTTTAAGGTATACATGGAATCTAGTCTCCCAGTGATCGAGTATTACAATGCTAAGGGAAAAGTTCAGAAGGTATGTTTTACTATTAATTTGTTCTGAAAATATTACGGCTCTTCTATGCAGTCACTGAGTTTTGATTTGCTCACAGATTGATGCTGCAAAGCCTATTGAAGAAGTTTTTGACGCAGTCAAGGCTTGTTTCACTCCAGTCGTGTCAAGTTAAAGTAAATGTGAAGAGATATATGCATTTGCTGTAGTTGATATCTTGTATTATTATTGTTTTTATTATATTTTTTTGCTGTTTTAAAATACCTCAATTTGATATTATTACTTTTACAAGGGAGGTTACTTTGCCTCTTCTATGTATGTTCCATATTGAATTTTGATAATACAACTATATATTTTGTTGAGTTCTTTCATGCACTGTCATGCACTCACATCAGTGGACGTATATATAGATTCAGAAAATTTGAAAATAGTAAAGTAACACTGAGTTAACAGTTAACATATGATTTTTAACTATTTTTATTTATTATTTTGAGTTAAGGAGCGAAAAAACCTGTGTTGTTTTGGATGCAGAGCAAATAAGTCCCAGTATTTTTTAATATGGTACTCATCACTTGAGAGAACGCAAGTAAGTCCATGTATTTTAATATGATACTCATCATTTGAGAGGACATTTCTAGATGTCCGATGTCTATTGTGACATTACAATGGCTTATACTTTTGTATAATATTAATCCGGTCTCCATCCTCTCTTGATCACAGAGGATGGACATGATTTTGGCTGGGTGGTAGATTATACAAGATATCTTAAGATTTTGTTTGATATATGTCTATATCTTTATGTTTAATGCCGGTTTTGATTTTACTCGCTTGACCTTTAGTAGTATACTTACTGATTTAAAAGATGTGTATTGTGAATGAGACATGTGAATAGCAAGTTCAATGAAGGCCTTTGGTGGTTGGGATAAAAAAAAGGTTAGATTAAGATTTATGGTGTTTCAGAATTTGTGATGAAAATTACCAGAAATCGATCACATATTCATGTAAAAATTATTATTTGCAGTCATGCAGATTTCATATTTGCGAAATTGAAAACATGCTTTAATCTCCCAGAAGTCATTCTCAATTGCCGAACATATTTTTTAATTCTTACACCTAATGAAAATCTCCCGTCTATACTTGAATTGTAATTTGACTAGCAATGAGAGGGAGCATCTATGTATAGAAGAAAAGACCTAACTCTACCAAATTACTTTGAATTGGTGGAGTAGTTTTAAAGGTTTGAAGTTCATCAATGGATATTAAACTAAAGAAACAACAGGCATGACTGAATTGAGATGAAGTTATGTTACATTCACATGCTATAAATTTAATTTTGGAAGGCAACCTTATATTATATTAATATTATTTTTAAATAAGAACTTATCCTTTTCATTGAGTTATAGAGTAAGAAAAGATAAGAGGCTGGTGTTGAATAATTTAAATATGCAAAATTTTATAATTTCATAAATAACTAAAATTATTTGACAAAATGTAAATGACTAAATTTTTTTGAACTAAGATTAAATAGTACGCTTAACGAATTTAGCCATTTTTTGTAGGTGCTTTATTATTAAAGTGAGTATTAAATATATATCTAAAAACTATCCAATGAGAATATTTCAAATTCTTCTCTTTTTTCTCTCCTTACACTTTCACATTTATTCTTCAAAAAATTAAATGTTTCTTTCCTAACTTAATGGTTACCACTACATCTTGGTGCTTTTGTTTATGTTTCACTGTGATTCCTTGAAAAACGTGTCACATATAGGATATAACAAATATTACTTAAATATTTGAGTAAAATACAATGTGTGTGGCTGGAGTTTGGCCATGGTGCAATCTGATTATAATTTCAAAAATAGCAAGTTGTGTACCTAAAGTTTATAAAACGTTGCAAAGTGTGTACTACCATGAATTTGAGTGATAACACCGTTAGTAAATATTTTCAAAATTCATTGGCTTGTTTGCAATTTGGCCACCAACGGCTATAACCCAATTTGAAACGAATTTTCGGGTTTTTAAAATTGAAAAGAAATGAAAAATTATATATATTTTTAACTTTTTTATTTCATAAGTCCCAAAACTATAAAAATAAAGTTAAAAAAGTATAATTTTTCATTCCTTTTCAATTTTAAAGGCCCGAAAATTCGTTTCAAATTGGGTTATAGCCGTTGGTGGCCAAATTGCAAACAAGCCAATGAATTTTGAAAATATTTACTAACGGTGTTATCACTCAAATTCACGGTAGTACACACTTTGCACGTTTTGTAAACTTTAGGTACACAACTTGCTATTTTTGAAATTATAGCCACACAGATTGCAGCATGGCCAAACTCCAGCCACACATATTGCATTTTACTCTAAATATTTATATCTTTTTTGTAAACATTAATTATTTATATGTTATTTTATCAATTGTACATAAATTACATTAATACAGTTTTTTACTAAAAGATATATAAATAATTATCATTGGTTTTTTCCAAAAGTTCTTTATTTGGGCTTTCTATTCAATTGTCCGCATATCATACTCTATCCTCAAAACTCTAGCCTCTGTTTCATTTTCATGTTCTTCTCCGGGGAGAGATTGAGAGGGTAGAATTTCTCAAAACAATTTTTTTAGTTGACTGGCGGTAGAATTCATTAACTATCGAAGAGTAGAACTTATCGAAGGAGATTAATCTTTATATCACTGAACAACCTCCTAGAAAGGTAGAATTTTATTTCTTTTCCTCATAAAATTTTGAATTGATAATTTTCGGACTATTAATCTTACAAAATATAAAATATAATATAATTTATTAATACAAAACCAATAACTAAATCTACTCCAAATCTAAGATATTCGAAATCCAATGTACTCCATCTTCCTCTTACACCGAACCTGAAAATTATAAGTAATGAACTATACAGCCCAACAAGTAACCAATCGATCAAACTAGTCAGGTCAAGTAACAAGTAATATATATAATGAAACATAATTTTCGATATGATAACTATACACATAACTTTTCAATGAACTTTCATATTCTTATTCTATACGATATGACACGACGACCACACATAAAACAATAACTTGTTACCCACAATTTATACCACCATCACTACAATCCGGTGAGAACGGTCCTAAATTTTTAAAAAACTGTCATTACAACCCGGTGACCTCGGTCCTAAATTTTCGCAAACCATGACATAAATAAGAATGCCAAAATTACCGCGAACACACAACACATATATGATAATACACGTCACTTCAAAATATAATCACTTAGCCCAAAATTTTATAATCAAATATACAAACAATTTTAAAAACACCAGAAAGATAGATCGAAAACTTACCTCAACCTCGTAAACCAAGAATTAAAAACATCCTAGAAAATATATTCAATTCTTAGTACCCAATCGCAAATATCACATCTCAAACTTTGAATGTCTCCATGATTTTGAATTTGCCCAGATATATATTTGACCGTTTTGCCCTCTAAACGATGTTTTTTCAAAAACATAAAGTATGAAAGTTGTAGAGAACGAAGAGATTTTTCCGAAAAGTCCAGAATCAACGAATTCCAATTTACGATGAATTTGTTACGAATATTACAGGACAACTGAGTTGTGTATGAGAAATTCTACGAATATCAATAAAAAAGATGAAGAAAAAGAATAAAGATTTGTGTATCGAGAGAGATTTAAAATTGTTTAATCTTGGTGGCTCGAAAAAATTATGAAAGAATGTGGAGATCTTAATCAATATATAGTGCTTCAAAACTTACACCAAAACCTAACAGGACTCAAATCCGACCTATATTCAGAAAACCCATATTCTAATCAAATTTTAATTCCTAATTTCTATCCAATTTTAATCCTTTACTATTATTATTAATCTATTTTATTATTTTAAAAAATACGGGGTATTACATACTGCCTTCCTTTAAAAAAAATTTGGTCCCCAAATCCTTAAAAATCCAATACTCCAAAAAGATCATCACATGTCTATCCGAAAAATCACTAGTTGATACAATTATCATAAAGATTTTAGATAAGCAATTTATGCACAATAATAGGTTTCAAAAGTCACATATTCAATAACTAAATATTAACAACGTATCCATATTTTATTGCCACAATCTTAAATTACGGTCACACTAAGCCATTGACTAACATCTTATTCTTATTCTTTTGTCATACTTTGCCGTGACCAGTATCTTATCTTATATTTTATGTCACACTTTTCCAGTGGCCAAAATCTTATATTTCACGCGACTAAGACTGGGGATTTCTGAATTTTTTTTCTTATTAATCATATGTCAATAACATAGTATGCTATATACGATATTGAAACAAATAAGTGTGGACAAGTAATCTAATAACACAAAACATGTTTCACAATAATACAGAGCAACGAGAAATTACTTATATAATAATACAGAGCTCCCGAGACTTTTTAGAAAATCGGATCAGTACCGACTTCCGAAATAAGTACTGAGTAAACTGACCCAAAATGCAAAAACTTGGGTAATCCACAAGCCCATCACAAACCCCTAAACTATCATTATTTATTGATGCACTTACTAGTAGTACTCTTCCTTATATACTAAATAAATTATCCCAATTTACTCGATGTCGGACTAGGGTGTTACAAACTCCCCCACTTAAATTCATGACGTCCTTGTCAGGTCGAGCAGATAGCTCATAGTCCCAGATCGTACCTCTCTAGCCATTGTGGGATAATACCGGTTGACTTCGTGTCCCCACCTCCCCACCTCCAAACCTCTATCCGTTGTGGGATAATACCACTAACCTTTGCGTCATCACCTCCGCAACGTGACGAATCAAGCTTTCGAGAGTTGGCTCTAATACCATATGTGACAACCCGGGTCAAATCCTGAGCCTTTTTTTAAAAATCGGGTCAAGTCCCGACTTCCGAATCCGAAATAAGGGCAAAGTAAACTGATCTAAATGTAATAACTTGGGTAATTAACAAGCCCATCACAGGTCCCCAAAAGATCATAATTTGTTGGTGCACTTAGTAGTACTCTTCCTCATATACTGAACAAATTATCTCAATCTACTCGATTTGGGACTGGGGCGTTACATGAACCTAATGGTAATTATTTTAGGAATGTGTGCCCCAAATACAATCATTACAATGTTGATATATATGCACCGATTACTAGAGATATATATTAACAATAAATATTGGTACATTTCTTTTTACTCTAACATTTCCAATGACATAAGATGTTAGCTCATTAATTTCTCTAGTATAAACTCCCAATATATTTATTCTTGTTTCTTGTACTAGTGTTGCTTGTTAAAATTTACTCAAAGAGATGTGACAGGTCAAAAATATATTAAACGTGAGCAAGAGGAAGGAATACAGGTTGGCCTATCTTCCTATCTTGCTTTTATTTGCTTCGTATTAAATTAGACCTATTGCAGTTTAGATATTAAATCATGCTAACTATATATACATATGTTTTAACCTCAGGCTGCAACTGATATACCTCGAGGTTTTACTCATCTTGCACCACAGTTTACATTGTTTGTCTGATTTACATTGTGATCAAAACAACAATTTGGTTTAAGATACTCGGTGAAGGCAATAAAATTGCAGTAATAGATTCTTCGCAAATCTGTCATGGAGAAATCCCCTATTATAAAATCCTAACTTCCTCGAGTCTGCGTCCTGAATACGAAATAATGAGACCAGGAAGGATTTCACCTAAAGAATATTTACGAAGGTACAGATAAAAGAAAAATGTGTGTAATATATATATACTTATAGTGTACAGTCTTTCTTTACAAATTCCCTATTATTTAATTATCTTTTTGTCCGGTGATAGTAGAGCAAATTTGTTGAATCCTTTGCAGATGAAGTGTAGGGTCTTCAGAAGGAAGACCCGCAAACTGATTCTGTTGGATCATACTGAGCAACGCCGTTTTGATCTCGAAGTTTGCTGCTTGAATAGCTGGCATAGGAAGGCTAATAGGCACACCACCCGGAGAGGGCTGTGAATAGTTCTTCAAAGATTTAAAAGGAAGGTCAGCCATTTTATTCATTGAGTGGATGATCTTTTATTTTTTCCCTTCTTTCATTTTTTGATGAACTGCTGTATAGTTTGCTCAAATTCAAGACTAAGAGGAGTAGTATCTGCGTCTCCTGTAGACCTGGGCATGAATAACTAAAACAAGGAAAACAGTAAAATTGGTCTCAGTTGGAACTAAAGTTCCAATGAGGCAAAGAAAACAATATAAATAATTAAACTAAAAACTATAGAAATTAGCCGTCTCCCCGGTAGCGGCGCCAAAAACTTGATGCGTTTTAAAATATAATATCGCAAGTGCACGGTGTCTGTTATTAGCAGAGACTGGCAAGTACGGATCGAATCCACAAGGAGATGGGTTCTAAGAAATTTAATCTAATTATTATGAATTATTTCCAGAATAAAACGACAACTGAGAATTGTTTACTAACTAAAGAATGCAAATTAAATTTATATGAAATCAATTGACCAAAAGTCTAGGGCAATTCAGATTCACCATGCTTACACCAAAATTAGTTATATAAATATAGCAATTCAATGAGTCAAATAACTAGAGGAATTGTTAATCTCTCTCAAGCATTAATGCTCTTAGAAATCCAATGATGCTCTCACACTCACATTCATTCTGCTAATCGTGTGTATGCCTCTAATGAGTAAAATCTCTTGATCTATTACTCTTATTTGCATGAAATAATCTATTATATTGGCCAATTACATAAATTAAATATTTAAACATATCAATTAGAATTACCCATAACCCATTAAACTACTAATAAAAATAGAACATAGTTATGGTGCAAACATGACTTCATTTTGCGCCCTAGAATGAAACTACTCACTCATGCTAGAAGTAAAAGCAATAGTATAAGAAAGCCATGTAAAACATATACTACCTCCGTCCCACCCAATTGTTAACATTTCAGAGATAAGGCCCGGCACGCATTTTAAGGTGCATATAAAGTATAGTTTCATAACTTATTTTTAATTTTTTTTTCTAAATAAAAATTTACACATTAAATTTTTATTCAGGAAAATAAATTTAAAAATAAGTTATGGAACTATACTTTATATGCACCTTAAAATGCGTGTCGGACCTTCTCTCCGAAACGTTAACAATTGAGTGGGACTGAGGGAGTATTAAAACAAGAGAATATAAAATAGTACCTTGAACTATATTAATGGATAACAACTGTATGCTATGGAAGAGAGATGAAGAAAAACCATAGCTAGAAAGTGAAAGTAAAAAAGTAGCGTACGTATGTATCTATCGTCTCCCCTTATAAAAACTAGTTAATCTTGTCTAATAATAATAATGGTATTTTAATGATTAAAGCCCAAGACAAATAGACTTCATAAATTGAATAGGATTCTTCAATTAAAATTGGTAGCTCTGTTTCTCCTCAGTTTCTGGGCTATTGCACTTTGATTTTTCTTGTTGGACTACTTCTGAATTAAAGAGAATTCAATAAGTTTCGTATGAATTGTACGATCGTCCAATTCTGACTTCTAGAACTCGAGATATGACCCAAACAGTATATATAGCACGTGTAACGCAATAAATACGAATTTTCTTAGCTTTTTAAGCCCAAATCCTTCCAAATATAAGAATTCTATCTTTTCTTGAATATAACATTAATATCTATTAAATAAATATCTAATTAATGTAAAATACAATTAAATATGAGAATAAAAATAAGATAGAATATATATAAAAATATATTATATCATCCGGCTAGCAAAATATTGTTGCAGTTTGAGTTGTCAATATAATTTATGTTTAACTATAATGTATTCTAGGCTGAACTAGAAGGCTTGAAACGGGAAATCCAAACTCTTGGACAGGAGTGTGAATATCTCAATGTTCATTAAATAAGAACTTATTCTTTCCATTGAGTCATAGAGTAACAAAAGATAAGAGCCAGGTTTTGCATAATTTAAATACGCAAAATTTGACATTTTCGTTAATTACTAAATTAATTTGACTAAATGTAAATGATAAAAATTTACCAACTTAAATCAAAGTTGAGTACCCTTAACGAATTTAGCAATTTTTTGTAGGTGCTTTGTTATTATTAATGTGAGTATTAAATATTAAGTCTAAAAACTATCCGACGAGAATATTTGAAAATTTTCTCTTTTTTCTCTCCTCGCACTTTCACATTTCTTCTTCAAAAAATTAAATACATGTTTCCTCAACTTAATGATTACCCACTACATCTTGGTGCTTTTTGTTTCTTTCACTAAGATTTCTCGAGGAGCCCGTCATATCACATATAGGATATAACAAATATTACTTATATCTTTATTTATTTTTTGAAAAGATCAATTATTTATATGTTTTAAATTTATTTTATCAATTGTACGTAAATTACATTAATATATTTTTTAACTAAATTATTTGTAAATAATTATTATTTGTGTTTTTCAAAAGATTTAATTCTATATTTGGGCATTTTATGCAATTGCCCGCATATCATACTCCATCGTCAAAACCCTAGCCTCCATATCATTTTCGTGTTCGGAGAGATTAAGAGATAGAGTTGAATTTCTCACAACAATTTTTTTTGGTTGATTGGAGGTAGAATTCAACAGCTATCGAAGAGTAGAACTTATCAAAGGAGATTAATCTTCATATCACGGATCAACCTGCTAAAAAGGTAGAATTTCATTTCTTTCCCCGGAAAGTTTTGAATTGATAATATTCATACTTTTGCTTATAGATCTGATACATACTTTAATTGGTGCATTTCTTTTAACTCGTACATTTCCAATGATATAATATGTTAGCTGCTTTAATTTCTCTAGTTTAACTCGCAATATATTTGTTCTTGTTTCTTGTACTAGCTAGTGTTGCTTTTTAAAATTTAATTAGATGGAGAGAGGTGACCCCCGTCAAAAATATATTAAATGCGAGCAAGAAGAAGGAATACAGGTTGGTCTATCTGCTTATTGTGCTTTTATTAGCTTCGTATTTGTTAGAACTATTGCAGTCTAGATATCATGGCATGCTAAAAATATATATATATATATATATATAAGTATATATATATATACTTATATATATATATATACTTATATATATATATATATATATATATATATATATATATATATATATATATATATATATATATATAAGTATATATATATATATAAGAAAGTATTCACCAGTCACAGTTAGATATTAAAAGATATCCAACCAACCCATCTAATACCGTTAAAAGAGCACATCAAAGACTGAGATTAAATATAAAAAAAGATACATACGCTCTATAATAGAGTGTATATACGCTCTATAATAGAGCGTATGTGTCTTTTTTTTAAATTCCAATTCTATCATTTAAAGCATACACTCTATTATAGAGCTCTAATAAAAACACACCCTTATCTACCCAGAAACACACTTGTTCTTTTATCATACCATTTTTTAGATATTTGTGTGAGCTATCTAAAACCCAATTCAACTTTGCCTATTTGATTACAAATTTTATATAAATCTAATACCAATTTCACAACCCAATATATTTTGAGCTATCTAATACCCATTTTTTATAAACTTTGAGTTTGGAAGAAGATTCGATTTCTTCAAGATTTCAAATTTTGAGTTTGGGAGAAAAATCGATTTCTTCAAGATTTCAAAGTTGAAGTTTGAGCTTGGTTAAAACTTTATTAAAGTTAGCTCTCTTTATTTCATTTCATGGCTTCTTTCATTTTTCCAAAATTAAAGTCTCCTAATAAGTTAAAAATTGAGATTGAAGATGATGATAATGATAAAAAAGCTAGTCCTAAAATAGTAGAGATTATTGATGATAGTGATGATAAAGGAAATGATGATGGTAATGATAATGATGATTATGATGATAATTATGATGATGGTGATGATTTTTATGTTGTTGTTGATGATGATATACCGCACACACAAAATTGTAAAAAATCTAAAAGATGAAATATACCACTACGAAGAACTCTTTCATGTATATCTCTCTTAGTTTCATGCAAGGAGCATGATCTCGTAGAGGATCAAATAATGAAACTCTAAAATTTTTGATTGACCAAAAAAATAGGATCCAATGACCTCTCGTTGCAACCGGCATGAGAATATAATCAAAATCAGTAATCTTCACGTCCCCCTCTTTTGTGACATATACTTTAAAGTCCCTATCAATAGCTTCTCATTCTTTATTTTTTCTTTTCAACGGATTCTTCATATTCTTGCAATGATGAGAGGCCATCACTTGGAAGAACCACGGAGACAAAAAATAATATTTTGTGGCCTCACATCCTTCATGACTAAAGAGCATATTTTCCCTTGCTTCTAGCAATTGACTATATACATCCATTATACTATCCTCCACTTCTTTCTTTGGTTGTAAAGAAACGACCGCTTTCTTATAACAACCTCTTGGCAAATTTTCAACCTTTTTACAATCCCACCAATGTGCTTTCAACCAATCCAATTTATATACCTTGATAGGCTTTATAAGAGATCCCTTATCATAGTTAGCCCTCAAAATGGTGCTAATATCCTAAAATGAAAACAAAGAAAAATTGGAACCAATAGAGACAAACATAGAAAAATAAAGACAAAACACTATGACCAAATCATCAAATAGAGACAAATGTTACCTCAATCCGTTCACTAGGATCCTCATCAAATTGAGTTATTTTGTCCATAGGAGCACTATGATTCACCTCAAACTCTGCATACTCCTCAAAATATGGCTTCTCCGGACTAGCTTCTTGAGTAACTTTTTGGGCCCTTCTTGCCTTTCTTTTAGGTAAAACACTCTTAAACTCGGGTCTTTCATATGCCGGACCAAAAGTATCAAGCATAAAAGTATCATACTTTTCAATGAAGGTAGGCAAGATGAACTCGTGAAAAACCGAAGGCATATCATGCAAACAAAGGTCACTCATGCCTTGAGCGGCACACATGATCTATAAGGTAAAAAAAATAAGAACAATATATAAATGCATATCCGAAATTATTTAAGGAACTTAGGAGTAATAATTTATATATTAGGAAGAAAACATACCAAGTCCAATGCCTTAGGATTGTCAAATTTGTCTTTCGCTTCTTGGTATATTTTAGGATCCTTTGTTGGTTTTGAAGGCGGTAGAATCTTAAATTTTGTAATATTCAAATACCAATCCATATACTCTTCTAATGATACGGGAAACATCGGGGGGCCCAAAATACCAATACCATTATACACAAACTCATTCCACATTGTTACATATCTAACCATATTCTTATGTTGCATATTTTGGAATGGAACATCAACATTAAGCCTTATTTTTTTATTTCACTCGGAGGTGGAGGTGGTATGCTCAAGGGCATATTCAATTGTCTTGCCACCCTCTCCGGAAGTTGATATTCACAATATTCAAAAAATATGATCGGCACATGAGCGATACCGGCTAGTCGAGCCCTCTCAAAATGTGGGTCAAAGATGTGATAAAAGGCGCTATATGGCCTCCAAGCAACCCAACTCAGATCAAAATTATCAAATTGTCCACGGTAGGCGTCAATGTTGTGATGAACATTATAGTACTTGGATTTCCCCTGGCCAACCGGATGAATCGCCCATGCTAAAGCCCTAGGCCATGTATGTTGCACATTACTTGCAATCATAGGTTGTCCCGAACGCAACCTCTCACGAGCCCAAAGCATCAAAAGAGTATAACATCCGGTAATAGATACACAATCCTTGTAACTAGCTTCATACAAATTCCTATACAAATAAGCTAGAACTCCCGCCCCTAAGCATATCCATATATCTTGCTAGTATCGAGTAACAACGGGATTAATCTAGGGTGGGCAACATTATTAGACTTTGTAGGGAATAAAATAGCGCCGCATAAATAGAAGACATACCCCCGTGTATATATCTCCAACATCTCGGGATTATTCTTATCCGGGCACTTGCAATATCGCTCCCTCAAAAAACTCAGTCTGACGCCACCCCTACCAAAAGCATCTTCTCTTTCTTCAACGGAAAGATCTGGATCTGGCCAAGTGTGTAACCAAGTATTCTTGCCACTAATTGCTTTAAGATTTGTTACCGGTTCTCCTACAACCGGAAGACCCATCAACATGTAGACATCTTCAAGAGTCACTGTCATCTCACCAAAAGTGAAATGAAATGTGTTAGTTTCTGGCATCCAACGCTCCACTAACGCCGAAATCAAAGCCACGTCATTTTGAATAACGGACTTAGGATTAGTAAACATTCCAAAACCCCATTGCTGTAGAAGATGAACTTGAAATGACTCTAATTTCCATTCCGAAAGCAAAGAAGTACTTTGTCGAATTTTGAGAAGATTTTGGTGAATCCCATTCCATATAAGAGTGTTAATGTGATTTTTTTGATCGTGAAGAACCGAAGGATCGACAGGGCCACACAAATCATCCGACATATCTAAAATTAAAGAAACAATTACGTAAGTCTAACAATGTCGATAAACTAACGTCCATATCAAACAAAATCTCCAATAATTCGAAATTAAAACCCAAAACTCCAATAATAATAATTTAAAATCTCAAACAAAAATTCAAGAATATGCATAACCAAAAACTTCAAACTAAAACAACATATATAACCAAAAAACTTCAAACTAAAAAAACATATATAACCAAAAAAATTAAAATTAAACAAACAATATTTGGAATCTCAACCAAATTACGTGAGACTAACAATGTTCACAACCAAAAACTCCAATAATAATATTCACAATCAAATTTCGAAATTCAAACAAAAATCCAATAATATCCATATCCAAAAAGCCCAAAAAATAAAATTAGTTTTCAACCAAAAAAATTTAAACTTTATACTCATAACCAAAAATATTTGAACTAAAACCACATAAATACCAAAAAAAAGAAATTTAATACAAACATACTCAAATAATTCGAACTATAATCCAACAAATCCAAAAACCGAATATAAACACATACATAATTGAATATATACACAAAATATGCATACAAATCATATACACACAACATGCATACAAGCAAATCATATATACACACAATATGCATACAAATCGAATACACACAAAAAAGAGAGCAAAAATCGTATGTAAAAGAAGGCAATATCAAGTAGAATGCATACTTGATTTCGTGTAGAAGGCAAAATCGCACCAATTGTGGATGTGGGTAGAAAGCAATATCGAGTAGAAGTGATTGGGTTTTTGTGGATGGGTTCGATTATAACTGATGGAAATATGTTAGAAAGTGTTGGTTTTGTTAAAAAAGGAACCGGTTCTGTAGAGATAAACCGGGTTTAGAGAAAAAAAATCTCGTACGATTTATTATAGAGCGGACATACGCTCTATAATAGAGCGGACATACGTGGCAAAGTAAAGGACATAAACGGGATTTTTTTTTATACATATACGTTCTATAATAAAGCGTATACGCTCTATAATAGAGCTTAATCCCCTTTTTTGTTTTTAATTCTGACCGTTTATTTTTTTTTAACAGTATGAGATGGGTTGGTTGGATATCAAAAGATATCCAACTGTGGCTGTAGAACTGCTTCCATATATATATATATATATATAAATATATATATATATATATGTAGACACACACACACATCTGTTTTGACCCCAGGCAGCAGCTGATATACCTCCAGGTTTTACTCATTCTGCACCATAGCCGTTAGTCCCACCTTCATTATCATATTATCTCCTTCTAAAAGAGTACTTAGCTAGCTTAACGAAAGTGTTAGAGGACTTGTGTGGTTGTTAACTATCTAGAAAAGCAAATAATTAAGAATTACTAAAGTCTGAGTTACTTCACATTATGTTGCACCCTGTAGTGAATATAAGCGTGACAATAACTTTTACCTTGTGAAACCTGGTACCAGATTTCCACAAGGGACGTGGGGTGGAAATACGCAAGTAAGTATTCATGCTTCTTCTAACCTCTAGATATATCCCTAAATTCTCAGGTGAAGTTTTTATGCTTACCTTCCCTTGATTACCAGCTGGCAGTCAGTTTATATATAAACCTTACTGTGAAATGTTTATCCGACTTACATTGTAATCAAAACAACAGTTTGTTTTAAGACACTCGGAGAAGGCATTAAAATTGCAGTAATAGATCCTTCGCAAATCTGTCGTGGAGAAATCCTCTATTTTAAAAGCCTAACTTCCTCGAGTCTGTGTACTGAACAGGAAATAAAGAGACCAGGAAGGATTACACCTAAAGAATATTCACGAAGGTACAGACAAAAGAAAAAGGTATGTATTATAAATTTATAGTGTGCGGACAATTCCCCAGTTATTTAATTATCTCTTTGTCCCGCTATCAAAATATTGTGGCAGTTTGAGTTGTCAATATAATTTATGTATAACTACAATGTATTCTAAGCTGAATTAGAAGGCTTGAAACGGGAAATTGAAACTCTTCGACGGGAGCGTGAATATCTCCAAAGAGATAATGTTCATTTGAAGGTACATTTTATATACCTAGCTTGTACATCATTTTCATTTATTATTTAATTTTCTCAATTGATTAATTTCTTGTGATTTCAAATATTATTACTTGTTTTGCGCATATACCTATGTTCCCTTGTACATTGGTCGAAATATTAGTTATTTTACTACACTTGTTAGAGATTTACGTACATTGAAATTAATATCATTTACATTTTGTTGGAAAAATTAAACAAAATAAAAATGATATTAGAGACTCCTCATTCTCCTCATCGAGGCCCATGCTGAGATGGTATCAATTACTTAAGAAGGGTGGTGTCAAACTAGATATCGGATGTCAATTGTAACTTTACAATGGTTTGTACGTACTTTCACTACAAAGAAAATGGTTAAAACTGACTAACAAAATCGGTCAGTTACGACCAATATGAGTCGATTTAACAGTTAAAACCGACCGATGGTCGTGGTCGGTTTAAACCTAGTCGGTTATGATATTCGGTCAAGTTTAATGGTCACAACCGACCACGAAATCGGTTGGTTATGTGCTTTCCACTTTTGTAAGAAATGGGCCCACGAATGCCACATGTCTTCCCCGTGTAATACTAAACCTACACGGTCGGTTATATATTGATCAAAACCGACCAACGGTGCGGTTAGTTTTGAAGTAAAATTAAGTTGTAGTGTTATAACCGACCAATGTTCACATTGGTCGGCTTTGTAGCAGATTGGTTTGTAAAAATTTTGGGAAAAGGCATGACCGACCAACTTAAACCAACCGTGATGCACAAGAAATCGGTCGGATTTTATGACATTGGTTTTAACCTCAGGCTGTAGCTGATATAGCTCTAGGTTTTACTTATCCTGCACCACAGCGGGTTGTCCCCCCTTCATTATCATATTATCTCCTTCAAAAATGGTACATAACTAGCATAACGAAAGTGTTAGAGTACTTGTGTGCTTGTTACTCAGGAGAAGGTTTAATTTATGCTTACCTTCCCTTAATTACCCGCTGGCAGTCGGTTTATATAGGAACCTTACTGTGAAATGTTTATCTGATTTACATTGTAATCAAAACAACAATTTGTCTTAAGAAACTCGGAGAAGGCAATAAAATTGCAGTAATAGATTCTTGGCAAATCAGTCATGGATAAATCCTCTATTTTAAAATCCTAACTTCCTCGAGTCTGTATACTGAAAAGGAAATAACGGGACCAGGAAGGATTTCATCTAAATTAAGAATATTCACAAAGGTACAGACAAATGAAAAAGGTGTGTATTATAAATTTATAGTGTGTAGTCTTTGTTTACAATTCCCCAATTATTTAATTATCTCTTTGTCCCGCTAGCAAAATATTGTGGCAGTTTGAGTTGTCAACATAATTTATGTATAATTATAATGTATCTAGGCTGAACTAGAAGGCTTGAAACGGAAAATTGAAGCTCTTCAACAGGAGCGTAAATATCTCCAAGGAGAGAATGTTCATTTGAAGCTACAATTTATATATCATGCATGTACATCATTTTCATTTGTTATTTAATTTTCTCAATTGATTAATTTCTTGTGATTACAAATATTATTATTTGTTTTGCGCATATACCCATGTTTCCAAGTACATTGGTCAAAATGTTAGTTGTTTTACTACACATGTTAGAGATTTACATTGAAATTAATATCACTTACATTTTGTAGGAAAAATTAAACAAAATAAAAATGATATTACATACTTCTCATTCTCCTCCTCGAGGCCCATGCTGAGATGGTACTATTACCACTACAAGGAAAACTGCTACAGACAAGGGTTTTAAACCGTTGTCTGATGCTGTTATTTCCCGTGGTCTATTGAGAAGTCGTCTATACCAACATCAGACAACGGTTTTATAACCCTTGTCTGACTTGCTGAAGACAACGAATATCTATTATTAAAACATTGTCTGATACCTAGAACAACAACAGTTTTATTTTGAACACTTGTTTGAAATAAAGTATTGCAAGTGTTTTTAGCAAAGAACAACTTGTTGGATATCTGTAAGACAAGGGTTATTAGTGTTTTCAAACGATTGTTGGATATCTCGAAATACATAACCTTCAGACAACGGTTATATAACTCTTGTGTGACCTAATAAAGACAACGGTTATCAATTAATAAAACATTGTCTAATACCAGAAACGACAATGGTTTTATTTAGAACACTTGTTTCGAATAAAACATTGCAAGTGTTTTTGGAATAGAATAGCTTGTCGGATTTCTATAAGACAAGAGTTTTAATTGTTTTCAAACCATTGTTAGTCCTCTCCAAACACATATGAGCTATTATTCTTACAGGCAATAGTTTTATAAATCCGAGTTATTGTAAGATATAGTTTGCAATAAGCATTCTATTAAATGCCTTCATTGGTTAAAAAGGGACTACACAATGGTTTAATTTACCCAAAAAATAATAATTTAAACATTACCCTGTTAATGCCAAACCAATATCAAGCAAACAATTAATAAACAAACCAAATTATACATTAATTACCAATATCCAACATTCATCATTTAAACAAACATAACCAACATTCTACCATTCTAGCAAACAGAAAACCAACATCACAACAAGTTTCTTCTTCCAAACAGACAACCATGATTTAGAAAGGATCCTAAACTGATATATGTTCAACCAATTAACTAAACTGACAAGGGTTCCTAATTGGCATGATGCTTCATGAAGTACTTGGCCCATTCACATCTGATTTCGTTCAAATCATTGAGTCCGTACGACAAATTGTTCCTTCGTTGCCACTGAATAATGAAACAAGTTAATGCAAGTCATATATATTGAGACAGAAAACACAAGGGCATAAACATTAAAAATCAAATTTATAACTGCTACCTTTGTAGAAAATTGAATCTCCTCGTTTGAACATATTTCTTTCATATATGCCATCACAAACAATCCACAATTTATATCCCCAGTCTGGAGAGGAACGCCCTGGAAGTCACACAAAACTCAAAATTCAAAATTCAAAACTCAATTGCAAAGTGAAAAATCAATCAGCATATGATCCCTAAATAATGTGTTTCCTTGCAGTGTGATTATGTGAACAACAAGGTGAGGATCAGTAGCCAGAAGAAAAGGACATGCTAGCATACTCTAAAACATGAACAGGGAGGTGACAAAAAATCAATTAGCAAAAAATCCTAATATATGTACAGCGAAAGAAATTTATACCGCAAGATTTTCCCAAATAATTTTCTTCTTAAGAATCTTCTTCTCACTGTCCTTGTAAAGTTTGATGGAACTACGACAATATTAAACAAATCTACATTAACACATTTTTCCTTAATTGTTAAAAGCTAATAATAATTGAATAAAGAAATATGAAACAGTGCCTACTTGCTTCAAAGAACACAACATCTAAAGGGACATGTCTTTGGTAAGACATAACGCCAATATTGTTGGAAAAAAGGTGATGATCGACCTATTTGGAAGAAGGTTTCTATATTCTTCGAACTTGAGTACTGGAAATTTTTGCCCGTTAGGCATGTTCTTGATGTCATGCACATCGAGAAAAATATATGTGAAGCTTTACTTGGTACCTTGCTCAATATACCAAAGAAGACAAAAGATAAGGAAATAGTCCGTCTTGATATAGCTGAAATGGGAATAAGAACGGAGCTAAGGCCAAAAACAATAGGAAAAAAAGGAGAAGTTACCGTTGGCATCGTGGAATTTAACTCGGTCCGAAAAAAATGTTGTTTGCTCTTCCTTTCTTGGCATGAAGTTTCCTGATGGTTTTTGTTCTAACATTAGGAGTCTAGTTTCAATGGAAACTCTTCGACTGACTGGAATGAAATCTCATGACTGCCATATGATTTTGCATCACCTACTCCCAATTGCAATTCGATCTTCACTACAAAAACAGGTCCAGCACACTGTTATATGGTTTTGTCTATTCTTCAAGTCAATTTGTAATAAAGTTATTGAAGTTGATAGGTTGGAGAAAATGCAATCACAGTTAGTAGAAACTTTATGCCAACTTGAGAAATACTTCCCTCCTTCCTTGTTTGATTTAATGTTTCATCTCTCGGTTCATCTTGTACGAGAAGTTCAGCTGTGCGGACCAGTTTTCCTAAGGTGGATGTATCCTTTCGAGAGATATACGAAGACATTCAAGGGATACGTAAGGAATCGGGCTCGTGCAGAAGGTTGCATTGCCGAGGCCTATATTGCAGAAGAGGCTGTTGAGTCTTTAGTGAACCATGGAGATACGATTATTGAGGTACCAACAAATGGTAGGCATACGAATGATACCATTTGCAGGCCATTATCTGGTGCAACGATGAAAATCCCGAGTATTAGTGATTTGCATGTAGCACATTTATGTGTTCTACAAAATACTTATGCTGTTAGGCCATATTTTGAGTAAGTCCAGAATTTATTTTCATTTTCTACACCATTTCTGCTTTATGCCATAATTTATATAGTATCTTTTAATTGTATGCAGTGAGCACATGTCATTTTTAATGTCCAAATATCCGCAACATGAAAATGATGAAATGTGGCTAAAGAAAGAGCAAAATGAGACATTCCCAAAATGGTTTAAAGAAAAGGTATTATGTGCGCTAAAAAACTGGTCTTCACATTTTTTACAAATAGTTAGCTCCCATGAATCAGTTTACAACTTCAATGTTTTTTTCTTCAGATTGCTTCAGATTTGGTTGATGGAAAAGAGGTACCTCAGGAGATAATGTGGATTGCAGATCTACCCAATAGAGAGGTCCCTACATTCAGCGGTTACAGAGTGAATGGGGTTACCTTCAGTACCAAGGAGCGTGATGATGCGCGTCAAGTTCAATGTAGTGGTGTGTGTGTAGAAGACGATATAATGGTTGTGCAGGGTAAGGATCAAAACATTCAACATTCTTCACATATATTTTATGGAGTTATAACAAGTATTTGGGAGTTGGACTATAACATCTTTAGGGTCCCTATTTTCTATGTTAAGTGGGTAGACATGAATAAAGGGATTAAGGTAGATGACTTGGGATATACATTGGTTAATTTAAATAGGTTGGGGTTCTTAAATGATCCATTTGTGTTGGCAAGACATGCTAAACAAGTTTGTTACATCGACGACCCTCTTGATAAATTATGGTCCGTGGTCCTGAAATTACCCGAGAAAAATTACTATGAAGACGATGATGATGAAAATGAGGGATCTGTCGAAGCGGGACTTGAGAATGAATTTTTTGTGCCAAATTTGCCTGATGTCAATTTACTTGAAGAGGACACAGCCAGTTACATGCAAGATGTTGATGAACTAATTCAACTTTCTTGATTTAATTTGATTCTTGTATCTTTAATTTAATTCTGTAACACATGCCATATTTGGTACTTTGTGCCTACTTTGGTTTTTTCTTTCTGCAATTTTATTTACAATGTAACATGGTACTTTGATCATGATGTGTTTTACGACTGTTAATAATTTGAAAAAGATTTATTTACATGTATTGATGTGGGAAATCCTGCTACATGTAACTTAAATTGGATTTGAGATTGTTAATAATTTGAAAAATATTTATTTACATGTATTGATGTGGGAAATCCTGCTACATGTAATTTAAATTGGATTTGAGATTGTTAATAATTTGAAAAAAAATTATTTACATGTATTGATGTGGGAAATCCTGCTACATGTAATTTAAATTGGATTTGAGTTTGTTAATGGTTGTAAAACATTGAAATTATGTTAGAATTATTGGTTTATGTGATTATACACACAAGAATACATTGAAATTATGTTTGTTTTGTTTTGGGGTTGGTAAAGAATTGCAATTAAAGTTGTGTAACTTTGTTTTTCTGGCAGGTTTCTCATCTGTTTGTTATTTTTTTGCTGTACTATTAGTCAGACAACGGTTTTTAGAAACCGTTGTCTCACTTATAATCAGACAACAGTTTTTTAATTTGAAAACAGTTGTATGATTCACTTAAATAAAACACCTGTCTTATTTTAACAACGGTTATTTGTAGCATTGTATGTAGTTCAATGAAACAATAGGCCTCTCAACCGTTGTCTCAATTATAATCACACAACAGTTTTCTAATTTGAAAACAGTTGTATGATTCACTTAAATAAAACACTTGTCTTATTTTAACAACGGTTATTTGTAGCATTGTTTGTAGTTCAATGAAACAATAGGCTTATAAAACAGTTGTGTATACTTCTAATTTGCACAACACCTCAAAAAAAACCATTGTCTCACTCTTGCCTGACGTCAGTTTCTAGACAAGGGTTTTTTCAACAGTTGTCTATGAGTAAATCAGACAATATATTTTCGAAGGCGAAAAAAAAATGTTGTCTAATTTTTTGGTGCAACGGTTTTTTACTAAAATGTCGTCTGATAAGTGTCGTCTGTAGCAGTTTTCCTTGTAGTGTACTTAAGAGGGGTGGGGTCAAATTAGATGCCGGATGTCTATTGTAACGTTACAATGGTTTGTACTTTTATATAATATAAATCCAGTCTCCTTCTTCTAACTCTTCATTGCCTAGATATATATATACCCAGTTGGTATTATTCAGATCATGGAGGTTGGACATGATTTTGGTCCGGGTGGTAGATTATACAAGATATCTATTATAACTCTGTGACGGATTAAGATTTTGTTTGATATATGTCTATGTCTTTATGTATAATTAATATTGTTATTTAGTAATATATTAGATTATTCGTTGCTCATTTTCTATTTTGTTCATTTCATTTCATAATGTGTTATTAGCCAATGGCTTCCTAACATCTATGGTTAAACTAAGTTCCTTAACAAGTAAACCATTATAGGAGAAAATACATACAATGATCTAAAATTGAAATATCTGTATCAATTCTTTCTTACAACAATTTATAAACAATAGAAGTTTTGTAAAGCTAATAATTAAGTTATATATATACAATGGTTCTGTAACTAATAAACCATTGTAGGAGAAATACACACAATGATCTAAAAATGAATATATAGTATATATTCTTTCTCACAATAATTTTTAAACAAAAGAAACTTTGTAAAGTTAAGTTATACACGATGGTTTAGGAGAAAATAGTCTAAAAATGAAACCATTGTACCAATTATTTCTCACAACAATTTTTAAATAAATTAAAAAAAGTTTTGTGAAGCTAAGTTATACATGATGGTTTCATTAATTAAAAAAATTATTTTAAGAGAAAATACACACAATGATCTGAAAATGAAATTATTGTGCGAAACAGTGCTAGCAATTGTTTCTAACCACCTAAATTATTGTTGAAAGCTGCTTATAACAGTTTTAGTGTTTAAAAACTATTATATACAAACATGAAATACCACAGTTAGTATCATCTACATGTGTTAATTTCTAAAAATAGATTAAAACAAAAAAAACACTTAAATAATTGGAAGGGTAACAATAGTTTGTTAGTCGAGAGTGATGTTGTTTCTAGTAATTGAACAACACTTTTAAGCAGATAGAGTAGTGTTGTCTTCTACCGTTATCTGATATGTGTAACAACATCGCTTGTAGTGTAATTGCATCGCAGTCTTAGAGTATTGGTTTAGTTGTTATCTAGCCGAAAAAGTAAATAATTATGAATTAAGAGTCAGCATTGGTGTATTGTGTTTACTAATATTCACTACAAGAGTAAATGGCTATTGTGACTGAAATATAGTTACAAATTGTCGCAGACGGCTTTTGACCATTCCATCGCAAGATAGTGTGCAATGGAGAATATCCGTCCCAGTTTAGTATTTTATTAATTTAATTTCCGCCCTGATAGTAATTTATTAATTTATTTACCCGCTAATTTATTCGTGATAATATTTCCCGTTAATTGATCTTACGACGGACTACTAAAATATTCCGTCATAGAGTACAAAGCGACATAAATTGTTGTCGCAAAATAGAAATTATTTTAATTTTCCAATAAATTTATTCCCGATAAATCATTATTGTATTTTACGGATGAGACTTGCGACAGAAAGTTAAGAATTCCGTCACAAGTTCAAACTTGCAACAGATGCCATCACAAACTTATTTGCCCCATTAAATATTGATAGAGTATATATTTATATATATATTATATAAATATATTCCTCATATTTATTATATTTTACATTAATTGAATGTTTATTAATTAGATTTTGATGTTTTATTGTAGGAAGCAAGAAAATCCCTAACTTGGAAGAATTGAAGATTAAAGAGTTCAATTTGGAGATAAATTAAAATTAAATTCAGAATTGATGGGCTGCGCGCACATGTGGTTCACTATTTGGGCCATAACTTGAGTTCTAGAAGTCAGAATTGAGCGATTTATAGCCCACGCGAAGATAATAGAAAAATCTATAATTCAGAAGTAGCCAAACACACATATTTCAAGTGGAGCAGCCCAGAAACAGGCCTGAACATCTGATAGAAAACTTGGAGAGAGAACTTGAGCAAGGATTGAAGGGATTCACTCCAAGTTCAAGAGATTTTATCAAGTTGTATCTTCTTAACCTTATACTCTTGTAACCATGATTTTCATTATTAATATATATTTATTTTCTTTCTTCGTTATGAGTAACTAATTCTCTAATCTGGGGATTATGTAGTATTCATTGGTTTGAAATGTTTGTTTAATATTGTATTGTGATTTCTATGCTTTGCTGATCTGTCATACAACGCTTAATACAATTATAGGAGTCATGAACCTTTAATTGTATCCGTAAGGGTCATTAACGAATTTGGAGAGGAGTTATAATTTTAGTTCATGATATGATAAACATAAGTCAAATATTTAATTGGGAGATTAATATGTGATTAATGACACTGAAAATCCTTGGATCTTGATAGCTTATTGTTGTACTTCAATTGATCATGAGAGTTGGTTAAGGGATAATTGTAAGTTTTATATCGTATCTTAGGAGAGACCATTATAAACTTTGGAAGGATTTCTTTAGCAGAGTAAGAGACTTGATGTCACAATTGATAGACATTCATCAATGCCAATGAAGAACTCTGTTTCCTAGATTGCTTGTTATCATCATTAATACATAGATTTTATTTGATTATTAATTTAATTTAACTAGTAACAAAAACACAAATCAATTCTTCTCACTTCTAGATATTAAGAAATAGTATACTTGAGCTTATATTAACATCAGTCCTTCTCTGCGAATGATACCTTACTCAAATACTTGACAACAAATTGGCGCCACTGCCGGGGAAGGCAACAATATTAAGTTTGGGTTAATTATTTCTTATTGCTTAGATTTTATCAGATTGTTTCTAAGATCTATATTCTTGGTGTTCTTTTTTTTCAGGTACTGTATCTTGCATGAGACGTTCTAAGAGTGTAACAGATTTACACTTTGATCCAGAAATCGAGCGCACTTTTCAAATCAGGAGGCAAGAGGCAAAATAAAGAAAGGAAGAAGACGATATTGATGATTAAAATGTTGAAGTTGTTGTTATTGATGATTCATCTATTCGGGATCATGAAAATCCTAATCCTGCAAATTGCATATATAAGACTCCTGAGATTAATGCGACCCAATATAACATTAATCCAAGCCTCATTCAGATGGTGAGCAACTCTGCCTTTGAAGGTGATATTGAGCGAGAAGATTCACACCGTCATCTAGAGTGCTTCATACAAATGTGTGGTTCATTCAGGATCAATGGAGTGACAGTTGACTAGATTCCTCTATACATGTTTCCATACTCTATTAAGGGAAGAGATTTAAAATGGTTTCAGTAGCTTTCAGAAACTTCACTTGCTACTTGGGAAAGCATTTCTACTGAGTTCTTGTCTAGATACTATCCTTCTGACAAAACTCAACAAATAAGAGCTATGATTCTGAGTTTCAAAGCACAACCAGGAGAAGGTCTGTATCAAGAATGCAAGAGATACAAGGCATTGTTGAGACAGTACCCACATCATGGTTGCATCGAGTGGATGATCGTGAGCACTTTTTATGGAGCTATAAATACTGATGTTCGTCTAATTTTGGATGTAGCTGTAGGAGGGGACTTTAAAAAGCACATGTGCATCAAGCCAAAGCACTTCTTGAACAATTAGGATCAAACAATTATGCTTGAGCACCTAATGGAACAAATTCAACAAAATTGGCACAAGAGACAGAGATGTTGAAGTTAATCATTCTTAAACTCGATGCTCTTACTCAATAGGTATATGGGCAGAGAGCCACTGTTAATTATATCTCTTCTCCAATGGAAGGACATTGTGATTATGGTGTCGATCAGTCTTCGCATGTAATTCAATTTTCAGAGGAAACAGCTTTTATTTAGGGAAGATAGCCATGGCCAGTGCAGAATAATTCTTACTACAATCCTAATCAGAGGCCCAACAATAATTTTTCTTATAGAAACAATCATTTGTAGAATCCACCATTTACAGCACCTAAGCAAAATCAGCCCTCCAATTTTCAACCACGTGAGCAGTATCAACAAAATTTACTTCCTCCATTGAAGGAAAAGAAAGAATCTGATGATTGAAAAGTTACCCTTAATAAAATGATACAGAGAACTATGGGAGCTTTCACAAACATTGAGACTAAATTTAGGTAGTTTGATTCAAGACTTGAACAATTAACATCTTCTCAAAAGATGATGGAAGTGCAAATTGGTCAAATTGTGCATAAATTTGGTGTTCGTGAGCAAGGATCACTTCTGAGTCAGCCCGATACAAGTGGTAAAGAGCATTGCAAGACTATCACTCTGAGGAATGGAAGAGAATTTCCAGAAGTTGAGGCTATTAAGCCTAGTCATAAAAGCATGTCAAAAGCAGATGTTAGACCAGGTTCAAGAGAAACTTTCAAGAAAGGTAGATGAGGAGCAGAAAGAAGAAGAAACTACACCAAAGGCACCAATGAAGCCGTATGTTCCTCCTATTCCTTTTCCACAAAGACTACACAACCAAAAATTGGAGAAACAATATGAGAAGTTCTTGCCAATCTTTGGAAAATTTCATATCAACATTCTGTTTGCTGATGCTTTGGCTCAAATACCACTGTATGCTAAATTTATGAATGAGATGTTGTCTAAAAAGAGGAAACTTGAGGATGTGGAAACTATTACTCTAAATGTGGAGTGTAGTGTTGTCATACAAAAATCAATTCCATAGAAGTTAAAGGATCTTGGAAGCTTCTATTTGCCTTGTACCATTAGAAAGATGGAGAATATTAAATCCTTGTGTGATTTAGGGGATAGTGTGATTTTGATGCCACACTGAATTTGTAGAAGACTTGGTCTTGGAGAGCTCAAGAAGGCAAGAATCTCATTTCAGTTGGCTGATCGTACTATCAAGTATTATTTAGGAGTTATAGAGGATGTACTTGTCAAATTTGATAAATTCTTTATCCCTTGTGATTTTGTGGTTTTGGAGATGGATGAAGATGTTGAGATGCTCATTATCTTGGAAAGACCATTTTTGGCTACTGTTGGCACCACGATCGATGTCAAAGCTGGAAAACTCATGTTGAATATGGGTGATGAAAAGGTTGAGTTCAGTCTCAACAAAGCGATGAAGATGCATTATTTTGATACTACATGTTTTACGGTTGATATAGTTTACGAGTTGATAAATCATGGAGATGCAGACTTGGCAGAAGTGGAGAAAAGCTTAGATGATAAAGAAGATGAAGTCGCACTTGCACTTGACATTCATGAGACAAGTATGACGAAAGTTGAAATGTCACTTTCAGGTTTAAAGGCACCTCAGGTAGAACTCAAACCTCTTCCCTCTAGTCTAAAGTAAGCTTTTCTTGGTGATAATGAAACATATCCTGTAATTGTAAGTGCTTTGCTTAATAATGAGGAACTTGAAAAATTGTTGAATGTGCTTAAAAAGTTTAAGTCATCAATAGGTTGGACAATAAGGGAATTAGCCCCGCTCTTTACATGCATAGGATTTCCTTAAAAAATAATCATAAATCATTGATTGAAGTTCAAAGAAGATTAAATCCTAATTTGCAAGAAGTGATTAAAAAAGAAATCACTAAGTTGTTAGATGCTGGCATTATATACTCTGTTCCACATAGTGAATGGGTTAGTCATATACATGTTATACCTAAAAAGGGTGGGATGACTGTTGTTCATAATGAAAAAAATGAACTTATTCCTACTAAGACAGTAAAAGGTTAGAGAGTCTGTATTGATTATAGAAAAATGAATAACGTTACTCGTAAAGATCACTTCCCTCTTCTTTTTGTTGATCAAATGCTTGAGAGACTTGCGGGTAATGAGTATTATAATTTTCTAGATGGGTACTCAGGATATTTTTAAATCCATATCGCTCCTGAAGACCAAGAGAAGACAACCTTTACTTGTCCATATGGTACTTTGGCATATCGTAGGCTACCCTTTGGAATGTGTAATGGCCCATCTACTTTTTAATGGCTATATTCTCAGATTTTATAGGAAAAACTAAGGAAGTCTTAATGGATGAATTTACTGTATATGGTACTTCTTTGATTCTTGTTTAACTAATTTGTCTCAAGTGTTGCAGAGATGTGAAGAAACTAATCTAGTTTTGAATTGAGAAAAGTGCCATTTTATGGTAAAAGAAGGCATTGTGCTCGGGCACAAAATTTTTAAAAAAGGCATTGAAGTGGACAGGGAAAAAATTGAAGTGATCAAAAATTACCACCACCCTCCTCGGTGAAAGGGATTAGAAGTTTTCTCGGACATGCCAGTTTCTACCGTCGTTTCATTAAGGATTTTTATAAAATTTCTCACCCTCTTTGCAAGTTACTTGAAAAAGATGTTGACTTCGATTTTAATGATGATTGTCTTGTTTCTTTCAACAGGTTAAAGAAGAAGATGACTTCTGCACCTATTATGTCTTCTCTTAATTGGAGCTTTCCTTTTGAGCTAATGTGTGATGCTAGTGATCATGCAGTGGGTGTTGTTTTGGGATAGAAGAAAGACAAACATATGAACGTGATTTACTATGCAAGCAAGACGCTCGATGATGCACAAGACAATTATGCTACCACCGAGAAAGAGCTTCTTGTTATGGTTTTTGTGTTTGTCAAATTTAGATCCTATCTTGTGGGATCTAAGGTGATTGTTTATACGGATCATGATGCGATTTGGTACTTGATGTCAAAGAAAGATGTAAATCTTCGTTTGATCAGATGGATACTCTTACTTCAAGAGTTTGACCTTGAAATTTGTGACAAGAAAGGCTCTGAAAATCTTGTTGCAGATCATTTATCAAGGTTAGATTAGGGGGATGGAGTAACAGCAGATGACATGCCCATTAATGATGTTTTTCCTAAAGAAACACTTCTAGCAGTCTATATGTCTACACCATGGTATGCGGATCTTGTCAATTACATAGTGGGAAGTTTTGTTCCCAACCATTTGACTCATCAACAAAGGAAGAAATTTATGTTTGATGTTAAATATTATTCTTGGGAAGAATCTCTACTCTATAACGAATGTGCAGATAGAATGATGAGAAGATGTGTGTCACATGAGGAAGTTCATGATATTCTCAAACATTGTCATACGCTAGAGTGTGGAAGACACAATAGCAGCAAGAAAACTGTTGCAAAAATTTGGCAATCTGGTTTCTATTAGCCTACTATGTATCAAGATGCTAAAAATTTTGTCATAACTTTTGATAGATGCCAAAGAACAGAAAATATATCAAGAAGGAATGAGATGCCTATACAATCTATCCTTCAAGTTGAGCTTTTCGATGTATGGGGAATGGACTTCATGGGTCGTTTCCATCTCCATATATGAACAAATATATTTTGGTGGGAGTTGATTATGTTTCAAAATGGGTTGAAGCTATTGTGTCTCCTACTAATGACATTAGAGTTGTGAAAAAGTTCCTACAAAACATGTTTTCACCAGATTTGGAGTTTGAAGAGCTATTATCAATGATGGTTGTACTCACTTTTGCAATAAATAGGTTGAAGATCTTTTGAAAAAGTATGGTGTGACGCAAAAAGTGGCGACTACATATCATCCACAAACTAATGGACAAGTGAAAATTTCCAATCGTGAGCTTAAATAAATTTTGGAGAAAATTGTGGCAACTTCGGGAAAAGATTGGTCTACAAAGCTCAATGATCACTACGCCATAGATGGCCTGATGCAACACTGTCATTCTGTTACATTTGACCCATTTTACGTTGCATTAGGCCTAATGCAACGCGATTTTGCCATTGCATCTGCGAGCGCTGCATTTGCTATCTAATGCAACGCGTTAGTTTTCAAATGTAACAGTAGGAAAAGTGTTGCATTAAGGCCCTAATGCAACGCTTTATTGGCCAAAGGTAACAGTAGATTGCGTTGCATTAGTTTTCAAAAAAACTGATTAAATGGGGTTAAAAGGTGGGACCCACAACTGCCATGTCAGCAACTGGGCCCCAACATCCATGTCAGCAGTGCACGTCAGCAGTGCCACATCAGCACTGCCACGTCATCAGTGGGCCCCACTCAGCAGTGACACATCAGAATTGCCCATTGCTGACGTGGCATTTCTGATGTGTCACTGCTGAGTGGGGCCCACTGATGACGTGGCAGTGCTGATGTGGCACTGCTGACGTGCACTGCTGACATGGATGTTGGGGCCCAGTTGCTGACATGGCAGTTGTGGGTCCCACCTTTTGACCCCATTTAATCAGTTTTTTTGAAAACTAATGCAACGCAATCTACTGTTACCTTTGGCCAATAAAGCGTTGCATTAGGGCCTTAATGCAACACTTTTCCTACTGTTACATTTGAAAACTAACGCGTTGCATTAGATAGCAAATGCAGCGCTCGCAGATGCAATGGCAAAATCGCGTTGCATTAAGCCTAATGCAACGTAAAATGGGTCAAATGTAACAGAATGGCAGTGTTGCATCAGGCCATCTATGGCGTAGTGGAAGGATTGCTTACTATGAATGCTCCGATGTATGCTGAGCTGGTATATGAATTCTTAAGTACCTTCGAATTTGATGATCTTGATGAAAAGTCTCGTACAGTGGAAAATCTTTCGTTTCACTTTCGGATATTGGGCAATGCATATGAACTCGACGAGACCTAGTTACTCAGCATATTTGGTTGGAGATATCTAGTACCTAAACTTACAAAACTTACAAAGAGCGAGGATAAAGTTTTTTGGAAAAAGCTTACTATGAGGAATTCTGCAGTATATTATGGTCGATGCTCTAAGGCTTCTAAGATTGTTAATCCTTTTTATCGGTATATATATTAATTATTCGTATACTCTTTATTTGGTCGTAGGAGTATTGGCACGGTATCAAAACTTGAATTGGCTACTTTATATTGTATTGACGGAGGAAAACCAGTGGATTTTGTTCCTGAACTTGGTAGACGTATCAAGGAGGTGATATCTCGGGAGGGTCCAATAATGATGGGTTGTTTTGTCACCATGATTGCTGAGCATTTTAAAATTCTTGATCAATGCCCCACATAAGCTAACTATGTCTCCGGGAAATTTTTTTGATCTTCCATGCTTGGTTATAATGCGATTTATACGGCGAGTAGGGGAGAATTATGAGATCATACCTCCTGAGCAGGTGTCTCCAGTACCGGTTGCACCAGTTGGAGAGACACGAGATGAGGTGCCACTATCAGAGGCTGCTGATAAGTGTTTGATAAATCGAGTAACTAAGTTAGAGAGTCATTTTCAAGAATTGAAAGCAGATATTGGAGTTGTTCGTGGAGAGATTCTAGACCTAAAAAACTAGTTGACAAAGATGTTCGACTACATGAAGTTTCACTTTCCTCAACCACCGTCTCGGTAATCTTCGAGAGCCACTTCATGAAATTGCATTAGGGGAGTATTTCTAACTTGTCTTTGTATATTAGTTATTTTAATAGTTTTTTTAGCAATTAATTTAGGATAATGAATCATTTAAGTGTGAGGATGTGTGATCTCAATATTGTATTATATGTATATTTATAACAAAAATTAAAAAATCACAAAAAAAATTAAAATTTTAAAAACCCAAATATAATTCTAGCCTCATAAAATAGTTAGATGATTTATTTTTTGAATTGCATGCTTAGTTGAATTATATGATCCCATTTTTAGTAGTAGTGAGTCAGTAACCTATGACGATATTATATGCATACTTTCACAAGTATTTTATTAAATGATAACAATATATAATCAAAAACAAGATACACATAATATCATCATAGGTTATATCTTGATATTATGTGTATCTTGTGTTTGATTATATCTTGTTATCATTTAATAACATACTTGTGAAACTATGCATATAATATCATCATAGGTTACTGACTTACTACTACTAAAAATGGGATCATGCAATTCAACTAAGCATGCAATTCAAAAAAAATCATCTAACTATTTTATAAGACTAGAATTATATTTGGGTTTTTAAAAATTTTTATTTTAATTTTTGTTATAAATATACATATATTACAATATTGAGATCACACATTCTCACACTTAAATGATTCATTGTCCTCAATTAATTGCTAAAAAACTATTAAAATAACTAATATACAAAGACATATTACAAATACTCCCCTAATGCAATTTCATGAAGTGGCTCTCGAAGATTACCGTGACAGTGGTTAAAGAAAGTGAAACTTCATGTAGTCGAACATCTTTGTCAACTGGTTTTTCTGGTCTAGAATCTCTGTATGAACAACTCCAATATCTGCTTTCAATTCCTGAAAATGTCTCTCTAACATAGTTACTCGATTTATCAAACACTCATCAGTAGCCTCTGATAGTGGCACCTCATCTCGTGTCTCTACAACTGGTGCAACCAGTACTGGAGACACCTGCTCAGGAGGTATGATCTCATAATTCTCCCCTACTCGCCGTATAAATTGCATTGTAACCAAGCATGGAAGATTAAGGAATTTTCCCGGAGACATAGTTAGCTTATGGGGGCAGTAATCAAGAATTCTAAAATGCTCGGAAATCATGGTGACAAAGCAACCCATCATTATTGGACCCTCCCGAGATATCACCTCCTCAATACGTCTACCAAGTTCAGGAACAAAATCCATAGGTTTTCCTCCGTCAATACAATATAAAGTAGCCAATTCAAGTTTTGATACCATGCCAATACTCCTACGACCAAATAAAGAATATGCGAATAATTTATATATATACCGATAAGAAGGATTAACAATCTTAGAAGCCTTGGAGCATCAACCAGAATAAACTGCAGAATTCTTCATAGTAAGTTTTTTCCAAAAACCTTTCTCCGCACTCTTTGTAATTTTTAGAAGTTCAGGTACTAAATATCTCCAACCAAATATGCCGAGTAACTCGGTCTCATCTAGTTCATATGCATTACCCAATAACCGAAAGTGAAATGAAAGATTTTCCGATACACGAGACTTTTCATCAAGATCATCAAACTCGAAGGTACTTAAGAATTCATTTACCAGCTCAGTATACATCGGAGCATTCAGAGTAAGCAATCGTTCCCAACCAACATCCTTCAGCAACTTAGTAACATTACCTAACAAACGAATTTGTTCAAGTGCCTTTGTATCTGCATAACGGTTAGGAATTACACCCTGACGAGCAAATTCATCATATTTTTTTCGTTGCACGGTAGTAATATACTTGAGATAAGATAGATTTTCCACTCTGGAATTAGACTCATAGGGTTGTGGTACCTTAACTCATGTTGTTGGTGTAGGAGGTTTATGCTTTTTGGTATTAAGAGATTCTTTCTTTTTCTTCACAGGCTCAGCCTTTCTCTTGAGTGAGGCAAGTTTGGCATTCATCGTTCTCTGTGACAATTAATCAAACACGTAGCGTGCAGTTGTATAATTTAGAAGAAACCAACAAAACACACAATCAGGAGAATAAGACTACACGATGGAAACACGTGACTACCAAAATTAATGAACTCTAATTTTTACAACGATGATGAGCATGTGAGCGAGTTTCTGTTGGATCAGGTTGTAGTTTGAGCCTGCTGCAGCTTTTAGATGTGGGCATACCCCTTATTATAACCTAGTATTAAAACACATATACAATATAATAATATATTAAATATATAAGACTCCTATTAGATATATATATATATATATATATATATATATATATATATATATATATATATATATATATATATATATATACACACACACACATATAAATAAATTATTCTGAAAATAAAAAAGTTATACTTTATAGATACATATATTATATATACTAGATAGGTAATATTATAAAAACAGTAATAAAATAAATATATTATAAAAATGCATATAATATAAATAAATAATGTACATAGATAAGTATATATAAATAAAAGGAAAATAAAAGTACATAAAAGGAAAACAATCTATACATATATATAATTACATAAATAAAGTATATTATAATAATAATAATAATAATAACGGGTAATAGACATAAACACTCGTGCATAGAATCTCTACTACATGGCATGAACACGCCAAACATTAGCATGCCTATGTCAAACAGTGCACGCAAACACCACCGTAGCTTCAACCAACCCCTACATGAGAGTGCTAAAACAGAGCATGATCATGCTGTATCATCTACTAGAATATGCTTATTAGAAACTGAAGCGTTGCATGAACATGCCATAAGTGGGCATGAACATGCTGAAATCCAAAAACACAAGAGTGTGAATGTGCCGCTTGTGCATGAACATGCACATATTCGATCGTGAGCATGCCAAAAAATCGCACTATCATGCTAAAGTGCCAGAAACACACATTGTCTTTATAATTGACACAACGTGAGTGTGCTAAGTAGTGGCATGAACATGCTGCCTAGAAATTAGTTTCACACCTGAAAAGAAACCTGAAAATCGACTCCTGAAACAATGAGCAAAAACATCATTGCACAAAGTGGGAGTATAACTAATTATCCAAATCATTTACATAATAAATATATATAACATTCATGGGTTGCCTCTAAAGAAGCGCTTGTTTAATGTCATTAGCTTGATGCCTAATATATCTCAAGTGGTAGAATCGGTGAGAAGAAAACAATCCCCTCTTTGCACGTGTTTACCGACTAAATACGGTTTAAGTCTTTGACCATTCACCTTAAAAACATCAGACCCCTCTCTAGTAATGTCAACAGCATCATGAGGATAAACTTTCACGATTTCAAAAGGGCCAGACCATCTTGATTTCAATTTTCCAGGAAAATACTTGAGCCTCGAATTAAATAACAGTACTTTCTGCCCAACTTCAAAATCTTTTCTTTGAATGTGTTTGTCATGCCACATATTGGTCTTTTCCTTATAGGTTGTAGCACTGTCATATGCTTGGAGTCGAAACTCATCCAACTCACTAAGTTGCAACAAACGCTTTGTTCCTGCAGACTTTGAATCAAGGTTCAAATTTTTTATAACCCAATATGCCTTATATTCAAGCTCAACAGGCAAATGACAAGATTTTCTGAATACCAACCTATATGGAGACATCCCAGAATGAGTTTTAAAAGTTGTTCTATACGCCCAAAGAGCATCATCGAGCTTTGTAGACCAATCTTTTCTCGAAGTTGCCACAGTTTTCTCCAAAATTGATTTAAGCACACGATTGGAAATTTCCACTTGTCTACTAGTTTGTGGATGATATGGAGTCGCCGCTTTTTGCGTCACACCATACTTTTTTAAAAGATCTTCAACATGTTTATTGCAAAAGTGAGTACCCCCATCAGTGATAATAGCTCTTGGAACTCCAAATCTGGTGAAAATATGTTTTTATAGGAACTTTTTTACAACTCTAACGTCATTAGTAGGAGATGCAGTAGCTTTAACCCATTTTGAAACATAATCAACTCCCACCAAAATATATTTGTTCATATATGAAGATGGAAACAGACCCATGAAGTCCATCCCCCATACATCAAAAAGCTCAATTTCAAGGATAGATTATAAAGGCATCTCATTCCTTCTTGATATATTTCCTATCATTTGGCATCTATCACAAGTTGTGACAAAATTTCTAGCATATTGATACATAGTAGGCCAATAGAAACCAGATTGCCAAATTTTTGCAATAGTTTTCATGTTATTATTGTGGCTTCCACACTCTAGCGTATGACAATGTCTGAGAATATCAGGAACTTCCTCATGTGGCTCACATCTTCTCATCATTCCATCTGCACATTCTTTATAGAGTAGAGGTTCTTCCCAAAAATAATGTTTAACATCAAACAGAAATTTCTTCCTTTGTTGATGAGTCAAATGGTTGGGAACAACATTTCCCACTATGTAATTGACAAGATCCACATACCATGGTGTAAACATATAGACTGCTAGAAGTATTTCTTCAGAAAAAAACATCATTAAATGGTATGTCATCTACTACTACTTCATCCCCTTGATCTAATCTTGATAAATGATCTGCAACAAGATTTTCAGAGCCTTTCTTGTCACGAATTTCAAGGTCAAACTCTTGAAGTAAGAGTACCCATCTGATCAAATGAGGCTTTGCATCTTTCTTTGACATCAAGTACTGAATCGCAGTATGATCTGTATAAATAATCACCTTAGACCCCACAAGATAGGATCTAAATTTGTCAAAGACACATAACACAGCAAGAAACTCTTTCTTAGTGGTAGCATAATTGACTTGTGCATCATTGAGTGTTTTGCTTGCATAGTAAACCACGTGCATGCGTTTGTCTTTCTTTTGTCCAAAACAGCAGCCACTGCAAGATCACTAGCATCACACATTAGTTCAAAAGGAAAGTTCCAATTAGGAGAAGACATAATAGGTGCAAAAGTCAGCTCCTTCTTCAACATGTTGAAAAAAATAAGACAAACATCATTAAAATCGAAGTCAACATCTTTTTCAAGTAACTTGCAAAGAGGGCGAGAAATTTTAGAAAAATCCTTAATTAAATGAAGGTAGAGACTGACGTGTTCAACGAAACTTCTAATCCCTTTTACCGAGGAGGGTGGTGGTAATTTTTTGATCACTTCAATTTTTGCCATGTCCACCTCAATGCCTGCTTTAGAAATTCTGTGCCCGAGCACAATGCCTTCTTTTACCATAAAATGATACTTTTCCCAATTCAAAACTAGATTAGTTTCTTCACATCTCTGCAACACTTAAGACAAATTGGTTAACCAAGAATCAAAGGAAGAACCATATACAGTAAAGTCGTCCATAAAGACTTCCATGGTTTTTCCTATAAAATCTGATAATATAGTCGTCATAAGCCGTTGAAAAGTAGATTGGGCCATTACACATTCCAAAGGGTAGCCTACGATATGCAAAAATACCATATGGATAAGTAAAGGTTGTCTTCTCTTGGTCATCAGGAGTGATAGGGATTTGAAAATATCCTGAGTACCCATCTAGAAAATTATAATACTCATTACCAGCAAGTCTCTCAATCATTTGATCAACATAAGGAAGAGGAAAGTGATCTTTCCGAGTAGCGTTATTCAATTTTCTATAATCAATACAAACTCTCTAACCTGTTACTGTCCTAGTAGGAATAAGTTCATTTTTTCATTATGAACATGTTAGGAATATATTCATTTGATGATGTACAAAATACTAGAACAGGGTCTAGATTAGTTTATCTGTAATAAGTCTTTCTAGTCTCTGAAATATATAATCAGAGTCTAGATAGTCAACATTCATGTTATTTGTACTTAGAAGAATTTCTGTAGAAAGTGAAACCAGAGTCTACATGAAGATCAGAGTCTGGAAGGTGATCAGAGTCTATAGACTATCAGAGTCTGTGAACTATCAGAGTCTACATCTAATCAGAGTCTGGAGATCATCAGAGTCTGAAGATTTCAGAGTCTATACAGAAGATCAGAGGAATGGAAAGTCTTCGAAGATCAAGATAATTAAATTGCAGATATGCTATGGGAAAGAAAGAGAATTCTACAAGGAAACTGTCAACTAATAATTAGGAATTATATTCCTACTGTAATTTATCTTTCTGTTATTAGTTGATAGGAAGCTCTCTATATAAACTCTATGTAACCTAATTGTAAAGGTGTTGGAAAATAATTGTCTTAGTAATATTTTTGTGAGAGCATAGAGATAGAGAGAGTTGCTGTGATAAACACAGAGAAGCTGCTAGGGTTTGTGTACATCCTAGGAGAGTTTTGTATTCACAAATCAATAATACAAAACAGTACTTATTCATATCTTCGTGTTTGAGTTTGTTATTAATTTGATTTTAAATCGGGCAGAAAAGACACACAAGTATTCAACCCCCCTTCTACTTGTGCAACTGGGAAAACAATTGGTATCAGAGCCTAACGTATAAAATCGATCAAAGATGTCTGGAAACAAAGATGGCAATTCTAAGATTCCTATGCTTAAAAGAAACGAGTTCACCCACTGGAAGGTTAAGATGCTGCACCATCTGGAAGCAACAGACCCTGACTACCTTGAAAGAATTCATGAAGGACCCTATGTGCCCTTAAAGCTTGTGCCTCAAATCAATGAAGAAGGTAAAGTAACTGAAGAACACTTCATTGGAAAACCCAAGGCTGAATGGACAAGAGAGGACAAGGAGAATGTCCTTAAGGAGGCAAAAGTCAAAAACATTCTCTTTAACAGTTTGGATTCTGTTCTTACAAACTGTGTTATATCATGCACCACTGCTAAGGAGATGTGGACAAAACTTGAAGTGCACTATCAAGGGACTAAAGACGTCAAGAAGAATGCAAGGTCTTTGCTAATTCAGGAGTATGAATATTTTGAGGCTAAATCTGGAGAATCTATCACTGAGATGTATGATAGGTTTACAAAACTTCTGAATGAGATGGCTATGCTTGGTAAGGTTTATGATTCTGAAGATACAAACACCAAGTTTCTAAGAGCACTTCCTGAAGAGTGGGACAATAAAACAACAGCCATAAGGGAAGCTAGAGATTTGGATGAACTAACTCTAGAAGAATTGTATGGCAGACTCAAGACATATGATTTGGAGATGCAACAGAGGAAGAATAAGAAGTCTGTGAAGACAAAATCTGTGGCACTCTTACTGGAGTCTGAGAAGGAACAACAGGAACAACCCACAGAAGCCAGAATCAAGGATTCAAGGAAGAAGGGTAAAGCTGTCGTGGAGTCAGAGTCTACTGATACAGACTCTGATTCTGATGAAGAGATCGACCTAAGTCAAATGATGGCTATGTTTGCAAAAAAATTCAAAAGAATGAAATTTAACAAACGAACTGGAAAATTTAGCAAGAGGCCATCATTTAAGAAGGAAGATGAGAAGGTTGAGAAGAGCAAGAGTACTATAATCAAACTTGACAAAGCAAAGGTCAAATGTTTCAACTGTGGAATATTGGGGCACTTTGCCAGTGAATGCAGAAAGTCAAAAAGTCAAGGAAAAGGAAAAGCACTTCTATCAACAGGAAAGGATTGGGCAGATTCAAGCTCAGAGGATGAAATTGATTATGAAAATCTAGCACTGATGGCATCCTCCTCAAGAAAATCACAATCTCCCAAAGAACCCTCATCTCCTAAAACTCAGGTATCAATCTTTACTCCTGAATCCTTAATTAATTTAGACTCTGATGGTATAGAAACTGTGCAAAGTGAGGTCAATAAAATAATGACAACATGTAGGTCTCTCACTAGTGAAAGTGAAAGGTTGAGAGAGGAAAATTTGACCTTGACTAAAAGGAATAATCATTTAGAGTCTGAGTTAATATTAATGGAACAATACAAAAAGGATTCTGAGAAACATAGTCATAACTACACTGAAATGTTGAAGGCCTATGACTATGTTAAGAAAGAACTAGAAGAAGAAAGACTCAAGTTTAGAGTCTGGACAGACTCTGGTAGAAAAGTTCAAGAAATTCTCAATAATCAAAATGTGTGTCAAACTGCTGGTCTAGGCTATGACAAGAGTCAAGACAAAAGACCTATTGTTGAGAATGATAACAGTGAAGAAGCTAGCCAAGTTAATAAGACTAAAGACAAAAGTACATTTGTACCTGTTAAGTTTGTGACACCTAAAGAAAAATCTGAAACCACAAACTCATCTGTCATTAGTCTCCCTGTTGTTAACAAAAAGACAGATGAAACAGGAGCAAATATCTCTAAGAAAAGTATTAATATAGGGTACTTGTCTAAGTCAAAATTAAAAGAAAGGCTAGAGAACTTATCAGAGTCTACCAAAACTAGGAGAAATAGGAATGGTAAGGAAGGAATTAATAAGGCAAACAATTACCAAAAGGATCCTAATGCTCCTAGAAAGAAGTGTTATAGATGTGGCAACCACAACCATTTAGCTATAGATTGTAAAGCAAAAATTCAGAAGAAATCAGAGTCTAATCCTTCACAGACTCTGAAAAGTCACTACATACCACAGAAACCATGTTATCACTGTGGTAGCATATTTCATTCTATCTATGTGTGTAAGGACTATCATGATTTGTATTACAATTTTTTTGAGCTAAAATCTTCTATTGATAAAAGTTGGTATGACACTGTCAAGACTCCACCAGAGTCTAAGGCAACAAAAGAGACAGGTAAATCAAAGGTGAAAATTATTAAGCCTGTTTCTCCTAAAGTTAGTAGAAAAGGATCCAAAACTGTTTGGGTCCTCAAAACATCTAACTAGTTGCTTTATGTATGCAGGGAACCAGGGTAAAGAATGTAACCCTAATCCTGGACAGTGGATGCTCAGGACACATGACTGGAAAGAAATCCCTGCTTACAGACTTTGTGGAAATGGCTGGCCCAGAAGTATCCTTTGGAGATGGCAACAAAGGACAAACACTGGGATATGGCAAGATTGTACTTGGGAATGTCATCATTGAACAAGTAGCTCTAGTTGATGGCTTAAGGCATAATTTGATAAGCATAAGTCAACTTGGAGATAAAGGTTACCATACTTGCTTTGACAACAAAGAGTGTCTTGTGTCTCACAAAGAAACAGGCATTGTGGTTTTCAAAGGACACAGACATGGTAACATTTATGAAGCCAGCTTGGAGGATTGCATACACAGTGAAATCACATGTTTATATAGCAAGGCCTCAACAGAAGAAAGCTGGAAATGGCACAAGAAACTGTCACACATCAACTTCAAAACACTCAATAAGTTGGTTAAACAGAATCTTGTAAGAGGATTACCACAGGTTGATTTTGTGCAAGATGGACTTTGTGAAGCCTGTCAACTTAGGAAGCAAAGAAAATCATCCTTCAAGAGCAAGACAATTAACACCATTTCTAAACCCTTTTATTTATTGCATCTTGATTTATTTGGTCCAGTAAATGTTATGTCAATTAACAAAAAGAAATATACTCTTGTTATTGTAGATGATTTTACAAGATTCACATGGGTTTTCTTTCTACATTCAAAGGATGAAGCTCCACAACACATAATAGACCATATCACTTTTCTGGAAAGGAAATCAACAAAAATAGTTAAAATTTTAAGGAGTGACAATGGTACTGAATTAATTCAATCATGGGGGACTACTGTGCATCAAAGGGAATTACTCAACAATTTTCTGCACCAGGAACTCCTCAACAAAATGGAGTTGTGGAGAGAAAGAATAGAACACTCATAGAAGCTGCCAGAACAATGCTGGCAGAATCTAAGCTACCAGTCTATTTTTGGGCAGAGGCAGTCAATACAGAATGTTTCACTCAAAACTGCACCTTAATAAACATGCATGGAAAAACTCCCTATGAAATGATAAAGAACAAGAAGCCAAGTGTGAAACACTTTCACATATTTGGATGCAAGTGTTATGTACTGAAAGTACATCCTGAAAATCTAAGCAAATTTGAAGCCAAGGCAGATGAGTCAATTTTTCTTGGATATGCATCAAACACAAAAGTATTCAGAGTGTTTAATCTCAGAACCAAAATTGTTATGGAATCTATTCATGTTGCATTTGATGATAAAAAGTTTACAGGATTGCAGGATGAGTCAGAGTCTACTACACTGGAATTTGAAAATCTAAAAAGTTCTGAGATAAATGAAGAAGAAGAGGATGAAAAGAATTTTTAGATATCTCAAGGGGGCACAAACTCTTGGACTTTGGTATCCTAGAGAGTCAGATTTTTCACTAATTGGTTATTCAGATTCTGACTATGCAGGATGCAAAGTAGACAGGAAAAGCACAACAGGACAATGCCAGTTTCTTGGCAACAGATTAATTTCTTGGTTTAGCAAGAAACAACAAACAGTATCCACCTCAACAGCTGAGGCTGAATACATTGCAGCTGGAAGTTGCTGTGCTCAAATTCTGTGGATGAGAAATCAATTACTTGATTATGGACTAACATTATCAAATATTCCTATGTATTGTGATAATACTAGTGCTATTAAAATTGCAGAGAATCCAGTCCAACACTCCAGAACAAAGCACATTGATGTCAGGTATCACTTCATTAGAGAACATGTTGAAAATGGCACTGTGACACTTCACTATGTTCCAACTGACAGACAGATTGCAGACATTTTGACAAAACCACTTGATGAATCTACCTTTCTCAGACTGGTAGGTGAATTAGGTATGTTAAATATGTAAGTGATCAAAATTACAAGAAGCAAGGTATGTACTTTAATTATAGTCCATGTCTTAACACACTATGATTAATTAAAATTGCAAAATTTTGTTTGGTACTTTACCTTGACAGAGTCTAGTTCTTAGACTCTGACGAGTCTGTAGACTCTGAGAGCCTGTAGACTCGGAGAGTCTGTAGACTCTGAGAAAAATATCGCCTAGACTCTGAATCGGTCAATATTCGCGCCTGCAGACTCTGATTGCTTTTAAACGGTTCAATTGACTTGAAATAGGCGGTAACAGTTATCTTTTGACTGGAGATAGACTGTAGACTCGTGTGTATTGTATGCAATTCAAACAAAATAGAAAATTTTTCATACAATTTACTCACTTGTTTATTGCAATTATTTTCTAAGGCAAAAATATTCACAGAGCTTTTTGCGAACCCTAGTTAATTTCTTCAAGTTTTTCCATCACTTTCAACATCAACAACTTCAATGGCTGCCATTTCTATTGTCCTGAGGGGACCCAAGGCGATTGCTTTCACTTTTGGGGACTTTGATTTCATGACTACAAATCATGTTGCTGCTCTTGGAGATAAGAAAGGAGTAGATGCTGACTACTTCCCAATGATGGATTTCATGGAGCACTCTGAGCTCAGTTACATTCTCAAGGCTTCACCAGTAATTCACATGGATGCTGTGTCAAAGGCTTGGAGTTCTGCACAGGTTGTTGATCCTTCTCAGGATCAACCAGGTAAAATCATGTTTACCTTTGGCTCCACTACATTTGATGTAACTGCCGATGTACTTAATGCTGTGTTTAAATTGCCTGTGAAAACACCTTTTGATGACACTGTTTCTGATTCTGATATTAAAAACATGTTTAAGTCACTAGGTTATTCTGCTAGTTTAGAGAACATGAGTAAGTTAACTAGGCCCTATTTGTGGAAGGAATGGTCCTTCTTTTTTGATCAAATTGCTAAGTGCTTTACTGGTAAATGTAGTGGTTTTGATGCTATTACTGCTATAACTTATCAAATTGGTCACAGTCTCCTGTTTGACAAAGTGATCAACATTGGTGATATGTTGCCCACTCAAATGGGAGCAAAATTAAATAATGTGCAGGAGGGGAGGAAGAAAGTCTACTATCATAGATTTCTTATGATTCTCCTCAACCATTTCATTCCTGATATGTCAACCAAGTTGGCAGATGATTGCTGTGTGCAGGCATACAAACAGCAAAGGAGGATATTCTCTGACATAAAGAGAATTGATGACAAAAAGAAGAGCCTACCTGCCATGCACTATCCACAGGTAATGCAGGTAAAACTCTCATCCTACAAACCTTCTATCTACAATGCTTCATTTTTTGGTGGTGAAATGGTGCAGGAACAAGTAATGGAGAGTCCTCCTGCACCTACCCAAGTCACCCAATCCTCTTCAATTATACTATCTTCCAAACCACAATCCAAAAAGAAACCAACCTCTGGTGTCTCTCAACAGGCACCAGTTGTAAAGAAAAGAAAATTGATTCAATCTAGGCTTATAGATGAGCACAGTGATGAGGAGCTCAATCCACTAGAGAAACAAGTTGTTGAAGGACTTTCTTTGCTAAAGGAAGGTCATGATACACTTGATTCTAACCTTCAAGCCAAGTCTGTAGACTCTCAAAAGGCTACAGACTCTGAAAAACCTAGGGAAGCACCTCAGGATTCTCATATTGAGTCTCCTGAGAAATCTTTTGCTAAGAAGTACAGGAGGTTAAGGAAGGCTTATTCTGCACACACACACAAGCCTGTTATTATTACTAACCCTGTTTTGCAGGAAACAGATGCTCCCAAGGCTCCTGCAGAGCCAGACTCTGAAATTAAGAAAACACCTGAACCAGAGTCTAATGTTGAGTCAGAGTCTAGACTGCCTTTAGACTTTGATCATGACACATTTTGGGAAGGAATGCCATTGGATGCAGCCTCATGCCTAATTGATGAGATCATTACTCCAAGTGATGAGGCACTGATATTCTTATATCCTTTGGTAGAATCAGTTGAAGATCCAGAGCAATATCAGACTAAATCTCAAGTCTTGGATTTTCTTTCAACCTGTGAAGCCCTGAGGAAGAGAATGGAACAGGAGCTACAAATGTCTGCACAAGATGTGGTCACAAATCTCTACAGCTACCTATTCAACTCTTCATTCCAAGAACAAGCAGCTGGGCTCATAGAAGGCAGAACTAATGAAGTTCTCAAAGCACTAGGTGTGCCAGACTCTGAACAGCAAATTACAAAGAAGCCTAAAAAGCTTAAGGTCCACAAAAGGAGAGCATCAGAGTCTGTTGCTGAGTTGGAAACTGAGATTGAGCAACCAGTTTTTAACTATGAAGCAATTTGGGATAATGGAGTTACCTACAGGACAGCCATTCAATGGATCTCTCATATTCAACCTCTGTCAAGATAGGTGGCTGACTATCTTGTCCATAATATAGGTACAATTGCCAACAAATACATATATCCAACCTACCAAAGTAGACTGGATCAATTCAAGGGCACTTATTTTCAAAGAGTAAGAAGGGAACTGCAGGACCTCTTCAATCTCACAGATGCCCAGGCAATCAATGCAATCCATCTCAGGGCCTTTCATCACAAGTTGGATGCATTTATTCTTGAAGAACAACAGGAGGTAGCAGGTAGTGCAAGGCAGTTGGAAGATGGGACTAGTGCACCAGTGGTGACTAGTGATAAAGATGCTCAGTCTGCCTCACCCACACAAGAACCACCTAGTCAGAGGTTGGGTGATAGTGGGGCAGGGGAGTATGCTGTTGAGCCCTCCTTGACAACTCACCAAAGAGCTGATGAGAACCCCAGTGATATGGGAGGACAGACTCTGATGGATGCTCATGCAGAAATTTCCCAATCTATTCTATCAGAGTCTATCCATCTTGAGGGGGAGTCTCATGCACAAACAGTCAAAGATGGTAACACTCAGACTCTGGCTTCTAATGAAGTCATACTGAAGCAGTCAGAGTCTAGAGTAGACCCTGAGACTGGAATACTGGAGCCAATAGACTCTGAAAAGAAAGAAGATGCTTGTAAGGGTTCAGAATCTGTTGATGCTCACCCCTTGGTGGAAACCCCTAGCCTTCAGACATTTGAAGGGGTTCCCCTCCATCAAGGTGGTTCAGGTATTGAATCACCATTTTTATCTCTCAACCCCTCTTCTGTAGGTTTATTGAGTGCACCCTCCAAATTGAGTGAAAAAATATCTGAGAGGCTGGCACTGGACCAGGCAAAAGGAGAGGTAGAAAAGGCTGTAGAGAGCCTGAGTGAGATTGAGAAAGTGGGTGTCCAACCCCACTGTGAACATGAGAGAATAGGGTATCCTGAACCTAGCTTTACTTATTGGGATCAAGATTTTCCAAAGAGTTGGTCCAATGAGTTGGAGCAGGGGATGGATGACAATTCTCTATGTCTGATTGTGCAGATTGGCAAACAGGAGGAGGCTCTTGCTGCTCAGAAATCATTTACACAGAGACCCCAACTTCACCTGGTGGATTCTCTAGCAAGGAGAGTAGATAGAGTCATGGAGGCTTTGGTGGATAACCCTATCATTTTCACTGAGGCTGCAACATTGAAGTCAGAAGAACCTCTTTTAATAATGCCTATCAGGGCTAGACTTCCAGAGTCTACAGTCTCTAATCACTCTCAGGAGGAGTCAGGGTCTATAGTCTCGTTTGCAGTTTCGGAGTCTACACCACCACCAGAGTCTACCCCTCCATTCACAAAGCTAGAGCCTGTTGCTGAGGAATGCACTTCTGCAGAAGATGATCATGATACTCCTTCTTTTATCTATTTTGATCAGGTGTTTCCTCAGTCTTGGGAGTCTACACAGCAACGAGGCATCAATGATAAAGATTCTTTTGAGTGTATTTTGGATATTCATCTTTCTGAGAGACTTAAGGCTTTTCAGAAAAAATCTTTTCAACAGGAACATGGTTACTATCCTGGTGAAGAAGATCAAGTCTTAGATGGAGCTGTTAAAGCTAAGCTGCCTGATGTTGCTGCTCAATTATCCAGTGTGGTCCAGGACATTTCTCATATTAAAACAAAGCTCACTGGTGTTGATAATACAACTTCTCTGCTCAATACAAGATTTGACAGAATTCACTCACTTCAATTATCCAAAGAGGTCGCTTTTAAAGATGCTCTAGCTGCTATCACTACCACTCAAGCCTCTCTTCAAACTATAGTTTCTGCTTTGACCACTAAGGTTGATTCAGTTATTGCAGCCCAGGCAAATATCTCCACAGTTCTTGAGCAGATCCTTTTGGCTGTCACCAGTAATGATGATGTCAAAAAGGGGGAGAAGGAGAAGCAAGGTGAATCCTCCAGGAGACATAAGGATGAGGGATGCAAGGATCAATCAAGGGGAGTTAAAAGGAGGAGAGATGGTGATGATGGAGATAGTTCTCATGGTCCTAATGGTCCTGATGGTGTGCAACAAAAACAATCTGGAGTAGCAAGAACTCAAACACACCAGTCAGGGACTGGACATGGGAAATCAGGGTCTAAATCAGACTCTGATAGGCAAAGGAAGAAATCAGACTCTGATGAAACTCAAGAACCTTCTTACTGGAAATGCAGTCAATCAAATCTGCAACTTAGAGCTAAAAACAAGACAGGACTTGGAGGATTTGAAGAATCAGATATTGACAGAACATCTACCTTAACCAGGGATCCTCAATCCTTGACAGATAGGCAGTTTGAGAAGATCACCCAGAAGCATTTAAACAAAGTGGTGTCTGCTCAAATTGTTTATAATATTTTTGAAAGAAAGGTACAAGGAGGTCAGGGAGAAACAGAAAAGGTGAAAAATGAGATGTTGGTTTACTTCCTAGAAGGTGGAAGTGTAAGGTGGATTAGTCAGTCAAATTTTATCTTTTTCAAACAAGCTGAGGAGCTACAGTATATTAGATTCCCACTGCAAATTGCTTATGAAGTGAACAAAAGCAAAGAGGCTATCACTCACAAATGGTTTCAAGAAATTGACAGGAAGCTGACTCTGCACAGACAGACAAATCGACAAATGAGCAAATTCTCTTTGAAATATGTTGATGCTGAGGGAAATGATCAAGTCATGCCATTAGAAGAAAAACAAATCAAGTTTCAAGAAGGTGTTGGTCATTACTTTGGGTTTCAGCCTATGAATGGGAAAGTCAGTGTTCTAATGTTGAAGGACTTAAAAACTCAAGAAAGCAATGCAAATGACCTAAGAGCAGCTTACTGTCAAATAAAATGTTCAAATGAAGAAATGAAGAAACTGAAGAAATTTGTTGGTGAAGCTCTGGCAATTGTGGAGGAAAATATGTTAAAGTCTCTTTTGAAGAATAATCCAGCTTTTGAGAAGATTAAATAAGAAGTAATTCTTTTTCCCTTATAATTCTTTTATACTGTTCTAGATTAATAGTTTTATTCTTTAGTTTTGACATCATCAAACCTTGATTTATGCTTACATTTTATCAAGCATAAATAGGAGGAGATTGTTAGGAATATATTCATTTGATGATGTACAAAATACTAGAACAGGGTCTAGATTAGTTTATCTGTAATAAGTCTTTCTAGTCTCTGAAATATATAATCAGAGTCTAGATAGTCAACATTCATGTTATTTGTACTTAGAAGAATTTCTGTAGAAAGTGAAACCAGAGTCTACATGAAGATCAGAGTCTGGAAGGTGATCAGAGTCTATAGACTATCAGAGTCTGTGAACTATCAGAGTCTACATCTAATCAGAGTCTGGAGATCATCAGAGTCTGGAGATTTCAGAGTCTATACAGAAGATCAGAGGAATGGAAAGTCTTCGAAGATTAAGATAATTAAATTGCAGATATGCTATGGGAAATAAAGAGAATTCTACAAGAAAACTATCAACTAATAATTAGGAATTATATTCCTACTGTAATTTATCTTTCTGTTATTAGTTGATAGGAAGCTCTCTATATAAACTCTATGTAACCTAATTGTAAAGGTGTTGGAAAATAATTGTCTTAGTAATATTTTTGTGAGAGCATAGAGATAGAGAGAGTTGCTGTGATAAACACAGAGAAGCTGCTAGGGTTTGTGTACATCCTAGGAGAGTTTTGTATTCACAAATCAATAATACAAAACAGTACTTATTCATATCTTCGTGTTTGAGTTTGTTATTAATTTGATTTTAAATCGGGCAGAAAAGACACACAAGTATTCAACCCCCCCCCCCCTTCTACTTATGCAACTGGGAAAACAGAACAACAGTCATCCCACCCTTTTTAGGTACAACATGTATAGGACTAACTCATTCACTATGTGGAACAGAGTATATAATGCCATCATCTAACAACTTAGTGATTTCTTTTTTAACCACTTCTTGCGAATTAGGATTTAATCTTCTTTGACCTTCAATCATTGGTTTATGATTATCTTCTAAGGAAATTATATGCATGCAAAGAGCGGGGCTAATTCCCTTAATGTCCTTTATTGTCCAACCTATTTATGACTAAAACTTTTTAAGCACATTCAAAAAAATTTCAAGTTCATCATCATTAAGCAAAGCACTTACAATTACAGGATATGTATCATTATCACCAAGAAAAACATATTTTAGACTAGATGGAAGAGGTTTGAGTTCTACATGAGGTGCCTCTGAAACTGAAAGTGACATTTCAACTTTCACCATACTTGTCTCATGAATGTCAAGTGCAAGTGCGACTTCATCTTCTTTATCATCTAAGCTTTTCTCCGCTTCTGCCAAGTCTGCATCTCCATGATTTACCAACTCATCAACTATAAAACATATAGCATCAAAAGATGGCTTCTTAATCACTTTGTTGATATTGTACTCAACCTTTTCATCACCCACATTCAACATGAGTTTTCCATCTTTGACATCGATCGTGGTGCCAGCAGTAGCCAAAAATGGTCTTCCCAAGATAATGTGCATCTTAACATCTTCATCCATCTCTAAAACCACAAAATCACAAGAGATAAAGAATTTATCAACTTTGACAAGTACATCCTCTATAACTATGAAAGGATACTTGATAGTACGATCTGCCAACTGAAATGAGATTCTTGTCTTCTTGAGATCTCCAAGGCCAAGTCTTCTACAAATTGATTGTAGCATCAAACTCACACTAACCCCTAAATCACACAAGGATTTAGTATTCTCCATCTTTCCAATGGTACAAGGCAAAGAGAAGCTTCCAGGATTCTATAACTTCTGCTCAATTGATTTTTGTATGACAGCACTACACTCTGTATTTAGAGTAATAGTTTCCACATCCTCAAGTTTCCGCTTTTTAGACAACATCTCCTTCAGAAATTTAGCATACAGTGGCATTTGAGCCAAAGCATCAGCAAACGGAATGTTAATATGCAATTTTCGAAAGATTGGCAAGAACTTCTCGTATTGTTTCTCCAATTTTTGGTTGTGTAGCCTTTGTGGAAAAGGAATAGGAGGAACATACGGCTTCATTGGTGCCTTTGGTGTAGTTTCTTCTTCTTTCTGCTCCTCATCTACCTTTCTTGAAAGTTTTTCTTGAACCTAGTCTAACTCATCTGCTTTTGACATGCTTTTATGACTAGGCTTGGTAGCCTCAACTTCTGTCAATTCTCTTCCATTCCTCAGAGTGATAGCCTTATAATGCTCCTTACCACTTGTATCGGGCTGACTCGAAGGTGATCCTTTCTCACGAACACAATTGAGACTTAGACATACTTGTGTCTTGAGGGGTAGCTACTTATTGATGATTAGAATTTTGACTATTCCCTTTTAAGCTTAGTACATAAATGCTTAAATTTGGGTTAAACTGTGAGGTGTAAATATTTTCTTTAGGAAAAAAATTTGCAAGCAAAGCATCAGGTACTCCTTTGAGATGAATGGGTGGCAAATGCAATGTCATATGAAAGGGACGAGCCATGTACTTGGGCTGATATTAAGTGAAAATGTACTAGAAATAAATATTTCTTGGTGACTTTTCACTGCCCTTGGTTACTGGAGAATTACTTGACTAAAAAAAACATGAGTTAGTGAAGTCTAATGGTGGTCGTAACTCACTTACCCTGAAAAGCGTCCTGACCTTTGACTGATCAATAAAAAGATAGCTTGTAACAATAAAAGAAGGCATAAAGATCCCTTATTCAACTTGAATGATGGCTAGGTCTAAGTAATGAAGTGTTTATGATATGTTCTAGTACTCAACTTGGGAGCTATTAACTCACATGATTTGTCATGTTGAAACTTGTGGGTATATATTCTTAGTTTATAGAACATGTTTTTTAATTAAGCACACACGCATGCTCTGTACTTGTGTTTACTATTTGTTGATATTATGGTGTGAGCTTGATATGTCTTAAATTTGTTACATATGTGGAAGGTTATTTTTCACTTGACGTACACTATTATGTTTGGGATCCTTTGCATTTTCTTTCATTATCATCTATACGACTTTATATGCGCTAGATTGATTTTGTGGGTACATTCACTGCAGGCCCTCACGAGACACAACTCGTCCTACTAGGGCAACTTAGGGGTTAAAGGCTTGTTGCATACGCTCAATGCAATCGTGTCATCTACGAAACTGGTGTTATTTATATAGGATAGTTTTTAGTTCTTTTATTTGCCCGAGGACGTGCAAAATGATAAGTGTGAGGATGTTTGATAGAATATATATTTATATATATTATATATAAATATATCCCTCATATTTATTATATTTTGCATTAATTGGATGTTTATTAATTAGATTTTAATGTTTTATCGTAGAAAGCAAGAAAATCATAAACTTGAAAGATATGGAGATTAAAGAGTCCAATTTGGAGATAAATTAAAATTAAATTCGGAATTGATGTGCTGCACACACACGGTTCACTATTTGGGCCATAACTTGAATTCTAGAAGTCAGAATTGAGCGATTTTACAGCTCACGCGAAGATAATAGAAAAATATATAATTCAGAGGTGTCACAATACACATATTTCAAGTGGAGCAGCCCAGAAACAGGCCTGGATATCTGACTACGAATTTTGTATTACAATTCTATCTCGTTTAGGAAAGTGGATCTTGTTTTCTTGAAAACCATTAAAAACACTTATAAATTAAGCATTTGTCAGGGCTATGAATCGCTTGAGGCTTTGAATTTGTCAAGGCCCGCACTGTTTTGCATTCACATCATTCAGCATCTATAATTTTTTTCACTAGTCAAATGATATTCTTGACATGTATATATGTCTATGTATATATATATTTGCAGCTCTTCCACCTGCCTCCGACAAAAGGCGCCGTCGACGACGCGTGGATGATGAGTCTGGAGCTTCTACTGGAAGGTCTATTATAGAGCACATGGCGGATGATTTGGTTATGCAAGGGGTGGACCGAACTGTTGATTTTGCCGTGCACACCCTGAACTATTTGACCTTGCACCAGAGCAGGTAAATATGTAGGCAAAATCTGTGGCTGGGGAGTGAGTGACCTGCCATCCGATCACTCTCTCACCATGCCGACTATGAGAGATCTTGTGAAGGTAATGGTATCGGTGTTAGGCGACGTCCATGCAAATAACAGCAACTGCAACAAGGTACATTAACAACTTTGTCTATTATGTGTCTTTTTTTAAGCCTCTTCAATAAGGTTGAAATAAATATATTATTAATAATACAATTTGTGTGCATAATCTGCACTATGACCTAAATATCAGCAAATAATTTTATGTAACACATGCTAGTTATTAGTTTGTGTATATATTAATATACAACAGTAGATTAGGATTGATGTTTAATACTAAATGAAATAGTGGTTGCCAATGGTATATTGATATTAATACATAATTATTGAAGCTGTTTAATACGAAAAGAAATAGTGGTTGCCGATGGTATATTGGTATTTAATACATAATTATTGAAGCTCGCCTGCACAGTAGCGTTGCTTCCTGAAAAGGTTTGATTGGGCCGGCATAAAATCTATGCTGGTCGAGAGCCCTACCCATAAACTGTAAAATAATTCAATTTTGTCTACCTTATATGAGCTGAAAGCCTTGCGAAGCATTTCCTGAACAGTAGTAAAATCTATATTTTCATGAAAAGGATCAAGCCTGCCTATGTTTTCCTCCCGTTGGTCTTCACCATAAGTCTCATAAATTTTATCATTAGAACCTTTGATGCAACTGTTGTCGACTTCTCCATCTACATTGATAACAGACATCTTCAACTTTGATTTGCAGGGTAAGAAGGTGATTCGCGAGGATGATCCCCATGCAGACAGCAGCGATGATGATGATGTTTTCATTAGAACCTTTGATGCAACTGTTGTCGACTTCTCCATCTACATTGATAACAGACATCTTCAACTTTGATTTGCAGGGTAAGAAGGTGATTCGCGAGGATGATCCCCATGCAGACAGCAGCGATGATGATGATGTTGGGGGTCGCTATCAACCTCTTCCTCCTGCGCGTAAATGTCGAAATGGTGTCCCTCTGCAAATGGTATCCATATTAGGGAAAGTTAGGCAAGTAATTAGCAAGTTGAATGTCAGCCTGTAGGTTCTTTTTGCTTATTTTTGGGTGTCAGCTGGTTATGGTTATGTGGTATCAGCCTACTTATGTGTTGGATTTTAGTTTTTTTATATCAGCAGGAACTCTGTTATTAGTTGAAATTGTGGTATTAGCCAGTAGCCTATAAGCTGGATTCTAGAATTTTATTTTGGGATATTATAAACTTATGACGGATATCGTAACTTGCAACGAATATGGATTCTATGATGTTGATCGATTTGTTGCCAAATGTTTAATCTAAATTTGACTCTTCAATTGTTTGTTTCTTGTTGTGTATTCTAAATTTTCATGCGTAGTGTATGTATAATGTGTGTTGCGTAACAAGAAAGTGATAACATGTTAAATAAAGTCATTTAAAGCTAATGTGGTAAAAACATGTGAAATAAGTTTTGTTGGTTTATATATTATGACGGATTCAGTAATAAGTATTGTAAATCAAATTATTTCTTGCGATAGGACCTGTCATAAGTACCGGAGATTAGAGACAATAATGTGATAGAATATAACTTTTTTCGTTTCAAATTCTGGGAAGTAAATACCAAAATGTGACGAAGTCCGTCACATTTCTGCAAATCATATGAATTATTGCGACGCAAAATGTGACGGAATCATATGAATTATTGCGACGAAATAGGGCCCACTAATAACTTGCGACAAAATAGTACCTTGTCACAAAATAAGAACTTACGACAAGGGCATTTGCGACAGAGATTTTTCTTAGAGCAATAGCGACAGATTCAAATTCAAATTCAAAGCTCGAATCGTCAAATTTAAAGTTATATCGGAGACTTGACGATTCAAACAAGTAATCACTCTATTGTTAGCCATGGCTCTCTTCTAATTCTTACCTCACGGTGTTCTCTGATAAACTTACAGTGGTAGATAAAGAAGAAATCCTATATTGTTGCATTACAACACAAAAGCAAATATTAAGTTTTTATAGTTAAGACTCCAAAAGCAACTGGCGAATACAAACTAGAACATGAGGTAGAAGATGGAAACACATTATTGACTAATGGAAATACAGCCTTGAAGACAGAAGTATATAAAGCTTCAGAATCGGAAGTTTCCCGAGTTTGAGGGAATTAGGCTTGATGTGCAGGTACCAAGGAGGCATCATTCCATAGCCTTCGGGGATGGTACGTGGCTGAATCCAGGGTTGTGAGATGAACTACACCAGGCCGGTGTCTCTTCTTTCCGTCTAAATGAAGCTTCATACAATGCATTGCTGGATAAATCCACGGTTTGGTAAATGTAGTCATAAAGTGGCATGAATAGTGTGTAATTTGTCCGGAATTGAGTATGATGGAGCGAATGATACCTGTTTTTCATATTATATTGGAATAAAGATCAGTAACTAAGATAAAAGTTTTGATTTTTTGTCATGTGTACGCGTTAACTTACGAAGGAGTATAGAATATGAATTTCAAAGGGGGAAATATGGAGAAGAGGCAAGGCGGTATGAACTCAAAGTTGCAATGGCCCATGTAGTTCATGAGATCAATGTACGTGATATATCCAAAGATAGACACTGTCGAAGCTGTTCCATTCAGTATTGTTGTAATTATTGGTGTTCCAAACAGCATAAAATAGGCTACGTGCTCTGCAAACGGATGAATAACAGCTGCCATGCACCAAGAAACACGCACATATACATATAATTATAAGTTCTAATTCTGTTTTCGAATAATAAAAATATATCGAAGGAGTTAGGAAAGTTGCTACATGATATGGGCTGGGTAACGATGGAGGCGTGGTGATGAGAATGGTAGCGAGAGTAGAGATAGTGGTGGTGCAGTGCTCTGTGAAACCAGTAGTATACAAATTCAACAGGCCCGGCATGAAGCAAAATTGTGATTATAATTCCATCACTTTTGTAAATGCCGAGGTTTGAAGCTCCAGGAATGATGATACCCCCAATATATAATACAAGTCCATTCATCAGTATCTGGTCATCCCTGCCCATATATAACATCGATATATAATTAAAATGATAAAATTTTAAAATATGTATATAAATCTGGAAGAATTTACAAGAGAACTATCGAGCTAGGATTGAACTAATTACCAATCCTTTTCTCTCACAATTTGATCCAACTCAATTTCCTTGTCAACTATCCTGTTCTTTACGATGGCTGTTCGGCGTCGAGAGACTAAGTTCCAGATCTGAGCATGGAGCATTCTTGACAATAGAAATGGGAGGACAAGAAAGTTGGTAACATCTATTGCATCTTTCTCTTTAGTAGCAAATGAGTAGAAGCTATGTGCAACCAATGGCACCAAAATCCCGTACTTCAAAAACAGTTAATTAGATTTTACACACATTTACATATGAATCAAGATTTAGCAAATGCAAGATAAAAAAATTACATTCATAAAAATGTACTCAAAAATTTTCATGTACCTTAAAGCTTCCAAGTTTCTTCCATGGCCAGTCAGTGAGCGACCCCGGATTTGAAGCCATTCGTCGAAGTTTCGGGCGAAAATTAAAGGAGTAGCTATCCTGCTATACCTTTGTATATGCACATATTAGATACATGTGTCTGTACGAATAATACATGTTTGCTCTTAATAATTTAGACTTTAAAAGAAAATAGATATCGTTTTCCATCCCTATCACTGCATTTGACCGTCTTAATGCTTATAGTAAAACATTGATGTAGGTTTTCTCAGTTATCACGTGTAGCCAGTACTAGACTGGCCAACTATATATATATATTAAGGTTGCTTTAACTACATTAGCCATTAAACCTTAAAAAAATAATCAACATTTTGTGCTGAAAAAGACAAACATGTAATTAAATGTAATAATGTATACCGTTCAGTATATCTAGTTATAGAACAACTTTCCATTAAGGGAGAGGTGAATGCTGTAATCTGGTGGGCAATGAACCAACCTAAATTGTAATGCTTTTTTTTCATTTCAAAGAATCCTATGTGCTTTGTGCATGTATGTATAACAATTAATCAGCCACTTCTGATAACTTGTTCAATTTTATTTTGACATTTGTATAAGGGTATCTCTTTTATTAAAAAAAAAAATTTCAATGTTATGGATGATTATGGAGGTTCATAAGTTTATATAGAGGTGCTCAGTGTAAGGGTGTGAATGAAAACTGTTCGTGAATTACTCGAGTTTGGCTCGTAAAATATTTGAATCCGGTTCGATAATAATCGAGCCGAGCTCGAACTCGAGCCTCGGTGTATCACGGCCTTGGACTTTTACCATGCAAATACTTCATCGCATTCACCTGCAATTTAGAACAAGCTGGACGAGAAACCTAGCTAGCTACGGTGAAAATTTGAATCTAAAACTTCTATATAAAATTTTAACTTGTATACCACTAATTACATAAGACATTTCCTAATGCATCTTAAGACTTGGGATTCCGTATGGGACACAAAGGTGTCAAACTTTGGCACACAACTATTTCAAGGGCATCCTGAAATCTTCCCGCATCCTGTATTTGTATTGGTGTGTTTGTTTCATTTACTAAGCACTATCAATATGTTAACTATGATCTAATTTAAGTTTTCCAGCTTCAACCATCTCCTCAAATGACATGTAGGTACGTAGGTTTTGCCACTACTTTGTAGCTAGTATTCTTCCGTTGTTTCCTCATTCGTATTCGTCAACCAAGAACCAAAGAACTTTCACCTCTTACCACTCAAATTTCTTCAAGCTTTCCTTCCTCTGATCTAAATTCAAGTTTGTTGTTTTGAAGTTCTGCCATATGTTCAAGTGAACACCATTACCAGTGACGTGTTCAGAATCAAGATGGTCCTTGGCACATTTAATGAAACAAAATTAATGTTGTAAGTTGTCCCCTGAGTTGGCCTATGCAGCTCATTACTAGAACTAATTTTGGCACCAGTTATCCTGTAAGCTCTTGTTTCTTCTTTTCCTCCCTAAAAATTTCATCTGTCTTGACCCCAATTATATCCTTTTAACAATGATGTAATTAAAAATTTATAACAAGTTCATCATAAGAAAATAATCTTTTAAGTCTTTTAATTGCAACCTCGATCCAACAGTCTGCTTGATGCATATGGTTCTTTGATATTCGGCTATCATGCCACCTAAAGTTTCCTAAATTTCAAACTGCTTGACACTTTGATTTCTACTGCTTTAATATATTTAGCATGACATCCAACTCGAAACTTCTTCGATACATATATCCTCTATGGCCTGAAATGATTCCTCATCACTTAAATTCCTTCTTTTCCTTAGATCAGAAACAGCCTGACATGCATAAAGATCTAAAAATTTATTCATTCATTTATTTTTCTAAAGATCTTATTCAGGGGTGTGACATACAAACAGAAACATTTATAATAGTATATATAGAACAACAAGGTCGAGAATAATCACACGACACACATACTATGTGCCTATGTTCACATGGTTGAAAAGTGGCTTCTAAACCAGTACACAATTGAGTTTAGATACAGAAAATATTTGCAATTTTAAGAAAAAGGAAACTGATATGTTTTTGAAGATAAAAGCATTTCATCCGACTAATGATACAAAGTTTGAGGTATGTGGTTCGATCAAACATTGCATCACTTGCACAGAAAATGAAATGTTTGCATTATCAGTAACCCATCAAGCAGATTTCAGCTTTTGTAGTTAGAGCTTTTTGGTTGCATATGTTGGCATTGTGAGTGGACGAAATCCATGTTCAAGAGTAGCTTGCCAAATCTTTTCGATGCTAAACATCATGTTTCCACATTCATGTACATTCCAGCCTTCTAATGCATGCACTATCCCAGCTATGCGCCATGCACTCATTACCCTTCTTGGTAACCAATTCTGTCATGCAACATAATTACACAATTTTAAGATACAGGTTTTGCATCTTTATTTTTATGTTGTTCCATGATTAAAATTTGTACTTCAAATTCTAGCTATTAGGATAAGGGGCAGTCCTTGAGCGGTATGTTTTTTCTATTTGATTCAGACACCGGATGACTTTGTCTAAATTTATGTTCTTACCTCACAGGAGTCTAGGTTCTCCAGATGCTTTGGGGTAAACATGGAAGGTGTGTTATGGTAAAAGCAATCTTTGCGAAATTTATGGAGAGGAAACTGAGTGACAGGAATGAATAATGTTCCCTTTGATGCCTTCATCTGTTCTGCTCTTCCCACTCCATCTCCAACTAGCCATATCTTCAAAAAATAACGAAATCAAATCTAGGTTGACTCCAGTACTTTTCTTGAGGCCATAAGAATTAAGATTTTCGTGAAGTGCGTTATGTTACCTTGTGGGAATAATCTTTCCAAAAGGTTAAATTTTTCTGAGCTTCAGTACCACATTTTTCTTGAAGCATTCTATATTCATCTTCATTGGAAACGGATACCTAGTGCAACCCAGTTTCAGATTTTGTTAGAATATTAAAAACCAAAGCATTGCCTCCTCGAGCATAGTTCAAATTCGTATATTTTAATGGAATGAGTACCTGAATGCCCCTTTGACACAAGATAATAGCAACAGAAATTGAGACCTTGGATAAGTTGCCTCTAACCGAAACTTGAGTTGTTCCCTTTGGAATGTTATTTAGCACAACAGCAACTGCTAGGCTACTCCCATCAACCAACTTCATTTGTAGCTGAGGATGCCTTCTTATAAAGAGCTCGCCATTTCGATTCACCTCTTCTCCCTATATATTTTACATACAGAATTTACATAAATATATATTCGAACATAATATATTAAAGATTTGATTTAATTAAAAACAATATACCACAGTAAACAGAGAACTTGCCTGGTTAAGTAGACCTAGAGTTAAAACTGTAGTTCCTTTCTCTTCAGCTTCAAGTATAGCTTCCTCAATCAGGCCATTGATGTGTTCCCTTTGTCTAAGTATAGAGTACTGCAATAAACATATTAAAGCATCAAAATAAACCTTAGTATAAATTCAAATAAAATTACTCTGTCCAAATTAAATAGATAATCACAAAAAGTATATGTAGACATACTTGTATGCGGTATCTAGGAATAGCCCATGTTTGTAACTTGAGGTTCTTAAAATTATTTCTCTCAACAACAAATGGCCGACCACAAAACCATGTAACCATCATAGACCCGAGTGTCACGGGCCACATCAACCGCATGTACCAATGTGAAGTGGTCTGGGGTTTAGATGCTAAAGATGCAAATCCAATTCGTAGATGATAGATGGATTCTGGTGTTGTTAGATGTGTCAAATGAACCACATTTGGGAACTCCTCTGCCCTTTTGATAGAAGTTTCGTATAATGTGTCTGTAGATTTGTCCATGGTGCCATAAATGTAGTCGTAGAACGGCATGAAAAGCGAGTAATTGGTTCGGAATTGGGTGTGATGCAGAGAATGAAACCTGTTAAAGGAACAAACATATATACATGTTAGCATTAGCTAAAATATATATTCCATTTTCTCAACACAGAGTTTTCTTGAGCATTGAAATATTCTACGATAAAAGAATGCATTGAATATGATAATACGTTCACCAAGGTAAAATAATTACGGTTAACACTCATCTTCACTTTAAATCCATTTTTGGTTTGGACGGTATATCGTAAGTCCAATTTTCGGGGCAATATCTAAGCTTATAAACTATGAGAATATTGGGGTAGCAGAGTTCGGCCTTAAAAGTTCTTTTAATATTGAAAAATCTAAAGATGTTAAAACGAGGCCTTAAAATGAGTTCTTTCAATCGCACTCTATACACACAAGTAAATTATTTCATATAGAATGCTTGTGTGAAGAAAGTGCGTGTTTGTGTGTGTGCATGCATGTATATTCAAAGAAAAGGAGAGCAACATACGATGGAGTATACATGAGGTACTTGAGAGGAGGAAAGATAGAGAAAAGCTTCGTAGGAATAAGCTCGAAATTGCAATGCCCCAAATTGTTCATGAAATCGACAAAAGTAACATAAGCAGCGAATGACACAATTGAGCCAGTCTCAGTGAGCGTCGTCGTCAATAATGGTATTGCAAACAGCATAAAATAAGATATGTGTTCTGCAAATGGATGAATCACAGCTGCATTGACGTGCATGCGGAACACAATTAACATGTTAGTAATCGGACAATAATACCATATGCTTAAATTTATTAATAACTAATTATAATTCCATTTAGTTTATCTAATAAATAAGTTGAGAAATGCAGGGTTTTTTCAATAAACGCGCCTATATAAACCCTTGAACCTGTCTTCTAACTCTTTCAAATACTCCATCGTCTCCTTTTAGTTATGTTTTTGACTTTTTACGTGTTAAAAAATATTTTAAAACACATAAAAAACATAGTTGATAAATTATTTTTTGAAATTTCTTTTTGTTAATAAAAATGTAATATTTATTAAACTATACGCGTAAAAAGTCAGAGGGACAACTAGAGGAGGACAGAAGGAATATTACTTACAAGACAAAAGTTGACTTGAATAAAAAATAAACCTCGACTAATGCATTTTTGAGACAGAATCAAAAACACTTGCAGCAGCATGCAATGGAAAGCTAGGAGGGGAGGTATATTTCGATACTATCGTTTTGGATTGTATTCAAGTAATGAAGCAATTTGTTTACGAAGTAGCCGAGTTTATAAATCTGGGATTAATATGACGCGTTTTTTAGCAAGATCTGCATATTTTATATTTGGTTGAGGGGAGGTATATTTCGATACCATTGTTTTAGATTGTATTCAAGTAATGAAGCAATTTGTTTACGAAGTAGCCGAGTTTATAAATCTGCGAATAATATGACGCATTTTTTAGCAAGATCTGCATATTTTATATTTGATTTAGGGAAGTGGCACAATACTTCAACCGATTTTATCTATCATATACTGAATTATGATATTATTTAAGTAATGTAAGTACGTTTTATTAAAAAAATGAAAAATAAATTCAAAGTCGTCTGCAAAATAAAACTTAACAAGGAAAAAAATCAGAAATATATTTTCATCATTTTTAAGTATTTATTTAGTATTCAAAAATTATATAGATGTAAGAAAAGTATGTTCTAGGAAATATTTTTTTAATATTCATTTCTCAAATAAATAATTTTTCTAAAATATACTTTTTGAAATCAAATTATTTTAAGTGATACAAGTGAAAATTGTTTCACAATATAAGATATATTCGACCATAATAATTTTAATGTATTGATTTGATTTATTTTATGATATACTCCTTATATTTAAATTATTTTTACCTATAAAAATTATGTAAAATTGGTTCGGGTTAGATTCTGATCATATTATAAAAAAATAGGATTTTTTAAATCTGATAATTAGTTGGGCTTTTCTAAAAATGGGACCGGATTTTCTCGAAAAATATTACACCCATTTTAGACCCGTGAATTCGGTCGGCTGTCATGACCTGAATTTATTTTTTTAATTTTTTAATATTAATATTTTCAATTTTATAAATAAAAATAGTTTTTACCTAATATATTTGAATTTTATCTATTTTTCTATAATATTGAATGATATATCGTATAAAAGTATATAGTTAGATATTTTACTTAAAATTAAGAAATTTGAATTTTATTCTAATTTTTCAAAAAATCCGGATAAAATTCAGACTGGACCGGAATTACTCCGGGATGTACCGGATTTTTGTCCGGATCACTTAAATCTAGATTTGTTTCGGACCGGGCCTAAATTTAGATTTTTCTGCGAATTAGGCCGGGGGAATTTTCTAAAAGGTATGTGGCCTGTTCAAGTGTGCGGGAACGGGGCTCAGACCAGACTTTTCTGAATTGATTTTTTTAGAATTTTTTCAGATCCGATCGAACGGATTTTTAAAATTCAGAATTTTTGTGCGTCTCCTGCCAACTAAGCCACTGAAGGTGGTAAGGTGATGTCTATATATGCAAAGAGAAGACTTACATGTAATAGGCTCAGTAACAATAGAGGAATGGTGATGAGAATGATAACGAGAGTAGAGGTAGTGGTGATGGAGAGCCCTGTGAAGCCAATAATAAATAAACTCAACAGGTCCAACATGGAGCAAGATTGTGATAATAACTCCATCACTTCTCCAAAAAGGCAGATTAGACCCTCCTTTCAGTGTCAAGTTTCCAAGATAAAACAGTATCCCATTGAACAAAATTTGATCATCCCTGTTTCATAGCCATAAATATTTAATTATTTCTTCACACTAATGCTTAAATCACATTAAATATATACAGGAATATTTGCCTCCTAATCTTTGTCTCTCTAATGTGATATCATTTGGTCATTATTATTAATGAAAATCACATTATCATCTTTCTGCTCCCATGTCACATTTCGGACGATGTTCAACTTTTTACTTCCTCAGATCTGAAAAGTTATTTTTTGATCCGAAATTCCTATCAAATTGATTAATTTTTTATATTATTAAAAGCATATATAATCTACTTTAAACTGTATTTTTTATTTTTAAAAATTATAAAATATTATTTTTTAATTTTCAGTCAAAAATTAATTAATTAGACCACAAAAAAGTTAAAATAGATAACTAATTAGGAACTGAGAGAGTAACTTGTATATTAATGTGTAAAAAAATATATTTATACATAATTTTTATTTTTAATTCTTATATTAAATAAAAATTTAATATTTAAACTTGATACATGAATCAAATTATTTATTAAAAATAATTATTATTTTATTATACATTAATATACATATTAGAAAATTGAGAAAAAAATATTAAAATAGAAGGGAGGGACTAATATAAACACTTTGAAATTGTTCAGCTTGTCCATTTCTTCAACCTTTTTTGGTAAATGTTAAATATTTGCATAACTTATATAATCACACACTCCTCTTCTAAAACTTAAGAGTTGAATTTCCATTTTCTTAATTTTGTAATCTACGAATTTTCCGAAGAAAACCGATCGATTGTCATTGTGTTATTTATTGCGGTCATTAAAACAGCTGTAGGTAAAGACCTAAGAAACTTAGGGGTGGTTTGGTTCAGTCGTATCGGGTTGAAATCAGGAATCGGGTTAAAGTGATACACGGATGAGTTGTTAATTGTCCCTATGAGAAATAGGATTGACTGCGGATTCAAGCCATAACACCTGGTTTCATAAAATCACACAATTTTTTCCTGATCTAAATCAAGCAGGTTTTACATATAAAAAGGTTTGGCTCAGCATGTTGTGTTCGATACGGGTAGGTGAAGAACCCGAACCAGTATTATTAAAAATATAGAGGAAGCAGAACCAAGTCAAGATGATACGGATCAACCCCTTCTTCTTGCGCCAAAAATCTTACTAATTTTAAAGGAACTCGAGTTCCATCTCTTTTCCATTTCCATTTGAGAGTTCTTATGTGTTTCCACGTTTCTTTAGACCCCGAAAAATGGACAAATTCCTTTTCTTATTAACATATACAAGATTCGTGAAGTATCATTCATAATATCATGTGTTTGATTGAATGATAGAATGAATTTGTTAATTTAATATATTTTTTAATAAATAAAAAAATACATGCAATTAATATGAAAAATAAATCACTATTATTTATTAAGTATTAAACAATATCATTATAAATTTTTTTATTTTAAAAATTAACATGTAATTTTATAAATAAATATAAATATAATAAATGTTTAATTTGATTCCTCATACCTGCCGCTCATACTCACGTCCCATAAGGTATCAGAAACTTATACCTTATGGTTTGAGGTATGAATTTTAAAATTAAAAATATTCAATCAAATATCATATATGGGTTTGGAATAGACAAAACTCATACGTGATGCCTAAAGTTTACAACCAAACAATCCCTTATAGTGTTAAGCGTGAAACATTCTAGTATAGGTATAAGGAGGGGGAGGGTTACCAGTTTCTTTCTCTATCAACCTGCTCGAATTCGATAGTTTTATCGACAATTCGGTTGTTGCCTTTGGCTGTTCGGTAGCGAGAAAGAGAGATCCAGATTTGGTTGTGAAGCATCCTCCAGAGTAGAAAGGGGAATATGAGAAAGTTTGATAGATCTCTTTCACTTTCGTCCTTTGTTAGGTACGAGTATACGCTGTGAGCCACCCATGGTGCCATTACAACATACTGCAACATGTATATTCTATGTAATTAGTATATATGTTTTACAAATTAGTAAAATCATGCATGCCTGCTTAGCTGAGTTCTTGATGAATTATAAGATAGTTATAAGTGTGAGACAAGTATTTACATTTTAAACTAGTTTCTGGAGTGTACATATTTATTGATAAAACAAACATTGGTATATTAATAGTGGGAGGGAGAGGGAGAGGGTGAGGTTGAGGGAGAGGGAGAGGGAGGGGGAGACAGTGGAGAGAGAGGGAGGGAGGGAGGGAGGGAGGGAGAGAGAGAGAGAGAGAGAGGCAAGGAAAGAGAGAGAGAGAGACCTTGTTGCTTCCAAGGGGTGTCCATGGCCAGTCAGTCAAGATGCCTGGTTTAGTAGCCATGCTTTGCTTGCTTTTCTTACTTGTTGCTACTTGTACTGTCTAAGCCAGAGTCAGTAATCCACACGCATACATCTTCACTTCATACAGCATCATATTTATAGATAAAAGAACTAAAGAAGAGTGACGAACATATGTACTGTATGTAGCTGCACATGCAAATATAGCATATTTTTCTTTTCGAAGAAAATTAATAATGAAGATTGATGAAAGGTACGTTATCAATTAAGGCTGTATTAAAGACCTTCGCAGATTCGACACGTATTTAAGACCTTCGCAATTGCAACCAGCTTTGGCTGTATTAATTATGGCTGTATTAATCCGATAGCCTATATAACCTTTTTTTTTTTGCTAAATAAAATAATTAATAATTTCTTTAGTAGTAAAAGACATTGTTCACTTCAATATTTTATTAAAAAATTCCAATAATTTATTTATTAAAGAGAGTATAAAACAACACAAAAAAGTTCTTAAAATTTTGAAACATATAAAAATTTATTGAATAACGAATATTAAAACATATTAAACTACATTATTTATTTATTGCATTTTAACAAATCTGTACAATCTGGTTGGGATTAACCAACAAACAATTTTATCAACTATTTCGGTGTATATAATCTGTATATATAACCGAATCACTAATAATGATTTTTCCGGTTGATGTTTAAATTGATATGGATCGATCATATTGTTCTAGTCCACGGTTGGACAGTTTCGTTAACCACCAAAAAAATAATAGAGCCACCCATTAATAAAAAAATGTGTTTGACCTGAAAGCAGTTAAAATTTAATACTCATATTATAATTTTTACATATAAATCATAAAATATATTTGTTACCTAAAAAATGTTTAAAAGGAGAGCTACTCGATGGGAAGAAGTGTGTTAAATATTAAAATATAATAATCTATGTGATCATTTTAAAAAAAAATAAGCATACTTGAATTTTGAGAATAGTCAACAATAATTATATATCAAAAAATTATCAATGATACTCTTATGTTTTTTACTTTTATAAGTGGTGTTATTTCGTATCTTTAACTTACGAGTGATATCCTTAAGTATATGATTAAAGTGAATCTATCATTTTGTTAATCAAATTGTTAACCAAACATTAACCTTATCAATTTTTATAGAAAATTTCTATATATAATACCCTTCTCTTTTTAATTTTTTTCAAGTGATGTCATTTCGTATTTTTGACTTACTAGAATCTTTTAAGTTAAGTTATAAATGATATTGTTAATTTTATTATATTGATAGATGATATGAAAATATTTAATTTTCAACAAGCCTCAATTCAGTAATATTTAAATATTTCATATGTTTGTATATAAAAAAATTATCAATTATTTATTTAACAATTAATTTACAAAATATTATTTCAAATAATTAATATATTATTGTAATTGTTTGTTTGATGATTTTTTATATTATAAAATTAATTTCATATAATTTTTAACCAAAATAGGTAAAGCCGCGATGTAGAGTACATAAAATAATAGATGTAGTCCTCTTCTATTTGGAATTGTTGTTTAAAACTATTGTGATGTAGCATGTACAAAAAGTACTAATGGAAAAGTGTTGTTAGAAAAATCATTTTGATAATTTTATTTATTTATTTATTTATTTATAATTTTTTGATTTATTTATATTCGATAGACAACTCATTAAAATAATATGTTTGGAATGGTTTGATAGTAAAACTATAACTATTCCTACAAAAGTTGAAAATTATCTTTTTTTAAAAGAATGGGACCTGCATTGTGTAAAAACAGTTTTTAGATCAAAAATACTATTTCAGAATATTATTTTTAAAATTTACTAAACTATCTATTTTTGAGCTGCTATTGCGGCTACAACACTAATACCAAACAGTATTCACCAAACAAATAAATAAGCCTGGATGTCCTTGGAGAAGGTCGGATTCCAACTAGGGCCCGTCTTGACGGGGACTCAAAAATTCTAGGGACCCATTTTTTCAAAAAAAAATAGTATATTTATATTATTTAGTTAAAGTAATTATAAAGTCAATAATTTCACAACATATAAATTAATAATTTTAAAAATATATATTAATATAGGGTCTATAAAATTAAAAATAAGTATTAATTATATATGTATATATAATATATATATATATATATATTTTAAAAAATTAGATAATTCATTATTAAAACAAATAGAGTTGAAGTATAATGGTATTCGGTTATATATATATTATATCAAAACAATATTAATCTATTAATTTAGGGGTTAGTGGTAAAATTGTGTTATATATTATATCAAAACAATATTAATATATTAATTTAGGGGTTAGTGGTAAAATTGTGCTTGAAACACCCTAGTCAGATAAAACTATGTCTTTAACTTATACATTATGGCTCAATATTTATATAAACATATATATATATATATATATTCTTTATTTTGATGTAAAAATTCATTGTTTTTCAAATTTTCAGTGAAAATTATGAACTCAAACTATCTATTTCATGTATTATTACTTCTTTAAGCAATTATCTCGATATGAAAAGGGGGGAAAAACGAGTTGATCAAGTTAGAAAAGTCACACAGAAGAGTTATGAATAATTTTGTTATTGAAAAAGTACATTTTTCAAGTGGAAATAAATGAAAATTTGAAAAAAAATTAATATAAACTTTTGTTATATTATATAATTTTTTTATAATTATGTTGAAAAATAAATCAGAAGCCCATTTAAAATTTTCACCTCGAGCTTTCAATAAGTCGGGAACGACCCCGTATCTCATGAGATCGAGCTGCCCACTATTATAATGAAAAATTTGACCTCGACATCTTATTCCTATGTAAAAGAAAACAGATGTTTTATTGAAAATTCGTTTTTATTAAAATTTTACATAAATAAAAATATGACTTAATTTTTGTGAAACTTATTAAAATTTATTATCTATTTTAATAATAATTAATACTAGTTCTAATTAAATAAAAGATTTATAAATTATTGATTTTATTAGGGTAGATGAAAATCGTATAATTTGGACTTATTAATATTTAACTAGAACTCTATTAAATTTATAAATTATTATTTATACTAAAATTTTATTGAATTTATAATATATTTAGAATTTAATATATTAATAATATTATATTCTCAAAAATATATAACTATAATCAATATAAATTATTTATTAAATTAACTAATTCATAGTAGATACTTATTAACATGACTAAAAATATTATAGTATCTTAATATTAAACAAAATTATAATAACTAACTAAAGAATAAGGATAAATAAAAAATATTAAAATATTAAAAAAGAAAAATCTGTGTAATCCACTATTTATTAACACCCACTAGCTCATATGGGTCACTTGGTTGTTACTTCAACAACGTTGTATAGCGGACAAGCTAATATGCATATGTAATACGGAGTATAATGCATGCGTACGTACAATTTCAACTAACCAACCATATATTTCTCATCTCTTATATTTAATTTAATACAATAGTATTCACTTGCATAAAATTCTATATTTTATTTCAAATACATTTATTTATGCATGTGATGGGGGTAGGGTTGTGAATGAGTCAAATTGGGCGAACCGAATTTTAAGCGTTTTATATTTAGTTCATTTAAAAAAATTCGATTGAGTTTGTTTGAAATTTTTCTAATTCAAACTCTTATTTAATTAAATATTTTATTTGATTTTGGTTCATTAGTATTTACAAACATGTTGGCGGACAACTCATGAATATTCTTCATGAACACAACTTTAATTTATAAACTTATTCTTACAAAAAATTTACTAATATTTTTAAATAATTTGAAACTTGTACCATGCATAAGTGAAACATGACTTCATGATACATGAAATTTTTAACAACTCTTACTAGTATTTAAAATCAAAATTTATAAGTTTAACAAAATCAAATAATAAATAAATACAAAAATTATTGAATTAATTTGCAAACAATTATTGTATATACACAATTACTTACTATTTATCGTAAATTTTTATGAACATGTGTTCACGGATTTATTTCAAATATGTTCACGAATTATGTTCACAAATATTATAATTCAACTTGTTCGCGAACTTTTGAATCGAACTCCAAATACAAATCTAACATTTTTCAAGCCGAATACCGAACTATTTATGAACATATGGACTCATTTACATCCCTATAAAATGATATACAAAAAGCAAAAAAGTAGTAGTGTGGATGATAACGGAGAGACTAATACGAGTTCCCAACTTAGAGCAAGGACTAATATGAGTTCAACATCTCTAACAGTTTTTTTATTTGAGTTCCTAGACTAAAATATAAGGATTGAAACTCCAATATGAGTTTCAACAATTTCGTAGTGATTCCCGATCCACTAACATCATTCATTCATTACTTATAAATAAGTGACCACTCTTTCTTTTTAAATATGTCCTAACTTATATTTTATAATAAAATATTATAAACACTATCTTTCTCTCTATTATATAATAGTACATCTTCAATGATGAAAAGTGTTTCTAATAATAAACTATAAAATGAGGAGGGGATATAAGTAATTGTTCGAGTTCAACATATCTATCTATATCCTAAATTACTATTATCAAATATTTTATAATAAATTTAAGGAATGAACTAGAGCTTTATTGAGTTGCTCTTATGCGTGATGCGTTGTATTTTGAATATTTTATGATTTTTTATTTTTTATTTAATATTTTTATATATTTTTACTATTTTATAATAGATGTTTTAATTTTATTTAATATAAATAGATGTTGCTATATTTTTAGTTATATTTATCAATTTATATAATGAAGTTGATGTAAATAATTTATGTTGATTAAAATTTATATTTTAAGATTATAATATTAATAATATAACAAGATTTTATTATACTAATAACATATGATTCAAGTAATGTTCTAATTGAATATCAATAAATTTACAATTAGAAGATTTTAATTTGACTCAATAGAATTATTAATTATTTCACTCAATTTAATATTATTTATTATTAATATAAGAGCCTTTTTTATTTTTAAAATTTTTAAATATTTATAATTGTTTACTATGAATATAATTATATTGTCTCAATTATTGTAATTTATTATTTAATACGGTTCAATATCATTTACCAATTAATATAGATATTGTAATTATAATATTATTGATGGAAAGTTAAGTTAAGTTTTTGTTCGTAGGACTTATTAAATATTTTTAATTTGTTATTATAAAATTAATTTTGATATCTTAATTATTATAATTCATATTAATTACATGTAATGTCATTAAATATGGTAGATAATTAAAATAAAATATAATATAATAATAATATGTGTCTGATGGGATTTGAACTCTTTTGTATCTTTAAAATTGTTGATGGAAATTACTTAATTCATGAGGTTTTCGGCTATCGACCAATTCACAACCGAAAAGATCGTAAAAATTGGATGATTGTGTGAATGTATTTATGACTGGGTTTGTAGGATTTTTCATAAAATAAGAACTTTGTATCGCTCTACACCCGCCTCCAATGCATCCACGCCTCTAAAATCATTTATATGTAATCTATATGATTCGTCAATGTACTTGTACAAAGTACCTACATACCTTTATAAGGATCCAGTCTAATATAATTCTTAGATTATAGACTCCTTAAATAATGTAGATTAGCCACGTTTTAAGGTATTTAATAATTTATCCAAATATTAATCTTGATAGTATTTGAGCCTTAAGAGGTGTACAAAAGTTACATTTTTTGCTAATTAAAAATTATATCTTTTAAAATTATATCATATAACATGTGTAAAAATATTATATATATATATATATATATAACTAATTGAATGGAAAACTTTGGAGAACACTTCTTATTTTGTAAAAATTATCACACTTTTTGTTCTGTAAATACAAACACAATTATATGAGAAAATTCTTTGAATTCTTAAAAAATAATGAAAAATGTTTACAGAATACATACATATGATTTATGGAACATATTAGTATTATACTTCTCATTTTGTTAAATATATCACATATTTTATCAAGAACACATGTGTTCTGTAAATAAAAACACCAACTAAGAGACTAAATTATGTATTTGAACAAAAAATAGTGAAAAAATGTTTACAGAACACGTGTTATGGAAGTAAAGAACATACTAGTTTTACGGAGAACTAGTTCTCATTTAAACATAACCCTCTATATATATATATATTGATTTTATTGAATAGTTATTTCAATCTTATTATATTTGATTCTATATATGTCGATTTTAATTTACTATTAATTAAAATAATTTATATCTTTAATATTTAATTCAATAAATTTAATTTAAAATTTATTATATAATATTAATATATTGTTCCGTGCATCATACTAGTCTGTGTGTGTAAATATTATAAAATTATTCATAAATTAGTAATAATGCTAGTAATTGACATAAATTTAAATTTTGTAAATATAACATATCTATACTATATTATTATAACCAAGTAAGAGAACTTTTTTTTCATCTTACTCACGTGAACCATAAAAAAAATCTTAACCATCCAATTTTAGGTGAACCATAAAAAATATCTTAACCATCCAATTTTAATAAAATGTTATTTTAGAAAAGATATATCATACATACAACTATATCACCGTTATTCCTTTTTTTTATATACAACTACTTACAGATAATATTATATTATATCTAAATTGTATTTTATATTTTCTATTTTAAAAATCTCATTTATTCTATAATTTTTATTTAATATAATTGTACTCATATTAAACTCAATTTCATCATCGTTCAAACTCTTTTATTTATTTAAAATTATAACTTATAATTAAATTTTATGAATATTAATATATAAACAATATTGTACAGAAAAATGTGAAAATAAATTAATAATAAAATAAATTATCATATTAAATTAAATATTTAAATTATATAAAATAATTAATATATAATTTATTAAGATCATCCACGTTTTGCACAGCTTATAAACTGGTATATTTAATGACACTAATTTAGAGGTAAAGCATGGTCCGTCAGTGTTGCTCAGTTTATAGCGGGGCTACGTTCTACAGGTAAAGCTCTAAGTCTCAACAATATATGTACTTATACTTTGAAATCGATAGTCCTATTCAAGAAAAATGTGTTGGGTGCTCACATGTCACACACGTCTCTATGGTCCCGAATCTCTCGAACCGTATTGATTTTACAGGCGACTGTGACGTGAAACTGACAGGAACCCGCAACTCCGGTGCTCAATCCCATTTCTCATTTTTAGTGGATGTCCCTGCAAGTCAAAAGTGTGTTTCAAGAAAAAGTGGCCAGTTCATCCGATGCATAAACCCATTTATCACATTTTACATGATTCATTTTATTCTTATCTATAATATATTATTATAATCGTTTAATTTTAAATGAACCGTAAAAACGATCTTAGTTATTCAATTTTAATAAAATATAATCTTAAAAACAATATATATCATATATACAACTGTAATCTCGGTACTCCTCCTTTTATACAACTTCTCACGGATAATATTATATTATATTTAAATTATATTTTATATTTTAAGAATCCTATTTATCCTATAATTTTTATTAGAAATTGGTCTCTAACAAGCGCGGATAGTAAAAACCTCAGAAATCTCTCAAAAAGTGCGAATAAGCGACTAGGCCCCTGGATTAAAAAAAATCAAGTATTATTGTTATCCGCTATAAAAAAACGAGGATATATGGTCAGGGTAAGCGATTGTTAAGACCGGGACCCATTTTTATTTAATATATCATTAAAATTTATGAATATTAATATATAAATATTATTGTATAATAACATACAACTTTAACCCCCGATAGTCCTCTTTTTATACAACTTTTCACGGATAATATTATATTATATTAACATAAATTCTCAACATTATAAAATTTTATAGTAAATATCAATAAAATATAATATAAAAATAAATTTACATAAATATTATTCATTCATCCGTAATTCGCACGGCTTATAAGCTTGTTATATTATATTTTTAGTAAAATGATATTTTACAATTCAATTTTAGTTTAATTTAATATTATTAAAATTCTAATAATCAAATTAAAGTGATTAAAATTTTTAAAAATATTATTACAATAAAAGACAAATATCATAATAAAAATGGATTATCTTATTTTTAAAAAATATATGAGAAAATATTACATTAAAAATATCACACGAGAAAACATTAAATTTAAAACATTACGATATGAAAAATTAACGATTATTATAGAACCGGGAGATATGCTCAACCAAGTCATTTTGTAACTGACATTGTGTCCGTTTATCACGCATCTGTATAGTTTTCTGAATATATGTTTCATATTGGACTGCAGGTTCTTCACCTAAATTTGGTTGCGATAAACCATTTGTTGCATCATCATACGTTGGCATGGGACCAAATTGAGTGGTGTATGTGTCTCTCTCATCTTCAACAATCATATTATGTATTATAATGTTGTTCTCATAATTCTCCCAAGATCTGTTTTGTCCCAAAAGCGTGCAGGATCACATACAATTACAAAACGGGATTGTAGCACACCAAAGGCTCGTTCGACGTCTTTTCGTTGGCTTTCTTGATATTTTGAAAATAATTTTCTTTTCTCACATTGCAGACGTGGTATTGTTTTAACAAATATTGCTCATTCAAGATATATTTCATCGGTTAAGTAGTAGCACATATTATAATTGTTTCCATTGATAGTATAATTTATTTCTAGAGCATGACCTTGTAGCACTTCATCAAACACAGGTGACCGATCTAAAACATTTATGTCATTATTTGATCCAGCAACTCTAAAAAATGCATGTCATATCCATAAATCAGATAAAACTAGTAAAATTGTTGCAACTCCTTTGTAGATCCATCTCACTTTACTTTGCATCAATCTCTTTCTGTCAAGTCTCAATTTCTAGTTGTTAAGTTTCATTTAATTCTTGCATCAGGTTTAACTTTTTGCATGTACTAACTCATAATTCTTCATACTCTTCATCTGCTTCTACCGTTCTTGCATTCCCTTTCCCCCTCCTTTTAGCGCTTTCGTACTTTTAGGACGAACCGGAGATTCAACAATATTTTCATTTGTAGGTGTATCTTTATTGCCCGATGATGAGTACTTTCCAGACTTGCTTAATTTAGTTCTTTTTGAACTTTCAGTAGTTGAAGGAGTTCTCCACTTGGATTGTTTACGAAACTCAAACCAGTGCTTGTCAAAATTAGACTTCTTTTTTAATTTAGCTGAATGAAGTATATGAGCTCTCTCATTTATGTCATCCAAGTTTAAACCACTCCCGACTATCTTTTGCGCATCTTTTGATAGGAAAAAGAAAATCTAAATTTTTGTGAAGAAGTAAAGATTATGAAAAATAAAGTATGAGAATTGTGCATTTATAGAAGAAAAATATTACCGTTTTCTTAGTTTACGTTACAAATAGATACGTTATATTAACTTTATTATTATAATGTTAAAAATTGAAAAACTAGTACATAATGTCTGCATGTGTATTAAAGTACTTCATCCGTCCCTATTTAGATGTTCATTTTGTTTTTTGTGCAATCAAACTAACTCATCTTTGTTTATAATTTAATAATAATATATAATTGAAAAAAATTATTATTAAAAAGTATATATGATCTACTTTAAATTGTATATTTTAGTTTTCTAAAACTTTAAATGAATAATTTTTAAATTCCGGTCAAAAATTAGTCAATTTAACTCTAAAAAAATCAAAATGAACATGTAAATAGGGACGGAGAGAGTAACAATTAAATAATAAAAATAAGGAAGTGGGACGAACCTACTATCCCGGGACTGCCCAATTTTCTTTCTTTCCATCCAATATAGATATACACCCACTTGCCTAACCATTTCCATTTCCGGGGACCAATGCACCAAATGGGACTCCATTGTAGTTGTTCTAGATACCATAATTGAATGTTAAAAGTACGAGAGAATGGGGAGAGAACTTTCGATCTATATAAAAAAATATTTAAGTTTTAGATTTATATATTGAATATTTGATTAAACGATGCTAGACACTTTCATACTTCAAATTTGATATTGACTAATTATCGATTTATCTTTTTGTAAATATTATCACAATATTATTACACGTATTACTAATTTTAAAAATATTAAGGCAAAAAAAACACATTCTTGCTTTCTATTTTTGAAGTTATGGTAGAGAATAGAAGAAGCTGAAATATAGGTCTGTCATTTGAATACTGATATTTGTAACCATCTCAACTCAAACAACCGAATTAAATTTAATAGCAAGAAACGCTTACAACATAACAAGTTGTTGGCAAATTTAGCACCTTGAAGTTCTAGGAAGAGGTGCATAAAGTCATTCAAACTACCCGCTAATGTACGGAAGTTAAGACTTAATTTGCAAGCTTCTTAAGGTGGAAGTAAGAAGCGAAAGACGAGTGGGAGATCTCTCCTTGTAGTCCTTCTCCAATGCAGTACCTGCGAAATGCTCCTTGTAAATTTAATGGCTTGGAGACTTCTTTAACTAATGGGATTTGGGCAGATTACCGGCCTTTCAGCTATGTTAAATTTAAAATATTTTCTTCCGCAAAAAAAATAATAATATATTTTCATAGAATCAAAATTTATTTTAGAACTTAAAAAAAAAAGATGTTTTCTAATAGTAACAGAAGAAGGCAGTGATTCCAGAAAAATTACTGATAAAAGAACCAATTACATCAGGATAAGCTAGATGGTGTATAGGAATCATTGGCTGAGATAGCAGCAGCTCCTCGTAACAGAAAGCTACTTGCTTGTACCTAAGTACAGCCAACAAAGGCCACTGAAATAAAGACATAGGGTTACGATTTCTCGAATAAAATGTGTGAACCCGCATAATCTTTCCGGTATGTATGTTTCGGTATTGAGAGTCGTCACAACACTTTTACTTGCATTTGTAAGGAAACATATATATCTGCAAGTTCCTTCCACGCATCATGATCTGCCATGAATCTGAAAAGGTTGATAAATTTGGTGATTTATATCCAGCCGTATAAGCTAATTCATAAAATTGTATGGTATAGAGAAATTTTAACATTTCAAGATACTGATTCAGCTTTTCAATGGCCCCTGAAACGTTCCCTTGAGCCTTTGTCATAGCTACCCTCCTCTTAAGAATAACCTACATGGAAACATAAATAACATATGGGGTGAGGTGGAGCGGAGGACGTAAACTAAAGAATAGGTAGAAGTTAGAATAGACACACATTACCACCTATCTGAACTCTTTCTCAACTGAGGAATATTATTTTTCTCATGTAAGAGAATTAATAATAGTATCAGGAAATTGCTGGGAAATTTGAAAATAGATCACCGAAGAACAAACCTGATCCAATGGATTATCCTCTAATTCTCTAAAAGACTTGAGTATGCTTTTTCTGCCTGTTGCCAAGATCCCTTGGCTTCTAATAACATAGCCTCTAATTTACCTGCAAGTTACACCACAATAAAACCTTTAGCCACTCATAGTATTAGACTATTAGGCTCACCTATACCAACGGAATTAAGTTATAAACTTATATTCGACCATTAATCTTAATTCTAGAGGTCCTATCATCACAAGATATGGCTATATGCATAATAAACAAAACGGATTATGCAGCTGTCCTTTACAAATACGTACAATCCATCTGTGCAGATTTGTATAGTCATTTTTCGAAAAATCTCACATTTATGCGACAGTTAAAAATTCCTACTCACAGAAATTTATAATTGTGTTGTAAGTATATAGTCACAGAAACTTTCCCTTGTGATAAAAGATAGGTGAAGTATGGAAGGACAAGCTATTGCTTTTCATTCTTACTAGATTTTTGTTTCTGTTGGTGAGTAAGAACTTATAAATCGTATTACATTAAAAGAGGTGCATTATGCCCACTTCTGAAGTCTGCGGTTAGAAAGTAGAAACTTTTAAAACTAAATGCAAGATTAAAAACAAAAAGATTTATACTGCCTCTATCCCAATATTATTGCAAAATTTCTTATAAATGGGGAATACCACATTATCATGAGGCACAAATTTAAAGATATCAGGTGCGTATTACAGCCAGAATGATACAATAGTTCTTTTGAAATGTGCAGCAAGGATTTGATTACATGGAAAATATGTACTTGAGCTGTTGAGCATAATCTTCGTAATATATTTGTTTTAATAAGTTCAAAAGCTATATTATAATCAACATAACAAAATTTGTAAACCATACTATTCGAATATATTCAGTGCATCCATGATTTGTCTATTATAAGAGAATTTAAAGAGACTTTGGTTATTACAATTTATACAATATTCCTTAAACTGACACATCTTCACTAGGTAAATGATCGCGGTGACCAGTAATATCTTAATTAAGTCAGACTTTAGTCATAGATTATAAGTATATTTAACACTGATAATTCATCGGTGACAGAAAAGAAAAAGGCCCCCAACATTACAAATCCCTTAAAACCAGAAACAGCAGAGCAACCGACCAACAGACTAATATCTGATAAAAGATACATTACATGCAGAGTCATATGTGTCGCAATGAATTAATAAACTCACCAACTCTTTTTCTGTCTGGAAAATTCTTCTGCAAAACCTTTATGCAATCCTGCAAAATTAGTATATATATAACTTAATTATACATCAAACGTATTCATCCAAGAAAGAAGAACAAATTGATTGTTCACGTTTTAATGGGGAGCAAGGTCTTCCAAGGTTTTACAACTGAGACCCACTAAAAAATGATTCAAAAAGAACTCAAATGTAAAAATTATTTTGTAAATATATTATGAATAAATTAAAGCAAATCATTACTATTGCTGCTAACAAGCTCCTAAACTAACGCAAAACCTTACCGATAATTCTGATCTAATCTAAAATACAATCCGTGTAAGATAGTTATACAATTAAAGATACAAAGGATGAGGGCGGATCCTTCTAATATCTTCTATTCTTGGGCCTGATGTTGAGCTCCCAAAACCTTCTATATTTTTCAAAATGTTTCTTAACTGCTACCTACACCACATTACAACTACAGCTAGTAAAACTTTCTTCTTGCTATATCCGAAAAACAGATTTATAGAACCTAGGTAAAAGTCAACTCACGATTTAGAGGAAAAGCAGAATCAAGGGATAGGTTTAAAGGCAAAATATATATATATATATATATATATATATATATATATATGAATACCCGAGTTACCTTAAATCCACCTGTTCCTGGAAGGGTTTATCTCTGGCGTTTTAGTTGATAAACTATGACCTAAGTGTCCAACAACGACACATACCAAGTGTAAAGCACGGCTAGACCATGTCCAGGTGTCGAGTGTGAAACAACAAAGCTTACTCGAGGTTAATTAAAAAGGTAAGATTCCAGGTGAAATAGCAGATAAAGATGCACTAACCAAGGAAGTATGTTTCTGGGATTGTTAGACATATATACGAATCGATTCCGAAACTTGTAACCAAACACAAGAATTTTCCTTTGCAACATCGATACTTTGGCAGTCCATAGCTGCAATAGCTACTTGTTCATATAGGGTCCATTCTGCAATATTGTAAAGCAAGGAACTCTTACTTGAGATTCATTTTTTTGTGATTTAATATTTAATTAATATTTTCTAATTATATAAGATGTGCTTGGGTATCACCATAAGCAATAATAAGAAATATTCTGTATCATAACCATTTCGGAACCATTACATCAGAATAAAGCAACAACAAAGTAACAAGTAACTTGGGAAAAACAAATCTACATTAAATTATAAGGGTAATCATTTTAGTGGTCACACATTAGGCGTCAGAATATCAAACAGGTCATAGAAGTCAACAAAATCTCACTCAACTCGTCAAACTGAAAACAAGTACACCCCATTAGCAATGTGATGGAACATAAATAGGTTTGTTTTGACAGGCGACATTTTTAACTTAACAGTAACGTAGCAATGTAAGGCTTTAATATCTTTACATTCTTCAACAACACAAGCAAGCATCCTTCCCAAGCCATTTGAATAAACATATAATTCTCTGATTCCTTTCAAATACAGGTAAAAATGAATGCCATTATGTTTTATGAAGAAATCTAAGATTATGCACTGTTCGTAGTGCTCTTTTTAATGGATTATACTCTTTTAATGGTAATAGATTTTTGGAAAATAAGAATTATTATTAGTTTTAGCGAGTCCTGCATTATTTAAGTATAAAGCATGTAGGAGCTGTTTTATGAAATAACACAATTGCATATAACCAAAACTTCCATGTAAAAAAAATGTCCCCCCTGTCAAACCAAAATCACTCAAGTTCCATCACATATTTAACAGAATATATTATGTTCGTTTGAAGAGTCGATTAAGACCAGTTTGATTCTTGTGACCTACTTGAGATTCTGGTGCCTAACGACTGACTACATTATTTTGGTAGTTCACAAGTGACCACTTTGGTAACTAACACTTGAAGTGCACTCCCTTTCACACAAAAAAACTCACTTGTAATTAATACTTGGCTACTTGTTACAGAAATACATTCAGGTTTCAATTGATTACTATAATATGACACAATGTTCCCCAATACGGAAAACAACTTTGTTTTCATGGCACCAAATTTTGCAAATTGAGACGTATGTCACGTACCTCATGGAAGAAGGTGCCACTTATCATATATGATCCCCATAACCCATGAAAACAAATAAACATATAAATTTACACTCCTAATGCACGACATTCTAAATGTAACATTAGCAGTATCACGTTGATCTTATAGATCTAAATAAAAAACAGCTTAGAATTCTCTTAACATTACACATATAATCTTCTCCCATTAAATATGCTAGTTACAATCAAAATTCACGAGACTCTAATACGTAACATTAAACTCACAAGTTGAGCAATCTACTAGACCTGAATAACAAACAGCTTTATAATATTCTTACAACTACATACACATTATCTTCTCCAATTACAAATGCTAAATAGTAATTACATTCCGAATTCCCGAGATTCTAATAACACCAGCTCACAACGTTAATAATCTAGACCTGAATAAAAAAAGCTCAAAATCTTCCTAATACGACATAAATAACTTCCTCCAAAAACATGCTAATTACATTTCAAATTCACGACACTCTATAAACATAACACTAACTCACAACCTAATAACCTAGACTCAAACAACAAACCGCTTAAAATCTTCATAATTCTCGAACATATATACACTAAATATATAATTCTCACAACTACATATTAAATTCGCTCTTCGTAAAATACACTAAATATATTTCTGATACTAACTCACAACTTAATAACCTAGACTTAAATAACAAACCGCGTAAAATCTTCTAAATTCTCACAATTACATATAATACATATACAATATTTTGCTCGATCGATAAACAAACACGCACGAAACTCCGGAAAACAAAAGAAAAAACTCTAAACTACTGAATTAAAACATAAAAGCAAAACAGAACAAGCTAATGAGAATACAGAAACATAAGATGAATGTGAATAAGTGTGTGATTTGTGTTGACAAGTGTGTGAATTATAACCGTGAGGAGCTGAGGGCCAAGAGAGGAACAGAGAGTAGAGTTGTTTAAGAGAGAAGCGCCGTGTTTGAGAAGTTGATTGGAGCTTCTTCACTTCTGATCTCTCTCTCACCAGCTCTCTCTCTCTCTCTCGCCTCTCTCTGTATCTACTACTAACGGTATAGTACCAGATAGACAATTCGGGTAAACGTTTCGGTTTCCGATCGGATTAATTTCGGATCGGATCATTTTTGGTTTATAATATATTTTTATTCAGTTCGGATCGGATCGGATGAGATTCGGTTCGGTTCCAGTTTCGGTTTTGCATAAATTGAATTAGTTTCGGTTCGGATCGGTTCGATTTCGGTTTGGGTCAAAATCGGATTAAAGTTCGGATAAAAATCGGATTAAATTCGGTTCGGATATTTTCGGATTTCTTATTTTAAATTAGATTTTGTTTAGATTTAAAAGTTAAGTTCGGATTAATATTAAATTAATTTGAATTATCGTTGAATTTAAATAAAGATCATTAAGGTAGTTTGACAAATTATAGTTAAAATTTGATAAAATAATATTGAACAAAATAATTATCTCGATTAAGTAATATATTTCTTCATTTCAGACTTTGGTCAATATGATAAAAGAAATGTTCCCTAAATTCTGTAATATAACAATATTTAAAAAAAATCTTGATGTCCAAATAAAAATATAAATAAATTTTATATGTACATATATAATATACAATATTTATTCCTTATTAAAATATGAATTTATATTCACTTTTCTTTACTTTCTAGCAAATTCAAAATAAATGATATTCTTAATATTTAATATTTTATTTTACGAACACATGTATTATATGTATGAATTATGTATAAGTGTATAATATATATATGAACGTAACGAATCATAAGATTGTATGTATGAAATACACTTAAATTCTATAATTTAGTTTGAGCCATATTTAGTTTGTATAATTTTTAGTTAGGATTTGATCGATTTCGGGTCATTATTGGATCTGTTATTTCGGATTATTTTCGGTTAAAATTACGGTTCCGGGTCATTTTCGGATCGGATCGAATCGGTTTTCGGATCATTTTCGGATTTGATTATATTGAACCGATATCGGTTCGGATCGGATTATTTCGGATTCGGTTACACTTTCGGATTATCAAATTCGGATACAAAATCAGATTCGGTTCCCAACATTTCGGGTCGATTCTTCGGGTCCAGACCCAATTTGCCAGGTCTAGTACCAGATTACAGTAACTGTATACACTATACACAATAATAATGTAAGATATTAAAAATAATCAAATTTTTACTCATCGGATTAAAAAAATGCCAAAAAAAACAAACTTATTTAGTTATTTGATAATATTCGAAAAATTCACCCCACAATTATTACTTGTTGAAGCAATAATTTTGACAAAAAAAAAAATTATTTTCAAGTCTATTACTAATTTATTCAAATTTCAATATATTTAATTTGCTTTAAATACTAATGGAAAATTATTTTATAAAATACATACAGCTGCCTATACATGGCCAAACCGAACCGGAACCGGCGAACCGGCCCGGAACCGGACCGGGTCAAAACCGGAACCTGAACCGTTTGAACCGGAACCGGAGGTTCACAAACCGTGGAACAAACATTCAGCATAGGAGGAAATATTTTGGATCTAAAGAGATCAAGATTGGCTCCCGAATTTTTAGAAACACAAGTTTGTGTGAACGATTGGAAAAGAGTAGAATTAAGAACACAATCCAACATCGTTTCATCATCCTCATCCGACGAATATTGTGGAGATCCTACAATAATTCCTACCACCTCCGAATCGGGTGGATCGAGTTAGTATATGTTATAAATATTATTGTAATAAATTATATGGTTTGTTGTATTCTTGTAAGTTGTAAAACATATAAAATTTATTGTAATATATTTACTTGTTTTTAATAAAAAAAAATACAAATTAATTTAACGATATTTCTTATATAAATTATTTTTTTTATTTATAAGGTTCGAACCTAAACCGGAACCGGATCGTGAACCGGGTCAAACCGTGAACCTGAACCGTTTGAACCGGAACCGGCAGTTTATATCTTGTTAAGGTTCAGGTTCCGGTTTAAAATTTTCACCGGTTCACGAACCGGAACCGGCGATTCACGAACCGTAGCCATGTCTACAGCTGCCTATCTACGAAACATTAAATGAGCGCTCTTTTCAATTGATTTCAATTTCTTCAAATTATTATACAAAAATTTTAAATTGCTAAATATAGAGGGGGCGAACTGAATAACAATCAACTAATTTTGTTAGAATTAACAAAATTTTCTAGCGGTGGAACAGAATTATTAAAAGAATACAATGTAAATTAAACAAACATGTAAATTCACCGTTGCCCTGAAATGACATGTATTCAAAATCAATACTATCAAAATCTTATAGAGGCAGCTAGTTAAGAACCTAAAACAAGATTGGCTTATTTCAATCCTGCTCCAAGTCTAGCACCTCCTCGGTAACTTCCAACAACTCCTCCACTTCAACTTCTTTGGCCTCGTACTCCTCTTCCTCGTCGCTGGCTTCCCCGTCTCCAAGTTCCTGCCTTTCTAGCTTCTCTTCTTCATGCCACTGCTTCCAACGACCAACCCACATTTCCCACTCATCCTTCAACTTCTTCCTATTCTCACGGTCTTGTTCACTCAATAGCATGGAAACATCTTGATCTTCAGCTTCATACTTCTTGGTATACTTCTTCAGGTTCTTAGCAATCTCTTCTTCTTTCTCGGGACTCAGGAAAGATGGTGGCCTTGGACGCCACAAAAACTGCACAAGCCAACAGGAAAGTAAGCTTCTGTAAGAAGCAGTACCAGCAATAATAGGATATGGTATTAACTCATTCTCACATGTCTAATTTTATATTGATTGCTGCACAAAATTCAATTCAAGTCATAATACACTGAACCAATTAAGTTCCTCCTCTATATGTCAATCACTGCTGACTCAACATTTGAAAAGAAATCCACATAAAGTTGTTGTATTACACAACAGATGTGTATACATATAAGCCTTTTCAACAAAAAAAGGTGGAGCAGCAACCATAATAAAAATACTACATGATGAAGTATAATATTTACCTGAAGGAAATGATCCTTTGATATTCGATAAAGTAGCTTTCCGCTAAAGGACCATATGTTAAAACCATTTTCCATCTCATGTACTGAAGTAACTACAGTTGCAACATACCTACAGACACAAAACCACAGACTTGATCGATTTAAAACAAAAAATACCTCAAACATATGAGAGCAGGATCCACATGGGCAAGCATTTTTTACATCAATGTTTACCAATGATATTCACACTTAATAAAGTATATATAGTTGAACAAAATTGATTTAATATTTGAATTAACTGCATATAAAATGTCAGATTTAAATAAAGTTGAAAGTAAGAATAATAAGTACTTAACATGTTGATTTACAAGTAGAGTTATTACCTTCCAGTAGGATCCCACTCTATATCTGTTGCCATAAAGTGCTCAGCTGTAGACATGGTTTCAAGCTCATCTACATTGTAAAACTCCAATTGCCCGTTGAAATTCTTCAACCCAGCAAAAATAATATAGCGGCCGCCAGGAGACCAGAAAAGGGCATTAGCCTGCTTTCCTTTAAGGGTTGTGAGCTTTGACACTCGGCCTGTATTGGTCCCACTCCTCATAGAGTAAATGCTTATGTCAGGCCTTGGATTATCTCCATGAATAATTGCAAATCTATGTCCCTTTGGCTCCCAAGCAAATGCAATAATCTTATCATTTTTATTCTCAAGCTCCAAAACCTCAATGGGTATGTCCCTCTCTTTGATTCTGAAGAGCTCAAAACCATTGTATGTGCTCTTCTTGGTTTTTGTATAGCGCTCAACCTTTACAGCAAGATACTCACCATTACTTTGCCAATACATTTTGCAATCACTGACACTAAAGAGATTTTTCTGCCTCAACTCTTCCTTGCCTGGGATTTGAATAAGACTCACCTAGAAAAGGAACCCAATATTAATACACTAAAACAGTGAGGAAATTAAAATTATATTACTGCTTAAAGTAAATCAAATATATAAGATATCTTTACTAACTCTTGCAGGTTGGTTCCCTCCACCAAGTTCAGGAACAAAGAGAGCAAAGATGGGATCAGTTGGTGACCAAATAAAGTCCATCACATTTTCAACCTTAATTGATTTTTTGTCAATAAGAGTGAATGTCTCAGTTTCATATACAGAAATCACATTTTTGCCAAGTCTAGCAAAGTATTTATCGTCTTTTCCACCTCCCCACCTGCAATAACAAATTACCATCTGTTGAAGATATATATGTATGACGTCAGCCTAAATATTGTAAGATAACAACTAGGAGCATGGGTTTGCCACCTGAAAACAGGCCAAGAGACCCCTGCAAAACCTCCAGTTCCTCCAATTGCAAAATCATCAGCACTTCCCTTGAAATCTCTCATTACTTTCCCAGTTCTCACGTCAAATATATTTAGCACAACCTTCTGGAAAGGAACTCAAATTTAAGTATGTTTTTAAAATATGCACACATCATATAAATGATGATAGCTTCATAATAAAAAAGCTTACCAACAATAAAAACTTACATGTGTATCACGAGGATTGGTTGGCTCATGGCTACTATAAGTCACCAAGAATCTCTCTCCGGGAGAAAAATCAATAAGTTTTACCTACAGTTCAATAACACTTGTAACTTTAAAACTCACTAGTGTCGCCCCTGACAAAAAGATAGTAACATTAGCAAAGTTACCTGCGGATGAGCATAACGCATAAGACGATTAAAAGTAGAAGCTCCACCCCAAACAGCTGCGCCCTGCCTATGAACTGTAGCCAAGTAAGTTCCCAGAGGAGACCATTGTACAAAGCTTTCAGTCCAATACTGCATATAAAAAATTCATCCATAAACATTAGGCAGAATGAAAATTTGTGGAAAGATACACACAGCAAGATCTCTAATGAGCAACAAACATATAACTCGATAATATAGAGACTGAACCTTAATAAAATCACATTAGCCAAAGTAAAAGAGTTATAAAATATCACATTAGACAAATTAATACACATACATCACGCTTGTAAACGGGATCAGCTTTCAACTGCCTTGCATCATTCCATAGAACCTCTGTGACAGGGCCAGCACGAATAACTAACTGATCTCTAGCTTTCTCATCAGTTAGCCAGTGTTGTAAATTTTCCTGGAGAAAAATGTACGAGATAAGACTAGAAACATAATAAAACGGATCTTCAAACAGTTCATGCAAGATAGAGCTCTGTTACAAGGAAAAAATATACATTTACGATGGAACTAATTCACAAGCTTCTCATATTGGTATACATATCTACATAAATCAGACTTTTACATACAATTCTGTTAAAATTACACCAACTACTGTAAAATATTATCATTCCTCAGCAACAAACTGCTCTCACCAAATCATATCAAAGATTATCTACTGTTCCATTAAAGAACATATGTAGGAGGGTAAGTTGATGCTTCTTAGTTATTATATATTACAAGTTTGCAACAAATTACTTTCTCCAGCCCCAAAATTAAAAGACATGTTTTAGAAGGATAAATCAAAGAAAAACTTAACTTTTAAACGTAGCCGCCGGCAGTTATAATGTTATGCTGATGATATATTTAGTGGCAGATGCATTGAGAGCCGACGATGCACAGCAGCATACCCTCATTATTTTATAAAGAAATTACAAGTTACATTCAATCTTTTTTATCTCCACAATAAATTTGATTTGGCTTTATAAAACTACAATTTGGCTCACTTTGACACTATTAAAAGTTGCATGTGCAATTTTGCTCACCCTCCCCTGTTTTTCAAGGTCTGCCGGTGGGTATAATATTACCCAGTCTATGACTACTAAAAGTATAAGTAACAGAAAATCCATGTAAGCATGAAAATCAAAATTATATGATAATCTATTTTCAGGAGGAGATAATAGAGTGACCCTTCATTTCACTATATATATATATATTACCCGTCATTGCACTATATATATATATATATATATACACACACAATATCAGTTAAAAAAATTCTAAAGATGAATAATCAAGGAAATCATCATGATATCAGTATATGTTAAATTTTAAAAAAAGGATGAAACTTGATTGCAAAGAGTAACATGTCATATGCCTGCATAGTGCATACTATTCGAGAAATTTCGTTGGGGATAATATATGATCCACAATAGTTAAGGATAAAATTTAGGGAAAAAATCATAAATGGGCAATTTGCACAGAGTACAACTGCTCAGAAAAAAACATAAATTTATGTTGTACCCCTGGTGTATATGATTTTGTTTCTGGAGGGGCCCACTCATCTGGGACTCTTATGAACCTATCAATTTCATCAAACATATTCACAGCAAAAATGTGTGCTCTGTCTAGCTTGTATCCATTTGTCTTCTCCTTGGCAAGTTCAGCTTCCTACAACATAAACAATATACCAAATCAAGAAAGAAACTACATTTGGAACTCTATTGCTATACGAATAAAAAATAGAACTAAGAAGTTCACCACAATCTATATTAATATGGTGAAGCTTAGATATCCAGAGATTATATTTATTAGTTGCTAAATGGATCAGAGCTGAAGAAAGGTAGAAATTAGAACTCTAAAATTAACTAATACAATTCCAGTACTTTGATGAATGATATACAATTATAAGGGTTCAATTAACCATAATATTATTCAAATAAAATGAAATTATTAATTACCCAAATGAGAAGACAATAGTCAATATGACAGTATCAAATTACTAGGAGCATCTATCACTAAGTTTAAAACTTTAAATGATCAATTTCTTACTCTCCTATGCATTACTTGAAAAGCTCTTCTCTTTAATACGAAAATTAGAGATAGAGATGTATACAACAGGTAGTGCTTCTTTAATATAATCATAACTTAGGAGCTTTAAAGTCCAAATTTTTAATTTTGTAGTGATTACGTAAATGAAATCAGACAATCTTTAGCTTACGCAAAACATAGGCAGCTAAATCCAATCCAATTTATAATATAATTCTTAACTTGTATACCTAACATTTGCAATTAAACTTCACATCACAATGCCTTTCTTAAAAAGAGCACCGTATTAACAAAATTACATCTTTTCACACTAAATGCAACAAAAATATCATATATTTTACCTGAGGAGTACTATACTCAATGAAACAATAGCCGAGAGTTTTCTTTGTATCAGGATCAACCGGCATCAAAAGTCCATCCTCCTTAATCACACCAATTTGTCCGTAAATTTTCCGAACCACACCTTCCAATTTCTCAAACTTCTCTCTCGGAACAACCGGTAAGTTATCCACAACAATTATATTACCAAATCCTCCTTCGAACTCCAACGTATCCGCATTGTTAATATCCTCATCATCACTTCACACACACAACACACATCAGTTAAACTAAAAAAACACACAAACACCAATCCACTCACAATACACACACATACATATACATATACATATATATATGTATGTATACCTTTTGATGCCGAAATCTTCGCCGGGAGGGAGACGAACGGAGTTCCAATCGACGGCGGAGAGGTCGATTCCGAGACGACCAGCTGTAGCTCGAATGTCCTCCATTGATACAACGTCCGCCATGACTGCAAACGAGAGATATAGATAGAGTTTATTATATAATGTGCGTGTATGTATATAATTAGGTAGAGTGTTTTGTAGAGAGAGATGTATGTATCGTTGTGTGTATAGTTTTAGGGTTTTGGTTTTGCAGAGGCGGAGGAGGGATTTCTGTTATCTTATTTTTATTCGGGTTTGATTACTTTTTCACTTTGGGTACTCAACTAGTTGTACCATGTTATTTTGGTCATGTGAAGATTTTTATTTTTTAAAGTAGTCACTTGAATTATTATTTTATTAAATTAAATAAAACATATTATGACCTAATTTGGAATTTATGTAATAACTAACTTATTTTCAAATTTTTTATATTTACATAATTTTTTTAAAGATAAAAATTTAAGGTTAGAGTTTAATTTTTTCAAACCAATAAATACTTATTTTCAAAAAAAATACACATTTACATAATTATTATTTTCAGAAATAAACAACCCAAATGGACACCATGTATATCTTTCTGCTCGATTACCGCTATAAATTTGATAGTAGTACTTCTAAATACTATTGTTTGTGAAAAAAGTCAAAAAGAATATATTATGAGATAAATATAGATTAGAAAACTTAAAACTTTTTTTTCACTAATTAGGCTACAAATAAGTATTTGTTTTAACAAATCTAGGGGTGAGTGGGAATCAAACTCAGCACTTTGGAACGATAAGAAATAAGCATTACCACTCGAGCTCACGCTCATTTAAAACATTCTTTTTTTTAAAGGAAGCAATGGAATACCGAATATCTTTGCAAATGTAATAATTTTGAATTACCAAAAGTTGTACACTTTAATAAAAATTCTTTAAAACAAATTATTTATTACTTACATTGTAATTCCATCATATTTTTTTCAAGCCGAACATCTTTGCAAGAATAATCTCTCCATGTACATCTTAACATTGCAAAAATAATCTCCCTCTGCAGATCTTTACCCTTTCATGTTCATGTTCATGTTTGGGTTAGTTTTATTAATGCATCACTTTCCAATATAACTGAATTGATAGAAGAAATATATTGAATAGTTGTACACTTGTAATAATTACAATTTTTACCTTCCCAACCTTTATTTAGACTTTGATTGTAAGATCTCAAAGGCAGACTTTTTTGCTAGCCAATTAGCCATGCATAGTAAGATGTCTGGAAATATGAAGTTACTGGGAATCCGTAGTTCATTCTAACTTCTAAGCTTCGTAGAGTTTAAGAGGCCATGAAAAAATTAAATAAGGCTGGGGCAATCTTGACAATACTATACCTGCTGCTAGGAATGCATTATTGAATTTTCAAGAACCTCTTCCATTGCATCCTACTCTGTCTCAATTTGAGGAGGAGGATAAACTCATTTGTAGTCTCAAAAATGATCTACTCCTGGAGCTGTTCTTGAAATAAAAGTCTCGTGTTTCCTGGCTTAAATTTGGAGATTCTAATAATCGGTTCTTTTTCAACGCGTGCAAAGAGGGTGGAATTGTAATAAGATTCTTGCTCTTGATGATGAGCTTGGTAACACCCATACCACTCATTCTGATATTTCCCAAATTGCAGTAGAGTATTATTCTTCTTTGTTGGGGTGTTCTAATGAGGTTGTGGACATTCCTCTGGATATAAATTTATCACAGCTAACTGAATATCGCAAAGTGAAGAATTGCAGCAACCCTTCACTATGACAGATGTTTTGAATATGTTAAAAGTTATGGGCAAAAGTAAAAGCCCGGGGCCTGACGGCTTTAGTGTTGAGTTCTTCTTAGCACCCTGGAGTATCATTGGTGAGGATGTTTCGAATGTTGTTCTATTTTTCTTTAGAACTAAATGTCTTACTCGAATTGTTAGCTCATCTGCAATTGTGTTAATTCCTAAGCAGCAACAGCCTACTACTATGTCAGACTTTAGACCGATAGCATGTTGTAATATCCTTTATAAATGTATTACAAAGATGCTTGCAACTCGGTTAAAAAAGTTCATGCCTACCTTAATTTCTACCTCTCAATCTGCTTTTGTGCCTAAGCGATTACTGGGTGATAACATTTTATTAGCTCAAGCTTTATGCAAAAATTATCATTTGAGCTCCGACCATTCGTGTTGTGCTTTTAAATTGGACATCAAAAAGGCGTTTGATACCTTGAATTAGGATTTTATTCATCAAGTTTTGCAACGGATGAACTTCCCTCTATCTTCATTGATTGGGTTATGATATGTATAAAATCCTGCATGATCTCAGTCAAGATTAATGGCTCACTTGAAGGTTATTTTAAGGCTACCTCAGGACTTCGGCAAAGGGATCCCCTCTTCCCTTACCTTTTCGTGATTGCCATAGAGGTTCTTTCAGCTTGTCTAGCAAAATCCACAGCCACTCCTGACTTTAAGTATCATTGGAGAACGAAGAAACTATCTTCAACACATATTACTTTTGCTGACGATGTAATGATTTTCTGTCATAGTGATGAAGCTTCTGTTGACTATCTCATGACGGGTGTCAACTTTTTTGCTGCAATGTCAGGTCTCAAACCGAATCAGAGGAAAAGTTATTGCTTCTTTGCCAATGTTGAGGATGGTGTTCGACAGCATACTCTCAATTCCACGGGGTTTCAACTTGGGTCTCTCCCGATTAGATACTTGGGACTGCCCCTAATATGGAAAAGATTAACACAACGAGATTGCAGTGTTCTTGTTATGAATATATGCAAACGAATTGATAGTTGGACTAGCAAATTTCTAAATTACGCTGGTCAGTTGCAACTACTCCAAGTGGTTTTATTTGGTATGCAAAGCTACTGATCTTCCCATCTGTATCTTCCCAAAGCTGTGTTGAAGCACCTGCAATCTTTGTTCACTAAATTCCTGTGGGGTGCATCTGCTTCTAATGTCAAACAGATGAAAGTTTCATGGCGAGAATGTTGTTTTAAAAAATCTGAGGGTGGTTTGGGTTTACGGGACTTGTGTGATTGGAATAAAGCTGCTTTCATTCATCATTTTTGGCGAATCCTTCAACCCACAAGTCAATCCTTATGGATATCTTGGTTCAAATGTTATATTCAGAAAAATAAACCATTATGCTCCATGAATATTCCAGCTAAAGTCTTCTTGGTGTGTTCGACAAATTCTCAATATGAGGTCTATTGCTTTGAGGTTTATTATGTATCATGTGGGGATCAATTCACAGTTCCTGTTTTGGCACGATCCCTGGATTGATGGAACATCGCTTCTGCAACGATTTGATCTCTCTGTCATAACTATTGCCGAATCTACGAATTTAGTTACAGTGGGGCATTATATTTGTAATCAGACATGGACGTTGTCGTTCTCTGATCATGTTTGGTGGAAATTCGTAGGCTTCTCTCCAGGACTACTATTGGTCGGCATGACACCATCTTATGGGATGGCCAAAATGCTAATCATGTATCTGTTAGCTCTATTTGGCAGCCTGTACGATCTTCAACTGATTCTCCAGATTGGACTAAAGCGGTGTAACATAAGCTGGCAATTCGAAAATGCTCCTTCACCTTTTGGTTAGCATTAAAGAACACGCTGCTCACCAAGGAAAGGATGCAGCGGTTCGGGATGCACACACAAACCTCAGATGTGTACTGTGTGACGATGCCGTTGAATCCAATTCACATTTGTTTAGCTCATGTGTTTATGCAACATGTGTAATGACGGACCCTCGGTTCTCATTTAGTGATAATTGGACGAGTTACCTCAATGATCAATTTACTTTGGGGCGACAATCTCAGGCCCCGTTTGTCTGGACTTATAAGCAGCTTATAAGCTGAAAAAATTGGTATATATGTACTTTTTCTGAAAATAAGTAACTTATTTTCAAATTTGAAAATAAGATTTGGTCTTAAATTTCTAAAATAAATATTAATTTTCAAAAAAAAATATGAAAATATTTTTTTTAAAAAAATAACTTATTACTTATAAGTTAAGCCAAACACCCCCTCAAATGAAGCAGCTTCTATCCTATGCCTACCTGGCCACTATGTCTACTTGGTGCCACAACAGTGTTCTTTATTCGGAAGGAAAGGAATGATCGGATACACCTGGGCACTCAACTAAAATAGCTTATCAAACTAATGGTGAGGGAAAAAGTCAGCTTCAGTGCTAGCTTTCAAAAAACAGTCCACAAAGACCAAACGTTAGTTTTATCATTGTATTAATCTTAGTTCTTCAATGTTTGTTAGCTAAGTGAGGTTAATGTTTATTAGCTAAGTGGGGTTTATGCTGTTTAGTTGGTTCATGTCTATCTTTATTCCTCAGTTGTAGGACTAAGATTTAGTTCTTTTCGCAGGGTTTCTTTTTTCTTAAAGTAATACAATTTATTTATTTAGCAAAAACAAAAAAAGAAAAAAAACAATACAACAAGTTGACATTTATACGCAATACATTGTCATCAAGAAAACTAAACTGACATACAAGTCTACAACAAACTTATAACAAGTGTGTAAGGCTTCAGAGGAACAATTAAATCTGATCTATGTATGTATGCATCAGAATGTAGCTATCGACATCGTCCTACAAACCCCAGATCAAGTTTTGCCACCAAATTTATACATGTTGAAGTCGCCAAAACTTTTTCATTATTTCATTTTCTCATTGCACTGAGCCACTTTAGTAGCAGAAATTCGCATCTGTGATCAATCAATGCCCAAGTTGCAGAATGATTCAATTCCACCCTGAAATCAAGAGGACGAAAAACATTAAACCCTACACATGGGGTGTAGATGAATTCTACTTGTATGGACGAGCTGTCCTTATAAAGATGATAAATTATACATTCCAGTACTGGTAGGCAGAAAGTGACTGAAAGGCAAAATGGAAAATTAAGGTGAAAGAAGTAATAATATCTATTCAGTAGAGAAGAAATAATATCCATTGAAATATCTATTAATGTGTTTCTACTGTAGAAAGACACTGATCGTGAAAGTATGGCAAGTATATATTTATCAATAGAAAAGGTGCATCAGTTTAGGATCAGTGTCTTTCTAGGTGCCAATAAGAAAAGGTAATTACATTGTTACTGTGGGGCAGACAGAAAGCCCCGCAGCACATTGAGATGAAGAAAGATGAACATGGAGCATATTTAACTGTGTGATCAATTTTTACTTAAAAAATGTACTTACTGCATAGTCATCATGGACACGCCATATTGTCTCACCAAGAAGGTTTGCTACAGACAAAACTGTCAGCTGAGGGAAATACTTGTGTTCTGACAACGGAATGGTATTTGTGATAATCACCTCTTGAAACAAGCCACTAGATAACCTTTCTATTGCAGGAGGACTACATTAAGATACAGACATTTCATTATATAAGTAAGCATATATTGAATTAGAATTAGAGTTGGCCAGTTGGGTGAGTACCATAGTTCACAAATCACAAGTACAATCACAAGTAAAAATCTAACTTGTTCTCATGCTGTATATAAAGCTTACAGTTAAATATTAATCTAATAAACGAAAATATTCAAAATTATCGAAAATGGCAGTTTTTATAAATATCCAGATCTGCATTGGCCATGCCTCTTAAGGTCATCTCAAGAGATAATTATAATGATAAGATATAAAAATTAAATGTTATTAACCAGAAAAGGTATTATACCTAAAGACAGCATGTGTTGTGCATGCATAAACTTCCCTGGCACCCTCTTGATGTAACAGAGCTGCTCCATTTGCAATGGTACCTGCAATCCATGGTCAATATACAAATTGATTAGCAAGGACAAATCTCATGTCATGCTTTAAAATTAGAGTAAACTGCACTTTGGTTATCTGTACAATTAAATGGCCAATTTAATGAACTCGACCTTTTGAACTAGTTAATAAATCTATTTTAAAACACTTTAGGGCCACCGACCCGATTCCATTAGTCGCCTTAACAACGTTAATTTCTGCATGGGTAATTTTGTCTAAAATGTATATCAACAGTTAGTTATAGTCGACATGTTGCGGAACAAAAGAAAACATTAGGAAGAACTTTTAATATGTTATTAATTAATTTAAATATTTTGTGTAGAGATAAAAGTGTATTTATCTATGTAACTTTTATATGTGGGTACAATAATATATTCAATATATAGTAGGTTATTTGTAATAGCCCACTTGTGTTGGGCCATAGTCCGTTAGGTTATTTGATCAGTTATTTTATTATCTACATGATAATGTAATCCTCACATATCATATAAGACTTGATTATTGAAATAAGATTAAATTATCAAATTGAGTCTCTTCTTGGGTTGCGATCCATATTTTTAATCTCTTCCGCAGTTGGAAAATCCTTGGGGTAGTGGATTTTCTGCGGTTAATCCACCCAAGTTTCTCATTTATATCCTTCAATTTCATAAATCTGTCATATATCGCTATTTCATTCAGAAGCCATCAAAATTCAAAGTTCTCTACGAATCTCAACTCAAACCCTTAGAAAAATAGTCCCCTTGCATCAAAATCAAAACAAATGTATAACCTATAATATTAAATCAAATCAGAACCATCGCTAATTAAAATAAAAATTATCCTCTCATTCTCTAATTTGAAAACATGGTGCATAAACAAAATATATAGCCAAAACTCATAAAGTTATGTATGTAGTCACGATTGCATAACCCAAGTACTTGAATCAGGACAACCAAAAAACAAAGCATCAAAAATTCTTCCCGATATCAAATTTAAATACCAACTCCGAAACTCCTCATTCGAAAATTAAAGATTTGAGAGGGTAATTAAATTATTCTGAATCACAACCAGAAAAGATTATACAAAGTAGTCCCATATTGTAAGCTTATTTGTGATGATTTTTGGTTTGAAGGAAAACTTTTTACTTAATACACACACACACATAGAGAGTATGTGGTAGAAAGAGGAAAAGGAAATAATAAAGTAAAGTAAGATTTAGGAAAGTTATAGCAAACAAAGTAACAAACTATTTTCAACTTATTCATCTTATTAACTAATATTGTCAAGTTTAACTAACTAAAATGGACCGAAGTTCCTAAAATAATTTAAATAACTTGTTGGCCATCAAAATGTTAAGTTCGTAGAATTAGCCATTAAAGTGCAAAATAATAATTTTGCAAGTACTTAAAGTGCAATTTTTTCTCAAGACTAATAAATCCAAGTTTCCAATTCGACTTGATATGATCACAGATGATCTCAACATGTGTATGTGTTAAGCAACCAACTCTGCCCAAAGCCTTAAGATGTGTTCACTTTGATGGAATGAAATTTATACTCTTATTTGGGTTTGGGTGAGATTAGGTAAAATGTTTATAATTTTCATTCCTTCTTTCATTCCATTCCAAATGATTTGAACTAGAATTCTAACCCACATGTTTTGGAAGGAATGCTCCATTCCATTTTTTCACCATTTTCCCTACAATTCTCATCATAGAAAATTTAGACTCCCTCATATTTATTCATAATTTTACTCATACATTCTTCTTTCTTCATAAAATTTGTTTACAATTTTTCATTCCATTCCTTCCTCATTTCATTTGCACCAAATGAACACAACCTTAGGGTGTTAGGAGGAGGCCTTAATTGGATCATATTATATTCAACACTCCCCATGTTACTTCGAATCTTCTGTTTCGGTCGCCGTACCCGTGCCGGACACTTGAACGTCTGGACACGACACTTATTTCGTGTAGAATTCTTTGACTGATGTGGACACTTTGACCAACTTACAGATCACATATGAGACAAAGTAAAGATTCAAAACAAATACTCGTATGTGAGAAGAAAGACGGAAGTAAAAATTGAGATAAAAATAGAGGGCACCTAATTTTCAAAGTCCTTTACAAAATAATGTTTAATCTGAGTTTTATTTCTTTTTGTTAAGGTGTCTTAATTGATTATACTTGTTTATTAAGATATTGTATCGTGTCCCCGTACCCATGTCCAAAAATTGGCCAATGTCCCATTGTCCCCAATTTTCAGAATTTTCGAGTCCGATACTCAGATATGTGTTGTGTCGGACACTCCGTACCCGAGTCCGAGTAACATGAGGCACTTGAATGAGTGTACAAATAAACAAATATATATATCAGGGGTGGGAGGGTTTAAACTCGAGCCATACCGTATCAAGTAACCTACTCTCCCAAAACCTTAAAGTGTTAGGAGGAGGCTTTTATTATTTCATATTATATTCAATGGTATGTATTATATTATATATACATATAGAAGTATAGAACTATGTAACATGAAAAATGGAGATGGAAATCTTGTAATGCATGGAAAAATGAGCCACAAAATTATGGAAGTAATGAAACAGAATAAATGGAACAAAAACATGGGCAACATGGTTTAGGAACAAGAGGTAGTTATAGCAACAAGAGAATTGCGTTAAAGTTTATGGGAGAGAATGGGATGACAAACCTGGAAAAATAGAGGGGGTGAGAAGAATGTGCCAGTGAGATTGAAAAAATGTTGGGTTTCCGAAGGATATGGTGGAAGAAAGAAAACACTATCAAGAGTGTTACTTAGATTGAACTTGAAGATCGAAAGGAGCAATGAATGAAGATTTGTGCATACATGTCAAAACACTAATCCAAATTTTGTTCCGTTCTTATTTTCTACTTAATTCCCTCCAAGTGAACACACAAAACTTTGAATTTGACCCTTGCATATGTAGTCTCAGTCAACAAATCAATATTGTTTCCTATACTAGTCCTTACAGATATAAGTTATACATAGCAGCCAACATAAATGAGACATAATTTGAAATATATAGCTCAGACAGTGTGCATATATGCCTATATCCTGTCATTCATGTGTTACGATGCTGAATGTTCAAGACAACAACTATCTTATGTTCTTCGACTTGTGTTACGATGCTGAATATACAAGACACCAACTATCTTATACTCTTCTACTTTATGTTCCCCTTGAACCAATTTGTGTTGTTAGATAAATAATGCTTAAGCACTTCTGTGATATATTTTTGTCAATAAAGATAAAAAAATTATGATAATTGGATGAACTAACAATTTCATACAGTATTCAAAATTAAGATTTACTGATCTACATATCCGCCTATATGCAATGCCTTCTGCTCAAAAAAATTATGATAATTGGATGAACTAACAATTTCAATATGCAAGTTTGTTTTCTAAATTTATAAATATACTTTGGAGTAGGTCATGATAACTTCGATGAATTATCTACTTTACTCAACTAAAATATGATCTAACGGAGGAAAAGAGACCCTGGAGTAGCTTACCGGCGGTATCAATCATGTCATCCACCATGACTGCTACTTTACCTTTAACATCACCAATCAGATTCATTACCTGTCCAATGACAACAGCATATGCAAAAGATAGCCAATCGCATTATTAGATATCATCAACATGGGGTCATAAAAAAGTAATCTTTGTCATACATTTTATTTTGTCGCTAAACGAATGAAACAATGGCATGTCAATTGATAAAACCCGAGGAGGACATCTACAAAGAAAGGTAACAATGTCCACAAAATATTAAATTCTAATGTCTGCAATGACCAAGCACCTTTTTTGTTCAGTGATACAAAAAAACAGTTTTTAAAAAAGCGGTAAACACTGAAACATTTTAAATTAAACAACCTTCTCATAGAAGGTGCATAGATCATCGATATATAACAGCTTCAAAAATATTTCCTGAACATTTGACACATTTTCACTCAAACTATATGTTCTTTACTTTATATTTTCATTTCTGTCTTGATCCCCTGTATATGAGTGTATATAAGTGTGGTCTGTACAATAGATTTTGATATATAATAAAGTAATCACAGAGCACAAACCGTAAAGACCTTGACACAAACTCAGTTACACTACGAAAACCACATTTTCAATTATAAAATTCCCTATTTGTTTCCTTTACATATTCTGCAATACTTACCAAGGATTTTAATGTTTTAAGGTCAATAAGCACAAACACCAACAAGAACCATCTTCTCAACACAAACTTTGAAAACACAATTTTTTACTAGGAAACCATAACCTTTTTTTATTTTGTTTTCTACTCCTCGTTGTCCACTAAGGTAGCTGATGACTGAAGCATGGCCTGATTTTTTTACGATAAATCACACATGGATGCAATTGCTTGAAAAGAAAAAACATGAAAAACGTATGGAGGCAGTAAGAAAATTGACATGTAGCCATGTAGCGGTTATTCATTTGTAGAGAAGTCTCAAGAGTTAAGGTGATGCATGTAAACCTGTACATAGGCATGAGAGCAATAACTTTCAAGAATGGTGAACGGTGTTTCTTCCTACGCTTGTATTAAAGAACACAACACAATATTGGCCAATACAGAGCTAAAGGAGTCATGACACAACAATTTTTCTTAGGCCTCACCTCAGCAACATTGTGTCCATGACGCCGTTTATCCACAATAGCTAAGGGTGCGTCTGACAATTTCTTAGCAAAAGCACGTGCTCTAGCAACTCCACCAACATCTGGAGAGACCACTACCAAATCATCTGAACATATGGCCTTGCTGGCAAGGTAATCAAGTATCACTGGCTAGTAATGCACAAACAAACGAAAAGTTAAATGTCAATGAACAAAGTTAGATGAATTGGGTGAAAGCTACAACACTCAGTGATCATAGACACCTTATCATTCTAACCTTCAACTCCCAACCAGATCAGAACATTAATTATGTAAAAGGGTTAAGTCAATTTAGTTCAAGAGAGTTGGTGTCAATACCTCAGATACCTACATATAATTAAGAAAACACATTAAAAGCAAACAAAATTACAAAACAAGATCTTATTACCTGACCATGTACATGATCAACTGGAATATCGAAATATCCCATGGACTGGCCAGAATGAAGATCACAAGCAAGAACACGATCTGCACCGGCTTCAGTAATTAGATTTGCTACAAGTTTGGCCGCAATGGATTCACGCCCTTGAGTCTGAAACAGAGTAGATAGGATTATAAATTCACTGCAATGGAACAGTATTGAAATCAGAACCACTATATGATTTAATTTCTTTTTTGTTTATTGTTACTGGCTTACTACTAATAATACAATAGGAGCTTTTTAAAGTTATGGAGACTCATAAGTCATAACTAGTTAGCTCACTTTTAGTTTACTACTGATGCATATATAATGTGCGGGAAGGAAACATATTATCATTAATGCTACCAGTATTAAGCACTAAAATTTTGACTGTTTAAAAAGAAAGAGTAAAGTACATTATGTGTACTCACACTTTTACCAATGTACCGATGTAGCACTTACAATACTACACTTTTGAAAGTACCATCTGCAATACCGAAGTTCACATTTTCATTACATTTATGCACAATTTGTCTATATCAAATAGCTTTTTTAGGACTCTTTTTTCCGATTCTTATTTCAACCACTATGTTTTTGGCTTCGAACAAACATATATATACAAATATAGTCGCTGAAATGTAAAGTAGGCAAAAAATATTTCACAAATTAGAAAAAATACACAAAATGTGAAGTTCGATATTGCAAGTGATAGTCCCAGAACAGAGGTATTGCAAGTAGTATGGCAGTCAAAGTACGGATACACATAATATACTTTACTCAAAAAGAAATGAACTAATAAAATTTAACTGCAGTGCACAATATATTCACAGCTGGGTCAGCAACAGTTTTGTCTAATTAGCATAAACAATTTTCAAATAAGCATTCAACAGCTTCACTTAGTCCATTGCAACAAGATAATGTAATTTTAAGCTATTGATTACTTTACAAAGTTACCTTTCGATCCGCCCTAGCATAACCGAAATAAGGAATCACTGCAGTTATATTTTTGGCTGATGCCCTGCGGCATGCATCTATCATTATTAGTAGCTCCATGAGATTCTCATTTGCAGGAGGAGAGGTAGGTTGTACAAGATATACATCACACCCTCGAACACTCTCTTGCAACTGAACATAAATCTCTCCATCAGCAAAACGCTTGATCTTTATCTTTCCAAGGTCCAGACCCATGTAACAAGCGATTTCCTATTCAACACAAAAGATATCCATCGGTACAATTCAAACAAACAATTTTGTAAAAGAAAAACCAAAGGGCTTCTTGCAGATTTTGACATTCAGTTAAAAAATTTGAATAGGACATTAGCGGCAGGAACTTGCTCATAATAATTAAAAGTACATTGTACTACTCTTATCTACAGAAGGGTTCAGAAAAAACTCTATCACCTGCTATATTACACCTAGCTTTATTTAGCCAGTTTCCGGGATAAATGTGACTTGAAAGAACAAGAGAGAAGAATATTTTAGGTCAAGAAGTGTGGAAAGGAGAAAGGGACAAAGAGTAGCCTTAGATTGTGCATATCCACTATTAAGCATGAGTAACAACCTTACTAGAGATGAAGAGAAAATGAAGTTGCTAGGATGATGGGTTCGAGGAAAAAACAAATAATCGGGATTAGGCACTAGTCAAAACTCTTTGATATGTTTATAACTTCTTAACATTTAAGAAACCAAATCAATACATTACTGAATGATGCATATGTACAGAGCTGTTTAAAAAAAAAGAACTTGCTTTTTCAAATGTAGACATCTTATAACTTGGAACCTAAGCCACTAAAGTAAAATCCAATTAAAAAAGGAAACTAATTTAGTTGATATCTATTTCAAAAAAAATAATCCATGACCATAATCAGGAAACTAAAATGTGAAACAATTAACTTATATAATTAGATTCTAGTGTTCGGATATTTCAATAATCTGCTTGCTATATGTAACTCATTATGATAGTTTATTTCTAATATATATACATATGGTCGTTTGGTATAACATAAGAATTAACTTCCAATAGTAAATAATATTTCCTGTTAATTTTAAGTTTCTAGGAAATAGTATAATTCTGTTTGTTTAACATGGTGGATTTTGTAATTCCTAGATATCAACTTTCCATATATTGTTGGTATAGTTTTTAAATTTTCATATGTTAAATATCAATTCCTGGGAATTTTAACTTCCCAAATAAATAAATGTATAACAACGACCTCATAGATATATAAAGGATTCCGAGTTACCTGAGAAAGTAAAGGATTAGCAGTTCCCGAGAAGATTCGAAGTTTTGTTTCATTTTTCTGAGTAGTTTTCTGAGCAGAATAATTTCTTTCATAATGATTAGATGTCAAGAAACTAGGAAGTGTCCCTTGCTGGGCAACAAGACTGGGCATATACGGCTTCCCATTGTCATTACGACTCACAGGTTCCGCCAAATTGCACTTCTACAATCCAGATACAAAAACAACACAGTATGTCACTAAACATAAACACTCCGTGCGTGTGCGCGTTGTCTAATTGTGCCTTTCAAACTAGGTGTCGAGACATTACAATTCTACAATCGGAAAAAAACACATCTCACTAAATATAAATAATGTGTTTGTGCGAGTTCACATACTCTGTCTTTGCCTGTATTTATCTAATTGTGCCTTTTACATTAAGTTCCATCACATTGCAATTCTACAATCGGAAACAAAAACAACACAATATAGAGTTCATACAATCGTGGCTTTCGAACTTTACAGGTTCCGTCACATTGCACCTCTACACAACATACACTGCGTGTGCGTCTAATTGCGCAAGTGAATTAACACAATTTCACAAAAAAATATCGAGTTAAAATATAAAACTTGTGTGTATTTAAAGTCAGTAGCATATAATTAAGTGAGCTAATAACAAACAATTTAAGTACAAAATATTGAGTTTATATATACACAGTGTGTGTGTGTGTGTGTGTGTTTACTTACAATGAAGGAGGTGTTTTTGGTAGGAAATTGAGAAGGAGGTTTGAGAATTGTAGGTGGTATAGTTCCGGGGAAAGCCAAAGAGGCCATGTACATATATACAGTATCCTGTGTGTGTGTGTGTGTTAGGGTTTGAGATTTCAGGTGTCTTCTTGTTCCATTTTACAATCCACTACCTTTTTTCGTAAGAATATTTTTCTCTGTTTTGTGTTTATATTTAACGAATTTTAGAAAAATTAAATATATACTATTTTTTTTGTAAATTTATTTGTACCTCTGTTATCACTGTATGTTGTGGAAAAATATATAATTTCTTACTTAATGTTCTAAAAATTAAGTACTTATATGAAAGCCTCTCCAATTTATATTATACTAAATTTAAATCCAGTGTGATGCACGCATTCTTTAATTATATTTTATTTAATAACTTAATATTAATATAAATATGTTAGACACTATGAGTGTTGCAGAATGGGGGTTGAATGCAACTTGATAATTTATCACTGTTTTGCTAACAACAAAACAAAACAATAGAGATAATACCAAGTACTAATGCAAACAGCAATAAGCAGATTAAAACACAAGTTGATATACTTCAAAAATTAATTTTATTAATTTTTGTTGCTACAACTGTCTAGAGGATATTTCCAGCTTCAATAGAAAACAATAACCAAAGAATGCTAAGGCTTTTTTTGCTTGAGAAAAGTTAAGCTCAGTTGCATAAGGGAATGTGTTTGTGAGATGTGTGTTTTTATACTGAAACACACACCTCACTTACAAGTGTGCTTTCCCTTTATTCCTGGACAATACTTGAAATAGAAACTTCACTTTTTCTTCTCAAGTCTATCTTTATTCCATTTGTAGATAAAGTTGCTCTGAGAGGATTTGACATTCTTGACTCCACGAGCATGCTTCACCTTTTTGCTTACTTTATCTCAAGTTGCAGTAGTAGTCTTGACAGACTAGGTAGAGTTGTCAAGATCAATCCATGAAAGACCTTTACCTAGTCTACTTCTTGAAACAGACTGTCAGCTTCACCAAAAGGTTACTGTCAACCTTTTGATTCTCTTTGGTGACACTAAGTTCGTCTCCGCATATGTTGCTGTCGATCCTGACATTCTCCTGAAACATACTGTCATCTAAAGTTGCTGTCAAGGATCCCGCAAAACATGTTGTCAACTATCCTAATAAACGTGCTATCGAACAAAGTTGCTGTCAATTCTTCCGCCAAACATACTGTCAACTCTTTCCGCCAAAGCTACTGTCAGAAAACTTGCTGTCTTTGATTCTTCAATCTCCGCCAAGTTTACTGTCAAGAAATAGTTGTTGTCGTCTGTTCCAACAGATACTGTCAATTGAACATGCGGTCGTAGGCTTCAGTTTGCAGAAAGTTACTGTCAATAATTTGATCCATGCTGTGCATGAACACTATGTGAACTTCTACTTCATAGATCATTTTATTACATTTGTACATAATAGTAACTATCTAAACATGCTGTCACCTACTTGGCTTAAGAACATACTGTTTACAAGTGACAATTAAACATACTGTCAATGTATATATGACAGTATGTTTTACTTAGTTAATTTCTAATTAATCTAAGTAATCATTAGTTGACTACATTGATAGTACCACAATCCCTAACAATCTCCCCCAATTTGTTTTTATGGTAAATAAAGACAAATTTAAAAGAAAATTGCAGATGCTAACTCAACTAATAAAAGTAGAAGTGTTTGTACAGAAAATAAACAACATTACAAGTACAATCCTATCTCAAGTATGCTCCTCTAGACTGAGTAAATCTTCAATTTAGTCTTGAGCTTCATCTTTACTTATTTCCTGCTATCATTCTTCCATACAGTCCCTCAAGAGCTTTCAGTTCCCTCTTCTCTTCTTCTGTCTTGGCATGATCAGTAACACAATCTAAGACTAGCTTCACCATCTTGTAAGAAATATTCTTCAACTCTCTATAAGTGTAGTAGTTCTCAGTTGGTCCTTTGGATATGCATAGATACTTCATTCCAAACATGTCTTTGACAAATCTTTCTTTTGTAGAAGAGAAGATATGTTTCACCCTGATTTTGTCAATAGACTCATCCTCTTCTTCTCTGGACTCAATGATTTGCCAGACAACTTTGCTTAGATCTCTTTCAAACTCCAAGAATGAGCCTGTAATCATTCTAAATATCTTCCTTAAATTTTCATTATTGAGCACCCTGAAATTGACAGCATCCACTTCAATGATATTAACAATGATTCTCAGGGGCCCAACCAGGACTGGAGAAACATAGCTGGACCTTTTAGAGAATTGATCATTCAGCAGAGCATGCTTCATGTCAATCTCAACCTCCTTGATTCTTTTGGAAATTTGTTCAACTTTCCTCTTTGCAGCTTCAACTTCATCATCAAACTTCTTTCTTTTCTCCTTCTACTCCTTCCTTTTAGAGTCACAGATCTCCAATGCTCTATTTTTCAGATCAAAAATCTCATAGTTTGTGATATTTAGCAGTTGCTTCTTGATGAGCTCAATGATGTGAGGGTCATTCACAGCCAATTTTTTTAACTCCTCAAAAGTGATTTTTTCTGCAGAACCACCAGTATTGTAGAAGATAACTTTGTCAGGATTCCTGAGAAGACATTTCTGTGTCCTCTTATATTCAAACTTCTTCTCAATCTCCCTATTCTTTTTGGCTTGAATAACTCTCAGAACATTTGACATGTATCTGCTCTCCTCAGGATAAGGATATCATTCCAACTGCTTTATCAACCTTTCAAGTATATCTGAATTCTTGTCCTGTAGTGAAAGTCATATTACTAGTCCTATTTGTAATAAGTAGATGACAACTCAACTCAGATAAGAAAGCGAAGTAAATAATAAATATTGAATATAGAGGAAGATCAAAAGAAGCCATGACAAGAGAAGACACAAAGACCACTACAGAAGAAATGAGAATCAACACTGTAATTAGTCATCCGTGAACCAGACCAGTGCACAGGGTGTCAACAATGTCAGTGAAGATTCGTCATCAAAAAGTTCAAGTGGTTAAAAAGGTTATTGTTGAAGAACAGAAGAGTCTTATCTACATCAACAATAGTCAAGCTTTTAATTTAATTCTATATTAATTAATTAAATTAATTAGTTAATTTAATTAGTAAATTAATTCACTCAGAATTAATTTATTTCTTAAATTAATTAAATGATTAATTAATTTAGAATTATTTTAGAATGACAGAAGACAGAAGCTGGAAGCTCAAAGGGATACAGGTCTGTTTGGAATACAGTGTACAAGAGTCAGAATCCAAGATTGAATATTTGACTGAGTACATGCAGTGGTGAAAAGAAGTATTGTCTAGTTTAAAGAGTCAGAATATTTCAGTAACAGAGGTACTTCTAATTGCAACTGTAGAAACAGCCAAACATGCCTGACAGTACTGACTTGAAGAAAAGACGGAAAAAGAAATGACACGGAAGAAATGCAGAGTCATATATTCTTAAAGGTGGAACCCCGGTTGGAATTGATTTATCATTTCCAAGACAAAAGGAGTTCGGTTCCAGACCATCAGAAGACCGCAGCTTAGAGCGAGATGTTTTGTTAAAGCAACCAATCAAGGCTTGCCACATGTCCATTCAAGTGGAAAGAAATGAAAAAGGCAGGAGAAAAGAAATGTCATACCGAGTGAACAAAGGTCATACCGAACTATTTTGAAATGTCATACCGAGAGAATTCAAGGCTGTTAAGCAAAAGTCATACCGAGCTTATTCCAAAAGTCATACCGATTTTATTTAATTAAAAAGTCATACCGACCTTTTTAATTAATTAAAATAAGTCATACCGAGCTTCTGCCGACCTAAAGTCATACCAGAATAAGTCATACCGAATTTTCTGTGTTCAAAAGGTCATGCTGAATTGATTTTTTATTTAATTAAAAAGTCATACCGATTTTTTAATTAATAAATAAGTCATACCGACCACACAGAAGTCATACCCAGCTTTAGAAATGTCATACAAGTGTTAAAATAAGTCATACAGACTTATTTTCTTTAAATTAAGTCATAGTCAAAAAGGTCATAGCAGCCTTTTTGAAATCTCTATAAATATGAGATGAAGGCTTCATTTTCCTAAAGTTCTTTAAGTAGAAAAATCAGTTCAAATTCAGAATTTGTCTGCATTGTAATATTCACAGACTTTCTGTGCTGGTTTGATTTTAATTCCTTAAGTAGAACAATTCATGTCAAATTTGTTCTAGGAATTAAAGTTTATTCTACCAGATATTGTAACACCCGTTCAAGTTTAATATACATATTTAACTTGAAAAAAAAAAATTATAAAAGTAAGTCTATTTAAATTTAAAGAATAAATTTATTTAAATTAAAATTTATAAAGTAAAGTTATTTTAATTAAGTTTATAAAACAAACTTTTTCAAGTTTAAATAATAAACTCATTTAAATTAAATTTACAAAATAAATTTATTTTAAATAACATTTATAAAATAAATTTATCTAAAGTTAAATTTATAAAATAAAATTATCTAAACAAATTTAAATTATAAAAGGAAATCTATTTAAATTTAAAGAATAAATTTATTTAAATTAAAATTTATAAAGTAAAGTTATTTAAATTAAGTTTATAAAAGAAACTTTTTCAAGTTTAAATAATAAACTCATTTAAATTAAATTCACAAAATAAATTTATTTTAAATAACATTTATAAAATAAATTTATCTAAATTTAAATTTATAATTTAAATTTATTTCCGCAAATTCTGAGAAGAATGATACAAATTGTTGTGAGTATCGCATTCAACCCCCCTTCTACGATACTTCCGGGACCCAACAATTGGTATCAGAGCAAGCTGATTGATATACAAATCAAGATCCGTAGTCCAGTGAAGCTCAGGGTACCGAAGCTGTTTAAACTCTGAATGTCTAGAGGCCATGTTAAATAATTTTATTTTATAAATTTAAATTTAGATAAATTTATTTTATAAATGTTATTTAAAATAAATTTATTTTGTGAATTTAATATAAATGAGTTTATTATTTAAACTTGAAAAAGTTTCTTTTATAAACTTAATTTATATAAGTTTACTTTATAAATTTTAATTTAAATAAATTTATTCTTTAAATTTAAATAGATTTCCTTTTATAATTTAAATTTATTTAGATAATTTTATTTTATAAATTTAAATTTAGATAAATTTATTTTATAAATTTTATTTAAAATAAATTTATTTTGTGAATTTAATTTAAATGAGTTTATTATTTAAACTTGAAAAAGTTTGTTTTATAAACTTAATTTAAATAAGTTTACTTTATAAATTTAAATTAAAATAAATTTATTCTTTAAATTTAAATAGATTTCCTTTTATAATTTAAATTTGTTTAGATAATTTTATTTTATAAATTTAAATTTAGATAAATTTATTTTATAAATTTTATTTAAAATAAATTTATTTTGTGAATTTAATTTAAATGAGTTTATTATTTAAACTTGGAAAAGTTTATTTTATAAACTTAATTTAAATAAGTTTATTTTATAAATTTAAATTAAATAAATTTATTCTCTAAATTTAAATAGATTTACTTTTATTATTTAAATTTGTTTAAATAAATTTATTTTATGAATTCAAATTTAGATAAATTTATTTTATAAATATTATTTAAATAAATTTATTTTATAAATTTAATTTAAGTTAGTTTATTATTTAAACTTGAAAAGGTTTATTTTATAAACTTAATTTAAATGAATTTATTTTATAAATTTAATTTAAGTAAATTTATTAGTTAAATTTATATAGATTTAATTTATAATCTAAAAATATTAAAACTTGGTCCATTTTTCCAAAAGGGTTTGTACTTGGAAAATTCTTCGTTTTGGCTCAGAATTAATTCACAGAGCATATGACCCGGTTTCGAGGAAAGTGGTCATTTCGTATTAGTAGATTTATTCCGGAGCGTTTGGATTTTATTGTGGATGATACGATTGTTCATGTTATAGTTCCACAAACTGCTCAAATGTAAAGATAGGATAGATTTATTAGTGGGGAACTCTGAAGATTTTTTTTCTGACTCTAATGATCATTCTAGTTTTTGTACTTATACAAAACGGATTTAAGAATCGTTAGAGGTCACGACTGAAGAAACATATGAGGCTAAAAGTAGTAAGGCAAGATCAGGGCTGTATTACACTATTCAAGGAGCTCCCGAGCATTAAAATAAAAGTCTATTCTGAATCTGTGAAGCTTGACATCTTGTCAGAGTCATATTCAGATATTGATGATGAAACTGAGTTTGCAGAAGGAATCAATGTTAATGATGATGATTCAGATCCTAGTAGTGGAAATGGTAGTGAATCTACACAACTCGTGGACTTTAACAGAATCCATTCAACAAGGTGAAGGATCTTCAACACATCCTAGCAGCAACTCAGGGGGAGCAAATAAAAGAAGGATCTACTAGTCATACTCAATACAATGAAGATCAAAGGAATACATTAAGAACATATATGCCGAGACAAAGGGTTTGGAGTCAAAGTCATTCCTGGAGTCTAGTTCTTAGTGATCCGGATACTAGAGTAAAGACTAGAAGTGCTATGCAAAGTAAATAGTTACTCTTCGGGAAAGAACAATTGTTAAACAGTTGGAATCCTAAAGAAGATTGAAGAAGCACTGATTGATCCAGATTGGGTGATTGCAATGCAAGATGATCTCAATCAGTTCGAAGGCAGAATCTACTGAATCTGGAACCCAGGCCACAAGACAAAGTTGTAATTGGTACTGTAAGGGTTTTCAGAGACTGGATGATTTTTGGCATTGTTATGAGGGACAAAGCCAAACTGGTTGCTACAGAAGGTATCGACGATGATGGAAACAGAATCTTCGGGACTTTCAAGATCTAACTAAAGCACCAGAGACTAGACTTGATACTATTAGGGCTGAACATGTTGATGTACAATAAATCCTGGACTTTGAAGTTTCATATCCACTGGAATTTGTATATCATTCTTTTCACAAAGCTCTCTATGACGAAGGTAAGATATCAAGCAATGGTCAAGGACATGGTATGACACTCTAACTGCTAATTACTTGAAAATGATTTTATATTAGAGTCGTTATACACATATCTCTCTAGAATACAAGGCACACACACATAATGTTTAGTGCAAGTATACCATGATTATATTATATGTGGGTCTACTGACCATATATTTTATTCTCAATATGCCTATGTGTAAGTTTCCATGTGGATACTAGAGAATCTAATCTTATAGCTAAGAAATGAATTGTTAGATATCTTAAGGGATTACCAATTCTAAGAATCAGGTACCCTAAAGATACCAGGTTTAACCTAATTGGCTATATAGATATAGATAATGCAGGTTATAAGAAAGACAGGGAGGTAATTACCAGAAGCTGTCAAACTCCATCAACTCTGCTGGATAATCTCTTCACCACTCACGGAACAAGCGCATGGACACTAGGTATCATTTATATCGAGAGTAGTCCTTAGTAGAATAACTTGCAGATATTTGCTAAACAGCTTGATAAATTCATTTTGTCTAAGTTGGTTAGTAAAGTTGAGATATTATGTATGTGCATATTTGTTGGAAATCTCACCTGTAAGGAATTCTTAAATGAGTTCACAAGTTTTACATTTTCCATATTTAAAGGACTTGTGAATTTATTTGAAATCCAGAACCTCGTACTTAGTGCTACTACTTTAATTATCATGTTTACAATGTTATATGCATATGTGGTAATTAGGTGTTCTAGCATAAGTTTGAATATTATCTTAATTGATTTAAATTATGATGTCAGACAATTCGATGTCAGATCAGTCTCATGATTTAAATGAATTAAAATAATATGCAGCATAATTGTTTGTATGATAAATATTTAATGAGTATCAGTTAATGATATCTTACTTAATTGTTTTGATATTTTTCTCTGATATTTTTAAATATTTTGTTACAAATAATTGTGACACTTTTAATATTAGTGACATTATTTAGAATTACTGATCTAAGTAATCAATGCATATTTCAAAAATCACTAATATTGGAAAACGGAAGTATTTTCTAAGATATGCGTATATAAAATTCTCAATATTTTATATACTTAGAAATATTTCCAAAATTGTTTTTACTTCTAGGTATCAACCATTTGTAAAATGATTTGTTTTCAAACATTTATTTCAATGTTTGTTGCACATTGATTCAAATTACCTAAACAGTGGTTGTTGCTTTGAAGGCCTTGTACTGTATTGCTAAGAATACATCCACCCATATTGTCATGAAATTTTCTATTTTAAGTTAGGGATATTATCAGGTAGACGAAAATGATGAATATCATAATTGCATTATGAGTCGGAAAATCATAGTCCTCTATCTGATAAGGATGATTTGCAAAACTGTTTTCAAATCATACAGTATTAAGGTATAAAGGAAAAGAGTCATTCTAACGAGATATAATTTGGTAAGAGAGTTGAATTTCTTCTTTGGTATAAATTCTCGTGTTTTATAATGGGAAGTTTGCCTTATAGGAAATTCATAAAGGATAAAAACTTTCTTCTATGATACAACATTCTCGCGTTTTATTATGGGATATGTATCTTAAAGAAAATTTTGTATCATGCTTTTAAATGATAAATCTTTAGTTCTGACAAAACTCTTTTATTGAAAGTGCTTTAATGCAATCTATTACCATTCCTTATTATATTTTTCCTTCTCTTTGGGATGAAAAATATGTTTTGGAATGTTAAGATGATTATCTTTTTATCTCAATTGGTTCTTTCCTGTTATCCCCTAGTGGCTTTAGAAACTGGCCAAGAGGTTGAAAACCCATCAATCTCTTACCCAGGCCATAGTACCAAACACCAATTCATCCACTTCCATGTATTAACCCCTGGAGATATAAGGAACTCATGTAAGTTAGAGGTTGATAAGGGAGATACTGCACTTGATGCAGCAAATAAGGATGATGTCGGAAGTGCACCCACAGCTCTACCTCCAGAGAAGAAAATGAGTATATAACTGAGGTAACTGTAAGCTCATCTGCATCTTCTCAAAAGGATGCAGAGCTGAAAAGGCAATAAAACTGTCTCTGGAATCATTCTCTCTACAGGATGAATCCATTGAAATTCGCTCGTCAGCTAGAGCACTTTGTAATGAGTCAAGCACACCACCGGCACTCACGCTGATGGTAAGCCTAAATAGATAAATTCTAGGAACACATTGCAAGGCGTGCACAGTGAGAGGTACATGCAACATTTTTTAGTTTTGTACAGTTTTATTTAATTGGCATTCATACTGTAAATATATTTTCCTTAAGAGAATTGAATTTCTTCTTTGGTACAAATTCCCGCATTTTATTATGGGAAATTTGTATTATAGGAAATTCATAAGTGATAGAAACTTTCTTCTCAGATACAACTTTCCCGCGTTTTATTAAGGGACATGTATCTTAAAGAAAATTTCGTATCATGCTCTTAAATAATATATTTGTTTTAACAATTGGTATCAGGATTTTTACAATTGGTATCAACGATTGGCATATTTATTTTTCCTATAAAATTGGCATATTTTTACTTTATAGTTTTTTTTTATTTCATGTTATTTTTAAAATTTATTTTTGTCTACGAGAAATTGTTCTAAGAATCATAAGTATTAAATGTCAATATTTAAAGGACTTGTGAATTTCTTTACATCTATTTTCTCAAGCTTACATATATCTCTGATATAATGTATGAAGTTAAATGCTAATTTTCATTCCTATGATTATTTAGTATTTAGCAAGGGTAGTTTGTCTTATTAAAATTATGAATTGAAGCAATTCATCGTTTATTAGTTTCATAGTTTTAATATGATGAAATATTAGGAGCATAATTACTAGCTTTTTGAAATTATTATTAATTATCATACTTTGATAGTTTGTTATTATTTCATTGCAATTAGTTATGATTTTTGTTGTTAGTGATAATATATATATTTTTTATCTGAAAGTCACTAATAATAAAAACATATCTGTGTTCTGCCGAACAAGAGCAATCGACTCGAGGTAAATGCAGGTAATCTCGATCTTGATATATTCTTTAATCAATTGATATAAATATATATACAATTGATATATTGAGCCCTCAGTGGCTATAGGACAAGATCAAGGGATTGAAAACATACAATCTCTAACACAGATCATAGAACTAAACACTCAAACAGATACAACTTCATCTACTAAACCCCTGAAAAGAAAATCTTTATCAACTAAAGAGGGTGAGAGAGTAAGTGCCTCTAGTGCACTAGAAAAGAGAAGTATCTATGAGTGTTCCAGCAGCTCTGCCTCTAGTTAGAATGTAATTGAAACCAAGGCAACTGCTAACTAATTTATATCCTCCCAAAAGGGTACAGATTTGCAAATGGCAAAACTGTTACTAGGTTCGTCATCTTAACATGATGAGTCTATTGAATTCGGCCTGTCAGCCAAGGCCATTTGTAAAGAGTCAACTTCATCTGGACACTCTCAAACACTGCAAACCATAAATATATATATTCAGATGCACTGTAAGGATTGTCACACACTAAGGATGAATTGACGGAAGCAATTATTCTAAACTTCCATATCAAGGAAGGAAGGATGATTGATGATTCTGATTGAATCAACATGCCTTCACAGGCGTCAGGAGGAAACTTGGATCATTTGTTACATTATAGATCCTTGTCTCCCTCCCCAGATGGAACATATTTGGATTCCTAACGGAATAGATCATCTTAGATGATCAGCAACTCACTGAATCTATTCCTGAAGCAATTCAGTTTTTAAAGTCAAATGTTTTTATAGATTCAATTGAGGACGGGGATTTACGAAACCCCATTGCACCACCAGTGACCTCTCTTGAAGGGGCTATGGTGATCTTTCTTGTAGGTACAAACGATTGTGTCATCCGTACTGAGAGAGAGAAATAGTGTTTTTGAGGAAAGAGTGAAACACAAGTGAGAAAGAGTGAAAATATATATTCTATGAGTGAAACACTTAGAGAGTATATGAGCGAAACACTTGTCAGAAACACAAAAGAAAATCACACACTAGCACAATTACCAAATCACATTCCCAATTATCTGTTACAGATTTATAATGTTACTCAACTAAGGGGGATGAAATTTCTTCTATTATTAAGGATTCTGAAGAGGATTACTCAACTAAGGGGGAGAAGTGTTGAACAGTTCGAATTGTTGAACAAGATCCAAAAAGGGAGAAGTAGATCCAAAAAGGGAAAAGTGTTGAACAAGATCCAAATGGGAGAATTGTTTAACAAAGACTTTTACTAGAAGAGGATTACTCCATTGTTGAAAAGGGGGTATATAACAACATGCTTGGATTGGATCCATTTGATTTTAGAAAATTCTTGTATATAGGAATTAACCGGATTTTCTAAAATGCATAACATGTCATAGTTTGCATTTTTTATATCTGCAATGGTTTAATGCTGTATGTATGCCATGTCTGTTATTACCTCTATTAAATTGGTTGGATAATTCAAGTAAGGGGAGAATGAATTCACCTTGGGAGAGAAGTAAAGACAGAAGTTGGAGAAACAGAGGATAGATGGTAAGAAGAGAACAAGACTTCATCCCTGCCATCCTAAGGGGGAGTAGTGATGAGTCTGAGAAATGAAGATAATACTACTTGTATAATATGTTCAGTGCTAGAGGAACAAACATCTTTCATTTCAGTTTCTCAAGAAATCTGGAAATGCAGAATCTGATCCAGAGAAACCAGCAACTGAGGATCTACTAATGACACCTGATCTCTAGAAGAAGGTGAAGTTGATACTTCTGAAACTGGTAATGATAGGTAAGTCAAGATAGAACTTTGTTAAATGTGTTCAGTCTAAAGGAACATCTATCTTATATTTATCTTTCATAATTGAAATCTGAAAATGTATTATATGATCCAGAAAATAATTTATTATTTACAATTCTTAAATGTCGTATTATTTTCTTAGTTGTTAGTTGAGTTATCCTCTAGGAATTTGTGTGTTAAATGTTTAACAACAAATAGGGGGAGATTGAAAGTCATATTACTAGTCCTATTTGTAATAAGTAGATGACAACTCAACTCAGATAAGAAAGCGAAGTAAATAATAAATATTGAATATAGAGGAAGATCAAAAGAAGCCATGACAAGAGAAGACACAAAGACCACTACAGAAGAAATGAGAATCAACACTGTAATTAGTCATCCGTGAACCAGACCAGTGCACAGGGTGTCAACAATGTCAGTGAAGATTCGTCATCAAAAAGTTCAAGTGGTTAAAAAGGTTATTGTTGAAGAACAGAAGAGTCTTATCTACATCAACAATAGTCAAGCTTTTAATTTAATTCTATATTAATTAATTAAATTAATTAGTTAATTTAATTAGTAAATTAATTCACTCAGAATTAATTTATTTCTTAAATTAATTAAATGATTAATTAATTTAGAATTATTTTAGAATGACAGAAGACAGAAGCTGGAAGCTCAAAGGGATACAGGTCTGTTTAGAATACAGTGTACAAGAGTCAGAATCCAAGATTGAATATTTGACTGAGTACATGCAGTGGTGAAAAGAAGTATTGTCTAGTTTAAAGAGTCAGAATATTTCAGTAACAGAGGTACTTCTAATTGCAACTGTAGAAACAGCCAAACATGCCTGACAGTACTGACTTGAAGAAAAGACGGAAAAAGAAATGACACGGAAGAAATGCAGAGTCATATATTCTTAAAGGTGGAACCCCGGTTGGAATTGATTTATCATTTCCAAGACAAAAGGAGTTCGGTTCCAGACCATCAGAAGACCGCAGCTTAGAGCGAGATGTTTTGTTAAAGCAACCAATCAAGGCTTGCCACATGTCCATTCAAGTGGAAAGAAATGAAAAAGGCAGGAGAAAAGAAATGTCATACCGAGTGAACAAAGGTCATACCGAACTATTTTGAAATGTCATACCGAGAGAATTCAAGGCTGTTAAGCAAAAGTCATACCGAGCTTATTCCAAAAGTCATACCGATTTTATTTAATTAAAAAGTCATACCGACCTTTTTAATTAATTAAAATAAGTCATACCGAGCTTCTGCCGACCTAAAGTCATACCAGAATAAGTCATACCGAATTTTCTGTGTTCAAAAGGTCATGCTGAATTGATTTTTTATTTAATTAAAAAGTCATACCGATTTTTTAATTAATAAATAAGTCATACCGACCACACAGAAGTCATACCCAGCTTTAGAAATGTCATACAAGTGTTAAAATAAGTCATACAGACTTATTTTCTTTAAATTAAGTCATAGTCAAAAAGGTCATAGCAGCCTTTTTGAAATCTCTATAAATATGAGATGAAGGCTTCATTTTCCTAAAGTTCTTTAAGTAGAAAAATCAGTTCAAATTCAGAATTTGTCTGCATTGTAATATTCACAGACTTTCTGTGCTGGTTTGATTTTAATTCCTTAAGTAGAACAATTCATGTCAAATTTGTTCTAGGAATTAAAGTTTATTCTACCAGATATTGTAACACCCGTTCAAGTTTAATATACATATTTAACTTGAATCTTGTTTACTTACTTGCTAATTTCTATGTCTTAATTGTTATATCATAAAAATAGAAAGCTAGTAAGTCAGCCTCCCAAACACTACAAAGACTCGAACCCTCAGCTTAAGCAATAATTTAATTCCGCAAATTCTGAGAAGAATTTTAAATTGTTGTGAGTATCGCATTCAACCCCCCTTCTACGATACTTCCGGGACCCAACATGTAGAGACTCTGTGCTCCAAAATTCTTTGATTCCATCTTCACCCTCAAACATTACTCCATCAGAGTAAACAACTGTTTCAGGTTCTTCAACATCATTGAAATCTAAAGGATGAGGTTTGAAAGAATCCATTAACTCCATGAGCTTCTTTATCAACAGACTCTTTATTAACTGTGTTCTCATGTCTGATCCTTGTATTATAATCAGCATTCTTTTGACCAGAAAGTAGTTTACTTTTTTCATCTCATAACTCAATTCTTCAACTGTTCCATTTGAAAACAATAGAATTATCTTGCTTAGAGTATTCATTCCAGACCACTCAACTTTCACATTCACCAAGGATTCTGCTTTTGCTTCTGCTATGTTGTTGATGGTTGGCCTCCTAACATCCAGACAATCATCATGAAGAATTTCATACATAAGCTTCCACTCTTTCCTGCTAGGCATCCTACTTGAATGAGGCTTAGGTCTCTCTGCCCTTGCTTTCATATACTTCTTGGAAAAGGATATTTTCTTTGACAGTAACTTTTGAGTGGTTACTGTCAAGTCATGTTTGACAGCAGGTTCTTTGACAGCAGGTTTCTCCTTATTACTCATGACAACATCTTTTTCATCCATTTCAAAGCTAAGAACTATTGTCTTCATCACTTTCCCTTCAACACCATCTTTGTACTCCTTCTCCTTCTTCTCCTCTTCCAGCTCCACCTTATTTCCAGTTCCAGAAGGTCCTTCACCAGTGTGGTGTTGGCTGGAACTACCTGCACCTCCATCAGGCTTTTCATCATCATCTTCATCCTTCTTCTCCTGAGTTTTCTTCTCACCTTTTTTCAATCTCAACCCTTCAAGTCTCCTCAATTCTCCCTCTAGCACTCTCAACACTTCATCCCTTTCTTCATTCCTTGGAAGTTGCTTGAAGTAGTCAAAAGCTTCCTTCACAGACCTTGGCCTACACATTCTCACTCTCTCCAAATTCATAGATCTGTACTTTCCATCTGTGGAGCTACTGAACTTAATGCCCAAGGGATTTTTAGTTACTTCTGGCAATTTCTCAATTACCAACTTCTGCAAAGTTCTTTTCAAGTTTTCATTGAGCCGTGACTTATCTGTTTTGATTTTGAGTTTGATTGCTTCAATAACTGCAATCTCTTGCCTGCTTAGATAAGCCATGCTCACACACCAGCTGTAGCCTCCTTCAGTTCTGACAGAGATCACCCACTTGTTGCTTTTGGACACCATCACAGCTGCTCATCTGGTTTACTGTCTCATTGAATCAGAGAATTTCTTGGGGTCCCTGTTAGATGAGGCTCTCAAATCATTGATTCTCTTGTTGAACTTTGCATCCTCAAATACTCTGCTATTTTCATTTTCATCCACCATAAGAATTGAAGCTTGTTCATCATCAAAATTTTCTCTCTCTTCCAATACCCACTCATCACCTTCATCCTGGAAGAGCTTCTCTTTTCCTTTTCCTGCAACATGGACCACATAATCTTTCTTCACACCTCCCTCCTTTATCACTACTCCTTTCTCCTTTGGTCTCTCCACCTTATTTCCTCCAAGCTGTGTAGCAATCTCAGCAGCCACACTAGACAACAATGCTAGTTGACTCTCCCCTGAGATGCAGCTTGAGTTGTTGTCACCTTATCACTCCTTCCTTCATCTGCAACAAACACTTCATCCTTACCACTTTTCTCCCCCTTAGTTGAGGTAGCAACTACAGGGGTTGAAAATTGTGCTTGAAATTCCTGAAGTTTATCAAAGATAGCCTTGAACCCTTCATTCATAGTCTGCTCCAAACTGGACATCCTATTCACCAGCTTCACCTGATTTCTGCCCACTGTGTCCAAGTTCTTTGATAATTTAGTAACCTTGTGTGAAAGGGATTTCAACCTGTCAGCAGCTTATTTAGGTGATTTGGAGGTTGTGGTAGTTCTCACACTCTTTTGTTTTTTATGAGTGATCTCATCACTCCTCACCAACTCACTCTCCAGGCCTAATGCCTTTGATTTTTGGGCTCCCGCATCTTGTTTTTTATTCTGGCCTTGCTCAGGGCCCTCTCCTTTTGCCTGGGATTTTCCCAGCCCCTCATTTTTATGCTCACTTCTCTTTTCTTTTATCTCTCTTTTTCTTTTCACACCCTCACTCATCCTAGGTGCAAGAGACTGAGCAGGTACATCTTGCACTAAAGTTTTAGATTTTACCTTAAGTAGGGTAGATATTGGAGCAAGATCTGCATCACTGAGCTATGGAGAAGATGCATCCATTTGAGAGTTGCTGTCTTGGATTGGAATGTTGACAGCATCTTTTAAAGAGTTGACAGCATCTTTTGAAAAGTTACTGTCAGGAGGATTGACAGCAACTTTATCATTAACAGCTACAGAGGCTGTGACAGCAATCTCCTCCACCCTTTGAGTAGAAGGTTCTTGTGGATTAGTGTGATCAGTTGCATTCAATTGTTGTAAGAGTGCATCAACATTTTGATCTTCAATATTGGCAAAGAGTGATGCACTATAATTGAATGAACTGTGTTCCACATTTTCTAGCCCTATAGTGTGTGTGTCTTCAAGTGTGGCCTCAGGTTGAGTGTGTTCAACTTGTTGTGCAGACTCTTTACAAGATGCCATGGGTGACTAACCAAGTTCAATAGATACCCCCTGTTGAGAGGAGACATCTAGAGATGTGTTTTGATCCCTATTAAGATCTGTGCCCTTTTGAGAGGACACAGCCTGGCTTACAGAAGTTGATACCCTTGCCTTCTTTCTCTTAGGCTCACCAGGGCCCTCTGCGGGTTCTGTGTTCAGACTACCAACCTTATTTGCTGCATCTAGTACAGTTTCATCACCTACACGTGGAAAGGTTTCTATCTTAGGTTGAGTGGTTCTCATCCTTTTAGAAATCTGGCCCTTTTGAGAGGAACCAGACCCTTGGCTGATATTTTTGGTGACTCTAGAAGGCCGGACTCCTTCAAAAGGTTTGGAGTGTGGGTTAGGAATGGAAAGGTCAACACCATTTTCATCACTCGAGGAGAACACATTGTAGTCCCCAACAATTTTTAAATTTAATCTATTGATGGTTGAAAACATGAAATCAGTTATAAACAGACTCAATTCAGTGTTAAGTGGTTTACTAGTTAACAAAGAATGAGTGTTTTTCTTTAATATTGGGGACTCCATGCATTAAACACTATCTAAATTAATTATGCCTACAACAGAGTTAATTATAAGCATAAAGAATCTAGGATAGTAAATTACCGATTTTCTGGCTTCTTTCTTTCCCAGAACCAGCTTGAACAGTGGCATCAGGAGCTTTCCAATGTCAATCCTATAGTTGTGCACCATGGAATGCACAATCTTCCTGATGTATGCTGGCACTTCATTCCAGCCACTAGTTTTACTGGACATGGACCTTGAGACAGCATCCAGCATCATGCTCCATTCTTTATTTAGATATTTCAGTCCATTCCTCCCGAAGGATACCATTCATCACTATCTGCATTGAGCTTGGGTCCAACATACCTGACCATCTTGAAGAACTTGGCAAGTTGTTCTTCACTTGCAGGCTCCTTAAATAGCAAGCCTTCAGCCTCTTCCACATGAAGAGCTTTGTTGATGTGAAAGGAATCAATGGTGTAAGAGGTACCATTGATTTGGAAAGAGATAGAGCTCGCATCTTGCTCCCCCTCACATACTGCAGAGGTCCAGAAATGAGAAAGTCTAGGAATTTCCAGGTGAGGACTTGCAGTTAAGGCATAGGTTAGGTATGAGTTGTTCATGAAGCCAACAAGAGGTTTGAAGGCTTCTCCAGCTTCACCAACTGAAGCCATGGTAGTGAAGTTGGTTTGGGCAAGAGAACAGATGATTTGAGGTCCAGACATGGTTACAAGAAAATGGTTTAGATCTAGGTTTAGAGAGTTGAAGAACGGTTTAGAGAAAAAGTTGTAGAGTTGCAGAGAAAGTAGAGGGTTTTTAGGACGTTTGAATATTTGAAGATTAAAGAGAAATAAAGAAAGTGAGAGATTTAAGCTGTTTGTATATATATGATGTGAAAAAGATACTGTCAAGAAAGAATTTTAAACGAATTAAAGTGATAGTTGTCTTCAAGTTCCATTCTTTGACAGTAACTCCTGCGCTAGAAATCACAAACACTCTTGACAGTAACATTAGAGATTAGAGAATATATATAATTAATGAATACCTCTAATATTAACTGGTGACAGTATGTTATGCGGAGGTTTTAGAAAAACTGTACTGTCAAAGGATATTGACAGTAAGTTTCATTTCCGCATACTATACTGTCACTATTTCTCAACTCTTTGACAGTAGGTTTCACAGGATTTGACAGTAAGTTTTAATCCCGCGAAACATACTGTCAAGGCTTCACAATCTGTTGACAGTAAGTTTCACAGAATTTGATAGTAAGTTTTAATCCCGCAAAACATACTGTCAAGACTTCTTAAACATGTGACAGTAAGTTTTCACAGATTTTGACAGTAACTTGTTGTCATATGATAGGTATAGATAAAACATATTGTCAAGAGTTTTGACAGTACTTTTTATCAAGTTACTTAAAAATCAATTAGTTAACCTCTCAGTTAATTATCATCATGTTTTATCACTGTGATAGTAATCAAAACACCTCTAGAGGCCATTAATTCACAGTGAGAAACAGTTAACTAAAATTTTGATCAACTAAACAGAGTTACATCAACAGGTTAAGTTTAACATACCCAATTCACTCACTAGCCTGTTGAAAGTCTTTTCATCCAATGGTTTGGTAAAGATGTCTGCAAGTTGCTTCTCTGTGGGCACATAGATTAGCTTGATTGTGCCTTCCTCCACATGCTCTCTAATGAAATGATGTCTGATGTCAATGTGCTTAGTTTTGGAATGTTGAACAGGATTCTCTAAAATTGCTATGGCACTAGTGTTATCACAAAAGATAGGAATTCCTTGCAGTGTCAACCCATAGTCCAATAGATGGTTCCTCATCCAAAGAAGCTGAGCACAGCAACTACCAGCTGCAATATATTCAGCCTCTGCAGTTGAATTTGACACTGAATGTTGCTTCTTGCTAAACCAAGAGACCAATCTTTCCCCCAAAAACTGACAGCTACCTGTTGTACTCTTTCTGTCTATTCTGCACCTTGCATAGTCTGAGTCTGAATATCCAACCAAATCGAAACTAGAATCCTTAGGATACCAAAGGCCTAAGTTTTGAGTGCCTTTCACATATCTGAGAATTCTTTTCACTGCCATTAAATGTGACTCCTTTGGATCAGACTGAAACCTTGCACACAAACCTATTGCAAACATTATGTCAGGCCTGCTAGCTGTTAGGTAGAGGAGAGAGCCAATCATTCCTCTATACATCTTGTTGTCCACCTTCTTTCCTTTTGGATCCTTGTCAAGTTGAGTTGCTGTTGAGATTGGAGTTTTTGCAGGAGATGAGTCTTCCATATCAAATCTTTTCAAAAGATCTTTAACATACTTAGTTTGGCAGATAAATATTCCATCTTCTTTTTGATAGACTTGAAGTCCAAGAAAGAATACTAATTCACCCATCATACTCATCTCATATTTGTTCTGCATTAACTCTGAGAATTTCTTGCATAACTCTTCATTTGTTAAACCAAAGATAATGTCATCAACATATACTTGGACTAGAATGATATCATTTCCATGCTTTTTGTAGAAAAGAGTTTTATCCACAATCCCTTTTGTAAAGTTATTATCAAGAAGAAACTTGGAAAGAGTATCATACCAAGCCCTTGGTGCTTGCTTTAGACCATACAATGCCTTGAGTAGTCTGTACACAAAGTTTTTCATCTTTGGATCTTCAAAGCCTGGAGGCTGTTCAACATACACTTCTTCTTCTAATTCTCCATTGAGGAAATCACTCTTAACATCCATTTGAAAAACTTTGAAGTTGTTGAATGCGGCAAAAGCCAAAAAGATTCTTATTGCTTCAAGTCTGGCAACAGGAGCAAATGTTTCTTCATAGTCAATCCCTTCCTGTTGACAGTAGCCTTTTGCCACCAGCTTCGCTTTGTTTTTTGTGACAGTTCCACAGTCATCCATCTTGTTCCTATAAACCCATTTGGTGCCTATAATAGATTTGTTCTTTGGCCTAGGCACCAACTCTCAAACACAGCTTCTTTCAAATTGATTCAGCTCCTCTTGCATAACATTAATCCAATCTGGATCAGCCAAAGCTTCTTCTAGAGTTTTAGGTTCTGTTTGAGATAGAAAACAAGAGTACATGCATTCATTGGCAATATTTCTTCTTGTTTTGACTCCAGTTCCTGGATCACCAATAATTAAATCATTAGTGTGATCTATGTTCCATTTAGTTCCTCTTAAAGAGTCACTAGAGTCTTCAGCATTTTGTTGATTGACAGCATCTTTTGTTCTTGCACTGTTGACAGCATCAATTTCTTCAAGTTCATTATTCATTGGAACATTCCCAGAAAAATCAGTTGTTTGGGCAGTTCCTTCATGTTCTCCAGAATTGCTAGGAACCATTGTTGGACCAGAAATATTGTGATCAATACTTGGTGAATTCTCTTCAATCTCTTCTAAATAGCCTTGGTTTTCAAAGACTAAAGCTTCTGTTTCTTGACTTCCTTCGATTCCAGGAAATTTAGTTTCATCAAAGGTGACATTTACACACTCCTCCACAGTCTTGTGATCAATGATGTAGACTCTATAGGCAGTCATGTCAATACCATATCCCATGAAGATTCCTTCAAGTGCTTTAGTATCAAACTTTCCTTTGATCTCATTTGAGTCTTTCATGAAGTAGCACTTGCTCCCAAAGACATGAAAATAGTTGACAGTTGGTTTCCTTCTTGTAAGCAATTCATAGGGTGTCTTCCTATAGGCTTTGTTGACTACAATCCTGTTTTGAGTGTAATAGGCTGTATTGATTGCTTCACCCCAGAAATAGGTAGGGAGTTTTGCTTCACTCAACATTGTTCTTGCAGCCTCAATAAGAGTTCTGTTTTTTCTTTCCACAACACCATTTTGCTGAGGTGTTCTTGGTGCAGAGAATTGTTGAGTGATTCCATTGTCTTTGCAGAAATCATTCATGATACTATTTTTGAACTCAGTACCATTATCACTTCTCAAGGTCTGCACTTTGTACTTGGGATTTTTGTCAAGAACCCTAACCAAATCAATAATTTCTTGAGCAGCTTCATCCTTGGATGTTAGAAACCTTACCCAAGTGTATCTTGAGAAATCATCAACCATTACTAAAGCATATCTTTTTCTTGCCAATGATTGCACATTCACAGGACCAAATAAGTCCATGTGAATTAATTGAAATGCTTCATTGATTGAACCACTAGGAGTGCTTTTATGAACAGCTCTCCTTAGTTTCCCTTTCTGGCAATCCTCACACAATCCTTCTTGACAGAATTCAAGTTGAGGTAGCCCTTTTACCAACTCTCTCTTCATTAGATGATTCATTGCTTTGAAATTCAAATGAGAGAGCTTCTTATGCCACAGCCAACTTTCAGTTGAAGAGGCTTTACTGTAGAAACAGTAGACCTTGTCTTTCCTTATAGAATCCAAGTCAGCAATGTAGAGGCTTCCTTTCCTTACATCTTGAATAACTTCTTCTTCTGTCTTTTTGTTGCTAATGGAGCATCTGTCTTGATCAAAACCAACCTTGAAACCTCTTTCACAAAATTGAGTAGAACTCAACAAATTGTGCTTCAAACCATTTACTAGAGCAAGTTTCTCAATTTTCAAGTTTCCAACTTCCAGTATGCCATATCCCATTGTGAAACCAATGTTATTATCACCAAAGGTTACACAAGGGCCAGCCATTTCCTTGAACTGTGATAGCAGGGCTTTATCACCGTCATGTGTCCTGAATATCCACTATCAATAATTCACATGATTCTTTTATTTTTCCTGTTGCCCTGTAAAGCAAAACATCTCAAGTTGCTTTTGGTACCCAACTTTCATTGGGTCTATTTTGTTTAGCTAAATCACAGTTTGAAGTTGATTCAGTTGTATTTCTTTCTTTTGCTTTTAACAAGACTCATGTAGCTACCCATTCCGTTTTGAATATAGGTTTGATAGTTTTGTTCTTGGGTGGCTTGTCCATCCTAACTTTAGGAGGACTTGGAATCTTTGCCTTTCCAGTTTTAGCATTGTTATGCAAGCATTTTTTATTATTAGCAAAAGGCAGATTAAGGCAAACACTCATCAAATTCATTTTGCATGAAATGCAATCAAAGTCACCACAGTGAGTTACTTGTTTGTTCTTTAAAGGCATGATGTATAAGTTTCCATTGCTAGAGGTAGCATTCTTATCAATGGACTTGACCTTCTTGCAAACATGAGTTAGATGACTAGAAGACCCACAATTATTGCACAACTTTCTAGGAGCATTAGGAATATAATCATAATTGTTCTTTTTGTTTATCCCTAATTTTCCATTTCTGTTCTTCTTGGTCTTCATGACAGTATGTTTAGAAGTCACTGTCATGCTGGTGTTGACAGTAGGTTTAGATGTAGTTGTCTTGACAGCATCTTCTGAACTTACTATCGAGCCAGTATTGACAGTATCTTTTAAACAAAGGTTACTGTCAGAGTCAAAACTAACTGTCTTGGGGATTTTGACAGTATCTTTTGCCTTAAGGATTTTTCTAACAGCATCAATTTCCTCATCATCTATCTCTTGTTTGATTACTAAAGCTTCCTCATCAAACTCAAATTCAGCCTTTTTGAACAATGGATTCTTAACCTTCTTTAGAATGGATGGTTTGACAGTATGTATGACTTCTTCTTCTACAACATGTTTCTTTCCAGATTTCTTCTCGTAGTCAAAACCTATACCTACCTTTTGATTTTCAGTATTATTATCATGGTAAGATTTTAACAGAGAGGAGGAATTCTTATAGGCCTTGATTTATAGCTCATTTTCAGAAATCTGTTTTCTAAGAAATTTCTCAATCTGAGAAGCACACACAATCTTGTTCTTAAGAATCTCATTTTCTTGTTGTAAGGACTCAAAAGCATTCTGTTTTAGTTCTAGTTCATGATTCCTAATTTTCAATAACTCATTAGCACTTGACAATTTAGCTATTTCCTCATTAGCAGCTAACATGCTTGTATGAATATTAAAAATTTCAGAACTTAGACTTTCAACAGTTTTCTTATACTGAGATGTAGTCATATCAACAGTAGTAAGAAAATGTACCTGACTTGATGAAGAAGATGAACCTTCTCCAGAGTTTGCCATGAGAGCAAGATTCCCATATTTTTCTTCTTCTTCATCTGAATCTTCCCAACACTTTCCTTCAGCCATAAAGGCTCTTCCTTGTTGCTTTTTCAACAGGGCTTCATACTTTGCTTTGAGTTCCTCATAGTCATTGTCATTTCTTCTCACTTGTTTTGGCTTCTTACATTCAGTTGCAAAATGCCCCATTTCATTGCAGTTGTAACACCTTATTTTGAATCTGTCCACCATACCTGTTTTGTATCCACCGTTGCTACTTCCTCCAGGTTTTGAGAAATTTGGCTTGTTGAACCTGGAGCTTTGTCCTCTGGGTTTGAAAGCTTTGTTCTTCTTGAATCTCAAGTTGGAGAACTTCCTTGCCATGTAGGCCATTGTTTTGTTATCCATGTTGTCCAGTTCCTCCAAAGTGTAGAACTCATCTTCTTCACCATCCTTGAGTTCCAAAGTCACCCTTTCATCTTCATCTGTGATTTCTTCAATCTTGATTTGCTGTTGATGTTGAGATTCCTTGAGCTGCATCACCTGTGGATCTTGAGTTACTAAAGCATTTGATGTGCTGACCATTTTTCCTCTTTGACCAGCTTGAATGGCTCTCTTCTGTAGCAACTCTAGCTCATAGGTTTTGAGTATGCCATATAAAGTTTCAAGAGAAACTTTTGATAAATCCCTTCTTTCTCTTATGGCAGAAACCTTGTGCTCTAGGTGGTCAGGAAGTGTCAACATGAATTTCATGTTTACCTCCTTTTTGTCATAAAACTTTCCATGCAGCTGCAAGTCATTTATCAACCTGTTAAACCTCTCAAACATCTCAGTCAACCCTTCACTTGGTTTAGCCATGAAAGCTTCATACTGAGACACCAGAATTTGTCTTTGATTTTCTTTTACTTCTTCTGTCCCTTCACAGAGTATCTCAATGGTTTCCCATATTTGCTTTGCACTAGTGTAGTTGACAATGTTGTTGTACATGACATTGTCAAGTGCCTCAATGATGATGAATTGAAGGCAATCATCCAGAGACACTTTTTCTCTTTCAGTGTCACTGTACTCTGAAACTTTTTTAGGAACCCAGTAGGCTGGTATTGTTTCACCATCTACCGTAGTTTCAGGTACATATGTCTGGGGAATGAAAGGACCATTTTCCAGTATTCCTCGATAAAGAGGATTGGCTATTTTTATGAATAACATCATTTTTCGTTTCTAAAGGTTGTAATGTTCTTTGTCAAAGGTAGGTGTTTTTATGCTGCTTACTTTCTGTGCACTCATTTTTAGATCTTTTCAGGTTATGTATATCTAACTTGCTGCTTTGATACCAGTTGTTAGACACTATGAGTGTTATAGAAGGGGGGGTTGAATGCAACTTGATAATTTATCACTGTTTTGCTAACAACAAAACAAAACAATAGAGATAATACCAAGTACTAATGCAAACAGCAATAAGCAGATTAAAACACAAGTTGATATACTTCAAAATTTAATTTTATTAATTTTTGTTGCTACAACTGTCTAGAGGATATTTCCAGCTTCAATAGAAAACAATAACCAAAGAATGCTAAGGCTTTCTATGCTTGAGAAAAGTTAAGCTCAGTTGCATAAGGGAAAGTGTTTGTGAGATGTGTGTTTTTATACTGAAACAGACGCCTCACTTACAAGTGTGCTTTCCCTTTATTCCTGGACAATACTTGAAATAGAAACTTCACTTTTTCTTCTCAAGTCTGTCTTTATTCCATTTGTAGATAAAGTTGCTCTGAGAGGATTTGACATTCTTGACTCCACGAGCATGCTTCACCTTTTTGCTTACTTTATCTCAAGTTGCAGTAGTAGTCTTGACAGACTAGGTAGAGTTGTCAAGATCAATCCATGAAAGACCTTTACCTAGTCTGCTTCTTGAAACAGACTGTCAGCTTCACCAAAAGGTTACTGTCAACCTTTTGATTCTCTTTGGTGACAGTAAGTTCGTCTCCGCATATGTTGCTGTAGATCCTGACATTCTCCTGAAACATACTGTCATCTAAAGTTGCTGTCAAGGATCCCGCAAAACATGTTGTCAACTATCCTGATAAACGTGCTATCGAACAAAGTTGCTGTTAATTCTTCCGCCAAACATACTGTCAACTTTTTCCGCCAAAGCTACTGTCAGAAAACTTGCTGTCTTTGATTCTTCAATCTCCGCCAAGTTTACTGTCAAGAAATAGTTGTTGTCGTCTGTTCCAACAGATACTGTCAATTGAACATGCGGTCGTAGGCTTCAGTTTGCAGAAAGTTACTGTCAATAATTTGATCCATGCTGTGCATGAACACTATGTGAACTTCTACTTCATAGATCATTTTATTACATTTGTACATAACAGTAACTATCTAAACATGTTGTCACCTACTTGGCTTAAGAACATACTGTTTACAAGTGACAATTAAACATACTGTCAATGTATATATGACAGTATGTTTTACTTAGTTAATTTCTAATTAATCTAAGTAATCATTAGTTGACTACATTGATAGTACCACAATCCCTAACAAAATATTTTATTATTTTACTATTTTTTAGTTATTTTAATTGATATTATTTATTTATATTTATATTTTAAACTAATAATATGCATAATAATTTTTAATATGTTGTTAATATGATTCAAAACTCAATAATAATCTCTTTCTTTTCTTTTTTATTACACTAACAATTATTAATTTTCACTCCATTTCTATAATTATCAACTCTAGGTTATTTTTTTTCTTTACTGTCTCTCAACCAAGTGAAAGTAGTTACAAAAAATTTACGTAAAATAAGCTCTGTTTGAAATTGTTGTGCTGTAAGAAAAGATGTTTATAGGAAAAATCAGATGACTTTTTTTAATTTGTGTATATTTTAAGATATAATATAAAAAAATATTTTCAGAATGATTTGATAGTGAAACCTGTAGTTACTACTGTAAAAGCTGAAAAGGTTTTTTTTTTGAAGTACGAGGCACGTGCTTTCTTTATAAAGTGGTTTTTTTTTAACAAAAACATTATTTTAGAATTTATCAAACACTTTTTTACTCACTTTTTAAAATTAAACTAATGTTACTATCAGTAATAACATTCTCAAACACACCTTTTAAGATGACTTTATAATTTGGGCCAAATTAGCCCCAGTGGCTGTCGTTTCGCACCTTAACCAAGTGACATAAATCCGTATCTCATTCTTTATCGCATAAATTAATAAATTCTAAAATTTTAAAAATACTAAGATATGTTGTTATGCTATTAATTGTAATTTATAAGTAATTATATAGGCTAAAGTTCAAACATGAACACGTTATTAGTCTGGGAACTCGGGTATTAAATTACTATCAAAATCATACAATTTTTTCAATTCGACGTAATATAATTAATTATTAAGGTTCAATGATCTAAATCAGATATTTAATTGAATCATAATACATGTCAATAGTATTAAAAAAATATTAAAAGTATGTTTTGTAAAATTATAGTAGTACCAAACTCGCAAAGAGAACATATTACAAAATATATATTTAAGAATATAATAAAATTTAAGTTACAACACATATGTTAATAATATAGTACATGTTGGGTCCCGGAAGTATCGTAGAAGGGGGGTTGAATGCGATACTGACAACAATTTAAAATTCTTTTCAGAATTTGCGGAATTAAATTATTGCTAAAGCTGAGGGTTAGAGTATTTGTAGTGTTTGGGAGGCTGACTTACTAGCTTTCTATTTTTATGATATAACATTTAAGATATAGAAATTAGCAAGTAAGTAAACAAGATTCAAGTTAAATATGTATATTAAACTTGAAAGGGTGTTACAATATCCGGTAGAATAAACTTTAATTCCTAGAACAAATTTGACATGAATTGTTCTACTTTAGGAATTAAAATCAAACCAGCACAGAAAGTCTGTGAATATTACAATGCAGACAAATTCTGAATTTGAACTGATTTTTTCTACTCTGAATTATGAAGCAAATGCCTCATATTTATAGAGAAAATTCTGAGCTGGTATGACCTTTTTGACTATGACTTAATTTATTAAAATTAAGCCTTGTATGACTTATAAAAACGCTGGGCATGACATATTCTGGTCGGTATGACTTACTGAAGCTCGGTATGACTTTCAGAAATTCGGTATGACTTATTTTATTAATTAAAAAAATCGGTATGACTTTTTTAATTAAATAAAAAATCAATCCACTTGCTCCAGCATGACCTTTTAACTTGAATAGCTCGGTATGACTTTCAGAAATTCGGTATGACTTTCCTTTAATAAGCTCGGTATGACTTATTAAAAAGGAAGGTCGGCAGAAGCTCGGTATGACTTATTTTAATTAAATAAATCGGTATGACTTATTTTAATTAAATAAAATCAGCTCGGTATGACTCTTGAATAATTCCTTCGGTATGACTCTTGAAAAGCTGCTCGGTATGACACTTCAAAAACACTCGGTATGACTAATCAATTCACCTGCCAAGTCAATTTCTTTTCACTTGAATGAGACACTTGGCATGTTCTGATTTGTTCCTTCATACAACAAAAATCACCTGCCCCTTGCAAATTTTGATTGTCGTATGTTCTTTTTGATTAGCCCCGTAGAAATGCTTTTAGACCCGCACAACTTATAATCTTTAATTAATAAATAATAAATTTAATTTAGAAATTATAAAAATAAATATCTAATATTATTTAGATATTTATAAATATAATTTACTAATTAAATAAAATATTTATTAATTAAAATAAATCCTTACGCTCTAAGCTGCGGTCTTCTGATGGTCTGGAACCGAACTCCTTTTGACTTGGAAATGATAAATCAATTCCAACCGGGGTTCCACCTTTAAGAATATATGACTTTGCATTTCTTCCGTGTCATTTCTTTTTCCATCTTTTCTTCAAGTCAGTACTGTCAGGCATGTTTGGCTGTTTCTACAGTTGCAATTAGAAGTACCTCTGTTACTGAAATATTCTGACTCTTTAAACTAGACAATACTTCTTTTCACCACTGCATGTACTCAGTCAAATATTCAATCTTAGATTATGACTCTTGTACACTGTATTCCAAACAGACCTGTATCCCTTTGAGCTTCCAGCTTCTGTCTTCTGTCATTCTTTTTAACCACTTGAACTTGTTGATGACGAATCTTCACTGACATTGTTGACACCCTGTGCACTGGTCTGGTTCACGGATGACTAACTACAATGTTGATTCTCATTTCTTCTGTAGTGGTCTTTGTGTCTTGTCATTTCCTGTCTTGGCTTCTCTTTGTTCTTCCTCTATATTCAATATTTATTATTTACTTCGCTTTCTTACCTGAGTTGAGTTGTCATCTACTTATTACAAATAGGACTAGTAATATGACTTTCAATCTCCCCCTATTTGTTGTTAAACATTTAACACACAAATTCCTAGAGGATAACTCAACTAACAACTAAGAAATTAAAACGACATTTAAGAACTTGTAAATAATAAATTGTTTTCTGGATCATATAATACATTTCCAGATTTCAATCATGAAAGATAAATATAAGATAGATGTTCCTCTAGACTGAACATATTTAACAAAGTTCTATCTTGACTTACCTATCATTACCAGTTTCAGAAGTATCAACTTCACCTTCTTCTAGAGATCAGGTGTCATTGGTAGATCCTCAGTTGCTGGTTTCTCTGGATCAGATTCTGCATTTCCAGATTTCTTGAGAAACTGAAATGAAAGATGTTTGTTCCTCTAGCACTGAACATATTATACAAGTAGTATTATCTTCATTTCTCAGACTCATCACTACTCCCCCTTAGGATGGCAGGGATGAAGTCTTGTTCTCTTCTTATTACCACTTCTCCTCTATTTCTCCAACTTCTGTCTTCACTTCTCTCCCAAGGTGAATTCATTCTCCCCTTATGTGAATTATCCAACCAATTTAATAGAAGTAATAACAAACATGGCATACATACAGCATTAAACCATCGCAGATATAAAAAATGCAAACTATGACATGTTATGCATTTTAGAAAATCCAGTTAATCCTATATACAAGAATTTTCTAAAATCAAATGGATCCAATCCAAGCATGTTGTTATATACCCCCTTTTCAACAATGGAGTAATCCTCTTCTAGTAAAAGTCTTTGTTAAACAATTCTCCCATTTGGATCTTGTTCAACACTTTTCCCTTTTTGGTCTCCCATTTGGATCTTGTTCAACACTTTTCCCTTTTTGGATCTACTTCTCCCTTTTTGGATCTTGTTCAACAGTTCGAACTGTTCAACACTTCTCCCCCTTAGTTGAGTAATCCTCTTCAGAATCCTTAATAATAGAAGAAATTTCATCCCCCATAGTTGAGTAACATTATAAATCTGTAACAGATAATTGGGAATGGGATTTGGTAATTGTGCTAGTGTGTGATTTTCTTTTGTGTTTCTGACAAGTGTTTCGCTCATATACTCTCTAAGTGTTTCACTCATAGAATATATATTTTCACTCTTTCTCACTTGTGTTTCACTCTTTCCTCACAACACTATTTCTCTCTCTCAGTACGGATGACACAATCGTTTGTACCTACAAGAAAGATCACCATAGCCCCTTCAAGAGAGGTCACTGGTGGTGCAATGGGGTTTCGTAAATCCCCGTCCTCAATTGAATCTATAAAAACATTTGACTTTAAAAACTGAATTGCTTCAGGAATAGATTCAGTGAGTTGTTGATCATCTAAGATGATCTATTCCGTTAGGAATCCAGATATGTTCCATCTGGGGAGGGAGACAAGGATCTATAATGTAACAAATGATCCAAGTTTCCTCCTGACGCCTGTGAAGGCATGTTGATTCAGTCAGAATCATCAATCATCCTTCCTTCCTTGATATGGAAGTTTAGAATAATTGCTTCCGTCAATTCATCCTTAGTGTGTGACAATCCTTACAGTGCATCTGAATATACATTTATGGTTTGCAGTGTTTGAGAGTGTCCAGATGAAGTTGACTCTTTACAAATGGCCTTGGCTGACAGGCCGAATTCAATAGACTCATCATGTTAAGATGACGAACCTAGTAACAGTTTTGCCATTTGCAAATCTATACCCTTTTGGGAGGATATAAATTAGTTAGCAGTTGCCTTGGTTTCAATTACATTCTAACTAGAGGCAGAGCTGCTGGAACGCTCATAGATACTTCTCTTTTCTAGTGCACTAGAGGCACTTACTCTCTCACCCTCTTTAGTTGATAAAGATTTTCTTTTCAGGGGTTTAGTAGATGAAGTTGTATCTGTTTGAGTGTTTAGTTCTATGATCTGTGTTAGAGATTGTATGTTTTCAATCCCTTGATCTTGTCCTATAGCCACTGAGGGCTCAATATATCAATTGTATATATATTTATATCAATTGATTAAAGAATATATCAAGATCGAGATTACCTGCTTTTACCTCGAGTCGATTGCTCTTGTTCGGCAGAACACAGATATGCTTTTATTATTAGTGATTTTCAGATAAACAATGTATATATATTATCACTAACAACAAAAATCATAATTAATTGCAATGAAACAATCACAAATTATCAAAATATGATAATTAATAATAATTTCAAAAAGCAAGAAATTATGCTCCTAATATTTCATCATATTAAAACTATGAAACTAATAAACGATGAATTGCTTCAATTCATAATTTTAATAAGATAAAATACAATTGTCAAATACTAAATAATCATAGGAATGAAAATTAGCATTTAACTTCATACATTATATCAGAGATATATGTAAGCTTGAGAAAATAGATGTAAAGAAATTCACAAGTCCTTTAAATATTGACATTTAATACTTATGATTCTTAGAACAATTTCTCGTAGACAAAAATAAATTTTAAAAATAACATGAAATAATAAAAAAAACTATAAAGTAAAAATATGCCAATTTTATAGGAAAAATAAATATGCCAATCGTTGAAAAAAAATATTATTATAGCGCATGATACGAAATTTTCTTTAAGATACATGTCCCTTAATAAAACGCGGGAAAGTTATATCTGAGAAGAAAGTTTCTATCACTTATGAATTTTCTATAAGACAAATTTCCCGTAATAAAAAGCGCGAATTTGTATCAAAGAAGAAATTCAATTCTAAAAAAAAATATATATTAACAGTATGAATGCCAATTAAATAAAACTGTACAAAACTAAAAATGTTGCATGTACCTCTCACTGTGCACGCCTTGCAATGTGTTCCTCGAATTTATCTATTTAGGCTTACCATCAGCGTGAGTGCCGGTGGTGTGCTTGACTCATTACAAAGTGCTCTAGCTGACGAGCGAATTTCAATGGATTCATCCTGTAGAGAGAATGATTCCAGAGACAGTTTTATTGCCTTTTCAGCTCTGCATCCTTTTGAGAAGATGCAGATGAGCTTACAGTTACCTCAGTTATATACTCCTTTTCTTCTCTGGAGGTAGAGCTGTGGGTGCACTTCCGACATCATCCTTATTTGCTGCATCAAGTGCAGTATCTCCCTTATCAACCTCTAACTTAAATGAGTTCCTTATATCTCCAGGGGTTAATATATGGAAGTGGATGAATTGGTGTTTGGTACTATGGCCTGGGTAAGAGATTGATGGGTTTTCAACCTCTTGGCCTGTTTCTAAAGCCGCTAGGGGCTAACAGGAAAAAACCAATTGAGATAAAAAGATAATCACCTTAACATTCCAAAGCATATTTTTCATCCCAAGGAGAAGGAAAAATATAATAAGGAATGGTAATAGATTACATTAAAGCACTTTCAATAAAAGAGTTTTGTCAGAACTAAAGATTTATCATTTAAAAGCATGATACAAAATTTTCTTTAAGATACATATCCCATAATAAAACGCGGGAAAGTTGTATCATAGAAGAAAGTTTTTATCCTTTATGAATTTCTTATAAGGCAAACATCCCATTGTAAAACGCGAGAATTTATACCAAAGAAGAAATTCAACTCTCTTACCAAATTATATCTCGTTAAAATGACTCTTTTCCTTTATACCTTAATACTGTACTATTTGAAAATAGTTTTGCAAGCCATCCTTATCAGATAGAGGACTATGACTTTCCGACATATAATGCAATTATGATATTCATCATTTTCGTCCACCTGATATTCACCCTAACTTAAAATAGAAAATTTCATTACAATAGGGGTGGATGTATTCTTAGCAATACAGTACAAGGCCTTCAAAGCAACAACCACTGTTTAGGTAGTTTGAATCAATGTGCAACAAACATTGAAACAAGTGTTTGAAAACAAATCATTTTACAAATGGTTGATACCTAGAAGTAAAACCAATTTTGGAAATATTTCTAAGTATATAAAATATTGAGAATTTTATATACGCATAACTTAGAAAATACTTCCGTTTTTCAATATTAGTGTTTTTGAAATATGCATTGATTATTTAGATCAGTAATTCTAAATAATGTCACTAATATTAAAAGTGTCACAATTATTTGTAACAAAACATTTAAAAATATCAGAGAAAAATATCAAAACAATTAAGTAAGATATCATTAACTGATACTCATTAAATATTTATCATACAAACAATTATGCTGCATATTATTTTAATTCATTTAAATCATGAGACTGATCTGACATCATAATTTAAATCAATTAAGATAATATTCAAACTTATGCTAGAACACCTAATTACCACATATGAATATAACATTGTAAACATGATAAATAAAGTAGTAGCACTAAGTACGAGGTTCTGGATTTCAGATAAATTCACAAGTCCTTTAAATATGGAAAATTTAATACTTGTGAACTCATTTAAGAATTCCTTATAGATGGGATTTTCAAAAAATATGCACATAAATAATATCCCAACTTCACTAACCAACTTAGACAAAATGAATTCATCAAGCTGTTTAGCAAATATCTGCAACTTATTCTACTAAGGACTACTCTCGATATAAATGATACCCGGTGTCCATGCGCTTGTTCCGTGAGTGGTGAAGAGATTATCCAGCAGAGTTGATGGAGTTTGACAGCTTCTGGTAATTACCTCCCTGTCTTTCTTATAACCTGCATTATCTATATCTATATAGCCAATTAGGTTAAACCTGGTATCTTTAGGGTACCTGATTCTTAGAATTGGTAATCCCTTAAGATATCTAACAATTCATATCTTAGCTATAAGATTAGATTCTCTAGTATCCACGTGGAAACTTACACATAGGCATATTGAGAATAAAATATATGGTCTTTATGCACAGTAGACCCACATATAATATAATCATGGTATACTTGCACTAAACATTATGTGTGTGTGTGCCTTGTATTCTAGAGAAATATATGTATAACGACTCTAATATAAAATCATATTCAAGTGATTAGCAGTTAGAGTGTCATACCATGTCCTTGACCATTGCTTGATATCTTACCTTCGTCATAGAGATCTTTGTGAAAAGAATGATATACAAATTCCAGTGGATATGAAACTTCAAAGTCCAGGATTTATTGTACATCAACATGTTCAGCCCTAATAGTATCAAGTCTCGTCTCTGGTGCTTTAGTTAGATCTTGAAAGTCCCGAAGATTCTGTTTCCATCATCGTCGATACCTTCTGTAGCAACCAGTTTGGCTTTGTCCCTCATAACAATGCCAAAAATCATCCAGTCTCTGAAAACCCTTACAGTACCAATTACAACTTTGTCTTGTGGTCTGGGTTCCAGATTCAGTAGATTCTGCCTTCGAACTGATTGAGATCATCTTGCATTGCAATCACCCAATCTGGATCAATCAGTGCTTCTTCAATCTTCTTTAGGATTCCAACTGTTTAACAATTGTTCTTTCCCGAAGAGTAACTATTTACTTTGCATAGCACTTCTAGTCTTTACTCTATTATCCAAATCACTAAGAATTAGACTCCAGGAATGACTTTGACTTCAAACCCGTTGTCTCGGCAGATATGTTCTTAATGTATACCTTTGATCTTCATTGTGTTAAGTACGACTAGTAGATCCTTCTTTTATTTACTCCCCCTGAGTTGCTGCTAGGATGTGTTGAAGATCCTTTACCTTGTTTAGTGGATTCTGTTAAAGTCCATGAGTTGTGTAGATTAACTACCATTTCCACTACTAGGATCTGAATCATCATCATTAACATTGATTCCTTCTGCAACCTCAGTTTCATCATCAATAACTGAATATGACTCTGACTAGATGTCAAGCTTCACAGATTCAGAATAGACTTTTATTTTAATGCTCGGGAGCTTGGTGTAATAGGACGACACATTCAGACTTTCAATCACCTTCTGGTTTTACATCACATCTTACTTTGAAAGCTTTTGACTTCAATGAGTAGCCGAGGAAAATTGTTCCATGAGCCTTAATTTCAAACTTATCAAGATGCTTATATAAATCTTCAATAAATATCAATTTCCTCCAAACACACGAAAGAGCTTCAGTGTTTGCTTCTGGTTGGCCATTGACTCATATGATGTCTTTTCATAATCTTGTTGAATGAAGAAGCATGATATGTTAATCGCTTCAACTTGAAAGTACTTTGCTTCCAACTTGATCTGCTTGATGTGATCAATCACCATATGTGATATATTATCTGTTGAATGCACGGACATCACCAATTCACTCTCAGTTGAGTGATCTTCCATCTTTCTTGCTTGAAATCAAACACTTTTCTATTTCAATGCTTTTCCAGAAAACCTTTGACAAAGAATTCTCTAGTGCCCTATAGATAGTGCTTAGTGCTTAAGTCCGTCGACAAGAAAGATGCTTCCACTGATGACAGTTCTTAAATCATGATAGCCATATCCCTTGTACATCCTTTGCTGTCATCTCCAAAGGTTACCATCGGGGAGGCCTTCTCAACCAACTGTAATAGTAGAGCTTCAATGCTAGTGATATGCCTCGAACAATAAATGTCACGAAATCACATAACTTTTGACTTTTGTTTCATACTCTGCAATCACAAATGATTAAGCTTTTTGGTACTCAACTTCAATTGAGTCCAGATGGGTTAGAGATATTACTTTCAACAGTGGTAACAACAGTTTCAACCTTAACATGCACAAACTTATCTTTGACTGATCACTTCTCATTCACAGCAGCCTTGACAAGGTAGTCTTAAGGCTATGAGATTAGTGATTCCAACCTATCTTAAGGTGGACTAGCAGTCTTTACCCTATTGTGATTCTTATTGATGCTTTGCCTAAGATTATGCAAGTCCTAAGATATGCATTTTCAGATTTAAATAAACAAGCATGAAAATAAGAACACATGGTAAACATTCAGTTTCAATGCATTATAGATAAGAATTATGCAATTCAGGCATGTTATGCATATTAGAAAATTCAGTACTATCTACTTTAACCATTTTACACAAATGTAACAGGTGTTCAGCAGATTTACAGATATTCAATAATTTTCTAAAAGCACATGGAATAGAAGAACTAACAATTTAATTACTAATTCTGTCTAATCCATTTATGTTGTTGTCTAACATTTTAATTATCTCTAATTACCTAAGTCAGTTTTAGATTAAGCCTCGAATCTATAAATTTTACTGACTACTTAGATAATTCTACCATCTTTTATTCTTCTACTTCTAAACAAGCAATACATGAAGTGATTTGACATTTAAGTACAACTATGTGAGTGTGAGCAATTTATATGAAAATACGCACCTGCTTTTAACTCAACACAGTCTCTGTCATCATTTGTTTGTTCAGGCTTCTTGAATATTGTAGCACAGCCCTGATCTTGTCTTGCTACTTTTAACCTCATATGTTTCTTCAGTTGTGACCTCTAACGATTCTTAAATCCGTTTTGTATAAGTACAAAAACTAGAATGATCATTAGAGTCAGAAAAAAATCTTCAGAGTTCCCCACTAATAAATCTATCCTATCTTTACATTTGAGCAGTTTGTGGAACTATAACATTAACAGTCGTATCATCCACAATAAAATCCAAATGCTCCGGAATAAACCTACTAATACGAAATGACCACTTTTCTCGAAACGAGGTCATATGCTCTGGGAAATAATTCTGAACCAAAATGAAGAATTTTTCAATTACAAACTCTTTTTGAAAAATGGACCAAGTTTTAATATCTTTAGATTATAAATTAAATCTATATAAATTTAACTAATAAAGTTACTTAAATTAAATTTATAAAATAAATTCATTTAAATTAAGTTTATAAAATAAACCTTTTTCAAGTTTAAATAATAAACTCATTTAAATTAAATTCACAAAATAAATTTATTTTAAATAACATTTATAAAATAAATTTATCTAAATTTAAATTTATAAAATAAAATTATCTAAACAAATTTAAATTATAAAAGTAAGTCTATTTAAATTTAAAGAATAAATTTATTTAAATTAAAATTTATAAAGTAAACTTATTTAAATTAAGTTTATAAAACAAACTTTTTCAAGTTTAAATAATAAACTCATTTAAATTAAATTCACAAAATAAATTTATTTTAAATAACATTTATAAAATAAATTTATCTAAATTTAAATTTATAAAATAAAATTATCTAAACAAATTTAAATTATAAAAGAAAATCTATTTAAATTTAAAGAATAAATTTATTTAAATTAAAATTTATAAAGTAAACATATTTAAATTAAGTTTATAAAAGAAACTTTTTCAAGTTTAAATAATAAACTCATTTAAATTAAATTCACAAAATAAATTTATTTTAAATAACATTTATAAAATAAATGTATCTAAATTTAAATTTATAAAATAAATCTATTTAACAAGGCCTCTAAACATTCAGAGTTCAAACAGCTTCGATACCCTGAGCTTCACTGGACTGCGGATCTTGATTTGTATATCAATCAGCTTGCTCTGATGCCAATTGTTGGGTCCCGGAAGTATCGTAGAAGGGGGGTTGAATGCGATACTGACAACAATTTAAAATTCTTTTCAGAATTTGCGGAATTAAATTATTGCTAAAGCTGAGGGTTAGAGTATTTGTAGTGTTTGGGAGGCTGACTTACTAGCTTTCTATTTTTATGATATAACATTTAAGATATAGAAATTAGCAAGTAAGTAAACAAGATTCAAGTTAAATATGTATATTAAACTTGAAAGGGTGTTACAATATCCGGTAGAATAAACTTTAATTCCTAGAACAAATTTGACATGAATTGTTCTACTTTAGGAATTAAAATCAAACCAGCACAGAAAGTCTGTGAATATTACAATGCAGACAAATTCTGAATTTGAACTGATTTTTTCTACTCTGAATTATGAAGCAAATGCCTCATATTTATAGAGAAAATTCTGAGCTGGTATGACCTTTTTGACTATGACTTAATTTATTAAAATTAAGCCTTGTATGACTTATAAAAACGCTGGGCATGACATATTCTGGTCGGTATGACTTACTGAAGCTCGGTATGACTTTCAGAAATTCGGTATGACTTATTTTATTAATTAAAAAAATCGGTATGACTTTTTTAATTAAATAAAAAATCAATCCACTTGCTCCAGCATGACCTTTTAACTTGAATAGCTCGGTATGACTTTCAGAAATTCGGTATGACTTTCCTTTAATAAGCTCGGTATGACTTATTAAAAAGGAAGGTCGGCAGAAGCTCGGTATGACTTATTTTAATTAAATAAATCGGTATGACTTATTTTAATTAAATAAAATCAGCTCGGTATGACTCTTGAATAATTCCTTCGGTATGACTCTTGAAAAGCTGCTCGGTATGACACTTCAAAAACACTCGGTATGACTAATCAATTCACCTGCCAAGTCAATTTCTTTTCACTTGAATGAGACACTTGGCATGTTCTGATTTGTTCCTTCATACAACAAAAATCACCTGCCCCTTGCAAATTTTGATTGTCGTATGTTCTTTTTGATTAGCCCCGTAGAAATGCTTTTAGACCCGCACAACTTATAATCTTTAATTAATAAATAATAAATTTAATTCAGAAATTATAAAAATAAATATCTAATATTATTTAGATATTTATAAATATAATTTACTAATTAAATAAAATATTTATTAATTAAAATAAATCCTTACGCTCTAAGCTGCGGTCTTCTGATGGTCTGGAACCAAACTCCTTTTGACTTGGAAATGATAAATCAATTCCAACCGGGGTTCCACCTTTAAGAATATATGACTTTGCATTTCTTCCGTGTCATTTCTTTTTCCATCTTTTCTTCAAGTCAGTACTGTCAGGCATGTTTGGCTGTTTCTACAGTTGCAATTAGAAGTACCTCTGTTACTGAAATATTCTGACTCTTTAAACTAGACAATACTTCTTTTCACCACTGCATGTACTCAGTCAAATATTCAATCTTAGATTATGACTCTTGTACACTGTATTCCAAACAGACCTGTATCCCTTTGAGCTTCCAGCTTCTGTCTTCTGTCATTCTTTTTAACCACTTGAACTTGTTGATGACGAATCTTCACTGACATTGTTGACACCCTGTGCACTGGTCTGGTTCACGGATGACTAACTACAATGTTGATTCTCATTTCTTCTGTAGTGGTCTTTGTGTCTTGTCATTTCCTGTCTTGGCTTCTCTTTGTTCTTCCTCTATATTCAATATTTATTATTTACTTCGCTTTCTTACCTGAGTTGAGTTGTCATCTACTTATTACAAATAGGACTAGTAATATGACTTTCAGTACACAACATAATTTAGAACATACTTACATTAAAAAATTTATTAATATAGGATGTAAGTGGATTTTCAAAAGAAAAATGAACCCGGATGGCTCAATAGATAAGTATAAGGATAGGCTATTAGTTAAGGGTTTTAGGCTGCAATGACTATTTTGATACATACTCTCCTGTTGCAAGAATGACAACAATTTGAATGCTTATAGCATTGGCTTCCGTACATTGTTTTATCATCCATTAGATGGATGTAAAAATAGCTTTTCTTCATGGTGATCTTGAAGAAGAGATTTATATGGATCAGATTGAGGGATTTGTTGCTTCTGGTAACGAGATGAAAGTGTGTATGTTAGTCAAGTCTATCTATGGCTTGAAACAAGCTCCTAGAGACTGACACAAAAAAATTGATGAAATTGTTTTGACTTTCGATTTTGTGGTTAATGAAAGTGAAAAGTGTGACTACTATAAGGTTAAAGGAGATTAAAAAGTGATTTTGTGCCTGTATGTGGATGACATACTGTTGTTTGGAACCAATATTGAGATTATTAACGAGACTAAAAGTTTCTTAAAAATGCACTTTGAAATGAAAGATATGGGTGAGGCTGACGTGATTCTTGGTATCAAGCTGACTCAATCGGCTGATGGAATAACCTTGTCACAATGTCATTATATAGAAAAATCTATACTTGAGAAATATGGTTATTCAAATTGTAGAATCGCAAGCACACCATATGATTCAAAAGTTGAGTTTGTCAAGAATAAGTAAAGAGTTCATGTGTCACAACTAAGATATTCCTAGATTATTGGGAGTTTGCAATACCTTGCTAATGGTACTAAACCATATATTTCATATTCTATGTCTAAGTTAGCTAAATATACAATCTGTCCAAATAAGACTCATTGAGATACTCTTGATAGAGTGCTTAGATATCTGAAAGGCACCATCTACCTTGGTTTGCATTACAGGAGGTTTCCTGGAGTGCCAGAGGGATATAGTAATGCAAGTTGGATAGCTAAAAAATCATGTTCCAATGGAGTGACTGGATACGTGTTTACCCTTGCGGGTGGAGTTATATCCTAGAAGTCTGCTAGATAGACTATTGTAATTCGGTTTACTTTTGAGGCTGAGTTGTGTGCATTAGATGCCATAGGGACGGAGGTTGAATGGTTGCATGGACTTATCTCTGTGATTTCTGTAGTAAGTCAACCACTTCCTGTTCTTGCTGTTCATTGTGATAGTCGTACAACTATCGACAAGATAAACAGTAAAAAGTATAATGTGAAAACAAAGAGACACATCTAAGTTAAACTAAAATCTACAAGGGGTCTGGTTGTAACGCCCCCAAATCCGGGGTCGGGGATCTGGTCGTCACGTGAAAATCCTCAATATAAAATCACCTGTTTAATAATATTTTAAACCACCTGTAGTCATTCAATATCTGAAAACTACAGCTACGACCCCAATTACCGAGATCTTTTAGATTATAGTTCTAGAAACAAGAATCCAAAAACCAATTATCAATTATTATAAACCTCAAATAATCAAATCAGATCTCGCTTGTTACCCCATCCATAAAATTTCCACAATTGATTTCAACAATTTCTTTAAATCAATCTTATATTACCAGTATAACTTCGATAAAAAGTATACCAGCAGCTAGGACGGGTCTATACCAAGCAATATATATAATATATAATATACCAATATATATAAATACCAATATATATAAATAAAACTTACTCCAGATACAGACGTTCTGGATCCGAAAACTTCTTCGTAAAGATATCTTACTTTCTTCTTCCGAGCTATGCGGATAAATCTCGTCAATCTACTTTTTCTGAAAGGCTAATATTTTCTCATCCTGTCTGGAAAAGTGTATGATGAAAAGCAAGAGTGAGCCAAAGAAATGCTCAGCAAGTATATGAATAATTGAAATGTAGTCAATATCTGAGATCTGTATCGAGAATGGAATATAACACAGTTTATTATGAAAACTGAACAGTAAATAAATCACAGTTTATTTCAACTGAAACAATGCAGTATGTCATCAAAATGAATCAACTGCTCAAAATCAATATATAATAGCCACACAGGCAATATGGATTGGATACAACACAAATAAACACTATTGCTCCCTGATCAGTCTAAAAGCAATAGGACCTCTTTATACCCTACCGGTACATTTCTATACCCGTAGTTATAACAAGGATTCTCAAAGTGGGTACCAAATAGGCAAGTAATGTTAGCCTATAGGAAGATGGAATGGTTACCATATCCTCCTCAATAAATGCTGGACCAACTAGATGGCCTCATATGCAATCTTTTTCCAATCCAATAGAGCAAACCCAAATAAAATAAAGGTATGCTTAGTTTGAAATACAGGTCATATCCCCATTATTTACTACGATAACACCAGATATGACGTGTTTATTATAATCAATTTCCAATACTCAGAGTACGAATCACAAGTAACTCTGATGCACAGAATAAAAACAGGAATCATAAATAGTTCTGAACAATAACTATTTATCATGATTTGAATAACTGAAAACAGTAAAACAAAAGTGTTTAAGATGATCAAGGAGAAAATACTTGCCTGATGTAGATGCAGTCCTAAGCTGGAATGGGTCGACTACATTGTTCGTCTCACCATATCACCTTTTAATAATTCTTTAATCTGACGCTCCTGCGGTTGCTACGAGTCTGAACTATTAAGATCGAGTCCGCGCGTGTATATCTATAGTCAAATATAATATGGTACTTTAGTCCTTGAAGTACCTCGCTATATTCTCGAGCGTGTATAACTTAACTATACATATATACTTATCTCAAACATATTCCTATTAACAATAAAATTCACATCAAACCTAACAAACCAATAAATAAAATATAAACTCAATTATTAACTAATCATCAAATAACCAATTAACCCTCTAGACTCAAATATTAAACAACAATTAATCCTCGAGACACGAATATAAATAAACAATTAATCATCAAGACTCGAATATAATTAAATAATTAATCCTCGAGACTCGAATATAAATAAACAGTTAATCCTCGAGACTCACATGTAAATAAACAATTAATCCTCGAGACTCGAATATAAATAAACAATTAATCCTCGAGACATGAATATAAATAAACAATTAATCCTCGAGATACGAATATAAATACACAATTAATCCTCGAGACTCGAATATAAATAAACAAGTAATCCTCGAGCTTGTATATAAATAACCAATTAATCCTCGAGACTTGAATATAAATAAACAATTAATCATCGAGACTCGAATATAAATAAACAATTAATCATCGAGACTGGAATATAAAACAACAATTAATCCTCGAGATTAACAATTAATCCTCGAACAAAAAGGAATAAAACTAACAATTCTAATTCATACATTAAAACTTATAACGTCTACCCTCGATGACGTTATCAAATTAAACTATTAACATAACATTAAACTTTTTTTTAAAATATTTAATTAATTAATATTTTTAATCAAATAATAATTGAAACTTAAAATAAATCTTTTATTACAAGAAAATTTTTCGAAATAAGGGCTTTGTAAAATGAACTTTTTCCGGGATCACAGTTCCTCAAAATCAATCCCAAACAATACAATCCAACTATACTAAAATAAATTAAATAAATTTAACCCATAAAATAAATTAGACCTATACACATAAAATTGCCAGAAACAAAGAACACGATCATCAAAACCCAAAAATCCAGCTAACAGGTAAATATCTGTAGTATAAAAATAATCTCTAAAAATTATGAAATTAATATATATAAACTAACATGCCCGAATATTTATAAGCGTCAAGTCAGGATCTTAAAAGTCTTACCATAAGATCAATTACGGACACCCCACGAGTCTTTTCTGAAGACCGGAAAATATGTCCAGAAAAATCCGAGATTAATACCCATGCATATACACGTGCTGTAGTACCTCTTAGCTTGATCACCATCTTCAAATCTCCTTTCTATACTCCTAAATAAATTAAAAACGAAAATCTGTCCAGAAAATAATCTTCTCAAAACTCAACCAAAATTATATATATGCGTTGGGCTTAAAGCGCTGGTCATTTATATATATAGATATCGAAGATTGGATGCATGGTTTGTAAGTAATGAATTTTGAAATGTTTAAATATATATATAAACATACGGTAAAGAGAGCTGATGAAAGATGAGAGGACAACAGGCGACTATAATAGAAGAGAGAAAGGCTGCTGTGGAACAATTCCAATGTTGATAATTAGAGTATTCAGGGGGGGTTGCTGGGTAGATTAGGATAAATATGTATATAATTTCTTTTTCTTTTTAAAACAAAACTTTTATAAAATCTAAAACATATTTTTAAAAATCATTTTAATACCACATTAATCTCTAAATAATTTTAAATAATCCCAAAAAATTATAAAATATTTTAGGGAAAAAAAATAAATTTTATTATTTTTAAAACGACATAAAAATAATAATTTTTCAAAATATTTAAATATTTCGAATATTCAAAAATACAAAATACTAAATTTTGAATATTCAAATAATTTACTCAAATAAAATTTTCACCCGAAGAAAAAATACCAATTCGAGATACTAACCCGATCAGTAAAATAATATGAAATTTTTTTAAACCGAACTTAGTCCCACTGAACTGAAAATAATTTTTAAAATAATAATAAAAATATGGAAATGCATCCAACTGTAATAAAATATAAAAAATTTAGTCCTCCTCATTTGAGAAAAATTAATAAAATATTTACATAATAAAGATAAATTTTGGAAAATATCCGGTTTGTTACACTGGTGTCTGACAGGATCGTTGCTATTGAGTTTGTTGAAACTCAAGATAACTTGGTTGATCCTTTGACTAAGGGACTTGAGCATGTTGTCCTTAAGTCGAGGTTGGGGATGTGACTGACAACCCATTTTGAGTCATCAACAGCGGAAACCTAATACACCTGAGAGGAGATCCCTCTAAGTGTATTCAATGTGGTAATAACAAGTTGTGAGGGTGATTCAGTAGTACCTCTACTACAAATATCTAGATACTCACGTATCTGAGTTTTTCCCTTATAAACCTCAAGAGGTACTGTAACTGCTAGTTAGCAAGAGTTTTAAGAACTCTGAATGGGGTCAAGTCATGAGACGAGATGTTGGCAGTACATCTTTGGATATGTCCAGCTAAGTGAATGTTATTGTGTGGTCGAAATTAGAGGATATGATTATTCCTCGAAACATTCGACGAACAGGATTGAGACATGACCATTAACGTCTCAAAGCCGTAGATCAGCACCATAGCATTTGATTTGTCATCGTCTATGGAGCGTGGTTATACCAAACAGATAAAGATTCAAGGTGAAACATTTCATCTATATTCGGTAGTCATCAAAGTAGGGGACTTAAGATAGTTAAAACCCGGAAGGGTACAGACTCTGAAAAACAAATCATGATGAAAACGGATATGAATTTCTGTATGGATTAATGGGGGAATGTTAGAAAATGGAAAGTTTAAGGCATATTTTATATATGTTCTTGATGTAATTTCCAGAAACTAACTAATGGAGGTTGTTCCTTGCTACGAGAACTTAAACTTTCGTGTTTGGATCTAAGACATTTTCTTAGTAGAATCCATAAAGAAATTGAGTTGAAGTTACTTGCTTGAAATGAGTTTGTGGGGATTGTCCCACATTGAATTTGTAAAAGAAAGATAATGAGTCTATATAACATCTTATGTTAGTATTGTTTACAACTACTAGTGTAAGTGGAATGCTTATGTCACATGATGTTATTGAATACTTTATATATTTTAATTACAAGTTTATTTGATTTATTTATATTGATTATTTAATATTAAAATTAAATATATTGAGTAACGATTATTTTAATAATCAGACTCTAAATATATATTGCAATATTAATATTACTTAATCTGAATAATATAAGTAACAAATAAAACTCATATCTTTACAAAACTCTATTTCTTTGTAAAATACTATATCTCACATCGAAAAGAATAAGAGAAGAGCAGCTCAAGATGTCTATATATTGAGGCGTGCATATCTAGTTGTGGTATGCCTCTTACTTGTACCTTGCATATAATAAAAAGTGCATAGGTTGTCGGGCAAACTGAGGCGTGCCCCTTTCTCCTACCTCTCATACATATAAAGTTGCATAGATTTTTGGTTGAACTGAGGTGCTAGTCGCTGTTGAGTGCTACGTATCTGTGGACGAAGTACTCTGTGTTATTTTATCCTTGAAGTGATATTGTTGCAATTCAACACAACGTAGTAGGGCAATTATCTCTTCAAGAACAGTCAAGACTTCTTGCAAGGTTTGTCGGCTGTTCATTTTGGTTCTATCAGTGTATGCATAAAGTTTCTGTTATAGTTATGTTTTCTATCTTTTCTCTCATCTTTACAGTTACTGATTCATATTATATTTGCCTTCGTGTTTGTTTCGTAATTGGTATCTGCTTGTTCTTGTTAATTATCATCATATAATTGTCCATTGTTGTGTTTAGATAATAATATTCCCAACAGATTGATGTGTGTATGGTTGTGTGTATATACATCTGGTGTGTGTGTATGTGCAGAGATCGAGCGAGAGAGATGGAGAAGAGAGGGAGACGACGGGAGAGAGAGAAAAGAGGGAGAGAGGTTGAGAGGAAAGAGAGATGGAGGGCAGTCGTGGTGACCGGAGGGCCGCCGGATTCCGTTCGGCAACCACTTTCGTGGTGGTGGTGTGTTTGGTGGTGTTGGGTGATTATTTTAATATTTTATTGGGTGTTTGTCAATTGTGAATATTTAGAAATATTTTGGTGGAAAAATATATTTTTTTAAAAAAAAGAGGGTTTATTATTTAAAATTGGAGAAATAATTTTAATATCAAATTGGGAGTTGGTTATTATTTTGATGATATAGTGGAGAAATTGGAGTTTGGATGAATATTGGGGTTTAATTAAATATTTTGGTGTGTTGAATTTGGTGAATAAAATTGAGTTGGTTTGGTTATGGATTGACAATTTACAAAAAGGATATTTCCGTCCGGAAATAAGAACAGTGGATTATTTTGTGTGATTAAATATTAATTTAATTAAATATAACTGAGACAAGAGAATTGAGAATGACAAAGTTGAATTTAATTGGAGATCGGAATTGGATTTATTGGAGTAATTAAAAATGAGAATAATATTTGGATTTGGAATATTATTATTTTTATTAATTTTCAAAAGTGAAAGAGACTAATAATTGGATTTTAGTTTAGATAGTGAAATGAGACAAGTGGATTAATAATTGTAAATAATGAATTGAATTAGAATTACTCGAGTTGACTTTGAGTTACTTGAGAAAAGTCGAATATTAATATTTAATTTGATTTAAGATTAAGAGTTACGCAATAGAGAAAGCTGAGACGAGTTAATTATTAAGAGAGTTTAAAGAGAAATATTTGGTGAATAATATATTATTTGGATATTAAAAATTCAAATAATTATGATTTTACTAAATAAATTATTTATTGATGTGTGAAAGGTGAAATTAGAGTAGCTGCTCGATTAAAATCTGAGTCAGCACTACATTTATTTTAAGCTTAAGTTCAACGGACATGAGGCAAGTTTACTACTATCTTTCCTCTGAGGTATTGTGATATTTTCAAGAGCATGTTGATGAGTTTTGCAAAGAGATTAAATCGTTGATTTCTTTTTATTGGTTTTTATTTAAATTCCTCTTTATTTCAGATTTGGTGAATTATTTTATTTCCTTGAAATATATTCCTTTACCTGAGACTACCCTGTGAATTATTTTGAGAATACTTTTGTGATTTATTTATTTCTCGAAACACCAATTAAATTATACTCTAGTAGACTAGAATTTCAAATATTACTCCTATGCTACATTGTAAATAAGCATTCTTTTCGATATACAGACATTGTCAACCATTTAAAAACCAAAGGCAAAATATATCACACATTTTTTCTACACAAGACTATGCGACTGAGGTTGAGTATCACAAGCTTTTGACTGCAAGTTTGGATGTAATTCGATTCCTTTTGCGTCAAGATCTTTCCTTCCGAGGTCATGATGAGTTTTCGTCTTCTTTGAACAAGGATTTTTTTTTGAACTTCTTGAATATGATTGCAGGCACCCAGGAATATTGAATGCTCATGGGAATTGTCAACTTACTTCTCCAAATGTACAAAAAGAATTGATAAATGCTTGTGCAGCAGAGGCGACAAGATCAAACATATTTCCTAATATTGGTGATAAAAAAAATCTTGGGAATTACTAATAAATTATTAAAAGCTTTAGAACAAAAGACAGAATATCATTAATGCTATGACATTGGTTCAAGCTATGAAGGTGGAACTACAAGCATTAAGAGAAGAGAAATTTTTAGGAGGAGTTAAGAAATTTTGTACTGATAACTTCATTGAAGTACTGAATATGGAAGATAAAATACCAATTTGTGGTCGCTCAAGGCGTGAAAGACAAACTGCTACCTACTTTCATCAATGGGGTTAATTACTTTTGTAATTTAGTTTTATATATTGTGTCTTTTATTAATTTAGTCAATATCATGATTTCATATGTACTCTTTTGATAACATTTTTTGAAATTTATATATCAGGTTATTGATCTTATTTCTCAAGAGATGGAAAATCGCTTTTACAGAGGTCAATACTGAGTTACTTACTTGCATTGGCTCTCTTGATCCCGCAAGATTCATTTTCAGATTTTGATCATGCAAAACTTCTTCAGTTACCCCATTTTTACCCGGCTGATTTCTCTTTAGTGGATCGAGATTTGTTGGGTAATCAGTTAAACAACTATATCTTTTATATTAGAAGTAATAAAAGTTTTTCTGAAGTTAAAGATATGTGGGAGCTTGTTGTTAAGATGATTAAAAGGCGTAGACATACAACTTACCCTCTTATTTATCGCCTTATTGAACTTGCTATTGTGTTACCTATTGCGACTGCAACCGTTGAGAGTGTATTTTCAACGATGAAAATAGTGAAGACTTATTTGCGTAATAGGATGGGAATGAATGGTTGAATGATAGTATGTCAATATATATCGAGAAAGCTATATTGGCAAATGTAGATGATGAAATTATTTTGTAACGTTATCAACATATGCAAAATCGAAGCACTCAATTACTACATATTATTTTTTCAAGCAAGGATAACACAAAAATCGATTCATGAAAAAAGTTATGTCTCTTTTTTTAAATAGTAATATGATTTTTTATAATTAAATTTGTAAGCTCCGACTAATTTTAATTTTTAATTCTGTCACTGAGCCCAGCAGAGCGAGCATCGATGCTAGTATAATATAATGACTTGTATTCACAGTGACTTGTGAATACTGCAGTCCAGGAGTATCCAGAGAAAAAGGTCTTTTTAATCACAATTTGATGATAAAATGTCCAAAATATCACTTCCTGGAAAGTTGAACCTTTATTATCACAAGATAACGTTACTTCAAGTCATGTTATTAAATTTTATACATTTTGATGTTTCATTTCTGGGCTTGTTGCTATTGGGCCAGGAGGGGGTTGGTTTTTTTTTAAGGTAAGACATTTTTATGATGCGTTTTTCATTTTTGTTGTCATGTAACGCAAGTTTAACTTGCAATTTCATGTTTTTTTAGTTTGTTTTAAAAACGTGACATAAAATTACGTTTTTAAAAAACACAAGTTAAAATTACGTTTTTGAGTGATAAAATTGTCATTTTTTATAATGTGATATTTTAAATCATTTTCCCTCAAATTGGGATACAAAGGACTATCATCTAGTTTCCATTTGACAATAGATACGTCATACGCATACGCTAGTACCAATATTACGTATCAGGTTGGCAAAATGTCTGCAAAACAATATTCTTGTATTCATACTATGATTACGTATTTTATATATATATAATTGTGTACAAATATAATGTAAATATTTGTTTATTTATATATGTATAATATTATTCATATATATTTATTTATTTAAATACAAAAATTTAGTGTGTCTAGTATCCACATACTGTACATGAACCATTTAATGTCGTGTTTATGTTTGTATTTATGTTTAATATTTGATACACGAAAATATGAAAGTAAATGACATCGAATTGTTGCCAGGTCTACTTTCAAGCCACATAATTGAAAGGTATATGCAAGAAAGTCAACAGGTCTAGTTTTAAGCCACATTATTGAAAGGTATATATACAATAAATAGTCAACAAGCCAATTCTAACAGTGCACAACTCTTCATACAAAGCTCCAGGGGATTTTCAGAAGCACTTTTAACTCATTTTGGTCCTGCAGCTTAGCATCCTGTATTTTTACAGTCAAATATTTTATTAACTACATATGCGACTTGTAACAGTTTGATGTGGGTCATCGGATCTGATATCTAATGTCCTTTGATATAATCATGTCAGCAACTAAGCCGAGATAAAAATTTGACACTAGGTCAACTCGAAACTTTCATGTTTTGCTCTTAGCTTCAAGAAGTAACTCCATATGGAAGTATAGCAGCTGCCACAATCCTGCCTTCCTCATTTAGTATGTTATACGTTGATGCAGCATTTTTCTACGGTAGAAAACAATAGAGTTACAGTTTATACTTGGAGAAATTATAATATTCTTACGAAATGATCATCATTCAGTAAAGTAGTGCTATAAGATTTGTTTTTTTTAAAAGAAAAATTAAGGGTTTCACTTGATGCGAACAGGAAGACATCTGTCCACATTTAACAGCAAAATAGAATTCTGCTTATCCACTTTAAATAAAAAGATGAAATTATTTTTCATCTTGTTTAACCTCAAAGGTGTCTCATGACTTAGTGGCATTACAAGTATAGGTGCTCATTATATATATTCTAACCACATTAAATTGCAACACTTGGAAAAACACATAGAAAATATTGCATATAATCACACCTGATATTTAAAAAAACAAAGATATATATGGTAAATATGTACCGAATCAATTGCTTCCAATTTCATGCCACTAGACCGAATGAACTGCCGCAATTCGGGATTCACTTGTTGTATATATCTCCCACACCCAAGAATCAGAATTTCTGAAATAAAACAAAGGGGTTCAGCTAAATGGTGGACCCAATATGCTGACTAGCATCAGTTGTGATCCCTATTAAGATGTATATATCAACTGTGCTATTACCACGTTGGTTACGTATGTTACAAGTTAAATAAGCAATAGATACATTATACAGAAACTACCTTTCGTGCCCTACGTAATACTCCCTCTGGTGCTTTTTATAGGGTGCTGCACGCAACTCTAAGTCTTAATAAAAAGAGTTCTACTTAATATTTTTAATAATTCTTTTTCTAAATAAAAGTATTTTTCAAATCCTTTAATTCAAAAAAAATTATTAAAAAATATTGAATAGATCTCTTTTTATTTAGATTTAGAGATGCGTGCAGTGCCCTATAAAAAGGACCAGAGGGAGTATATAAATTTATTGAAGTTTCCGACTTGACCTAGTAAAAGGAAAAAAGAGACCTACAGAAAGAAACCAACTGTGACATTCACCCCTAAAGTACTTAATTCCTGAGCTTTCTTGGTTGGAACAGAAAATATGAAAACAGAGGACGTATATGGTAATTTAGTATAAATTCAAGAGTTAGATTTCACCTGGTATGGGCCGCACCATTTGAAAGATAGAGAGGCTGCATGACAAGAACATTTAATATGAGATACTGACCACTGGTGAGTGACAATCTATCTGTATTCTAGCAACGAAAACAAAATAGGAACTGGCCACAGAGTAACCTAACCACTTGCATATGATTAATAGTCCACACAATATATGCAACTTGACTACTATAAATAACAACAGTAAGAAAAAAAATTAGTGGCTTTGGTTGCTTATTCTCTACTTGAAAGGATTGCAATAGAATATACAGTGGAATAAACAAAAATATGGAAGAAGAGAAAAGAAGTGATATTTTATTCACAACATTCAATAAATTTTATCTACTAGACTTGGAAATTTTCAAAGTGATTCTCACATATGTTGTACACTTTTACCATCACAATAGATAGATTTTAATTCAAATAAAGATTTTTTTCCCTTCCATGTACTAGCACTGAACTAGAATTCTTATTACAGTGATACTTAATAATACAGCTGAATTATAACGTACACTAGAATAAACTTGTTATAGGAACAGCTGAATTATTAAGATGAAAGTGACCGTTTGTGGAAAATGTCAGAAGTTTATATGCAAGTCAACCATATTATGCACAAGTCCTGTACTCCCTATCAAGCAAGCACAAATGATATATGTATAACCCTAAAATTATATAAGGCAAATAAAAAGATTATCATCAGAAACATTTACCTATCTGCAGTGATCTCTGCAAATGATTTTGGAGTCCAGGACAATATCAAATTCCCTATGCAAAGCACACTACCTTCATAATTCTTACCAGTTACAGTGAACCCTGTATCAGTATACCTACAAAAACATTTTCAAAAAAGTCAACTTGAGCATTAGGCGTTGGTTTACCTGTGCAACACATATGTTTTCTTCTAAAGCATATTGGACATATTGGACAGAGAATCCTTTATATTTATAATCATTGACCCCCTAATGCTACCAATTCATATCGAAGTGAAACTATTATGATATCTCCAAACTAACCGAGTTGTAGTCAGTCTATTCATCAAAATGGTCATACGCACTCCAATATAATTCCCTAAATAAAATAGTTACGAAAGCCATTCTTATTATTCTATTTGCAAATCCCTTCATTTGTGTGTGTATGTGTACGACTGGCCGTGCATGTGCGCGTGATGTAGATAGCACATTTTGTGCATACAGGGCAAATAAATTTGTTTACCATGATTATTAAATAAAGATATAATTTAAAAGGAGCCCGAAACTATCCAAGAAAATAGTTATGTATGATGGGGAACAAAGATAAACATAAATGAGATTTTTCATATATGTTATTAATTAGTTTCAATATATCTAATGTAGAGGAAAATAGTGTATATTATATGTCTTATATGCGGGGCTAAGAGTTTATTATATATGTATGTTACTAAAAATAAGCCCAATTATTTTGGGCCTTGGTCCTTGAGATTATGTTACTAAGATTATTTTTCCACATACATGTCATGTAATCCCCACATTTTAGATAAGACTTGATTATTGAAATATTATTGAACATTCAATTGCATTCTCTCTTTGTTTACGGGTTGCCATACATCATACTTTCTCGTAGAACCATAGGGTAGTGATTCTTTCACAGTTGGATCACCCTAGTTTATCTTTATTATTGTTTTTATATCAAATATTCATCTTACCAAGAACTGTCATGCATCAACTAGGATAGTGAATACACAAACATTCAAACACAACTATGATTTGTATATTTAATGCATCATTCGAATCTCGGCCTTCCGGTCGAAAAACAACGTCGATGAAGGTGTGTAGGTGCACTATTCCGTGGCGGAGATTAAAGTATGATGCAAATTTAATCTTCAGCTAGCAGGTTACATTTTATCATTGTCCAGGTCTAACCAGGAGATGAGCTGAAGTTGAAAAATTTAGCAAAGTCTTAAAAGATGTAGGTCTAATGTGCAGATCAGAAATCCTCTGTAAGAATCAGCTACAACAGCTTACTAAAGCAATCGTATTCATTGAACATGTTACTACTAAACGACATCATTTTGGGCAGATATCTTCATATCACTGAGAAAAATATTATGGTACTATGTTTGTTAGATGCCATAATGGAGAAAAATCATCCACGACCAAGTCTTACTGAAGTCTTTAACATATATATCATCTAAGCATAACCTTTTCCGGTGTCAAAAAGAGCTCAATATTTTAACTCAATAAAGGATCAAATCAACTAATTGTTACTTACTAACCAATTCCTTGCTTCTTGACAAAAAAAACCAAAAACATTCAGACCATTGATTAGTTTGTGTCAATATGAATATATGATAGCTCTCTTTCTACGGGTATTTACATTGACGTTTCATTAGCATGTATAATTTATCTGCAAAAGTAACATTCCGTAATCCCGTAAGCTGATAATATAGGTCTGCCTTCAAGTACAAATTAACTTGGCCTGCAAACGCTAAAAATTGTTAATCCTATATACGTGTGACGTGAATCTCACATGTCCTTACTAAATCTTATATTTGCAAACTATAAACTAAAACTTCATGTTCACATTACACAATGAATCTGTGATATATATTTAGTTAATCCCAGGGTTTGTAGTGTTTGTGGGCTAAACTAATCTGTAGTGAGCTTGTGTTAAATAAAAATTAAAACGAAAACCAAGAACTCGTTGCAAGCACTCGTTACTAAAAATCCAATAGTTTATATAATCAATACCAATACGACAACAAATTTGTACTACTGTAACTCATTCTTAATTATAATAGCAATTCGTATCCAGTGTCTAGCATTTATAGACTAACATAGGCGTGTGCTAATAAAACCAAAACTAAATGACTTGTACTATAATGACTAGTAATCAGTACTCCCGTAACTATAACTCGTGTGAAACACTAACTCGTAATATATATCATTATAACTACCGACTTTTAGCATCGTAACTCATTAGCTATTTGCATCCGGTATTTCACTAGAACAACAACATATATGCATAAAAATGCAAATTAGAAAATGAAAAACACAAAAAAAAACCTAATTAATAACCAAAATGTAAAGACTATTCATATAACATATCGAAAATTACATTGGTAGAGTAGGAAATGAAGAAAACAAGTGCAAAATGAATATTAATAAGATAAAAATGAAAAAAGTACCCTTGGAAGCGTAATTGATCTTCGGGGACGTTATCGATGAGATTAATTTGATCGTAAAGAGAGAAAGCACGACGAAGAGATGGTAAGGGCGTGTTTGGGGGCTTAGTAATAGTAGAGTTGGTTTTGAGAGCTCGCATTAGCGTCCCCAATGTAGCTACTGCTCTCTGTCTTGCTGCCATCTTTCGGGTTGGGGACTCGGGTTGCTTCGGTGTATCTCAGTATTGCAATTCACTTTTTATATTAAAATAAGTCCTTTTGAACTTATTTTCGGGTAAAAATTTCATATTTTGATAAATATTTTTTATACAAGTATTTAATGTATATTTGAGATTCTATAAGTTCAAAAAAAAAAATTTAACTTTTTTCAGAAAAAAGTTAGGAATCTCTAACTTTGTCTTAAAATAAGTTGATTTATTCTTGAAAAAAGTTCTCCCAAACACCCCCTTAATCTGAACATATTTTTTTTTAATTTTTATAAATTATTAACTTCGATTTTGAATTTTTTATTAATTTATTAAAATTATATATATACTTAAGCTTGAAAAAATATATTAAAATATTAATTTATTGTGTGTTATTTATTTATTGGCTACTACTAGGGAAGAACAAATCTCAATTCGGTTCGATTTTTGGATAAAATCGGAACCATAACAGCATGTCTTCGGTTTTTAAAATTGATAACCGAAATCGCAACCAAAATATGAGTTTCGGTTTCGGTTTTATAAACCCGGTTCGGTTTTAAAACCACTTACATAAAAAATACTATAAATTTATATAATAAAGGTTCGACAAATTATCAAGCTACAGTTCAGAAGATTGCGTATATAAAGCAATGGCATTAAGAAACACGCATCCAGTTTTACGCCAAATACCCTCTTTGTTAAAGGAATTGAATCAGAAGTCATTGATGATAATAAATGACGAGGAGTTTCACAGACAATTAAGTTGCCCGGGCTAAATTATTTAGGGTTAAAATAATTTTTTAAAAATATTTTTATAATAACATAGTTATTTAATTAAGGCTTAAATGTAAATTTAACCCTGTGTTTTCATCAATATACAATTCAAACCCTCTTTTAATATATTTAGTAAATTTAACCCTGTGTTTTTGAACTATATACAATTGAAACCTTTTTAAAATAATTAGTAAATTTAACCCTACATTTTTTAACTATATACAATTTAAACCTTTTTTAAAAATATTTAGTAAATTCGAAAATTAAAAAAACGAACTGCAATTCCACGAATTTTTACATGAAATGAAGCCCATAAACAGATAGAACAACACATGCCATTCAATTTGATTACTCATATTAAGAAAATTAAGTTCAGAATCACCTTCAAAAGTTGCTTTGATTCTCAAACGTTCTTGGTGTTTTTGAGACGTTCTGAGAATCAAAACAACTTTTGAAGATGATTCCGAAGTTAGTTTTTTTAATATGAGTAACTAAATTGAATGGCATGTGTTGTTCTATCTGTTTATGGGCTTCATTTCATGTAAAAATTCGTGAAATTGCAGTTCGTTTTTTTAATTTTTGAATTTACTAAATATTTTTAAAAAAGGTTTAAATTGTATATAGTTCAAAAATGTAGGGTTAAATTTACTAATTATTTTAAAATTTTAGTATTATTTTAAAAAAAGGTTTCAATTGTAAATAGTTAAAAAATATAGGGTTAAATTTACTAATTATATTAAAAGAGGGTTTGAATTGTATATTGTTAATAACACAAGGTTTAAATTGTAAACAAGCCTTTAATTAAATAGCAACTAAATCAAGTATATATTCTGTAATTTTTTTAAAAATGTTTTAAACATTAACTCTTAAAATTTATACAAGTTTTTAGTTTTTTAAATAAAGATAGAACTAAATATTTACAATGTAGTCTTAATCGTAATATAAAATTAACTCAATAAAGAAATAGGTTAATAAAAAGGAGAACATATAAAGTAATGAAAATACTTTAAAAATAAATAAAAACGTAGGTATAATAACGATGTATTTAACCTCTATATATCCTTATATGTTTAAAACAATTACTAATATGCCACTTTTAAATTTACTTATTTTTATATATATCCTTATTTTTACTTATTTACTTATTTTTAAATTACCAAAACATGCTATATATATCTTGACGGTGATAAAATTCTTAGAGGTCCGCATTTTTTAATGGCCTCAAGATAAAAAATACACACATACTAGTTAGAAATATGGACTGCATTATTAAGTTTCGGATTATATATTTTTATTTATTAATATCCAAAATTGATATAAATTATATATAATATATTTATCTATTTATTTTGATAATCGATTCGGTTTTTTCCGGATCGGTTTGAGCCTAAAACCGAAATCGTAACCAATTAAACAGTTCGGTTTTTAATTTTTCGATTTCAAATCGGTTTTTATCGGTTTCGGTTTCGTTCGATTTTTTGCTCAACCTTTCCTACAACTACATAAATCTAATAAAATTAGACCTTCATGCAAAGTAATGGCCTGTTTGGTCTGCCTTAAAATAAGTCCTTTTGGATTTATTTTCGGGTAAAAATTTCATATTTTGATAAATGTTTTTTATACAAGTATTTAATGTATATTTGAGATTCTATAAGTTACAAAAAAAGTTAACTTTTTTCATAAAAAAGTTAGGAATCTCTAACTTTGTCTTAAAATAAGTTGACTTATTCTGAAAAAAAGTTCCCCCAAACACCCCCTAAATAGGGGAAAGAAAACTCTATATAAAAAGGTGGTGGTTCGATTCAATACTGTTTAAGGAAGAGTTCGAACACATGTATATGTATGGTCTAAGTAAATCAATGACAATGAATATTCGAATAGAAGTGATATAAAGAAAAATAGTCATGATACCGTTCAATTTGAATTAGCAAAAGATTTAAGTCAACACCATAATTTGAATTTCTTGAAAAATAGAAAAAAATATCATGTTTGGTTCAATAATTTTTGAAGTGGATAAAGTAAGTTAGAGGTTCTTGTAATAATATCAAAACACAAGAATTTAGTTATTTAGTTCCTACATTAATTCTTCCATATTTACTACGGGATACATTGTTGTTTAATTGTTAAATTATTATTTAATTTATCATAATTAACTACATGAAATTATGTAATAATCAACTACCGATATAATTAACCCAATACCTGTGATATGAAACCAAATTCCATATACCTCTGAATATAACGAAGAACTGCAAAATTTATGAAACAAAAAAGGCCCAAATCTAATCAAATAATGAAATGTATGTGAACGGCTTTTGGCAACCATTTTTGGAGCTGTCTATGGAAATTGGATAAATCAGTCAGGTGAAGTTACAGGTTAATTAATATTTTTAACTTACAAATTCCTTATCTGATAAATAAATTTATACTATATACAATGCACTTTATTTTTTAAGTTATATGGTTACTATTTGTGCACTTAAATATTTTTATACGATATCTTATTGTATATGGTTAATATTCGAGTCCATAATTTTATGAACATTTATTTTTATCAGCACCTGTGACATACCAAACATTGTGCAACAACCAACAACTTGTCCATCTAAAACTTTTCAAACCATTAGACATTCGATCACTAATAAACTCAAACTCCAATTTGCCCCATGGACATGATCACTTTGTGCTCAATGAGTATAAAGATTACAAGTCCTTCCTGTAATGTAGCCTAAAAACTAACTGTCCCAACTGAAATCATTGCCACTATATTGCTATGATAAAAATGGCTCCTACTCTTTGTAACTAGTTAGGCTTGCGAGCTTCAAAAGGATCATGAACGTGCCTGCAAACGAAATGAAGGCTGCAGCACTAGGAACATTGCAGCTCCATATACTTGCTGGAAGCCTGGAGCTAGGAATGTGAAATGTTAAGACTGTGCCTTTTTCGACACAGACTGTTCGTTTGAGTGAAAATGACAGGGTGCAATTGTGATAAATGTTATAATTTTCGTAACAGATACATTTAGTCAGATTGGAATAACATATATATATAGTTGTTTCGATCTGGTCCAAGGTGCCAAGGCTCCCTTAGGTTACTATTATGAACATCATGCATGCAATTACTTAAACTTTGTTCCTTTAATGTAGTAATTGCTTTCTTATTCTAGAATCTGTGTTCCTTTGATGCATTTCCACTCACTACAAATAGTTCCTCAACATTTGGCCAATGCCACAGCTGCAGCAGATGCCCAAAATCCTAAAGCCTATTCGTCAATAATAGCTTAATTTTGTATTTGAAACCAGAAGCCAAATTTCAAGGCCAAGTAAAAAAAGTTAAAGAAAGCCCCTTTTGAATGACTTTCCTTTAGATGATCCTCAACAAATTGATCAGCCATAAACGTGGCGATGTTCATCTGGTACACTCATTTCCAAAGGCATTATTCAAATGTAGAATAACAATATTTCGAAGATAGAGTGGGGCCTATATGCCACGTGTTCGTCGCCACACCCTTTGGGCTTGACAAGAAAAATGTACGTAAAACTACAACAATGCCAATTTCATAATTTTATTTTGGAGAAAGAAAAAGATAATATCTCTAAACATTGTCAAATTTCGAAAAAGATTATCATACGATGTCCCGGAAAAGATGGCCAGTAAGGTGGCACAAAGTTGTATTAGTTCTCATAAAAATCGCTAAGAAATTTACCAAGTATAGAAAAAATATACACAGTACAATCCATTTTGGGCCAAAAACATGTAAAATTTTCAAAATATTACCGAGTCCGCAATATCTTCAGCCGAGCCGAGTCCAAGTAACAAACTTTACATCAATATCTGCTTGCGCATTGTATGATCGCATAACTCTAGTCAAGAACAAGACTAACTTTACTCCTACATCAGAGAATAGTTTGTGGATATCATTGCATAAGCAATCAGTACAGATCATATATTTAAATTAGATTATGCTTAAAAATAGATTGTGGATGCAATTGTACAATTAATTCTTTGTCACTAATTCATTCATATATATAGTTTGCGGATAAGTATTAATCAATTCTATATTTAACAGTGATCGTGCATTTCAGCCATCAGATAAAACTTCAATATCTATATTTAGAAGTGTGTTTATATATTACTAATAAATTGGCATTGTCCGTATAAATTTTATTGTTTCACTGCCTAAATTCACATTCAATTGTCAAGAGTTTGCAAAAGTAAAATTCAGACAAACAGAAACAAATATGCAGGCCATTAAGGGAAAGATATCGGATCTCAAGGAATCACGAAGTCGAAAGTTCGAAGCCAAGGAGGAGGAAAAGGAAATATATATTAACACCGTAATTTTGTCCCATGAATGAAAGCTTATCGTTAAAATCATCCGAGAATAACAAAAAACAGTTTTATAATTTTGCAGGCTGAGAAGGAAAAGATGAAAGCTCGGACTGAAGTTGCTCACGAGGTCCGTCTAGCGAGAGAAGCTGAAGCTGAGATGGATCTTCATGTTAAAAAGGCTGCTGAGAAGGCTGCTAATTTTGAACAAAAACATCCATCCCAACGGTGAAGATAAATTTAGCAGTTCTTGAGGGAATACATTTATGTAGACGGCAATTTTATAAGCATAAATCATATATCTATCTCAGCTTCATTTAGATATTTCAATTTACATATACAACTATGTAAATGTATATAGTTTTTAATATATACCGGTTTTGTTTCTTCTACTCTGTTTGATGCTTCAAACATTATACAAATCTGAAACTGAGTCATTCGAAAACTATAAACATTTAATCCATATATAGCATCAAAAATTATCGAACGACTCCTAAAATATGTTAAAATTTTGTGCATGAATCGAAGGATAAACCACACGAAAACTAGTAAAACTTGTTGTTAACAGAAAAGTTATAGTCATTCTTCACAGAAAAGTTGAAAGAATACACAAGGTCTGCTCTATAGACCATTCTTTAAAGACAAGAGCCACATGACAAAAGTATAAAAATTAATCAAAGCTTTCAACTTACACTTGAGTTTGTAGGCTGGTTAAAGAAAAGCAAATTAATCAAAGATTTTGAATACACTTTAACTCATACTAATTAGGAGCATATGAAGGGTTATCTCTATAATTTAACATCTAAATCATCATGTGAAGTACAAGCTTATCTGTATAATTGAATGTTTGGTCCCATCTTTTGCAGACCTAACAAATTAGAAAAGAGTAAAGATATTCTTAGGTGACCTAACACTATATGTGTAAGAAGAAGCTGCACCATAGCACATATATGTCAAATTGAAATTGATGATTTGGTGTAAATTGCTAATTACTGATTATAAATTTAGTACAAATTACCACTTAGAGTTATACAAATCATTGACGACCCTGCATCAAAATCAACGATTTTAACTACAGAAGTCATCGGTTTGCAATTATCATTTTAAGTTGGATATCATTACACCGAGATTGTATTCGTAGGAAAAAGTTATATGAAGATCACTATTTAGTTAGAGATCTTGGATCTGGAAGGCATAATATATTTTTTACTGTTTTACAAGCAGAATATAATATATGATCAGCAAGGTCTTTAATTTAATAGTGGTCTCTAATCTCTATTGAACTCAAGGCCCGTATATATACATTTATAATATAAACAGTAAAGTTGAACTACCAGATTCCTTCTGTAAACTACCTTATATTCTTAGGAAGATAACAGTCAGATAAAATACCCACCTAAGCATAGACTTCTTATGCTACTGCTCCTAGTCTTAGTTACAAGTAAACTAAATGCAATTGAATCATCTAGAATATGGACCTGCCTTCTTCAAGAATCTAGTCTCTGTTTGGATGAAAGTAATTCTACTTTTTTGGAATTTAGTTTTAGACAAGAAAAGAAGTGGTGGCTTAACACTTTTTTCCTTGAGATACAAACCTGTTCCCACTTCTATTTTTCTTTTGCATAGTTGTCTCCTTTGGGCTTGTTATACAAGGCACTCATTCTACAAAAGAAAAAGTAAGAATTATACTATTTCCAAACACACCCTCATCAAGGTGCAAACTAGGTGTGAGTTGTGACACTAGCTTTAATATGTGGCAAAGTAAGATATGTTTTTTGCATATGTTGGTTTAGACTTTAGAGTTGAATGTGATGCACTCAAATACATCCATATTCACCAACTGGGATTGATCCATTTCAACAAAACCCCACCAACATCTTCTCCCCCTTTTGTTCAAAAAACCACCCCCTTCTCACTTCATCCAATCAAATCTAAAAATTAAAAAATTAAAAATTAATCCAAATAAATAAGCTAAAGCTAAAGACTAAAGATTAAAGTTAAAGCAAATAGCACAAAGAAGAATATATATCAAGAATCAAACAATCTCCTCATTTCCTTGGCTTCCATTTCATCAATTATCCTTTCTCTTTACATAGAGAGGGTTAATGGTGCTAATATAGCAAACATTGACATGGCTTCAATTCCAGCTACTAATTGGCGGCCTTATGACAGTTATAGAGACTGTTCACAAGGCATTTGTAGCATATACTGTCCACAATGGTGTTACATAATCTTCCCTCCACCGCCTCCTTTTTACAATGGAGACGACAGCGACACAGCACCAAATTTCTCCCCACTCATCATAGCAGTGATCGGAATTCTTGGAAGCGCATTTCTACTTGTAAGTTACTACACCATCATCTCTAAATATTGTAAGAAAGCGAGTACTAGTGATCAAGATCAAAACTCAAGTAATGCGCTAGAAGTACAGCCTACGCAAATAAATGACGGTCAAATTCAACCAAATCAACAAGTTGGATTGAATGAGTCTCTGATCAAGTCCATCGCAGTATGCAAGTATAAAAAAAGTGATGGACTAATTGATGGGGCTGATTGCGCTGTTTGTTTAAGTGAATTCCAAGAAAATGAGAGTTTGAGATTGTTACCAAAATGTAGCCATGCTTTTCATCTTCCTTGTATTGATACCTGGCTAAGGTCTCATCCAAATTGTCCATTGTGTCGTGCCAATGTTATATCTTTCACTCCATTGCCATTACAAGGCAATTCTTCTACTCACTATAACGTATCTTCACTTCGAGTGACAATGCAGAATGATCTTGTTTTAGTTATAGATAACCCCGATATAGTTCATCAGAATGAAGTTTTCGATGTCATGGAAAATTCGAGCAATCAAGAAAATGAGCTGCGAGGAAATCTTCAAGAAATTACGAGATTGTATTCCAGGGAATCACATTTGTGTCAGAACCATCCTATGATTTCTGATATACTTGATATTAGGGAATATGATGAGGATGTCTCACAGCAAGTTACCGGATCCCAAGTCAATTATCCAGTTTCAAAACAAGAATGTTGTTGATTTTAAGTATGCAAAGACAAAATATCTGGTCCTTCTCAATTAAATCTATTGCATTTACTAATATTGAAAGCTTTATATTTTTGTTCATACTACTACCGCCGAGAACAAACTCTTTTTTCTTTAATAATATAATTAAATCCAAAGACTTACTGCAATTTACTGTAACAAATTTACCATAATTTGTAGGCGTATATAAATAAATAATACCGATTTTAAATATGCAAATTTGCTGTTAATGCGCAAATCCCATCCATGGCCTAGCCTAAATCTATACCCACAAAATAATAGGTGTGCAAGTCTCTTAATTAAAAAAAAAATGTTCCACACCCTCCACTTTACAAGTGCTGATGCTTAAAATATTTTGAGGTCCGGTTCAAAAATGAAAATTGAGCCAATAAAGTATGTTAATTTTTAAAAATATATTTATATCTTTTTGCATAAAAATATTAGAAGTAATATTTAAACTGCAATAGCAAAAAATAGCAACTTTAGTATAATTCCAAATTTTGTGCGATACAAATTACAAGACTTTCATTAATATTATTCATGGATCTATTCCTATAAAAGCGTGCTCTAAGAGGAAGAAGTCCTTCGATAAATCTTCAAATAACTGATACACAAGTTTCTCATATGAAAATATTTTTCTAATCGTACTATGTATCAATAATATTTTTAATAGTTTAAACAATGAAAATCCGGATCTCTCCCTACGGCGCGCTCTGACCTGGTAAAAAAACCGAAAATATCATCTTTAAAGAGCCCAATTACTTTCAATAAAATCTTTCATACACGAGGTCTGACAATAACTCCAATAAATCAAGTAAAACACTGCATACTCAGGACGAGTTCTTATACTCAAGACGAGTTCTCTTACTCATGACGACTCTTCATATTCAACGAGTTTTCGTGCTCATATCGAATCCTCGTGACCAAGACGAGTCTTCCTTTTCAAGACTCGTCCTTATACTCAGAACGAGTCATCATGACCTGATTAGGAATATTCAACTCTCAACATCCTTTTTCAAATAAGTCCAATGACCTGATCATTCAAATAAGTTCAATGATATCTACATTCAAATATTATTTATCCAAACTAAAGTTTATGTAAGGCAACTTCAGACGACGTGTCCGCTAATTAGGGAGGATCTGAGCTAAATATGGGCACAACATTTTCCTTTACATTTGTAATATTATTAATATAAGATATAATATGATATGATAAAATTTAAATAATATTTTTTAAATTTTGAAATAGCAAAGTGAATCGGCCCTTAATTTAGCCACCTAACTATTTGAATTTGTAGGTAATTACATGGGTTACAAGTGGACTATAAAATATTGATATTGTGTTGGCGTCGCATATGCATTCATATATCACCGCGGCGGCCAATAAGATTTACAGGGGAAGGATAAGATTGGTTATTTGTTACTCTTAATTTTTAGAAATAATAATACATTCATATATTTTTTTGAAAATAAATATTTTAAAAATGAATAAATATTATAATATTATATATGATCTTGTTAAATCGGTTTCGTAACGTCTTATGATTTCTGAGAAATTGATAATTTAACATGATATAGTCGACAGGAAATTAAGAAAATTGTGAACACCAAAAACATGTTATTACCCCTGAGAGAACGGACATTCCCATTTTAATTAAGAATTCTTCTGATTCTGGAGGATTTAGCTATAGAAAAACTGGAAACGGAGAGTTTCCTCCCATCAGAAATTTCCAATACCAGAATCACTTCACTAATTTCTGAAACGGACTATGGATAAATTTATTTTATATATTTGAACACATATTTTTAGCATGTGAATCCATGAGACGCTGGCTGCTCATCTAGTTTTATTGATGGTAACACATGCATATAATCTATACCTAGAAAAGCAATGATTTGACTCTATAATTCAACGACTACATTAACTTGGTATAATTCAAAGATTGCAATAGTTTAATATATCCACTTGTTTATAAAACTCATGCAAGAGGTGTCAATAAAGAAAAGTCTAAGACAAGTACTTTTAAAAAACATTGCAATAGTTTAATATATCCACTTGTTTATAAAACTCATGCAAGAGGTGTCAATAAAGAAAAGTCTAAGACAAGTACTTTTAAATCGAATCATAATCTCCTCCCAACTTGATCACCAATTGTTCATCTTTAAAACACCATATCAATTCAAACAAAGGAACAGTAAAAGAAGGGAAAAGAAAACACCCTCAAACCCAATATTTTCAAAAACCATCGATCTCAAATGGCACCCGAAGCAACAAACAACACTTATCCCATCAAAACAATAGTCCTTGTAGTCCAAGAAAACCGTTCATTTGATCACATGTTAGGATGGATGAAATCCTTAAACAATAACATCAATGGTGTGACCGGAGGCGAATCGAATCCGTTATCCGCCTCCGATCCATCCTTAGGACGCGTGTTCTATGGTGACGGGTCTGGCTACAGCGAGCCAGACCCTGGTCACTCACTAGAAGCAACGCATCAACAACTTTACGGGGCCTCTTTAACTTCCACTACATTTTCTAGCAATAGTAATGATATTATTCGAGTTCCGACAATGGAAGGATTTGCTGCACAAGCTGAGAGTATAAATAAAGGAATGTCAGATATTGTCATGAATGGATTCAAACCAGAAATGGTGCCAGTTTACAAAGAACTGGTGGAGGAATTTGCGGTTTGTGACAGATGGTTTGCCTCGATTCCAACTCTAACGCAGCCTAACAGATTGTATATACATTCTGCTACTTCTTATGGTGCAACAGAAAATGATACAAGTATGTTGATCAAAGGGTATCCTCAGAAAACCATTTTTGAGTCATTGGAAGAAGGGGGTTGCACTTTCGGGATTTATCATCAATATCCTCCCAACACACTTTTCTTTAGGTAACATATATGTATTTTCTTGCTAACTACATCATGTACTTCAATATAATTATGTTTTTATTACTTTATACATATATTTTAATATATTATTGAATACGTAAATTTAAATACTCGCACATTCATCTGTTGATATTCGAGCCATCAACCAGTTGCGAATAGAGGGTCATTAGGCTGATTAGAGAAGAAATAATAATTGTAGTTAGATTATAAACTGATGTTTGATTATAATGAATCAGGAAATCAGTATTACTCAGCTGGTGTTTGATAGTTGAATTTTCTTTTCGAACATCTTTCTGTTTGAATCATAGAATTGCTAGCCCTGCCAATTTGACTAATTTAACATTTCCAAAGTAACGTGTTGACGTAGATGCTGGTAACAAGTACAAGATAGGAACGGTCATGTGGTAATAAGCCAGTTTTTAAATGACTCTGTTTTCTTAATCATTCGAATGATAATTTTTGCTGTATATGCAATTAAACGAAGTAGATTATTGATGGAGCATCCTCCGTGTATATATATGATCTCTATTGGTGATACTACCTTAAACCACAAAATAGTCGATCCAAATGCAAATCATGCTCAAAATAAACTTGGAGAATCATATATTTCTGCAATTTTTGATAGTCATATGATCAGTTAAACACTTTTAACACCTTGTGCTCGAATGCAGAACATTTGGTTCTCATAGTTCCTTTCTTTTGTGTTATTTTGAACCCGAGTTACCTGACCCTTTGTCTATATGTGTGTAATACATGTCAGTGCGTGTGTTTGCCTGCATAAGAGAGTAGTTAGTATGGTACTTGATAACTTAAACAAATCATCACGATATGACCATGTGCATTATTCATTTTATATATTACAAGGCAGATACTTTAGATCCTGCTTGACCGAAACAGAAGATATTATCGATAAATAAATTCATCTGCATTATATATGCATTACTGCTCTGTAATCTTCTGTATACATAGTTACCTTGCAAAGTAGCATTGAAATGTTGTGACATTATGTTGATAATTATATACCATTGCTATAAGATTTTTTAATTTAAGATTACATAGTGTACACTAAAATGTTTTATTGCAGTAAAATGAGGCTCTTTTGAAAAATATGTGAAAATTATTTACTTTTTACAGGAATATGAGAAAGTTGAAGTACATAGATAACTACCATCAGTTTGATCTACGGTTCAAGGACCATTGTGAAAAAGGGAAATTACCAAATTATGTGGTAATTGAGAACAGATATTTTGACACAAAATTGTTACCTGGAAATGATGATCACCCTGCTCATGATATTTCGGAAGGTCAGAAATTTGTGAAAAATGTTTATGAAACATTGAGATCAAGTCCTCAGTGGAACGAGATGTTGTTTCTGATAATTTATGATGAACATGGTGGTTTCTACGATCATGTCCCCCCTCCTGTCACCGGAATCCCTAGTCCTGATGACATCGACGGCCCTGAGCCGTATAAATTTAAATTCGACCGACTAGGAGTCAGGGTTCCGGTCATCATGGTTTCTCCCTGGATTGAACGAGGAACAGGTGTGTTCATGATCATTATTACTTATTTATGCTTTGAAAAGAACAACTAGAACTGAAAAATAATGTGGATATATTTTGCATACCTTCTGGCATATTTTAAATAATTTTTGATTATAAACCAGCTTACAAAACTCAACTAAAGCTATCATGTCTTAAAATTGCAGTGTTGCATGGGCCTTCAGGACCATATCCAACTTCAGAGTTTGAGCATTCTTCACTTGCTGCAACTATTAAAAAGATCTTTAATCTAAAAGACTTTTTGACAAAGAGAGATGCCTGGGCTGGCACATTTGAAGGTGTTCTTAACAGGAGTAGCCCAAGACAAGATTGTCCAGGTATTTCTATCTTTAAAATTTGGCATGATATCGATCTCACAATTTCAAAAACAATTTTATTTTTTACCTTAAATAATTTATCAAGATTTTTCACAAAATCCGGGAATTTAGTAGTAGAAAAAGGTCTGCCTACTTCTCATCCACACGACTGTACTTTGTGGTCGAACATATTTAGTTTGGTTTGGTTTATAGTTTATACTAAAACAACTATATAAAGAATTAAACTATGAAGATGTACATAAATTGCAGAAAAATTATCCGAGCCAGTGAAAATGCGCGATTTTGAACCACACGAAGCCGAAGTGAAGCTAACTGATTATCAAGGAGAAATGGTACAGATGGCTGCAACTCTGAACGGTGACCATAATAAGAATATTTACCCTCACAAACTCGTCGAAAACATGACAGTTTCCGACGCTGTTAAATACGTGGGAGACGCCTATAAAGTATACTGTGACGAGTGCTCCAAAGCTAAACAAAGCGGGGCTGATGAACATCATGTTGTTTCTTTCAAAGCTCTGCTTCCGAAATCATCTCCAAAATCTTTTGCCCAGAAACTGTGTTCGTGCTTGGCTTGTGATAATTAGACTGTTTCATTTGTTTATTTTGATTTTAATTCGGCTGATGATTGTATGCATATATTTCTTCTGAAATAATGATCCAACTCTTCTCATTTCTATGCATTTTGATGTGTGAAATATAAGAACAAGTTTTGTACTCTTGTATTTTTAAACCTTCTCTTGATCCGCGGGTACATAAATTTTGTGCACCCCTCAAATTTCTTTTGGACATCTCGAAATTGCATCTTATATTACAATAAACATAGTGTATTGTAATATTTTTTTCATACTGACTTGTAATATTGTAATCTCATAAAAATTATATGAATTTACGTACATACTTCCTTTACGTTATTTTTGTTTAATTGATCAGTTAATAAAATGTGTTTCCCCCCACAAATTAGGTGTGTCTTACAAAATTAATTTGATATGACAATATGATATATTACATGGTTTATATTATATAGTATGAGATGAGTATATATTGTTACGAGTGTTACTAATTTTAAGCTAAAAATATAAGTGAGGAATTGGGGAATGCTAAATATGTTGCTAACATACTTTATAAATGAAACTTTATTACATCTTAATGGGGGAGATCTTGAAGCAAGGTTAACCCTTCTGGGAAGAATGCTGGTGTGTTTTCATTATAATGAAAGTTAGTTATAAGTACAAAATTAGTGACATAGTCCTATTTTCCTGAAACTAAATCAATAAACGTATTTAAAGAGTATTTTATTTTTCTCCGTTTTTTATAAAACCGTTAACTTCATTTATTTTCTATATTCTTGTCGGTCAAATAATTATGTAATTTATTAGATTCTATAAAATCAATTTTTCTAGGTAAAACAATACTTTTTATGGGTGTTGGTCATATTTGTCACAATTTGGGGAGAAAATGCCCTAAATGACACACCCCAAAAAAATCGCCCTAAATAGCACTCCAAAACGCTACATCGTTTAGAGTTTTGAAGAAAAAAAAATCTCCCCAAAACGCTACTTTAAGTTACGTTTTTTAGCCTAGAACCCAAGATAAAGTAGCGTTTTTCCCCGAAAAAAATAAAATAAAATAAAAGTGCAAAACGATACACGAAATAGCGTTTTTCCCCCAAAAAAATTAAAAAAAGTGCAAAACGCTACATGAAATAGCGTTTTCACCCCTTTTCTAGCACGCCACACTATGTAGCGTTTTGGAGTGTTATTTAGGGCCATTGTTACGAATTGTGCCATTTAGGACATTTTCTCCCCAAATTGTGACATACATGGCATTTTCTCACTTTTTATTTCATTTTGACCATATATGTGATGATTATATGTCATTTAGGACGATGTTGTGTCATATTAGATGACTTTAATTATGAATTGAAAGTTTTATGATATAATTTTATATTATATATTTTGTTACACTTTCATCTTCTTATTTGTCTTTGTTAGTTTGTTTTTTATTTTTTAGATTTAATTGGATGAGTTATTGCGTGTAGATAGAAAATGAATGGAAGATTTAATACCCACTTGGATGGGAAGAAGAGTAAAAAAAAGTATATAGAGACATGAACTTGGTTTTAAAGGCTTCATTGTAATTAGATATATTTTTCTTGTATTTAGTTATTTTTAGTAAGACACTTTTTTTTCTCTTGATTTTTTTTCTACAGGATATTGTTCATGTGAGATTTTTAACGACGCTCTTTTTTGGTCGTGTTCTATTTTCAGACATTAAGGTGTCATTTATTGCGTCTTCTTGATACGTTATTTCTGTAAAAAAAAATTAAACTTTCCCGGTAAACAAACTGAGTCACATGTTGGTTATTGGTTAACGCCAAATCTGTCCATAAAAATAGTAAGCACCCATTATAGCAATAGCCAGCCACCATCCTAATCCATAATTTCAGGATGCAACAAGAACTTGTAATAATATAAGTATGATTGAATTGTATATCTTGATTGTAAAATTCTCAAATATATAGAATATATTAGCACAGACAATTGTAATAAGAAACAATCAGTCAACCATCATGAATAATAACAACAACCCTTCAACCAATAATCAGGTAACAAAAATGCACATATGCATTCATGTTCTCAGGTTTTGCAGTTTTTTTATGTACTCGAATTGATAAAAATATATGGCTCTGTATAGTGAACCTTGACAGACTTTCTATCATATAAGTTTATGACGATTTTCATGTTTCAAGGCAACTGAGGGTGGGAATGCAGCAGAGAAGGTGGAGACGGGAGATTGTAGGTCATCAGCTGGAGGTCAACAACAAGAACAAACGCCGGTGCAGGTGACCCATCAGCCACAGCCCCCTACCAAAAAGTCCAACACCAGCGGTGGTGTTTTGGAAAATGCTGCTGCTTCTGTTACGGCAACCCTTCAATCTGCAAAAGAAGTTATTTCAGAATAACCCTTTAAATTTAGTTTTCTATCGAAAATTGTAGAAGCTTTTGGCTTGTTGCGAACAAGTTTGTAGAGTTTTCTAGATCATGTTATGATACTGATGATAGATTTAAATTATAATTAACGATAGATATAACTGAGAATATATGATGGCAGATTTTAAGCTTTTTGATCATAAATTGTACATGCTTATGGATTCCAATCTGATTATTAGATAGGAGAAGGTGAGAAGCTGTACAATGTCATATACATGTAGGCAGTAGCATCGATCTGCATTTCATATAGCACAAGTATATATAGATCAATCCGGATTACATAATAATATAAATATATAATCATATATATATAACTTGATTCTAAAGCTACGATACGTCTTAACCAGTAGCTCGTCAACTTGTTTCCTAATCATCAACCTTTCTCCTGCTAAATATATGACACCCTAGCCCCTCACCCTAAGAAGATTTTTTTATCTACAAATTCGTCAAAAAGATACTTATATTGTCAAATATCAACAAGAATAAAGCATGACATCACAGTTTTACTGTAGTATGATGTCACAACTTAGCATCATCATTGCATAATAGTAGTTACTGTTGGAAGTATAGCCAACAAGTTTTAGTTTTACTGCATAGGCACTAAATTTATTAATTTATTCTATAAATATTAGAGTCTTGCCTCATTGTAATACTTGGAGAAGTATGAATACAATCCATATATGCATACCTGTGCTACAAATGCAAATAACCCACCTGATGTTCTCACATATTACAGAAAATATCCCAAGGGCAGGAAGGGAAATAGCAACAAAGTGGGTTAGAAAAAGTTGTGTAGGTATCCTGGGGAGGAAGGAAAATTAGTGGCTACTATATATACTAGGTGGGGCGTGCAGAGAGGGTCATGTGAAATGTATCGAGTGTTTACTTGTGGAGGAAGGTCACCCCTCAAAGAGTGTCCATTTCTATCTATTATAATTGTCTTTTCAGGTATTGTTGGCTTCTTGTGTATGTAACTGAGCTCCTCCGTTGTTAATTCAGTTAATCTATAGCAAATTGGTATCAGAGCCTAGATCATGGGGCCACCCAGCGAATTGAAGAATTGGAAGCAAAGTTCTCTGCCTTGCAAACTACTATCACTAATGAGGTAGCTGCCACCATGGAAAGGGCTATGTCCGGACTACCTCAACTGATGGCGACACAAATCACCACTAGCGTCGTGCAGGAAACACGCCGAAATGGAGAAGAATTGGCCCGAGTGCGAGATGAACTACTCAAGTTTCAGGCAGAGACGAGGATAACCATAGCGGGAAAATCAAACTCATCCCCACAAGGGTTTGGCATTAATCAAAGTGGAGGTACATCTCAATGTGCACTCAGAGTAAAACCAAACGGAAAAGGAGTCTTGGGTGGAATGGGCCCGGGGGAGGTCCGGGTGGCACATTCAATTTCGGAAGTACAATGGGCGGTAATTATGGAGGTAACGGTGGAGGAACTGGATGGAGCTTTCGAAAACTAGATTTCCCGTTGTTTGATGGCTGATGGCTCTCAGCCGGACGGATGGATATTACGAGCTCAACGTTATTTCAGTTTTTATCGTCTTACAGAAGAAGAGAAGTTAGAGGCGGCCATGGTGGGTTGGAAGGGGATGCGCTGTCATGGTTTCACTGGGAACATCGGCGACGTCTGATCAATCGTTGGGAGGAACTCAAAGGGATTTTGCTACGACAGTTTCGGAAAACCTCTAGTGGATCCCTGTACGAGCAGTGGCTGGACCATCACCAGGAGGGTATGGTGGTGGAGTATCGTCATCGATTTATCGAGCTTATTGCACTGTTGGACTCTGTACCAGAAGAAGTAGCAATGGGTCAATTCATTAACGGTCTAAGGGATGATATCAAGGCTGAAGTCTGACTTTTTGGGCCTAAATTGTTGGACCATGCTGTGGAAGTAGCCATTATGGTGGAGGATAAGTTCAACTTGGGTCAGCCTAAAGCCCAAACAGGAAGAGTTGGGTCCAATAGTACCAATATGGGCAGATCGTTGTTTACATCACAAAGTTTTTCCCCTGTGTCTAAATTGGGTGGTAATAGTGGGTCAAATATCGCAAATGGGGGTTTCTCCATATCGAATCTCCTTACTAACAATATAAAATCAAATGGATCCCCAAATTCCAGCAAATATACAACGGAGGTGAGAAAGTTAAGTGATCAAGAGTTGCAATTCAGACAGGAGAGAGGGTTATGCTTTCGATGTGACGGAAAATGGTCGGCAGGGCATATTTGTAAAAAGAAGGAGCTTAGCGTGCTAGTGACTCAAGATGATGAAAGTGAGGGGGAGATGATCATGTTAGTCCACGAGGAGGATCACGAGAAGGAAGAGAATCATTGTGAACCGGAGATATCGTTGAATTCAGTAATGGGGATATCAAACCCTAAGACTGTAAAATTAAAGGGGACAATCAATAATCAAGAGGTTGTGGTCATGATAGACCCAGGGGCAACACATAATTTTATCTCTAGCTCAGCAGTATCCACTCTCGGTATTCCAGTTAATACTACAACCACTTTTGCAGTCTCGTTAGGTACTGGAGAGTCAGTCCAGGGATTGTGGGAATGTAAGGGTGTATGTCTTTTTTTTACAAAGGATAGAGATAATTGAGGATTTCTTGCCATTACCCTTAGGCAATTCAGATGTAATTCTTGGTATACAATGGCTGGAAAAATTGGGGACTATGTTTACTAATTGGAAAACACAAACTTTAAGGTTTGTCTGGCAAGGAAAACATGTTTGTTTACATGGAGACCCGTCGTTAAGCCATATCATGGTCTCATTGAAAGAAATTTTGCTGACAATTAAGAAGGAGATGGCGGAGTTTTAGTAGAGTTCAATCACATAGCAGGATTAGAGTCGGAGGAGTTGGTTGATACTCAACCCTTTCAGCAAGCCCCAATGTTTGTGAAAGAGCTTTTGCTTCAATTCCAGGAGATCTTTAAGTTACCAGCGGGGTTGCCACCGATTCGCGGTCATGAACATGCCATCATACTTAAGGAGGGTACCGACCCGGTCAGTGTACGACCATATCGCTATGCTCAAAGTCAGAAGGATGAAATTGAAAGGTTGGTGCATGACATGCTTAAGACAGGTATAATCCAACTCTCTACTAGTCCTTTTTCGAGTCCGGTGCTACTTGTTAATTGTCTTCTCTGGTATTGTTGGTTTCTTGTATGTGTAACTGAGTTCTTCCATTATTAATTCAGTTAATCTATAGCAACCTGTTCTATAATCTAGAACAGATTTCTCTCTTCTCTATATAATCTGGCATATAATCTCAGTTTCTAACACTTATGCACGCAAGTTTGAGTAAAGTGCACTTCGTGTACTTGTTCTTTGTGTGTCAGGCCACTTGCAATACCAAACTTCTAAAACTCTCACTTATAATACTACACTTCTGCCTTTTTTGTAGTTTGTGTATTGCCGTCAAATATCTTTTAACGGAGTTAAAAGATTAAAAGATAAAGTGCACTTTGTGTATTCGCACTTTGTATTTCAGATCACTTGGGATACTATGGTTCTAAAATTGTCACTTGTTATATCCAAAGTGCGAGTACACAAAGTGCACTTAACCCTTCTTTTTTAACGGAGTTAAAGGATATTTGACGGCAATACACAAACTACAAAAAAGGCAGAAGTGTGGTATTATAAGAGAGAGTTTTAGAAGTTTGGTATTACAAGTGATCTGACACACAAAGAGCAAGTACACGAAGTGCACTTTACTCCGCAAGTTTTTGTGAATGTGAAGTTCCTATACTGTAGTGAACAGTTGAAATACACTTAACAGTTAACACAAAGAAATTGCAGATACATAACACATCTAGATCATGTCACAAGATTTGTGTTACTTTTTATTTTGTATCTTTTTGTCGAGACACTAAATCTTTTCAATTATCTTTAGGGAAGACAAATTTTGTTTCCATTCCTAGTTAATTGCATTAGTTATACTAGTTTTAAGTTCATATATACCTGGAAGACAATGTACTAAAAGGTTAATGGTATATGTGTCTAAAACTCTAAATACTTAATTAACAGTTAACATACATCATCAGACCATTACCTATCTGATGTATTGTTTCAGAGGTTATGTGTGTCTCACTAAATTAGTTCAGTTATAAATGATATAACATGAAACTATATAATATGACTGCTGACATAGTAGTAAGGTAAGAAATTAGTGATGAATTTGGAGAAAAATGAATAATTTTTAGTTTAGAAAGATACTATTGTTAAGTTTGTTATATCTTGTTAATATTTTGTTAGTCAAGAGATTTCCTCGCATAGATGTAGGTGACTCTAACCATAGGTGATCCCAAATAACAAATGCCTTCTCCAATTCAATATACAATTATCAATATACTAGTGTGGAAACATGATTAACTCTAAGATAGAAACATAATAGTATACACAGAAATGTATAGAGATACATGTTCATATCTGTATCTTCATCTTCTTCGTTAATTGATATATGTAATCATTAATATATGTATTTGAATTATAAAAAAAATGTAAGATGCTTCTTTCAAATATGGCTTTCGACCCAGAGTGGGAAATATATAGTGAATCATGCAACTCAAAAGGTCCACAGCCCAAACCCAAAAAACAGGAGCAAAAGCATTAAACGACTCAAAAAACACTTGCCCAGCCTGGGGCTCCCGGACCTGGTCTCGGTTACTCCTGGCCGAGGTACCGGGGTACCGCCTCTGTAGCCAACTATACCGCCTCCGGCCCGATAACAAGGACAAAGGACACACGTGCCTTACACTGGTCAAAGCAGTGAGGACAGTAAGGACGGTGACGCCTAACGCATCTAGACCACTCCTCCAGACGCATAGGCGACTCACATGACCTCTCCTCTGTATACCCACTCGGCCACACACCTCCAAAAGTAAAAGGATTCAGAAATTACACACACTCAAACACATAGTAAGCTCACCCTTCTCTCTAACTTCCTCTCTCTAGAATTTGGCCGGAAAACTTACTTTCACGTTGGAGGTGTCCCCGGAGATCCAATCTGCACCGGACATTTATTTCCATATTTTATTATGATTCTCCAGAATTTAATGAAAGTTTTCATGGTTTTCACAACAAAAAAGTTTTCGGCAGAGTTAATATGTTAAAATTTTTAATTCGATATGGACTAGGAATATAGAGCCGAAACAATTGGGCATGTGAGCCGCCTCAATTCACAGCTAACCCTCTTTCCATATGAACAAATCATTTTGTTGTTCAGATCATCTCAATTTTGGTGTAAAGAAATTATTCTATGGTTAAAAATTTCAATTCTACACTGTTGATCTCCTAGTTGTGTGTTGACCAATGATTTCATCTTTGTCGATTTAAAAGCATTCCAACATGATTCAACTAGTTAAAAAGAGGTAATCTATATATATATATTATTATTCTTCCATAGAACTATATAAATGTGTACAATAGTATATAAACATGGGAAGAAATAGATTATTATTAGATTCATGTCGATTGTAAAATTGCCCGATTTTGATTTCTCAAACTAAAGATAATTATTAATGTATGTACATCTCACCTCGAACCCGAGTGTGCTAAGAATTTCCCAATAACAATACTATCCGTCAAGGTCCAGGGATCTCCTAACAGGTTCCTAGAATGGTTTCATTGTCGGATAATTTGTGGGAAATGTGAACCTACATTTTTTTAAGTTCAACACCTGACCATTCACCGGAGGCAAGCAAGTTGGATTTTCCAGTATGATGGTGAATAAGAAATTTATCCATCTTAAGGTGCAGCAGATTATACTATTATTTTGGTTGTCAGGTTAAAAACTTGAATTCCACATGTCAGATGAATGCACTTTGTAGAATATAGATTAAAATTACGTAAAGCAGAAGAATGTAAAGTGGAAACTTGATCAGTAAGATCTAACCTTATCTGTTAAAGAGACGAGTAAACATGTGCCCGATCACTAGGCCATCCCTGAGGCGAGGTGCTTTCAGTGAGGCACAACCCACGTAAGTCTCTTATCCTGAAGTAATACCAGATGTCAATATCATCTGTCAAAGCAAGAAGAAACTTACATATATATCATCCATAAATGCAAGGGAAACATACATCAACAACTATTGACAAAAAAACTTCCAACAACCCACCTTATGACATCTGAAGGAACTTAAATAATGTCACTGTGTATTAGTCTACGGGATTTCTCAAATGATTATGTATTTCTGCAAGCAACATATATATCTCATTAGTCCTTGGGTGTGCTTCATCGCTTTTCCGAAATTCATAAACTACACCGTCCAGTTCAATTAAACTACAACCAGGATTCTTTTTGATGTTCAATTTCTTCATTCTCTTTCTCAATTTCGAAGCTTCCCTCCATCTATTTGATGAAGAGTACATATTTGACATGAGTACATAGGCACCGTCCCTCTCAGACTCAATCCTTTCAAGTTTTTCCATTACATTCTTCCCAAGCTCAACATGCCCATGAATCCTACAAGCTCCTAATAAAGCACCCCAAACGGAGGCATCAAGCACGATCGGCATTTCTCTAATTAACTCCTCAGCTTCACTTATCAATCCTGCACGACCCAAAAGGTCAACCATGATGCAGTAATGCTCCACCTGAGGTTCAAGATTAAAAACCTTGGACATGTTAGCAAAATGCTTGCGTCCATCCTCCAATAGTCCTGCATGACTACATGCCACGAGAACACCAATAAATGTCACGGCATTTGGTTCAATTTCCATATTCCTCATCTCTAAAAACACTTCAAGTGCACTTTCCCCTTGCCCATTCAAGGCTAACCCAAAGATCATGGCTGAACATGTATATACATCTTTCCGCTTCATGTTTCTAAACACTTTAAAGGTGTTATCTATGCTTCCACACTTTGCATACATGTCTATAAGCGCATTACCTAAAAAACCATCCGCTTTAAGATGATGCCTATCCATGTGTGCATGAAGCCACAAACCCAATTCAAGTCCCCCTAAATTCGCACACGAGTTAAGCACACCAACTAAAGTAACAGGATCCGGTTTGACACCATTACTCTGCATCCGGTTTGACACCATTACTCTGCATCTTACTGATCACACTTATCGCTTCCCTAAACTTCCCTTGTTGAGCCAAACCCAATATCATGGAGTTCCAGGAAACCACATTTCTCACAGGCATCTCATTAAAGACCTTACTAGCAAACTCAACACTGCCACATTTTAAGTACATATCAGCCAACGCATTTCCAACAAACACATCAAAATTCACCTTATGTTCACACATATACTCATGGATTTTCCTCCCAAGACTCAAATCACCTAATTTTGCACATGCAGAAATCACTACCACCATTGTCATCTCATCAGCCCTGATACCTGCAACGCACATTTCAAAAAACTGCCCATGAACCACCTCACCTTCTTTCAACTTACATAACTGCCTACACGCCTTGAAAGCAAAAGGGTACGTATAATTATCAAGAACAAGGCCATTCTCAAGAAGTTCAACAAAAATAAAGACAGCCACCAATGAGTTACTATCACTCTCGGTACTCGAAAACCATCAATAATAGCATTTTATGCAATAATATCCGGGTCAGGCAATTTAGCAAACAGGGAGTATGCATAAGTTGGTGAAAATGAGCTCGTGGGAATGAATGGGTGAGCTTGTTTTAATAAGAAAAGCATGAATTTGTTTGAGTTCTTGTAGGGATTTGCAGGATTTGAGCCTCTCTTGAATACAAAATCTCAGGAAGTTAGCATTCAGAGTATTTCCCATTCTTACACAAGATAACTAGGTTAATAAAATAATATAAATTCAAATAAGTTATATGTATTATTTTATTTTCAAATTTAATTGTTTGTAGATTATTATATATATTAATTTATTATGATAGTTATATACTTAGAAATTATAAATTTATAGATTTTTCCATCATCCAACATAATTAATATGAAAGCTATTTTTGTCAATTTTCTGATAAGTGCCCGAAATATCACTTATTGCTTATATTGTTCAAAATCACAGATAGCATACGCATATCAAGAATGCAAATATCAATTTCATATTCCCCCCTCCATACATGCATTTACAGCATGTGAAGGTAGGACCACACGCATTTGCAACATTCGGAGGCAAGGCACACACACTTTTACCCTGCGTATTATTATGAGTGTGCAGGTTTATTCACGTTTCTTCCCTACATGACTTCTGATGTATACAGTACCTTTTTCCTTCATTATATGATTTTCAAATAATACAAATCTAACTTCATGATATACATGAAATCTTTCATATTATCATACATAAATCAATAACTTGAAGCGAAAGATATAATTTAAATAAGGAAGTAAATATTTAAGGCAGAGAAAAGAACAAGAATAGATGATAGTATGTATGTATGGGGGTTATATAATGGAATGTGGCTCTGGATGTATATAAGGAGGAATTACTCAACAAAAACCAAAAAGAAATTGGGAGGAAATGGGATAAAAGCAAAGAGAATATACGCATGTGTGGCATACGTATGTGATTGGGTAATAGTTGATAAATCATTTAATAGTAAAATTTTAATAAAAAAATATTGAAATTTATTTTAAAATAATTATTCAAATACTTAATAAAATATTACTTTATTAAATTATATACAATAAGTAACTTGTAAAAGTTTAAAATTTAAATGTTTATTTACAAAATGAAAATTTTCAAAATCATTTGTGTAATTATGCGGCATCTTAAAATATACGTAAAATTCAACCTAGGCAAATAAATTGGGATGCAAGTAATATGTTTTTATTTATTAGAACACTAAGTACAATCATTTTTCATGTTTTATGTATTAAGATTCCACTGACTTTATTACTAACAATTTTACTAATTGTTCCACGAACTATGTCAACTCACCAATGTTTTTAAAAATAGATGTAATATAATTTATTTTATAAATTGTTATTTTAAGATTCTACTAAGTGTTCTATTGATTATTCCAATAATTTTAAGATTCTACTACATATTCTACTAAATATTTAATAAACTATTTAGCGTAATCTTTGAAAATTTAATAAAATGTTAAATATATTACATTTTTTATTTTTTTAAAAGACTTAGTACAATCATATTTCGTATTTGATACATTAATATTCCAATAAGTGTTCTACTAAAATTTTTGTTAAGTGTTCAATTAAATATATTAATTCACCAATGTTTTTAAAATTAGTTATAATATAACTTATTTTTTAAAATATTAATTTTAAAAATCATATTAGTAGTTCTATTGATTATTCAATATAATCTATTATATCGTTATTTGATACGATATAAATGTTAGCACCATAAATGTCTTTAAAATTTTAATACAAATTATATAATTTGAAATGTACGACTTAATCATGAGATAATATAATTTAAGTGTATCATATTCTTAAATGTCACTAATAGTATTATTATTTAGGACGATAAAAATGTATTGAGACTAATATGTTGATTAACAGATGATCACGTCTAATTAGTCATAAGTATAGGGATACTAAACTGAACGCATGTGTACATGTAAGAGTACAATATACTAGACAGACCCGCCGTGAGATATTACATGGTAAATTATAAATAGTGTCGTATGTAATCTCATAGTGATAATGATATAACGATCCTCAAACTTGGACTCTTTATATTTTTACATCAGAATTAATATATTTGGATTTCATCCAAAGTTATATTTGACCAGGTGATGATAAAGATGGATATTAGATATATTATGAATCGTGTGAGAAATATGAATGATATAGATGTGATTTAACCCTCATATATTAGAATCGATATTATTGACCTCTTGTTTGAGTGAGAGTGTAAGACTATGAAATGAATGGTCATGTTCAAATAATGATATATTTAAATAGTCTACTCATTAATCAAAAAAATTAAAGATTAAATTATTACACGATCCATGTCTCGAGTTTAATCTATAATATCAAGATTAAAAGAATTATATTATAAGAAATATTAGTCATGGAAGGTTTAATCGAATCACTAATTTAATTATTATGACTTTGGTGGTAATAATATATTACTAAATATATTGTGCTAAGTTTGAGGTATTATATATATTGATCATACTTCGATAATTATGTACATATAAATATTTTTATAAGTAATAATTAGTGTGAACATAGATTGATATTGTGAAGATACTTGGGCTTTTTAAGCCCAATAAAACTTTAACCTCAATAATATTTCTGTTTTAAGCCCAATAAAATCTTACCCTCAATATATATATATATATATCATATATTACGCTACATCTCCGTGTGCGCCTCAATTCAATCCCAACCCTAAATTTATTTGTCTAGACACTTTATAAACATATCGTTTTTTGGTTTGACGATGTTTCATCAAATAGTCTTCACAATGGTGATACACAACAAATGATTTTCTTTTATGTGAGTAACATGGATTCTACCATGATTCAACCGCTTAAAAAGAGGCAAGTTATATATTTAGATATTGTGATTAGAAGATAATGATTTATTTTTAGTTTTATATGATATTCATCGAGTAAATAAATGTTAATTGTGTTGTAAGATGTTAGATATAGTATGCAGTAATTTACACAAATACATATCATTGAAAGAAGATAGAGATCCATGTATATTTTGTGTTTACCAGTTGATTATTGTTTTGTTATAATTATGTTAATTGTGCTTTAAACGGTGTTAACGTATTAAGGTGATGTTTGTTTCCCCTTATTTTACCACAGAAATTAGTACTCATTTTCAGGAATATACTTTTTCCGGAACTAAATACTTAATTCTTGAAAATAAGAAGAAAAAAAATGGGACAAATATAATCGCTATTTATAAATATAAGGACGCGAGTTATATATTAAATAGTGTGTAAGTTGACATTTTAAACAAAATATAATGTAACTAATGGTTGGTTATATTACAAACGGGCGAATATGTATGTATATAACATAATGTGTGTCTAATATATAAAAAAATGTTATTATATTGAATAATAGACATGCCAAGTGTCGTCGTAGTATATCATGAGTATAAATATGTTATTTTTTTGTGATTTTATTTTGTTTCATTATTATTATCCTCATTCTGTTTAGTCTGTTGCATCTAATGTACAAATGCTCTAACAAGTAATCTCTGTAGGATCAACAGCAGGATCAGGCAGCAGCAGCAACTTGTGGTTAAAGCCGACTTCTTTCGCCTTGATGATGATTTCATCTCTACCGTCCATCAATGTACCATTCTGCCTGAGCAGCCTCTCTCGATCCGGACCTTCTCCATCACATCATCCTTGGCCGCTAACTCTCTTTCTTTGGCCTCGAGTGCAGCCCCAAAACGCTTCAACTTTTTCTCTCTGCCCTCGAGTGCAGCCGTAAGGCTCCTCCTCATCTCCTGTTGCTTCGCTTCCACCGGCCTCTTGCACCTTCTCCCTCAGCTACTGGTCGGTAGTCTCCTAAATCTTTTAGAATTGCTCATGCTTGGCTTTGACCTTATGCTTGTAATCCTTATTAATTTTAATTAAATGTAAAAAAAAAAATGTTTTGATTCAACTTTATCTACTCAAGATTAGCTAATTTAAAAAAAACACTCCGTACTCAGGTTCTGAGAAGAGGTGGTAGCTCAAGCGTACCACATAATTATAATTATTATTCAACTAATTGCAAGTATAAATTGTTACATGCAGAGGAGCAGCTATAGCATCAAGGACAAGTTGATGGCTTTGCAAATGCTGGTGCCAGGGAGTAAGAAGGTCTGATTTTAAATTCAAAAAAATTCATTAATTCTACTAATTAATTCTCTGTTTAATTATTCCATTGTTTGAGTTCGATTCTCCTTCATTCGATAGTATTCACGAGCTTAATTATTAATTTTACACAAAATAAAATAAAAGGTTTTGATTAGGAGAGCGGTTAATTTAAATTTATTTAGTACGTGGAGATGACATCTACTATATATATATTACACATGGCTAAGGTGTGTCTAGCTTTATACAGGCTGATATGGCAACAACGCTTGGTGAGACTGTTGAGTACTTGGCGCAGGTAAGACTGCGAGAGCAGGCACTGCAAGATGAAGTCAAGGTAAAGTGTATATAAAATCAATCATCACTCAGTGTGTGCATATTTTTAATATATAGGTAGAAGAGTAGAACCTCAATACTAATTTTACTCTCTATTTTCAACTGCAGCGACTGAAGCAGACGATTACTATGATGGCTGGGATGCATCAGGGTGTCCAAAGATACATGCAAATTCCAATGGGAACGCAAGTAAACATGGGAGTGAACACACAACTAGGGAGAATGCAATTTAGATCCATGGTGCACCCAACAATGAATGTTTTTAACTCGTCAATATCTGCCAGGATGCACAATCCTTCAGTCATGCCATTATCGTTGCAATCCAACTCATCTGTTGGAACATCGAGGTTGCTGCAACCGAACTCAGGTGCTTCAGCATCTAGGTTGCTGCGACCTAACTCTGCTGCTGCATCAAGGTTGTTGCAATTGAACTCACCTGCAGCAGGACCAAGGTTGTCTAATGTACAAAGGCTCTAACAAGTGATCTCTGTAAGATCAACAGCAGGATCAGGCAGCAGCAACTTGTGGTTAAAGCCGACTTCTTTCGCCTTGATGATGATTTCATCTCTACCGTCCGTCAATGTACCATTCTGCCTGAGCAGCTAGTGCCTCTCTCCGGACCTTCTCCATCACATCATCCTTGGCCGCTAACTCTCTTTGTTTGGCCTCGAGTGCAGCCCGAAAACGCTTCAGCTTTTTCTTTCTGGCCTCGAGTGCAGCCGTAAGGCTCCTCATCTCCCGTCGCTTCGCTTCCACCGGCCTCTTGCACCTTCTCCCTCAGCTACTGGTCGATCGTCTCCTAAATCTTTCTGAATTGCTCATGCTTGGCTTTGACATTATGCTTGTAATCCTTATAATTAAGCCTTCGTAGATTCTTTCGAGCAGTTTCAACCTCTTTGATCATAGACTCATTAGACTTGCTTTCTCAGCAATCGTCCCCCTGCAAATGATAGTCTGCACAATGCAATACAAATAGGTCAATTGGAGAATCACAACGAAAGTAAAGATAAATATACAATGTACCTGATCAATGTGACATTTCCACCTATTTTGTCCAGCGTAGTTTGAATCTTGTAATTCTAGATACCACATATGTTGTGTAACATGATTTATTATATGCAAATGTTGTCACTCTTCAGGATCAATTTAATTTTTTAGAATCTTCAATTTTTTTTTTAATTTAGATGTTACCTAGTAATTTAGTATTGTATATTTAATTAATTTATTTTTTATTTGTATAAATAATTTATTTTTATTATTATACATGAACAATTAATTATGTAACTATGTAATAATATTTAGTTTTGTTTATGATTTTTAATATAATTTATTTTTTATTTGTATAACTAATTTTAGTATTTTTTATAATTTTATTTATTTATATAAATAATTTTGTATTATTTTATATAAATAATAAATTAAATAAGCTACATAGTACTAAACCAACCACTTTTTTTTTTTATTCAGGAGCTACACGTTATAACTTAGTTCTAATGATATTTGAGTTAATAAAACTTGCAAACCAAACAGGCCAAAGTGTCTCAAAGATAGGGTTTTTCATGTGTTTATATTTAAAAGTAGAATCTACTGTGGTGTTTGGGATTTTTTTCATTATTTATTTTTATTTTTAGAAAACAACATTTTCAAAAAAGAACGATTACAATAATGGGCTAGTGGTTGATGAAAGGAGAATGAATAAAATTGAGTAAATTAATGATGGGACATTATATCCCTTCTAAACATCTATTTCGTCCGGGTATTTCGTAGGGATCTCTCCCATAAGAAATTGAGGGTTTTTGAAGATGGCGAAGAAGACAGAATCAACTTGATTTAATCGACAAGATTCAATCATTTTTAGATACAAAAGAAGCTGTTGAGTAAAAGGAGAGGAGGCTCGTACAAAAGAATCATTGAATGCAAATGTTACTAGCGCCAAGAAAAGGGAGGTTGTTAAGGTGAATGTTGGTTGTGGATGAGGTGCTTCTTAATGATTTATGCATAAATATTTTATTCCTCCCATGATATGTCCGGCAACAATAATGATCCTCTATCTTTCCTCTTGAAAAGACATGGCAACCCGTCGCGAAAAAATATGCGATTTTCAATGGATAAACAATTTCACATATATGCGTGTGTATAGATGTATTGTAATTAAGGCGTGTGTATAGATGTACAGTAATTAAGGACAGTTTGATATTGTTGTTACAGACAATTACAATAATTTTTTGTTAAATAGTTGTCACAAATGTGTTTGAGCTGTCACACAAATGTGTTTGATAAAATTCAAAAATTAATATTTGAAAAAGCACTTTTAGCCTAAAAACCGTCGTTAGAAAAAGCATGTTTCCCATGCTTTTGCAAAAAGTTATTTTTCAACTTCATAGAAAATAATTATAAATTTTATTATCAAACCGCCTCAAAAACATTATTTTTATATATTATATATCAAAATATGTTCAAATAAAAAAATTACCAAACAGTCATTTAATTTTTTTAACAATACTTTTTTCCACCAACACTTTTTTCTTACAGTACACTTTTTTCTCACACTACAAGAGTTTTCAACCGCAATTCCAAACAGAGCCTAAATCTTTGTATTTTTAATTTATCAATTAAACTTAAAAGATAATTTCTATTTCTTTTTAATTTTATAGGTCCTAAATTTATATGTTATATTAAAAGTATGTAGATTAAGAAATAACCTGCAAGTTTACAAATGGTATGGAGGTTAAGAAATTCATGACCACATCAAATTCTTACTGTCAAACAAAAAGTTGAAACATAACTTATAACACATTTTCATTACGGAAGTCATATTTTACAATCTTCGCACGAGAAGAAATAGCTTTTCATCCACATTGTAGTTTCCGATCTTAGTCGGATCCCCCTTCAGCATCATTTGAAGTCCTCCAAACGATATATACACCTCCCTGAGGCCAAAAGAGAAAACAAGCAGGAAAACAAGAAACTATATAAGATAAGCCTGTAACCTAATGGAGCTTTAAAAGTCAGCTATTTTACCCAAAGAGATAGAGTATCAGTATCCTTTCAAAAGAAGTTATTAATTGTTATTTTATAAGATTGGAATGAATAGGAGCAACTTCAAGAATCTCCTAATAAACTCTTAAATATAATATAAAGTACTAGTGTTTGTTAAATATAATATAAAATATTAGTGCTTGTTTGGTTGACTAGTAAATATCTAGGAAGTTATAATTTATAAAGGTGTTTGGTTGACATTCATATGAGAAGTTAAACTTCCTAGTGAGTTTAAATTCCTATACAATATGGGAAGTTGGGTTGCAATACCTGGGTAGTGTAAGTTCCTACATTCCAACCAAACAATTTTTTCAACTTCCTATTAATTTCATATAGGAATTAAATACCAAGATATCATAATAACTTCCTATGGATATCAATACCCATATGCAACCAAACAAGCACTTAGTCTCCTAAAAAGTTATCACATTTTTAAGAGTGTCAACTCCAACAATTCTCTTTATATTCATTCTCTATTTATATTTTATTCATATTTGAACATCAAGAAAGGAAAAAGTGGGAAAGTAATCGGAGGGAATGAATATTTTATTAATAAATGTAAGTTAAGCTCTTAGGTTTGAGGAGAGAGAATAGACTCTAAACTTTTTATGAATGACTCTTTATTTTTGAAGTTAATAGCCTATATAAAGAGTCTCTTGGAGATGGTCAGATTTATATTCTATGAGCACATTTAGGGTTATCGTAAAAATTGTTGACTATGGAAGCATTACTAACTTATGTACAGTAATTTACTAATACACACTCTTGGTCCTTTGCAAATTGCACATCCAAAAAAGCAAAATAAAGACGTATATTTTACAAATACATACGCTGCAGTATCGTGATCAGATGTGTCCTCTGACATCTTATATAGCAGCCCATGCATAACATACTCAAATTTGTCTGCAAGTGATTTCTGCTTGTCCTGAAATTGGATTAAAAGGTCATCATTGTTAAAAAATAATCCCTTATTTGTTAAGAGCCACTCACACATCAGTATAGAGCCATGCAATGTAATGCAGGGTACCCTTTACATAATTTCCATATTTGGACTTTTAAGGGAAAGTGTTGTCCAGAAGATGTTACTAAGAAAGTTGAAAGTTCTGACTTCAAATTTAAGATAGAATTACATGTTCACGTATTTATAGAACACGTAGTAGAATTAATGCAAATTTGTATGATGCCAGGAGATGCAACTGCAACTTATTTTGGGGTTACCTTCTCAGAACAACCAAAACAACTTGAGCAGGTATTATTTTGAGCAATATTATCATGTAAGCATTTCAGAGTTCCAACCACGGAAGTGAAGGCTACACTTGAAATTTACTCCATGACAATACGCTACTGCATATACTTCTATACATGACTGACAATTAATATATACATATATATACGCATAATTACATACTTATCTATCATCCAATAAAATTTGTTAAGTTTCTATGATCATTTATATACATATATATATATACACGCATATTTACATATTTATATATCATCCAATAAAATCTTTTAAGCTTCTATGATCATTTATAGCTCCTTACGAAAGGCATATAAGCATGTATTACCTGGGGGTTATCCTCTGTAACAGTTGAACCTTAAAGTTTCATGACAAAGATCATAAACGCAAGTCAAAGTTAAGAAAGTATTAAGTTTTAAAAAAAATAACTTGAGCGGGTATTGTTTTGAGCAATATTATCATGTAAGCATTTACGAGTTCCAACCGCAGAAGTGAAGGAACTTAAAATTTACTCCACGATAATACACTACTGCAGATACTTCAATACATGACTGACAATTAATATATACATATACATACACATAATTACATATATATATATACATATCATCAAATAAAATTTGTTAAGTGTCTATGCCCATTTATAGCTCCCCTTACATCAAAGTGAATTCAAAAGGCCTATAAGCATATATTACCTGGGGGTTATGCTCTGTAACAGTTGAACCATCTGGATATAGAGATTTGGACAAAACCATCCTAAACCTCTCCCCAACACATATAGGATATATTTCCGTGTTCACATCTAGTACGAGGGTCATGTCCAATTCCTCACTCTGTGCTTTAATGCGAGAAACTGAGTGACACGTGGATACAATTTTCAGCTGGATAGCTAATAGATACTTAAGCATAAACAAAGTGATACAAGAATGTTACAACCCACATAGTCTACCAAATTCAACAGATCTAAAGTGAATTCGGTTCAAGAGAAATTGAATATACTGAATCCTTAATTTTCTGTTAACGCTTGCAAATATAATATATGATTATAAGCATAAATCTTTAAATAAAAAAAATTAAGATCCTCTGAGTAAAAGAAGCAAATTGTACCTTTATCATACTTTTTATCATCTAGCTCCTTGACCCTGATAACATCATCAAAGTAAAGTTGAACCATCCTGACAAAACTTCACGTTTGCACAAGCAAACGAACCTGACAATTACAGAACAACAATAAACACACGTAGACAAACAATCATTCTATAAATAACTAAAATAAACCTACAAACGTAAAAACTAATAGAAGAGACCACAATCAATTTCTAAGTACAAAACAATGTTAAAACGACCAACGGACAATTGCAGGGGATACATATACATAGCATAATGTTACATAAATAAACCCGAGGGGGTACATCAACAGTATTTAAAATGAAACTATTTTCCAAATACAATTACAATCGATACTGCGAATACATAACTAAAACAGATATCGAGAACAGTAAAATTAAAGAAATGCACAACAATAATGCATTATATATACTAAATTCTTCAGCAAATCAAAAAAATCATACAATAATATTGCAAGATAAAACAATAGAGACTTATGCATATACATACAAACATACATATATTATGAATATCTCTCTAAATGACAAATGTGATTGAATTATAACAAAGTAAATCCGACCCAGATTCCAAAACAAATATAAAAGACGACCCATTTGATAGATACATATATGATATATACATACATACCTGTGAAGAGGTGCAGGGGATTAGAGAGAGGCGAGGGTTCACTTAGATAGAGGGTTTAGGGTTTATATATACGTTCTTTTGTATGGTTTTAGTAAAGCAGTGTTTGGTTCGATTTTTTTTTTACATTTCTCTTCTCTTATATTTACTATAAAGTTTCACCCGATTGTTTTTTTTTTGAATGTTCACCCGATTGTTATTAGTATTTTTCATTTATATATATTTTGAGATATAATATAAAATATTAATTTTATTATAATAATAATATAAAAATAATATCTTTGATAGTTAAATATATAATTATTTCGTGTAAAAATTAAAAATCAGTTTTTTAAAAAATACGAGGACATGTTTTTTTTTTAAAAACAATTTTAAGATAGAAATTTTAAAAAAAATTGTTTCGTAAATTTACATATTTTTAATAAAAAAATTAGTATGATTATTATTTATAACAATGTTATCAAATGAGGTCTTAATTTATAAATTTATAGGGAAAAAAGTAAAATCTTATGCTAATATTTATAATTAATTTTCACTAGTTTACTAAACCGCGCTTCGTGGCGGCCATTGAGTCGTCTCTCATAAAATTTATTTCTCCCTGTTAAGCGGTCTATCATGATTCTCAAATTCTATAAATAATATGTGCTTCGCAACGGTCATTGAGATCAGAGTTTGACTCATTAGAGTTTGGTTTACCAGAGTTTATTTTCTGCAGTTCATTCTCAAATCTCAAAGTTTCATGTGCATCCTTATCATGTAATCCAGTTATCTTCCCTTCATCAAAAGAGACATTGATTGATTCCATGACTGTCCTTGTCCTTAGGTTGAATACTTTGAATGCCGTTGAAGAGGTTTTAGAAGTTGTTGCATATCCAACAAAAATTATTTTATCTACTTTAAGTTCAAACTTCTTCAATTGCTCAGGATGTGTTTTGAGAATAAAACACTTGCTTCCAAAGATATGAAAGTACTTGACATTTGACTTTCTTCCCTTCAAAGATTTATATGGAGTTATTCCATGTTTGTTTATTAAGGAACAATTTTGAGTAATGCATGCAGTGTTCATGGCTTCTGCCCAAAAGTAAGTAGGTAGATTTGCTCCTTCTAGCATTATTCCGGCTGCTTCTATTAGTGTTCTGTTCTTTCTTTTAACTACACTATTTTGTTGAGGTGTACTAGGTGCTGAGAATTGTTGAATAATACCTTTTGTTGAGCAGAATTCCTCCATTGCAGAATTTTTAAACTCGGTTCCATTGTCACTCCTTAGATTCTTCACCTTATGTGTTGATCCATTCTCAATCATTGCAATATGTTCAAAAATTATCTCTGCAGTTTCATCATTCTTATGCAAGAAGTACACCCAAGTAAATCTAGTGTAATTATCAACTATAACTAGAGTATATTTCTTCTTTCCAATGGACATAATGTTGACAGGACCAAATAAATCAAGATGCAATAGATGGAAAAGTTGATCAATTGAATTTTCAGTTTTGCTCTTGAAAGATGTCTTCTTTTGTTTGGTCTTTTGACATGAATCACAGAATCCATCAGGTTGAAATTGAACTTTTGGAATTCATAATTCATTTATGTTTCCAAAATTCAAATGACACAGCTTTTTGTGTCAATTCCAGCTTTCTAAGGATGATACTTTTCCAAGTAGGCAAGTTAAGTTTGTGACCATCAGAATAAACATCCAAGCTTGCTTCAAATAAATTGTTATGTCTGTGACCAATAAGAACTACTTTCCCATTCTTCTTGCTTTTCACTTCACAATGAGTTCCATGAAATTCCACAGAATAACCTATGTTTGTCATTTGACTCACACTTAGCAGATTATGTTTGAGTCCTTCAACCAGAGCTACATTTTCAAAGATGACATTTCCAATCACAATATTGTCATATCCAGTGTTCTTCCTATGTTGCCATCTCCATAAGATACTGTTGGGTCAGCCTTCTCCTCAAACTCTGAAAGTAGGGATTTATTTCCAGTCATATGTGCAGAACATCCACTATCAATCACTAGGATGTTTTTCTTGTTTCCCTGCAATCAGTAAATGCAACTTAATTAGTAGGTTTGGGAACCCAAACTATTTTGGGTCCTTTTTTTTTTGAAAACTTGTTAACTTTTGCAGCAGAAGTACTTTTATCAGAGTTTGTGTTAACAGAGTTTATATGAACATAGTTTGCATTCACAGAGTTTATACTGTCAGAGTTTACACTCCTTTTATCAGACTTTATCACATATATTTGCTTGACAATATGTTTTGGAGAAATATTTATTTGAGGCTGTGGTTTATAAAAATTGTAATACAATTTATGATATTCTTTGCAAGTATAAATTGAATGACTCATACTACCACAATGAAAATAGGGATTATATCTAGTTTGTTTTCTAGCCTCAAAACTACGTCTTTCAGGTTCCTTCTTTTTCTTTTGTTTGCAGTCAATAGCAAAGTGATTTGAATTACCACAAGTAAAACATGTTTTCCTAGGAGCATGAGGAATATTCATGTAGTTAGTCTCCTTCGTAATTCCTACTTTGTCATTCATGTTTCTTTTAATCTTTTTTGGTTTATCTTTATCGGTGACTACTTTCAACTTTTCCTTAAGTTGCTTATGAGAAAGTAACCATATATTCACCTTTTTAGTTTCTAGCACACTATTGTTTTTAGAGTATTCATTAGAAATTTTCTTATTATTACTAGTTCTAACAAATTTCACAGATTTATTCAATATTCCTTTTATGTGAGATTTAGTGTGTGTATCTTTGTTTGATTCATAGCCTAAAGCAGAAGTCCAATTCTTATTAGTCAGCATTTGTTGGACTCTCTTTCCAGAGTTTGTCCAAACTCTGAAAATTTCTTTTTCTTTTGTTATTTCTGATTTTAGGTATTCAACTTGAATTTCCAATTGTGTTTGCATGTGAATAGCATTGTCAAAGTCTTTCTTAATATTTAACATATCAGAGTTTTCAGATTCAAGTATGTTATTCCTAGCAGTTAGAGTTTGTATCTCAGATTTTAATCTCTCATTTTCTAGAGTCTGTGATTTAAAACTAACATGCAAAGATCTAAGAAAAGACTTCAGTTCATAGATATTATCAGTTTGAAGATTAAAGACATAGTTTGGTACCTTATCAGAGTTTAGAGCATCAGTGTTTGCCATGAATGCATAATTTGTTTCTTGTTTAGAATCTGAGGAATCCATCCAATCCTTCTTTGATGTGATTAAAGCTTTTCCTGATTCCTTACTTCTGCATTCAGTAGCAAAGTGCCCCATCTTGTTACACTTGTAACACTTAATCTTTGACTTATCAACTGTCTTTGATCTTCCATCTCTATCTTCTATTTTTTTGAACCTGTCTTTCTTTTCTGACTCACCATGCTTCTTCTGAAAATTTGCTTGCTTCTTATACTTTCTGTATTTCATCTTTTTGAAACCCCTAACAATCATAGCAACCATCTCCATCATATCAGAGTCTGTGGAGTCATCAGAGTTTGCTTCAGAGTTTGTTTCAAACTCTGATTCACTGCTTTCTTGGATTACTGCTTCTTTCCCTTTCCTTGTTGAGGCCTTAAGTACCTTTTCTTTTGGTTCTTCAATCTTGGCTTCAACATTCAAAGCAATAGATCTTGCCTTACTGCTCTTCCTGTTTCTTATTTGTTATAACTCTAGGTCATGAGTTTTCAATTTTCCATAGACCTCATCTAAAGACATCTCATCTAAATCAGCCATGTCTCTAATTAAAGATGTCTGCAGATCTCATTCTTCTGGAAGAACCCTTAGAAATTTGGTGTTAGAATCTTCATTATCATATACTTTGTCCACCAAAGCTAAGTTGTTCAACAGAGTTAAAAATCTGTCATAAATATCTGTGAGAGATTCATTCTGCTTAGCCTCAAAATATTCATATTCTTGTATTAGCACAGATCTCCTATTTTTCTTAATTTCCCTGGTTCCTTGACTTTGAACCTCCAGAGCATTCCAGATCTCTTTAGCAGTTTTGCATGCTATCACCCGGTTGGACATTACAAAGTCAAGACTATTGTGCAATATGTTGCTTACTTTGTCATCTTTGAAGACTTCTTGTTTCTCCTTATTGGTTCACTCCTTCTTGTCTTTAAGAGTATAGTATTCAGGAATTTGTCTTCCTTCCACAATAGTTGCAGGCACCAGTTTTGTTGGAAGATACTGTCATTCATTGATCATGTCCAAGTAATCAGGGTCTGTTGCTTCAAGAAATATCAACATCTTCACCCTCCATGTAGAGTACTCAGCTTTCTTCAAGATAGGAATTCTTATGCTCTCATACTTGTTTCCAGACATGATTTTATAATCTAACAGTTGAATTCGAACTGCCTGCTCTGATACCACTTGTTTTCCTAGATAAATAAGTTATTACAGAAGGGGGGTTGAATGTAATAGTACCAGAAAATCGATTAAGAACACAAATATGTAAAAGATGAATATTGTTCTGTATTAAATATAATGAATAGGTTACAAAACTCTCTCAAAAAATTCTTTGTTCTTAAGAGCTGCTAGATTATGAAAAATAAGACTTGAAAGATTGCTTTTATGTTAACATATGCCTGTGTTTATATAGACACAGTTACAACTCAATTACAAATCAGATTAGAAATAGAACAGCTTTACATAAAGAAATATACTTGCATTAGGATTCCTTCTTACTATCATATTCAGACTCTGATTTGAATTGCTTCCTGACAAACTCTGTTTTGCAAACTCTATCGGTTGTTATTCTCTGATAGAGTATTCTCTGTTAGAGTAAACTCTGATTGAGTATTCTCTGATAGAGTAAACTCTGACCGACAGCTCCTTAAACTCTGATGACGTCAGCAGTGTAAACTCTGATTTTGTATTCTCTGACAGCCATCAGTGTTTGCTTCCTAACAAATAAGTTAATATTTTTTTATAATACACCTAATTAGAAGACAAGTAGTAATTAGAATCTTATTAAAAGACAAATAAAAATTTATATAAATTTTAAATACATAATTTCTAAAAAAATAAAAATATAATTTTAAGCATTTTGAAAGCACCCGAGAATTCTACAATTTTAACGATTAATAGACTTATCCTTAATGAGTCGTTCTCTCGTGAAACACATTTTTTGCCAATAAGTGGATGTATCAATTCTTTTTTAGATCTCTCATACAATTATTTTTATAACATTTACGATTTATATATATTAAATTTTATAATTAGACTCCTAGGTAGAAGGTAAGTAGTAATTGAAATCCCAATTAGATGGTAAGTATTAATTTCATTAGACTTTTAATCAGACTAATTTAATATTTTCCTATAAGAATTCTTTTTTTTTTTGACAAATTTCCTACAAGAATTTTAATTAGAAGACAAGTAGTAATTAGACTCTTATTAGAAGACAAATAAGAATTTATATAAATTTGTAATTCACAAATTCTAGAAAAATTGAAAAAATAGTTTCGAGCGATTTTGAGAGCGCCGAGAATTCTCCTTTATTATATATATAGATATATATATACTGATATTTAAATATGTAAATATTTATTTAATACATAAATATGCAAATATTTATTTAATACTCCTTTCATTTTTAATTAATTATCTTTTTCATTTTTAAAGTATATATGAATTATATTATATAATTTTTTTAACAAATTCTAAATATTAAAAATTATAAAACTACTTTTTTATAATATATTAAAAAAATATTATAAACCCAAATTCATATTATATTATAGGGTGTTTTGTAAATATTTGCACTAAATTCTTGTATGTTTATTTTGATATAACTCAATTGTATAATCGAAAACAACTTAAAATTTAATTTAATTATTATATTGAACTAAAAAATTTAAAATGTTATGATATATAAAATTATCAAAACACAAAATTTTGATTACATATTTAATACCTATGTCCATTTCAAAATTATATTAAATATTTAAATTACATAATAATTAAATTATTAATTAGTTAATTTACTAAAATTGAACATATACCCACTAGTTGCAAGTTATATGTAGTATAGAACTAAAATCATGTAACCTTATTTTATTTTATAAAAGTTAAAATCACCAAATACAAAATCGTAAAACAAATTATGCCTAAACAAAAGATATTAACTCTAAAATGAAGAGAAGCAATGATTTGATAAAGTCACATGCTGATGATCTTTTGTTTGACCCACTTGTAAACTAGATCCTAAATCTTCTCAACTTAATCAATCAATTATTATTAAATCAAACTAAACATCTTCTCTTTAACTCATCACTTGTGGTCTCACAATACAGAGCTTAAAAAGATATGGGTCAAGTGTTAGATAAAGTCCAAGGTACTGTTTTTATATCTCAAATCTCACTTTTTATTTTTGTATGTTTATATATGCACAAACATATATGTATATTTGTTTCATTTGGTTGATCTTGATGTTTGACACCTGGGTTTTTATTTTCACTTTCATTGGTTGGTAAAGTTTGTATTTTTAGAGGTTTACATATCTTAATGCAACTGTTTGATATATAATATGTGGACATAAAGAAGATTGATTAGTGTTTGGTATTTTTAGAGGATTAGAAGAGTTTATAAATATATATCGGAGATAAAGATATGATCCTACAAGCCACTCCCATCAACTTCATTTCCAGTAAAAGCTGTTTAAGTCCTGGTCCTGCTACAATTTTTTGGCCTAAAAGTGTCTGCCCATGTTATCGTATTGACGTGAACAAGAAGAGGGGTTTAGTTGATGGATCAAGAATACAGGCTTCATTGACTGAGACTGCTATTTTATGGGCTGGAAGAGTTTTTATTCATTATGCCCTGTTGAAAGTTGGTTTGGCTGGATCTTCGGCTAGCCCACGTATCCCATCAGGTCTTGATTTTAGTTGTCTTAAATTTTAATAGGAGGTGTTATAGTTTGTAAAATTTTGGGTTTGTATTTCCCTGGATTTCTCCATAAACTAGTACTGGAAATACGTGAGGTATAATAGTTTGTTATATACTAGATTTGTAGATGAGTGTGTCTGAATATATATGGGATCTTTATTTGATATTGGTTGATATGATATTAAGTAATCACTTAGTTCAATGGAAAGTGAGCATGAACAATTTTCCTCTGAAAAGGGTAGTCATGTAGTCTTATTAAACTATTATGTTACATTGTACAGAATAATAGTCTTTAGTAAGTTATTATTCTTTACTCTTTAGCTAGTTTGCTCCATTGTAGAGAAGTTTTCCAAGTACCCATATTACTTTCTGTCAAGATTTTAAGATACACAGTAATAAAATATCAAATGTATATGCATGCTTAATGGTGACTGCGGAATATTTGCAATTTCCCCTGTTTGTTAGTGGCCAGCTTATAATGCAAAATCGTTTAAGTTAGGCTTTACCTTTACAGCTTAGCTAATTGATGGTCAATAATATAATTCTTTCATGGTGATAGGTGATGTTGGAGTTTGACTCTCATTGTGTTTGGTTTGTCTAAATGCTTGGTTGAGTGTCAATACTGGGAACTATTACCATTTTGGATAAGCTGTTTTTCAGCCTGTACAACAATTTCCAAAAATCTATTTTAATTGTCCCTTCTGTAATATGGTATAAAGTCATATAATGACTAGATAGATATTAGGGTGACGAAATTACTCCATATATTAGAATGTTCTATTAATCCTCGGCATTTTTTTTTATTAATGCTTTTTTCAACCTATTGACAAAAAATGCTCTAACTTCACCTAACTGATGCATATCTATACCGCTTGATTGGCTTGCACATCTCTTTAGAGGACATGCATGTAGTCTTTCATTTTTGCCGCCTTCATCAGAAAATAACATTATTTGGTTTATTGGAACAATGTATACTCTAAAAATTTTATACTTTAAGAGCTTAAGGCTCCTGGATACTGTCTCACCTTACCTGGACACCCCTGCAAGTGTAGAAGGTCTATTTCCCTGGCTCTATGCCAACTTATAATTTGTTTGAGCCTGCCTCCCACAGTATAGAACAGTGTATTTTGAAGACTACTATTTCTCAGCTCACCCTTTCTGACTATATATCTTAGTATATGGTCTCAAGAAGATTTCGGAGTATGCATGGTGACCTTGGGGAGTGGTGAAAATGCCACAGTTCAATGCAGGTTTATGTAGTATGGAGTGTGAATAGTCTTTCTATTAAACAAAAGCAAATATTGAGTACAAGCAGGCTCAAATCCAACTATCAAACTGCAGTGATATTAAGAAGACATGTTAGGGAAAGCTATAGCACGAAAAGAATACATTTTAACAATATATGTTAGGGGTGGCAAGCTCTGATACAACCAACTACCCAACACGAATTCAGCCTGAGAAATAAGAATTTGGGTCAGGGTTTTCTGGGTCCGCGTCCCAAAATTGATGTAATATAAATGTTATTATGTTAATGTATATTTTATTTTAAGAGAATAGTTATATGGAGACCATGCCATATATGTTCCGCAAGCAATACATTACATATATGGTCTCCAATTAAATAGTGGTCTCCATAGAACCCACCCCTTTATTTTAATATTATTTAAATAATACTCCCTCCGTCCCAACCAATTTTTATCACTTTTTTTCACTTTCTGGCACGCATTTTAAGGTGGATTTTAAGAATAGTTCCATAACTTATTTTTAAAAATTTCTTTTTTTGTATAAAAATAGGTTTGTTCTATATTTATACAAAAAAGGAAAATTTCAAAAATAAATTATGGAACTATCCTTAAAATCCACCTTAAAATGCGTGCCAGACACCCCATTTTGAAATGATAACAAATCAAAAGGACGGAGGGAGTATATGTTATTAAATAAAAATATATATTATATATTTATTTATGAGATTGTTGGCCCTGAGGATGATTAAAACAAAACCTAATATAAAAATAGGGATATTTTTGTAAATACATGAGGTAGAGTATTCCATTTACAAGTTTTCCCTTCTAATATTATATTAAAAAACACATAACCTCAGGGGAAATGCCTAAGGACAACCTCATGCCCATTTATCTCTTTATTTATTTTATATATTTAATAATATTATTAATATTTCGGGTCGTGTTGGGTTACTAATGGGTAATTCGGGTCATGCTAGGCTTAGGTATTCTGACCCATCAAAATTTCGAATTGGTTGATACTACAACCTGAGGCTGTTGACCTGACACAAACCCGACTCGTTACCTGAAATTGTCACCCACTCACCCCTAATAAATGTAAATACGTTCAATAATCAATGTTCATCAGGAGAAGCTGTTTAAAGATAGTATAAAAATTTAAAGATATGCAAATGGAAAATGTACTTGCCCAAGGTAATGATGAAGTTATAGTTGTGAGTCTAATTGAGTAAAACAAAAATGAAATACAAAATTTGATACTTCCAAAAGAATTAATTTAGAACTTTTAGAAATATATGTAGTAAGGAATTTAATTAAGACAAAGGAAGTAGATGAAATGCTGTTCAGGAAGGTCTTTGAGGAGTGAGGACTAGGCTATAAGTACAAGATGTAATTCATCTATGATGGGAGAGATTTTTATCTGCTTCAAGCCTTTCAATTTTCAACTCATTTACCAAAAAGCAAACTACTAAAACCTCGCTCATCAGCTGTTTGATATTACCTGAAAATACAACACTGTACATCGAAAAAATTTCAGCACTACCTGTTGTGTTCTACACAAATTCATATTGCTTTCTTATGGCCATTTGATGAATATCGACTGTTTCCCACTTATCTAATTATTATTTACGGAGACAAGCTCCTCTGATGTCTCCGTGATATTTGAAATGCTGATACCATGCACAGGCAAGCAGTGGAGACGAACACAAATACAGAAGATATCGGACAAGGTTTTTGACCGTGTCAAAAATGAAACTGGACGTGATACTTTGACATTTGAAGACCTATACATTGCTGTGTTACTTGTATACAAGTATGGTTTACCTATTTATGTTTAAACTCTCTTCAATTATAGCTAATTCATTTGTTTGCTTCCCCGTCCCCAGTACTGCGAAAATATATTCATATGTAATGTGCTAATTCGGTAAAACAATTGTTTCAACTGCAGCGAGATTAACAAACGCTTGCCTGGACCGCATTTTGACCCCCCATCAAAAGAAGAAGTCAAAGCTTTAATGCAGGTATGTTTTGGTTATCAAATATATTGCTAAAGATCTGTGGAGTTGAGTAATATTTGTTGTGAAGGAACCACCATATGATCTTAATTTTGAAAAATATAGTACTATGTGAAGCAAGTACTATATTCTGCAGCAAAATTTGTGTCTTCGGTGGACTGAAAATCCAGTCTTGCACTTGCAAGGCTTTATATGATCTATCTAAATTGTAATCAGCATATGTTACATTTTGTCATTGTTGATAATGGCATTCCTTAATGAGCAGATAATGTCATCCTTCTAAAGAAAGGTTTTGACATATTGTGGTTTTAAAGATTGGCTTGTTGAAACTAATGCTCTTTTTCATGTACTTACATAATTTGTTTGTATTGAAACCCCTAATTGCCAAAGTAGCACCATTCATGATCCATGATTTATCACTATCCTTATTACTCAATAGGTTGCACCGTTGTGGAACTGAAATAGTTATTGCTAGTGACAATCATGAACTCCATACTTAACAATGGGAGCAGGAGTTGAGTTAACAATTCAATATCTAGAAATTGTATTGGCCCTCTGAGAGGAAAGTTTTCTGGAAACTTTGTGGCTAAAAGATAAGGCAGGAACACTTGTGAATCTACTTACAGTTTTTGGCATGCGAAAGCAAGCCAACTCTAGATAATGCCAAGGAAAGAGGGAGAGGAAAAAATAAATGCAAAAGGGAATTGGCTGTCAAATGTTGAACAGCTAGTATAGTACATATAAAGCAATATAAAATTGATAAAGTTGGTGGTTTAGGTAAATGTTTGTTTACTGTGAACTATTTATCAATCAGCTTTATAATTTTTATATAATAGTTCAGAGAACTTCAAGACTCTGAAAGTGAACACATAAGGTAAAGACTCTGAAAGTGAACACATGCAGGTTGTTAGCTATTTAGACCACATTGCAATTTCCTTAGTACCGTCACTAGCATTTGATGTTTGAAATCCACTGGGATAAGTGTGTTGGTCAAACTTCTTGATCATATGCATTTTCATCTGTATGTTTTCATGTGTATGTATAATGTGTTTTATGTACAGCGTATACATGCTGGCTGGTAATGTTTCCCTCTTCTGTGTCCTAAGCTATAAATATAACCTGCTTTAGATTGTTTGATTTCAAGAAACACATCATAATGACAACCACAACTCTACTATGTTGCTTTGATTTTTAAAAATGTTCCGTCTAGTTTGAAAAGTTATACCATTATTAAATGTCAGTAAAGGTGAATAAAAATCCAAATTTTTGAACACTAAGACCAGAGGAGTCCCCCACAATTACTTGGGCACAATCTGATTTGTTTCAAAATTAGCCAAACTATATGATTGGAGTAGATTCTTGAAAATCTATTTCAATTTTGGTATACAGTCTTTAGGGTAAACCGCGCTGCCTCGGACCCATTTACTTTCATCTTCAGCATTCACAACTCTGATATATGTGAAGGGTTTATCTGATGCAGGAATGTGATTTCAACCTTGATGGAGTACTGAACCGTGCGGAGTTCGTGAAATTCATCAAACATTCAACGAAGGATACATTTTTCATTGTTAGTCAGGGACTGATTGTCACTTTGGCAGTGGCGCCAACAGTTGCATTACTTACTAAGAGGTCAACCGAGGGAATTCCCCATGTTGGGACAATTGTGCAAAAGTTACCCACTTCAGTGTATGCCTCCATCATCACACTTGCAGTTGTGCTGTTCCAGAACTCATCTCAGGCAATCGAATGAAAGTTGAGTTCAGTTGTATGCTCTCTTCAGCTATTCCACATTGTATATACAACTGCATGATATTATTCTGTGTTATTAGACTTTGAAATAGGCAAATCTGTAACTTTGCCAGATACTTTGACTAAAAATGAAATTTATTTCCAATGGAGATAATTTCATATATTGACATTTTGTGTGAGCTATTAATGTTGAATATCTTTCATTGGTGGTTTAGTTTTATCCCCAACTAGCTCATAAGATTGGATAATCGAGAGTTTACAACATATATATATATATATATATATATATATCAGTGTTACATTTAATCATATTATGAAATGGCTCTGATTTTTCAAGTTGCACAGGAGATGTTGGTAAAGAAGTGGAATCCGCTTCTACTCATGGGAAATAATAAGATAACATATGCACATTAGCTTAACATACATATAGGAAAATCTGTGCCCATGTACTAACATAAAACCAGAAACTTGAAATGCCATGAAGAAGAGAGTATAGTTTAACTCCATTACAAAGATCCCAGAATAGCGATATATATATACCAATACAAAACATATTCATCTTGAACACCAACCTGTTCTGCATCCTAATGTACTTCCACATGTTCTACTTCAATCTCCAGCTTCATCCATATTGCTCAACACCATCCTCCACGAAGTCCAATATGAAACTTTTGCTAGTTGTACATCATATATAGATAATCGTTAAACCCTTATCTTTTTGGCATCTCCATCCAAACTCTTGCACACTTGAGTACTTGACGCTGCTGGGCCTTTATTTGCTGGGTGATGGCTTCCCGTCGCGTTTGATTTAGTAGTCACCAAGTTCCAGAACTGAGAATTGCTCATATCCTGTATAGATTCATATCTCTTATAAAGAGGCTGTTTCCGAAACCTGTGACCAGGTAGATAGAAATTAAACACTTAACATCTCGTCAAGCACAAATGCAGGATTTATAGATGATAAAATAATTACTCATATATTCTACATTTGTTAAATATATTTGCACAGTTGCACGCCCATTAAAATTTCAGATTGAGAAAATGTAAGAAAAAGAAGCAACAAGAAAACAAGAAAGACAATGCAAACATCCTCAAGATTTTTGGGCAAAAAATTAATATCAAAATTTAGCTGATTATGAATGTCTGAACTTGTTTAAAGCTCTATGATTTTATTCTAAGGACTACCGAATACTCACCTTCTAAAGAAAAAGATTAATTCTCGTAATTACTAATGGTTATTTCTGTCAATGGTAAGGAGTTGTGCCACAGTAAAAAGATAAAACTCAGTTGTGTGTCAAAGTTTGGACTAAAACAAGGACTCACTATGCTGTAAAACTAGAAGGTATCAACCTTCCAAAGTGGAGTTATTAGAGAAGGGTGAGAGTCATGCACTAGGTAACACTGTAGTTGAAGCATAAACAACATATGGACATCCATGATGATGCAAAGCAGGTTGGGGTTCAGGATGAAACATCAAATGAGAGAAAAGAAGGGAACGTAGGACAACATGAGGATGAAGGTGAAGCTGTTGTTGGCAACATGGAGGGTGGTCTTAGAAGGTCTGCCTTTTCAATTAAACGTGTATTATCAAGAAATTGCTACTGCTACAAAAGGAGTTAATGGAACTGGGACCTCTCCTCTAGTTGCAGGAAACAAGGCCCATATATGTTCTTCTACGAAAGACAGAGAAATAAAGATTATATTGCAAGGTCACAACATCACCCTCACTCATAAAACGAACCAATCAGAACATTTACTTGATATTAGGCACAATTGCAGGGGAAAGCACGGTGATTCTAAAGATGATCTCTGGGAAGAATCTGATTTTGAAGAATGTACTTTATGTGCCTGATATTCGCAAGAACTTTGTGTTTGGTGCATTGTTGAATAAGCATGGCTTTCATATTGTAATAGAGTCAGATAAAGTTATTGTGTCTAAGAGTGGTATGTTTGTAGGCAAGGGCTACGTTTGTGATGAGCTCTTTAAGTTCAATGTAATGTCTGTTAAAGACGAAAATGAAATGAAGAATTCTTCCGCTTACTTGCTTGAGTTTCCTAATTTATGGCATGCTAGATTCAGACATATGAATTATGACACTATACGATGATTAAGTGCAAAAGAATACATACCAAAATTGAACATCGATTCAAAACATAAGTGCGAAACTTGTGTTGAGGCAAAATTAACAAGATCATCATTTAAACGTGCGGAAAGAAACACCAAAGTGCTAGACCTAATACATAACGATATATGTGATTTAAAATTCGCTCCAACTCGAGGAGGTAACAAGTATTTTATTACATTCGTGGATGATTGTACAAAATATTGCTATGTATATTTGCTCAAAAGCAAAGATGAAGCTGTAGATAAATTTAAAATCTATAAGGAAGAAGTTAAGAAACAACAAACTGAGAAAATCAAAAGGATACGTAGTGATCGTGGAGGTGGATATGTTGAACCCTTTGGGGAATTCTGTTCACAACATGGTATAATCCATGAGGTCACTGCGCCATATCCTCCTCAGTCAAATGGAGTGACTGAGAGGAAGAATCGCACTCCCAATGAGATGATGAATGCGATGCTGCTAAGCTCTGGACTGTCGCAGTCAACATGGGGGGAAGCTATCTTAAGTGCAAACTATCTTTTAAATAGGATGATGCACAAGAATAAAGATGAAAGTCCTTATGAAATATGGAAGAAAGAGAAACCAAGCTATAAACATTTGAAAGTGTGGGGGTGTCTTGCTAAGGTACTGATCCCTGCGCCTAAGAAGGTGAAGATTGGTCCAAAGACCGTAGATTGTATCTTCATTGGATATCCCCAAATAGTACTGCATATCGGTTTCTCATACATGAATCAAAGATTCCTGACATTCAAAAGAATACGATCATGGAGTCAAGGAATGCCTCATTCTTTGAAACAACTTTTCCGTGTAATCCAGAAACTAAACGCCCTACAACGTCTAAACGACCTCATGAGTCTATAGAGGAAGACAATGAGGACGAAAACAGTGAAGATGAAAATGTGGGGGTAGTGATAAGGAGCAAAAGGCAAAGAAAAGAGAAATCCTATGGGTCAGAATTTATGACTTATTTGCTCGAAGAGGGTGATCCGAAAACCTATAAGGAAGCGATAACATCACCTGATGGACCTATGTGGAAAGAGGCCATCAAAGACGAAATTGATTCAATCATGTAGAATCATACCTGGGAGCTAGTGGACCTGCCATCTGGATGCAAACCACTAGGTTGCAAGTGGGTTTTCAAAAGGAAATTGAAAACTGATGGCAGTATTGACAAGTATAAGGCCAAACTTGTAATTAAAGGATACAAGTAATAACATGGCCTTGATTACTTTGATACATACTCCCCTATATCACGAATAACATCCATAAGAATAGTGCTCACTATCGCTGCACTGCGAAACTCGGATGTACATCAAATGGATGTGAAAACAGCTTTTCTAAATGTAGATTTAGACGAGAAAATCTACATGGGACAACCCGAAGGGTTTGCGGTTCCTGGACAGGAAATAAAGGTATGTAGATTAGTTAAGTTGTTACAGGGCTTGAAGCAAGCGCCCATGAAGTGGAATAAAGTTTCATCATTTTATGATGGAAAACGGCTTCAAGGTAAATGAATGTGATAGTTGTGTCTATTACAAGGATAACGAGAATGAATATGTCATGATAACATTATATGTAGATGATCTACTTATTTCTGACAGCAGTGGAAAAGTGATCAGGTCTACAAAGGAAATGTTAAGATCAAGATTTGACATGAAAGATATGTGACAAGCAGATGTGATTCTAAGTGTGAAAATATCTAGAACATCAGAAGGTATCTTGCTAAGTCAGTCACACTATGTTGACAAGATCCTTGAGAGGTTTGCCAAGGATGATACTGAGATAGCCAAAACACCTATGGATTTGACTTTAAATCTATCCAAGAATAAAAGTGTAGGGATTTCCCAATTAGAATACTCGAGTATAATAGGAAGTCTGATGTACCTAATGAGTTATACGAGACCAGACATTGCGTACTTAATTAGTAAGTTGAGTAGATTGTCAAGTAATCCGGGAGCTGATCACTAGAAAGCGATCACAAGATTACTAAGGTACTTAAGGGGAACTCGAGACTATGAACTGCATTATGGAAGATATCCAACAGTACTTGAAGGGTACACATATGCAAATTGGATATCTAGCAAGAAGACATTAAAGTCTACGAGTGGCTACATGTTTACACTAGCTAGAGCAACCGTGTCATGGAAATCCTTCAAACAAACGGTGATAACTCATTCCACGATGGAATCTGAGTTTGTGGCATTAGACAAATGTTCACAAAAGGCTGAGTATTTATGACAATTCATGGAGGATATTCCTAGATGGCCAAAACCTGTGACTGCAATATGACTTCACTGTGATAATCAATCAGCTATTGGCAAAGCACAGAGTATGTTGTATAATGGTAAGTCTCGTCACATACGACGACGACACAGTTCCACTAGACAACTAATATTAACTGGAATTATCACTATTGACATTGTACAGTCAAGGGATAATATTGCGGATCCATTAACCAAAGGGTTATCTAGAGAACTGGTTGATAAATCATCTAAGGGGATGGGCCTTAAGCCTACAGCTTTATGGCGTCATGGTGGACACCCAACCTTACTGACTAGAGGTCCCAAGAACTTGGTTCAAATGGGCAAACTAAATCATAATGACCAAATCACTGTGGGGGTAACCCCTGTCCTATTCCTATGATGAGGAAACAGTGAGACCCGTGTGATACGAGGGTAAGCTTTACGCTTTTAATGATCTTTCGGTGAATACATGAAATTCAAGATTGAATGCATGAAATTCACTTGAGTAAACACGGGTTACTCTTTAAAATAAAGATCACCTATGTATGAGAGAAGTGGGGTCGCTTCAAAGAAGAATTGCGAGGCATAATTCTTTAGAAACTCCCGCAGAACCAGGACGATGTCTATGGCCAAAACAGACATAATCATGAGAGCTGAACGAGTCAGAAAAGATGTAGTGATAAGTATATCATCGCTTACACAAATGGTCGAACAGTTCAAGGACACTCGCGTCTACTGTCTACCAGTAAGGTCGGTATGCTTATTCGAGCGAAGGTTCAAGGAGCATTCTCTACCTATCGTATGCTATATCTGATCGAAAAAACTATCACCAAGCCGAATTCCGTGTCTGTCTGTCTGGTGTGTGCTACTGAAACATCAATCTCATTCATGTGGGGGATTGTTGGAAAATGTGGGTAGAAGCCCCACATTGTCAAGTCATTTTGAACCTAAATTTGAATGCTTCTTGGATGCGTGCGCGTAACAAGTTATGGTTGGAGTATGTTCTTCTTCGAGAGAGCTTTCCAACGCATATTTAAGTATTCAAAATGATCAAGGGATGGATGAGATATTATTATCCAAAGTTGGTCCCTTGAAAGTGGAAAAATAAGAATGAGAACTTGAATCCCACATTGAATTGGAAAAGTGATTTCCATGACTTTATATAATAGAACACTTATGTAGTGTTTAAGTTGTGTTAGTATGGTGTTGCTCCACCACCCAGCAGAGGTGCAAATCATGGGATTTCGATGGCAAATTCGTGGCTTCGCAAGTCTTCGGGCTTTCCGCGTGGGCGACTTGCGGACACGAATGCAGCAAAATTTGGGCCGAATAAATCCGGACTAATTTTGCTAAAATATTAATTTCCACTGGGTTTTAGCTCAAATAAATAATTCGTTATTTTGTTTTAATAATTATTATTAATTCGAAATTGATTACGAATTGATTTTGACAACCGTCTTCCTTTATTAATTAACGCGTGGTTAATTAGGCAATTGTGTAGCACACAAGTTTTCCCAAGTCTATATATACATCTTATACGGTGTTAGGGTTTCACTCATCTCATAACCTAAACACAACCGTCCTCAAATAATCCTCTATTCATGGTGATAGTTTTCTTGCTCTGTTCAAGCTCATTGAAGATGTTGTTCTTCGTGACATCATCGTATTCTCGTTTTATCCTGGGAGGCTATCGACTCGCGCACATGGTGAGAGGCAAAATAGTTTTAAGGAGACAGTTTCGCACTGGACTCAAGACAACTCTCTCATATCCTTTCGGTTTCTGTTACTTGCACACACGAACACTCGTTATTATATTGTTGTATTTTTTACGGATTGTTTCATAGTTGGCAACATGGAGGATGGTTTTAGAAGGTCTGCCTTTTCAAGTAAACGTGTATTATCAAGAAATTGTTACTGCTACAAAAGGAGTTAATGGAACTGGGACCTCTCCTCTAGTTGCAGGAAACAAGGCCCAGATATGTTCTTCTAGGAAAGACAGAGAAATAAAGATTATATTGCAAGGTCACAACATCACCCTCACTCATAAAACGAACCAATCAGAACATTTACCGTTTAGTACTGTGATCAATCTCCATTTTCATCAGAGAATTTAACAACCAGAAGATCCTCTGCACTGCAAAGTTGGCGGAGATCAAGGAGCCTTCTGGACGTTGAAACTATCTTTGCTGCAGACCATATAGGAGATAAATTATTCACAGAGTCAAAATAGAGTTTACTTTGAACACTACTCACAGTGTTATAAGTTTAGTTTTATGGGAGTCCTTGTGCACAGATTCTTCTAAGATCATATCTATGAAGTCATATCTATTTCTTGCCGAAGTGCAGGATTAGGATTGTTTCTGTAAGAAGCAGTCAAAGAAATTGTCATCTATCGGCATACTTTTTATATGCTAATTGAAACTGAAAACTGATATTTATTAACAAAAAAACTGATATCTTATGAAACACTGCTTTTCCAGGTGATGCCATTGTCAGTTAAGAAACTGCAAATGGTCCTCACACTGGAATTACATCTAGACTATCATCCTCTCTCCATTTTACAAAACAAGCACTTTATGGATTTGATACAATAAATAATGACTACAACTATAATAATTATTATAGTGCATACTTCAATATTATCACATAGGTGCTTCTAAAATATAAGAGTCAAATGTAAGTTATTTTTTCCCTCTGGGTAATAAGAGGTTGAAGGTTGAAGCTTCAGTGGAGTCAAGTGTGGGTGAGTACTTAAATTCGACGTAGATAAATATATATAAGTATACTAGACTATATTTGAGAATACAAGTTAAGAAAATTAATATCGTAAGATATTAGTATATACTGACATATATTTCTAGAAATTATATTATCATTCTATGTTTGGTGTTATTGCTAATAATAGGGTGAAATTTCAGTGTTTTTCCCTTGATGTCTTAAGTTTAATTCCCTTAATACGGGCATGAGAATATTAAATATAAGATCACTAAATATCATGATTTGGGGTTTCAACACAAACACCTCTCATTTTTAAAATTTTCTTTGTATTGCTTCCATCCATTGGTTTGTTGCAAGTCAGCCATAGGGGGAAGAGAGAATGTGATAATAGATTTATGAACATCAGTTTACGTTTTAGAAGGTAAAATCAAAAGGGACAGAAATTTTGGGATAAGATTAGAATGGAGGTGGAAAGGCAGAGAGATTTTAGGGTTCCTTTAATCTCTGCCTTCTTCTGCCTATGTGTAATAGCTGGTGGGGTTTTCCTGATTATATATGTTTATGTACCTGATCAGGCACAATCTTGGTATCCAGTTGTTGCACTGCTGTTAATAGGCTCCCCATGGATTTTTTGGCTCTTGGCCTATACATATTCTTTCATGAAAGCATGCATTCGTTCACGACAAATGGAGAATCGTGCTGTACCAGCCAGTCAACCTAAAAACAATGGTGATGATCAGAATGCAGAAAAAAATGACCAGACTAAGGAAGAAGAGTCAGTTGCATCCAAGGAGAGTGAAGAGCCATTAAAATTTTCAGTCTAATCTTGACAAACAGTATTTGTAATTGTTTTTTTTATTAGTGCATTAAGCATTTTGAATTTGAGGATAATTGATGGGTGGTGAATGATGATCTACCACTAGATTGATAATGAAATGGAATTTTCATACAGTTCTCTGCGTGGATAAGAAAATGATGATTTTAACTCTAAAAGGAGACACAATTCGACGAGATGTTATGATTTACCCGAAAATAAATTGGGAGAAGGTATGGTATATATCACAGATAGATTTCATGAAGGTTAGAAAACTGAAAATGTTCTGAATTGTTTTTTAATGTTATTAGAACAAATGAGAGAAATCACAACTACATGGTTTTGATGTATTTTACTGTTTAATGTGTAGCTTAAAATGTACCCTGGATTTTCTACTGTAATCTAACATATCTTTCAGAAAAACTTATGTGATTTGGTGTTCTCCATTCAACTAATTTATAATATTTTCCTTACCATCCCAACAATATTTATATCTACAATTTATACTTGTTTTTCAGCCTCTTTAAATATTATTAGTATTTTGTATTGGCCAGTCCTTTTTATCACATTTTAAATTTATCAAAATTTCCAGTTATTATTAGTTTTTTACTTTATTGCTAATTTTGTTGTGTTTATATATTCATTCTTTAATTAAATTTAAAATTTTAATTTATTGTATCAATATATCTTTGTATCATAAATTATATGTTTATTTAAGTTTATGATATTTTCTTTATTAATTTTTTACTAATTATAATTTTGTTTTACTTATATTATTAATATTCAATTGTTAAAAATTGTGTATGTGTTTTACCGTAAGTTTTAACATAGTATGGATTTTGGCTTGAATTAAATTTGTGGCTACGCCACTGATTATAAATATATAATCCATTAGGATAGCCCAGCATATACTTGATAACATGGTATCAGACTGGGAACTTAAATGATTAGATCAGATAAATTTAAATACATGATAGAACACTATATTATAACAGTTTGGCATATCAAGTATCAACCATTTCTTCTTTAACAGGATGAGTTCTTAAGTGCTATCAATTCCATATAAATATCTTTTTATTTAATTTTTTGCGATATTCCTTTCAATCTAAGTTCATATGGCAGAGCGTATATTTTTCATTATCATAGTACAAGGATTCTCTATCGACTCTGGACAAATATGCTACATTTAAGTGTAAAAACACCCCAACTACTTCCAAAGGATACTTCTTCAATTTAACAATCACAATGAGAATGCAGCATTTACTTTAATATATTTTCTTTTCAATTTTATATCGACATAGTAGGACATGACTAGAAAAAATGCCTAGCTACTCTGGAAGTGGCACACGAAAAATTTAAAGTGAACTAATATGGAATTGCAGCGCAACAAGTATGGTAGCTTGTAACAGTCTTTTGCATACCTTTGCATCCATAGACGTTAAATACTTCATTCCAGGATAAGTGACCATACATAACTTCATCAACAGGCTAATCAGTCAATCTTCATATCCCAAAAGCTTTCCAAAGTTATACAGCAACACAAGAACAATTTTCATGCTGTTCTCCAAAACCCAAACCAAGCTAGCTGTACAATCCCATGTCAGTTCCAGATGTTGAAGACCTTACAAATCAATCTGTTTCTTTATCAGGAAAGTTCCACCCACCCCATTCTAGAAGATTAAGAAATCCTCTTTCTTCCTTTTAGACTACTGCTTATGCTGCACCATTGCACATTTCAAACTTCAAAATTCTTCCCCTAGAATGCAACGTCCTGCTACTGGTATATGTACCAGTTAAACATAGCCTGCAATTCTGACTCGGAGAACTGATTCATTCACAACCGAATACTGGCTCAGGCTTTACTTTCATCAACATCTACTGTTTGATCATAACTTCTGTATACTTTGGAAGTATCTTGATTCTTGATGGAATAATATAATAAAGAGAGACACTGTGTTATCATTCCTCATTCAACTATTAGGTCAGGCTCCTCCATGACTGTAGAGAGAGACAATCTCCATTTGTGGATCGGACTAGTCTCTGTACACAAAATGATAAACCTGTAATTTAATTTTGGATAAATTACAAGCTAATACTTTCTTCAATCTATTATGTTCCAATGAAGTTCTGATAATTTTTGAAATATTCCATGTTCCACTTGCTGCATATATATCTGATAGAAGTACACTTGTTCCTGTATTTAGACATTGTTTGCACTTTGCAGTACACGTTCAGCTAGTTCGTAGTTGTTTTGAACCCTACAAGAACTTGGTAATAATTCTCAAGTTTATGTTGGGAGATCTACAGGTAATTGTTGCACTAATTCATAAGCTTCAAAGAGAAATCCTGATCTCCAGAGAGGATCAATCATGCAAGGCATAATGGTCTGGCTTTGGTGTTAAATTTCAATCTGTCCATAGACATAAAGTAATTCGATCCTACCTAATTAGGGCTGTAAATGAGTCAAGATGCACACGAACGGTTAAGTCGGCTTGGGAAAAGATCATTGGGAGCTCGGTTCAATTCATAAAAGAGCCGAACTGAAACACAATTTTAAGATTCATTTCATAAACGAGCAGAACATGATCAGAAAAGAGTTCGGCTCAATAGTTTGTGAACATGCTTGATAAAGAGGCTCGTCAACAAGTTCAGTAAGGAGGCTAATGACTATGCTCATGAGCATGCTCTTAAATAGAGTTTCGATTATTATATAATTGTGTATATTTTATATATACAAGGAAAAGTTCAATTGAGACCGCTAAATTGAAGACCTTGGAGACCATATATTTACTACAAGAAGAAACTGAACATGTTATGCATAATAATATGTTTTTAATTGTCCTGCTTGAAGAACATATATGGTATCTAAGGTATATATATTAATCTATGAATTGATATATTTGCAAATTGTATTTATTCACTATTTTTTATTTGAATTATTTAAATTACATTATACGTCACACTATAAAATATAAATGGTATAATGTCAAAACTTAACCTTATGTAATCATGTTGTAATATGTATTTTTATATTTAAGTATAATACAAATAAATAAAATTGTGAGTAATGCTCAAGAGTTGTCCGTGACTACAAGTTCGTGAGGAAACTCATGAGATATGTTGACGAGTTATTCACAAACAGTTCGTTAACAAAATTTTGTTAAGGATCCGAACTTAAACAAATGTATTTGACTCGATCCAGGCTCGAGTTCAAGTTCAAATTCGATAATTTTTTAACGAGCCGAACATGATCACTCAAGTGTTCGGCTTGACTCATTTACACCCCTATACGGGCTATACCTGATTGAGAACAAGCAACCAGAACACTCAGAAATGTCACATAGCTGGTCTTCATCCATACTGTATCGTGCGATGAAAGAGTTTCAGGGCTTCAATGGCTGTGCCATGATATGCTTGAGCCACAATAATAGTATCCAAAATTTGTATCCATATTAACCATTTTCTCAAACACTAAAATACCATCATTCATAGCCCTGCATTTTAAGTACATCAATGTCACCGAACTTGTTACCATAGCATCAGTTTCATATCCAAGCTTAATTTATTGAAGTGTGCAACATATGCTCTACTGAAACCTTGTACAAGTACAACAAGTGTGCCACAGGTTGACATCATACTAGTTAGTATCCCCTGATCAGGTTAAGTCCAGTATGCAACATGAGGACATGCTAGTTAGTTCTATCTTTTTGCGGCATCTCATCATAAATTTGCGAGCTTGTACCATATCCTTTTGTTTCACATAAACTTGTGGTATAGAGTTCCATGACACTATGTTTCACATAAATATTCCATTTTGTATGTAACCACTGATCATAGAACTCCACATGACAATTCTCCACCAGACATTCCGTTAAATCATTTACGAGCCGAATCAATCCAATTTTTATTCAAAGAATCTCTTATCACAACTATCCAAACCACGATATCCTTTTTAGGCAACTCATCAAGTACCATTTTATAACATTCGTCCATGAGGCTACATTACTCTTATACATCTTTAAAAAACCTGTACAAAACATCAACACAGCCTTCTTCAGCATTAATCAACAATCAACAATATAGCATTAACCACCAACACACATTCTCCAGGCGCACGACCAAACAAAAACGAAGCCTTACTTACAAGCCCTTATCAAAAGTACCCTTCAATCATAGTAGCCCATGTTATGCAATTCTCTGTTAGAATATAATATAAGATCGTGATAAGGTTCGAGAAGAACCGGTAACTTAACGTTGTAAGTCCAAGAAACAAGTATAGCATTTCATTAAATACCATGCAAGCCCTACAAATCATCCTATTTCTACAACACCCAAAACACATAGAGTTCCAAGGTGACAAGATTCTTTTGGGGCCTTCTATCAAACACTGGAACTGCAACTTCGTATATAAATTATATATTCAGTTTGGACCGGAATGAAAAATAGAGCAGTTTATAGTGAACGTGAATAAATAAATATTATAATAATGAGAAAAATGGGCCTGAGGTCGTCCTCAGGCATTTTCCCCTAAGGTTAGGTGTTTTTAATATAATATTAGAAGGGTAAACTTGTAAATGTAATACCCCACCCCATATATTTACAAAAATATCCTTATTTTTGTATTAGGTTTTGTTTTAACCTCAGGTAGCACCCTGAGGTCATCCTCAGGGCCAACAATCTCTATAATAATTAATATTCTACTTGTCTAAATCTACAACTCAAACAAGCTTATAATTGAAGGGCTTCATATTCCTGAGGGTGACCTTAGGTAACTACCTGAGGTTAAAAGAAATTTTCATACAAATGCACAAGGGCATATTTGTAATTACAAGAGGTAAACTTTAAAATAACAAAATTGCCATTAGTATTTACATACAAACTCCTTATAACCTTAGGTATGTTCCCTGAGGTCATCCTTAGGAACATTTTTCTCATAAATGAATTACAATTTCTATATTTAAATTTATATATTTTTGAAACATTATAAATTTATTAAATATGCATAAACTATAATATTTAAAATCCTTTTTAAGATTTTCAATATTAATATTAAAAAAATTAGCAACATCCACTTCAGTTTAAGATTAATTTTAACCTAAAGTATATTTAGTTTTAATTTAAAAATAGTTCTTTTTCTAAATGAAAATATAACGACTCAAAAACATGAACCCATTAATATTATATTGTCGGCATTTATACGGATTTATTTTTGACATCCCAAAAATCATCATATTAACAAAATTATTTGATTATTTATATTAATTCAAAATAATTTTTCTATATTTTCTCAAAGTGGATTTGAATTCATTTTTATAGGGTACTGCACGCAATTCTAGATCTTAATATAATAAGTTTTTACTCAATAGTTTTTAGTTATTTATTATTGAATAAAAGTATTTTTAAAATCCTTTTATTTGGAAAAAAAGTTATTAACAAATATTGAATAGACCTCCTTTTATTTAGATTTTAAGTTGCTTACAATACCTTATAAAAAGGCCGAGTGGGAGTTCCTCTCTACAAAATTAACGTAGGATTAATGAATTTTTGTTTGAACTACTTGGTAATTTGAGTGTTCGGCTCAATTATTCTCAAAACTTATTGTAAGTTTCCTGCCGGTGAACCGATACAAGCTTGTCCAAGTACTGTACAATTCTCTGTCCTGCTATGCATTTCTCTACTCATGCAAAACAAAAAAGTACAACTATACATGAATTTTATAAATAATGGTACCAACTAAAATATGGCAGATGAAGTGAAGCTTTTCAGGACATGGTCAAGTCCATTTGCATTGAGGATAGTATGGGCATTGGAGCTTAAACACATAGAATTCGAAACCATTTTCGAAGATCTTGCCAACTAAAGTTCTTTGCTTGTTGAGAACAATCCTGTTCATAAAAAGGTGCCAGTGCTCGTGCACAATGGCAGAAGTGTCTGTGAATCATTTGACGAAACATGGACAAATGGTCATCCTCTATTCCCTAAAGATCCTTATGAGAAAGCTGAGGCCCGTTTCTGGGCCAAGTTTGGTGATGAGAAGGTAGAGTAATAATCATTAGTCTTTGAACAATTAGTATGCTGATCTCATAACTAGAGGTTAAGTTAAGTTGGATCTAACTAATGTTTTTTTTTCTTGGTAATTCATTCGACAATGCATGGCTGTATTATCTAACAGATTGTTATCTTATCATTTACCATGTATTTTAACTAGTGAAATTTGTCTTGTTTTTTCGTTTGAAATGCAGTTGTGGCTGTCCGCGGAGTTCTGTTTGGTAACGAGGCAGAGCAAGAGGAATCTAAAGTTCAAGCAATGGAACATTTGAAATATTTTGAAGAACTCGAGGGAAATAAATATTTTGGTGGAGGGCAATTGGATTTCTTGATCTTGCAGTTGGCTGGATGGCCAATCTGCTCAGTGTATTAGAAGAAATAACTGGACATGTATTGATTGAGGAGCTGAACTTTCCATTGTTATGGAAATGGATGCAAGACTTTTCGGATGTTCCAGTGTTCAAAGAAACCTGGCCATCACAAGACAAGCTAGTCGTCAAGTTTCGAACCATGCGTGATTTATACCTTGCGGGCAAAATCTAAAATGTGCTTACAAATCTACAAATAATTTATCTCGTATTATGTTAAAAACACAATAGATTCGAGTCTCATTCAATAAATGTGTCGTTAAAAAATAAATGAAGTATTAAATTTTTAGCTTATATACTAAATTAAAGTTTTCACATGTTTGAACGGGGAATTAGAGTATTACTGTATTATAGTAACCCGAAAAACGAAAAACTACTTAAATTTTTATTAAAATACTTGAAAGATCAAGCAATAACACGTAGAACTTTTGTTTAATTATACATACAAACTATGGTTCCCACATATTGTCATTGTTGTCATGATCTTTGCAATTAGCTTTACACTCAGCCTTTGAAGGGTGTTATGCCCAATATCTGGACATGGGTCATAGGCAGGCCCAATGGCATAAGGTGGTCGGACCACCTCGCATCTGGGCTCACTTGGCTTCAAAGCCTACATCCAGCTCGCATCGTGCTAATAATGATAAAATATTCTAAGGCCCTTGGCCTAGCGTGGGGTCGCATCGCTAGCTCACCAGCCTTAAACTCATTCGGCTTCGATAAGGAAAAGAGAGGAGAACCGGCCCCCCAGCCCGGTTCGCTTCTCATCATCACCTCTCAGGTCGCATAGATTTGCCAGAGAGGCCCTCAGCCCGGCTCGCTTGGCCCGGCTCATTGCCTCCGGATCGCTTCGCTAGCCCGGAGTACTTAGCACGGATTTCTCATAACTAGCTGAAAGGTTCCTAGCCTCATGGGCTCACCTCACTTGGTATTATTTGCTAATCTGAAGACTACAGAAGGCCCCCCAGGGTAATATCTCAACATACTTATCTATTTGAAGACAGCTAGCCCCATGGGCTCTCATCTCATCAAGGGATCCGCACATGATCACCTCTACATACTGCTCCCGTGAGGCCACATCACGCACAACCGCTCCCGCGAGGCCATATCGCGCATAACTCCCTACGGGAACCCCTTGCTCTACAACTCCATGACAGCCCCCAGAGCCTAACGGGCTTGGGCCATGGCAGTTACAGACATATGGGAAGTTTGCCCTCCACATCCACACAGACTTGGGCCAAAGCCCAGCACGTCTAAGGATTTGGGCCTGATGGACCGGACCAATACCTAGCCCATATAGGTAACTTGTCCTCCAAGAACTACGTGTGGCTTGAACCCCTATATAAAGGGTACGTAGGCCTCTTGTTTCAGTTGAGACAACAGTTGGCAGCAAGAGAACACATATTTTCTCTGGCCTTCTAACGAATCAACAACAAGATCAGCTACCAAAATCCATCACTTTCCTCCCGTGTTCTTCGCGTTCTTCATCAAGTTCATAGCAAAATCATCATATTTTGCTCCGTGATTCCAGCAAACCTCCAAATTACTGTTATACCAGTTTCTCCCTATAACAATTGGCGCTAGAAGGAGGGGCTTATTTTTCGTTTGTGGAGGACAAACGATATATCAAACAAACACAATACACATGGGGAGTTAAAAAAATATTTTGGACAACTTCAATGGGGAACCGAACGATGGAGTTATGGCGTGTTGAATAAAATACAACGGTAGAGAGGAGTAAAAAAGATGAGTAGACTACTACATACAAATCATGGTGTTGGGACTCTCATCATCAAAAGGAGCACAATATCTACACATCATATCCATCTGACAAAAATACGAGATAAGTTTTCTTGTTTTTATTTTCTGCAATCACATATATTATTTATCGATGTCATGCATGAAATATATTTTATTATCCAAAAATTCGTGCGAGCGGTATATATTGTGATTGAAAATTTGTGCAACCAATATTTTGGGAGACACATATATTTTAGAAAACAATCGTACAAGATTTTTGTTTTGATGATTGTGGATATGTTTATAAGATTGTACGAGCTGCATAATTTTAAAGAAAAATATTAGCCACTATGGCAAAGCATACTATCTTCAACAAAATTCTTTGAAGTAGCATATTTTTAGAAAAAATATATACATCGCGACATTTTCAAATCGACATATTTATGGATGCGTTTGGATTGTGTTCAAAATATTTTGTAAATATTGTCGCGGTAATATACATATACTTCAAGATTTGTTTTTACAAACATGCGATCTTAAATTGTCAAATGGGGTAGCCATGGCAAACGATAATTCCCGCAATGTTACACGCTTGAAGTAAGGAGTCAGCAACCCCTTGAAGGCCCTCCTCCTCCAACGGGGAGTTCGATGGGCAAAACTTGCATTCTGGATTACCCTCCTCCTCAACGGGGAGTCGACGGGCAAAACATGCATTCTGGAAAGCCCTCCTCAACAGGGAGTCAACGGCAAAACTTGCATTCTGGATTACCCTCATCCCTAACGGGGATTCGACGGGCAAAACTTACATTATGGAATATCTTCCTCCTCAACATGGAGTCGACTGGTAAATCTTACATTATTGAAGGCCCACTTCTTCAGATGGGTAAAATTTATTGAAGGCTCACCTCTTCAGATGGGTAAAATTTATTGAAGGCCTCACTCTCCGACTAGGGGAGTTCAGGGGTGATTGAAGACATCATACTCTTGTGTGGTTCGCATAGACACTTACAAAGCGTGTACACCAATTCGGGATATACAAAGCCAAGGTCCTAACTTGACATCGAAGATCGCAATGAATTTCTACAAAATTATTATGCTCGCGCACTTACAAACCTTGGCAAAACATATATCTTATTTTGGTTCTCGCATGATGTCTACTTGCATCCGCATAGAAATTACGGGCACTGTGATGCTCCATATTTTTCACTAATCTTTATTTTCAGATATTTCAGCAATTGAAGAATGCTTAGTTCTCCACTACAGCAAGCTGCACTGAAGAACTAGGGAGTAATTGTTATGCCATATTTTTGGCATAGTGCTTTTATTTCCTCTTTATTTTTAGTATTAATTTCATTAATAATCAATTGCTTAATCTCCAAGACATCCTCTCTCTGAAACGAGGAAATAATCAATCTCAATGCATTAATTACGGAAAATATCTCCAAACGATATCCTTCAAATCAGGAAGGTATCACAACGCGAAGATTATATCAGATAAAATCAATTAATTCTCATATTTAACAAAGATATCCCTAAAGTCTCTCGGGGATATATCCAATTATAACAGAACTGCGTGGGTTTGATCGTATATAAATACGTACGCAGGCATCTTGGCAAAAGGGATCCGATACACGAGACAAATCGAGACACCTCCCAAGTCCAATCCAATCTTTTTTTACAAGCTCTAATCCCCATTAACAGTCATATTATTATACTTTTAGCTCTATTATTCCAGCAAAACCTCCGAAATTCGTTGTTACGAAAATCCTCCAACAACAATTGGTGCTAGAAGATGGGTCTCCTTGACAAGGATCTCACGCCTACTATCGGCCAGCTCTACGGATTTACCGGGGCCTCGGTTAGCGTCAAGGGCCTCATTAAACTCCCCGTCACCCTAGGGGAGGAGCCCTGCATGACCACCCAGGTTGCAGATTTCATGGTGGTAGACCAGCATTCTGCCTACAATGCCATAATTGGCAGGCCCATACTGAAGGAAATGAGGGTGGTGACCTCTATTTACCACCTCTCAATGAAGTTTCCCACTCCAAAGGGGGTAGGATGTGTCAAGGGCTGCCAGTATGATTCTCGAGAATGTTATAACAAGGCCCTCAAGTCAGCCGAGAAGACAAGTAGAGAGGTAAAAGCCATCAATGTAGACGATTACAAGCCAAGTTCATGTGATACCGTGATCCCACCGAAAATAGAGGATGCTATGTGCAACACCATCACCGTCGAAGAGCTCCCGCAAGATTATTTTGAAAACATGGGAATTCAAGTAGAGCCGATACCGGGGGCACTCATGATGGAGCCCTCCCAGCCAGTTCAAAATTTGGTAGAAGGAATTGTGGAAGAGGCTAGTGATGATGAGGAGACCCCAGAGCAGTTAGCAAAAAGACTCAGTAAAGGAAAATGGGTTCCAGAGGAGACCTCAGCAGTGATAGATCTCCCCAACGGATTCTCTCGTGAAATCACAGGCATCACCGAAAGATTAGTCAGTCCGAGCGGACCCGGGGGGTACACATTGGAGGATCAAAACAAGGAAGTGCTCTCTATTGAAGAAGTGGGAGAAGCAGGTATGACTCAGGATTTTGAGATGGATATTGATCCACGTATGCCCGCTCATGTAGAAAGAGCTGGGGCAGCCGAAGATACTATCACGATTCCGGTGGACGCACATGATCCTTCTAAGTGGCTAAAGATTGGCTCTAATCTCGACCCAAACATGAGAGACTCTCTGGTCTCCTTCCTCAAAAGTAACCTGGATGTGTTTGCCTGGTCTCATGCTGATATGGTAGGGATTGACCCTAAAGTTATGTGTCATCACCTCAACATTGATCCAAATAAAAAGGGGGTGAGGCAGAAAAGGCGCCCTGTCAGTGGAGAGAGGGCTGAAGCCCTCAAGGAAGAAGTGGACCGGCTCCTCAAGGTCGGGCTCATCAAGGAAGCTTTCTATCCCACATGGTTGGCCAATCCGGTTCTCGTAAAAAAGCCAAATGGGAAGTGGAGGACTTGCATAGACTTCACTGATCTAAACAAGCATTGCCCCAAAGATAGCTTCCCTCTACCAAGAATTGATCAACTAGTGGATGCAACTGCTGGTCACGCACTACTCAGCTTCATGGATGCTTATTCGGGATATAATCAAATCCCCATGTATGAGCCCGATCAGGAACACACAACATTCATCACAGATAGGGGTCTCTATTGTTATGTTGGGATGCCTTTCGGCCTACTCAATGCCGGATCCACCTACCAGAGGCTGGTCAATATGATGTTCGAGAAGCAAATTGGTAAAACCATGGAAGTATATGTAGATGATATGCTGGTTAAGTCTAAGGAGGCCGTGGATCACGTCGGCCACTTAGCCGAGATGTTTGACATCTTGAGGAAGTACCGGATGAAGCTCAACCCCCAGAAATGTGTCTTCGGGGTAGAATCCGGGAAATTCCTAGGCTTCATTGTTAATCACCGAGGGATCGAAGCCAACCCGGCCAAGATCAAAGCTCTAATAGAAATGAGGTCACCCAGGAATGTCAAGGAGGTGCAGAGCTTAACCGGGCGAATAGCAGCTTTAAATCGCTTTGTCTCCAAATCATCTGACAAATGCCAAGAGTTCTTCAAAGCAATCAGGAGCATAGGAAAGAAGTTCGAGTGGACCCCTGAATGTGAAGAGGCCTTTCAACAGATCAAAGAGCATCTAGGCAGCCCACCTCTCCTATCCAAGCCTCTAGCAGGGGAGACTTTAATTCTCTATCTTGCTGTTTCAGACTACTCGGTTAGTGCTGTTCTGGTTAGAGAAGAAGCGGACACTCAGTTTCCTGTGTACTACGTGAGCAAGAGGATGCTTGATGCAGAGACCCGATATACTAACATGGAAAAGTTAGTTTATGCTCTCATTCTGGCATCAAGGAAGCTCCGACCTTACTTTCAGGCTCACAAAATTGAAGTAAGAACCGCCTATCCATTAAGGCAAGTATTGCACAAACCAGAAACATCTGGCAGGCTATTGAAGTGGGCGATTGAGCTAGGCCAATTCGATGTTTCATACAAGCCCCGCAGTGCCATAAAGGGGCAGGCTCTCGCAGACTTCATTCTGGAATTTCCATCTCACAGTGACGAGAGCACACAAGTCCCCACTAGGGTCTCGAGCACCACACAAGAAGAAATCAACGAAAACAGCGCTCCTTGGTGGACCTTATATGTTGATGGAGCAGTGAATAATGAAGGAGCAGGTGCAGGGATAGAGCTTGTGACTCCGGAGGGACACAAACTCAATACGGCTATCCACTTCACCTTTCAGGCCACAAACAATGATGCTGAATATGAGGCCCTCATATCTGGCCTCAAACTAGCCTTAGAAATGAAGGCGGAAAACCTTAACATATTCAGTGACTCTATGCTGGTCGTCTACCAAATAAAAGGGGGGTTCCAAGCTAGGGGTCCTCGTACTGAGCTATATCTTAATTGCTCCCGACGGCTCCTCAACCTCTTTAGAGAAGTCAAAATCGAACAACTCCCACGGGGTCAAAATGCCCATGCAGACGCACTGGCCAAACTCGGCTCTCAGCGCGAGGCCACTCTGTTGGGGGTCATTCCCCTTGAAATCCAGAGGAGGCCCAGTGTCCCTGAGGAACTGAATGAGAAGAAAACTTCATCATTTGAGCTAATGGAAATTGAGATTGAAAATCCGGCCCCAACTTGGATGACTCCAATATGGGAGTATATCAAAATGGGTTCATTACCTGAAAATAAGAATGAAGCTAGAAGAATCAAGTACAAGGCCGCACGGTATGTTATTTATGATGAGGTCCTTTACCGAAGGGGCTTCAATATCCCACTTCTCAGGTGTGTTGATGGGGCCGAATGCAATTATATACTTCGAGAGGTACATGAAGGTATTTGTGGCAATCACACGGGGGGTGGTTCTCTAGCCCACAAGATCCTCCGACAAGGCTACTACTGGCCTACTCTCAAGCACGACGCCATTGAATTCGCCAGGTCTTGCGACAAGTGTCAAAGATATGCTAACTTCAGCAACATCCCCGCTGCTCCACTCACCTCTCTGATGAGCCCGTGGCCCTTTGCCATGTGGGGGATTGATTTGATAGGAGAGCTGCCGAAAGCTAAGGGAGGGGTCAAGTATGCTGTGGTGGCAGTTGATTATTTCACTAAGTGGGCCGAGGCCGAGCCCCTAGCCACTATCACCGCCAAGAAGCTTAAGGATTTTGTGTACAGGGCTATCGTGTGCAGGTTTGGGATCCCCTACAAGCTCATTTCTGATAATGGAAAGCAGTTTGATTCCAAGGAAATGCGAGAATTTTGTGACAACTTGGGCATCAGGAAGGACTTCTCAGCTGTCTGCCACCCTCAATCAAATGGCCAGACAGAAGCAATAAACAAGATAATCAAGCACACTCTGAAAGCTAAGCTGGATGAAAATAAGGGCAACTGGCCCGAGGAGCTCCCTAGGGTCCTCTGGTCCTACAACACTACCCCGAGGAGCACTACTGGTGAGACCCCATTCTCCTTATCATATGGATGTGAAGCTATGGTACCTGTGGAAGTTGGCTCCGGATCATTCCGTCGAGATCATTTTGACCCCAATAATAATGAGGTCAACCACCGACTCTACCTCGACATGATTGAAGAGACCCGGGCAGACTCTCAGGTCCGCCTAGCGTCGTACCATCAAAGGACAGCTAGGCACTACAATGGGAAAGTGAGGGCTCGTCCACTCCGAGTTGGAGATCTAGTCCTACGTCGGGTCATGCCAAACACCAAGATTCAGGCACATGGAGTCTTCGGTGCCAACTGGGAAGGCCCCTATAAGGTCAAGACTGTTCTCTGGGAGGGAACATATCACCTCTCTGATCTCAAAGACAAGCTTATTCCGCGAGCATGGAATGCGGAACATCTCAAGAAGTATCTACCTTAACTGCCCATGTAACTGGCAGTACTATTTATTTTTAGACTTCGTATGAATAAATCATCCTAAGTCTCGGGGGGTAGTACTGTTATATAAATACCCCTCCGAGCTGATGTAATGACTCTATTGGCCCTATGTTCTTCAATTATTCAAGAAATATGCATGGTTTTCTTTCAAATTTTGTGTAATGTGTATCAATATTCATGAAAGTTCGTGCAGTTAGGGTCGAGCAACGACAATGTGCGGCCATAAATTGCAAAGCGAGGCGAGGCCTAACGGCCAGCCAAGCGATGCGACGTGGGGCCCCGTCGTCACATAAGTGAACGATGCGAGGCCATAACCACGGGCCCCGTTGGGATGAGGTCAGGCCAGTATCGGTGCGAGGTCACTCTGTTCTAAGGCATACGAACCGGCCCCCCCCCCCCATGCGAGGCCATTTCTGTTCGAAGGGACTCAGGCAAGGCTCTCATGCGAGGCCAACCCGAAATGGACAAATAAGAAGCAAGTTCACAGGTAGCGACCTGATAGCAGTTGGTGATTTTGAAAGGTTAAAAAAAAAGTGAAGATTGACAGTGTGCGGCCAGAAATTGCAAAGCGAGGCGAGGCCTAACGGCAAGCCAAGCAATGCGACGTGGGGCCCCGTCGTCAAATAAGTAAACGATGCGAGGCCATAACCACGGGCCCCGTTGGGACGAGCTCATGCCAGCATCGGTGCGAGGCCATTTGATTCTAAGAGGTACGAATCAGGCCCCCCATGCGAGGCCAAAAACATACGAACTGACATGAGTTAAGCTCGTTTGATGGTATGTATAGAAAAAATATTAAAGCAGGTGATAAAAAATTACTAGCTTCGCGAGCTGAGGCCCAATTGGTTCGTTAAAAGCGATCAGAGAATAGTTGAACAAATATCAAAAGCATGTATAAGTAGTGCGATGCGAACATAAAGGAGATGGAGAAATTGAAGCATTAAAATAAAGTTAAAGTTATTACAAATGCGAGGCATAGTCGGTGCCCGCAACCCAATAAATTTAGCTCGCAAACGAGCACAAGGTACTTGTTCGGAAATAGATTACAAATAAAGAGATAAAAATTACGAAGCCTCCTCTTGCTGCTGCTCTTGGGTCCGCTTCGCCTCGAGCTCTGCGGCTCGCTGAGAGGCTTCCTCCTCTACCTCCTTGCGAAGCTGTTCCGCATAGACCCGGGTCGCCTTGCCGAGCAAACCCCAGTCGAAGTCAGGAACCTTCTTCATAAAAGATTTCATGAACTTGACCTGCCCGAGAGCCGAGGCCTCAGCAACCGCCTCCTTCTTTTCACCAGCAAAATTAGAGATCGCAGTCTCTTGAGTGACGATCTGAGTCTGGAGCTCGGTCAGCTTCTCATCAAAAGCCTTTGTATCGGCAGCTCGCTCCTTCTCCAGCTCTTTGGCTTTGTCCTTCGCGGACCGGAGATCCCTCCTTAGCGGGCTGAGCTCATCCTTCAGTTTCTTCTGCTCCTCGAGCAGCTTCTTCTTCTCGGCTCCCAACGATTCGACCTTGAAGTGAAGGATGGCATTCTGCTGAGCTTGAGCTCGCATTTCCTTGTGTCGGCTCGCTTGCCTATAAAAGAGCTCAGCCGCGGCTCGAGTCATAGCAGCATTATTCTCTTCGATGGAAGACTGGGCCCATAAGTTGAGGTCACTTTCGGACACATGAGAGTGGCCCAGCTTCGCGAAAGCATTAGCAGCTGCATGAGGAGGGACAGCGGCCACAACTGTTTCCTTTGCCGGTTCGCTTCGCTGCTTCTTGAGATCGGCCTTTCCGGCCTCAGCATCAAATGACCTCTTTTTTGAGTCATCTCGGGGAGGCTTATTTCCCGAGGCCTTAGCATCTTTTAGTGAGCCGAGCTGAGCCGGCCTCGAGACCACATTTGTGATCGCCACGTCATCGTCCTCCTCAGTGAAAGGAGGGGGAATGATGCTAGATTTCGACATACCTGCACAGGAAACATACAATGCGGTCAGAGAATAGTTGTCAAAAATAAAGCTTTGCAACAATATAAGCATAGACATGTATAAGTGCGAAGAGAATGCATAAGGATGAATTGATGCGATGCGAAGAGACAGATGTATATCATGATAAGCATAATGTACCGGACTCAATCCGGGACCGCTTCGCTTTGAATTTTCGGGTCGAGCTCGCAACAGCCTTTCCCTTTTTAGGGGATAGCCTCGCTCCATCCTTCAAGAAACCATAGGCGACCAAGTTTGAGGTCGTTACTAGTTTCTTCATGTTCCTCTCCTCGAGGGGCAGCTGCAGCAAACGGTCGGCTCGCTTTTTAGCCTCGCCAGAAAGTGATGTGCGAGGAGGAGCAACTTAGAAGAAAATCAAGAAAAAGACTCAGCCTCGAATCGGTTTTAAAAGAAAAAGTTAAAGGAGAAAATAACGAGGAGGGGGTGCATACCTGGTTTATAATTAAAAACTACAGGAACTCTGGTCACGTCGAACACGTAGAAATACGGTTCCTTCCAGTGACCCACATTGCTCGGGGCCCCATGCAACAAGTTCTTACCATTGAACTCGGGCCAGACTGAGAGATACAAATATCCGAAGTCTTTCTTCCCCGAAGACTTGAGGTTTAGAAAATATTCGAGCGTCTTCGCATCGAGGTCGGGGAAGTTCTGTTTTTTGTACAAGATGTACAGAGCAATGGCGGATCGCCAACCATTGGGGTTAACCTGGATGGGTGCGATGTGGAAGTATTCGCAAACGTCCAAGATGAAGGGATGCACGGGTGAAGTGATCCCAACTTTCAGCAGCGAGGTGGATAGGACCATCCTCGGGACACGACCCCCATTCTCTTCGTGATTGAATTTGTAGCATCTTTGATGAGGACGAGGCAGAACAATGCGACCCTCCAGCCTAAACTGCTCGACCGCCTCGGCCAGCGACTCTGAAGTCAAATTAGTTCTCAAATCTCGAGCCGCAAGCACTCGAGGAGAGGATGGCCTCATCGAAGAGCTGCTCGCACCCTCACCCAAAGGCTTCGCTCCTATATAAATTGGCCCCTCCAGTTCAGGCTGGTCAGGTGGAATGTAGGCTTCGCCATCAGAGTCCTCAGGAATAAATTGATAATTTTCCAGGTCAATCGACCTGGTCACAGCATCGTCCTCCTCGCTGTCTGAGGATTCAACCCAATAAGAGGTTGCTTCATCTTCCAGGTTGGGATCGACCTCAGCGCGAACCCGTTTGCCCTTCGGGTCGCGGGGCTCATAATACGCACTCCCGAGCTCACTCCAGCTCGAATCGCTACGGACCGAAATTGGTTGTTGTGGATGTAGCGGCTCTTCGCCAGCCTGAGCAGCTCGTTCCGCGACCCTACGAGCGATCTCCTCCTCGGCTGCTTCCTTTGTTAGAGGGCCCGGCCCGGCATTCAAGAAGGAGAAGTCAATAGGGGTTATTGATTTCTTCTTCTTCCATTTTTTGAGGCCCTCGTGCCGATCCGAATCTTCTATGGCCCAGGACGGGTCCATGTTCAAGATAAATGAATCCGAACTCGACTGCTCGATCCGAGCTATGAGTGCAGCCGCCTCGGGGCTGACTTCGGTCCCCGGAATGATTGGATGCCGGCTCGTGCCTGATATCTCGTTCAGCTCACGTTGGAATTCACGCGAACCCCTCAGTTCCTTGGGGTAATGACTTAGAGGCGAAGAGGTACTCGTCTCCGAATCGCTCAACATCTGAAATAGATGGTGAATCAATTAAGGTGTGTGCTCTTAAAGAAGAAAAGGAAAATCTAAGTGTCCTCACATCGCACACGAGCCGGTCCTAAATCTAAGGTCGAGATCGCAACGCGAGGAGAAGTGGGGGTGTGTGAGGTGATGCGACCCGGTGAGTAGGATCGCATCGCATGCAATATACTTAATTAGCTAAACATTCAAACATAATAAAAGAGCGAAGACAAAATAATGAGTTCGGGTCGTTACCTTTCGTGTTGGAAGGGGGGATCGAGTCGCTGGATGAACGTTGATCGGAACTCTGCTCGCTTGAAGATTCCGGCGAAGAAGGATGAACAAATCTGGTTCGCACTTGGATTCTGGGCATGAAAATCAGTTAAAACCACCGTTTGATCCTTGAGCTCTCGGACAGCTTTTCTCGAAAATGATCCTGGAAATGATTGAAAATGATTGGGGAAGTCACATATTTATAGGCAACTGAGGAGAGAGAAGGACACGGACACGTGTCGCATTCTCATTGCTCCGGCTCGAATCCAGTGCATGCGACCACATGGTAATAATGTGTAGCCCACTCTCCAACGGCTATATTCGGGTTCGGTTCGCACGAGGAGCCCCTTCAATTGCCCTGAAGCTGGAGAGGTTTTATGTGGCCAGCTCGGTCCATTTGATATCCAGATCGCTGTCAGGATGGATCATCACAAAAGACTTACAATCTCACAAAGGCTTGGCGGATCGCTTCGCATCTTTGGTAGAAGCCTTCTTATGATCGCTTCGCATGGGAGTTTTCTTGCATCAATTATTATCTGATTCCACCTCGCATCGCTAATGGCAAGGAGGAATCGGGGGGTAGTTGTTATGCCCAATATCTGGACATGGGTCCTAGGCAGGCCCAATGGCATAAGGTGGTCGGACCACCTCGCATCTGGGCTCACTTGGCTTCAAAGCCTACATCCAGCTCGCATCGTGCTAATAATGATAAAATATTCTAAGGCCCTTGGCCTAGCGTGGGGTCGCATCGCTAGCTCACCAGCCTTAAACTCATTCGGCTTCGATAAGGAAAAGAGAGGAGAACCGGCCCCCCAGCCCGGTTCGCTTCTCATCATCACCTCTCAGGTCGCATAGATTTGCCAGAGAGGCCCTCAGCCCGGCTCGCTTGGCCCGGCTCATTGCCTCCGGATCGCTTCGCTAGCCCGGAGTACTTAGCACGGATTTCTCATAACTAGCTGAAAGGTTCCTAGCCTCATGGGCTCACCTCACTTGGTATTATTTGCTAATCTGAAGACTACAAAAGGCCCCCCAGGGTAATATCTCAACATACTTATCTATTTGAAGACAGCTAGCCCCATGGGCTCTCATCTCATCAAGGGATCCGCACATGATCACCTCTACATACTGCTCCCGTGAGGCCACATCACGCACAACCGCTCCCGCGAGGCCATATCGCGCATAACTCCCTACGGGAACCCCTTGCTCTACAACTCCATGACAGCCCCCAGAGCCTAACGGGCTTGGGCCATGGCAGTTACAGACATATGGGAAGTTTGCCCTCCACATCCACACAGACTTGGGCCAAAGCCCAGCACGTCTAAGGATTTGGGCCTGATGGACCGGACCAATACCTAGCCCATATAGGTAACTTGTCCTCCAAGAACTACGTGTGGCTTGAACCCCTATATAAAGGGTACGTAGGCCTCTTGTTTCAGTTGAGACAACAGTTGGCAGCAAGAGAACACATATTTTCTCTGGCCTTCTAACGAATCAACAACAAGATCAGCTACCAAAATCCATCACTTTCCTCCCGTGTTCTTCGCGTTCTTCATCAAGTTCATAGCAAAATCATCATATTTTGCTCCGTGATTCCAGCAAACCTCCAAATTACTGTTATACCAGTTTCTCCCTATAACAATTGGCGCTAGAAGGAGGGGCTTATTTTTCGTTTGTGGAGGACAAACGATATATCAAACAAACACAATACACATGGGGAGTTAAAAAAATATTTTGGACAACTTCAATGGGGAACCGAACGATGGAGTTATGGCGTGTTGAATAAAATACAACGGTAGAGAGGAGTAAAAAAGATGAGTAGACTACTACATACAAATCATGGTGTTGGGACTCTCATCATCAAAAGGAGCACAATATCTACACATCATATCCATCTGACAAAAATACGAGATAAGTTTTCTTGTTTTTATTTTCTGCAATCACATATATTATTTATCGATGTCATGCATGAAATATATTTTATTATCCAAAAATTCGTGCGAGCGGTATATATTGTGATTGAAAATTTGTGCAACCAATATTTTGGGAGACACATATATTTTAGAAAACAATCGTACAAGATTTTTGTTTTGATGATTGTGGATATGTTTATAAGATTGTACGAGCTGCATAATTTTAAAGAAAAATATTAGCCACTATGGCAAAGCATACTATCTTCAACAAAATTCTTTGAAGTAGCATATTTTTAGAAAAAATATATACATCGCGACATTTTCAAATCGACATATTTATGGATGCGTTTGGATTGTGTTCAAAATATTTTGTAAATATTGTCGCGGTAATATACATATACTTCAAGATTTGTTTTTACAAACATGCGATCTTAAATTGTCAAATGGGGTAGCCATGGCAAACGATAATTCCCGCAATGTTACACGCTTGAAGTAAGGAGTCAGCAACCCCTTGAAGGCCCTCCTCCTCCAACGGGGAGTTCGATGGGCAAAACTTGCATTCTGGATTACCCTCCTCCTCAACGGGGAGTCGACGGGCAAAACATGCATTCTGGAAAGCCCTCCTCAACAGGGAGTCAACGGCAAAACTTGCATTCTGGATTACCCTCATCCCTAACGGGGATTCGACGGGCAAAACTTACATTATGGAATATCTTCCTCCTCAACATGGAGTCGACTGGTAAATCTTACATTATTGAAGGCCCACTTCTTCAGATGGGTAAAATTTATTGAAGGCTCACCTCTTCAGATGGGTAAAATTTATTGAAGGCCTCACTCTCCGACTAGGGGAGTTCAGGGGTGATTGAAGACATCATACTCTTGTGTGGTTCGCATAGACACTTACAAAGCGTGTACACCAATTCGGGATATACAAAGCCAAGGTCCTAACTTGACATCGAAGATCGCAATGAATTTCTACAAAATTATTATGCTCGCGCACTTACAAACCTTGGCAAAACATATATCTTATTTTGGTTCTCGCATGATGTCTACTTGCATCCGCATAGAAATTACGGGCACTGTGATGCTCCATATTTTTCACTAATCTTTATTTTCAGATATTTCAGCAATTGAAGAATGCTTAGTTCTCCACTACAGCAAGCTGCACTGAAGAACTGGGGAGTAATTGTTATGCCATATTTTTGGCATAGTGCTTTTATTTCCTCTTTATTTTTAGTATTAATTTCATTAATAATCAATTGCTTAATCTCCAAGACATCCTCTCTCTGAAACGAGGAAATAATCAATCTCAATGCATTAATTACGGAAAATATCTCCAAACGATATCCTTCAAATCAGGAAGGTATCACAACGCGAAGATTATATCAGATAAAATCAATTAATTCTCATATTTAACAAAGATATCCCTAAAGTCTCTCGGGGATATATCCAATTATAACAGAACTGCGTGGGTTTGATCGTATATAAATACGTACGCAGGCATCTTGGCAAAAGGGATCCGATACACGAGACAAATCGAGACACCTCCCAAGTCCAATCCAATCTTTTTTTACAAGCTCTAATCCCCATTAACAGTCATATTATTATACTTTTAGCTCTATTATTCCAGCAAAACCTCCGAAATTCGTTGTTACGAAAATCCTCCAACAACAATTGGTGCTAGAAGATGGGTCTCCTTGACAAGGATCTCACGCCTACTATCGGCCAGCTCTACGGATTTACCGGGGCCTCGGTTAGCGTCAAGGGCCTCATTAAACTCCCCGTCACCCTAGGGGAGGAGCCCTGCATGACCACCCAGGTTGCAGATTTCATGGTGGTAGACCAGCATTCTGCCTACAATGCCATAATTGGCAGGCCCATACTGAAGGAAATGAGGGTGGTGACCTCTATTTACCACCTCTCAATGAAGTTTCCCACTCCAAAGGGGGTAGGATGTGTCAAGGGCTGCCAGTATGATTCTCGAGAATGTTATAACAAGGCCCTCAAGTCAGCCGAGAAGACAAGTAGAGAGGTAAAAGCCATCAATGTAGACGATTACAAGCCAAGATCATGTGATACCGTGATCCCACCGAAAATAGAGGATGCTATGTGCAACACCATCACCGTCGAAGAGCTCCCGCAAGATTATTTTGAAAACATGGGAATTCAAGTAGAGCCGATACCGGGGGCACTCATGATGGAGCCCTCCCAGCCAGTTCAAAATTTGGTAGAAGGAATTGTGGAAGAGGCTAGTGATGATGAGGAGACCCCAGAGCAGTTAGCAAAAAGACTCAGTAAAGGAAAATGGGTTCCAGAGGAGACCTCAGCAGTGATAGATCTCCCCAACGGATTCTCTCGTGAAATCACAGGCATCACCGAAAGATTAGTCAGTCCGAGCGGACCCGGGGGGTACACATTGGAGGATCAAAACAAGGAAGTGCTCTCTATTGAAGAAGTGGAAGAAGCAGGTATGACTCAGGATTTTGAGATGGATATTGATCCACGTATGCCCGCTCATGTAGAAAGAGCTGGGGCAGCCGAAGATACTATCACGATTCCGGTGGACGCACATGATCCTTCTAAGTGGCTGAAGATTGGCTCTAATCTCGACCCAAACATGAGAGACTCTCTGGTCTCCTTCCTCAAAAGTAACCTGGATGTGTTTGCCTGGTCTCATGCTGATATGGTAGGGATTGACCCTAAAGTTATGTGTCATCACCTCAACATTGATCCAAATAAAAAGGGGGTGAGGCAGAAAAGGCGCCCTGTCAGTGGAGAGAGGGCTGAAGCCCTCAAGGAAGAAGTGGACCGGCTCCTCAAGGTCGGGCTCATCAAGGAAGCTTTCTATCCCACATGGTTGGCCAATCCGGTTCTCGTAAAAAAGCCAAATGGGAAGTGGAGGACTTGCATAGACTTCACTGATCTAAACAAGCATTGCCCCAAAGATAGCTTCCCTCTACCAAGAATTGATCAACTAGTGGATGCAACTGCTGGTCACGCACTACTCAGCTTCATGGATGCTTATTCGGGATATAATCAAATCCCCATGTATGAGCCCGATCAGGAACACACAACATTCATCACAGATAGGGGTCTCTATTGTTATGTTGGGATGCCTTTCGGCCTACTCAATGCCGGATCCACCTACCAGAGGCTGGTCAATATGATGTTCGAGAAGCAAATTGGTAAAACCATGGAAGTATATGTAGATGATATGCTGGTTAAGTCTAAGGAGGCCGTGGATCACGTCGGCCACTTAGCCGAGATGTTTGACATCTTGAGGAAGTACCGGATGAAGCTCAACCCCCAGAAATGTGTCTTCGGGGTAGAATCCGGGAAATTCCTAGGCTTCATTGTTAATCACCGAGGGATCGAAGCCAACCCGGCCAAGATCAAAGCTCTAATAGAAATGAGGTCACCCAGGAATGTCAAGGAGGTGCAGAGCTTAACCGGGCGAATAGCAGCTTTAAATCGCTTTGTCTCCAAATCATCTGACAAATGCCAAGAGTTCTTCAAAGCAATCAGGAGCATAGGAAAGAAGTTCGAGTGGACCCCTGAATGTGAAGAGGCCTTTCAACAGATCAAAGAGCATCTAGGCAGCCCACCTCTCCTATCCAAGCCTCTAGCAGGGGAGACTTTAATTCTCTATCTTGCTGTTTCAGACTACTCGGTTAGTGCTGTTCTGGTTAGAGAAGAAGCGGACACTCAGTTTCCTGTGTACTACGTGAGCAAGAGGATGCTTGATGCAGAGACCCGATATACTAACATGGAAAAGTTAGTTTATGCTCTCATTCTGGCATCAAGGAAGCTCCGACCTTACTTTCAGGCTCACAAAATTGAAGTAAGAACCGCCTATCCATTAAGGCAAGTATTGCACAAACCAGAAACATCTGGCAGGCTATTGAAGTGGGCGATTGAGCTAGGCCAATTCGATGTTTCATACAAGCCCCGCAGTGCCATAAAGGGGCAGGCTCTCGCAGACTTCATTCTGGAATTTCCATCTCACAGTGACGAGAGCACACAAGTCCCCACTAGGGTCTCGAGCACCACACAAGAAGAAATCAACGAAAACAGCGCTCCTTGGTGGACCTTATATGTTGATGGAGCAGTGAATAATGAAGGAGCAGGTGCAGGGATAGAGCTTGTGACTCCGGAGGGACACAAACTCAATACGGCTATCCACTTCACCTTTCAGGCCACAAACAATGATGCTGAATATGAGGCCCTCATATCTGGCCTCAAACTAGCCTTAGAAATGAAGGCGGAAAACCTTAACATATTCAGTGACTCTATGCTGGTCGTCTACCAAATAAAAGGGGGGTTCCAAGCTAGGGGTCCTCGTACTGAGCTATATCTTAATTGCTCCCGACGGCTCCTCAACCTCTTTAGAGAAGTCAAAATCGAACAACTCCCACGGGGTCAAAATGCCCATGCAGACGCACTGGCCAAACTCGGCTCTCAGCGCGAGGCCACTCTGTTGGGGGTCATTCCCCTTGAAATCCAGAGGAGGCCCAGTGTCCCTGAGGAACTGAATGAGAAGAAAACTTCATCATTTGAGCTAATGGAAATTGAGATTGAAAATCCGGCCCCAACTTGGATGACTCCAATATGGGAGTATATCAAAATGGGTTCATTACCTGAAAATAAGAATGAAGCTAGAAGAATCAAGTACAAGGCCGCACGGTATGTTATTTATGATGAGGTCCTTTACCGAAGGGGCTTCAATATCCCACTTCTCAGGTGTGTTGATGGGGCCGAATGCAATTATATACTTCGAGAGGTACATGAAGGTATTTGTGGCAATCACACGGGGGGTGGTTCTCTAGCCCACAAGATCCTCCGACAAGGCTACTACTGGCCTACTCTCAAGCACGACGCCATTGAATTCGCCAGGTCTTGCGACAAGTGTCAAAGATATGCTAACTTCAGCAACATCCCCGCTGCTCCACTCACCTCTCTGATGAGCCCGTGGCCCTTTGCCATGTGGGGGATTGATTTGATAGGAGAGCTGCCGAAAGCTAAGGGAGGGGTCAAGTATGCTGTGGTGGCAGTTGATTATTTCACTAAGTGGGCCGAGGCCGAGCCCCTAGCCACTATCACCGCCAAGAAGCTTAAGGATTTTGTGTACAGGGCTATCGTGTGCAGGTTTGGGATCCCCTACAAGCTCATTTCTGATAATGGAAAGCAGTTTGATTCCAAGGAAATGCGAGAATTTTGTGACAACTTGGGCATCAGGAAGGACTTCTCAGCTGTCTGCCACCCTCAATCAAATGGCCAGACAGAAGCAATAAACAAGATAATCAAGCACACTCTGAAAGCTAAGCTGGATGAAAATAAGGGCAACTGGCCCGAGGAGCTCCCTAGGGTCCTCTGGTCCTACAACACTACCCCGAGGAGCACTACTGGTGAGACCCCATTCTCCTTATCATATGGATGTGAAGCTATGGTACCTGTGGAAGTTGGCTCCGGATCATTCCGTCGAGATCATTTTGACCCCAATAATAATGAGGTCAACCACCGACTCTACCTCGACATGATTGAAGAGACCCGGGCAGACTCTCAGGTCCGCCTAGCGTCGTACCATCAAAGGACAGCTAGGCACTACAATGGGAAAGTGAGGGCTCGTCCACTCCGAGTTGGAGATCTAGTCCTACGTCGGGTCATGCCAAACACCAAGATTCAGGCACATGGAGTCTTCGGTGCCAACTGGGAAGGCCCCTATAAGGTCAAGACTGTTCTCTGGGAGGGAACATATCACCTCTCTGATCTCAAAGACAAGCTTATTCCGCGAGCATGGAATGCGGAACATCTCAAGAAGTATCTACCTTAACTGCCCATGTAACTGGCAGTACTATTTATTTTTAGACTTCGTATGAATAAATCATCCTAAGTCTCGGGGGGTAGTACTGTTATATAAATACCCCTCCGAGCTGATGTAATGACTCTATTGGCCCTATGTTCTTCAATTATTCAAGAAATATGCATGGTTTTCTTTCAAATTTTGTGTAATGTGTATCAATATTCATGAAAGTTCGTGCAGTTAGGGTCGAGCAACGACAATGTGCGGCCAGAAATTGCAAAGCGAGGCGAGGCCTAACGGCCAGCCAAGCGATGCGACGTGGGGCCCCGTCGTCACATAAGTGAACGATGCGAGGCCATAACCACGGGCCCCGTTGGGATGAGGTCAGGCCAGTATCGGTGCGAGGTCACTCTGTTCTAAGGCATACGAACCGGCCCCCCCCCCATGCGAGGCCATTTCTGTTCGAAGGGACTCAGGCAAGGCTCTCATGCGAGGCCAACCCGAAATGGACAAATAAGAAGCAAGTTCACAGGTAGCGACCTGATAGCAGTTGGTGATTTTGAAAGGTTAAAAAAAAAGTGAAGATTGACAGTGTGCGGCCAGAAATTGCAAAGCGAGGCGAGGCCTAACGGCAAGCCAAGCAATGCGACGTGGGGCCCCGTCGTCAAATAAGTAAACGATGCGAGGCCATAACCACGGGCCCCGTTGGGACGAGCTCATGCCAGCATCGGTGCGAGGCCATTTGATTCTAAGAGGTACGAATCAGGCCCCCCATGCGAGGCCAAAAACATACGAACTGACATGAGTTAAGCTCGTTTGATGGTATGTATAGAAAAAATATTAAAGCAGGTGATAAAAAATTACTAGCTTCGCGAGCTGAGGCCCAATTGGTTCGTTAAAAGCGATCAGAGAATAGTTGAACAAATATCAAAAGCATGTATAAGTAGTGCGATGCGAACATAAAGGAGATGGAGAAATTGAAGCATTAAAATAAAGTTAAAGTTATTACAAATGCGAGGCATAGTCGGTGCCCGCAACCCAATAAATTTAGCTCGCAAACGAGCACAAGGTACTTGTTCGGAAATAGATTACAAATAAAGAGATAAAAATTACGAAGCCTCCTCTTGCTGCTGCTCTTGGGTCCGCTTCGCCTCGAGCTCTGCGGCTCGCTGAGAGGCTTCCTCCTCTACCTCCTTGCGAAGCTGTTCCGCATAGACCTGGGTCGCCTCGCCGAGCAAACCCCAGTCGAAGTCAGGAACCTTCTTCATAAAAGATTTCATGAACTTGACCTGCCCGAGAGCCGAGGCCTCAGCAACCGCCTCCTTCTTTTCACCAGCAAAATTAGAGATCGCAGTCTCTTGAGTGACGATCTGAGTCTGGAGCTCGGTCAGCTTCTCATCAAAAGCCTTTGTATCGGCAGCTCGCTCCTTCTCCAGCTCTTTGGCTTTGTCCTTCGCGGACCGGAGATCCCTCCTTAGCGGGCTGAGCTCATCCTTCAGTTTCTTCTGCTCCTCGAGCAGCTTCTTCTTCTCGGCTCCCAACGATTCGACCTTGAAGTGAAGGATGGCATTCTGCTGAGCTTGAGCTCGCATTTCCTTGTGTCGGCTCGCTTGCCTATAAAAGAGCTCAGCCGCGGCTCGAGTCATAGCAGCATTATTCTCTTCGATGGAAGACTGGGCCCATAAGTTGAGGTCACTTTCGGACACATGAGAGTGGCCCAGCTTCGCGAAAGCATTAGCAGCTGCATGAGGAGGGACAGCGGCCACAACTGTTTCCTTTGCCGGTTCGCTTCGCTGCTTCTTGAGATCGGCCTTTCCGGCCTCAGCATCAAATGACCTCTTTTTTGAGTCATCTCGGGGAGGCTTATTTCCCGAGGCCTTAGCATCTTTTAGTGAGCCGAGCTGAGCCGGCCTCGAGACCACATTTGTGATCGCCACGTCATCGTCCTCCTCAGTGAAAGGAGGGGGAATGATGCTAGATTTCGACATACCTGCACAGGAAACATACAATGCGGTCAGAGAATAGTTGTCAAAAATAAAGCTTTGCAACAATATAAGCATAGACATGTATAAGTGCGAAGAGAATGCATAAGGATGAATTGATGCGATGCGAAGAGACAGATGTATATCATGATAAGCATAATGTACCGGACTCAATCCGGGACCGCTTCGCTTTGAATTTTCGGGTCGAGCTCGCAACAGCCTTTCCCTTTTTAGGGGATAGCCTCGCTCCATCCTTCAAGAAACCATAGGCGACCAAGTTTGAGGTCGTTACTAGTTTCTTCATGTTCCTCTCCTCGAGGGGCAGCTGCAGCAAACGGTCGGCTCGCTTTTTAGCCTCGCCAGAAAGTGATGTGCGAGGAGGAGCAACTTAGAAGAAAATCAAGAAAAAGACTCAGCCTCGAATCGGTTTTAAAAGAAAAAGTTAAAGGAGAAAATAACGAGGAGGGGGTGCATACCTGGTTTATAATTAAAAACTACAGGAACTCTGGTCACGTCGAACACGTAGAAATACGGTTCCTTCCAGTGACCCACATTGCTCGGGGCCCCATGCAACAAGTTCTTACCATTGAACTCGGGCCAGACTGAGAGATACAAATATCCGAAGTCTTTCTTCCCCGAAGACTTGAGGTTTAGAAAATATTCGAGCGTCTTCGCATCGAGGTCGGGGAAGTTCTGTTTTTTGTACAAGATGTACAGAGCAATGGCGGATCGCCAACCATTGGGGTTAACCTGGATGGGTGCGATGTGGAAGTATTCGCAAACGTCCAAGATGAAGGGATGCACGGGTGAAGTGATCCCAACTTTCAGCAGCGAGGTGGATAGGACCATCCTCGGGACACGACCCCCATTCTCTTCGTGATTGAATTTGTAGCATCTTTGATGAGGACGAGGCAGAACAATGCGACCCTCCAGCCTAAACTGCTCGACCGCCTCGGCCAGCGACTCTGAAGTCAAATTAGTTCTCAAATCTCGAGCCGCAAGCACTCGAGGAGAGGATGGCCTCATCGAAGAGCTGCTCGCACCCTCACCCAAAGGCTTCGCTCCTATATAAATTGGCCCCTCCAGTTCAGGCTGGTCAGGTGGAATGTAGGCTTCGCCATCAGAGTCCTCAGGAATAAATTGATAATTTTCCAGGTCAATCGACCTGGTCACAGCATCGTCCTCCTCGCTGTCTGAGGATTCAACCCAATAAGAGGTTGCTTCATCTTCCAGGTTGGGATCGACCTCAGCGCGAACCCGTTTGCCCTTCGGGTCGCGGGGCTCATAATACGCACTCCCGAGCTCACTCCAGCTCGAATCGCTACGGACCGAAATTGGTTGTTGTGGATGTAGCGGCTCTTCGCCAGCCTGAGCAGCTCGTTCCGCGACCCTACGAGCGATCTCCTCCTCGGCTGCTTCCTTTGTTAGAGGGCCCGGCCCGGCATTCAAGAAGGAGAAGTCAATAGGGGTTATTGATTTCTTCTTCTTCCATTTTTTGAGGCCCTCGTGCCGATCCGAATCTTCTATGGCCCAGGACGGGTCCATGTTCAAGATAAATGAATCCGAACTCGACTGCTCGATCCGAGCTATGAGTGCAGCCGCCTCGGGGCTGACTTCGGTCCCCGGAATGATTGGATGCCGGCTCGTGCCTGATATCTCGTTCAGCTCACGTTGGAATTCACGCGAACCCCTCAGTTCCTTGGGGTAATGACTTAGAGGCGAAGAGGTACTCGTCTCCGAATCGCTCAACATCTGAAATAGATGGTGAATCAATTAAGGTGTGTGCTCTTAAAGAAGAAAAGGAAAATCTAAGTGTCCTCACATCGCACACGAGCCGGTCCTAAATCTAAGGTCGAGATCGCAACGCGAGGAGAAGTGGGGGTGTGTGAGGTGATGCGACCCGGTGAGTAGGATCGCATCGCATGCAATATACTTAATTAGCTAAACATTCAAACATAATAAAAGAGCGAAGACAAAATAATGAGTTCGGGTCGTTACCTTTCGTGTTGGAAGGGGGGATCGAGTCGCTGGATGAACGTTGATCGGAACTCTGCTCGCTTGAAGATTCCGGCGAAGAAGGATGAACAAATCTGGTTCGCACTTGGATTCTGGGCATGAAAATCAGTTAAAACCACCGTTTGATCCTTGAGCTCTCGGACAGCTTTTCTCGAAAATGATCCTGGAAATGATTGAAAATGATTGGGGAAGTCACATATTTATAGGCAACTGAGGAGAGAGAAGGACACGGACACGTGTCGCATTCTCATTGCTCCGGCTCGAATCCAGTGCATGCGACCACATGGTAATAATGTGTAGCCCACTCTCCAACGGCTATATTCGGGTTCGGTTCGCACGAGGAGCCCCTTCAATTGCCCTGAAGCTGGAGAGGTTTTATGTGGCCAGCTCGGTCCATTTGATATCCAGATCGCTGTCAGGATGGATCATCACAAAAGACTTACAATCTCACAAAGGCTTGGCGGATCGCTTCGCATCTTTGGTAGAAGCCTTCTTATGATCGCTTCGCATGGGAGTTTTCTTGCATCAATTATTATCTGATTCCACCTCGCATCGCTAATGGCAAGGAGGAATCGGGGGGTAGTTGTTATGCCCAATATCTGGACATGGGTCCTAGGCAGGCCCAATGGCATAAGGTGGTCGGACCACCTCGCATCTGGGCTCACTTGGCTTCAAAGCCTACATCCAGCTCGCATCGTGCTAATAATGATAAAATATTCTAAGGCCCTTGGCCTAGCGTGGGGTCGCATCGCTAGCTCACCAGCCTTAAACTCATTCGGCTTCGATAAGGAAAAGAGAGGAGAACCGGCCCCCCAGCCCGGTTCGCTTCTCATCATCACCTCTCAGGTCGCATAGATTTGCCAGAGAGGCCCTCAGCCCGGCTCGCTTGGCCCGGCTCATTGCCTCCGGATCGCTTCGCTAGCCCGGAGTACTTAGCACGGATTTCTCATAACTAGCTGAAAGGTTCCTAGCCTCATGGGCTCACCTCACTTGGTATTATTTGCTAATCTGAAGACTACAAAAGGCCCCCCAGGGTAATATCTCAACATACTTATCTATTTGAAGACAGCTAGCCCCATGGGCTCTCATCTCATCAAGGGATCCGCACATGATCACCTCTACATACTGCTCCCGTGAGGCCACATCACGCACAACCGCTCCCGCGAGGCCATATCGCGCATAACTCCCTACGGGAACCCCTTGCTCTACAACTCCATGACAGCCCCCAGAGCCTAACGGGCTTGGGCCATGGCAGTTACAGACATATGGGAAGTTTGCCCTCCACATCCACACAGACTTGGGCCAAAGCCCAGCACGTCTAAGGATTTGGGCCTGATGGACCGGACCAATACCTAGCCCATATAGGTAACTTGTCCTCCAAGAACTACGTGTGGCTTGAACCCCTATATAAAGGGTACGTAGGCCTCTTGTTTCAGTTGAGACAACAGTTGGCAGCAAGAGAACACATATTTTCTCTGGCCTTCTAACGAATCAACAACAAGATCAGCTACCAAAATCCATCACTTTCCTCCCGTGTTCTTCGCGTTCTTCATCAAGTTCATAGCAAAATCATCATATTTTGCTCCGTGATTCCAGCAAACCTCCAAATTACTGTTATACCAGTTTCTCCCTATAACAAAGGGTAACATTTATCATCATGGGGTCCTAGCACTTGAGGGGTCGGTCCTAGTACTTCAAAGCGAGGATCGAGCTGTCCAATGTGACCACAACACCAACAGGAATGACGACAAAATAATTTTCGAGTGCAGTATGATAAACCTATATTTCAAATTAAAAAATAAAATAGTTAGCATTATAATTTGGCTACTAAAATTTATATGCAAAAACAAAAAATTATAAGAACATAAAAATTAATCTATTTACTTTCATTAGTAGGCAACTGGGAAACAAAAATCATAAGAACAAACAAATAAAAAAATTTGCTAGTGGCCATGACTTGTCTAATTAGAATGTGGAATTTCAGTTTCGGAGAGTAATGTTTTGGACATCTACATGTTATATCCATATTTAAAGTAGATTTATAAGAAGAAAATATTTAATACAAAGGTTACAAAAATTTAATGAATTAGTAATACTTAACCGTAAAGCTTACTAACTGATTTGGTAAAATCAGTTACAATCCAATCCAAGTTTGGTTTTTGTAAAAAGAAAACACCTGATATTTAATGGAAAGACCATAAATTGTGACACCTGATGTGCTAATGAATATCACCATAATTAAAACAACTTGTAACTTTTATATATACTTTATATTATATATCCAGTTTGGATCGGAGCTTCTACAATGAAAAATAAACAGTTGACATTAAATAAAATTGTGTTTGATAACATGTATTTTATTTTAAGTCATGGATTTCAAATTATATTAATTCAGTTGTCATTACAGATTCTAAAATTTATATAAATATTTTAAAGTTTTGAATTTCAAATGAAATCTAGATTCTTATAATTATCCAAAAAAATATTTAATTTCAATTTAATATAATTTTTTCCCGAATAAAAATATAATAATAACTCTTGAATTTTCACCGTCACATAGAAAAACTTGGAAATTAATGTAGGACCAATGAATTTTTGGTGAAAGTACTAGTCAATTTGAGTGTTCGGCTCAATTATGATCGAAACTTTAATTTTTTCTAAGTTTCCTGCCAGTGAACTGATACAAGCAAGCTAAACTTGACATGTATTGATTCAAAGAAAGCTGGCCATCACGAGACAAGCTAGTGGTCGAGATTCGAACCATGCTTGATTTATACCTTGCGGCCAAAATTTAAATGTGCTTACAAATCTACAAACAATTGCCCCCAAATTTTGACCCCAGTTGTTCTGTGAAGTGTTGGCAACACCAACATGGTTGAAATAGTTTGAAGCATGATAGAGTTGGAATGCAAACTGGTCCACCTGATACGAGCACAACAAAAAAATGTTAGTATAATTTTATACACACATATAGGATCATTTTGGGGTTAATTAGGGAGTGTTATCCCATTCTTGATTTGTGAATCCCAATTGAATTCATATCTAGAGTAATTCTTGTCTTGATGAAACCCCAAAGGGGAGAGAAATGCCCATCTCTAATTATAAGCAAATGTATATTTAACATTTTAAATATATTTTTACATTAAATAAGTATGAAATGATGAAAAAAATAACATTTAATACTTTTGGGCATAACACATTACCTTTGTTGTGAATCAAATTCTTATATATAATTTCTAACATAAGTGTAATAAAAAGGAGAGAAAGGTGATATGAATATTATTTTTTTTAAATAAAAGTACTTGCTTTTATTAAAATGAATCGATGATCAACGCATCAAGAATACAATCAGGAGGGGTATCAACCCACTCATGCACGCCTGACAAAGAATGCATAGCTCGTGCTAACACATGGGCCACTACATTCGCAGACCTAGGAACGTACTCAACTAGCACTTCGTCATAGTGCTTAAATAATTCTTTACAATCTGACACAATCGAATGAAAATATGTATTTCCTTGGTTATTTCTGCACGCCTCCATAAGCTCCTTCGCATCCGTTTCAAACACACATCGTTTATAGCCTAAACCCTTGACCCATGATAAGGCTTCCTTGAGTCCAAGTGCTTCGACTTCCCTGGGACTGTACGGTGCATGCATATTCTGGCTACGTGCCCTTATAAACTCACCACGATCATCTCTAATCACACACCCAACACCAGTACTATTCCACTCCATAAATACAGCAACATCCGTGTTAACTTTGATCCATCCTTGCTGTGGTCTATGCCATTTAGCCGAGCTCCCAGTTGTCCCTACCTTTTGCCCCTTAACCTCTGCACACCTTTGTCTCCACTCATGCAACATACTCATTGCCTTTGATTGAGCACCATACTCCGATACACTCACTTTATCCCATACCCACCTGTTTCTACGACTCCAGAGGTTCCAACATACCATTATAATCAACGCTAGAGTATCCCGTGAACACTTCTCCGCCAGCTAATAAATTATTTCTACAATGTTCCCCTCGTATCCCACCGTACTGACCTCGTTTAGACCCACATTAGTCCATACCGTCCGTGCAAAAGAGCAATCAAAGAGGACATGAGTTGCATCTTCGTTTTTTGCCAAGCACCATGGGCATTTAACATTAATCTGGACATGCTTCAGAACCAAAGCTACAACAGTTGGTAGACAATCACGACAGACTCGCCAAGCAAAGTTCATCACCTTACCTGGCAATTCCAAGTTACAAATTTTTTTCCAGAAAGATGCATGTGTCCAATGTTGCACACCCTGCAATGCTCTATAACAACTTCTTACAGAGAACATACCTGATTTCTCCATTTTCCAGAACCACGAATCATTTCTATTCTGAGTTGGAATAGGTATACTTTTGATCAGCTGCATATCGTGCTCATTACAAATGTCCTTCAATACCTCTTCGTCCCACCGTTTGCTATCAACCTCCATTAGGTTAACCACCCGTATATGTTCCAGCTCAGGTGGCATTTCTGTAGTCAAAAAATCATTATTGTCCCCTGGCAGCCATGGTACATGCCACACACTAGTCTGTTCTCCGTTTCCTATCTTTTTCCTACTTCCTTGTTTAACGACCTCTTGTGCTGCAAGTATACTTCTCCACATATATGATGGATTTGCTCCGAGCTTAGCCTGCAAGAAGTCACATTCAGGGAAATATTTTGCTTTCATAAGGTTTGTAACTAATGGATTCTGATTATTAAGCAGCCTCCAACCTTGCTTTGCTAACATAGCAATGTTAAACTTACTCAGCTCTTTAAAGCCCAATCCCCCTCCCTCCTTGGCATTACACATTTTTTCCCATGACAACCATCTAATTCCTTGACTCGACCCACCATTTCCCCACCAGAAAGAGTTCATCTGCTTCTGAATTCGATTACATATCTCCTGTGGTAGTAGAAACAGATTCATCCAAAAGTTTGGTATTGACTGTGCTGTTGTTTTCAAAAGTACCACTTTGCCTCCTTTTGATATTGATTTGTTACTCCATCCTTGTAATTTAGAGCTGATACGGTCTGACAAAAATTTAAACGCATTATTCCTCCTTCGTCCAATGTGCATTGGCAATCCCAAGTAATTCTCAGGCACTGAAACTTCATCTACTTGCAGTATTGCACACACCTCATTTCTGTTTGTGCTTGTAGTATTTGGACTGAACACCACGTTTGACTTTCCAAAATTTATTGCTTGTCCAGATAGTCGTTCATATCTCAGCAATATGTTCTTCATAATCAATGCCTCCGACCTTGTAGCTCTAAAGAAAAAGTAGGAGTCATCCGCAAATAATAAGTGTGATACTGGAGGTGCCCCTCGAGCAATAGAACATCCATGTAACAGACCCACCTCTTCATGTCTACGAAGCATAGCACTTAACCCTTCTGTACATAGTATATATAGATAAGGGGATATAGGATCCCCTTATCTAATACCCCGTTGAGGTTGCACATCACCAAAAATCTCCCCTTCCTTAATAAAGCTATACGACACTGTTGTGACACATGCCATCACACGCTCTCTCCATACACCATTAAAGCCGAAATTCTCCATCATAGCCTCAAGAAAATTCCATTCCAACCTATCGTAAGCTTTAGATACATCAATTTTGAGCCCCACTACTCCATTCGCCCCTTGTCTCTTTCTTCTGATATAGTGATTCAATTTAAATGCCACTAGTGCATTGTCCGTGAGTAGACGACCTTCGACAAATGCACTCTGTTTATCAGATATTAACATAGGTAAACAATCTTTCAATCGATTAGCCATAACCTTTGACACAATTCTGATCAGTACATTACATAGTGAAATCGGTCTTAAATCAGTCACTCTCTGAGGCTGTTTAACTTTAGGAATTAAGCAGACAACTATTTTATTAGCATCACATGGTAACTCCCCTGTAGCCATGAAAGTCTGACAACATCTAACCACATCCTCACCCACAACATTCCAATATGTCTGGAAAAAACACGGGTTTAAACCATCAATACCTGGTGATTTGTCTGGGTGCATCGAGAATGCAGCAAGCTTTACCTCTTCCCTTGTAATTGGCTTAGTTAAATCCTCATTCTGCCTATCAGACACTTGTTGTACCACTTCACGATCAGAAAGCCTTTCAGATGCACCTGAACTCTTAAACAGTTTAGAAAAATAATCTATAATTATCTCTTGGATCCCCTCTTTACTCTCCTGCCATTCTCCATTAGAGTCCTGCAATCTTGTAATATGGTTCTGCTTCTTTCTTCCAGTTGCATATTTGTGGAAGAATTTAGTATTTTGATCTCCTTCGCGGAGCCAAAATTGCTTCGATCGTTGTTTCCAGTACACCTCTTGTTTCTCTAGCAACTTTAAATATCTACCTCGAGCCTCATCGTATTTCTGCACCCCATACCCATCTCTTCTTGATCTAAATTTCTGCATCTCGAATCTGCACTCCTTAATCTGCATTCGTAACTCTTGCATTAATCCTCATCCCCATTCTTCTAGTTTCAAACTCACATACGTCATTTTATCCATGATATTCCTCCCAGTACCCTCAGCCCAGCTATCCTTCACGATTCTGGCACACTGATCCTCTCCAATCCAGCAATTCTCAAATCGAAATCTTTTTATTCGCGGGACATACACCATCTTATTAAGCTCTAGAAATAGGGGGAGATGATCAGAGGTAGAGACCTCTAACACTTTTAGTTCTGCTCGTGGGAACATAGTTCGCCATTCATTAGTTGCTAACCCCCTATCTAACCGTTCCTGGATCCAGTTTGGAGTACCCCTCGATCGTTCCCATGTAAATTCATTCCCAGTGAATCCTAAATCAAGTAGAAATTTATGAGGAGAAGATCAAAATGAGAAATAAGGGTAGAAATTTGTGAGAGGCCATGAATCTTTAACTTTCTATAAATTTCTTAATTTTTGCTTGAATGTTTATATGACAATGTCAATACTCAATATATAGGGGTTTGAACACCACACAGCTAAGTTAAAATAATGAAAGATTATGTATATAAAAATAGTATAAAAAAGATTGTACATATCAAAATAATATCCAAAAAAATATCGAAATATTGTATCCATCAAAACACAATAATTTTATTTACTATCAAAGGAAAGTTTATGTTCCTTATTCTCTAAAATAATACAATAGAAAAGAATAAAAAGAGTTATCTATAACATTAAAAAGTTGGGTTGGGAATTGTTGGAACTGGTAAAAAAATGAAAAAAAAAAGTCAAAGCATGATATTATAATTTGACTTTTAAGGCATATGATATTTTCACTTATGTTATATAATTTCTTATGCATATTGTGTAACTTTATTTTATATGATTTGAGTGGATTAAAAATTATTGACTTAATATAACAAATGTTTTAATTGTCGGTAATACCATTTAAAAATTTTGAAAGTTGTGTGTTAAGGTGAGAATGGAGCAGTGAGATATGTTTATTACTATGTATAGAACTGAATCTAAAAAAATAAATTATAGAATAGTCGAAGATTTAATTAATTTAAAATTTATAAATTAATCAAAATATTGTGCCACTATAAATACGTAACAAAAAATTTTTTATATTAAATTTCAGACAAAGTTCATCAATTTCATTAGTAATAATAAGAGTTTCATATAAAAATAAATATCAGGTTTATGAGATTTTATTAGGTTTTCGAGGATACGAACTGTCCGAGAATTCTCCAATCATCAATAGTTCTAGCTTAGCTACATAATTCGTTACGGATGGCTAGCTTGCTCAGCAAGCTTAGCCAAAATAGTAGATGCGGATGTTGCACAATCCATTCTAGAAAGGACATCTTCCATTTGTAGTACTCTTCTATCATTATCATTATTGACAACAGTTTCGGTGGATTAATCTCATGGGCTTCAAGCCCACTTCTCCATCTTTTCCTTTCCTCTGTATTCAACCCATGAAGTTATTCACCCTTAGGCCCCTTGAAAAAATTTGAATTAAATTTTGATTATGATATTTTAGTATTTAGAACGTAGATAATTGATGTAATATCTTTGCTAGCGGTGCATTGCATATAATCCCTAATATCACTTCATTTGCTTAACTCATTCCACCATTTTGAAATGTTATCCTTCTTAAATTTTGGGATGATGTTGTCCATTCCAATCCTAGTTGTCCATTACATGTTACTTTCATCCTGTAACCACTTAATTTTCATTACCTAGCCACCCTTTCAATTTGTGAAGAAAATTCTCTCAACCCTTCAATTTTGTTAAACAATAAACTCGAAACTGTTTTTGCGAGTAATTTTCTTCTTTCATTTTAGTGGCTTCCTTATATATATCTTTATTGTGAAACATTTACACTCCCACCAAATGCATGTGTATGTAATTCTTATGATCATATAATAAAAGTTCTCCAAAGAAATTCCTCAACTGCCTACTAATTCCGATATAAAATGTATTGGCAACTCGTGAATTTGAATCCAAAATGTTCATACCTCATAATGGCACCTTCAATGGATCCTCTCGGGATGAAATCACATTAATAATCAACATATTATTTTTAAATATCATGGACCGCCATTTAGTACTCATTGCATATCTTCTTTATAATAAAATTGAAAAAAAAAATAGGTTCTAACTCCTTTTTTATAAGCAATTTCATTCAATTTGATAATACGTACATGCACTAATAGACTATGATAGACTAGACCAGAGAATAAGTTGGAAAACTATTCCTGGAAATTAGACCACTTCAGACTAGACCCTACCTTGGCAAAGCATTAGACTTAAACTAGTAAAACCTAGATGCAAATCCTAGACACTACTATAACAATTGACAGTTGGGAATGTAGATTGATTATTAGCTGTTAATAACTTCATCAATTCCTGAACTTGTTGTTCCAACGCCACAACTTTGCTTACTTGTTGCACCAGGGTTTCATAGAGGTTAATATCTATCAGCATTGTTGCAGGGAAGACAGACATATGCCCTTCAATGATTTCGCCTTGTCCCAAATTTAGTTGATATTGCAGGGCATTATAATGAGGCCCCCACCCTATATCAATGTCCAAGAGCTCTTGAACTCGACCCATCGAAGGGTTCACTTCGACAAGCTCTGTGCAGTTTCTGAGGTCATACTCAGCAAGATAGACAGCCACCTGGTTGACCGAGTTCGGTATCGAATAGACTGTACAGTTAGACTACATTTCCTTGTTACACTTTGCGTTACAAATATCTATTTGAGTTATTACCTCCCTTAGGCCAAAGATCAGCTTCTTCGAGGTCTTGTCTATGCAGGACTTGAAAGGCTTGAAAGTTGTCTGTTTCGATCTTCATTTTCTTGATATCACTTTGAAATAATTTCTTCATTACAATGTGAATTGCCCACAGTTGAGCTTGTCATTGATTCATACCATGAACAGGTCCCATCAGACCCTACACAAAGATGCCGTTTAAATCTTTCACCACAACCCCGATGTTGTTTGTGTTCCCATTTTGTTGTTAATATACATCATTAGTTTTCACACATCTATCATCTTAGTTTTAATTATATTTTTCATTGTAAGGAACCTTTCCACCAAGCATAACTCATACTTATTGATCTCTTTTTCAATGTTTCCTTCAAAGAGAAACTTCTCATTTTATTCGTCTTCAATGTCTAAATTCATGTGTGCGTGTGTTGAGAAATTTAAAAAAAAAAATAATTGAAAAACTTATAAGTTTAAAATCAATCAATCATATTTGTAATACACATGTTGATACTAATTTTCATCACGGATAAGACATCAAAATTAATATTTGTATTCGGATATTCGTATAGAGATACAAAATTAGGGATTAAATATCCATAGTAATTTTAGGGAGAAAATTAGGGTTTATGTGATTTGGGGCTGAGCTTGAGAGAATTAATTCTAAGAGGTAATAGAATTTCGGATCCTTTTCTCAAGGTGTCTACGTATCCTTATATAGGAATCAAACTCACGTAGTTCTATTCTTTAGGAGCAAGTTACTTGTAGATGGTAAGTTTTCTTGTTTATAATGTTCCCGATTATATTGGGTTTCTTGGTATCAAAGACTAATGACCCTATGGACCTATTCTAATCTTTTCATACTTTGCAAGCTCATAAATTAATTTGCAGATGATTCAGATGGCATCTTCTTATGCCTTTTAAATGATTAGATCTTGAATATAATTGTATCGCTGAGTTGCTGCTTCATGCAATCATACGATGTATACTCTTTCCTGGTGATGTTACTTCTTCTTCTCTTTTTTTTTGTAAAAGTTTACCACCAGTAAATTTTGTTTCCCGTTAGATTTAATTGAATGTTCTCGACTGAACTCTTGATTTTAAGTCCTTTCTTCCCCCTCCTCTTTCTTGGCAGCATGGACTGGTGTGGTTTGTATATCTCATTGGTCTCGTAATTAATTTTTTTAAAGCATCACAGAGGGTTAGACGACCCATCATTGAAGTTTCACTCTGTAAAAAAAATATGACCATCCACTTTTTTGTAAATACGGTTGTACTTTTCCACTTCTATCGTTGCACCATTTGTGATTGCATATACATTGTTTGATGCTACCGTGCTCCTGAGATGTTTGCTTCACTTGTCAATTTATGTCACTCAATGTCTACAATTACATATTGCTTCCTTTTGCACTTCTCGTGACCTTGGACAAGAAATTTTCAGATTCAATGCCGGAGGTGCAAATCTGGACATGTAGACACCCCTTCACTAGAATAGGTATAACTGTTTGTAGGAAATTCCGTTTCACGAACCTTTTTTTCATAAAAAACTAGACTTCGAGATCTTTGTAATGGCATATAATTTGTCAAATCGTTGCTGAATGAAAGCAGTTTATTCTTCCAAGTTAGGCATTCTGCTATTCTAAATTTTCTTTTCTGCACAATGCTCTTCTTTATGATTTGTTTTTGCTTGCTTTAAATGCTTCAATATGGAAAGGCATCAATTCTTTCCTTTTTGATAAGAAACCAATCAATGCTTAACATCATCTTGTTCTTGAACATCACCGGAGGCTTTTGTATGCATATAACTATGAGTGGTTGTCTTAAGGGCATGGATAGATATCACATGTATTGTATTATAGCACCTGGGCTCGTTGCCACTTGGACGCAAATGATTCCTTTGAAGCTTTTGTATTTACAACCTTCAAGATAGGAGTAACCCGAAGAAACTCAATTCTGTTGGCGTCAAGTTAATAACATTGATAATTTTTCCTGCATATGTCATTTGATTCATCACTGATTTGCTTGAAATTGCCACATTCTCATTTCTGACTTTTGGTGTATCAAACCAGTTGTATAGAATTCAGATCCTAAGCTGGCTATCCACTTTGTAGCTAGTCAAGGAATTGTTTTGTGGTTGTTGCAGTCCTGTAACAATAACACGAGTGCGGTCGAGAGTAGTTATAGACTCTTTTTGTTTCTTTAAGCTGTACATGCTTTGTCCTGCGTCCTGCCAATCATTCATTCTCTCTAAATAATTAATTGAAGTTCATCAACTGCTACTTTCTACACATAGTTGAGAGACTTGTACATACCCGTCTGTGCCGAGTTGACTTATGTTGATCTCCACTTACTTGAGTCTCGCTGAATAGTGATTAATCTGGGGATGCTGTGAAACAAAAGTCCATTTAATGCAGTGCTACTATTGTCGAATCAAAGCTGAAGGGCAGTAGGATTGGAACCCAACATCGGGCCGATTCCAATTTATTATGCATCTTGGTCTTATATCCGTTGTTGTTAATACAAAATTGTGTAACATAAACATAGAATTAGATTAGATGGCTTCCCTGGATAAGTCAAGAACTCGTTGTAGCTTTATGATGTCCTCACTCTTTGTTCTAAGAATAATTGTGGCTTCTTTAGTCTATCCCCAATCATGCATAACAAGTTGCCACCCACTGAATCTTATGCGGGAATTGTTCCTAGATTTTGGAAAATATTGAAATTGTTTCCATGATATTAAAAGTGATTTTCCCTATATGATTCTCACAGACCGCGCCAAATGTTAATGCTAATTTTCGTCACGGATAAGACATCAAAATTAATATTTGTATTCAGGTATTCGTATAGAGATATAAAATTAGGGATTAAATATCCATAATAATTTTAGGGAGAAAATTAAGGTTTATGTGATTTGGGGTTGAGCTTGAGAGAATTAATTCTAAGAGGTAATAGAATTTCAGATCCATTTCTCAAGGTGCCCACATATCCTTATATAGGAATCAAGCCCACGTATTTCTATTCTTTAGGAACAAGTTACTTGTAGATGGTAAGTTTTCTTGTTTATAATGTTCCCAATTATATTGGGTTTCTTGGTACTAAAGACTAATGACCCTATGGGCCTATTCTAATCTTTTAATATGGGTCGATACTCATTATAGAATCGGGTTTATATCTAATATCAACAAAATGTTGATGCTAATTTTCGTCACAGATAAGACATCAAAATTAATATTTATATTCGGGTATTCATATAGAGATATAAAATTAGGGATTAAATATTCATATTAATTTTAGGGAGAAAATTAGGGTTTATGTGATTTGGGGCTGAGTTTGAGAGAATTAATTTTAAAAATCATATAATTTCGAATTCCCTTCTTAAGGTGTATATGTATCCTTATATAAGAATCAAGTCCACGTAGTTCTGTTATGTAGGAGCAAGTTAATTGTATATGGTAAGTTTCCTTGTCCCATTTTATTGTTAATATACATAATTGGTTTTCACACATCTATCATCTTAGTTTTAATTATATTTTTTATTATAAAGAACCTTTCCACAGAGCATAACTCATACTTGTTAATATTTTTTTCAATGTCTTCTTAAAGAGAAACTTCTCATTTTATTCGTCTTCAATGTCTAAATTCATGTGTGCGTGTGCTGAGAAATTTAAAAAATAAAAAAATTGAAAAAATTATAAGTTTAAAATCAATCAATCTTATTTGTAATACACATATATTTGAATTTGAGTTTAATTTTACTCAACACAAATATAGATTAAATTCAAATATATTCGAATTTAATTCAATTTTTATGAATAAAATAATCCTAACACACACTTTTTAAATTAAATAAAATTATAAATATAATTCAAATTAATCGAATTGAAATGGGTCAACCGTTCCATTGGGGTGAGGTGGCCTTGTTGGGGGTGGGTATGGGACTATGGGAGGCCCACCAAGAAGTAAGAAGCCTACTCAGCTGCCTCAAACCCCAAGTTTAGAGAAGTGTGGGTTCATTTTTTCTTGCAGCCGTAGTACACTAATCTTGAATTTTATAATTATACTTATCACTCTCACAAGCACACACTCGACTCATATAAATTCAAACAATTCGAGATTTCACAAATCTCGCCTTTCCTTTACATTAAGGGCTAAATAATTTCATATATCACAATGCTTTCTATGAATCTTCTTCCTCCATCACCTGTCACTATTTTCAAGAAAGCCCCACTTTATGCTTCACTCTTGGGCTCAAAATTTGGGTCAAGAACTCATCTTTTGAGGATCCATGATAACCCTTTTGGATCTTTAGCAAAACCCATATTTCAGATTAAATCAAGCTCAAATTTTAGCTTAATTGGTGAAAGCCCATTTGGGTTTTCTTGCAAATCGGAGCCCCGAGTCCTAAAAGCAGCTTCAGATGTTCCATCAGAGTCAAGCCCAGATGGGGATGTGGTTAAAGTTGCAAAACCAAATCAAAAACTCAAGCTTGCCCTTGTTTTTGGATTTTGGTACTTTCAAAACATTGTTTTTAATATATATAATAAGAAGGTTTTGAATGTTTTTCCATTTCCTTGGCTTCTTGCTTCATTTCAGTTGTTTTGTGGGTCTGTGTTTATGTTGATTTTGTGGGGTGCCAAGATTCAATCTTGCCCGAAAATATCGAAATCTTTTATTGTTGCACTTCTTGGGCCTGCACTATTTCATACAATTGGTCACATTTCTGCTTGTGTTTCATTCTCTAAAGTGGCTGTTTCTTTCACTCATGTTATAAAATCTGCTGAGCCTGTTTTCACTGTTGTGTTTTCGTCTATTCTTGGCGATACATACCCTTTACCGGTTTGGCTTTCGATTCTTCCTATTGTGTTTGGTTGTTCTCTAGCTGCGGTAACTGAGGTTTCATTTAATTTAGGAGGTTTGTGGGGTGCTATGATTAGTAATGTTGGATTTGTTCTTCGAAATATTTACTCGAAAAGGAGTTTGCAGGACTTTAAGGAAGTCGATGGGTTGAATTTGTATGGATGGATTACTATAATCTCTATGTGTTATCTATTTCCGGTGGCTATATTTGTTGAGGGTTCTCAATGGGTTGGTGGGTATCACAAGGCTATTGAAGCTGTGGGAAAACCATCCACATTGTATCTTTGGGTAATGTTGTCTGGATTGTTTTATCATCTGTATAACCAGTCGTCTTATCAAGCACTGGATGACATTAGTCCGCTGACATTCTCGGTTGGGAACACAATGAAGAGAGTGGTGGTTATTATTGCCACTGTTTTGGTTTTTAGGAATCCAGTTAGGCCTTTGAATGCACTTGGATCTGCTATTGCTATATTCGGGACTTTCTTGTACTCACAGGCAACGTCAAAGAAGAAGACACCTGAGGTTGAAGAAAAGAGTGAATAGTCTCATTTGTAAGACCTTATGTCAATTTGACGATTTAAAATTGTATTTTACTTTTCCTTTATTTAGGTTATGCAAAGTAGAACTTGATATATTTGTTACTTTATGTTTCAAACTTCAGTTTTAGAGTTTTTGAAAAACTTTTGGTCGGTAAAGTATTTTTGCAAGACTTATATGCTCACTGGTTCTTTGAGTTTATCATCAAAACAAGCATGTATGATCTGCTGTATCTTTCTTTCTGAAATAATTAGATGCTTGATTCATCTTCTATGCATTAATAACCTTTTCATATATGGGTGATGATGTGCTTAAATTTGCATCTTATAATCTCAATGTTATGTTATCATTTGCTATGTTCTGGTACACCCTTATTACTAAATTTGTAACATGTTGATTTCCAATTTTAATATTGTTTTTTTCTCTTAGACTTAATGTATTAAGATCTGCATATCATTATGTTACGCTCTCTTCTCTTCCATTGCAAAATCATTGTCTGATGTGATGTTTATAAAATTTCCTTTGCCTAGGCATTAGTACATTACTCATGCAAAACTTTTATTGAGGAAAGTAACTGATTATAACTCTTAGTATCTGCATCCCTTTCGTTTGCTAATCTAGAAACTCATTTATAGGGAATCTTGGAAATTGCCTCAACTCCTTGAGCATTTCCCCCAATTGAATTTTTTTCTTTTTTTGGGTAATTAACATAATGTTCAATGTATTCAATTCTCAAGTATAGGGGAGGGGGAGATGGGAACTAATTGCTAGACCTCTTCTAGCATTTGGAGCAGTTTTGTTATCGTTGGACCACTCAAGATTCTCTAATTATGTGTTTTTGTATTAATATAACCAACAGTTTGATTTTTATTGGGTGGGAAAGAAACCTTAAGGTTCATGATTGTATACCCCTCATCTGTCATCTGACATCTGACATGTTCTTATGCATTACCAGTTTACCACATGATATTATGTGTTGTTCAGTCCTTGTGATCTTATATGTTGTGGCCATTGAAGTATCCTATTTTGCTAATTCTTCAACAGTCTGACTTGAAGTTTTGCTATTGTAAATTTTGTACATCTAATTATTAGCTCAATTTTTTTTGTTGTCCAATCTTACGTTCCTTGTGAATTAACAAGGTAAATGTAGCAGATCAGAATTTAAAATTCATTATTGTGTTCCCTTATTGTAACACCCTACTATTATTAATAATAAGGCTTACACAATTTAAACAAAGTCTAGATAATATTAAGCTGCCATAAATGAATAATTTTGCTAAAGTTTAAGTACTAAATCTCAATAACAATAATACTGATAAAGTCTGAAATCATCTAAAATAGTTCTCAAATGTCTTATTAAATCTCCTAAGCAAAGCAGCTAGAAACTGAGTAGCGCTCATCACTCTCCCCGCATATCCCCTAAATACCTGCGGAAGGAAAATAATACGAGTGAGCCAAATGCCCAGTACGAATATAATTTAAAAGAATACAAAATTTTAAATAACTGAGTAGATTGTGTCTTACCAACACAGAGTAAACAATAAAGATTTAATCAATAGAACGATACAAAAGTGAACAATATAAGGATCACGAGACATCTCAAATCATATACGATATTTAGCAAAATGGTACCACAATAAATAACTCGGATCCAAACAATAAAAATAAGGCTGAAAAACAAATAAGGTGGGAACAATAAGGGTCTCTCACACAAAACTGTACTCGTGAAACTCCACTCACCAAGTACCAGGACAATGGTTTCTTCCTCGGATATCCATAAGAAGAAATAATAGAATGTATAAAACATCCCAACAATACAATATCGATCATGATCTATTCACGTCCCATACTCCAGAAACGCGCCCGTATACTTATACCACCGATACGAGTTAGTGTCTAGTTCACCTTTACTCCGAACTCCATGTGAACATTGTCCGTGATTAACCCACACGGATCGGTCTAAGAGCCCAATACATAGGTTACAAAAGTTGCCGACTCTTTATTTAATCAAATCAAAACAATATCGCAATAAAAAAAAATATGCGAGACAAAACAAATATAAAGAATCAAGGCAACAATAATTCCAAAAATAAGGAATACAAAACGAATATAAGAAGGTGCACTAAAAAGTACACAGAGTACAAGGGTCACAATTTTAGAAAAACCTCAACAATAAATATAACGAATTTTAATATTTAAATGGAGAAAAAGAATTAATGAATCTATACTAACAATTATAATTTAAAATTGAGAGAAGTGAATAGGAATTCGTACTAATAATTACTGTTTAAATTGATAAAAGGGAATAGAATTCGTACCTTAAATAATATGAATTGTATTGACCAAATGTGAACAGTCGTGCAGCTTAATCTATAAATATAATAAAATAACTTTATGAATATGTGCAGAGTCTACAATCCATTATATATAACAATATAGTTTATGATTAACTGCATACTTAGCAAGAGCTAGTAATATATGTCTAGACTATAGGACTGTAACTTTTTGGCAACATATAAAAACACTATAAATAAATATAGTATATAAAAGAAGTGTACTATATAATTAATAAAACAATTTTAAGTAAGAGCAGGAAACTTGTATAAATTATATAATATCTATATAACTTCACGAGTATGCAGGGACTTGACCAAAATTGATAAACATATTACCTACATGTTTGACCAGTGACCAGTAACGTACATGATTTACTAACTTAAAATATATATACTATATGTAATTCAAATCAATCAATTACTAATAAGGATAATTAAATTTCATAAATCTTAACTAATTTTTATAAAACATCTAATTTTGTAAAATTGACAACTCATGCGGGAAATATTAAGTAAACTAGTATAGTAATTAAAGTCATAATTTGAACTACAAAGATGTATAATTATGCAAAATCTATGGTAATATATACATATAGAAATTAATAATATGATATTACCTTCATTAATATTTTATTTAACTAATTAATATACCAATACACACGGGCCATCAAACGCATGCATACACAAAATCATAAAAATATTTATTTCAAAACATAAGTGAGTAAATCACATTTTATTAATAAATTACTTAATCTGTGCAAAATTATTTATAAACAATTAATATTTATAAAAATATACTACACAAGCGTTTAATAATAATTAAATTTAATTAGTAAAATTATCTTTTTATATACTATACACGGTACATAAAATTTACAAGATCTCAAATAAATTCATCTCACTTGAGTATTACATAATTATATATAATAATCAAATTACTACTGTCAAACCCATAGATAAAGATATTAACATAAAACTCATATTAATCATAAAATAATTCTCAACACAAATTATAATATATTTATTAAACAAAATATATTATTTGAATCAAAACAACATATATATATTGTAGTAGTGTAATCAATACCTCGAGTAGCTATACTACACTTCAAATATGATGTGCCTTTCTATCCTTCACTTCCTCCAATCTCTTTTCTATACCTAAATTTGGATAACAAAAGTATGAGACAATGAAGGTATAATATAATATGATTTAATACACTAACATAAATAACACTCCATACATTACCTCTGCGAGTTAGGCACCTAAGACTACTTGTCAAAATCTCTACTATCAAACTCTTAATACCCGTGTCTTCCTTTCTTAAAACTCGTAGCTGCGACTTCTTCTTCTCTCCATATATATGAGTTATAAAATAAAAGTGTTGGTATTAATGCTTACGTTGTAATCCTATTTATTCACCTATAACTCAACTGTGTCCTAAATTTAAGCAAATACAATCTCATCTCTTCCCTTATCACATATTTTCTAGAATATGACTAGGACTCTATAACCATATCTTTCAATAAAAATAAAAATAAATAAAGTAAAATATATAATTAATAAACCACTAATATTTTAACTTAATAAATAATTGGGGGGATATTATATAGCATGTTAACTGTGTAAAGGAATTATGCGAGTAAACTCTGGATGTTTGTTGAATCATGCCAAGTTATACAAGTCCTATGCATGGTCTTTTGAATTTTTCCGGTTCATTGTTTAAGTCTGTGTAACATAAATGAATATGCTTCGACCATATCTGTCATTGGCAAATAGTATAAAGTATTTTACATGTGGGAGGCATAAAATTTTCAGTTCATTGTTAATCTGTCTTATGTAATTGAATTGCTTCGGCAATTGCTGTCAGTCTGTGATGTAGAGGACCTTGGTGACTGGGTTATAAATAGCCAACTGAATGTCTCTCATATGATAAGTTATAAAAAGCAGCTGTTTAGCTTCTATTGCAGTTTTCCCTGTTGAAAATTGCCAGATTCTTGTAGTGACCTTCATGCAAAAACATGTCAATGGTGGACATACCAATTCTTGTATATATGCCACTGTTACCGCCAATTGGCGAAGCCTGTGGGTTTCCAATATAGAACAAATATTTATGAGTTAATATTTCTATAATATTTTTGTTTTAGCGAAAGCTAAAAAAATTCATGATAAAGAACGTAATAGAGATTTTTTATGTCATAGTATGGTTATAACATGACAATTAAGGGATAATTTAAGGGAAAATTTCTGCTTATGACATTTAAATTATTTTCTAACGACGACTGGTGATGGAAATAAAATGACAATTTAAGGGATGATTATGTAAATTTAAATATTTAATGGAGCCAAGTTTTTCATAAATAAATCTAAGCTCTACTAGCTTGATATTAATTAGGAATAAAAAATGACCTTTGTTTTTTAATTAGGGAGTAAAACTTGATGTTTTACTGCCAACATTCGATGTTAGGTTAGGATTAGGGTAAAGAAGCTCTCTATTTATCTTATCGCCTTCTCCCAAAACTAAACTTGCGAGCAAATATAAACAACAGATGATGGAAACCTTGATACAAATTTCAGGCTTAAAGACCAGGACTAATATTACCAACTTCCAGAGTAATCTTGTAAAGTAACTAAAATCCTGTACACGTCAAATGTTACAACAGTCAAGAAAGGAAAGGAGTAGGTTATTCTTTAAATTGAGCGAATCAACTCTTAACCTAATGTTTTTTTACCAGGAGTTGCGGTTACCCCTCCGGATTCTCCTCCGAAATGGTCGACACGCTTCAATGCTGAGGTCAACAGCAGCAGCAAGAGCCATAAAAATGGCAGCATCCTCGACACATGTAACATGTCGCATGGCTAATTGCACTAATGGCTTGCTGCTCTTGCCTTCCCCTTGTACTCTGCAGCTCATGACGAAGCCTCCTACAGCAGGAGTTAGTGCTGCAAAGTCACCACTGCTTTGCGGGCTTGGTAAGGGAGTTGCTGCAGCTCGAACTTGTCTGTCCGAATCGATGTAAAATTCCCCACCCTTCTCAGCATTGATGAGGATTTCCGACATAAGAAGCTCTCCACCTTCTTGGCCTTCGGAGAGCAGGTGAAAACGGCAGCAAATGGAGTCTCGGATACCACGTTCACGCCATGCCTCGAGCTTACCCCATGGGAGCCAGCTATCAGGTCTGCAAGCATCAGGTCGAACAATCAACCAAGCTCCTGGGTTGGATCTGGCAACCCAATCACAACCTGTTGATGGCACAAAGGGAGTTGTTATAAAGGCTGCTGCAACAGCAGAGCCAGAGAGATCATGTATCTTCACCTTCCATCCCTTTCTTTCTCTTCTATCGGCTTCTTGGTTGGAACCATCGAGAGAACTTGATCCATAGGCACTTAATGGATCTACCTGAGATTGCCTGGAAAAAACACATAACAATGATTACAACCATACAAAACACTCGTGAAAATTAAGTCTACTGTTCTGCTCATAAACAGGCTATCACTAATGCCACATTAACATATATACAGGTATCAAACCGGAACACCACAAAACGGATAATGTTAAGAAACAATTATCGATTATTACTCTTCTCTAGAACAATGCACATAAAAGAATGTCCACACTAGCATCTTTACCTTGCTAGCTCACATGCAAATTAGTATAAAAAGAAAAGCATGCATATGCTACAACTATAAGATCAAAACCTAGCACATTTAAACATAAACGTCTTCCATACTTTCTTTTTTTTTTGGGGGGGGGGGAGGTGGGAGTTATAGTTATATGAGCAATCTTTCTCAAAGGAAATTTCAGTTTGCTAAAATTAGATGTAGACATGTATATTTCATTCAGATCTGTAAGTGTTTACTGCAATAAAGACCACAGCTTATTTCCTTATATATATTTCAGCTTAAACCATAAAGTACAGAATTATGGAAAGTACCTGTCTTGAGTAAACTTGCAACTGAAAATTGGCTGCCTGATGTTGCCTTGAAGCTGAACTATTTGGGGACTCAGTTTTGTCTCTTCCTCAAATTGGAAGACATATCTTGGATCTGGATCCAATTTAACTCTCAAATGAAGCTCTGCTCCAGGTTTTCCACTCTCCTGCTTGCTTTTGCCGATTCCTATCCACCCACTGAAAAGAATTGCAGGCTTTCCTTTTCCCCATTCAGGGCTAACATCTAACTTAAAGGTTCCTATCTGCTGCCTTTTGACGCCTACACCACAATGGGACCCCTTCCGCCCAGTAAAAACGACTATTTCCAGACATGCACGAGGAACATAGAAGCATCCAGGTGTTAGCAATGCTTTCAAATCAGCTTTTTCAAGATAAAAGCTTGAGGCAATGCTAGGAGAATCTGGTGCAGCTTCAGGAGATGATACGAAGGGGATTGGTACTGTTTGCACAGGAAAACCTCTTAGACGAATCTCACACGAAAACGGCGAAGAAAATGCATGTATTCCTGATTTTCCATTATTTACAGTTGCCACGGGAAATCTTAACCCCAGTAAACCAATTGACAACCTTATAAACGCCTGAGGATCCATTCTAGTCACAAGTTCTTCAACATTTATTCAAATATTTAATATTGATGGAGCTCCAGAATCCCTGTCAGGTCAGTCAGAAATTTAAAAAAATAAGAGGTCAACCTTTTAGTATGGATGCAAATAGTGGAAAACTAACCTGTTCCACTAAAAGAGTCACAACTCTTCTATCAATACTCGGAATTTTTTTCTATAAAGAAAAGTCTACTCCATCCTAATAAAAAAATATTGTAACTAGAGCACAAAGGAAGGTCCTTGTGTATACAACATTATCCTTATTTTTCCTAAAATTGTTTCCAAGGATCTATCTCATGACCAAATGGATAGCAAGTAGACACTTCACCATCAGCAAGGTTTATTCTCAGCTAATGTTAATACAAAATGACATAACATACTCAACTGATATATCTCAATCTTATTGTACATATCTACATTACTAAAAGCTCGTATCATTGAAGTCATTGTGCGAGGAACTGACTCATTGCAGTTTTACTAGTAAGGTTTTCACTACTACTTGACTTCATTAATACCATGTGGAAAGTACCATCCTTTCCATTGGTTCCATATGTGCTAGTAAAAACCAATTTAAATGCATAAAGGTATGTAAATATGATAGGATAACTCGATGGAGGAGTGACATACCAAAAATATCAGGAAAATAAGATCACATGAAGATGGCTTAGTATGGTTACATTTCAGCTATGGTCAGCAATTTCTGACTCGGTCAACAGAAACGTAAGTGTTTATAGAAACATAATTGATGTACATTTAACTTATATGGAGGAGCCTTAAATTCGTGCTCAATTAAAAAGATATAAGTGAGTCACACCTTTCCTGTCAAATGCCGTCTTCAACACCTCATATTAATAGTGGTCAGTGGAAATAAGATATATGGTCTTTTTCAGTTGATAGTGAAAATAGTAATAGATATAGCATATATATAGTCGCATAATGCCATATGTAGCTTGTGCATGAGACAGTAAAAATAGTTAATAAACACTAGTGACTAATATTAAGTGAGACTGCTAATTCTTATTTCAAATTATATGGTCTTGGACAAATGATAACAATATACAAATATAGCTACCTCCTACACAAAACCAACTAAACTTGCCAAAAATGACATTCTTCACTTTTCTCTAGATAAAATTCATTCAAAACATCTGACTGTTTTGCAAACCAATCCAATAAATGCAAAATTAACATAAAAATGGTATTTGCAAACATTATTTTTTCCCAAGTTTTAGCTACACATTACTAATGTAGGAACTCAAATCACTCCAGACCATTTTCCCCGCTAGTTTTATCCTCAAGTCAAATCCCAGTTTGATACAATCGGAGTGCATGAGCTTGGAGATGATTTATGATGTATTTCGCTAGCCCTTATCATCAACAGTGACTGATGTAACATCAACAGTTTGATAGCAAGGGTATCTTTAAAATGTTTATGCTACTTTATTAATACAGTAAAAAGAGACCCAAATAGTTATAAATCTAACACTGTCCGTCACAAGTTGAATATTCTCCTTTTGATTATCCTGTTGCTTCTTTATGCTGACATTGTTACACTTACTATTATGGGTCTGATGAATAATTCAAGATAACATAATGTCATTGTTTCCAATAGATGACAAAGAGCAGGTTTAGGAAGCCGAAAAACTATGAAAGCATAGAGGACTTCCAGAACCCTAAATATAATTTTGTGAGACAACCAGCTTTTAGGCATAATATTTGAATACCACAAGTGCACAGATGATTTACTACAGAACAGTGATCTAATATACAAGTTCTGAATCAATAAATTGTAAGTTATGAAGCCCATTACTACAAAGTTGTACCATCTCAATCTACTTTAGCCTCAAATAGACAAGGCAAAAAAAAAATAGCACAGCAAACTGAAATTCTGTAGTGTCGGTATAGCTAAGTACACCATCTTAAAAAATATGTAATTTAGAATACAATATGTAGGTGCTATAGATTGAATTCTAGTAAATTTTATAACAAATTAAGATGAAATAGTGCATTTTTATTGATAAATTATGTCTTCACTCTTCGGATCATTCCAATAAGACCAATAGACACGGCATCTCCCTTTCAGTCTTTCCTATAGTTCCTTCTTTTTAGGACAATTTTAAAGGGCCATATCTTTCTACTTTATAGTTTCTATAAAACTCAAGTTATGTATTGTAATCATATTAGAAGGAAAGCCATGTGCGCAATTAGATGTTTCTAAAAATGCATCAGCTATGAATTTAAAGAAACCAACCACCCATGGAACACCCTACTACAATCCACTATGCATGTACCTAGTCTACAAACCCTAAAGCATCAAGTTTCCAACATACAAACTGAAGTTATTTGTGTTACCGCTCAACAAAATGAAACCATCCATATCGCCTAGTCGCTGATACTAGAACATGGGGCTCTAATTAATACACCGCAAGTTTATTTACATGTATCAAGTATATGATATCCATAAGAAACATGTTAACTGTTTTTCTTTTAGGGTTAAAGAGCGAAAAGACCCTTGTGGTTTAGGCCCTTGTGGTTTAGGCGTAGGAGCGGATAAGCCCCTGTGATTTAATAACGCTCAAATAAACCCTTCAAATTAAAACTAATGGTTCAATATAGCCCCTATAGTTAGTTTTTCTTAACTATGATTAGAAATATTATTAAATATCTAATTACATTAATATAAATATATATACATACATATATATCTTATATTATTATTTTTTTATTAATAACATTATTATTTATAAATTAATATGTTTTTTATATAATTGATTTTTATTAAATAATTCTATAAAATAATAAATAAGTTGTTAACCAATATTAATGTATGTATATACTTTTTTTTATTACTTAACTATTAATTTTTAACCTTTAAATATTTACACGTTAGTTTGTATTTTACTTTAAACGAATATTTATATTTTTTTAATAATTAACTAAATATGAGTGACATTTTAATATTAAATTATAATACATACATACAAACACACACACTTACTTACATACGTATATAGATATATATAGACAAATATGCACAATTTCTTACATTTCGTATAATGCACGAATTTGTTTTTAATATTTATTATTTTTACTTTAATATTGTATTTATATGATTAGAATTTATTTTTATTTTTATATCTATGATTTTAATTTATTTATAATCTTGTGTAGAAATACTTTTATATAATTTTTCACATATTTTATATGTGTTCGTGTTTAAAAGAGATAAAATTTATATATTTTATTTAAAGATAAGTTTTAATTAGAATATAAATTTTTTTTGATATACTTTTTCGTGTAACAATATTGTTACGATATACATGAATATTAACGTCATAATATTAAAATTAGAATATTTTGATATATTTTTAAAATATTAATGTCACAATATACATGAATATAGCAATTTTCTAACCATAGTTAAGAAAAACTAACTAGAGGGGCTATATTGAACCATTAGTTTTAATTTGAAGGGCTTATTTGAGCCTTATTAAACCACATGGGTTTATCCACTCTTACGCCTAAACCACAAGGGTGTTTTCGCTCCTTAACCCTTTCTTTTACAAGAAACCTCCCAAGGCAGAGCCATAATGACTCACAAATGTATAGTAGACCCTGCAGACTAGACCAGAACTATTACATGAAAATTATAGTAAAGAAACTACGTTGTTTTTTAACAATACGCAACCTAATCTGAATTTCTAACAGAAACACGGAGACAGGAAGAAGAATACAGAAAGAATAAATAAAGAAGGTACACATCACATATAAGTCATATGCTTCAAATCCATGGTACTTTAATCTCTATCATAGGCCTTGCTCAATAAGGTAAATCTCAACAGGACAACAGTAATTTTATCATTCATCAATAAAATGTTATCACCAGTATTTTAGCATAATCAGATACTATAAGACCACAAAAGCACAATAATGGCAGTACTACTAGTCTTCGACATGAAGTAAACTTTCTCATTTAATAATTTGACACTAATTATACTACTGCCAGGAGACTTGTGAACTATATTAAAAAATGAGCTTATTTTGCTTTCTAGTGTCTACAATATCCTTTCTTTTCCTATGGAACACTCCTTGATAGACATTAAAGAATGGAATCTAATACAGATATTGTGTGTGCTTCCCTTTCTTTGATTCACCTTGAAACTCAAAGGAATTAAATATATTCTTCCAAGATGGTACCCGCAAAAGTTGCAGCAGATTCATATTACGAATTATTTACTTCCCAATTCTATAGCTTCTGAGACGTACAAAACTACTCTCATATATCAACTACTTGGTGATCCTTGTGTATACTAATCAAATAACATATTTTCAATAAACTCTCACCTAAATTTGCACACATTAAACACACATCAATAAAGTACCAAGTCTTCTCTTTCAATCAATTTTACTTTCCCCAAACCTCAAGTTACCAAACTTAAGCAACTAGTGCACTTAAATATACATTTATACAAGATACCCTTCAAAAATGCAAACCAAGTACAAGTCACAACCAAAAAGCAAGAACTTAAACAACCATCTAAAATGGTCGTAACTGCACAAAAATCACCAACAAAATAAGCAAAATCAAAATGATATTGTACCTTTACTATGAAGCTTTATCTTCCTTAAAAGCACAACCAAAGCCACTTTTAAACCTGGAATCACTCCAATTCTTACATAAACCTGTAAAAAGCTTCATACTTTTTTCATTAAATCACTAAAAATCAATGACCCAACTCAACTAAACAACAACTTCAAGATTAAAACCACTTTCTTGCCACCAAAACACCTCAAACACACTAACCCACCATTTTTTCAATACAAAAATGAAAAATAAAAAAACCCAAATCAAGAAAATGATGAAAAATAGAGAAAACCGGGTCTGGTACGCCTCGAGGTATGATGAATAATTGAAGTGAAAGTACCAAAACCCTCCAATAATATCATGCACAGATCACGAGAAACACCATACACACACACAACACACACAAACACATGTACTTGCATACATATGTGTGTGTCTATATATCTACAGGATATATAAGTTTCAGCGTAGAGGGAATTGAATAATAATAAAAACACACTGAAGCTGAGAGAGAGATGGAGAGAGATTATTAATAATAAATAAATTAAAAAATGGCTAGTGCATTATTATTACATTATTTATGAAAAAAGAGGCGGAGAAAGTAAAGGGAAAATATTAAATTTTAGTGTAAAGTTGTAGAGCAAACCAGAAACCACCAAAAATATTTAATATGCATAATGTATTTTAAGGTGTCACTATTGCAAATATATGTACAGAGAGAGGTGTGTGTATATATTGTAAAATGGAAGGGGGAGAGAATGAAAAATGGATAATGAGGAAATTAATTAATTAATTAATGAGCAGGTGGTGTTTGCAATATTATATTTTCTTGTTGTTGAGGGTAAATGTTGAATTTTCTATATGTATTTTAAATTATTTTAACTTTATAATTAAATTTATTATTCTTATATTTTTGTAAATTAAAATATTTATTTTTGTTAAAGTGTTTAAAATAATCATTTTAATAGTCTAATCAACACTCTTCAAAATGTATGAAAAAGATCAAATATTAGAAGATAATTACTATTATTTATTTAAAAGAGCAATAAATGACATTTCATTTTTTAATGGGAAAAGTTTGATAAAAAGAGGAATAAAATATGAAAATGGTGGAGAAAGGAGATAGATAAAAAAGGGAAATGAAAACAGCTGTAAACAACAAGTATGACTATGAGAGCAAACAAAATCGTTTTCAAAGTAGCATGTGGATGAGGCAAGCCTTGGCTCATCACGGCCGGGTCATGGCCAGACCCGATTTCATATTTAATTAATAAATTAATTTATATATTGAGAGGGTCATGATGAACTATAAAATTCATTATAAATTTTGAAAACTTAGATTTTTTCCCTAAATGATGTCATGAGAGATGAAATATAGATAATGCGTCAAAAAATCACACGCCAACATTAACTAAATCACCGGAACAAGGTTTTCATTACTTAAAAATAAGTAATCAATATTCATTACCTATTTCTTTTATTTAAATAAAAAAAATTCCTCCTTTTTTCTTCATCTTTTTTCTTTCCTTTTTCTCTTTATCTTCTTTTTTTAAAATAGTTAAATTCAAATTTATTATTATTATTATAATATGTAATGAATATAGAGATCATTGTTGGAGTTCATACGTGCTAGCCATAAATTAAACCACTAAAAATTAATATTTTATATTATTTATAGGTAATGAACTATGACAACTTGCTCTTATGATTATATAGTTAAATTTATTATTGTTCCTATTAATATGTTCCTACATGAGTTTGTCAAAATCCTTGATAATATACTTCAAAGATATTGTCTCGATCAAGGTCCGTATATATAAAAAATATTATTCTTTGACAAAATTTATAATTTAGAACTTTTCTTTTTTAAAAACGTGTAAGAAATTTGATTAAATAAAAATAAAAATTATATATAAAATATGAAATATGAAATATTTTTAAATGAAATATTAATTAAAAAAATTATATATCCTGCAATATATTCTACTTATAATGTATTATAAAATTATTACAAAATATAAAGGAAGACATGTAAGTTTTTTTTATTAATATTACATATTAAAATACTTTACTAATTAAAATCTATATTATATAAATTTTAGTTATGGGTATTACACATATTTCTAAACAATTATATGATATAAAAATATTAAGAGTAATGCTATGGATACAAAATTGGGTACAAAAAATTTGTCTCAAATGATATGACAGAGATGATGTGTGAAATTAAAATTTTTTAATTGTTGAGATATGTGTGAATACATTAAAGTCCATTATATTAAATAAAATTACAATAAATCACAATCTGTCATGTAACATTTGGAAAATATTTTTGTACACTATTTTGTACCCTTAGCATTACTCAAATATTAAATAGTCACGTATTATACATAATAAAAACTAGTATTGAATTTAAATTCCTTAAATACTAAATAACCATTTATTAAATTCAATGCAAATGATGAAAAATAAATTATAAAATTTATTAAAAATTCGATAAAAATTTATCCAAATGCAAAAGTCAATTTAAAGGGAGGATGAAACGATAAATGATAGGACAAGTAGTGTTTGTATGTGAAGGAAACGGCGCAAGTCGACCCCTGCAATATATAAAAAAAGCGACATACTTTATTGCCATTGCCAAACAGCACATGTGACAATGACAAGTGGACGCCTATATGTCTATATACACATATGCTTGTACCAACAAATAGCCAAAAAGAGCCTAGCTTCATCCAACCAAAATGCATTTGAATTGCCTGTATACATTGACAATGATTTCGACACTTTGTTTCTATTTCTACCCTTTTGCTGTGAGAGCGATGGTTCGCTTAGCACATTTTTTACCATTTCTTTTGGAGATTTCTTTTCGGTTCAAGATAAAAAAAAACCTAATCTTTTATTAAATATTTCGAATATCTGATTTTTGAACAAAACGGATGGGTCTCAGAGTAATTACCTTCTCATTTATACATGAGTAAAATCAACCGAAATCGATGAAAAATTGAACCGCATTGAAGTATTTCATTTCAATTCTAATTTATTTATTTTTGAAAAGGAGAATCAATTCAATAATAAGAAGTCATACGGTATTTAGAAATATAATTAAAATTGAACAAACGTTTAAACATATCATTAGTAAATTATTATTTTTAGAGAGACAATCAAACGATTTTTCGAAAATGTTCGATCAGGTGGATCAATAAAGACTTGTACGGTGGTCCAAAGTTTCAAAAAATCTAGTGCCCATGTTCAAATGCAAGCTTTTGTACAACTTGCTTCCAATTAGTCGTTAAGCAAGTCACATTGCACAAGTGCTTATCTAATTTCCCTTTCACACTACTTAAAAGTAGACTAAAAAAAACTAATTACAAAATTATGCAAACTGAAAGTCATAAGCGCTGGACCAACTCAGATTTATTAATGAAGGCCCTGGTTGTAAAAATACGAGTTTATCGGTTAGGGTATCGATTTAAAATTAATCAGATAATTGAGAATTAATCAGAAAGATTAATCAGATTTATAATATTATTATAATTAAATTTAATATATTTATCTAATTTATTATAGAATATATTATTTAAAAATAATCCTTAAAGATTAATTAAATTTTATAAATTGTATCGGTAAAATATTTTATAAAAATTAATTGAGAATTTATGAAAAACTTTTCAAAAATTGTGGGGTTTTTTTAGAACACACTGATGAAGGTTAATTATTAAGCTTATAAATTATACTGTACTAATAATAAAAATCAGCTTTTCTAAACGGGCTTGGTTCAGAAGACAAAACGGCCCAAACACTCTAAACACAATGATGAAACACAAGCCCAATCTAAGATATAATTTTTTTTTTCTTTTATTTAAGATTTATTCAAGTAATTTAAATATTTTATTTTATTTCATCACTCGAAAGTTAAAACCCTGGGTCTCGTTCTGCAACGTTCAGGCAGCTCATAACTAGGTTTCAACCGAAGGTATATCATTTATTTAAACTTTTATTATTCTTCGCTTTAATTTACAATTACATGTTGCTTTTTAATTTATATTTTTCAGTTTTTGATACATATTTGATGTATCTAATAATGTTTAGTGTTTGGTTTTAGCTTTTAAGTAGAGGAGAAGTTAAAAGTGAGGTGTAGTGTTTTAGTAATTGTGATTTAGGAACTGAATTTTGAGTTTATGTTTCTCGAATTCTCGGACTCTTTGTTTTCGAGTTTTCGGATTATTGGACGTGAGAATTGTTGTGTGTTGGGTCAGTTGAGTGAAATTTAGGCTGTTGCAATAATTTAAAGATGTGTATGCGATGAATTAAGGATGTGTAAAGGTGTGTATTGATGATAAGAATTTACTCGTTGTTTGAGAATGTTGTGAATTGTGATGTATCCCATATGTGTTTTTAAGTTAAGGGAAGGGTTTTGTGCGGTTAATTTGTAATTATTTGGGGGTTGGAGATTCGGATTGGTGTCCTGTATGACACTCTGTACTTGAGGGAAGCGTATTTATGATTTAGTAATTGGATTACGATCAGTCATTTACAACATATTTGCTTCCCTTACGTAGATAAGAGGTAGAATTTTCTTCTGATCTTGACAAGAGCTTCCCTTACTCTTATTAAATCACCGTATAAGAAGGTAAGGACTGTTCACCAGTTCTTGTAATTGGTTTTTTTATTGCAAGAATTTCACAGGCCATTGTTTTTACGTTAGTTAGAAAATTTATCTGTAGCTAATCCTTATTGCAAGAATACATGCCAACGGAACTTATCTGAAATTTTAATCACTTGTTACAAGTCTAGAATGAATGTTGTTTCATCAAGTTGAGGATATATTTTTCTTTTATTTTCGCTATATAAAATTGGAGTTGTTTTAATTCTAGAGATTAAAATGTACATGATGCAAACAGAGTTTATCATGAATTTGGAATCAAGTAATTTTTGTTTTATTGACAATTTGAATTTTCTCGGGAATAGTGAGCATATATGAATTTTATTCTTGACACCAGTTATCAGCTTCTTGATTTGTACACGATGCATTGTTGTGTTGATTATAGTATAGCATTCAAGAACATACTAATTATATGAACAGTATTTGCTTCTATATTAATGCTTGTGTATACATGATACATCTTTATGTCTTTAGAATTTTTGTATTAAAACTAGTTATGCTGCAAAAATATAGATGGCATGCAGAGTGCCTATGTAAACAATATGACCTGTAAATTATAATTTTATATTACATAAATCAGGCTCAATTGGTTGAGCCATTAAATTAATGGTTCTTCTGGTTTCATAATCACTTCAGTATTTTATTGTATGTTTTTGACTAGGGAGATACTCTACTCGAGGAAATGGCAGGAGGATTAAGACCGTTCACACAGAGGACTGAAGAAGGTGCTGGAGAACCAGTATTCAATGATGATGAGGAGTTGCTTTATATACAGTGTTCTGTCTCCATTGTCCTTGGCAATCATGCCCCTGAGACCCCAGGAACTCTCTACATGACCTCCAAGTACTCTCTCTCTCTCTCTCTCTCACTCTCTCTCTCTCTCTCTCTAACATATGTATATTTTAACTGATTTTTGAATAATGATTTATATTAGGCAAATGGTGTGGTTGAGTGATTCAGACAGGTCTAAAGGTTATGCAGCTGATTTTTATTCGGTATCACTTCATGCTGTGTCTAGAGATCCAGAGGCTTACCCTTCTCCTTGTATTTATGCTCAGGTTCGAAGTTTTAATTAAGCTTGATTTCCTACCCTTTTAATTGTTTTTTTGGGTTTAGACCTTAGTTATCGACTTATTGTCAATTCTCAAGTTAGGAAACTGAAGCCTGTATTGAGTTGACTTTTCAAGTTTGATCTTGAAAAGAACATTCACATTAATGGGGCAGGTCCCTAGTTCCGGTTGGAAGGCTGAGATTTGAGCAGAATTTTTGTTTCGAAAAATTTGGCTAATTTGTTTCAAGATTTTTTCCATCAATCTTCCGTTACCTTATTAGAGGGCTTAAAGACTTAAAGTTTTTATTTGTTTTGCATTTTTTACTCTGATATATGATGAGTCCCTGCAGTTCTGGTTAACCATATTTTTACAACTCTTTCTTTCCTCTATATAATATTATTCTTGTCTTCTTGATAAACCTTTGCCATTTGTGATTCTTTATTTGTTAGAAATGTTGCATTTTCTTGTTTAGTATGTATTAAGTCCCTGCAATTTTAGCTAATTTTCCCTTGAGTTATATAATATATTGCTTAATAAACTTTTTCCATTTGCAATTTCTTCTTGAAGATTGATACTGGAGACGACGATGAAGAATCTGAAAGCTCAGACTCGGAATCTAATGACATCCTAGACTTAACTAAGATCTCTGAGTTGAGGCTTGTACCGGAAGATCAAAGTCAATGTATATGCATACTCCTTATTTTCCAATAAGATTTTAAAATTTTTCCTTTCCTTGCTACATTACTTTTTGAGTAGTTATATGTTCTAAATACCTTTTGACTTCTGCTTCTCAGTGGACATCCTTTTTGATGTATTTTGTGAATGTGCTGAGTTGAATCCAGAGCCTATTGAAAGTGAAGGTGAGATTTTAGTCTTGCAGATTGAAAATTAGATGTTGCAATTGTGTAAAATATACTTATAATATACTCCCTCTGTTCCATCCATTTCTTTACACTTTCCTTTTTGGGATATCCCTCCCAATTCTTTACATTTCAAAACTTACCAAAAATAGTAAAATTTTATAATATAAAAATCAACTACATCCACTATTTTCCTCCACTATACTCACTTTATAAATTAAATATTGATTGGTCTCACCACTCCACCCACTATCCTCACTTTTCACCATTATCATATATATTTTCTTAACCTCCGTGCCCAACCCAATTGTAAACAATTGGGTGGGACGGAGGGAGTATGAGCTAATTTATGCATATTTGTAATTTTTATTCAGGCGAAGATGAACATAATTGGATTTTTAGTGCTGATCAGATGGCTACTGACGGTGCAGGTCCAATCAACTCATCTGGTCATCTTGTATAAATTTCATTTTATTATCATGTTGATACTAACACTATTATTTCTAACTTTTGGATATTTATAGAGGTGGATGACTCAGAATGGAATGATGTCTTGGCTCCAACCAGCTCAATTGGCTATTCAAATGGAGATCACGACTTGGCCCATACTGTCCTTCAGGTCATATTTCTTGATTCTCATTTGTTTCTAATTGCAGCTGTTTGTGTAATTCTCAGGCTGCTGTTGTTTGTTCTAGTTATACTAATCTTTTTCTTTCCTCCTTCCTATGAATTCTTAGGACTAAATTCCAGAGTTATTTTAAGGATGACTTGAGTCGTAGGAACTTGTCATTTATTTAGGATTGAATTGAATAATAAAATTTATTGGTATTAAGCTCCTGTACTGAAATGGTAAGAATTATTAGAGCCTGTTAAGAAGCCAAAAGATTCTGTGTGTTGAGACTAATTGATAGATTTTGTGATTATTAAATCCAGAAACTCAGAAACAGCAAGAATCAGTGAATAACTAGACCACGTATAGAGGCCAGAAAGGTTTCGTGCTCAAGACTGTTATAGGTTTCGCTAGCATTTGAGAAATCTTTTAAAGATCTGTTCCAGAGCTAAAAATGAGAAATGTTGAAGTGAAGAACTGTGTCAGCCTCCAATTTCCAAAGAGAAAAAAACAGACAGGCAGTGGTTTTTTTTAAATGTGGACATGTAGTTATTCGATTCTTAAACTGTATAGTGATTTCATCTCGAGTATGGAGCTATTATCAATAGACCATTAACTTCTCTGATTGGTCTTCTAAAGATCTATAGTGATATTTGACCAGCTTGGCCATCAGAGTTATGGGGAGCCTGCTGCCTGTTAAAGTATTTCCAGTCGTAGAAAATGCCAAATGTGAGCCCTGTGTTCAATATTAATACATTACGCACGCTATCACACACTACGATTAATATGTAACAAACATATCTTATAAATCCAAATAATTTAATAAATATTACCATAAAAACATTTGCTAAAGATCGTATCCATATTCCCTTCCCACTTCCTTGAGAAATAATTGATTGAGAATGCTATGATTGACCAATTTGGAACAAGTAGTTGCTTACTTCATATACTGCTACACTTGCAGATTTGCACAGTGAAGTCCCAAGCAAATTTGGAACAAGTAGTTACTTTTAGTTTTTATTCTGTATTACTTGGTTCATATCTAGACATGAAGTTAGTTTCATGGTGATCTTAACTTGTCAAAGTCTTTCTTACTGCAGCTTCAAATTAATGATCAGCGGTTTGAGGATCCTGAAGAGATGGACAACGATAATGACAGTGCTAATCCTTGACCGCTGAAAAAGATAGAGGGGATGACCAAGTATGACAGTGCAGATTTTTTGAACTAAACACCGACTCCTTTTCAATTTTGGTGGATTTAGCAGATTACCAGATTTAAATTCGTATGTAAATTAAGGATTATGCAAATCGTAATCTTTTGATAGCGAGGTGTTTGTAGTATTTTCAGCTATTAATCGTGAAGTTGAATTTTGTATTGATCCATGATTCCATGTGACTAGATCAACATATACTAAATAATATATGCGTATTATTAAAATCAAATATCACCCAAGTTACTGTACTCTTTAAGAAATATAATTATATTTTGTTGAAAGCTTGACTGGTTCCTCTTATGAACCAGGTAATTTTTTTATGCTACTTGTTAGTTATACTCATTAAGCAGTCTGATTAGCAATTCAAGTGCTCTCAAAATCACAAGTGAATCAAGCTCTTCACTTTCATAGATTAGGTTTTAAAAACCAATTTTACTTGAGCTTTCGTGAATCTCAAGACCGCGCCCTATTCTAACACGACAATGTTAGATCATCTCTAACCAAATTTCAAAAATGTATTTTTACATCATTTTGGTGTAAAAATTCTCTCCAACCAAATTCTAAAAGTTGCACCAAATCATTGTGACATCAAAAATTACACCAAATTTTGGTCTAATTTTAAGAGTTTTTATAAATATCAACATTACCCTTACATTACTTTAACTAAAACAAATCTATTCATTTTATATTCTAACAACTTTATTGTTTTTATACTTTAATAATAAAATAACTTTTATAGTATAAAAAGATTTTTTTTGGGTGTAAAATTTAGTATTAATGGGTTGAAATGAATTTTAAAGATAATATAATGAGTTGGAGATACTATTAGAGGCCATTTGGTTAAGGGTAATTATAACAACCCAAACCCATAACTGAATGCATACCAGACCCAACAACCCACCACAGGTCAACCCATAAAAAGCTAGCAATTTTAGGTATACATTAGTTATTAACTTGTCCTTATAAAGGACCCAAACACACATATTATATTCGATGTGGGATGTTACAAACACCCCACCTTATTGGGTCGACGTCCTCGTCGAGCCCACAGACAAACTTACGGAACCCGGGCAGTGCCTTTGCACTTCCGGCAGGGTATGACTCTGATACCATATGTGACAACCCGGGTCAAATCCTGAGTCTTTTTTCGAAAATCGGGTCAAGTCTCAACTTCCAAATATGAAATAAGTCAAAGTAAACTGACCCAAATGCAACAACTTGGATAATCCACAAGCCCACCACAGGCCCCCAAAAGATCAATGATTTGTTGATGCACTTAGTAGTAGTACTCTTGCTTATATACTGAACAAATTATCTCAATCTACTCGATGTGTGACTGGGGTGTTACAGTAATAAGTAAAGTGAATGAGAAACAATAAGACTCATTCTCTTTGTTGTTGTTTTATAAAAATAATTATTCTTTTGGACCCTTTTTAAGTTTTGGGTTTATCCAAAAGTATTCCACTATCATTCCCCACCTCTCCCAAGGTATTTCATTTCTTTTTCCATTATCACTTTTTCTCTCTCATACAACCACCTACTTCATATTTTATATCAATCCCAAAAATAATAATTTGCTAAAATAATTTATTAAAAATAATTATTTATTTTATTTCCGAATTAAAACCAAACAAGGAAGGGAATTCAAGGTCTTTCTTATCATTTCTCTATAATTCCCTTTCTAAATTTCATTCCTTTTCCCCAATGTAAACCAAACACCCTTTATAATGTTATTTTTATAATAGCCCGACTTTTCAGACCATTATCGAATAGCGGAAAATTTAAAACAAATCTAGACATTAATAAACTACAATAAGAAAACAACTGAAAATCTTGATAAACATAAATGTCTAAATTTTTGAAATGAAAATACTGATAAGTCTAAAATCAATTAGAATAAGTCTTCCTAACGATCTAATTAAACTGAAACTACGGTCTGGGTATCGTTCACCACTATTCCCACTTTACCCCTCAATACCTGCGGAAAGAACATAATACGAGTGAGCCAAATGCCCAGTACGAATATAATTTTAAAAGGAAAAATATTTTTATGTAACTGAGTGAATTGTGTCTTACCAGCACAAAGAGAGAAACACAATAATAAGTGCACTGAATCAATATAATGCGAACCAAAACAAAATAAAACAAAATGAAACATAATATATGGCTGAATCAATAAGGTATGTATCCATAAAGGTCTTTTATACAATCATATACTCGCACAAAATAAGATACAAAACAGAGAATTCTTCTGCGGTATTTCACGAGAATAAAACACTTGCAATACACAAAGCATTCCTATAATACAGAAAATCCTTCTGCGGTAATCCACGAGAATAAAACACATAATAGCAATCATGATCTTTACACAATCTCATAGACGTGCCCGTATACTCAAAGCACCGATACGAGTAAGTGCCGAGTCCACCAGACCTCCAAGCTCCATGAACTCGTCTGTGATTTAACCACACAAATAGGTTGAAGAGCCCAAAACATAGGTTACAAAAGTGGCCAACTCTTTAATCAGAAAAGAACAATGTCGTAATAAAAATATGAAATGAAATAAATATAGAAGAATTAAGGCAACAATAATTCCAAAAATAGGGATACAAAACGAATAAAAGAATGTATACTAAAAGTACACATGGAGTACAAAAGGTCACAATTTTATAAAAGTAACTCGACAATAAATATAACGAATAATTATAATTTAAAAAGGAGATAATGGACAAAAATTCCACTAACGAATAATAATCAAATTTAAATACCAAGAAGAAAAGAAGGAAATCGTACCAATAATCATAATATAAAACTGAGAGAAAAGAGAGTAAGAATTCGTACTAATAATTATAATTTAAAATTGAGAAAAGAAGGTAGAAATTCGTACCAACGAATAATCATCAAATTTAAATATTAAAAAGTGAATAAGAAATTCGTACTTGAAATTAATAATACTAAAACGAAACAAATCTCACAACTGCTACCAACTTTGAAACTGATCTAAGCATAAATAATAAATAAGTTTTAACATCATTATCTTTTATAATAATATTATACTACTCTAACACATAATTAGCTAAAAAAGAAAATGCATACAAGTATTAAATTAAAACGGTGAAAATACATGCAGCTCTGGCTTATGGTAGTTAAAAATGGACAACATTTCATATTTAATATACTAATAAAATGTATACTAAATATCCATGAGATAAATGTATGACAGTTAATTGGGTTATAAAAATATGCATAAGTTCACTGTTAAAAAAATACATATACTCTGATCCATAATTATACATGCACATATCAAACTTCACGTAATTAAAAGATGCACATTCATTAAATCTATTTATTAATATATCAACTTCATGCAAGTACATTAAATATTACATTAAATATTAGACATACATGTTCCTGTCCCTTTGAACAAAGCTTCTAGTACAAAAATCAATAATTAGCATAATAATCATCATTAGTCATGACATTAAATAAATATTATTGTATATTCTTTTAATGCAATTAAGGATATTAATACAATTGATACCAATTATATCAAATGTAATATATAGCCTATTATAACTGAATTCGCACGCTAATGTAAATAAATTTCATTTAATATAACATAATTAACACATTGAACAAATAAGCTACAATTTTAACTTGATAGCTGCGTATAAACAATTATAAATAGGATAAAAAACTTTAGCAATAAAGGCTAGATAATTAAAACCTATTAAATACATCATTAATTAACTAGTATTATATAAAGGGTCACGTACAAGATAAAATAAGATGTATTAATGGAATTTATGACAGTCATGATATATGTTGTATAAAATATAATCAATCTATTATATCTATTATAGGAGAACATCCCCTTCCTCCTGAGCAAATTTATTCAGTATAAAAAGACTTTTTTATCCTTCTAAGCCTATCTATTCAATGTAAAACAATTGTTGTGTCCCCCGAATAATTTATTTGACGTATGGAAAAGTTGTCATCCACTCCGAACCTGCTCCCCAACCATAGCTGTCTATTTACCTCGACAGCTCTCAACTCTCCCCGAAATAAAACTGCACATGAGCACATTTAAATCCTAATCAAGCCATCTTCTCCATCCATCATCTATCTTTTCACTTTCATCCTCCTGCGAGCCCGTTACTTGGCCCAACAAATCCCTAGACGAGGTCCCGTTTTCCAGAGCTTTTCGTATTTTTTTTCGGGGTGACTCAATAGAAATTTAGGCAAAAGTACTGTTGGATATTGAATTAGTGGTATCGAAAATGTTATTTTGATATGTTGTGATGTAGGATTTATAATTTGTTTAAAAATTTAGGTTATATGTATTGATATGGTTGGTGATGTATGTATATATTGTATTATGATGCTTCTTTGTTATCTTATGATGCGCTTTCACATTGGGATGCATTGGACATTGATTGCCACCACAAATTATTGGGATGCATTGGACATTGATTGCCACCACAAAATTTGTGGTGGCAATCAATGTCCAATGCATCCCAATGTGAAAGCGCATCATAAGATAACAAAGAAGCATCATAATACAATATATACATACATCACCAACCATATCAATACATATCAATGTGATGTTTGTTATAAGATATATTCCATGGTGATTACTGTATCAGCACAAATGCAGACTATATAATTTTAATTAGTTGCTGCAGATGGTGTTGCACTATCAAAAAGAAAGAAATTTTGAGAATTCAATCGAGTCTCGTGCCTAGCACGGGCTCTAATGCTAGTTAATTGTAATGGTCAATATCATCTATCACTTAAGTATACATATTTATTCTAAACTGTTAGTGCACTAGTGTAGTCGTATCTAATTACATATTATGAATATCGTTAACATAAGAACATACCTAAATTCTTGATGCGAAATGAGCTTGCTCCCTCTCTCTTGCTTCGACTCAAATCGCCGTTTTTCTTTTATTTTTAATCTCTCACAACTCTTTCTCTCATTAAATACATGCACGTATGTTTATAAAAAGACTATAACCTATATTGATAATATTTCAATCCTAATTAGTAGAGAATTTTGATAAGAAAATTATGGAGTAGCAGTTATCCATTAGCCCACGTTGAAATTGGTTTACAACACTTATCCAAATTCAAGTATATAAAAAAATTATTTCTTTTTCCAACTTAAAACAATTAATAAAAACAAAATTCTAAAAAGAAAAAAAATAATAAAAATAAATTACAAGGTATTACAATTTTTCTATGAGATTCAGTTAAATTTCAAAATCTTCCCCAAATTCGGTGTAAAGAAAAATATATCAATTTAACAATCTAGTATTTATTACATGTGACCATTTGAATATGAAAATGAAATGATGGACGTGGAACAAGGCTAAATGAAAAGTGAAATGATTTGAATTCTCATCGAGTACATTGAAAAATTTCCATTCCAATCGATCAAATACTCGTGCATCGAATTGAGGTTCCGATTTTTCATGACTATATTCATTAAACCTGAAATGCAAATGTACATATTTCCAACTTTAAAGTACATAAACAGACAAGAAACAAACAAACAAATACATGAAAAAATTGACGTGGGCTTAAAAAGCATGATTTGTGATATATTCAAGCCCTTGTAGAGTAAATGAAGCCCACTATAGAGAAGCCCAGTAAAGCCCATTCTATTTAACAATGTATGCATATCAAATTAAATACACTGTTTTCTCTTGCCCTAACCTTTTGTTCCCAATTCTCAATACTCAGGTATGTATACATGTTTGTATGTATGTATATTATAGGCTTGTCAGTGTGTGTATTTAGCCTCTATTTGAAAGATTAGACTAAATTTTATTTTATAAATATGCGTTTACATGCATTTTTAACAATGCCTATTAGGTGTTTGATTAAAGTCCCCTGAGAGCTTAATTATACGAAAACAGTTAATTAGGATTCATTAGAGCTTTACAACTTAAATGGGTAAAATCTTGCTATATTTATGATATAGCAGGGATATGAATATTATATATTCAAATTAATAAGTTTCGGAGTAATGCTATCGGGATTATTACTTCAGTGTTTGAATATTTGAAGGTATTGTAGAGGTTTTAGTGTTGTATTTATAAAAGGGGTTCCGTAAATAATTTGGTTGTTTGTATTTTAGTTTGGTAAGAATTTATGTCATGGATGAATAATAAGCAATCTGCACGTTACGTGTAGAAGAATAAATGTGTAGTGTGGTGTTGAAGTTATCTAGGGACAAAAGATTTATTAGTAATGTTTAAAATAGGCATGCCCTTTGATTAAAAGAAAGGATAATGACGTATTTTTTGTAGTTGTTTAAAATTTTGAATGATAGTACCTAATGCGTTGATTTTTTGTTACATGAAAATTTCCAGATATTTGAGTAATAGGTGCCTCCAATTGAATGTTTTATAGTTGTCAATCAAGGTTGGTTACATATTTGTTAATATGTTATTAGGACTCGACTGGCAGTGTCATAAAGATGCTGCGAAATAAAGGATTGTTCATTGAAGTTAAGCTCACAAAGATCATGGCAAACTTATGTTAGAAGATGTAGGGTTCTTTTGATATGGTTTGAATTATAATAAAATTATCATATTGTTAAAGAAAAAGTATACCATGGAGACGCATTCACCTACATATATCTCTATTGCAGAACCCACTGATTATTTATTTATTGTTTAACCCCCCCCCCCCCCCTCTCGTTACATCACGTAACTTAATACTTGCTCGTTATTATCAGATTAAATAGATCTCCCATGATAGAATTGATAGTTAAAATTTGTTAAGGACTGCCAGCAAGGCCTGTATCCTCTTATTATCAAAACTCTAACACCTTTTATGATATATTTCTGATTTTATATTATTCACTTTGATTAAAATAATTATGGATCATCGATTCTTATTCTGGTCATGTTTTTGCAGCAGCAGAGTAACGACGCAAGCTGGTTGTCATGGCATATTGTCATCAACGTGATTTCTTGTTCTGTAATATATGTGGAACCATGCTAACATTAGATTCCACCAAGTTCGCTCATTGCCCCTTGTGCCCATATAAGCGAAGGGTTAAAGGTATCAATGCTTCATTTATATACTTTTTCTGTCATAGATCTAGCCCTAGTTTGCTAGTCCAATATATGATCATCGTCTCTAGGTAAGAATATGAGCTACAAGATTCAAATGTCATGTCAGTGCAGCTGAACTTGTTGGTACCCCTTTGGTCGTCCCGTGGATAGTTAACATTCATGTTTATTATCTGTAGATCACTTGTTTATTTTCTGTCTTTGTTGTTGCTATTTACAGAGATTGCTGAAAGAGAAATCAGTTATACTATTAACGCTGAGGTATGTTCTTGTGCTGGCTTGTCAAGTTAAAAAAACTCTTTTACGAGCAATTTAATTGTAGTATGACAGGAGTTTGTTCATACTGGTGTTTCTAGCTTGACAACTTGTACTATTACATAGTATATTGTAGTTCTCTGTTCTTTAGGTTTGGTTGGAGGAGACTGTCATGTCTTTAGAAGATAGACCCTTATCTCCACACCAAAGTAAATTACAGTAATTGGTTGGTCATATAGTAAAAAAAATTCACTCGTATGTTTGGTGTCTTCATTCTATTTCAATAAACAATAGAAAACTAGTACAAATGTGGCCAACAACTGAAGGGCACTATTGATTGGAATGGTGCACAAGGATTGAGTAAATTAAAGGCCACTTTCTAATGTAATTTAATTTAAATAGTAATACTAAATCCTATATAGTTAAGTTATAAGAATCTCAATTTCCAGTTGGCTAAACTGTTAATCACTGGTTAACTGTGTTCAAAGTCGATCCTTGAAATTAAAAAAATTATGTTAGAACCAGAGAATGAATGCTCAGTATATATTTTGTAAACTTCCTGTTGCAATTTCTTAGGCCGATAAGGAACTTCTATGCAACTGGAAGAGAATTTTCAAAAGGCCTCCATAAGAAGTGAAATTGAATCAGATTCACTCAGTTATATGGCCTATATACTAGATTTGAGATGATCAATATACATTGAATCAGGTGTTTAGTGACCTAAAAACATTATATTACTGCAGTGAAGGAGATTTGTCCTGATACTAGTAAGTAGTGATGAAATTGGTTGAATAAAGTTTGTTAAAGGGTGAACAACATTATCTATCTTGTCATTTTAATGCCATATATGTTCTATCTTCCTTTTACCTCTTATGAGTAGACATCTATCGGTTCCTATTTGCCACTAGAATTGTGCTCTATTAAGGAATAACCATCTCCTACTAGTAAAGCCTTTAATTGTTGTTTCATTAGAAGCAAAAATTCAATGTTTTCCCTTCAGGGGATTAATTAAATTACGTTGGGTGCAGTATTTGTTAGATTAATTGAAACTCAGAATCTTGATACTGTCATATTACATGCAATGCTGACTTCTTCCGTCTATAATCAGCCATCGAATCCATTTGGTATTTTTATTATCATTTGTATATGCCCTACAATATAATCAGTGTTGTTGTCTGTGGTTATCCATTTATTCAGGATATCCGGAGGGCGTTAGGAATATCTACATTTGATGATGATGGAGAAAAAGATAAAAAAGCAATAGTAAGTGGAACTACAGTAATGAAATCCTTTCTTCAATCCCGAACAAATTCTCTCATATCAACTTGATAATGGCCATCCTGCAAACTTTGATAATATTTATGAACAGGACTATAGTGCACGGTGTAAAAATTGCCCCAAGGTGGGCCTGCAATACGAAGCCAGACAGGTACTTCTCCTTATCATTCATGTACCATTTGGCTAATGTGTTTTTTTTTTTTGGTAATTGGTCAATTACCTCTTGTGACCATGGGAAATCCACTAAATTACAATGCTAGGATTTACTATTGGCAATTGTTTAGAGGCATCATTAGGCATGAGACTGGATACAAGATATCATCAAAAAGTTGTCTAGGTCGCAGCAGCATAGCATAAATAATATGAGAGAAACGATAATTATCTATCATAACCATGCTGGAAACCTTAATTAGTATAAAAGTTTGATCATGTCAAAAACATATGTGGGCCTTAGTATTGCTGATTCACATACACCTCTAGCCTTTTTCCTATCACAATGGGTTACTTATTCACTTCTCTTATATATGCCCTTCAACAGATGAGGTCTGCCGACGAAGGACAGACAATCTTCTTTACATGTACAGATTGCGGTCATACTCGGACAGAGAATTCATGAATATTGGATGTTACAACCGTAGTTGAAGCATTTCTGCCAGATGTACAACTCAGTCTCTTGTGCTATGCCTATCTCATTTTTATTTATTCCTGTTCTAAATATTTGATTGTCTAATTAGCAATCGCATTTCCTATTTTGTATGTTTTCGTGAATTGTGTAGTTGAATGTTATTCAGAAATTCCGGAAAAGTTTTACGATACTTTCTGTAGATTTCTTTATTGGATAAAAAAGAAATCGGAAAATATAACCAACTAAATCTGAGTTGGTAGATTTAGAGCCTGTTTGGCAGAACTTTAAGCCCCTCACTTAAAGCTGTTTTTGACTTTAGTTGAAAAATGTCTGTTTGTGTAATAAGTCAGAAACTGACTTTAAATAAGTCAGAAACTGACTTAAAGACAGAAGTAAGTATTAAATATTTTTTTCAGGGATTTTTTTTCCCTATTTTGATAAAAGTTATCCATATGTTATAAATTACTCATAAGTCACTTTTATTTTTATTATTATATGTTTAAAAACTCTCAAGTCACTCATAATACAAAATTACCCAAATATGCATCTTACGTTCTTGATTTATCACGTTAAATCATTTTAAGTCATAAGTCAAAATTTTAAGTTTAGCTAAATAGGCTCTTAATTATCAATCTTGGCAGGGGTAATGCTGTAATGTTATCACCTGCTTTTTGCAAAATTTGTAATTGTACCAAGTGTAGGGTATAATTGGAACAAAGCCACGTGATTATAGGTGCTGGAAGTAATAAAATACAGATTCACTTGGCAAAAACAAGTTACAGAGTCAAAATATCTATTACATATATGATATATACATTTGTCTATTGTTAAATTCTCAGTAAATTTATCTATTCATATTGGCACTTGGTTCACGATCCGTCTGTATAGTCTAGATTGGATCGAAGGGTTAAATGCTAGCATCTTGAACTTAGATGATTGTTTTGCACCAACAAGAATTTAAATCTTTCCAATTGCATTAAAGCCTAATTCCAATCTATAATAATGCAACAGGTAGTGTAACTCAACTTTTTTTTTTTTTGCTCTTTAATAAGATTAATTAGTTTGCTGACAAAAAAAAGATTAATTAGTTTACATTTTACAATCTTAAAGATAAAATCCATCACTGGCCTGCAAAAAAACTGCAATATCAAATTGAAATATTGCATCTGATTGCAAGGACACCAAGTCCAAACATGTAGCACGGGGGGATTATATAGAAATTACAAATCAATTAAGTGGCAAATAAGCCACTGCAATGTAACAATCCATTATTCAGTTGCAAGATCCGTCCGTATGCAGTCTTACATGCTTAACCGGCAATAGTAGTGTAGTTTCTGGCAGACTGCAGTGCACAACTCCAGAAGACTTCAGCAAGGACTAAAAAGGCAAACATTTGTACCATTGATATGTCAAAATAGTTGCAAATGGGGAGTATGCACAATGGGAGCTCAACTAAGAAAGCTGGAGGCCAAGGCTCCAGGCGCCAAAGAAACTGTCTAATGTCCTCGTTCCTAATTCTAATAACACTAAAAGTACATAATTTAGGGTAAATTATATCCGCTTCTGATACATCCTTCTGTATATTTTTGCACCTTCTAGTTCAGCATGAATCTCTCTCTCCGTCCTTATCCCCATTGGATTACTTAATAACCAACCTTCATCATCACACAGAACACTAGCGTCAGTGTTCTTAAGATGTGCAAGTGTATCCGACTCGGCATCAAAATGATTCCTCATGTCAAGCGCCACTTCAAGAACATCAGATTGAATAAATACCTGTTGAGTAATTGTCAATTTTATAACATAACCAAATATGATCGTCAAAAGTAGTTGTCATAAGATTTAATGGAACAACCAGAAAGAAGAATCGATTGTGCAAGAGAAAGAAAAGTTGCTAATCAAATAATTAAAATGACTGCATACCTGTCCACCAGGGGCTAAACAATTTACAATCGAATCAACTAAAGGCTTTTGCAGCACCCTTCTTTTATGATGTTTCTTCTTAAAATGAGGATCTGGACACTGCATATGTATGATTTTATATCAACGCTAATTTCTACCCTCCTAAACTAATCATTTTTCATTCCAAATATCAACTATAAAGAAGTAACTTGAGTAGGGTAATGACACTCACCAGTATGGAAACTAACACCAAGGGTCCAGGGTATGTCGAAACAAGCTGCTTAAAGGAAATCGTGGCATTTGCAAACATGTAATGTCTGCATTTAATCATATATCAGTAACTTTACAACTAATTAATTTAATTTTATATTATTGCAACAAAAAGTGAAAGAAGATATAAAAGGCTTTACATATTCTTAAGGCTAAGCTCCTTCGCCCAATCTTCAGCACGCATAGCCAACTGTATATTTGAAAAGCAAGATTGCTAGTTAACAGTTAATGATAAAACTCAAATCCATGTACAAGAAAAGGCCAAAGTAAATATACATCACTTATCAGATACATCCTCAAATGAATGTAAAGGAAAGGAATGTACCCAGTATATCCCGCTAGTTGAGCAGGGACTGGGGAGGGTAAGATGTATGCAGATTGCAGCCTTACCTCTACTCAAGAGGGTAAGGACTTGAACCCAAGTCTATTTGGTGATGAAAGGGCCCCTTAAGGCCTTAATCACTGGCCAACTCAACTCCTTATCAAAATACTTCAATTAACACCATACCTTCTTTCGTATTTCCAATCCTAAGTAATTCTTGGAATGCAGATTTCTTTTAGCAAGCCACATAAGAAATCTTCCACTGCCTGCAATATGTTGCAATGCTATTATTAATATAACACCACAGTTAATTTCATCTTTATCTACCTTAGTTTTATTATATATGGGACTCCCACATATTCTGGCATGTTTACATAGCCAGGTATTTAACAACATAGTATGAAGAAAGGTTATATTAATTAATTACGGATGCTTAATCAAACCCTAACGAAAGCTACTAAAGTGCAATTATTATTACTTTTAGAGGTCGGGCCTGGGGATCGACCATTCTTGAAATTATCTATTTTGCGGATCATGTATGATATACATATATGTCTATAGTTTATCTTGTGCTTGCTAATATGCACTTAACATATGTTTTGATTACCATGATATATATTGTACTTTCTCTTTCACCTGTATATGTAGTCTCTATATGATTGTAGGCTTTCACTAATAGATAGAGCCTTTTTATGATTTATGCAACTTACAATTTTGGTGGACGATTCCGTCAAATTTATGTTTTTTTTCCACTTAATTGCTAATTTACGTATTTTGGTTTTTTTTCAAATGGGGGAAGTTCAAACACCACTATTGGTTCTAACGATGTGGTTGATAATACCATCCAAGATCTAATTGAGGTGGATGATGATGTAGATGCATCATAGGGTAAACGAAAAAAAAGAGGCTAACATCATATGTCTGTGAAGTATAAAATCTCTACGCGGTATGAAAGAGCTTCGTGTATTCATTGTAAAAAGTCATTTGTTGGGAAAAATAAATTAGAAAATAGTCCTTTAAGTACTGAGGTAATATGTTCCTAAATTCCCTCCCGAAATCTTTTTGTACAGTGAATACACACAAAGCTCTTTCTTCCTTTTTATTAGTGTCTCTGTCCTTTTTAAAGTCACTCTATACCACCAATGTTAGTCTTATCTTTCTTTTTATCCTTTGATGCATCTAGATCATCATCCACCTCAATTATAGTACAAATTGTATTACAACCACATCGTTAGTATCAAGAGTGGTGCTTACAATTTTCATGCCTTGAAAACGAAACAAAATTATATGTACATCAATAAATAGTTAGGATTGAATCATAAAATTTGAGGAAATCAACCAACTATTGTGAAATTATAAATCATAAATTATTCCACTGAATGTTGCTAGCAAAGATATAACTACATATATCTATGATCCTTAGGTGCAGTGGATTTTTTTGAAATTTATTGAAAAACTATGACCCTTTTGTTAAAAAAATTAAAAAATTGCACTTTCGTAAATAAATGGAACTTTCATACAACTAAGGCTTAAGAAATACAACTCCCTTCAAAAACTATGTGTTGAACTATAGTTATGTATAACCTTATATTATAAATATTTTATGTTAAAATTAAACAAACCAAATTAGCTAATTAACTATATATTTTTGTACCCTAATTAGAGAGGTGAACCCAGAGGAATAGTTAAAACTAAATATAATTTATTAATCAAACACTTATAAATCTACACACATAAGGTTTAAAACACATGTAACTAAGAATATGAAGTTTCTATATGATCCGGTCCTTATGGATATATATCGTATCATTCAAAATAAGTATTAATCTAAGCGATATCATAGACAATTCACGAAATTAAAAAAGAAGAGAAAAAAGTTCTAAGATTTTAGGTTTCAATTAGCATGATATGCACTCGAATCAAGAACGATTTTGATGACAAATAGCTTCTAGGATTTCGAATTAGGAAAATCATTTCACTAGCGCTTCAAATTAGAGGAGACCCATACTTCGATATGGGAAATGAGATTAGGGTTCAAAGTAAGCAGTAATTAAAATATATATAATATAATACTTGATAGGATTTGGTTAAGAAAGAATCGGATTGGCCTAAATCCATATCCGATAGTAAACTTATCGAATCACTCTAAACTAATTCAATTGTGGATCAGACTTTGTGCGCAGATCCATGTCTGTGTATGGGTCATTGAAAGGCCTAAGTGTACGGCCGCAAGATGATGAGAAGCAAGGGGTCAACACACTGCTACCCTCTTTGTGTAACTAATTTTGTCCAATAATAAAAAACCTGGTTTTGAACTATTGAAAAATATATCTTATTTTCATAGTCGACAATCAGTTAATAGTAGAATTCTGAAACTTAAATATATTTGAAACTTAATATATTAATGTGGTTAGAAAAATTGGGACAACTAAAACAAGAAATGTGGTCAGAAATAAATGGGATGGAGGGAGCATTATTTATATTGTTATATAGATATATAATCTAGGTAATTTAGGTAATTTAGTATCAATATTATACAAAGCAAGTATATCACTAAGAGTCCCTAGTGCACTTTACTCTTGATGACAAGTGGTCAAGGGCTCAAGCCTCTATGGAGGCGTGTGTGTGAGTATTTAAAATTTTAACAATTGACCTTTACCAAGAAACACATCACTAATTTTGTGTTCCTGAGTTTTTTACAAAGAAAGAAAGGAAGTTAAAAGATAAGAAAAAAAATTGTACGTATTTTTCCTCTTTCTTTTTATATAAAAACTCGGGAACACAAGAGAGAGAATAAATCAGTATATTTCTTTCCCTTTCTCTCCGAAACAGAACTTGGGAACATAGCGAAAGTATATTTTACATTCTAATATATGGTAGTACAACTATACAGGGAACTGGCCAGACCTAGATCCGCTGCTGTTAGTCAACCTTAGTATTTGCCTCTACTGTCTTTGTTCCACTCAGCAACTACAAAGCTAGTAGGAGTTATGACATATTTCCCATGACAAGAAAAAATGCAGAATGTGTTGCTCATAATGCAGGTCAGTAGACATCTTATATAATAAATCCATTTACTGCGTATTCAAGACTTGCACTTAGAATCTTGAGGGGACCTTAAAGCTTCAACAACATATTACCAAAAACTACTTAGCAGAACACCTATAAGCTAAAGAGTCGTGAAGTTATTACAAGTCTCATTCTTTGGAGAACCTTCTAACAAACAACATAAAAAAAATATTTAGCAATTTCTTTTTTCTTAATTTAGCAACATGAAAAAAATGATAAGACTGTGGACTAATTTCTAAATCACTAAATTGATAATACAAACGATTAAGTCATTTAGACAATAAAGTTAAGTCCTTTACCACTCCCTATATCCACCATTAGTGGCAACTTTGCATCTTTGTAAACTTCATTCCAGTCAGGCACTTCTGCGGGAGTCTACCAACAATACAAGAAAATGAGCTAATTGCAGGAAAAAAACAGCATTTCGTTCCTTTTGATTAACGAAATAGCGCAAGGACTTTAACAGAAAAACTACAATATCAACAAAATAGAGTTCAAAACAAATACAAAGAAGAATGTTAGAATCTTTATACATTAAACTATCATTTGAGGTGTGTTTTGCGAGAAGTACCGCAAAAGATGCGCTCAGAGGGTTAACATGTTGGCGGATCCGAACATGACCAACTTCCTGCAATACCAACATTCATGCTTAAAAATCTACCTAAAAATTTGAAGAAAGAAAATTTACGAGCATAGTTAGAGATATAACACCTAAGAAAAATTACATTTCAACGAAACTCAGACATATTACATAACTAGCTACATTATAGACAAATCATTCGAATCAAATACTCATACATAGAGCCGGCCAAACGGGCGGGTCGGCTCGCCCCGACTCGCTCCGGCTCGCCCTTGAACCCGTGACCAGCTCGCCCAAACCGGGCCGGTTCAAAAACCGGCACGGACCGTTAAAAAAATGAGCCGGGCATGAGTTGATTTGTAGTGAACCGGAACCGGCACGTCTAACCCGCGCGAACCGCGATGAGCAAAATCGGCACGGCCCGACACGTGCAACCCGTTAACTTTTATTGATATTTTTAATTTTAATTATATAAATATTATATTTTATTATATTATTAATAAGATTTAAATATTTAATTTTTTTCGAGATCCTGAAAACTATCAATATCAATATTATACTTTTATTTTGTATTTTTAAATTTGATTTGCTTCGTATATTTTTAATATGTTTATTATGTACAAGCGGTGTGTTCCGTTTTTTTAGAGAGGAGTCCTCTCAAATTATTTGTAAAATATTTTTTAATTAATAAAATTTATAAAGGTACCATTTTCTTTTATTCCAAAAATAATCGTATAATTTTTTAATCCTTTTAAAATATTAAATGAAATTAAAATTTCCGCGAGTGAATCTCACGCACTAAGCAAGTGCTCGTAAGCTCGTCAACTCGTGCAGACCGGCTCGTCACATTCACACTTGAGAGTTGAGATGTAGCCGTAAATAAAATAATAGCCACAAGGCCCACAACAACAGCTACCAATCAGCTCGCCTTGGCCCGGGTGACTCGCCTAGCACGGCACGGCCCGCACGTGCAACTCGTTGATATTTTTATTGATATTTTTAATTTTAATTATATAAATATTATATTTTACTATATTATTAATAAAATTTAAATATTTAATTTTTTTTGAGATCCCGAAAACTATTAATATCAATATTATATTTTTATTTTGTATTTTTAAATTTGATTTGCTTTGTATATTTTTAATATGTTTATTATGTACAAGGGTTTTATTTTTTTATAGAGGAGTCCTCTCAAATTATTTGTAAAATATTTTTTAATTAATAAAATTTATAAAGGTACCATTCTCTTTTATTCCAAAAATATTTGTATAATTTTTTAATTCTTTTAAAATATTAAATGGAATTAAAATTTTAAAAAATAAATAAAGAAATAAACCCGCCTAACCCGCCAAACCGCACACGAGTCTGTCTTTCTGAGAATCGGCCCGACTCGGCACGGCCCGAGTAAGCCCGACTCGGCACGGCCCGAGTAACTGCACATGCCGTCCACGAGCTATGAGCTTGCCGGCACGCCTGCGAACCGGCCCGGCACGCCCGGACCGCTCGTTTGGCCAGCTCTACTCATACATGATACATTACCTATTCACTTAGCATCAACTCAAACGATAAATATAATAAAAAATCAAATCATTTCATATATACAGGGTCAAGTTCTACTACAAATCATCTCAAACTACAAAATTTACGATCATGCAAGATTCACTAAACATGCAAATAAGATTTGCAAAAACTCGTAAAATGTACTTATTCTAACTAGTAGAGCTAAGGTATGCGTACATCTTGATTTACGGGATAATGCACTAGTAAGTTTAGTTTAGTTCACTAAGCATACAAATACGAAAAGCCTAGTTTGTAGTTCATATTTTTTCCCTAAATTAGTTTGTAATAAGAATATATCCACATTAATATACACACAAAATAAAAACACATATATAGTCTTCTTGTTTCTAAATAATCATCACTGCTTCAAATAAAATAAAACAAACAAACATATATACAAATGTACTACTAAACTATATATATACATACAAATAATTTTGAAAAGCTACCTCAGAGGTGGTATGGGGAAGATTCAAGTCAGAGTACTCCAAGGCAATAGCTTCGGGGCTCCGAATAGATGGGTTCGGGTCAGAAACAGCAGACAAACTATGAGTGTATTGGCAGCTAAAACGATGTCGTTTTGGAGTGATATGAGTGAAAAAAATTGTGGGTATTGTATATTTACGAAATGGGTTAGTAAAAATAGTGAGAGCTTGTCGAGCCATTGGCATGGCTGTGGTGGAGCTCAGTGTTAAAGAAGCCATTTTTATTATTTCAAGAAGAAGAATAATAATAAATAAATATGGGATATACTCATATACATACATATGGACTATATTGATATTGAAATGTTGGTGGTTTAATATTGGGCCTGGCCCAATATTTGATTGGATCTTTTAGGGTTTTATTATTATTTTTTATTAATACATACTTTATAAATATTTTTTATGCAAATTTTTTTTTGATTTTTATACAAAAGTACGTTTTTTTATTTTTGTTTACAAAAATATGATTTTGCAATTCAATACAATTAAAACATTTTTTTTGGTAAACATAACCAAACCAAATCATTCAAATGAAATAATTTAAACTTGTTTTTTTTTATTTCGATTAAATTCGGTCGCAGCCTGTAATCCGCAAATAATTTGAGGGAAATAATAAAGTGTTGCAAGAAACAAATATATTTTTAAAAATATAGTATTTTTTTTAATTTACTAAAATTATAATAAAGCAATTTTTTTTTTGTTACGAGATGTAATTTTTAATTCAAAAAAAGTTTAAGTATTTCACTGGATCAATTCAAATCATATTTTCGCTTGTGTTTATTATTAAGTCAATATTTTGCTTTTAAAAAAAATTAAGAAATTGTATTTTGTGTGCAACTCACCCAACAAATAATATAAAGTACTGTAGAGTTTACAATATTTTTATAAACGTGAAGAACATCAGATCAAACTCAATGTATGTTTTATGAATTGGCGGCAGATGGATGATGCCAATGCTGCAGAGTTCTTGATTATATATATATTCCAATTCCAATGCTAAATATTTTGGATAGTTATATTTAAGTTACAAAATTCATAAAACTTTAAGTTGTTAGGAGAAGAATTCGAAAAATTTACGGGCTAAGAGTAAATCATATTTATGATCAAATATATCTCTACTATATTTTTGTGGGTTATGATCTTACTGTAAAATTTGACAATGACTCTAGCTAATATTACATTCCTGCCACATCGAACTGCCAAGGCAATACAGAGTAGGAATCCTTTAAGCTAGTACGCATATATCCGAAATTGCGAAGAACCTGGTTATCGGCAAAGTTCAAAGCCTTCTCCATTCCTTCCTTGCAAGAATCTCCTGCATACATTGTGTTGTGGTTGCCACTGCATGGTGAACAACCAGTAAAATGCGTTATGAATGGCCTCCTTCCCGTCTCTTTTTCGTATCCAGCGTCTTTTAGGTACTGCTCCCACAGCTCACCATAGCTCTCACTTACCACTTCTGCATGTCTCCTCTTTAAAATGCTTGCACCCTTCTCCAAATCCATGTACTTTTTTGTTATGTTTTCGAAGCTACTTACCATATAAGCCCAATAACATTGAAAACAATACTCATTCTCAATATAAACTTTGTTAGCCCATTTCTGTTTGTGTTCTAGTAACATATAAACCAATGCTGATTGATCATCTGATATAGGATACTCTTTATCTTTGAATGTTGCTTTCAGAATGTGACCCCATTTTTCGTAATCCGGATATGCAGGGCCCATACTGGTCCAGGCGTCGATGAAGTCCATTGACCATTGACAGTTTCGAAATAGCAAGACTCCAGCATTTAGCCCGTACCAACTCCGTTTCTCGTAGATCATTCCGGGCCATCCATCCACAACAAGATTGTAGTTCTTGTACTTGTCCATGGGAAGCTTCAAGTCCATATCCGTGATCACAGCATCCGAATCAACCCACCAAATCCACTCTACTTCTGGATGAGCCAGCATGGCAGCCCGTATTATCGGTGTTTTGGCCCAATAAGAATCCATCTTAGGATGTAGAAATGCATTGTTGTAAAAGATATCATATCCATGAATTCTGCAATAGTCAACCTTGTTCTTAAAAAGTCGCAAAAGGAAGAAATCACCAATAGGATTGTGACATGGAGATGGCTGTGATCCTGTCAACATAAGTACTCGATCCCCTGCTCCGATGGCATACGAAGGATGATGCTTTAGCCAAGTCATTCTCTTCTCATCCCATTTCTGTACAGGACTTCCAATAGAATAACTGAGGTTTGGATCATCATAAAATGTCTCATTAGGCGAGTCATGGCGCCTGTTACCATAACCCTGCACATCCACAATGCGATTTATCGTTGAATTCATGGCCTCCAAACTAGTATGTGGCTTGGAAAGTGATCCGAGAGAGAAACCTGTAGAGAAGCCCCACCAAAGAGCACAAGCTATAAAAAGAAACACAGGAACCAGTGTTACCAGACCACAAGACAACCTTTCTTTAAAAAATGAGCCTGTTTTCGTATGCTTTACATTGCGTTTCCTCTGCAGCTTCAAAAAATCCATAAATGAAAACTTTATATATATATCCCGACTTTCTAAGGATGCAAATGACTCTAGTTTTCGGAGAAAATCCTGATGCATACTCTTCCGATGGCTCTAGTTTTCGGAGAAGATCATAGTGAAATATGGAAATGATTACTAAACCCTACACTAGTTTGATTTTGAGAGATGCAATATAAACAAATGGCAACAAGTTAGTTAATTAGCTCAAACGGTAAAATAGAAGATGTAAATACAAGTGAAGTGTACTAGTCAACTGCACAAGGCCGGCTAGAGTATTCCTGGTAAAACGTCCAAAAATGGTCGTCCTTAATAAGAAAATATCAAATGTGACTTGCAACTTGCAAAAGGTCGCATGCACTCAATACTTGGATCTTGAACAAACTAACCGCAACAAGAAGAATAATTTATAATTTGGTACATCTCGTAGCGCAAGTCTTCGTATTCAATGAGCCTGCACAAACTATGGGCCTGTTTGGCAACTGCCAACTTATGGAAATAAGGGCTTATTTCCGGAAAAAAGTAGGGATGTATGTCATTTTCAGAAATAAGCCCTTATTTCCAGAAAAAAGTAAGTTCATATTTGGTTTTAAAATTCTAAAACAAATATTTATCTTTAAAAAAAATATGAAAATATGTAAAAATAAATAAAAAATAAGCTACTTATTTTAAGTTTATGGAACCCCAAACACCCACTATGTTGTCTGATTTTAAAACTGGTGTAAAGGATGACAATAGTTTCAATGAGATGTAAATAATATGTTTCGACTCTGTCTCACTCCGTAAAACATTTAACTTATTTAAAACTTAGGTTCTTCATTTCAAAAAAAAAATCTTAAGATTCTTATAAATTATAAATGATAATTCTTTTATTCTCCATTTCAATTACCTCTCCGGATAAAATGATCCCATAAAAATAATAATTATACGTTAAATAACATAAAAACAAACATATCTTATTAATATCTCGAATCATAGGTTTGTAAAATCTTTTTGTATTAATATTTAAATAAAAAAAATTTAAATTACATATGTACTAGATAATCGGAATATAAGCTCTACCGCAAGGCCTATTTTAATATTTTTTTATCTTCTCTTTTTCATTTTTAGTTCGATGCCATAAATTTAAAATTTAAAACTTAAAACTAATAAAACACTAATAATTTACAAAGTAAATCGCAAAAGAGTTATATATATATATATATACTCATCTACAATGGGCCTATGGTTGCCAATCTAAATAGCAATCTGTAAAAGGCCCATGTATTAAAATGTGGCCCAGAATCCAAAGAGAGAAGAAAGGCCTGCTTGTCAACCTCTCAATCTCAAAGCAAAGCTCCTCTTATCCTATACATACATACACAAACATATATCTCTCTCTCACTGTTCCACCTCCTCCATCTAATCATCTCTATCCAGATTCTTTCTTTATTCAAAGATTCATTCTTGCTTGTGTAATAAACTATACATACATACATATGTATGTATATTTTGTTGTGTCAAGCATATGTATGTATGTAATAATATAACAGAAACATGTCTTATCTGCTGCCACAGTTCAAGTGTTTGCCTGATTCTTTCTCTATTCATTACAAGACCCATCTCCAATCTTTCCCTTCTCAACCCTGTAAGTATCTTATATCTATATATATACCTATAACATATCATATGTATGTGTATGTGTATATATTATGTATGTGTGTCATTTTGTGTTTTGGCAATGTAATGTGTAATTATCATATGAATTTGAATTATGGATTGAGATGAATGATGGTTTTCGAGAATTAGGATGTGAAGTATGTTGCATTGGTGATCTGTGATGAATGTGAATAGAATTTTGAAATGTAGTACAATTTAGTTTTTTTTGATTGATTATAATTTTCAATGGAATGAGACTGAAAATGATTGAAAGTGGCGTTTTTAGAAAATTTGGCCTGTATTTGACAAAGGCATAAGGAATCCAGCAAATGTGATTATCATGCACCCTTTCCGTCCAACTTATATTGTTTTAGAGAAAAGTTCATGTTTTATTCAATTATGTAATTACATTATTAGTTCGTAAAAATTATCTTAATGTTCGAGTTTGCCCTTAATGTAAAGAAAATTTGGTACGAGTACATTTTATCAATGTGAAATTTTTAAGGGTATGGAAGGAATCAAAATATTCAATCCATCATAATAAGTTAATGTGGCCACGATAAGTTTGTGAAACAGAGGGAGTCCAACATATATATAGTTACACTAAGAGCACATAATTATGTTTAGCCCTAAAAAAATTATAAATTTGAAAATGCATTTCAAATACTTGGCTGCAAAACAGGTCAACTATTTTAGATGCACTATTCTGGGCTTGCCTGCTATTTTGGTCATTCGATGAAAGATCGGATTGAGTTAGTTGGTTACATAAGTTAGTACATATGCTAGAGACTGTACCCTTGGCTGTTAGATTTCAAAATTCAAGATTCTTACTTTTCTTGCTTGTATTATTTTGTTAAGCTCGAGGACCCGAAATTTAAGGTTATGTATGTATGTGTAGTGTATCTGTATTTGAAGAGAAAATAATCATATTTAGGCCTAAGGAAGAGAAGAATGGGATGGAGAACTTGAGAAGAGAATAAAGAGAGCCTCAGATCAATTTATATATGTTATGATGCTTAATTAAAACTTAAGAGATATCATTACAATGCTTGCTGTTTTTCTCTTCTTAGGGACCCAGATAATGGAAAATATTATCTGCCCATATATTAAGTTGTCTATAGTTCATCACAACAAGTTCGAATGTTGTTGAATAGAGTGGGACCTCTTCTTTAGTACGCATCTTCGAATGGTTTGCGGTCAAATTCATAAACGGCTTAGAAAGGCCCCAAAATAAAACAATTTCTAAACCCTACAACATGCGTCCTAGTTACAATCCATAAATGAAGTTTTTGTTTATTTATATCTGTCGTCTACAGAGATCTTATTTCATGACTGGTTGAATTACAGTAAAATATAGAGAGCCTATCTACTCTCGAGTGCAATGCTCAGCAACAGTAACAACCGTGCTTGATACACCATCTTTAGAAGCTCATTCAAATTCAGTTGCTGCCAACAGATCATGGTCAGAATCAACATCAAATGCAGTGCTCGATCTGGAGAAGTTACATTTAGCATCTTTAGAAGTTCATTCTAGTTCTGCTGCTACAAACAGACCATGGACATATGTCAGTGATATGGACCCTCCGTCTGAGGTCAGTAACCTTGTAGGCTTAAATTACAAAAATATTACATGATTAGATTCGGGCAGCGCAGAGGAGAAAAGGATCAGAGGCCCCCTGGGTCCTTTGCCACAGGTTCGTCATGAAATTTGTTCTGTCACGAGAAAGATGGATTGTTATCCATCAGAACTCTCTGGTGCCATTTCTTTTATTTATTTTTGCTTAATTTCTTTAGTTTGATCTGCATCTGTCTTAATCTTTGTCTTTTACTCAAGTAGTCTTTTCTTCGCCGAAATTGCCCTTAACGGAACCAGCCTTAGAGATTGAATGCCGACTTATCTTATTGCCGTTCATTACTCAATAGTATAGAAGTTTGACTGTTTTATGAATTATTCTTTCATGACCAATTTTTTTAATAAAAAAATGGTTCGGCTTTCAAATAACCTTGCTCACCACAACTACTGGTTGTATACATTTTGAATGAGAATCCTAGAATGTAATTAATGAATGAACTTCTCCATTTCATTATGATCATCAATTTAATAGTTCATTATCTCAATAGCCAAAAGACTGTAATATACGTATTGTTTAACGGGTTTATATTAAAGAATGTTGATATATTTTCCTGCATTTTTCCTACATCTAAATTGTAACTTATTGGACTTCCTATATATTTTTTATCACTTTACATTTTGGTCAATACAATGTAAGTAGCCTTTTTAATGTGGTCGCTTGGTCAAATTTGTTTGTAGTACTCAATTGGTTCTTTAAGTCCTCACTGGAGTTGCTATTTATGAACAGGCAATTTTGCCTATGGAAAATCTTCTTACCAGTGAAGAGGCTGTTATAGCTGCTGCAGCCTCAGAAGCTGTTGCTCTAGCGAGGGCGGCTGCAAAATCTGCAAAGGATGCTGCAATGATGGTTAGCCACAAGAACTCAACAGAATCAGATGTAAAACCTACAGTACTCACATATGAAACTGAAGATTCTTTATCCAAGAGGCCTCATTCGATTCAATTGCGAGAGACAGTACAAGTGGGTGTTCTAGGAGTGTCACAAATAGCTCAATCCGGGAGCGATTCTGATGTTGAGGAGCCCACAGCTGAAGAACTTCAACTTCTGCAGGAAGAACTTTCAAAAAGTATTGCTGTGAGATCGAGTCGTCAACCAGAACGAAAAGCCAGGCGAGCAAGAGCAGCTGAGAAGGCTTCAGCCACTGTAGTTTCTGTTAAATCTGGTTCCACAAGCAAGAAAAAGCGTGGTTCACAAGAAATAGACCACTCTGACCCACTGCGATACTTGAGACAAACCACAAGTTCTTCCAAACTTCTTACTGCAAATGAAGAACAAGAGTTGTCAGAAGGGATACAGGTTTACTTTAACTTCTTAATACTTACTATACTGTTCAGATTATTAACCTATACTTATTACAGTACAGTCTACCAACGTTACAATATGGTGATGAATGACACACTTGTTCTTTATGGAACTAGAGTATTGGAAAGGATTACCAATGACATTAAAGCCCTTATATTTCGAAAATTTACATAGTTGATCGAACTTTTATTAGTTTTACCAAGTTTCTTCCAAGTTTCACTATACTTTATTTTAATATAAACCACTAGAAAGGGTAAGCTACTTCTCGAATATATTAGTCATAATATGTAATATTGTAGTTTTTAGCCTTTTGCAAATTGAAAGACTATTTTGCTTTGTAATAATGGCATAATTGTCATAAAAAATTATTTGTTTCATATCTGCATAAAAGATAAAAGTACTATACTCATAATACTATGGTGTTATATGTATTGTTTAAATATGAAGAGAAACTATTATAGAAAGTTTAATATCACGTGACACTTGATAGAAAGTTTAATATTTTGCCTTGTCTTCTATATCGATATTAGTAAGAAAAAATAAAACTCTAATTGAGCAAATTACCACACAAGTAATCATTGTTATCACGAAGACGAGTAGTTGTCGATACGAAGGTAGTCGGGCGCCAAGGCTTTTCGACGCCGGACTTGGCATCGTGATATACTGATATCCATGATTATGGTGTACAATCGCATGATCGATCAATTATCAATGACAATACACAAGAAAGGGATAGAGATCAGCTAAATATTGAGATGGATTACTTTGCTTGATTTTCGTTATCACTTATGTTTTTATTTGCTTGGACATGTTTGATATTTGGTATTTGCATGTTATTATGTAGTAACTATGCTTAATTTGAACTTATGACTGTATAACTTTAGATTTAAATTGTGAAATTGATATTTTTAGCAATATTATTTATTAAATCTAGTAAATATATGTATATGAACAAGTTGTCGACTTTTTACGACTAGTCGAGCGACTTATCGACTAGGCTTCACGAAGGTAGTTAGGCGTCAAGCCTCGAATTGGCGCCGTAATAACCATGCAAGTAAATAAATTTATCAGGATGAACCAACTGAAGAAGTAGCTTTTCTATTTAGCCCTAAGTTCATGCTTACTTGCAAAAGTAATTTATGCTCTTAAAGTACTTTCAATTTTTGTAGAAAGAAGATTATTTCTCATCTTTTTGAGATTGGCTATTTATGTCAAAGATCTTGTTTACTATTTTGAATGCACTTTCTTATCCATGCAATGCAGGTTCTGTTAAGATTGGAAAAAATTTACAAGGAGCTTAGTCAACGTTATGGGGGTGAGCCTAGTTTCATCCAGTGGGCTGCTGCAGCAGGTGTTGATCAAATTACCTTGAGGAGACAAATAAATTATGGCACCTTCTGCAAAGACAAAATGATTAAGAGCAATGTGCGGCTTGTTATATCAATTGCCAAAAATTATCTTAAAGCTGGCATGAATCTTCAAGATCTTGTTCAGGTGCCGACCCAAAATACAATTATACATTTATAAGTTGTTCATTTCATATGATGGACTATCATACCTCTCATGCTTTTTATCCAAAGAAATGACAATCAACTAAATAGTTTTTAATGCTCTTTAAAATTTCTTTTTCTCTTTATTTTTCTGATTTGATGTGGTGGTTTAAAAATTTCAACTCTCAGGAAGGGTGTCGTGGACTTGTGAGAGGAGCTGAGAAGTTTGATGCTTCGAAGGGGTTCAAATTTTCAACCTATGCTCACTGGTGGATAAAACAAGCAGTTCGAAAGTTTCTCTCTGATCAGTCTAGAACCATACGTTTACCTGTAAGCCTTTTATGGACGAGTCAGATATTCTCACATATTTCAATGAAAGTGACTCATATGTATGTTTTTGCAAATACATATGAATGTTTGTGCTTTATGCCATTATCCTCGGTCATAGTTAGCTAATTGCTATTGACATTTATGGGTCACTTCACTCTGAATGGTTACAGATGCATTGTTTTAAAAATGTCCACAAACAAGACTAGCTTTCAGAAAATGTGTGTTTCTGAATTTCATTTGCCTGTAGAAAGTTGATTAACATTACTGATGAAACTAGTCCAATTTCTGCTCTATTTTACATACTTTCAACCAATTAATTTCTTTTTCTTGGATCAACAGTTATACATGGTTGAGGCAACCTATAGGGTCAAGGAAGCAAGACGAAATCTGTACAATGAAACTGGAAGACAAGCTACTAATGAAGAACTTGCAGAGGCAACAGGGCTCACAATGAGTAGACTGTCTAATGTCCTATTAGCACCTAAAGCTCCTCGTTCTCTTGACCAGAAGATTGGGTTTGACCTAAATTTTAAACCATCGGTGTGTCCCATTTTCTCTAATGTTACAACAATATTCTTTTTCCAATTTCTAAGCCTAACCTTTTTTACTATCTCCTTTCATAGGAAGTAACTGCAGACCCCGAAGCAGAAACTTCAGAAGAGTTACTTATCAAAGAATTTATGAGACAGGACCTCAACAAGGTGCTGGATACATTAAAGCCGCGAGAGAAACAGGTGATTAGATGGCGGTTTGGACTTGATGATGGGAGGATGAAGACATTGCAAGAGATTGGGGAACTCATGGGTGTCAGTAGAGAAAGAGTACGACAAATTGAACTTTGCGCATTTAGAAAGTTAAAGAACAAGAGGAGAACAAAAAGTTTGCAGCAGTATCTAATTGGGTAACTTCCTACTCCTGTAAATCAAATCATATATGCGCAGAAAACACCACCACCACCACCAATTCTTGAGGCACAATGGATGTAATTTGTTTCTTCCTTCAGCTATTTATTATACATCTTCCCTTTTGGTCAGAATTATAGAATTTTGTATATATACAAAGAAGTTTTGAATCAGAGCATTTTTAAATTATTATCTGTGACAGCTACTGCACTTTACATATTATAAATTTACGTTTCAGTTAAATGTTGTATCTGTTGACAATTGGTTTCATTTTGTAGAATTAACACGATGTCATTTCTGCCCTCTGTTCCATAGTAATTTTTATTAATAAAAAAAGATTTGCTTAAAGTTTAGTTTTGTACTAAATTTGTCCCCTAACTTTTGAGCGTTCGCAATTTGTCCCCAAAACTACAATTATGTAAATCTAAAAAAACAAACCAAACAAACTAAATGGGTAGAAATCCTTCCAAAAAGGAAGATAATTGAAAGAAGCAAAAACAAACAAAGCAAATTAAAGGATTTGGGGTTTTCCACCGGAAAAATAGATGGAAGCCCTGCCAGCTGTATTGATAAACGAGGAGGGAGGCGATATCTTTTGATTGTAGTTATTGTTTTATGCAAGTTAAAATTCATCATTTTCTGTTCGACGATAATGATGATAGTCATTGTTGGTTTTAAATATGTAATCAATTATTCATTTTTTTCATTTAATTATAATTATGTATGAGCGCAATATTTTTTATAAAATTAATTATAAAATTTAGATATAAATTAAATATAATTATGCATGGGAACTATTCCAATCAAGCACACATGCAGGATGTATACATAACATGTCACTGCAGCATGACTCATGGAATGGCGCCTAGAGGACACAACTTGTATTGTAAGTTGCAACATGAAGTTAGCTGGATGGACTTGGTTTAATCATTGGGAAATGCATGACTTGATTTAGCCGCGTAGAGTGAAGTCTTCATGCGTGTATAGGAAAATGCACAGAAACAGACATATAATATCTTGTAGATGCAGTCAGTAGTATATAATTTTATCAACTAAAGAACAGAAAACCAGAACTAAATCTGGTGTTGATTTATTTTTGTGCAAAAATAAAATAAAATTCCTAGTGTCTGTGTTGAGTGACTGAAGTTTGCTTCTTGCTACCTTTCATTTGGCTGTTTCTGAAGTCACTGAATCAAAGAAGACGCGATGGTTCCAGTACTAGAAATTGTTGCAGCTCCCATAGTCGCGAAAGTTATTAATGTTGCAACTTCCTTCTTAGAAAGTGAGATCGAATTGCTGCAACATCTCAAAGGTTATGTAGAAAAGCTCAAAAGTAGGCTGACCGTGATTCAAAATGTGCTGAAAGATGCCGAGGACAAGCAAACGGCCGGGTCTCATCAGCTGAGAGGTTGGCTTGGAAAGCTTGAAGCAGCAGGTTATGATGCAGAGGACTTGCTGGAAATGTTTCAAACTGAAGCCCTGTTGTTGCAGGAAAAAAGCAGGCAAGAACACTGCCGCTTAGTTTTACTGAAACTAAATGGAAATCTGGTGCTGCAAAAAAGATCAAGAACCTTTTATCAAGACTGGAAGATATTTCAAGAGAGAAAAATGAATTTGGCCTTGAAAATATTCATGCTGATGTTCCCTTTTTTGATAGAACAGAAACTAAGTTTGTGAACAAAACTGATGTTGTTGGTAGAGAAGAGGACATGACAAAAATTATGGATATGCTGTTATCTGAAGAACTCGATAGTGAAGGAGGAATATCTGTAATTCCCATAATTGGAATGGGAGGGATGGGGAAGACAACTCTTGCTCAACTTATCTACAACAATGAAACAATAGAAAGCCATTTCAAAGTTGTAATGTGGGCGTGTGTTGCCAACAAGTTCGACATCAGAAGCATACTAAAAGAGATGATCGAAACTCATTCTAAGATGAAGGTTGCTGAATTAGATGTGTTATCTCTAAACCTGGTAGAGTCCCGTTTGCTTGATGTAATCTCAGCAAATCGCATTTTGGTAGTTTTAGATGATGTTTGGTCTGTGAATTACGATGAATGGGAGAAGCTCGAGAGGCTGCTCAAACGTGCAGGGAAAGGTTCGAGAGTGTTGATTACAAGCCGAGATAGTGGGGTGTTTTCACTCAACTCTCCAAAGACAGTCTATCAATTGGGACGTTTGCCAGAAGAACAATGCTGGTCATTGTTTAAAAAAATAGCATTTGTAGAAAAGAATTCATCAGGCATTGTTCCTGGCAATCTAGAGAGTATTGGACGAGAAATTGTGCAAAAATGTGAGGGCCTGCCTCTGGCTGTCAAAGCACTTGGAGGTCTCTTGCGTGGTAAGACTAAAGTTTCTAAGTGGAAGAAAATCCGAGACAATCCTATCTGGATGGCCGAGGAACCAGAAACTCCTGTACAGAAAGCCAGGATTTTGCCTGCTTTAAAATTGAGTTACGACTATCTTCCTTCTCATATAAAGAAATGTTTCGCATATTGTTACATATTCCCCAAGGCTTATATGTACAGTAAGGCAGAACTGATCAAATTATGGAAAGGAGCATCTCTAATTCCTTCAACTGTGGCAGGCAGTTCAATTGATGAAACAGGATCTGACTGTTTTGATATTCTGTCAAGGATGTCATTCTTTGAGCTTCATAAAGTTCATGGAAAAGTGCACTATAAGATGCATGATCTTATCCATGAGTTGGCACAATCGGTATCAAGCCCTCATTTCTACCAAATACAAGATAACAAGGGGGGTGACATCTATGAAGAATGCCGTCATGTATCATTGCTCTGTGAGCAGGCAGAGCAACCACTACAGAATATTATTGACAAATCAGTGAAGCTGCGGACACTTCTAGCACCTACCGACGACTTAAAGAACTTTGGAAGATCCCTGGATAAGTTGTTCCGCACAGTAAAATTCTTGCGGGTGCTGGATTTAAGCAAAAGTACAATGCTGGAACTTCCGAAATCAGTTGGAGAATTGAAGTTGCTACGCTACCTTAACATCTCCGAAACTGAAATCAGAGGGCTTCCTGACACAATCTGCAGCCTTCACCACTTAGAGACACTGAAGTTGTTAAGATGCCTCTGGCTTTTAGAGTTGCCTAAAAAGCTCAAGAATATGGGGAAACTGTAACATCTCGAGCTAGATGCTATGTTCTGGCATAAATGCCATACATTGCCACCAAATATTGGGAGCTTGACAAGTCTAGAAAATCTGCATGCATTTCCAGTAAACCCCAATATTGGTTGTGATATCTCTGAATTAAAAAACATGAACTATCTCACAGGAAGACTTCACATTTCAAAGCTTGAAAACGCAAAGAATATAAGGGATGCAGAACTTATGGACAAGGAAAAGATCGAGGAGCTGGTGTTGGAATGGAGCGACCAGACAGTCCAACAAGACGAAGAAGCTCATGGAAATACACTTCAATATCTTGAGCCTCACTCGAATCTTGAAAGGCTTACAATTTCCGATTATAGGGGTGCAAGATTTCCATCATGGATTAGAGGCGGAATACTCACAAATCTTGTCACCCTTTCCTTAATTCATTGTACAAACTGCCAAGTCATTTCTTTGGCCCATCTTCCACACCTTGGTGAGCTCAACATGAAAGGATTACTGCAATTGGAGGAGTGGACGGAGGCACAATACAATTCACTTGGCAGACTACAGATCAGTAACTGCCCCATGCTAAGAGAGTTGCCGAGACAATTTGATAGGCTACGAGTCTTGAAGATCAAAAAGTGTGCATCACTGAGAGCCCTTCCAAGATCCCCATTGTTAATGTTTCTAATTCTTATAGACAACTCAGAATTAGAAGATTGGAATGGAGAGCCAGTGTATACTGTCAACAACCAAGGACAACATACCTTGTCTGAATTCTCTTCTATCGTTAGTGTCTTGGAGTTGAAAATTGAGAACTGCCCAAGGATGCCCCTACTTCCACTACTATTTGCTCCACAAAAACTGGAGATTATCAGTTGCCCTCAATTGACAACCCTCCCTATCCCGCACTTCTCCAAACGCCTTCAGCATTTAGCTCTCGTAAAGTGTGCTAATGAAAAACTTGTAAATGCAATCCCGGATACTAGCTCTTTATACTCCTTGATCATTTCCAGTATCTCAAGTCTGAGCTCTCTTCCACAGTTACCAAATCTTCCAGGGCTTAAGAGTTTGCATATTCATTATTGCGAAGACCTTGTATTGCTATCTCACATATCCCTTGTTGGATTAACCGCACTTACTTACCTATCCATCAGAGGCTGCTCTAAGCTCATGACATTGGTAGATACTGAATTACCTAAATCACTTGAGATTCTAAGTATCGACTCCTGCGAAGCTCTCAAGTCCCTAGGCTCAGATGATTTACTGAAGAACCTGACCTCCTTAAAGGATCTTGACATAGAGGACTGTCAAGATCTTCTATCTTTGCCTGAGGGAGGGATGCCAATTTCCTTGCAACATCTTCGTATTAAAGGATGTCCACTACTTGTCGAGGAATGTCGGGAGAAGAGTGGCAAGTATTGGAAACTGATCATGCACATTCCTGATTTGGAGATTCAGTCCTGAACAAATAACACTAAATAAACGAAGACTCCCAACAACAAGTCACATTTTTCAGCTACTGTATTTTCCAGTGGCTTTACTTTCCTTTGAGGCTAGCTAGAACCATGCTTTGTTTCATTTACTTCACCATGTTGTTTGATTTTCCATACAATGGTTTGTAACAAAATATACATTGTTCAAAATAATGTAGAATAATGGAATGTTATGTGTTCTCTAATAGTGAATTTTGTTACACAAAAAAAAATTACTAACATATTTGTGGGACTAGCCGCAAGAAAGAAAACTTCAAACTTGCAGTGCATTTGTTTCAAATGCCGGATGAAAGAACTGTTAAATCTATATACAAAAAATAGTAATTACCAGAAGATGTGCAACTCAATAATGTTTTACTTATGCCCAAATTAGATTGTAATTTGATATATTTCACATAATTATTAAATGATGAAGCAATTTGTAAGGTTCAATTAATTTCAAGGACTGTATTTCTTCTTCCGACTTTAACGTTTATTTTCAAGGCCACATTTGTAAAGTATTGATCTCTACGTTTAAGCTCTTTCGGTGTGAGCACGTGTTTTTTTGTTGGGAAGAATAAAAATTAAAAGATCAAGCTCCTTTTTCAACTGATCTTTTAACACTCGTTCAACATTATCCGGACAGGCACTGAGCGCAGGGAGAACAGGTTCAAGATTGAATTGCATGCCCAATTCATTGCATTTTCGTGCAAGCTCATCACAGAATCTATGGGCAGAGCTTTCTTCCACATTTCGTGTAAAGTTAGCACATACCTCCATTGACCATTTTCAACAGGCAGTATGGTTCCATAAACGCAGTGGATGAAATATCAACATGGTATCCCTCTGGTGCCTTCTGGATCACAGGAGGTGCAGCGTGCAGGCGTTCCTGATAATTCTTTTTATTTTAATTTACATCAAATAAACCACATTAACTAGCAGAGAAAAGAGTACGATTGGATAGCTCAAGTGGTAAAGAGTTTATTCCCGAGAATTTCTTAGAATAAGTACTCATTTGTAAGACTATAAGCCAAATTATTAAAAAAAAACTAGCAGAGAAACTATTTTGGATGGTAAATAAAATGAGATGTAGTTTAGCCACACACAAAATGTCCGGGAACACTAATAGGAACAAGTTTGAAGCATATGAATGAGCATTTCCCACAACTTGTAATTTTTAATTTCAGTAATAAAACACAATCTTTTTAAAAAGCGGACCACAAGCTAGGTCATAGTTATTTTGATAACCCAATGTGGTATATAGACATTGATGAAAGCTGTTGTAAGGGTTGCAATCGGGACAATGATGACCAACTGTGGAACTTCAATCATCGCAAGTGATCCAAATCTGCAAAAAAAATAAATTATCTTGAGTTTCCTTGACCAAAAAATGAAACTACAGCTGCTTTATATATAAAGAACTTAAATAACACTTTGCAGTATGCTTACAATGTAAATCTGTAACCAATTTATAATTATGATAAATATAGATATGTGATATATTATATATTGATATGTGATATATGAAACCAGTCCGCGGACAAACACTGTTTCAGGAACCTGCAAGTCATCCATCTTTTTTACACAGAAGCCACAACAATTTGTTTTTGGAAACTGTAAGAATGGGTCTACAAGATAGCTGTTTTACCTTTCTATAGATGGAAAGGGACTAAAATGCTGGAACAGTTCTATAATAAATGATTGCTATGAATCTTGGCCAACATATCTACATGTATGTGAAATCAAAATATAGGAACGAAAGCCACAGAGTGAAAATGGTTGTACCAATTTGTATTGAAAATGCTGAGAAATCGGTCTAGCTGCAATCTCCAAGTCGCATTCCTCTCAGACATGACAGAAAACTTCTTGGAGCAGAATGGGCAAGTATTTCTGTTAAACAGTCCAATTAGTAATAGGATACCAGCTCCAAGTCGTACTATAGATGTACCATTTAAAGGTATAGGATATCTTCTCACCGATTCAGCTTCTGGAAACAAGCATTATGAATCATATGGCCACATGGCAAACTTGTAAGACGTCCAGGCGTCTGAATTAGATACTGCAAAATTTAGGTTCAAATTTAATATATTACATATCCAACATTAAAATCAACAAGTGTATACAAATTTGCATCATGTGAAAAACCAAAACAGCTATATGTAACCTCAAAGCAGATAGGACAATCACGATGAAGCACGCCTTCGATACAAGTATGTGTTTTCACTCTGCAACACTCTGTAAAAGATAGAACACAGATATTTGCTAACAAACACTTTAATTACCAAGCTTAAGATCAACATGAAACCAAAAACATAAGCTTGAAAAGGAAGCACACTATTACTCACCGCATTTATTGCAGTGGGAGGGTTGGAGTTCCTTCCTACTTTGACTGATACAGAGAATGAGATAAAATCATGAGTGAATAAGAAGGTAGGTTGACAAAACAATTGAAGCACACACCCTTTACAGCGACTCTGTCAACTACACCACCAGTCTTTAGAAACTGGCTTTTAGGATATTGTAATGAAAATTACACAATCTTTTTCTGGTTAAAGGCAAAGAGATAGATATAAAAGAGACTTATCAATGAACTACAACATCAAATCTTTAAATTTTCAAAAGAAAAAAGAAAATATTTAAAAATAAAGGAATAGTTTAATTTATAAAATTTTAGAATCCAGTTTCTGCGGGATTTATGGAGTACAAAGTAAACATGCTACAAACTATCCAAAAGTAAGCTTCCAATATAATAGACATCAAAATGGAAAAAATTATCATACCAACATACACCACAACTAAGGTAATGGTAAATAGTCTTCGATTGCTGCAAAATGCCAAAATAAGATACTAATTTCATTTGCAACGGCCCAATAAAAAGAAATATATTAATGTTTCATTTGGTCGGAGAGAATGGAATGGAGTGAAGAACACATCATAAAAGAGAGCAACATACTCACTTCATCACTGAGCAGCTTGCAAATTCCACAAAAGTATCGGCCCATACATACAACATAGTTGATACATATTTGCTGAACCTTAATTCGGTAGCAGTCATTATAATAAAACAACAATATAGGTTAGATGAAAATATTATAGTACCAAGTTATGTACATTACAAGTCTTAATTTTTTCAAATATTTCCCTGTTTGTATAGATGTACAATAGGTCTTAATGTGAATTATGTCATCTGACTCACCTCCTGTTCAGTGTTGCATAGCGAACATATGACCTGGAAATCACCAAAAGCATAAGTCAGATGATCATTACATGAGGTCAAGAAACAAAAAGTTAAGTGTTAATGAAAGTTAAGAAAATGGAAATCAACAAATATGGTGGACCTTATGGACTTATGGTTACTTGAAAAAGAATGATGAGAAGAAGCTACTTTGACAAATTTCTAATAGAAGACTTCTCATACCGAAGAATATAAAAGAATATAAGACAAGAAGAAATGCATTTGTCTCTAGGTTTCTGACATCACAAGTAGAATTTATGTTTTACTTAATAAAGTATATATCGGAAGGATTGTTAGAAAAGCAAACACTGATGCTGTCAGAGAATATCAAGAACATAGTTTATGCCGACGTCATTAGAGTTTAAGAAGTTGTCGACAGAGTTTACTCTATCAGAGAATACTCAATAAGAATTTACTCTAACAGAGAATATTCTATCAGAGATTATTAACCGACATAGTTTATCATCAGAGAGTTTGTCAAGGAAACAGACAAATTAGAATTTGATTTGGATGGTGAGGAAGGAATTTAAATACAATTCTATTACCTTATGGAATTTATCATTATCATTATCTGTTTTGTAATTGGATTTTGTAATTGTATCTATATAAACACAGAATTAGGTTATCATTAAACAACACGCATAATTATCATTCTCATAACCTAGCAGCTCTTAAGAACATTTTATTTCTTAAGAGAGTTTTGTATACAGTTTATCATTAATAGAAAGTTGTTCATCTTTTACATACTTGTGTTTTAAAGTCGATTATTTTGTATTATTATATTCAACCCCCTTCTATAATAGTCTATTTATTTGGGTAACAACCAGAGAATTCTCCAATTTTAACGATAAACAAGCTTCTCCTTAATGAGTCGTTCTCTCATGAACACATTTTTCGTCAATAAGAAGCTCTATCGTTTCTTATTTTGATCTCCCGTATAATTAATTTTATAAGACTTACAATCAGAATATTTTAATATTTATTAATTATATTATTAATTAGAAGGAAAGTAGTAATTGAAATATTAATTATATTATAGATATTGATTTCATTGGACTTTTAATTGGAGTAAATTAATATTTTCTTATAAGACTTCCACAATTAGAAGACAAATAGATATTAGACTTTTATTAGAAGGCAAACATGAAATTAAATTTAAATAAATTTTTAATACATAAATTCTAGAAAAATAGTTTCGAGCGATTTAAGAGTGTCTCGGGATTCTCCTTTATAATATATAATATAAATATAGATTAGTCGACTAAGTCGCGCTTCACAGCGGCTTTATAATATTTTTATAAATTTATTAAAATTATATGGAATTAATTTTATAATTTAGGAAAAATAATTATCAAACAAGCAATTATAAAATGACTTTATCTAAAATAACTTTAAGAACATACATTAACTCTTATAATAATATATGAATTGGCCGAACCAATATTTTGTAAATTGATTGTTAAATAAATAATTGATCATTTTTTATACATATAAATGTGAAATATTTCAATATTACCGAACTAAAATGGAATAAAAAATAAATATTTTCTATCATCACTACAATAAAATAAATAATATCATTTAAAACCTTACTTAGAAGTTTTTTCAATATTTTTTGCTATCATTTTTGATTTTATTATCTACCCCAATAAAAAAATAAAAATGAACTTGATTTCTTACATGCTATTATATGTTGATTTAAGTGAGCTTACTTTAAAAAAAAAATAGATTGTAGATGATTAAATTTTAACATTTAAGACGCTTCTTCTAATTGAGCCGCTCTCTTTTTAAACATTTTTCAATGAATGATCCGTTTTATTATTATTTATTTAGATCTCACGTAGACTTACATTCTCAACATACTAAATAAATTTTATCATTTATAAATAAAAATCACAACATGAGTATTAAATTTTAATAATTATCACGATTTTCCTTACTGAACCGTTTTCTCGTTAAACACATTTCTCGCCAATGAGTCGCTCCATCATTTTTCTTGAATCTCTTATAAAATTATTTTTATTAGAGAATAAATTAATTTATATTTGATAAATTTTACTTTTATAACACTTACAATTAGCTTATGTTAATATTTAATAACTAGATTCATAATTAAAAGTTAAGTAGTAATTAAAATAAAAAAGATAAGTTAATATTTCCTTATAAGACACATAATTAAAAGATGAATAATAATTAGACTCTTATTAGAAGACATATAGTAAATTATATAAAAAATTTAAGTGAGCTTACTTTTTAAAAATCATAATATAAATTATTAAATTTTTAACATTTAATATGCTTCTTCTAATTGAGCCGCTCTCATTTTAAATTTTTTTTCGATGAAAGAGCCGGCTTATCATTATTTATTTAGATTTCACGTAGACTTAAATTGATTATATACTAAATAAATTTTATTATTTGTAAATCAAAATCATAACATGAGTATTAAATTTTAATATTTATGATGTTTTTTCTTACTAAGACAATTTCTCGTTAAATACATTTCTCGTCAATTAGTCTCTCTATCATTTTTCTTTGATCTCTCGTAAATTTATTTTTATTAGAGAATAAGTCAATTTATATTTAGTAACTTTTATTTTTATACAACATACAATTAGAATATGCTAATATTTAATAATTAGACTCTTAATCGCGTTTCACAGCGATTTTGTAATACTTTTATAAATTCACTAAAAATTATATGGAATTAATTTTATAATTTAAGAAAAAACATTTATGAGACAAACAATTATAAAGTGACTTTATCTAAAGTAAATTTAGGAACATACATTTTACTCTTATAATAATATATAAATATTTAGAAAAAATATTTTGTAAATTGATTATAAAATAAATAATTGATCATTTTTTATATATAAAAATGTGAAATATTTAAATATTACAGAACTAAAGTAGGCTGAAAAATTTATATCATCAATACAATAAAATAAACAATATCATTTAAAATCTAACTTAAAAGTTTATTACATATTTTTTACTATCATTTTTGATTTGATATTCCACCTCAATGAAAAATAAAAATGAATTTATTTATCTTAAATGCTATTATATATATTAACATTGATGATTTTCCTCAAAATTCAAGTAAGCTTATTTTTTAAAAATCATAATATATATTAATAAATTTTAACATTTAACATGTTTGTTCTAATTGAGTTTTTCTCTTTTTAACATTTTTTGATGAATAAATTGTTTTATCATTATTTATTTAGATTTAACGTAGACTCTACATCGGCAAGACATTGAACAAAATTTATCATTTATAAATAAAAATCATAATGTGAATATTAAATTTTAACAATTATCACGTTTTTCCTTACTGAGCCGCTTTCTCGTCAAAACCAATGAGTCACTCTATCGTTTTTCTTTAATCTCTCATAAAATTATTTTTATTATAGAATAAGTCAACTTATATTTAGTAAATTTTACTTTTTAAGACTTAGAATTAAGATATGTTAATATTTAATAATTAGACTCCAAATTAGAATGTAACTAGTAATTGAAATCGTAATTAAAAAGATACACTAATATTTTCTTATAAGAAACTTAATTAGAACACAAATAGTAATTAGACTTTTATTAGAAGACAAATAGAAAAGTATATAAAATTTTTAATACATTAATTACAAAAAATTAAAAAAATAATTTGGAGCGATTTGAATGTGCCCGAGAACTCTTCATTAAAAACCATAGCATGAATATTAAAATTTTAGCATGAATATTAAAATTTAGCTATTAATATGTCTCTCCCACGCTCTTTTGTGAAATACATTTTGCACCAATACATTGTTCTATCATTTATTTTTTAGATCTCTCATAAAATTATTTTTATTAGGGAATAAATCAATTTATATTTAATAAATTTTACTTTTATAAGACTTACAATTAAAATATTTTAATATTTACTAATTAGACTCTTAATTATAAGGTAATTATTGATTAAAATTTTCATTATAAGGTAAATATTAATTTTATTAGATTTTTAATTAGAATAAGTTAATATTTTCTTACAAGACTCCTACTTTGAAGATAAAAAGTAATTAAAGGGTGTTGCTAAATGCACTCGAGAATTACTTTGTACACTCATAACAAATTACTTATACATCCTTTTATGTATTAATTCTTTTATACCTTGTTTATGATAACTTTGACACTAATAAATCTTTTATGCATTAGTTCTTTTGTATCTCGTTTATGGTAACTTTTACTATTAATTGGAGTATACATCTATTGCATTAAATACTAGTAATATATTTATTATACAAGTAATATATTTATTATATTTATCAAAAACAAATTTGAAAATTACATTCTTAAAAAAGTAAATTTGTAGTGAAGAAATTAATTAGTACAGATTACTAAAATCATATAATCAAAAATACAAATTTGTGAAAATATCATTAATTCTGTATGAAATAAAATTTATAAAAGACTAATTTATTTTAAAATTTTATGTCAGAATTGTGTTTAATTATAAATTATAATCAATTTTTTGATGTACATAAATTTGTCAAGGTCATAAGTATTTATTTCCGACTTTTTAATTTTAATTTTTTTCCTCATAATTAAAATAATAATTGATAATTTATATATTGTAAAAAAATTTGTACATTACATTTATAAAATAGATGTTTACGTTTAATTTCAAATATAATTTTAATAGTATATTTGTTGATAATAAAATAAAATATCATTTAAACGAAATATTATTTAAAAATTAAATAATATATTTATATGATATAATATATGTTATGTGTTACACAAAGGTAATAAGTATTTATATATATATATATATTCAATTAAAAATGGATAATTCTATTAATATATTTCTGACTTATTAAAAAATATAATATATTATTAAAAAAAATAATATTAACTTCTTATAACTTATATTTAAAATTCAATAACATCATTTCTGCATAAATTTTAAATACATAAATTCTAAAAAAATAGAAAAATAATTTTGAGCGTTTTGAAAGCAATAGAGAATTTTACAATTTTAACTATCAACATGTTTCTTTTTAATGAGGCGCTCTCTCATGAAACACATTTTTCGCTAATAAGTTGTTGTATCATTTCTTCTTTTGATCTCCCATACAATTATTTTTATAACATTTACGATTAAAATATTTAATATTTATTAATGAGATTCTCAGTTAGAAGTTAAATAGTAACTGAAATCCTAATTGGATGTTATTATTAATTTCATTAGACTCTTAATTAGAGTAACCCCTAATTAGGATACAAGTAATAATTAAATTCTTACTAAAAGGAAAATTAGAATTTATATAAAATTTTAATACATAAATTTTAAAAAAATTAAAAAAATAATTTCGAGCGATTTGATAGCGCCAGGAGATTTTCCTTTATAATATAATATAATATAATATAATATAATATAATATAATATATAGATATAGATATTGGTATACTAAAGAATTAATCAAAAAAATAGTATAGTAGTGCTTCTATTTTAAATTTTTTTATCACAATTTACCTTTTCACGTATTTTAATTATAAGAAACATACTTATATTTAATGTATTTGATTTTAATATAAAAATATAAAATTTAAATTTTATATATAAAAAATTCAAACAATATTAATAAAACAAGGGCGATATTTGGTTAGCATCGGAGAGGACCTAGACATATCAAATCTTTTTAAACTCTTTTTAAACTCACTCTTACAACTCTCTCACTGTATTTGTTATTATTATTATTATTATTATATATATATACAAGTTAGACAGAGAGACTGTTGTCGGAGACCGTACAACTCGCCGGAATCTCAATATCCGGCCACCGACACAATGAACGCCGCCGAATCTACCAGTTCCGGCGCGTTTCCGTCGGAAATCAATGAATTTATGAGCCAAAACGACGAAAACGAGAGAGAAAACGAAGAAATTGATAACGAGTCCGGTGATTTGAACTCACAAGACGGAGAAGATGATAATGATGAAGTTGAATTAAGCCCTAAACTTGCTGAAGGCTTTTTCGAAATCGAAACTGTTCGTCGTAAACGTGTTCGAAAGGTGTTTCGTTATAAATAGTTTTATCGAGTCGCGTTCCGGTGAGAACAGCTAAAAGCGCAGAACAATTGTTTATTGTTCTCGCGTTTTTTTAAAATTAAACTGTTTTCACCTGAACGCGAGCTTAACTTATTTTATTATTTATTGTTTACTAATATAGGGGTTTGTTTTGTCTACGTGGCATGGATAATAATAATGTTGGTACTGAAGGGGCAAGTCCAGTATCTAATTAAATGGTATGTGATTTAACATGCGTGTTTATATTTAATTTGTTTAGTGTAATTGTGATTGTTATTAAATTTGTTTCCCTGTTTGGAGTGGTTTATTTTTTAAGGGGAATTAATTGATGTGTTTAATGATGGTGTTTGATTATGGTGCTAAGATTTTATGTGTTGTTTGTGGAAGGCGTGGATGGCCGGAGACAGCGAACACTTGGGAGCCGTATGAGAATCTTGTATCGTGTTTTGATGTTATTGAAGCGTTTGAAGAGGGGTATTGTGTTTTTTTTTGTGCTTGTGGTGATTATTGAGAAATGTGGTTGGATGGTTTTGATTTATTAATTTTTGGGTTTTTTTTGTTGGTTTGGTTTGAAGATTGCGGTCAGGGAAGCATAGGTCGCGTAAGCGTAAGAGGAGGTCTAGTGGTTTGGTTCCTCAAGCTAAGAAGAAGATACAGGGTACTCCTGTTGTGTCTAGTTCTAGTCCACTGACTGCTGGGAGGGTTAGGTTTGACGAGGGGAACTACATTATTCCTTTTGTTGGTGATGTGAATTATGAGGATGGTGGTAGGTTGGATATTGGAGATTTCAGTAATGGTGATGCAATAGAGCACGGAAATGGAAATGGATCTGTTGCTATTTCCCCTCAAGTTGAAGAAGAAAAAAATCAGTATAAAATGGATGTAAACCTTGGTGAATCTACTGGCATACAATTTACCAATGGGGACTCGAGTTTGTTGGCCATAAATAATTTGGAGTCCCAAAGTTGCTTTGAAAATGGGCATCAAAAGGTTGATGGGGAGGGACTAGTCCAAGCTAATGGCCGTTTGAGGAAAAGAAGGAAGGCTGCGTCTGTGAAACGGTTTAACCAAGACCAAACCTTGCAAACCCCGCGTACTCCGCGTGTAACAAATTATGCTGCTATAGAGCAAGCAAATGGAAATGAAATTATTGATATTACTCCAGAAGTTGAAGAAAGAAGAGATCACTATGAAATGCATGTAAACCCTGGTGAATATGCTGGCACACCATTGATCAATGGGGGCTCGAGCAGGGTGGCCGTAGATATTTTGGAGTTGAAGACATCAGAAGCAATTAGCTTAGAAAATGGAGATCAAAAGGTTGATGGGGAGGGACTAGTTCAAGCTAATGGCCGCTTGAGGAATAGAAGGAAGGCTGTGTCTGTGAAAAGGTTTAACCAAGAACAAACCCCGTGTGTAACAAATTATGCTGCACAAGATCTGACAACAAAAAACACTCGCGCATGTAATATAGCTGGACAAAATTGGGATAAAAATTCTGCTCAAAGGAGCAAGTCGGATAATAGCACAGATACATTTTCTATCACCGAGATCATCAAGCCAATAAGCTTTTCATCTTCTGGATCTGTACCAGACATCTTAGTGACCTTTATGGCCAAGAGGTTTGTGACACCCAACTCCAACTTCATAAAGTCTTCGCTTACTCATACTGACCTAATATGAATTAATTGAGTGTTTATTGATTTCTTAGGTGCTATGTAGTTAACACATAATAATGAAGAATGAAATTATGATATGTTATACTTGATAATACATTGTATTCAGTTACCATGAAGCAGTGACACCTACAATATAGAAACAGGAAGCACCCTTTTCTAAAAATCATAATATAACTTTGGAAAAAACATGTGATGTGTCCAAGCATGTTATGTATGCAAAGTCCAGGAAATTGTCATGGACCTTCCAAAGTCTCTGAAGTACGGATACAACTATTTTCCTTAGTCTAGGATATGATATATTGGGGGACACATCTGATTTTATATGCGCGAGTGCACACACTACACATACATATCAATGATACAGAATGGGTCATATATCTATCTAGTTGTTAACAGAGCATAATACAAATAAGAGAAGTTGAAGGGGTCGTTTGGTTCACTGGTATCAAGAATCAGGTTTAGAATAACTGAAGTACTATATGTTCTGCAATATGTTTTGCTCAAACATATTGTAGGACATATAGTACTTCAATTAATACTCCATTTAAGATAGGAAAGTGATCAAATAGAAACTACTATTAAAATTAAAACTAGAAACCAACCTTATCCCTTTATTTTTTTATTCTTACATAATTTAAGCCACTCATTTATAGGGATGACAAAATAATCCGATTTGATAGACACCCGATCTGTTTTGATCCGAATGGATTTTAGTATTTTACCGAATCTGAAATTTTGGATTTGGATTTCAGGTATGCCGAACCGATACCCAATTAAAAATCTGAAGCTCGATTCAAAACCGAAACCCAATATATATTATATATAAATATAATATAATACTGTAATTCGTAAAATATTATATCTTATATTTTAGATATTGGACAAATAATATATATACTTCTAATTTATTATTTCATTATTAGTCAATTGTTAATACTCATTTAGTGAATTAGGGCATCTCTTTCTCAATCTTGCATTTTATTAATATATTGAAGTTGTCAATTTTATTATTCTACATAAATTTTCTCATTTTTTTTGGGATAAGAGTCATTTAAACATACACCGTATATTAATCTCTCTTTTTCTTCATATTTACTTTCTCACTCTTCAAATAGATGGTCCCAATTTACTTCCCTTTGCCACCAACGACCATTGCGACTGCCATATAATTCTGCTTTGTATCTCGATCTTCTCTTCACTTACATACTTATCCTACACAATATCTCTTTTTATAAATAATTCAAGTTAATTTTGTATATATTATGTGGATTTGTTCTCAAATCCCCATAATATAAATTGTATACGGTACCTATGAATATATATTATGCATATCTTCGATTATGTATATAGATGCATGTATCTATATGTATGTAGCAGACCTGACAATTTGGTACATGACGTTCAAACATGACACAAAAATTTAGAATGTGGGTTTAAATTTTCTGTAAACAAAACAAGTACACGAACTTATGCAAAAATCCGAGGATAATGTATCAACAAGTTATGTAAAAATCTATTAAAGAAATCAATTTTTTAGCACATCGGAAAAACTGCAGTTCACAAGAAAAGTATAGTGAGCCAGTATCTGTGTGTGCCTTGTGGAGAAAGGTTACAATTACAAAAATGTGTAAGCAACTAGTTTTGAGAGAATAAGACCAAATGCAAATTGCACCACACTTTGTAACCTCCACGCTTCCAAGAACTCGATCACAGCCTTGGACTTAAAATTCTCGCCCTCATCTATTCTAACGCATTTGGTTTCCAATTTTTTCAAATTCATCAATGCCTCCCCTTTCACATTCATGTCAACCTCTTTCTCTATCAACTCCAACTCAAAATTCTGGCCGTCATGTAATTTCACACATTCAGTTTCCAATTTTCTCAAATTCACCGCTGCCTCCCCTTCCACACTCATCTCAACCTCCTCCTTCACCAACTCCAACCCAATATCCTTCATAAACACAACTAGAAACAAAGAAACTAAAAATGCCACCAAGAGAATCGATTGAAACAACCCCAACAATCTACACCACCCAGAATGAAAATTATGATCATTTTGAGGGGAGAAGACTAATTTTACAATGCTAGGGGGCTTACGAGAGGCATGAGATGAAGCATAAGCTAAAAAATTGAAAAAACGAACAAGATTTGATGAAAAATTAAGGTTTTATTGGGAGGTTGGAGATTTGGGAAGAGGGTGAAGTTTGGTGGTGGTGGATCTTGAATTGGTGTTGGGTTTCAAGTTGTTGATAATTGTGCCACCTCCCTCCTGTTATCATTATTCCCCTTTTTTCTAGCTTCAGCTCATATGTGTGTGTGTGCGTGTGTATGTGTAGGGTTTCGTGACACAAACGCAGCGGAATAAACGCGAAAAATAAATCAAAATAGTGAAACCCTCCGCAGGATCCATGCGAAAACAAAAGATTTAATTCGGAGATAAAGAATAAATACCTTTAGAAGTTTTAACAGTTCATTAATGGAAGATTAATGGAGGTCCAAAGCTTGTTTAATCACCACGTATCCCGCTCTCGCGATCTACGCTCTACGGTATCCACACGAACACTTTTCATGAAGGATTGATGTGTACTAGCACCCGAAAACTTCTTCTCTCTCTATCTTCCTCCTCTCTCAGAGCGGCTAGGGTTTTGTAAAATCTCTATATTATTAAATCAGCCCATAAAGAGATTATATAGAGAGAGGAATAAGTTTTCTAATTATAATCCAATTATAATTAATACTAATCCAAAATTCTAAATTATTTAATTAAGTTTCACTTAATTAATTAATTATTAATTTTGGAATTAGTTTAAGTAATTCATTTATTCTATTTATATAATTAATTAAGTCATACTTAATTAATATCATAAATAAAATAAATTACTTATTTAATTTAAATTCATAATTTAAATTATTTCTCCTTCAAGCGTTCTTTGTGTGTGACCCTGTAGGTTATTATTACGTTGGCAACAATTTTAATATCTAATTAAAATTGTAAACAATGAGCGGCATCTAGTAATACATCATTGCTACCCAAGTAATAATAATAAATCGGTGATTCGATTAAGCCTTTCGTGAATAATGTTCCATGTAATATAATCCCTTTAATCTTGATATTATAGATTAAACTCAAGGCATGTCTCGTGTCATCCTCCTCATAATTTAATCTATATTTTCTTGATCGATGAGTAGACTATTAAAATCAAATCAACATTTGAGCACGGCCGTGCATTTCATAGTCTCACTCAAACAAGAGACCAATAATATCACTCCTAAAATTAGGAGGATTAAATCCCATCTAGATCATTCATATTTCTCATACGATTCATAATATACCCAATGTCCACTTTTATCATCACCCGGTCAAAGGTAACTTTTAATGTAATCAAAGTATATTAATTCTCGTATAGAAATATAATGATTTCAGGTCTAAGGATCATTACACCATTATCACAGTGAGAATTACTTATGACACTTACTTAACATGTAGAATCTCACGGCGAGTCATTCCAGTGCCATGCATTGATACATGCACTTATGTTCTTGACTTTAGTATCCCCATACCTATGACCAATGAGATGTGGTCATCTGTCAAGAAACATACTAGTCTTTGTGTATTATTATTGTCCTTAAATAATAATACTCGACTAGGGAATTTTAGGAATAAGATACTATTCATATAATCTCATTTTTAAGTCACATACTTAAAGATATATAATACGTATCAAAATTCCAAGGACATTTATTATGCTTTCAATTTATTACGCAGTAAATAAAACATAATAAATAAATAATAATCAATAAAACATAATCCTTAATAATAAATATTTTCCTTAAAATATAAAAAGTATTGTCTCTAGAGCACAATTACTAACAGTATGTACACTCTAACCCTTGAAGCATGGGCTTTAACCATTTTTGTAAAAAAAATTCCAATATTTCCTTTAAGTTTGGTACAACGGAACCCAAAAACTGGATATTTTGCAGACTGGATGGTAAGCCGTTTTGGTCTCTCTTTTTTTTTTTTATGGTTAATGTGTACATCGTGTCATACTTGGGTGACAACAATAAATAAGCCATAAATAAGTATGTTCATATTTATAAAATATATTTTGTATAGTTGTTTTTGTATAAAATTAAAATCTTATAATATTAAGAATATAAGATATTAAAACTTTAGAAAGTTAAATTATAACATTAGAATTGTTTAAAATATTGTTAAACCAATATTATATTTGCCAAAAGTGATGTTTTTATGAAGTTATACTATTATATTGTTTAATATTATGCATATTAAATGCTCACCATTAAATTTGTATTTATAACAAGTATACACAAGAAATATTTATTATAATTTTATTATTTGATAAAATATTAAATAGAAGGTTTAATAGAATCTTAATATAATAAATCAAAGTGTTAGTAGAATTCAGGTTAAAGATGCCATATTTTATGATGGTATTTAATATTTACATTAGTAATATGCATAAGAATACTTTAAATGCTCTAAAATATTTTTAAAATATACTTCAGAGAATCTGAACATCATAATTGATACTTTAAAGAATTCAAAATTATAATATATATTTTGCAAGATACTTTTAAGAATATGAAAATTATAATAAATACTTTAAAGAATCTCTTGTACTACAATTTATACTATAAAGAATACTCAAAAGAATCTGAAAATTCTAATAAATACTTTAATATATACGATAAGGAATCTAAAAATTATATTAAATATTTTAAAGAATCTGAAAACTAAAATTAAATATTAATGTATATTTTAAAATATTTGAAAGCTATTATAAGATTTTCAGAGATTCTAAAAATTGTTTTGGGAAAAAAAAACTGTGTAACCATAATCTAGAAAAATTGTGATAGAACCCCATTTAAAAGAAATAAACAATAATAAAATGTATTAGATGTAGGCCTGTAGCGGATATTATTTTGTGATTGGTTCTCTGGGTTTCTTCATGTAATTGGTTTTTCCTAGAGCCCTACTCTATCCTTATATATAACATATATTATAAGCAATTTTATAAATAAAAAAGTATTAGAGCAAGCATGATTGGTAACCAGTCATACAAACTAATTCCAGAAAGTCTATTAATTCATGTTCAATCTTCCTTCATCCTCATCAATCATCAATCAAAATCATCCACTAAATTTTCAGAACCCTTCCCTCTCTTCCTCTAACATAACTCTTTGTGCCCTCTTCTAATTTTCAAAGCTATTCACCTCTTCTCCGTTGTCTTTTTTGTTGCCTGGCGAGACGTTTTGTGGCATCTGCATATGTACCAATAAGACGTTGCTTAAGTTTTTTTTAAGGTCCAAAAGAAGTGCTCCCTAGTAAGGTCCAAAGTCTAGTTCCGGAACTATACGCAATTTACTAATGGTTCAATACGAAGTGAAGGGTTCTAAAATACTCTTTCTTAATTCAAAATTCGAAGTTCAAATAACTCTTTTGTTCATAATTTAATCCAATAAATTAGCATACATGATCCAATTTAATAACAAAATTACATACATATAAATATAAAATTTACGAAATAAACTAATGAATCGAAAGTTTACTTACCTCAACAGCAACCGAAAATAATTCAACATGGGCTAAACCTAACATATAATAACAATTAAGATAAATTAAGATATTAATGCATGATCAGAATCCACCTAGCAAAATGCATTCCATGCGTCATAGTTTTATACATTAAAATAAGTCAAATTCGTTTCCTGTACCTACACATGAACTTGTATGGCTACATACTAAATTATCTTTTAACATGACACTAACATGCATTCTGATGACAACAAATTTGTACTTATAATGTACTGGCCATCAAACACATAAATTACAGAACCTAAAAATTTAGTGCACAAGTTATTATCATCTGCATGTTAATAAAATAAATCTTCAAAAAAACAAATACACGTGCATGCCTTTATTTTAGATAACATAATTAAATCAAATTCAAAACTTAAAAACATTGCTATCTCATATAACTATAATTATATATATATACATGCATAAAATATACATAATTTAAATAATTAAATTTGTGCATACCACTAATTCATATAAAATATCTTACACTAGCTTTAAAGGTATAAAACGATAATTAAAGTGTCAAAACATATTAAAATAAGAATTAATTTAACGAGGTACTACCTAATATGCAGAAAGGGAGTATCAACAAAGTCATGTAATTAACTAATTTTATACATTAGTGACTCGTGAAATTTAGAATATATTTTATCTAAGTAGATGCAATTACACGTTGAAACAGGAAACTACATCATGTGTTCTTAACCCACATATATATAAATTGATAATAATGTAGGTCAATTATATACAGACTCAATAAAATAGTAACTCGTACCTTTAATACTCAAAAAAAACTTCTCTGTCTCGTACTATGTTTCCCCGTCTTCCGTTATAACTGATTCGTCCTTTTCTTTTATATATATGCCAATATAAGAGTTTTAACTAGCATACAATTTGTTTTGGCTAAACATATATAAGATTTAGAATTCAAAATACGTTGTACTTGCTAGCTAGTCTTATGAGATAACATTTATCTACACAATTCGAAAACTTATCCTAAAATGAATTTGAACCTATGCAGTTAAAAGGCAATTTTACATTTATATATAAAAAAACAAATTACTACATGTACTTACAAAATTTCAGAAAAAAAATTAACTTAAACATATGAGATGTTACACCATATCAGATAGTTCTAGCCTCCGAAATTTGTCACTCTCCAAGAAGTTTTTCCCTTTTATACAATGCTTAGATTTGATATCTTCTGCCTAGCTAATATTATATGTATATGAGAAAATTGGGTCTGAGGTCATTCTCAGGAAATTTCCTGAGGTTAGGTCAATTTTAGTATGAAAGGAAGATGGCAAATTTGTATAGGTCTCCAATTAATATTCCGTTTAAGAGTACATTGAACTTTTGCCTATATATATAATAAAACTGATCTCATTATCTTTATATACAAGTATCTTAATGCCGTCAAAGATAAACAAGCAACCAAAACTAAATTGGCTTTGCCAGCTGTCACATACAATCAGTTTTTGTTTTAACACATTATGTGCTGGGTCTATTTGGACTTGGGAACACTGATAAGTACTCATTTGTTCTGTGTGTGAGAACGATGGTTACAAATAATTGATTTGGAGCATGAACTGTACCTGAGCAACAAACAAGTTTTTATTGCTCTTTCAAATTAGTAGATTTGCCAATTCATGCTTCAAAATAGACTGATGAATATGGAAGCTGGTTAAGCATAAAAATAAATTGCAGTTGCGTTGATTGAGCTTTATTACACTTGAAGTAGTTTATTATTTGCATTTCAACTTGTTTGATACTCCATGACTATTTGGACATTCAGAAAATTTTGGCTCTTGTATTGCGGTGATATATACTGGTCATCCTGGGAGTAATATCATGAGTTTATTATTGATTTGTGTCATTTGACATGCAGGTCCGATGGAAAAGAGGTGATGGTTGATAATAAATACCTCAAGGCTAATTATCCACTTCTGGTGATTATATCTCTACTTGTATTTAATGTTCTTTTTAGTTGTTCTTGTTGCTAAATTTTAACTTAATATCTATTTTAAGTCTTAAGAATTGTCCAATGATATGTCTATACTTTCATGCCAGTTGATCAATTACTACGAGCAACATTTGAACTATAATGCTACAGCAGGACCGGACAGATCTGGGAGAGCATATATGGCCCGATAATTACAAATGTAGTATTTCTTATGATGTTGTATTGTAGCTTGAGACATTAGTGCAGTCAATTTTAAATGCTTCGACTATGTATTAATACTAGAGGTTTGTGATCGTGACTCATTCCTAGGGTCTTGTGAAGCATGTACCCTGTTACTATTCTATGACCGTGTCAGGATTCTTTTTGCGGAGAAACATATCTTGCATGGCTAAATTCTGATTCCAAGGAAACCTTTCTCCATGTAGAGACATGGGATAGAACGCAATATCTTGGAAGATTCTAATAGAACTTGCCTTCAAGGCAGTTTACTTTCCTTTTCCTGATGTTGACATGGCCTATTTTTTACGATCAAAATTATGATTATTGTAATCATCATAGATCATATCTCATCTTAAACTTGTCAAAAAGCTGATTCATGCCATTTTTATTTAGTATTTTTGATTGGGAAGCTTTCAAACTTGTGTGTAAGCAGCTTAATTTTATATTGTTTAATACTAAGCATGTTTGGTTGATATGAAAAGCGACATAATTGTGAATATATATGAGTTGCATCATGCTGATTATGAATATATATATATATATATATATATGTATATGTTTTTGTTTATATATGGATATAACAACGTTTGAGCATCTACATTGGTTGACCAGCTACAACTGCCATCAGTCTTCTATATCATTGTGCTCTCCAGTACTTTCAACTGATCGGACACCAGCTGGTGAATTCAAATGAGAAACAGAGGGCCATCACCCGTGGTTCCATTTCTGATGGTTGGAGTTCTTAGCTTGATCATCTTTGGGCCGACTTTATTGTACTTATCTGAATATATATTACCTCTATTTCAAGCAGATGATGAAAGTGGCCTTTTCTCCTTCTTGATGTTGCTTCTTCCGATCGTTTTACTAGCTATAATACACTTGACCACTCTATGCTTTCCTACGCGAAGATACCATGCTGCAAATCTCCAGAATTTGAGTTCTGGATACGATTCTGATGGGTTTGGAATTGGAACTCTGCTCTGTGTTGTTCTCTTTTATATTCTGTATAAATTAGTTTAAACTTTCTCCTCCCCAGGCGGTTCATACCAATATATGTACTACTGCTGTGCAATTTGTGTTATAAGACTTGGGTTATTGCTAACTCTATCTGCATGCTCTCCATAATTTTCTTAATTTTTGGATATTATTATTATAGACTCAGGTCTATAACATATTTCGGAAAAATAATTTTTGGAATTTTTTTCCAAAAACATAATTTCTGAAAAATATCCAACAGGAAATTTGGTGAATTTATAATTTGTCTTGAACATCTTTACAATTTCAAAGGTCTTCTGTGAGTGACAAGACATGAGAGTGTTAAACTCTTGGACGTTAAAATTTAAGATGAACACTGTCGTAATGTTATAGACAGAAAATTAATAAAAATTACTTACATGGGAGCCTTCCGCTCCGTCTTATTTTATTTTTCTTGGGTAATTGGTGTGTAAACTATTTTAGTATGTGTTTGGTTGGACAAAGTAAACGCCACAATTTCAATTTTGATTTCTGACTATAAAATAGTTGCACATTTTAAGTTAAATTAATCTGGACAACAACTCTATGGTCAAGTGGTCAACTATAAAATAGTTGCACATTTTAAGCTAAATTAAAAATCTTGACAATTTTTTCAAAAATAAACAATCTATATTAAATATTTTCTAAAACAGTGATTTATGATGCGAGTAAAAATTCAAGCGACTAGAGAAATTGCAAGTGTAATTATCTCGAGAATTTATGAGAAAAAATATTCATTTATGAGGTTTTAAGTCAAATTATTAAAGAAAAAATAAATAGGAATTTGTTTAGTTGACATGAAAATATCCTGACATATTAAGTTTCTAGGAAATAACAAATTACTATAAGTTTTGTTATTCGGTTTTCTGTTTAACTGGTACGGTTTTATTTGATTCGATGTTTAATTAGTGCAGTTTTATTCGACGCGAATTTTTACGGTTTTTTATGATTTTAGTTTCGGTTTAGCTCATCCTAGTTGTACTCGTATCCCTGTAGAGCACTTTTCTCCCGTTTTACCGAAGTACTGAACAATGAACATACACACGTGCACCAAATATTAAAAACATCTTGTTCTTGACTTTTTGACACATAATTTAAGATGTTTTGATCGTATAATTAAAAATATTATTTTAAAAAAATTGTAAATAATAATATTGAATAAATACTTTTATTCACAATTTTTTTTTAAAAAAATAACATTTCTAACTATACCATAAAAGCACCTTAAAATGTGTGTCAAAAGTCAAGAAACTTACAAAGGGAGTAACATTTAGAGCAACTTTCTCCTTAATTGACTGAACATCAACACTTGTACAGTTGTACATGTAGTAATGTAGTACAAGTGGAACTAGTTTGAGCTTAATTAGTCGAAATTCGACTTCATTCAAAAAAAAATAGTAAATTTCATTTTTTCTGTTTTATAAAAAATTAGTAAAAATTATAATTCGAGTCCTGACACCTTGCGAAACTAGTGAAAATTTATTATAGATTATTACAGTTTTGAATCTTTCCGAATCCTAAATTAATTTGTCGAAACAAGCATACGGATATGTTCATATTGCAGCATACGTATGGGGTACAAACTCTTCCTATTTGATGACAGAAGAGAGGGGGGGGGGGGGGACCTGTTGAGATTCACATGTTGATGTATCGGGAAACTTGGAGACAAAAACAATTATAATGAAGCTTGGCATTGAGTCATGAAACGTGACAACAACTCAAGAAGTGTACGCTTCTTTCTAAAACACTAAAATTTGCAGAAAGCTAGCTAATCATGTCACTTCATTAATATTCCGATTCGATCTCACATCAACTTAAATATTTGGCCCACTATTATAACACAAAGTATGCTACTTAATAAATGATGCCTGCAACTGGTCCTGACAAGCTATTGTCAGGTAGCCATCTATCCGATATAAAAAAGCCAGCATAGTAAAAACTCTAGAACTCTATCAAAAAGCGTTACTGCTATCCGTTACAAAAAACGCGGATAGATGGTTAGGACAAACGATTGTTAGGACCAGGACCGAATGATACCTAGATATTTTGGAGTGGAATTTGGCTTGTTACGTGATTCGCACTGGAGAATGAATACGAGTACAAATGTCTTTCATTTTCCATATACAAAGACTGGAACCTTCTTTTTTTTTTTTTGAACTTCATCGAAGATTTAGATTTTGGACTAACTGACTTCTGATTTCATTCTTTGCATAACTTCACTCGATCACTCGGAAGAACAAGGTGGGTTGCCGTATGCTCGGTGTGGACTAAAGGAGCCTAATTCCTAATCATATTCATATAGACAAAAGTAGAGCTTACATGCTTGAAGTGAGAAACTGTTTGAATTATTTTAAATCGATTGTGAAAGTGAAATAATTTAGAGAAATTTATTTTTATTATACTATAATGCAAAAATGTTTGCAATAATTTATTTATTAAATTTTTTAACAATTTGGAAGTGAGATACTGTAAGACTCGTTTGAAATTACTCTTAAAAATTGTTGTGCATGATATTCGAGACGAGACCAATAAATATTCACAAAGGTGGTCAGATTTTTATTTTTTTACAATCATTTACATCATAATATATTCAACATATCGAAAATTAAAGTAAAGTTTTGCGTTCATTTAAATTTCAGAATCCATCAATAATTAAATTAGTGCTAAAATTCTCGAATATTTCTTTTTTATATAGGTAAGCATACATTAGTAATAATTTATATATACATAAAATTTGAAATAATACTTAAATTATAATACGTGAATTGAGGATTATGTCAATAAATAATAAGAATTTAAGGGGGGCATGACCACCTTAGGACCCAATTTCGCCTCGTCCCTATATAATACATAAAATTTATGTTTATTTACATATACAATAATTTGTTATAAATTTGAAACACTATATTAATATTAGAAATTTTTTAATTTAAGATCATACATATTATATAAATATGTCATATATATATAATAAAAAAATTATATTTTTCAAATATTAAAACTATTTATATAAAGAACTGGGTCAGTGATCTCTGATTGACTAATCAGTTGTATTATGAATCAATTATAAAATATAGTTAAATCAAAAAGTGTATTTTTAAAAATATAGTTAAATTAAAAAATATAATTAAAATAAGATTAAAATTAACGGCCCTACGGACTATATTATTTACTCATTAATTGTTATATACATATACTAATTTTTAGGCATTTGATAATATTTTTATAACAATTATTAAAAATTTAGCTTGCTCTTATTATATTTCATAAATTATCATCATAAATTTTAGCTATAATATTTGTCGATTTTAGTTTTTTCATATCTAAAAATATTCGACAATATAAAAATTAGAATTTAATTAAAAAAAACTCAAACTCAAAATTATGTACAATAAATTACTAGGTTATATATATTATTAAAAATATTATATTTTATATATTAGAAATGTTATTTATATTAAAAATTATCTGTAATCACTAATCAACTGAATTTTAAATTAATTTAAATACATATTTAAAATAAAGAATGAATTTATATATAAAAAAATATAACTAAACAAAAAATATAACAAAAATGATTATAACTAGTGCCCGTGCCTCACACGGGTTTTTATTCTTGTTACTTATAAGGTCATAAGTGGTAATATAATTATAATATTTTAGTGCAATGAAATTGACTAACAGCAATTAACAAAAAAAGTTGACTAACAGCTGATTATATATTCAGCAACAAAGTCACATATTATTTAGCAAAAAAAAAAAAAGAGTCACATATTGAACTAGCCCAAGTACTACTTATAATAGTTGTATCATAATGCCAAATTGCCGATTAATACATATAGTAATTATTGTACCGACAATATATTAGATTATCATAATCTCAACTCACCATAAAATGATATTACTGTCAATGCACACATTTTTATATCTTGATTGGTAGATACAGAATATGCATGGTCCACTAGTACGACAAGATTAAAATAAATAAATAAATGTAACTGTATGTTTTCCTGTCTTGTAAATTATAATTACCCTGGAAAAATGTAACTCTTTTTAGTGGAAACCAATCAACCCCATTAATATTTGCATTTTATTTTCCACCATGTTTGGTTTTGGTCTCAACATTTCACGAGCTTTAATAGTCAGCAGACATTTTCTTGATGTTTCTTGATATTATATGTACATATGGTTATGTAAGTATGTGTGTGTAGGTTAAGCTAAGTAACTGCATGGTTTGTTGTATCTACATGTGCTGACCTGCTGGTTTGTTTTAACTTTACTAATTATTTGGCTGCAGAGTTTAGCAAGTGGGCTGTGAAGATGAAGTTGTTCAGTTGCTTGGTAGTGTTGATTTTCTTCTTTTTTGTGCCTTATAATTATGGTGCTAGGATTTCACTTAAGAAGAGAGTTCAAGTTCAGGATCATTTGAAGAGTTTGAATAAAGCTGCACATAAGTCCATCAAGGTTTAGCTTAAAGTTTATGTTTTTTCACTGTAGAAATGTGTTTGTGTGTGTGTGTGTGTAAGTTAATAATTGAGGTTGGAATGGTGGTTGTGTTGAATAAACAGAGCCCAGATGGGGATGTGATTGACTGTATTCCTATCTCTCATCAACCAGCATTTGATCACCCACTCCTTCAGAATCACAAAATTCAGGTTTCTCTCTCTCTCTCCCCCTCCCTCTGTGTGTGTTTACATCCAAATTTTGCTAACTATGTTCTAAATTTTCATTTGTTTGTGTTATATTTTTCGATAGTTGGGGCCTAGTTATCATCCAGAAGGGCTATTTGACGATAAAAGAGTGAATACCTTAAAGTCCAGTGAAGGGTTAAAACCAATCAAACAATTGTGGCATTCAAATGGAAAGTGTGCTGAAGGAACAATTCCAGTAAGAAGAACAAAGGAAGAGGATGTTCTTAGAGCTAGCTCTATCAAGAATTATGGTAAAAAGAAAAAGAATCTTAACATTCTTCGCCCAAATTCAGCTAAACCTCAACCCGACCTCGTTACTCAAAATGGGCATCAGGTAATACTATACTCACTATGGATATGTGTGTGTAAGTGTCCGTCTCTATGTGACTCTAGTTCAGTTCTGAGTTGTGTGTTTAAGTGTTTGAACTAAAAGGATAGAGTAAGTTCCCTTTGTTTTTGGCATTAGTAATAGAGATACCAATTTTCTACAAAGAGAGTTTAGTAGGAAAAAAACTGGAATAGCAGCTTCTTGTTTTTACAGTAATCCTATGATCATTGAGCAATGAGGCACGAGCACAAATGCCTTAAAGCATTAGAAAAAAGTTGAAAGCTGTTTAAAGGGTAAAATTAAGAGCAGTTAAATTGATCATACTCATTGTGGATGCATGAATTTCAGCATGCAATTGCTTATGTTGACGAGGACAAGTATTTTGGAGCGAAGGCAACTATGAATGTTTGGGAACCGAAAATTCAGCAGCCAAATGAATTTAGCCTCTCTCAGATATGGGTTTTAGGAGGATCTTTTGATGGAGATCTCAACAGCATTGAGGCTGGTTGGCAGGTAAATTTTTAACAAGAATTCAGTACATTCATGTCCAAGGTTTTCGCAATTGTTACTACCAAGTATTATCATTAGATATGATTGAACCATGTTACTCTGTTTCTGACTTGTATTATGGAAACAGGTCAGTCCAGATTTGTATGGGGACAATAACACCAGACTCTTTACTTACTGGACTGTAAGTCATTGGAATCTCTGCTTCACAATTTTATAATTAATTCAATGCAATGCAAACGTAGTAATGAACCCATCTCCCAACACAAGTGTATATTCTCTTTTTATATTAACTTTGAGTATTAAATGGAATTTTTGTTATCGTATTTACTCTAGTCGGACTTTTCCTTTGGAATTTCTTATCCAAACATATACTCCTCCACCCGAAAAAGAGTCACTTCTGGATGAGAATTTTACTTTGGATCAATCACAAACTTAAGGATATAGATTCCTTTCAGTCTGTTTCTAAAAAGATGGCATTTGTGTTTTGGGGCATGTCAAGAACTAAAGGAATTAATTTCACACGTATTTGGACAAATTGGGCCCTTTGAATATTAGTTTATGTTAAATGTGTTATCGTGTTCTGAAACTTTATGATAATGACAGAGTGACACATATGAAGCCACGGGATGCTACAATTTGCTCTGCTCTGGTTTTATTCAAATCAACAATCAGATAGCTATGGGGGCTAGCATATTCCCGGTTTCGAGCTATCATGGTTCTCAATTTGATATCAGTATACTACTTTGGAAGGTAATACTTACTCTAACACAATTATGGGAATCCTTTTCTCACTCATTTTATTCTTTACATACAAACTATCAAGTATTATACTGATATGCTTTAAGCCAAAGTAAGCAGTTGAGAGATTAGCACTTGGTACTAGGCAAATGCTCAAACTCACACATAATATAGCTTGGATAAATTAGACTAAGGGGAATCTTTAGAACTATATTAAGATCTCATTTGATGCGTTGTTGTTTACTGTATTAAATATGCAGTAGCTGCCTGCATTATTTATATGACCTGTACCTTATCTATAAATTACTAGCAAGTGCATATACAATTGCTAACATACCTGTGTTTGTTTCAAGTTGCAAAGTTTCGTAATAAAAAAATTGGAAACAATTTAACAAACATCATCACATTACCTTGAGAAAGTAGTTATGCATGTGAACGAATACTTTCTGTCAGAGAACATATGCAATTGACGAAAGGAAGATGCAAATATCCTCTGACGTTTAGCTTAAATATATCGATATCAGAAATATATACTGATCTTATAATAGTAATCGTTGCAGGATCCTAAGGAGGGTAACTGGTGGATGCAATTTGGGAATAGTAATCAGGTCATAGGTTACTGGCCAGCCTCTTTATTTTCAAATTTAGCAGATGGCGCAACCTTAATCGAATGGGGTGGTGAAGTTGTAAACTCGGCATCAGATGGACAGCACACCACTACTCAAATGGGAAGTGGACATTTTCCGGGAGAAGGATTTAGTAAGGCTAGTTATTTCAGTAACATTCAAGTAGTTGATGGATCGAACCAACTAAAGGTTCCTAAAAATGTCAAGACTTTCACCGAGCAGTCTAGCTGCTACGACGTCCAGACCGGGAAGAATGGGCAATGGGGTACCTACTTTTACTATGGTGGACCGGGAAGAAACCCAAAGTGTCCATGACCAGAATGTATGAAGGATTAAATTGATATTGTTCCTGATATTTATATATAGCAGTTCGGATGAATTCAATACTGAGTTTAAATTTGTACAAAACAAACTACAATTTATGTCGACTAAATTGATCGATTCATGCGATTGTCAAAAAATGGTAGAATTAGTTAATTGTTTTGGCATTTTCATTGTTTTTGTGAAAAGAATCATCTCCTTATCATGAAAACTTTAGAATTTGAAATGTAGATATGATTTCTTTAAATTGGCAATTTGGCTAATATAGGGGTGGATATGTCTAATAACCATACAAGAAGGTTTAAGTTGTATATAAAAAAAACCTTGCAGCCTTAATAATAAATTGAAATTCTCGTAGTGAGTCGGTGGCGAATCCAAGACATGAGACGGATATTAAGCCCTTGCCACTTGTGCTATTCAATAGTGCTCAAAGAGTTAAATACATACATTAATTAAAATCCAACCATCAAACTCTTGGTACCTACATCAAAGAGTTATTTACTAGATTATAACATTACATTACGTGTTATTTTAGGGATGACATTGTTAGATTTTTATTTATTTTTTTGTCTAGAAGATAGAAGTACCTGATAAAAGATTTGTGATATTTAACTCAATTTTGATAATAATTTGTGATGTTTGATTCAATTTTGATAATTTTTTTTTTTTTTTGCTAAGTATAATTATTTTTTTTTTATTTTTTATTTTTTATTTTTTATTTTTTATTTTTTATTTTTTATTTTTTATTTTTTATTTTTTATTTTTATTTTTTTTATTTTTTTTTTATTTGTTTGCAACTAAAATTTGTATGTTTGTATAGTATATATTTAGTTAATTATCTATTATTTAGTTAAATGTATCTTTCATTATCGTTTAGTTGGAAGAAAGAGATAAATAAGTTCAGTTTTTAATATGTTAGTCGAAGTGTGCACCCATAAATCATTTTTATTATTCGTCTTTTTCTAATCTTGTGCATTAGCAATTAACTTGAGTATAACACTAGAAATATGTATATATATCGAAGTATCACAAGTCATTATAAAGCTAGATTAAGATTTCATGCTTAAGAGAAGAGTGATCAAGAAGAAGTTAATTAGTCTATGTAAGGTCCATAGATTTATAAAAATTGTTACGATATTTTTTTCACCATGACATACATAGAAATAAATCATTTCATCTTCAATAAGTGTTTATAGTGGAAACCAATCATCCCCATTAAATTCCATGTTATTTTCATCCATATTTGGATTTTAAATTATCTCGAAATGAGTTTATTTGCATGGGCAAATTATACATGTGTATCTGTAGTTTAAGCCAAGTAATTAACTGCATGGTTTATACGTAGGTTAAGATGAAGGTGTTGACTTGCTTGGTAGTGTTGATTTTATTGTTTTTTGTGCCATGCAATTCTGCTGCTAGGAGCCCTGTCAACAAGAAACTTCTAGTGCAGAATCAGTTGAAGCGTTTGAATAAACCACCACACAAATCCATCAAGGTTTGAACAAATATATGTTTGTGTGTAAAAATTATTTATTGTGGTTAGAATTAATGTTATTTGTGTTTAAAAACAGAACCCAGATGGGGATATCATTGACTGTATTGCTATCACTGATCAACCAGCTTTTGATCACCCACTCCTTCGAAATCACGAAATTCAGGTCTCTCTGTGTGTGTGTTTTTACGTCCAAATTTGGCTAAGATGTGAATGTTACGAATTTGAAGTGATGAATATATTTTAGATTTTTATCTGTTTTTGTTATGTTTTTCGATAGTTGAGGCCTAGTTATCATCCGGAAGAGCCATTTGATGATAAAAGAGTGAACTCCTTAAAGTCCAGCGAAGGTTTAAAACGAATTAAACAATCGTGGCATTCAAATGGATATTGTGATCAAGGAACGATTCCGGTAAGAAGAACTAAAAGAGAGGATATTCTTAGAGCTGGCTCTATCAAGAATTATGGTAAAAAGAAGAAGAATATTAACATTCTTCACCCGAATTCAGCTGACCCCGATCATCACCAGGTAATACTTATTATTGATATGAGTTGGAGTCTTATTCAAATTTGAGTTTTGTGTTCGAATTATACAGATTGTAGAGCTGGTCTGTTTTCTCATTGTTCAACATTAGTAGTGTATAGTACTACCTATGTGCAGTGGCGGACCGAGAAATCTAATTTAGGAGCGGCCAAAATACGTTAGATTTTTTTAAACGAACAGGCACAGTAAAAGGATAAAAATCAAGAAGTATTCTTAATCACTAATGCTATGAATTATTCGTTAGATAATTTGTAAGTTTTTTTCTTCATACTTAGACTTCACTCTTCAGACATATGCGCACTCACATCAGAGACTCAGACTCTCTTTTCTTTTAGACAACATGTGTTATTACTATCATGTTAGGTTACATTAAGCAAATGGGTTGGCTGTGACTTGTATCAACTTGAACTTGGCCCTTAATATGGTATAATTTTAAAAACAATTAACACATGCCCAAGAATTTGAGAATGGGCCAAAGCATATTCTGGCAATGGGTCCGCCACTGCCTATGTGGAGATATTATCTAGAAAGAAAGTTTAGTAGAAAAAGAACTCAAAAAGAATATTTTTGTTTTGCGATGTTCAGATAAGACACAGTGTCATTAGGAAAATGTGTGTTTTGAGATCAAAGTGAAGATTAGTAAAATTTGGTGTACTCTTTGTGGTCGCGTTCCATCTCAGCATGCAATCGTTTATGTTGACAACGACAAGTATTATGGAGCAAAGGCAACTATGAATGTCTGGCAACCAAAAGTTGAGGAACAAAATGAATTTAGCCTTTCGCAGATATGGGTTACAGGTGGTTCGTTTGATAAAGGAGATCTCAACAGCGTTGAAGCTGGTTGGCAGGTAAATTTTTAAAATGTATTTCAGGACAATTCTTTGTTAGGTTTTTAAAATTATTACTACCTAGTACCTAGTATTGTCATCAAATATGATTAAACCATGTTTTCCTGTCACAGCTGACTTGTAATATGAAAACAGGTCAGTCGAGATTTGTGTGGGGTCGATAAAACCAGACTCTTCACTTTCTGGACTGTAAGTTCTTTGCTGCACAATTTTATATCATATTAACTGCAAGCAAATGAACCCATGAAATTCACAACTCTATCGTGTGTATATATATTCTCTTTTCAGATCAACTTTGTATGTTGAAATACTATCATCTACGTAATTTGAATTTGGACCCCGAAAAAGAGTGTCTTCTAGTTGAGAAGTTTACTCTGGATCAATCACAAACTCAGTGATATGGTATTCCTTTTAGTCTGTTGTTAAAAAGATGGATTTCATGTTTTTGGCATTGTCAAGAAGAAATGTTACTCAGATTTGAACAAATTGACTACTTAAATACTGAGAATATCTGTCTATATTAAAATGTCTAACGAGGTTCTGAAAACATTGTTATAATGGCAGAGGGACGCATATAAATCCACGGGATGCTACAATTTGCTCTGCTCTGGTTTTATTCAGATCAACAAGCAGATAGCATTGGGGGCTAGCATATCCCCACTTTCGAGCTACAATGGTTCTCAATTTGATATCACTATACTAATTTGGAAGGTAATGCTTACTCTAGTCAAATTATCGAAATCATTTTATTAATCCCGATATTCTATACGTATAAACTATCAAGTATTGTGCTGATAAGTTTTGAGGGGAAATAAGCAGTTGAGAGACTGGCCCTTGATACTAGGCAAATGCTCAAATGCACACTTACTATAGTATAAGCTGCCCAAGTCCCTAAAAAATTTGTGCAGTTGGAATACCTTTAGATTTTAAGGAAAATAAATCAAGGGGAAATCATTTGAAGTATGTTGAGTCCCCGTTTGATGCATTGTCATTTACTGTAACAATTATGCAGTTTGTATAGTTAATTGTATCGCGGAGCTGCCTGCATTATTAATATGACCAGTACATTATGACCTGATCTATAAAATGCCAACAAATGCATATACAGTTGCTACATACATTACATGTGTTTGCATCAAGTAGCAAAGTTTATATTAAAGGATTGAATAAAAGTGAATTAGCATCATAACATGACCTTAAGGAAGTAGTTATGCATGAGAACGTGTACGTTGGGTTAGAAAACATATGCAATTAAAGAAAGGAAGATGAAAATATTCTCCAGCATTAGCTTAATTATATCGATATGATAAGTATTTATCGATCTTGTTACAATACTCTTGGCAGGATCCTGATGGGGGGTAATTGGTGGATGAAATATGGGAATGATCAGGTCATGGGTTACTGGCCAGGCTCTTTATTCACAAATTTAGGAGATGGCGCAACCGAAATCCAATGGGGAGGGGAAGTTGTAAACTTGGCATCAGGTGGACAACACACCACTACTCAAATGGGAAGTGGTCATTTTCCTGAAGAAGGATTTGCTAAGGCTAGTTTTTTCAATAACATTCAAGTAATTGATAGATCGAACCGATTAAAGGTTCCTAAAGATGTTGAGACTTTTGCCGAGCAGTCTAGCTGTTATGATGTCCAGACCGGGAAGAATGGGGAATGGGGTACCTACTTTTACTATGGCGGACCAGGAAGAAACCCAAAGTGTCCATGAGTCCATGACCGGAATGTATATATGATTAAATCCATACTGGCACTGTCATTTATACACACCAATTTGGACGAACTGAATACCGGAGTTTAAATTTGTGTAAAACGAACTTCAATGTTTGTTGATTGATCTGTCCAATAACCATACCTGGAGGTTCAAGTATTTATATACAAAACTTTCGTCCTGATAATAAACTGTTGCATCGAAGAATAATGATCGTAAGTTTATATTTGGTACTCGTATCTTTTTTTGTGGAAATGATCAGCTGCAGAAACCTGTATACATACCTTAACAAGACTCATATCATACAACACTACGCATCATTTGTTACCTTCATATATTTTGCATGGTTAGGGATGGTATAATTGGATTTGAATATTTTTTGTCGAGAACTATAAGTGTTCGATTACTCGAGCTTCGTTTGACTGCCTCTCCATTTCAACCTCAAAAATGAAGAGATAGTAATCCATCTATTAGCTAATCTTAGTTAGCATAGACAAACGGTCTTGGAGCAACTTTGAGGAGACGTGCATTTGTTGATAATAAGTTTGTTGGCTTAACTTGGACCGGAGAATAGGATAATAATATATGATACAACTTAGATTAGAATTGGATTTGATTCTATTACTCTTATTCTGTTTTCTAGAATTCAGATCATTTCTTGATCTATGCATGTCATTCTTGCACATTGCCACCATTGTCTGCCTCTAAACAGCAATTGCCTTCGAGGTGAATTGTTCGAATGTGCTTGTAATGGTTAATTTGGTTTAGGACAAATGGTCACTTTGAAAATTTTAAAAACTCTCGCACTTGTGATTTTACGGATTTTTCAACCTTTAATAATGGTTAATTTGTTCTTTGATTAGGCAAGATGTAATTTTCTCTTATTTTGGCAAAAAACACACGGTGCAACCATGTAAATATATGTGATTTCAAAACTTGAATACAATGTAAGAACAGTAATGCAAGGAAAGGGTTTTCCCACATCAAACAAACGTAAAACTCTCCCTGAAATTCCTGAAACAGCAGTTATTTAATCCAAGCAGACAACTATATATCGATAGTAGCAAAGCTAGATGATCTGTAAACCAAACATTAATAAAAATTATGGGCAAGTCCCAAGTTTATTCATATATATAGGTCAAATTCCATCCACAGGATGCAGATCTCTCAGCTTCATATTCATTTGATCCTGTACAGAAGATGAAAAATAATTGAGACAAACATGAACGTTCTTCGTAAATGCTGACAAAATGTTTTATATTTACTGTATTTAAACCATCATTCAAAAGCAATCATAATATTGTATAGTTATGAACTTATAAAGTGTTGTAAGGAAGTACTTGGAACAGTCGACGGTAGGAGAGACAGTATAAGGCAACAAAACTCCACAATTTCTTGGAAGCGCTTGTGCTAGTGCAGTATTGACATTCAGGTTTTTCGATGCATTTTTAATGCAGTTACAAGCAGTCTGTTTGTCAGCAGTAGTAGTTGCAGATGTTGAGAGAGTTGAGACTCCAGTGCAGCATGGAGAAGGAGGCTTTCCACTCCCACTTGTCAAGTAACCAATGCAAGGCCTGAGGTTGCTAATCACGTCGCTGCATGTTATTGCAGCTTCTAAAGATGGCGATAGAAAGAAAATAAGCACAAGCAGAAGAGATAAAGATTTCATGCTTCAACAGAAGAGGGATCAAGAAGAAATTAATGAGTTCTTTTTAGGTTGTTTTTCAAAAAATGGGGTTTAGGTTTATTATATAGTAGGAGGTTTTGGGAAGATCACTAGTACAAGAAATAATTTGGAAATGATTTATAGAGGTAAAGTGCAAGATAGAAGATTTCGTTCTGTATTTCTTTGTCTTTATTATGTAAAAAGTCAAATAAATTTACTTGTAATATTAAACAAGCAAATTTTCATATTTCTGGAAATTGCAGAATTATATAATTACTGTCGATCCTAGAAATCTGTTTCTTTATGAAAAAAAATAAAAACACTTTAGCATGCGTCTGGCGTTCTCTCTCATCATGATGACGTGAGAGTTTTGTGCACCGGATACGACCCCTCCTTAAATTCCACTACATGTTTTCTACCTTATTGTATGATCTAATTTCAAAGAAGAAAACCGAACCATGCATTTAAAATTGATTTTCCATGTCTTGCAGAAGGGTAGAAGATGATTAATCGGAAATATAGGAGATGCTGGCATTGCTTGTTTGAAAATTAGGCTCTAGAAATGTACATTTTAACTACTTACATATATAAAGTAAGTTATATATTTGGATGGGTAAAGATAGTTGATGAATCAATGTATAGACTATCAATTTGGTGCAGCCATGTGCCATCTGTTAATCAGACAATTGAAATTAACTTGGACGACTTAAGTTATGTTTTGCAAGTTTGCAAGTTAATCTATCTTATGTTTGTACGTCCTCTTAATACGATTCAAATTAGCTTGCCTTTTGCAAATCGGATGTGTGTTTTGAACGAAGATTTGTTTAGCGCGATATTCAAATGTCTACTATCCACAAGACTGCGACAATACATTTCACGAAAATAGTAGTCTAGGATTAATTCTTGGAACAGTAAGAAAAATTAAGTACTTGACTAGATTTAGAGCAGCATTTTAAAAACAAGAACATAGATCTTATTTGTTGACAGTAAGTACACAGTATTGACACAAAAATAAAATTATCTTTAAATAAATAATCCAGACAAAAAACACACATAAACTTTAATGCAAAACAATCAAAATAAGTTACATTCAACCTTCAACAGCATTACACATGCCTGGATGCCTAACACACCAAAGTGGTTGAATTGGTTCAGCACCAATTCCCCTGTTCACCATCCTATACCTCCACTCATTCAACCTATCCGTCGCGAATCCATATCGTTTCATCCCATTATCATCCGTATTTCCTGACCACAAGGACTCAGCCATGGCTGAGGATCTGGGCCAAATCCGAGGATCCAACACTGTTGGATCAGCTTGCTCTGTCCACAATGCCACTTCTCCTCCTATAACAAGCTTAGCTTCTTCCGCACTTAGACCATAAGTTATATCATAATTATATATAGTTTGCCATGTTTTAAATGGTCCACACCATGACCCGGACTCATTGGCTTTCATAGTACCCGGTGGTTTGTCATATAAACTGTTATTACCAACAAAATCACCATGTCCACAATCCAAATAATATAAGTCTGCTGTCGACACTATTGCTCTGTATCCAGCTGATACAACCTGTTTAACGTTATCGGGACTAGTCCATATTTGTAAAATGGTATTTTCTTTAGGAAGAAATGAGGCATTCACATGAATTTCCGGGTTCAGTAAAACATCTTCCCAGTAGACTACTGTACGATTTTCGGATGCAATGTAGGGGTAAGTTTTGTTGATGAAAATCTCAAGTATTTGGCTAAGTGTACCATTGTTCGCTAAAAAGTTTTGTATTGTCGAATCCTGTTTCCAACAGTTTGGGACAACTTCATCAGCTCCTCCATGATAAAATGGTTCTGGAAACATTGATATAACATCATGAATGAGATTTTCGAGAACTTCGTATGTTTTGGGAATCAAGGGGTTGAGATGACCAGTTCCTGGTTCTGCTGCTAAGCGATCAGGCCAGTTGGACCCTGCAGGTAACCAGAACATGTTTGCACATGTTACGATTTCTGGGTACACATCAGCCACTGTTGCTGTATGTGCTGCAATCATACACAATGTAAAATGTGTTATTGATCGAAAACCTATAATCGAGTAACACAACAAGAAATCTCTAGAATTTATCGTAATGAATATAAATTGTGATAACAAAAATCAAGCAAATTTCTATTGTCAAGGAAAAAAAAAGAGTTGCAAGACTAACCTGGCATATCGATTTCTGGCACAACCCTAACCCCATATTCCATCCCAAACTCCACCACCGTCTTAACATCCTCTGGTGTGTACACCATTTCAGGTCCATAAGCTCCCTTCTCCGAAAGACTTGGCAATGAAGGCAAAACCAATGGAAAAGAATGTGAATCCGTGATATGCCAGTGAAAAACATTCAATTTATTCATACTCATAGCACCAATAGTTCTCAACAAATCATCAACTCCAAAATAGTTTCTTGATGTATCCAACATTACTCCTCTATGTTCAAACAATGGCTCATCCCAAATGTAAACATCCGAAGCCACTCTCGACGGATATCCCCACACGAGCTGTGAAAAGCTTTCCAAGCCTCTCATGGCACCCCATGCAGTCTCCGCGGACAAGTAGGCCACAGGGCCTGATGCAGGAATACTTAAAATGTACGACTCATTGACGCCATGATGTAATGGTGCAACGAGGTCATTTATCGATATGCTCAATGTTAAAAGAGGCAATGCTGAGGTGAGATTGATGGCAGGAGTGACAAGAGGGAGATGATGCTCGGTGAGGACTTGGTTGAGGTAACGTTTAACTGCCGGAGTTAGGTACTGATGATACGGAGAGGTGATGGTAAAGATCGGAGACAGAGATATTGCTTGAGGATTAGGCCAAGAAAATGTTCTTGGCTTGGGCCACACATTAACAGGATAGTCATGATCAGTTGATGAAGCTAAATGCATGGACTGACAAAATATTTGAAAAATGAGCAGACAACATGGGAGATACTTGATGGAACTAGCCATGTTGTTGTGGGGCAATTCAAGTTCTTGATGATCAAGAAGTGAGACATTTATATGTACGGAGATGCAAGCTTTAATATATGCTCTGTTTACTCCATTTTGTTGATCATCTTGATCTGGTCTATACGACTATGCATTTAAAAATATGTTTGTTTGCATTTCATTGGAGTTTCATGAATGTTTCATATGCCAATAGTTGGCTGCATCTATAAAATTAATATAACAGTTAAAACAATACGAGACAGGACTCAATTCTTAATATCATCTCCATTTTTTCGAATTTAAATTCGATTTTCAGAGGTAATTTCAGTTGAAATTTTCACCATATTTTGAGATCTAGTTCGCAACCATGCATGATAATCTAAATTTTTAGTAAAAGAATGGTGACTTGCATGGTTTAAAACGAATAATTTACATAGTTTCCAATTGTCAGATAATGAGAACACTATTGTGAACAATACAGTTACAATATCTACATCTGTCAATTTGAAAATATATATTCTTTCGAAATGGCACGTACTGCTTAACAAATTGATTAGTGTGATATACATTGTGCCGGCCAGCTGCCGTCACTGACGGACCTCTTCTAGGAGAGCTCTGACTTGTGATTTTTAAAAAATTTAATTATTTAATATGTATAATTTTCAGTTAAAATTTAATTAATTTGAATATTTAACTAATAAAAATCAAAATGAAACTATTATTTTAAGATAAAGAAAATTTATAAGCATACAAGTTTTTAAGTACGTAGTACACGCTGCAATAAAAAAAACATATCCACTCCAGTTTTTAATTTCAGTTAATTTTATTTGATAGAATTTTATTCTTGATTTCCTCATGCGGCATTGTAATGCTGCTACCTGAAACAGGCTGAGAATGTTACTTGCGGGTGATTTATCATTGACAACTACATCATATGTCAATGATTCAAAATAACTAAATAGGTATTACTACGAAAGACAACGCTAAACAATAGAACAATATTGCAACAATCATCAAGCCGCAAATACAAGTACATATATATCACCAAGTTGAAGCTAATCATAATACCTAGTGTATGGCCCGAGGGTCACCGGGAGAAGCATTTTGGACGTATTGTATGTAGAAAACCTCAGTTTCCTTGGCAACTTTTTCCCAATAATATTTACAGATAATTGAACTTATTAGGTACATGAAAACAAAAATTACAGTTATGAAAACAAGTACACTACCAAGAGGTACATAAGATCTGAAACACATATTTAGTTTACCATAGAGGATATTAATAGACATCCGACTAAAGCAAGTTGCCATCTGATTGTATATCTGAAAGAAGTCCAAGTACAGTTTTAATTGTTGTCGTTGACCCTCAAGTCATCAGGGCTTTTCAAAAAATGAATTATTACTCATTTAGATAGAAATTGATACTAAAAGGTTGTGTAGTAAAGGGAAGTCTTACGACTACTGGACGTGATGGATGGTTCTCATAATATTTTTTCAGATAGTCGGTTCTCCTGTAATTAAATTTTTTTTATAGATCAAATCGAATAAAATGAATAGGAAAAAAGAAAGTTACATGACAATGCAATGAGCGTCATCCTTTATTGTGCAGTAGTGCTTCAGACACCTAAATCATAATAAATATATTATTATTATATTAATTATATATATATATCAATCGACAAAAACTGAGCTAAACAAACTTAGTCTTCGTTGTTCCACTCTTAGCAGCATTGTGAGTCACATGAATCCTTTTCACAAAGAAAAAAATAACTCCCAATGTAGAAACCAAGTTCAGATGAATTTAACAATATAATAAAATTGAATAAAACATCCTTGGAATCAATTGTTCTCGACATTGATCTCGTCACCATCATGTTGAATTCTTGTCATACCAATTATCTATTAAACTAAAGAAAGTATAAGTTGAAACATACAAATTATATAACATAATTCCTACACTATCAAATAAAAACGATTGAAAGATATACAAATACATCAAACATGCATGTATATAAACAAAACGATTTGATCAGATGTTAACCTAGTCGAAATTGGACTGGCTGGGCTCGGATTAATATAATATGTGATACAATTTTGTTTTGGATCTTTTTACTTTTGTAATTGTAATAATTGCCCCCACCTCAAAATAATACTAATTTGGGTTCGGGTTGATATTTAATTTTATAACTAGCTCTTACACCCGTGCAATTAATAATTTTTAAAATTTGAAATTTATTTTATATTCTTTTTCCTTTGAATAATTCTTCATTTTAAATTCTATTTGAGTATATTAGACTTTTTTTTATAAATATAATGAGGTATAGTGTGATGATTTAAAATATATATTTAGTAGTTATGTTAATTTTTAAAGAATATGTGATATTAAAAAATTTTCATAAAATTTATCACTGATGAGTTATATAATTTTATTAATTATATACTTTGAAATACATAATATTGAGATGATTTGTGATTTTTGATTATGTACTTGATCACATATCTTATGATTTTAAGATATATATTAGTTATATATTTTACAATTTTATTATTTTTTGGATATATATTAATTATATTTTTTGTGATGCAGGTGATACTAATGTTTTAAAGGATATAACAATAACATCACACTAAATTTAAGGGATATAATAGTAATTATACTGAATAAAATGTTTTCACAAAACTTAGGGGTCGTTTGGTACGTAATTTCCAAGTAACAGGTATGAGTTTTGTCCATTCCAAACTCATACATGGTGTTTGGTTGAAAATTTTTAATTTTAAAATGAGTACCTCAAACCCATAAGGCATGGATTTCTGATGACTTAGGGGGGTGGGTATGAGGAATCAAATCAAAATTTTACTACTTTTATTTTTATTTATAAAATTACATGTTAATTTTTAAAATAAAAAATTTATGATGATGTTATTTAATATTTAATAAATAATAGTGATTTATTTTTCATATTAACTACACATATTTTTTATTTATGAAAATATATATTAAATTAATAAATTCATTCCACCATTCAACCAAAAACACATGATATTAGGAATGTAACTTCATCTCCATACCACCTTAACCCGATTCCTCATTTCAAACTGATACAACTCCATGAATCAAACCACCCCTTAATGTTGTTGTATTATATGATACTAGCTCTTATACCCATGAAAGGTACGAGCTATTTTAAAAATTAGTTATATTTATACATTATTTTAACGTATTATTCTTTAAATTTAATGAGATATAGTTTGATAATTTGTATTATGCACACTACTTTCGGTAATACTTACGTATTGAATTCTTCGTTCATGAATGTACTCCGATTCTTTAATTGTTGATTGCAAAATGTTGTCTTGATAGTAAAAGATATATTTATTAGTTGATTGACATGATAACTACTCTCGATTCTTCACATTGTGCACATGTAAGAATTGGAGAGCGTATAAAATTATATTATAACTTGTATATATTCATAATTGCAAAAAGAAAAGTATTAGTAAGAGTTTATATATAAAGGGAGTTTATAGTTTACCAGACGGTTGATAGAATGGTGTTTAAATCAGATATGAGAGAAATTAATTTTAAATTATAAAGAGTGAAATGTTAAAATTGTAAAATATACATAAATGCATTGCAATTTATGACTGATCTTACGTGACACATGATGTAGAATCAAATCACTACTTAAAAGAGTTTTTGTAGTATTATATAATAAAAAGTTAATATTGTAATCGTTTGTAATTTATGACTGATCTTATGTAACGGATGACGTAAAATAAAATCACTGTTTAAAAGAATTTATTGTGATATTATATATAAAAGTTCTTACACCCGTGCACGACATATGATATCTTTAAAAACTAAATTATATTTATATGTTATTTTAACATATCATTTTTTAAATTTTATAAAAAATGATTTAATAATTCGCATTTATGTACATTATTTTTTATAATTCTTACATACTGAATTACTCATGAATGTTCCCATAATTTTTTATTTATTGATTATAAAATGATGTATTCATAATAAAATAAATTTATTAAATTGAGATGAAGAGTTAGAGAGCATGTAAGATTATATTAGAGTTTGTATGTATCCATAGTTGTTTTATAGCTATAATAATAAAATTAATATTGTAATTATAGTAATTAATGAATCTCAAATGGTTAAAATAGTAAATTATATATTTAATATAAGAGTATAATAGTAATTATACTGAATAAAATGTTTCCATAAAATTTGATGTTGACTGATATGAATTTCTTACTATGTTTATAAATACTAATTTTATAATTAAATGATAAATAATAAAATACACATATACTATAGTTATAGTTATATCTATATATTATTATATATTTTAATTTTCTAACTAAATTATATTTTTTATAACAATTTAATGTATATACTAATATATAAATTTATCACCCAATTAAATTGAGTTGGGCTTAATATGGTCAACCTATATGGGCTTTGTTTTGGAACTTTAATTTTGTAATATAATAAAATTTAACTTTATCTGTATTTCAAAATATTATATACTACGGAGTATATTATTATTAACCTTATATCCTCTTGGATATATTGATTATTTTTATATTTATTATCCTATTATTTCTTTGTATTTTTCTTGATTTTTGATAAAGATAAAAATGATATATTATGTCATTTAATTTTATAAAGTATTTTATTTAATTTTGAAAATCATATATTATGTCATTTATTTAATTTTAAATCAATTATTTTAATACTCTCTCCGACCCTTTTTAGTTTTTCCTTTTCAAAAAATCACATGTCTTAAAAAAGTGTTAATTGAATAATTTATTTTGTTTGTTATCCCTCATAATTACATTAAATTGAATTGAATTATTTGTATATTTGTATTAGTCAAATACCGGAAATGATCATATAAGAGTATTTTTTGAATTATAATTGGTATTTTATTTAATTTACTCATCATTTTATTTGAATTATAATATTATTATTTAATAGATTTTTTATAACAATATAAATTGGCGGCAGTTAATTACTCCGGCAAAAATTGACGGAACAATTAACGGATTGATAGATTTTGATTTTATTGATGGATCAATAAAGAATTGCTGCTTTACTAAATTCCGTGAATCCGTACAACGGATTAACTAAAATTTGGTACAGGAGCATATGCTCTAAGTTCACCCAATTTTAAATTTTCAATTTTGTCCCTCCTTTTTTCATGATTGAATTAATGTTAGGGTTGATTTGTAAATTTAATTTTTTTCTTAAAAATTTAATATTATAAAGTCTGTATATAGAGTTGGCACCTTTAAATTATAGGATTCTTTTATTTGGTTATTATAAATTATAAATTTTTACATGATCATAATAATTTGATCTCATCTTCTAAAAATAATGCGATTTTATTTGCACGTGAATTGTTGGAATTATTACATTTAATCATTGCACTCGTAACAAACTAAAATAAAAAGAAGAAGATTACCCCATGGTATATCGAAGTTAATCTTTTTATTCCTATTATTGCATACTCATCATCTCGTCGACTTGTAATTCGACTGCCTGATTCGGTTGGGGTACCAACGGATTTGGTATGATACTTATGAGACAGGTTAATATTCAAATATTTCTTCTTAGAACGTATTGATTGATACTGGAATTTCATGAATGCGGAGCCAACGAGTTTAGAACCACTTCATTTAGAAAATAAAGATTAAAACCGCAAGAATAAATGTTTGGTCAGTCGTCCATGGGGTCTTGTCATTTCGTCTCCCACATTATTTTATTTATATTAACTAAATTTTATTACTATGCTATACATATATTATATTATTCTAAACAAACTTATCTATTAATTAGAATATATAGTTGTCCTCATAATCTACTAACATGTTTCAATTTTCTTATCGCGCAAACACTTTAATTTATTTAAAATTACAATTTTATAATTTAACATTTTTGTATATTATTAAAGCCGTAAGGACAAATATTCGGTCGGTCGGTCGGTCATCCGTCCGGTCTGGTCATTTTGTCTCTCACTCAATTTCAAATACACATGTATATTTTCTACTCAATTTCAAATACACTCTTTTAATTAAAATATACAGTTGTACTTAATATCTACTAATATGTTTCAATTTTTCATTGCCCATCCTCTTTAATTTATTTAAAATCATAACTTATTAATTAAATTTTATGAATATTAAAATAATACTATTATTTTTTTTTATTAATTAAATTTTATTAATATACCATTGTTCACGAGTAATATTATTTTATATTTAAATTATAGATTATAATTTATAAAAACTAATATATTATAATAATATATAAATGACATATAAAAAATTAATAATAAAATAAATTACTATATTAAATTAAATAATCATATAAAATAATTAATATATAATTTATTAATGTAGCCCGTGCTTTGCACGGGTTATAATATAGTATATATATATATATATATATAGTAATAATAAGGTGAAAACTTTTTAGCGTGAGAACCGTGAAAACTTTTATTAAATTTTATAGAATTATAATGAAAAATGTAAAAAAAAATGTTTAGATAAATTTTTTATTATAATCTTGTAAATAAAATTATGGTTCTACACTATTTTTTCCATTTTTTATTATGATTTTGCAAAATTTAGTAAAAATTTTCAAGGTTCTCATGCTAAAAAGTTTGAAGCAAAGTGTTTATTCATATATATATAAATTTATAAATTACTTATAAAATAAGTTCTATATTTAACGGACAAATATCATAATTTTGTTCTAGAAACTCATTGAATAAACGGAAAATAAATAAAAATCGTACACATTGCTACACAAAATAAAGTTCAAGACTTGCATAAAATTAAACTCGAATATATTGAAACTCCAAATATTTTATATAGAATTAGTGTGCAAGACACACCTACACTAAAGATAGAAATAAGTAACGGTTATAACAACGAACTTAAAGTAAAAGATAGGTTGTCAAATTGCCATGAAAAAGCAAAATCAATAACAAGAAGATTCATATATTATATAAAAGCGTATTCACAAGACAAGACAAGCTTAGAACCAATTATTAGATACCTTGCACGATATGTACATCTAGTAGAATTATTCCATTTTTATCTTTGGCTTTTCCCTCTAGTTTTTGTCACAATTTTGTATTATGTAATGCATGTATATATATATATTTATATATCATCCCTTTTCCTTGCTTGCACTTCTAAGTTTTTAGTTTGTTAAATGTGTATTATAAAAATGAAACTAGACACAATTGTATAAATATACATGCATATATGTCACATAGGTTTGTCATCTCTTATCATTGCTTGATTATAATTCTTAGCTTATAGTTTGTTAAAACAGTTCATAAATTTATCGAAGACACGAGAATGGGGAACTTTGTATCATCTTCTGCATTTGTTTTCAAGAAACATAAGAAGCCTTTGCCCATTGAAACGAAGTTCACTCTGCCTTCTCCGATCCCTACATGGTCTTCCGGTAATTTGTTATTTTTTGCGTGAATTTGGATTTGATTATGCTGTCCTGATCATTGATTAAATACTATCTAGAAATGTTTAAAATTATCGATGGCATTATAGTATAGTGAATACCGTTTTATTCAAAAAATGATGATAGTCGAGGTGCGCATAAACTGAGCCGGACACTTGCTAAAATATTATAAAAAACTAGCAAATTTTTTTTTATCAAAAATGAAATGTTGAAAGTGCTGAGATTGATAATATTAATATTTTGATCGTCACATTTCTGGAGTTTCTTCATGTAGTTTGCAATGTTGCATGCTAGCATGTGTCTATCTAAACTTTATTTTCATACAAAAGGTGAAGGTTTTGGAAGTGGAACTATTGATCTAGGAGGGTTGCAAGTGTGTCAAGTGACAACTTTCAACAAAATTTGGGCAAGCCATGAAGGCGGACCGGATAATCTTGGTGCTACAATCTATGAACCATCTTCCATGCCGGAAGGCTTCACTATGCTTGGTTGCTATGGACAAGCTAATAGCGAGTCGCTATTTGGATTCGTTCTAGCTGCTAAAGAAAATGATCCAGCTGGTGATATACTAAAGTTGCCAACGGATTATAAACTTGTTTGGAGTAGTAAATCTTCGAAAATTAAGCAAGACGGTGTTGCCTATGTATGGCTGCCAATGCCACCGGATGGTTACAAAACTACGGGACATGTGGTCACGAGCACCGAGGATAAGCCTTCCCTTGAAAAGATACGATGTGTTCGAGCTGATTTTACAGTTGATAGTGAAACAGAGGACTGGATTTGGGGACAAGAGAAGGAATTGAATGTAAATGGATTTAATGTGTTTGCAGTAAGGCCAAAAGAAATAGGAACTCAAGCTTTTGGGGTGTGTATAGGTACATTTGTAGCCCAAAATGGTGGGAGTGATGGTTCTTTATGTTGCTTGAAAAATGTTGAAGCTAATTTATCAGCTATGCCTAATTTAAACCAAGTTCGAGAAGTTGTTGAGGCTTATTCCCCTTACGTATATTTTCATCCTGATGAAAAGTATTTTCCCTCAAGCGTGGATTGGTACTTCCAAAATGGGGCATTGTTGTTTTCAAAAGGGAATGAATCTAGCCCGACGCCTATTGAACCCATGGGGTCAAACCTTCCACAAGGCGGATCAAATGATGGCACTTACTGGTTAGGCCTTCCGAATAACCAGAATGCAAGTGACAAGATCAAGAAAGGCGATTTGCAAGATGCTGTGGTTTATTTACATATAAAGCCCATGTTTGGTGCTTCGTACACAGACATTGCAATATGGTTGTTTTACCCCTTCAACGGACCAGCCAGGGCGAAAATTGAGATTGTCAACATTTCATTAGGTAAGATAGGTGAACATGTTGGTGACTGGGAACATGTGACACTAAGGGTTAGTAATTTCAATGGAGAATTACGAAGTGTCTATTTTTCGGAACATAGTAAAGGACAATGGGTAAGTGCACCTCAACTTGAGTTCGAAAATGGTAACAAGCCTGTAACGTATTCGTCGTTAAATGGACATGCATTTTATCCGAAAGCTGGTCTTGTTTTACAAGGGAGTGGAGGGATTGGAATAAGGAACGATACTGCGAAAAGCAAGAATGTGATGGACACTGGCAGCAGATTTTCGATAGTATCTGCAGACTACTCGAAAACAAGCGGCATTGTCGAGCCACCATGGTTGAATTATCTTAGAAAATGGGGGCCAAAAATTAGTTATGACATTGCTGAGGAGTTGAAGAAAGTTGAGAAAGTGTTGCCTGGATTTTTAAAAAAGGCATTTGTGAAATTGGTGAAAAATCTTCCCAGTGAAGTGCTGGGGGAAGATGGGCCTAGTGGGCCAAAAGTGAAATCTAATTGGACTGGAGATGAAAGTGTGTGATCAAATTGTATGTGTTTGTAATATCTCTGTATGTAAAGTGTTTATGCATGGAGTAGTAGTAGCATCAAGTGTGCATGTAATAAATGTGTGGAATGCAACAAACATAACATGTGAAAAACATTGAGATTATGGGTGTACATGGATTCAAAAAACCGAATAACACGACCCTTGTTTTGACCCATCTTATCTGAAATATTACACCTCGATTAAAAGAATTTTAACCCGTTTTTCTATAGGTTGGGTGTGGGTTTTAATTTTTTGAACACAACCCAACCCGATTATAATTTAGTATATATGTACTAGTTTAATAAGTCACTCGTTTAGTAAATATACTAATATATCATGTACAGGAAGAAAATGAAAAAATATATATTATTAATGGAATTATAAGTTTTCTTTCTTTATTATTTGATATAATTAAAGTAAAAAGACTTATTTGAGATGAATGATCGTAGTATTTTGAACGGATTATATTGTATTTGTAATTTATTTATTTTTTTACTGTGGGAACCCGCATGGCAGACCAAGAGGATGATATTCCTCTTTTTAACCAACTGAGAGCCAACCCTTGCGGGCTGTATTTGTAAATTGGTTACTATTGATATAAGTTTTTTTAAAATATGTATTTAAAAACCCGTTCAAACCAACTCAAATCGTTGTACAATATATAGGGTTGGGTTATAAATTTATTTTTTATGAGTTAAATTGAAAAATTTTCAAAATGATTTAATTAGGTTGGGTTGCAAAAATGTCTTCAACCTAATAACCCGACCCGCGTACAGCTAGACCAAACAATGTTTTGATCCATGAAACTTACACACTAATCAAGTAAATGGAGTACTCCATTAAAAAAAAAAAGTAAATGGATTACTCCTCTGGTCCTACACTTTGATTTTTTTTATGTAACTTTAAAAGCCTTGATCATATAATTTATTTTAATATTATATTTTTATTTAAAAAAGATTAAAAAATTAATTTTTGTTACATAATTAAAATATCTAAAATTATACGTAAAAAATCAAAATGACCTATAGATAGAATTAGAGGGAGTATATAAATCAGTATTTTTCACATGATATTTCAAATAAATAATGTTCATGCTCATCATGTCCTGATTTAATGTTTAAATTGAATAAAAAATTCGAATAAACAGAAGTAAAATTTAGAAAGTAAAATTGTCCAAAAAGAAACAATATTTTAGAATGAATATTCAGGTATGCACTAGTGAACACAAGTATGAGAGATTTTAGGTCGTGTATCCTTGGTTCAAGCGGGCTATAAATTGAAAAAAAAAATATAATATAATTATTTATAAATTAAATTATTTATTTGATAAGTTAAATTGATTATTTATATTTTTTTAATTACTTCCAAAACTTTCAATTTGTACTCCTATCTATTTGAAATTTGCACCATATTCACACGGTTGTTGGTTGAACCCCAATCTGCTAACTACCACCTTTTCCAACACAAATAATTGTGAAGTTTGTTGCGTTTTAGATATAAAAAGTTGCAATTAGTTAAAAACGTTGTCGTCTTTATTAATCAACAGATATACTTTAGTATCATATCGAGTTGAAAAAAATACATACAATAACATATATAGAAATTTCAAGGAACATTTTCTCTGTCAAAAAAAAAATTCCAAGGAACATTTTCATGACTTAGTCCTTGTATGGATATTTTATCTTGATAAAATTTATCTACGACTAAGTATATTCTGTTAAAAAAGAAGAAGAAATCGTTGCAAAAAAAAGATATATAGAAATGACTCTTTTATGCGAGTAATATAGGCAAAATAACTGTGCAACTCGTTAAAATAATATTAATTTCTTAGAATTATACACTTCATTGCTATAAAAAAATACACTTCACTTGATTTTAATGTTCAAAGTTTTTTACTAAATACTTCATTTAATATATTTAACCTTGGGACTGGGGTATAAATGAGAAACCCTTTTTATATGAATAAATGATTATATTACTGCATTATTTAAATATTTGTACGTGCATTGTGTTATTGGCCGGTAATACTACTGCACCATTTAAATATTTTATAATATTTTCGATTCTCACTTATTCGAAAATTTTTAAATGGATATTATTGTGTTGAATTTTGAGTTTACTAAAAATATATTAAGAAAGGTCAGTTACTTAAAAATTGTCCCAAAAATTATCCTAAATATTGAATTATTACGTGTGTAATCCATAACTTCCTAACAATATAAAACTCTGAGTTTATACATGTATACCCACAAATTAAAATAAAATATATTTAAAATAAATTTAAAATTATTTTTGAGTACCTAACATTGTTCAAAAATATTTAGCAGCACCCCTACGATCTCTCGTTATAAAATCAGCTTAAATCTATCTATATAATCTGCATAGTTAGCTCAGTGTATAAGTTATTTAACCACAAAATAGTTACCAATTTACCTTTTTCATTAACTTAAAAAGAAAAAGGTCAAAGCCACTAAAAAGATAAAGCTTCAACATTAGCTAGGTAACAAAATAGCTGCCATAATTAATCCCTGTCTTGTGTAGTCAAATATTAATGTTGTTCATTCTGCTTTTTCCTGTTTAGGTGATACCATTCTTCAACCCCAGGTTTCAAAGTCATCTGTTTTTACCTGCCACTGCTCATTTATGTGTGTGTATCAGTGTGTGTCAGTGAGTGTCAGTGTGTGTGTTTTATGGCTCCCTTTCTAGAATGTTACGGTGACCATATTCATCTTTCAAAAATAGCATAGCAATTCAAAGTCTTTCACTGGGGTAAAGTGAATACTCAGTTTTGACGTAAAAGGTGCTCAGATTCATATGTTTTTATGCCTTTTAACACTACTGCTCCCATGACGAACAGTCAATCTAGTTTATACACATTGTATGTAGTCTCCACGGCGAACACTATATATATTTAAAAAAAAATGTGTACCCCTCGCCCGCCGGCAAACACATTAAAAAAAATTATTAAACAAAACATTGTCGTTTTGTCGGCAATGTTTTATCCTAATTTGATTAACGGCTTGATATACTTGCGATTAATGTTTATATATTCTCTTCATATGATTAATTTCTTTGATATGCCTTGAAGAATATGTAAGCTCAATTAGTGTAACTAAATTAGTATAAATTCTTAATATCATCTTAATTGGTAGATAATTAATATTTTGATTAGTGAATAATTAATAGGTTAGTTAATAAATTGAGGGGTTTAATTTATAAGTTGAATAAATTTATAAAACATAAATAGTTTCCTTGTTTGATAATATATAAATATATAAAATATATAAAAATCTAAATATTTTTTATAATATATTTTCGAAAATAAATATATATAAATATTATTAAAAATTATATTTTTCAAATATAAATATATAATAAAATATTAACAATTATATTTTGGAATATAAATATGTAAAATCTAAATATTTTTTTAAATATATTTTCGAATATAAATATATTTATAAAAATTATATTTTTCGAAAATAAATATATAAATAATATATTAAAAATTATATTTTGGAATATAAATATGTAAAATCTAAATATTTTTTTAAATACGATTAGATAAGATTTGATGACTGGGATGGCGAACATTGAATAATCTCAATTTTCAAATCCAAGTTATGTTTACCTTCTACAACAGCGAACACAACTAATTTATAAAACCACCATTTTTTTCATTTGGCGTAGCGAACACAACTTTTTTTAACATGTTCACCATTGACGTAATACGCCATAAACATATTCTCATGCATGGTTTCATCTCTTCTTTGTTGTGTTTGCCAAAAATAGGAGATAGGTGTATCATTGTTGAAACAACTTGAACGTTTGTCCTATTTTTGAAAGATGAACATGGTCACTGTACCATTCTTGAAACGGAGCCGTGTTTTATCATACCAGTCTTTTGATACTTTTTTAGGCTCTTGGAGTACTGTAGACAAATCTTCATATGATGGAATCTCATAAGCTGCATTCATGTTTCATCATCTTTATCATTTTGATCAGGTATGTGACACTATCACTCTTTGTTAATGACTTATTGTTTCACATCTCTTAATAATGATCACTCTAATGTAGGTAAATTTTGTGAAAGTCACATTAGACAGAGGGTGTGTTTGGCTTATTTTATAAGTAACTTGTAAGTTAGAAATTGTACATAATTTCCAACTTATAAGCTCCTTATCCGATATATATATATGACAAATTGCATATATATATGACAAATTGGTAGATACCTTGTCTTGCCTAATATTTTTCTGCCTTCACAGATATAAAATCTAATGTGTTTAGTCACTGCATAGCTTCTAATGGTGAAGCTCCCCTTTCTTGTAGTTTCTGTCTCAAGGGCAGCACAAGTTGGAATATGTTGGATATCTTCAAGAAAAATAAGCAGCCGTTGCCTATTGAATCCGTCTTTAAGCTTCCTTCTCCGCTTCCTACTTGGCCTTCTGGTAATCCTCCCTAACTTTGTCATCACTATGAAAATATTAGTTTTGTTCTAGCAAGGCATGTTCAGGCTCTTTTGTTTAGAAGATAAGTACCTATTAGGGTACTTTACTCTTTTGTAAGAGGTATAAGAGCTAAACCAAACACCCTATAAGTTTCGCATACTGCATTGTGCAAGAGCCCTGAAAATAAGAAACAAGATAAAATTTTATATTTTGCCTTGAATTCACGGTATATTTTTCGTTAGTCGATTATATCACGTATTAATTTTCTATTTTGAGGTGCTCTTGTAAGATATAACGTGCAATATACAGCCACGGGATTCATATAATATGTTGTGTACAATTTATATAGGGGAAGGTTTTGCCAATGGAACTATTGATTTAGGAGGACTTCTAGTATCTCAAGTATCATCTTTTAGTAAAATTTGGGCCACGCTTGAAGGCGGACCAGATAATCTTGGTGCAGCATTTTATGAATCATCTTCAATTCCAGAAGGATTCTTTATGCTTGGTAGCTATAGCCAACCAAACAATCAACCGCTTTTCGGATGGGTTCTTATTGCTAAAGATGTGACAAACAATGCATCACAAGGAGCTTTAGCATTGCCAACTAATTACACTTGTTTGGAGCAGTGAGTCTCAAACCATTAAGCAAGAAGGAGTTGGTTACATATGGTTACCTACACCGCCACAAGGTTATATGCCTATTGGCCATGTTGTTACCAATTCATCAGAGAGGCCTCCCCTTGACATAATTCGTTGTGTGCGATCTGATTTTACTGCGTTGATTGAAAGTGACAATTGGATTTGGGGCCTAGATAGTGGATTAAATGTCTATACTTCAAGGCCAGCATCCAGAGGAAGTACGGACTTGAGTGTTTCAACCGGAACATTTGTGGTACAAGCTGATGGGGTTGCGTTACCTATGTCTTGTTTGAATAATGTCAAGTATAATTTATCAGCTATGCCAAATTTGAGGCAGATTCAAGAATTGGTTAGAGCTTATTCGCCGCTACTCTACTTCCATCCTGATGAACAGTTTTGGCCCTCTTCAGTGAGTTGGTATTTTCAAAATGGGGCATTATTGTATACCAAAGGGCAAGAATCTAATCCGGTTCCTATTGATCCCACTGGTTCCAATCTTCCCTCAGAATGCCACGAATGATGGTGCATATTGGCTGGACCTTCCAATCAATTAAACAAGCCGTGACAACCTTAAGAAAGGCAATTTGCAAAATGTTGAGGCATGTCTACATTTTATGCCTATGCTTGATGCAACATTTACTGACATAGTAGTGTGGATATTTTATCCGTTTAATGGTGCCGCAAAGGCTAAGATCGAGGTTTTTAATAATGTCCACGTGGGAAAAATAGGTGAACATGTTGGTGACTGGGAGCATGTGACATTACGTATCAGCAATTTGGACGGGGAGTTGAAAAATGTTTATTTTTGTTGGATTTGAAACTAACGGTTGCATAATATAGCAACACAAACCGATAGTTTTCTTTACACAAAATATAATGATACAATACCAAAAATAACTTATCTTAAATAGTGTAAATTATAATCACCACAATAACTATTAATTCAAATCATACTAATCATAAATATAAGGTTTGCAGTTGCAACTCCGTGAATAACTACCACAGATTATATCTTATTTAAAAACAATTAACTTTTAGCAACAAGTCACATTACCCTTGAACTAAATAAACACACTTCACACATAATAGTTTGCAACAGCTAAGGCGTATGTTAACACTCCTCCTTGCCGTTGATGCTGCAAACTCCAACTTATGCCTCATGATGGATTCAAATTTATATGATTGTACCAGGCCTTTGGTGCCTGTGTAAGACCATACAAAGCTTTTTTTAATTGGTACACCTTTCTTTCCTTGACCTTGAACAAGAAATCTTTCTTATTCAACGCCGATTTCTTCATCTAAGAACTTGCTTAAAAATCCAGACCCTCCTAAACTTGTATGCCAAAGATCGGTAGTCTTCATGTATGCAACTTGCTCTTTTTCCATGAGATCAAGTTGAAATCTTTTTCCCTTAATCTTAACACACATAATAATTTAAGCCCTTCTGCATCTTTAATCACAAACTTCTTGTCCTCAAAATGCACTTTAAAACCATTCTCATGCAATTGTTCAACACTCAACAAATTTTGATCGATTTCAAGAACATATATCACATTAGTAATAACTTCGTTACTTGTGAGAGTTTCAACAACGATGGAACCTTTACATTTCACAAAGATATATTGTCCATTTCTAACTCTTACCTTTGAACTTGTACTCTGATCAAGTTCTTTGAAGAGTCCCACATTATTTGTCATGTGGTTTGTACAACCACTGTCCACTAGCCATGTTTCACCTTGGCTGATGTTTGCATCACACGATACCACGAACAACTGTTTTTCTTCCTTTTCATTCCCAACTTGGGCCTTGTCCACTAGCCATATTTCACCTTGGCTGATGTTTGCATCACACGATGCCACAAACAACTATTCTTCTTTCACTGCTTCCCAGAGATTTCACGCCTGCAAATACACTGTCATTTTGACAACCCACAACCGGTAATTTTCACCTGTGAAAAATAGGGGGTGGAATGGGAGAATAAGAGTTTGAACTCAGGATGGAAGCACTTCATTTACTAATCAATTTCACACAGATCCCTTAAGAAATTAGGCTCTGATACCATTTGTTGGATTTGAAACTAACTGTTGCATAATATAGCAACACAAACTGATAGTTTTCTTTACACAAAACATAATGATATAATACCAAACATAACCTATCTTAAATAGTGGAAATTATAACCACCGCAATAACTACTAATTCAAATCATACTAATCCTAAATATAAGGTTTGCAGTTGCAACTCCCTGAATAACTACCACATATTCTTTTTTATTTAAAAACATTTAACTTCTAGCAACAAGTCACATGACACTTGAACAAAATAAACACACTTCACACATAATAGTTTGCAGCTGTTAAGGCATATGTTAACAATTTTTCACAACATAGTAACGGAACTTAGTTGAGTGCCTCAGGCCTTGAGTTTGTAAACGGTAGCAAGCCCGTTGTTTATGTGTCGTTGCACGGTCACGCTGCATTTCCACACACCGGGCTTGTTCTAGAAGGGACGGATGAAGTTGGAATATGAAACGATATGGCGAAAGGCGACACCGTGATGGATGTCGGGGCAACATTTTCTGTGGTTAATGCAGAGTACTTAGGGTCATCAGCGGTTGTTGAGCCACCATGGTTAAATTATTGTAGACAATGGGGACCAAATGTTACTTATGATATTGATAAAGAACTGACTAGTGTGATGGAGGTCTTGCCAGGAGAGTTGAAAAGTGAATTTAAGAAGATTTTGAGTGATATTCCTCATGAAGCATTAGGTGAAGAAGGGCCTGTTGGCCCCAAAATGAAAGACAATTGGAATGGTGATGAGAGGGTTTGACAAGTATCTTGCTTTGAGTGCTTAATGCATATTAGCTCAACTGATTTAGCACTTTAGTCATTGACAGTAGTGAAGTTGAGAATAATCTAAGTAATAGTGTACAAAAAGATAATCACAAATACAACTTTTTTTGGCCAAGTCTAACAAATACAATTTTCTTCTAATAAACTCTGATCCATTTCTAACCCTGTCGTCAAACTAAATGATCCACATCTAAAATGATAAAATTATTTGAAAGAAGTTCGTTCAAAACGATCTTGCTGGAAGATTTTTCCCGAGACCAAAGAGTTGTTTGCCATAACGGTCGCAAGGCCTCGCATCTTGCTGGTTGTCTAGTTAATAGTCTGCTATTTGCTTGTAACACACACACACTTTTTATATATATATAAAAACCCCAAATATAAATCAACACAAGGAAATCGACTATGTACGACCAAAAGAAATCTAAAAGACAGAAGATATTTATTTATAGGTATATCAATTGCAACAAAAAAATACTCCTAAAAACAGAAGGAAAAAAAACGTTGGTTCAAACGATACATTACAGCCTAAGCATCTCTTTTTTAATCCAAGAAATCCTAAAGAACGTTAGATCCAAATTAGGCTGAAGTACCCTATAGCTTCTCCGTTTTACATGCTTTTTCACCAACCAAAAAGTTAGCTCCACGTTATAGTCTCCATTCCCATCTCAAGCATCTGACAACACAGGCATGTAAATCTCAATCTTTAAGAAACCAAGCGATGGTTCATAAGAAATAATCTGGTGTTCTTCGAGTCACATCTGGTTCTCCTCTCCTTGGAGCTGGCTCAAACTGTAAAAAAGTTATATATGAGGCACACATGTTAATCTTTTCGATTTCATATAATTAGAAGTTATGTGGCAAGCAACAAGTTCCAGAAATATCCTAATTTGCAGAAGGGCGGTGGGAAGTGTTCCTACCTACTATTGGGGATACAGGAACAGTTACTAACCACAGTCTATCGGTTTTGATGCTGACCGGAGGTTTATATGCTAATCTGAAAAGGACTGGTACATTTTGAAGAATATACTTCTATTTAAACGGCAAGTATCAGACAAGCATGATCCCGAGGACAGTGTTTTAGACAGAGACGAGGATAGTATATAGTAAATCAGTAGGTACCCAAAGGGAGAAAGGAAGGGAGAGGGAGAGGGAGAGGGAGAGGGAGGGGGAGGGAGGGGGAGGGGGAGGGGGAGAGAGAGAGGTGAGAGAGAGACCTGAATAAATGTATGGCCATTGCAGTCATCAACTTCCAATATAGATGCCATGTTTCCACACCGATAACAATAATTTGGCGCACTAAAGATGGTGACCACCTTTTGGTCCTGTAGTACCACATTCAATATATATTTTTTTACCCAAAAGAGAATCACTGGTGGAATACTAAAAAGTTAAAATAAACACATAATGGACAAATTCAGAAAGCAAAATTATTACATGTCCCCAGTTATATCCCTCCATAACCAGCTGATGAGCTCGAGCAATAAGCTTCAGGTTGTTGGCGTGGTTAAATTGCTCAGATATGTCCTGAAAATGATATACATAACTTACCGCAACATGTATGGAAAGAAGAAAAATAAGATTGTCAACCGTCAGGAGAAAATAATACTTGGCCAAAAGTGTATCCAGCACCACGTGGAGATATACCCCAGCCACAACGATCATCTGGGTCAGACCACAAAAGATCACACATCGGACCTTCATGTGGGACTTCTTGAACACGGTCAAAGTTTCTGATGTTATCAAGTGTTTCAATAGATGGGGATAATCCACCATGCAGACAAAATATCTCCGATTCAACCTAGCATTCACATGAAGATGAGGATGACAGGTTTATTTTGCATTTAATATGAAATACTGCCTATGAAGCAGATCAGTGGAAAGGCATAGAAGTACATGTAACACAGTAATATATATTTTGATTTTCCGGGTACAACATATATAGGCCGGAGAATATTTCAACCAGGACTCCATGCTTTTTTAGCACCAGGACACCATGATATTTATGGAACAAATTAATATTACAAGCTAAAAAATTAGATATTACATCAAAGAAGGCTATGGCATACAGCTCCTAGAATAGTAGTGAATCTAATGACAAGTTTGTCAGGTTTGAGATCATTTGCAGAAAGTTTTCAAGCTCATTAATTTCTCCTGTAAAAAAGCCAAAGCAAAAGTAGAGATAACAGAACTAAAAATATTATTTCTAGGAACAATGGGAACTCATTCGCTCCCTAACAAAAAAAGAAATTCATTTTCTGCATCTACTGTTTTAAAGAGGAACAGATTATGACTATGAATTAAAAGTCCTACTCAAGAAATTAATGTTTGATTCATATTAAGATTAATGCCAAGGTAATGATGAGATGTAAAAATGAGGTTCACAGAAGTCAGTTATGATTGTTCAAGGCTTTATTATATATATTATAAATTAAATTTATGATATAATATTAAATAAATTTTATAAGAAAATCTGATTGTATTAAAAAGATTCATGGTTAACAATATTATTAACTTAAATATAGAGTTATATATTCATATTGAAAATGCTATGATATAATAATTTTCATAAAAAAAATAGTTTTTAATATAATTTTATGAAAGATAACTAGAGTAAAATAATAATGATTATTTTAAAGATAAGCATTGTTGATTATTATAATGTTACACAGAATAACTGTATGCATATTTAAAGATGTAATTGTACAACTATTTATTAAATAATTAGATTACTATATGATTATCCAAGGATAATATATGAAAAAAAGAATAGATAGTATATAAAATATATTACATATTAAATATGAAAATTATACTTAAATGCAAAGAATGTATTTGTTAATAATTAAATCATAGAATGATAATGGATAGAATGTGAATATAGGTTTATAATAGACATTTAATATGGAGTAATAGATTTATATCACATGATTGATAATAGAAGTAAAAGATTTATATATCACGTGAATGATTACAGAATGGCCACGCAATTGTATTTCTAGTTTTGATATTATTCTGATTAAAATTAAATTAAAATAGGATTCCAATAAAAATTTAGAAAGGAAACATTATATGTGTGTGTATTAACCAAAAGTTGTTACCACGTGTGTACGCTTTTGGTCAAATTAGCTAGATGTAACTTGTCAAAAAAATAGCTAGATGTATGAGACTTTTAAGGAGCTGAGCAGCAAACCTATCAGACGACCCTAATTAAGACAGATTTAGTTCATTCTCTAATTGGGAGGTATTCTCTAATTAAGACGAACCATACTTGTATATAAATGGAATAAACATAGTAACATTGCCAAGGAATTGCTGTTAGGGACAACCCAAAAAGATTAGGAACAAGAATGCTAACCAGTGCTGTCAGCGGGAAATAATCGAAAAGATCCGTAAATATCTTCCACACATTAGCATTCCCATACCTGCAAACAGGCAGAACCAACAACAATATACTGACTAAAAGAACATTGGTACCAATACATGGAAGCACCGAAGGCTTTGGCAGCATCCACTAATTCTGCAGCGGCAGAAAAAACTTATTGCTACTGAATCAAAGATCCCAACAAAGATCTTTTTTAACGGTGGACTTTTGAGAATTTGCTACAGCTAGTATTCCTAATGGTGTGCCCGCTTCCGAGTTTTAAATAGGGAGGAAAGCAGAAATGAGGGAATTAAAGTAACTTCACAGCTTCACTTTCATTTCAAAAGTGGAATGAAATTGAAAATATAGGGGAATGAAATCCTTCTAATTTATTTATTTTAATTCCACATGTAAACTTTTATTATACTCATTGATCTCTTCTATCTTCATTCACATCCCTTCAACTTCCTTTCCTTGTCAAAACTCAAGAACACCCTAGTAAAAGTCATTTCACTTTGTTTTTTAAACTTCTCTCTGCTTCCCTCTACTTTCTTTCTAAATAAAAACAAGGGAGCAAGCCTGTATTAGGCAATGAAACGGCTGCTGCTAAGGTAGGTTGATAATGGGAGAACAGTATTTAAAGAAATGTATAAACATTAAGCTACAAAACACCTAGACTAGATACAGTTGGACCTTATAGACACTTTAGTGAAGAAACTTACTTCCGAAGGCATTCATCATAAAAACCATAAACTTGAGTAATCTGCACATGAATACAAAAGAAATGGAAGGGTCAATTACAACAAGTGCAGGATAAACGTAGCTGTCTAATCATATAGCATAATGAGAAGACCGGAGTGTTGATCATATCTCAGATACAGAATATATGTAAAGCACTGTTAAAAATACAGAGACATAGTTGAATTAGGTATGACGGTCTGGAAATGTTAAATGTATGCTAATAAATATATTATTGTTTCTCAACCACCATTTCCTATGATTAAGTGATCAATTATTCAAGGATTTGCATGCTTGAGATAAGACCAAGCCTAAGCTCCTTGGCCTGTTATAGCATACACGTAGCAACATGGAAGAGACTTCAGGAAAAAAAAAAGGCAGTAAGAACCTGCAATATATATTTGTATGGGCACAAACAACACAGCAAAAAAGCATACTTTCCGTAACAATAATTTCTATTTACAGGAGTAACATTTATCCTGCCTTGTTTTCTTTATTCATAAGCAACTCCTAGATGAATATCTTAGGTGTGTCCAAGTGCATAAATTTAATTCACATCTTAAACTCTTTCATCGTGACCTCGTATTTATGTGTATAACTATGTACTTATATATCGTATTGTTGCATGACATTTCACCAGTTATTACTATTTTTTATCAATTTTATCTTATTTAACCAGCAAAAAAGATAATCAGATCTTGTATCTCACAAGTAAAACTGCCTTTCCATGAACCAATACCCTTATGAACCTGTAAAGTGTAAAGTACGGGGGTAAAAACATTATCATGCCCCATAAGAAGAAAACTAGAATGGAGAACCATACACAACTTTATTGATCAAAAAACCTATCTACACACCCGAATAACATATTAACCACACACTAATTACTAAATTATGAGCCTTCAGAGAAACCAAGAATAAAAAGCATGATGATTATTTGTTCGTTTAAAGCTGACAGTTTCAAGAAATATGTTTTCAAAATATATACCTGACGGCTTTCATGATTTCCTCTGAGAATTGTGATTCGCTGGTGATAACGCACTTTCAGAGCCACTAAAAGCTGAATCCAAAAGGGAAGTCAGCTTTTTGTTTGTACAATTGTTTAGGACAATATATGTGCATAACTGAAGGTAATTTAGGAGACATGGTCACAAACAAAAAACATAATTAGGTTTTGAAACTTATGTTATTGACCTTAGTCCAGCTAATAAACTCAAGCTGTTTCAACTACGAAGAGCAGAGCATATACATGCCACTACAGATGTAACAATAGATTCCTGAATAAGTATGCCGTGACCAAAAAAATCAAATATATATATATATATACACACACCAAAACAACTGAATCAGCAAAGATATTTATCTTTCCTTTTACTTGATAGATATACTTAAATCTTACCGTCACAGTTTCAACTGAATAGTAGCCACGATCCACATAATCTCCCATAAACAAGTAATTTGTATCTGGACACTGCCATAAATGTGCAGCAGAAAAGGATTAAGACTAATTATAAGCTACATAGATTGACGATTAATTTTAATGTTCAAACGACAGAGGCAATAAGACAGGAAAATGCAATAAGTAGATGAAAAAAGGTGGGCAGTAACCACTGAACTGAAAGATGAAAAAAGGTGGGCAGTAACCACTAAACTGAACAGCACATTCCTACTCTCCCAGTCAGCTGTGTAATTTCTCTCAAATTCATGAATTACATTCACTAATACAAGCTCATAACCTGTGGTACGCACAGATTATATTATATAGGGATATTCTCTATGGTACCATTGTAGAATTGACTTTTATCAATGGTACCATTACATTTTTGAATTGTGTTTATGGTACCCTCAAACTTATAAATTGCTATACGTGGTACACTTCTGTTAGCCTGTTAAGAAAATACCAAATCTTAAGGATACCATTGATAAAAGTCAATTCTACGATGATATCAAAGAGAATTTCTTTAAATTTTTACTTTTTCCTTGAGGGTTACGAATATATTTATTTGAGTTACTATTATTAATATCCTATTGTATATTGTTCAATATGGTGGAAACTGTTGCTAAACATCATTTTGGTACCAGTATCGTAGGTTTATAGGTGTTTGTTAATATTTGCCTAATAAAAGTGGGTATCAGGAATAGAAGTAAAAAATATAATGGTACCATTGGTAAAAACCAATTCTACAATGGTACCATAGAAAATATCCCTATTATATATGAGTTTCAAAGTTTATAAATATTATTTTTATTACTGTACTTTATTTTATACTGAAAATGAATGTGTATGATTGCATTATGTTATTTTTTGTTGCTATGAGCTGAACCCTTATTTTCTCGATTATAATTATAACTAAATAATAGTCCCAAGATATTATAATTTTTCTTAGTTCAAAGGCCAAGAAATCTGTGTATAGGCCTTGAACATGGGCTGAATCATGTCTTCAAGGCTTTAAACATTAGGGTAAAGGCCTTGAATTCTTCATAAATTCTTCTTTCGTTTCCATCAATTGATCACTAGGAACCTAACGAACTAATATGAATATTTCAAAATGTCAATATAACCAAGTATTCTGTACTTCAATTATAAGCTTTGTTTTGACACTATAGGAAGAAACACATAAAAAAATGTATGCATACATGGATAAGGGAACTCATGGCACAAGTTTAAAGTAAAGATACCAGCATGCAATCCACACATTATCCAAATAATCGATGATGCATCTAGATATGAATATATTTATTTTAAAGGACTAAGATTTGAACTGATCTCAGTTTTTATTCAACGAGCTAGTAATGTATCAGTATTAACAACTAACTTTCAACTTGCTTACAGATAATAGCTAACAATGTAAACACAGGACTCTCAACTATTTGTAGAAAAATGTCATCAGTTTGCCCATAAAAAGATGTTCATGTGACCATTCCAAAACCCAGATAAAATGCACTATCTAGTATTGCAGAAATTACTATGTCAGATTATTACAAAAAGATAAGATCACATTATGTCTTTAATCCCATTCCTTTGGATAGTTTATACTTCATATCCTCTTTTTTCATAGTTCCGGAAAAAAAAAAAGAACTGAGAATATAATACTTAACCGAGATATACCTTTCCTCCAATGCGGAAGAGTTCAGCTAGATCATGAAACTGCCCATGGATGTCTCCACAAATGGTCACGGGGCTTTTAACAGGCTGCAACGCCAGAAACATAACTCAATGAAGTCCAAATACTATTGAAGTAATAAGTACGAAACACAGGTCACAAGGAAAATTCTACTCGCATGTACAACGCCTAACAGTATGTCACATATGCAGGCCATAACCATAAAGCTTGAAAATTAATACAATTAGAATAGCTCTCTTCGGAATTATTATCCACATCACCAGAGTTTAAGGTACTTTACGGCTAGATTTATTGCAATTCTCAAACTCATTCTCATGAGTTCAATAAAAAATTTAATTAAAAGCTCGGTCACTTTTCTATTGTTTGTCACTGAACAATAAAACAGACTCAAATTCAAATACTTGATTTTACAAGTCCGCGATTTCTTCCCATCTACATCTGCTTACTGCAATTGAACAAGATAAGTTCATTATACATATAGAAAGTTCCTCAGACAAGTTGATTCTACTGCACTAAGGTTTCAGACACTGGATGAGAATCTAAATAAGTGGATATACACTTGGGGAGTAAAAGGACTTGTGTAAGAAGCAGGTGGAAAGGCGCAAATCCATCAATCATTTGGCATGCAGGGGGGGGGGGGGGGACTGTGAGATACAGCAATATTTCTACAAGGTCTGCTACACATAATAAATTGAGGATTAAGGTATAGCATAGAACAGGGTGAAATGGTAGGCATCATAACAGACGATATTTTTACCAGGAAATCAACAGAGATTTGAGGCATTTGGGGCTAGTTGTTCGTGCTTATTGTGAAGATCGAAGATATTAGTGTTTATAAATCTTTTAGTTACACTGACAAAAGATATAGGTTTGCCCTTGCAGTCAAAATGGAATCGAAGGTCCGCTTAACTAAAATGATTGCAGCTATCAGAATATGGAAGGATCATTTACTAATGATGATGATGGACCATTAGAAAAGCATCTACAGCGTTGAGGGTGCCTCTAATTCCAAGCATCACAAGTTTCTATAACACTAATAACTTGTCAGGACTAGCATGAACATCAAGTCCTGACATAACTAAAGGGAGGATCTTACCATTTAAGAAATGATGAGATTTTTAAACACAGAGATTAGAGGAGCTCCTATTCCTGGTAAGTACAAACATTAATTAGGCTCAATGTCTAAAGATGATCCAAACCATCTGATCTGCAAGATGATGCAGAGTATAGTACCATGTACTACAAATCTTCGAAAATGGCGACGATACTACAAATATAGAGCATAATGAACAAACTTAAGTTGTAAAGGGTGAAAACAAGGATGGTAAAACGTGAAATCTTATGCATGCCTTGTTGATGCGGAAAATAGTCAATTTAAAGTAAATTGTTCAACCTAAGCTCAAAAAGCTCTAGAGGACCTTGTGCCTAGTTAACTAGAGGAAGTCAGTTAGTATCATACTACTGGGCACAGAAAGCGGCTGAAGAGAAGATCATCTGATTATACAGTTTTATAGCAATGTTGGATGCATATTTCTATTTACGCTATTCTATGAAGCATAGGTGACGCCGGACAACAATAAAAACAGGTTAAAGGATAGATAATTGTGGATTAACTGCAGAAAACCCATGATCCCTAAGGTGATCCAACCACTGCCCCTAGGATTTCACAACCACAGAAACCCGTAGGACTTCTCAACCACGGAATAGAAGATATACATGGATCGCAACACATAACAAAAGAGAAACAATACTCAATTTAATTAATCAATCAAATTCTTCCAATAATAGAATATTACTATCCTTATATAGGAGTAAATCCCTCAACTTAGCCACCAAGTAAGATATCACTAATAAAGGAAACAAATCTGTTTTCTTATAATAATGGCCCTACATTAGATAAGATAAGTTGCACAATATGAATATTTCATAAGTTAATATAATGATTGTTGATGTGCAAGATATCAATTTCCCTTTCTAAACTCTCTCCAAGTTTGCACTCTTCTGTCAAAAACATGAAGTTTTCCTTTCTAAAATCTCTCAAAGCCTTACACTATTTTTCCTTAATTCCAACAGAGTACATAAATCTTCTCTTTCCCATATTTATCATTTAATATCTCTTCAAACTACAGGATCTTGATCAAGTTCATACCCAATTATCTCCGTCCTTTGTTTTTTCATTGCTAAATTCCAGTTAGCATGCACATAGATTTTTGGCATTCAACACTAATTTCTCCAATAAAATTCTCATGGTTACAGTAATAACAGAAATAAAGAAAGTTTGGGTCTAAGAAACATTGTATATTGTTTTTTATTTAGATAATCAAACACACTGACACACCCATCACAAGATTCAAATCCTCAACCTCCCGTAAAGGGAGGGGGATACCGCTAAACCAAAAGGTCATTGGTATTCCACAAGTTTACTGCAGCTTTGAATAAAATAAGGTGCTGATATTTTCCATTTTTTTCCACTTCATTGCATAGGATTAGAAGTGGAAAAGGCACTTGTTATAACTTATAAGCTTATAATTACAAATTATGTACACTACTAGTATATCTCAGTCGGTGCGTCAAAATATTAACTGTCTAATATAATGGAACACATGGACTCACTGTTCATTGCTACAAATGATATAAATACAAAATTTATAAATATATCAACTACAGTCCTCTAAAGTTACCTCGCTGATTGATTTTCATAGGCATTGGAAGGTAGATGCAATTTAATGTACTATCTTTCCTCTTGTAACATTTGGTTATATTTTTAAAATAGTTGCAATCCATGAATTCAGCTTTCCTGTATTGGGGTCTGAAGGGTGGCAGGACGCAGGATACAATTTAAGCTATCTTGTATTTAACATTATAACGCTCTCCCTCATCACATTCACACCTCTCTTGCAGTGACACAATCATAAAACTAAGACCTATATAGTCCTAGTTAGGATATAAAAGGATTTTGTGTTGTTACTTGGGTTTATAATGTCTGTCAATAAATGCTTGTACAATTAAAATCTCAAATTGAAGAGTGCACTCAGGTGTAATACAATTTATTGATGTAACAAGATCATATTGATTTTTGCACTTACAACTTCAACAAAAGTTAGTGTACACCTCCTTAGACGCTTATGTGTGAAATCTAAAGAGAAACAGTAATAATAACAAATGTAAAAAAAAAGTGAAAAACTGATATATACCTGTACATTACTTTCCTCCATCAGTATCTCTTTAGCCTTGTCGCATAACGCCCTAACCTACATCCACAAGTACACAAATTAAAATATAATAGAGTAGAGAAAATGCTTGTTAAAAAACTTCAAGAGCAACAATGACATGGAGTAAACAGAAAATAGCATTCATTTTCCTCAAGGATGCAAAGAAGCTTCTTAATAATAATATATAAATACTTCTGATAAAACAGTAAAACCAAGCATCACACCAGTAGTTATATATACAAATCAAATAGGTGCCACGTCCTGAGATTTCAGCAACAGCAGATTTAGCCAAAAGGATTTCCAAAATAGACAACAGAAAAACTTTATCCAGCATAAGGGGGAATTCTTTAATTTTTTCTTCCCAGACATAAGTAGCATGTTTGATCAAACCTATGTACATGGTTGATCATAGTATATACTTGGAAGTATCTAGTATAATAAAATTTCCTGTTTTTCAAAACCCCGAGTCAAATCATGCTGCATGTGCACTAAGAACAAAATTTTTACTAGCCGTTCTTCAAATCATTAACAGTACTTTATAAAAAAATACATGAACACACTTATTAAACTAATATAACTACTTAAGAACCTCATAGTAATCTATCTATACTATCTATCTATACTTCTATACTATCTATACTATATTATAATAACCAAACTAGAGAACTTTCTTTTTAAACACTGAGGTGAACCATAGAAAAGATCATAGCCGTCTAATTTTAGGTGAACCATGGAAACGATCCTAACCATTCAATTTTAATAAAATCTAATTTCAAAAAGGATATATATCATACATACAACTCTATCCCCAATAGTACTCCTTTTATACAACTCCTCGCGGATAATATTATATTATATTTAAATTATATTCTATATTTTCTATTTTAAAAATCCTACTTATCCTATAATTTTTATTTAATATATCATTAAATTTTATGAATATTAATATATCTATACTTACTAATACTATATTATTATAGTCAAACAAGAGAACTTACTTTCATCTTACCTAGATGAACTAAAAAAATCATAACCGTCCAATTTTAGGTGAACTATAGAACGATCTTAACCATCCAATTTTAATAAAATCTAATTTTAGAAAAGAAATATCAATATATCATACATACAACTCTATCGTGTATTATATTTAAATTATATTCTATATTTTCTAATTTAATAATCCTACTTATCCTACAATTTTTGTTAATATAGTTTACTCACATTCAGCTCAATTTTATCACCATTCAAACTCTTTTATTTATTTAAAATTATGACTTATTATTAAATTTTATGAATATTAATATATAAACATCATTGTATAGAAAAATGTAAAAAGAAATTAATACTAAAACAAATTATCATATTAAATGAAATATTTAAATTTTATAAAATAATTAATATATAATTTATAAATCACATTCGTGCTTTGCACGGATTATAAGCTAGTATTATATAATAAGCAAACATGAGATATTTTCTAGTACCCAAAATTTTAGTTGACCCAATGTTTGGTTATCCCAATTTTTTGATTAACCCAATATTTGATTAATATTATATTGTATCTAAATTATAGCCTAAATTTTATATTTTAAGAATCCTATAACTCAATATAATCTACTTGGCACATCTCAATTTCATCAACACTGAATTTCTATAATTCATTCATTTTAGTACAACTTAGTAATTAAATTTCATGAATATTATAATATTATTATTCTATTATCTATATTAAATTTTATTAAAATTTTATATAAAATTGTATTAAAATTATATATATATATATAATTTTAACATATGTAAAATATTTAATAACAACAAATACTTTCATATTTTCAATATTAACATATACATTTATATTAATCTTAAAATCTTATTTATTATAAGATAAACCCAAAATATATACAATTATTTATATTAAATAGAAAACTAACTATTATAGCTAACTTTTAATTATTATTAAAGTAATTATTATAATGAATTTATTATCACCAATCTCTTTACCAATTTATATAAGGCACAAAAATATATTATATATATTAACATAAATTCTTAACCCAAAAAAATATATAAAAAATTTCATATCAAATACCAATAAAAACATGATATAAAAATATATTTACTTAAATATTAATCAATCTGTGCTTCGCAGGGTTAAGCTTGTATTATTAACGTTGAAATATTAAAAGTTTGGTAGTCAATCAGTATTTGGTCCAGATAATAACGATAGTTATTTAGTATTGGCTTTATTTTTAAAACACATCTCTAAACAAAGTAGACAAACATTATTTACTTCAAATACAAACACAAATATTAAATACTAATCTCCTAATTAAAATACATCTCTAAACAAAATACACAAACATTATCCTCTTAAAATACAAACACAAATAAAATAGATGAAAAAACTAAACATAACTCTAAACAAAACACCCAAATATTATCCCCTTAAAATATAAACACAAATAGAATAGAAGAAGAATTATATAAAAATATTTTTACACCTAAATTAAATATATTTAAATTATTTTTATAAATATAAAAAAAGTTCATATCATATAAATAAAATATTTAAACAAAAATAATAAAATGTTAAGAAAATTTTGTGCATCGCACGGGATATAAGCTAGTATTGAGTAAAATGCAGTAGTTTAAGTTGTAAAAATAAATGTGAAATACCTAATTAGTATCCTATATAGGGAATTAAATCAATAAAATTATTGTATGACGATCGAATACAAGATATATACTAACAATTAAACATATTATTTAATGCGTGTGTGTGTAAATAAGATGGCAATTAAAAGCAAACATCTATAGGAATGAATAAATAAATTATTACGAATATTGTATAATAAGTATATATTAGAATTAGAATAATATAAATACATACAAATAATGTATTACTTTATATATTTCAATTACATTTACATATATATAATATAATATATATGTGCTCAAATGTATTAGTAATGTTTATATTGTATCATTTCTGTAACTTATTATTACATATCCTTAAAAAAATTACTATGTAAAAGTGTGAGTCACTTATATTGCGAGCCCAACATACCAACGAGTACGGCCACAAGCCTATATAAAGCAAAATTAAGATTTAATATCCACTACAAAAATGATAATGATTCTTCTAGTACAAAACTTGATTTCTGGTTAGAAAGCTGGATAACACTTGCAACATTTAAAAGTTGGGAAGGGATAAAAGAAACGCTTTTGGCTTGACTCATGTGTGAACGTTACAACTTACGAAAAATTACGGTTACATCCAAGTAAAGACATAATATCATCATTTCATTTGATTTACAATATATAATATCGTATCCCTAATTGAATGAAAATCCTTCACAATCCAGGTAGATTTCATTTACATAATTACTTTTGCAATCTTCCAAAACATTAAATATATGTATATTGTATATGTATCCCTCTACACATATTACAACTACAAAATCAACAAACAGTGCCCCGCAAAGCTGCAATCCTCTTATTTCCCTCTAGCCATGGCGTATAAAACTTCAATTGCATCACTGTCAAAAGATATCTGTTCCAAAATCTTGTCAGATTCAGACCCAAAATCTATCTTAATTTGCAAAAGTGTTTCCAAATCGTGGAATGATATAGTCTCAAACGAAAAATTTGCTAAGCTTTATTCCCAGAAGAGACCATCAATCACTGGATTTTTCTATCAATCCAGTGTTAGCTACCCTGAAAAGCTTCAGTATCTGTCTGTCTCTCCCCGTCAAGAAGATGTCACTGACCCACCTTCTTGTTTAGGATTTCTTGATTCCCCTGCAATTCTTCTAAATTCGTGTAATGGCCTTCTTCTTTGGTTAGTTGGAAAAGACAAACTTGTTATATCTAACCCTTTGACCAAAAAATTTATACCCCTTGATGGTACTTTTGATTTCACTAAACCCATTGCATGTGGGATTGCTTTTGATCCTTCAATTTCTGATCACTTTAAGATCATTCTTTTGGTTGTGGAGTCAGATTGTGTCAAATCTAGGGTTTTTTCATCTGAGGGGATGAATTGGGATGATGGAATTGAAACCCAGGAGCTTTTTAAAGCACCACCATACGGTAGATTCAAGGGCTTGTTCCTAAATGGTATCATATACTGGGAGTTGTTGAATCACTCATTATATGCATACAATGTGAGTGATAATGTTAGCTGTCTTATTCGACTGCCTGTGATGAAAAAGAGTACTGAGAATTCGTTGGTTGTGAAACAACCCGGTTGCCTAGGAGAGTCAGAAGGTAGTCTTCACTATTGTCAAGTGCTTGAGAGTGTGCTTAGTGTCTGGGAATCGAAGCAGATGCCTTTAGTAAGTTCAGCTACTTGGGCTCTCAAATATCGGATTGATCTGTGTGACGTAATGAAGATGTATCCGGAAATGAATTTCTCTGGTTCGCAGGCTCTTGCATTTGTTGACGAGTGTCATGGAATCTTAATGAGTATAAAGCATGGGATAATTGACTTCAGTTTTGGAGATAATGCCATTCGGAAACGGTATGACACCCCAATAGCTATTTCCAGATCCAGAAGAAATGTGAATGATGCAAATGTGAATGTTGTAGGTTATGTTCAACCAAGTATGTTCTTCCCTTTCAAGCAGAGTCTGGCGTTGTTCAACATTCGGAAAAAAACTCACTCAATCCATGCTGATGTTTAATTTTCCTATTAGAAGCTTATATTGTTAGTTATGCTGTCCTTTGGAGCCATGTTGAGGAAAAAAACTCACTCAATCCAGGCTGATGTTTAATTTTCCTATTAGAAGCTTATATTGTTAGTTATGTTGTCCTTTGAAGTCATGATGAGGATTAAGTCAAGGGTCTTGGGTATTGAACTTGTTGCTAGAGTACTAGAGTGAATGGAAAAATCGATCAATAAAATCTATTATGTAAAGAGTGCTTCAATTTTATCACCATAGTAGTAGATAAAACATTTGTCTCCCCGTCATTATAAAACCTAGGTGTTGAGGACATCTTTTTCTGGTGAGAGAAAAATTTATGTACTCTTTGGCTGATATTTATAGTGGACCTCTTTACGCTTACTTTTGATTCTCTGTTATTGTCTCTAATTTAAATTTGTTACTTTGACATATAATTAAGCCCAATAACTATTATGAGATACATGAGCGGTCATATTATTTTCCCTTTGTCTAACAAGAACAGGATGAGACTAAAGAGACGAGTGACCGAGAAGATAAGAAATTGATTGCAAGATGGCTGGAGAAAGAGGATTTTTCAATCACAACCACATAGGGTTTTAACCGTCATCATCACGATTGCATCTGTGTCATCGAAAAAAGGAATTTGATCCCTCAACCCGAATATGATGGAGAACATATGAGGATCAAATTCTGAAAAATTGATTAAGTAGAAGCTTTTCATCGATTGCCAGAGTTCTGATTTTACCCGGGTCACAACTTGGGTCACTCCGGCAAGTTGACAGACAAGTTTTTTCCAATATGAATGCTAAATTATACCATTTTATATAAAAGAAGGTTAAATATCAAGCAAGCTTGGAAGATATCAAGTAACTCGTTGAAGTTAAAAAAATCTCATTGAACTCACCAATTTGACAATAATTCTCATTTCGTTAAACATCCGTTCGAGTTAACCATAAAAGATTTTTTTGAGTATACCTTGCTCGAGTGGTTTAAACATATCAAGTAACTCATTGTGTAAAGGTTCGATGAAATGATAACATTTATAATAGGTCTAATAATTTAACTAAAATTAAACTTAATATATAATTCTAAAAATATGTTAACTTGAACATTTAATTCTGATGATATATATTATTTTATTAAGGCTAATAATATATTTACTTGAACATATGTTAATATCGTATCCTAATATATAAGTTAAAAATTGTATTCTAAATGAGCATTAAATTATCATTTTTATTGTATTTCGTTAATAGCAGATTCTTCAACAAAGTTAGCATAATGAGTATTATCAAGGCTATATATATGTGAAATAAAACTTGATGGGTAAATTATTTTTCTTTTAAACATATAGTTAGATATTTACTTCAATAGGTTATTTGATATGTTCAAACTACTTCAACAGTATTTGAAAATTTGACTTATTTTTTCAAGTTGCTCACCGGAATGAGACTTACTGTCAAACTGGCGAGTTAAATGAGTCTGTTTCGACTTCAACTTCAGTGAGTTATTTGATATATTCAAACCGCTGCAGTGAGTTACTCAATACTGGACCTAAATAAAGATTGAGAAAGCAGGATCAAGTAAGAAACTAGTAAGTCGGAGTATGTCGCTGGAATATATATAACTGTTGAGGCGATGCTTTGATTCAACTCTCTGAGCAATTAGCAACCCCAACTAGATTTCTACCAAGACAAACCTTAATTTTCTTTTCAGAATAAAAAAAGGAAAGATGGCCTGTAGCGGTTTCTATGCCAGCCAATCACTAAAAAAAATTCCGCCAACCAACTCATTTCGTAAGTAAATTTAAACTTCATAGTTCACCTAAAACAGAAAAACAAACACTCAAATAACCCGCGGCCTAGGACAAAAAGAAACCTTTACATAAGCATCCATCATCTTAAATCTAATAATGCAATTTTAACTTATAATTCCACAACTACCATACAAAAGAACATCATAAATTCAAAAAGATTGGACCTTTAAAGATTCCAACCAAGAATTCAAAAACTCAACTAATTAAACGACACAACATGGTCATAATATCACTTCTACTCCACAAATAACCATCAAAAAATTGGACCTTTATACATTCCTTACCAAGAATTCAAGAAACTCAACTATTACATATAGCCCATATCAAGAATAATACATACAGATAAACAAACATATAAGTTTTTCAGGTGGAGCTAGTACTAATATAAACAATATAGATCTAACCCATGAATACAAATTTATTAAAACACACACACACAGAGAGGGGGAGAGAGAGAGAGAGAGAGACCTCAGGCTCTGATAAGGGTTTGCACTGCATAAGCTGAGCAATCTGCTGATCAAGATTTCCATGAGAGTTTGATGCACCCAGATCTACACTCATTTTTCTTCTTCTTGCAACTCTATTTTGTTGTTTTGTCTGTGAATATATAATATAAATATGCACACAAACACAAGGATTGTTGAATAGATCTGCTCTTCAATCCACAAGTATGTGTTTATTGTACTGTATATATAATATAGATAGATGCAAATGTAGAGAGGGTGTGTGTGTGTGTGTTTGCACTCTCGAGCGGTAGTGCAAACCAGAAAATCAGAGAAAATTTGGGTCTAGCTAATCAAACTTTTCTGTCTTAACAGTGTGTGATATGAATTTAATCAATTTTTCTTTCTTTTGTAATACTAGAAAATTAGAAATTCATATTTAGAAACAAATATTGTATGTTGTAGTAATTTGCACGGTCTAATTTACATTGTTACATAATTAACTTTTGAATATTGTTATTTGTATCGTAAATATTGGTTATACAATGATAGACAAATTAGTTAAAAATAAAAAAAGTATAAATAAAATAGTGATATCGGTACTTAGTTCTTTTAGGTTGGTTTTTCAACTCCGTCTTTAGTAAGAAAAATAAAAAAATGTTAACATTAAAAACATCTTAATACTTAAAAGAATCAGATATAAACTTGACATCAAAGTTCACTTAACAACAAACTTGAGTAATTTAACTAGATAGCAAATAAAGAAGAATAACAAAGACAAATGAAATCAAATGTCCTTGGACATTCTCCTGCACTGTGCCACATGTCAGTGGTCAAAGCGTTGATTCTTGATGCTGGGCAATTCAACAACCATCGTCATTCTTGCATCCTGTTGAACTTCTTGTGATGGGGCCTTGGACGTCTTCTTTTGTGCCTTCTTGTGTGCCTACTTTTGAGCCTTCATTTGAGTCTGTATGTGAGTCCACGTTGGAGCTTTCCTGAACTGGTCTCACCCTTTTGCATGTTGCCTTGTCCATTTTTATAGCTTTGCCTCTATCCTTTTCCTTCACCTGGGTTGTAGTTGCCTGTATAGATAGATAACTTGCCCTTGTTTTTCACTGGAATAGAAACCACCTGCACAGAATCAGAGTTGTTACCTTCGTTGAAATTCTCATGCATGCCCTTTTTGTTTGCCAATCTCTGGGAAGTTCTTCTTCTTTGATAGACCATAGTCTTGTCGCACTTGCTTTCTGAGACAGAATTAGATTGAGAAGTATCACTTGAAGAGGCATATTTAATGCTAGGCGTAAAAATCATTCTCAGGTGACTACTATAACCTTTATCAAGGGGAAGCATGTTCAAAGTATGGACAGATTCTAGAAGAAAAGTTCAAGAAATTTTCAACAATCAAAATGTGTGTCAAACTACTGGTCTAGGCTATGACAAGAGTCAAGGCAAACAACCTATTGTTGAGAATGATAACAATGTACAAGCTAGACAAGTCAATAAGACTAAGGACAAGAATACCTTCACTCCTGTTAAGTTTGTGAATTCTAAAGTTAAGACTGAGTTATCTAAAGGAACCACAAACTCATCTATCAATAATTCCCCTGTTGTTGACAAAAAGATAGATGAATAAGGAGAAAAGAAAGCTAAGAAAAATATAAATATAAGTTTCTTATCAAAGTCCAAGTTAAAGGAAAGGCTAGATAATTTACCAGATTCTGGCAAAGATAGGAGGAATAGGAATGACAAGGAAGACATTAAAAAAGCCACTATCAAAAAGATCATAATGCTCCTAGGAAGAAATGATACAGATGTGGAAACCACAATCATCTTGCTCTAGATTGTAAAACAAAAACTGAGAAGAAATCAGAGTCTAAATCCCCTCAGACTCTGACTAGTCACTACATTCCACAGAAACCCTATTATCATTGTGGTAGCATATTTCACTCTATTTATATGTGTAAGGACTATCATGATTTGTATTATAATTTTTATGAGCTAAAATCTCCTATTGATAAAAGTTGGTATGACACTGTCAAGACTACACCAGAGTCAAAGGCAACAAAGGAAATAGGTAAATCCAAAGTAAAAATTTCTAAACCTGTTTCACCTAAAGTTAGTAAGAAGGGATCCAAAACTGTTTGGTTCCTTAAAATATCTAACTAGTTGTTATCTGTATGCAGGGAATAAGGGCGAGGAAAATATCCCTAGTTCTGGACAGTGGATGCTCAGAAAACATGACTAGAAAGAAATCCTTGCTTACAGACTTTATGGAAATGGCTGACCCAGAAGTATCTTTTGGAGATGGTAACAAAGGACAAACAGTGGGATATGGCAAGATTGTACTTGAAAATGTCATAATTGAAGAAGTAGTTCTAGTTGATGGCTTAAAACACAACTTTATCAGTATTAGTCAACTTGGAGATAAAGGTTACCATACTAGCTTTGACAACAAAGAATGTCTTGTGACTCACAAAGAAACAAACATTTTAGTTTTCAAAGGGTATAGACATGGTAACATATATGAAGCCAGCTTGGAGGATTGCACTCACAATGAAATTACATGTCTATATAGCAAGGCCTCAACTGAAGAAAGCTGGAAATGACACAAGAAACTGTCGCACATCAACTTCAAAACACTCAATAAGTTAGTGAAATTGAAAGGCATAGGTGTACTAACTTGTAACACTTAATTACTATGTAACTCAACTAGGTAAAAGATAAAACAACAGCAAAAACAAGAGAAACTGAAGAAGCACATGGAATCAATCAACTGAAGAAATGGTAATGATACGTGGTAACTACAAGTAACTAATTTGGTTAATCAAGGATGCATAAGTGAGAAGAAGTTCAATTTCAGTATTGTTCATGCCCTAACTTATCTAATGGAGAATCAAATTAATGTCAAAGAAGTATCAAGAAGACCAAAGTGATTTCATGTAATGTATATCAACATCTGGATAATGTAAAGGTTAATCAACAAATGAGAACTGACATTCAGAAGCAAGAACCCCTACAAGACTAGTCACTTATGAACTAGATCATTGCATCAAGTGTCAGGACATTGGAGGCAAGTTCATGTCAGTAGTAGAAGATCTCATTTGAATTGAGTGAGGAAAAGAAATTGAAGAAGCTAGGGAAACTTGCTCATAAAGGTTAATCCACAATTAGTCACTAAAGAAGGTCAACATTGGATGAGTGCATATTTGCTAAGGCAAATGTCGATCCACAGCAGATCGAGATGCGGGTCGAGATTTATAATTGAAGTAAAACATTACAAGGCAAATCTCTATCCACGGCAGATCGAGATAGAGATCGAGATTCTCATAGATCGAGATCGAGATTTTCACAGATCGAGATCGAGATTTTCACAGATCGAGATCGAGATTTTCACAGATCGAGATCGAGATCGAGATTGTCAACCAAGATCGAGATCGAGATGGGTCCAGGCCTAGATCGAGATGCGGGTCGATATGTAGCATTTAATGTTCAAGGGACAAGTGGATTATTGTGAACGGTTGATCCAGAGTGGTTGGAAAGTTCTTTTTGTTGACGAGTCCTGATTGGGCCACGTACACAAAAAGGACAAAATCAAGTCTACACGACATTATAAAAGCAGCACTTTGTTTTATTTGTAAAAAGACTTTTAGCAATCTCTGTATTTTCTACAGTATATTTTAAAAAGAGAGCATTTACTGTAAAAAGAAAGTGAGAGAGAATCAGTTGAATCAAGCCTTAATTGCTGTATTTATTGTTCAACTGATTATGATGCTTTTATGAATGTTGTAGCAAATTCTTCAATGAATATAAAGATATATTCTTGAAATTCTGTGTCATCATTTATTACCTGCATTTATTTCATTTTCTCTCATTATTCAAAACAATTGTATTCACCCCCCCTCTATAATACTTTTGGACCTAACAATTGGTATCAGAGCTCCTGTTAAACACATCTAACAGAGATCCTACTGTGTTGTTTGAGTTGGTTCTTGAAAATCCTAGATCCATTTTTCTTGAAGTTTGTGCCGAAAGCTTTTATTTGTTTCTTCTTGAAAAGTTCATAGATCTAAAAAGTTCTAAGTCATGGTGTAAGAAATATTTGTACAACATTACAAACGTTATACCTTAGAGCTTTGTGGGTTTTCTTGTGGCCAAAAGTGAATCAACTGTTTGACTAAACAAAAAGTACATATTCGAACTTCTGTCCACTAGAAAGTGGACAATTTTTTGTTTGGACTTGAAAAAGTGGTGGACCCTACTACTGTTCCTGAGATTAGAACTAACTTGCTTGAATCTTAAGTGCAAAACCCATTAGATATTAAGTGTTGGATATTTAAAGTGAGATAATTAATTTTTCAAGTAAATACAATTTATTGTAATTTGAAAAATGTATTATCTTAATTTTAAACTTTATTAAAATGGCCGCCGCACACAGATTTAAGATACCTCCGTTTGATGCACAACATTATGACGAATGGACAGGAAGGATGAAAGCCTACCTTGAATCAATAAACAAGGTATACTTGAGAATATTGGAGAATAGTCCATACATACCCATGAGAATTGAGCCAGAGCGAATGGAAGGAGGGATACTAATACCATCCCGGTCTGTTCCTAAAGAGGAAATTGAGTTTTCAGACGCAGATAAAGAATTGGTTGGTATGGATGCGTCGTTACGCAACGTCATAATTGAATCCCTAAACTCAAAGTACTATGTTCAAATAAAGGGATTAAAAACAGCTAAAGCCATGTGGGATAAACTGGTTGTAGTGATGGAGGGGACCGAGGAAGTTAGAGATAATCACAAGCGCATTCTGATATCTGAATATGAATCGTTCAGATGCGAACGAGGAGAAAGTGTAGCGGATGTTTACAAACGTTACAGTAAATTGCTTATCGAGCTGAGTATAAGAGATAAAGTCTATCCACTGGCAGATTCAAATATCAAGTTTCTCTTGAATTTGCCTAAACATCTGGAACACAGGATCACTGCCATTCGAGAGTCAAGAGACTTGAAAAATACTTCTCTCGAAAAGCTGTATGGTGTTTTAAAGACCTACGAGCTGGAGCAAGAACAAAATGACAAAAGAAGATCCTACAATAGTGGAGAATACAAAGCGGTAAGTGAATCTGGACTTGTAGCTGAAGAGTCTACTGCAAAGGCACTTGCAGCTGTCTCATTGAAAACTGTTAATCCTGAAAGGGTGATATTAGATATTGAAGATCCATCCGAAGAAAGTGAGGATGAATATTATACCCTTGAAGAGCTGGACAAATTAGAAGACAAGTCGTATGCTTGTATTGCTCGAGAATTTGCTCATATCAGCTTCAGGAAGCCAAGAAAAGGTAAAGGACGATTTGGTAGTTCTTTCAGCCGAAGAAGCAGCAGTAGCAGCAGAGGTAGTATTGTAAGTGGCCGGGGAAATTACAGCGGTCGAGGTAGCACATCTAGTAGTGGCTACAGACCTAACCTGGTAGACAAGAACAAGTTCAGATGCTTTAACTGCAATGAATTGGGACACTTTGCAACAGAGTGCAAGAAGCCCAAATACGTTCATCCCAAGGAATCCTATGCTGATCTGAAAAAGAAATATGACGCCTTGGTTAGCAAGCAACAGAAGGGAAGCCGGGCGTATGTTGTGACTGAAGGGAAGGGTTGGGACGAGTCTGATGAAGATGAAGATCAGGAGCTATGCAACTTCGCTTTAATGGCAAAATCTTCAGAACAATCAGAGGTACCAATTCTAACCGTAAATGAAATGTCTATTTCTGAGTACCAAAATGAATTAGCTGCCATGACTAAAGACATGTACAATCTCCAACTGAATCTAATCGCTGTTAATGAGGAAAATGCTAAACTCTCCCTTAAGAATAGACTTCTCGAGGCCAAGGTAGAGGAATTAGAATCAGGAGAAAGTAAAGAAAGGCAGTTAATGAATCAGGTAGACGTTTTAGAACACAAGCTTAAGATTAGGGAAGACCTTAACGAAGAACTTAAGAATGAATTAGCTGAGCTTAAAATAACATGTCAATCTTTTAAAGAAGCCGCTAATAAAGTTTTTGTAGAAAGGGACATGTACATGAAACTGGCAGGCAAGAGTAAAAATGAAAAAGTAAACATAGGACTTGACTACACACAGAAAAAGAAAAATAGGGCTGCTGAGTTGTTAGAGCCAGTGTTAGTCAAAGAAAATGTGCCTGAGGTTTTAGGGGATGTTAGAAAACCTATCTTTAAGCAGTTTGAGCCTAGGACAATAGATCCTGTTGCTGTTAAAATTGAACATGAGATTAAAATGGAAAAAGAGTCGGAAGAACAAGTAGTAAAACCTACAACTTCTAAGAGAGCGAGTAAGAGTGCTTATGCTAAGAGAGGTGTAGGAACCAAGGAGGCTAAGATGGTGTCATATAAACAATGGGTAGCAGGGTCAGACCAAATGAAAACACCTGTAGAGGTAGTTAAAACTGAACCTGTATCTGTATCTACATCTACACGAGCTAGGAAGGCATGCTATATTTGTAATCAAACTGATCATTTGTCTTACTATTGCCCGTTCTATGTAGAGGAAGAAAAACCTGTTGGTTGTAATACCATGCCTGCAACTACTGTTTTGCCTAACATGTATGCAAATCATGCCAAATGCAATAATCCTAATTGTATGCCATGTGCTGTAAACATCATGCATGCTTATTTTAATTTGATGAATACTACTAGTACATCTGGTGAACATACATCTAGTAGTGGTAAGAAAAAACATGCTGGGTCAAAGACTAAGACTTCAAGTCCTCCTAAAATTAGGAGTGACCAGTCTACTCCCAAACCTGACAAACCAGTCAAGGTTGACAAGGGAAAAGACAAAGTCAAGATGTATGCCCCTGATGGCGACAAGGCAAAGCCTTCTGTATCTGAAAAGAAAAAGAAAATTATTGATGCCGGGCCCAAACATCATTGGGTTCCGAAGAACACCTAATCTTTCTGGATTTGCAGGGCAGTGAACAGGAAAAGAGTAAAGTCATATGGGTGCTGGACAGTGAAGCATCGAGGCATATGACCGGCAATAAGTCCCTGCTAACAGATTTGGTGTTGAGAGCCGGCTCCGTGGTTACTTTTGGAGATAACAGCAAAGGTTACACCAGGGGATATGGCAAGATTGTTTGTGGAAATGTTATCATTGAGGACGTGTCTTTTGTGGAAGGATTGCGACATAATCTTCTCAGCGTTAGTCAGTTTACCGACAGGGGTTTTGACGTCAACTTTGGGAAGCATAATTGTTCGATTCGAAGCAAAAAGGATGGAAGCCTTGCTCTCAAAGGAGTAAGGAAGTCAAATTTATTCATAGCCGACATGAATTCTGCTGATCAGTCTGAAGTCACGTGTTTCTACAGCAAGGCTTCTGCTGATGAAAGTTGGCTATGGCATAAAAGATTATCTCACCTGAACTTTAAAGCAATGAATAATCTCGTAAGGAGAGAATTGGTGAGAGGGCTGCCGCAGATGGAGTTTACTCCAGATGGACTCTGCGAAGCATGTGAGATGGGAAAATCGAAAAGAGCCTCGCATAAGGATAAACAAGTGAATAGCATTACCGAGCCCCTACAACTACTTCACATGGATTTGTTTGGACCCGTTAATGTTATGTCAATGTCAAGGGAAAGATACGCGCTGGTGATAGTCGATGACTTTTCCAAATACATATGGGTAAATTTTATGACATCGAAAGATGAAGTGCCACATGAGATCATTAGGCATGTACTTGTTAGGTCCAAATGTGTTGTAGAGGGGGGGGGGGGGGTGAATACAACTTTTTACGATTTAAGGAATATGAGAAGCAATGAGAAGCAATAAATATTATGTAATAAATCAACACAGAATTTCAAGAATATATCGTTATATTCATTGAAGGATTTGCTACAACATTCATTACAATAGTACAACAGAAGTAAAGAGAGAGGAGTAAATGATACTAAGCTCTGTGAATATACTCCCTCTCTATTACAAGTGTTTTTCTCAATATTGCTTTACATTGCGTTCTTTGCTCTCTATTGAAATGTTACACAAGTACTTCTATTTATACTACTTTGTAATCTATGACTTGTAGACTTGATCTTGTCCTTTTTGTGTACGTGGCCCAATCAGGACTCGTTAACAAAAAGTACTTTCCCAACCACTCTGGATCAACCGTTCACAATAAGCCACTTGTCCCTTGAACATTAAATGCTACATATCGACCTGCATCTCGATCTCGGCCTGGACCCATCTCGATCTCGATCTGTGTAAATCTCGATCTCGATCTATGAAAATCTCGATCTCGATCTGTGAGAATCTCGATCTCGATCTGTGAGAATCTCGATCTCGATCTGTGAGAATCTCGATCTCGATCTCGATCTGCCGTGGACAGAGATTTGCCTTGCCATGTTTTATCTTTAATGATCAATCTCGTTCCGCATCTCGATCTGCCGTGGATCGACATTTGCCTTGCAATGTTTTACCTTTAATAATCAATCTCGATCCGCATCTCGATCCGCATCTCGATCTGTTGTGGATCGACATTTGCCTTGGCAAATATGCACTCATCGAATGTTGACTTTCTTTAGTGACTAATTGTGGATTAACCTTTATGAGCAAGTTTCCTTAGCTTCTTCAATATTCTTCAACAAGCTCTTGAACAAGGATCTCTACTACTGACATAAACTTGCTATCAATGTCCTGACACTTGATGCAACGGTCTGGTTCATAAGTGACTAGTCTTGATAGGGTTCTTGCTTCTGAATAGATTACCATGTTCAATTGGTAATGTGGCTTCCCAATAAGTGGTTCGAACATTAACTGTTAATAAACAATGTAACTTCACTAGAATCTTTTCTGGTACTTCGACAACGTCTTCATTACTACTACAATCTTGAATACTTCATTCTCTGTTCTTCACTGATTGTCAGTGAGTATAACTTCAAGACTGTAGCTGTCTTCTTTAACCTTTGTCTTTACCACGTCTTCAATTCTTCTAGATTCCTATGCTTCAAACACTGTCTATCTTCAATCAATGCTGTTACACTGAAATCTTTTAGTGGCACTGCTATACTGAATCTTCAACACTTCTGAAACCCTGAAAGTCTTTAAACATTATTCTTCACTGAGGCATGAACATATAAATGAACTTCTTTCAGTGACCTGTAGTAGACTTCAAAACTTCTTCTAATGTCTTGATTCACTGTATTTGTCTTGTCTTCATGTCTTGCTGATTTCTGTGTAATCGTAGTATTATTTACTTGTCCTGTTCTAGTGTTGAGTTATCACGATTACTATTTATACAGCTTCGTCATTTCCAACAATCTCCCCCTATTTGATTGTTAAACTTTTAGCAAACAAATAACCTAGGGAGGATAACTCAACTAACAACTAGAAAAAGAATGTCCGAGACTTATAAATAATGCTACTGGTTTTTCTGGATCAAATATTGCATTTCCAGAATTCTTGTGTGACTGAAACGAAAGATGCTTGTTCCTCTGACGCTGAACTGATAATCAAATTGTATCGTTTTCATTTCTGTTTGTTTGAGCTTTCTCCGTTTCAAAATCCTTCAGTTTGAACTTAAAGAACTTATCATGAACAGAGCATCATAAGAATCAATTCCTGGGTATGTCTTCAACAAATACTGAACATAGCTCAAATAATGTTCTCCCCCTACGAATGTGATTCTCCTTCTTATTCTTCTTCTCCCTTTAGAAAATCAATGGAATAGTCATTTCTTTTCTGTTCTTCCCACTTGCATTAGGAATCTTCTTCTGACAACTCCTTTCAAGTCTAGGATACAGTTTCTTGATTCTCCCATCTTCTGTTGTTTCCCCTCAGGATCCGAAGATAAGATTTTCTTTTTCCAGACTAAAATCTCCCCCTAAGGATACGAACCCCCTTTCTTCAAGGATCTTCCCTTAGAATCCTCCAATGGCCTCTTCCCTTAGAATCATGCGACTCATTTAGGATATTAGCTTTTCCGAAGGTTATGAAGATAAGACTTTATTAACTTCTCCTTTTTCTTGTTATAACTATAACACTATAACTTCTCCCTGTTTATAAACTTGTTATAACTATAACTTTTTCTTACTATAACTTCTCCCCCTTAGTTGAGGAATCCTCCAAAGGCCCACTTTTGAAGATACCAATTGTTAATACCAACTGTTAATACCAATTGTTAGGTCCTCTTTTAGATGGTTTGTCTCCCAAAAAAGGTTCTCGTCTGTCGTTGATCGGGAAAAAATAGTAACTTTTCTTCCAGAAGTAGCAAGTAGCAAGGGTAAGTGTTTGGCTTATGGTTTCCTCACTTCTACTACGTTCTGTCGGTGTTTACACTTTAGCATAGAGCATTTTAAGTGTTTCTCTCTTTCTCTCCCTATCTCTCACTCAAGTGTATCTCTCCCTCACTTTCACTTAAGTGTTTCTCTCTCTCACTTTCACGCTGCATTCCAAATGTAGCCTTCTGTACCTGCAAGTGAAATCCGTCAATCCATACATATTCCCAATACCTGATTCATCAGAATGAACTGAATCACTATCAAGTGGAGAATTTGCCTCGTAGAGGTGTTCTTGATCTATCATGCATAAGCACTGTCTCACACCAGACTCAATAGCAATTGCTAAATCACTGTCTAGTAAAGCCTCACCTCTTTGAGATGGGTTATCCCAAGATTTTAAAATCTTTTTGGGAATCCTGCCTTGTTCTATCAAGGAGTTGCCTCACACCTTCTCCGTAAACGGGAGGTGGACATTCCTTTTCAAGATCTGGAAATGTTCCTTCCAGGAGGGGCGACGTAGTAGACAATGTAATGAATGGCAAATTAGAGTCTACGTTTCCCTCGTAACCCAATGACGGGTGTTTTGTTAACATGCCTATACCTCACACTGTGCACGTCTTGCAATGTGTCCCTAAGATATATCTGTTTAGGCTTACCATCAGCGTGAGTGCCGTTGGTGTGCTTGACTCACTACAAGATGCTCTGGATGACGAGCGAATTTCAATGGACTCACCCTGTTGAGAGAATGATTCCAGAGACAGTTTTATTGCCTTTTCAGCTCTGCATCTTTTTGAGAAAATACAGATGAGCTTACAGATACCTCAGTTTATATACTTCTTTACTTCGCTGGAGGTAGAGCTGTGGGTGCACTTCCGACTTCATCCTTATTTCTCCCTTATCAACCTCTAACAAACATGAGTTCCTTATATCTCCAAGGGTTAATATATGGAAGTGGATGAAATGAGTGTTTGGTATTAAGGCATGGGTCAGAGATTGATGTGTTTTCAACCTCCTGGCTAGCTTCTGTAGCCACTGGGGGCTAAACGGATAGAATCAATAAATGAGATAAAGAAATAATCACCTTAACATTCCAAAACATATTTTTCAACTCAAGGAGAAGGAAAAATATAATAAGGAATGGTAATGGATTGCATTAAAGCACTTTAATAAAAGAGTTTTGTCAGATCAAAAAAAATTTATCATTTAAGAGCATGACACCAATAGAAATTTCTTTCAGATGCTTATCCCATAATAAAACGCGGGAGTATCAGAGAAAAAGTTTCTATCTCTTATGAATTTCTTATAAGGCAAACTTCCCATAATAAAACGCGGGAATTTACACCAAAGAAGAAATTCAACTCTTCTACCAAATTATATCTCAATAAAATGATTCTTTTCCATTAAACCTAAGCACTGCATGTTTTGAAAACATTTTTGCAAATCATCCATATCAGATAGAAGACAATGATTTTCCGACTCATAATTCAATTATGATTTACATCATTTTCTTCTGCCTGATAATATCCCCGACTTAAAATAAAAACATGATAATTGGGGTTGGATGGATGCTTAACTATACAGTACTAGGCCTTCAAAGCAACAATCGCTGTTTAGTTACTCAGAATCAATGTGAAACATACATTGACACAAGTATTTAAAAACAAATCATTTTACAAGTGATTGGTACCTCGAAGTTAAAACATATTTTCAAAAGAGAGAAAAAGCTTTTAAAGATAAAACATTTAAAACAAGCTTTTGGGAGGGAATAAAGTTTCGAGATAAAAGAAAGATTATCCTTAAGAAAAGTTTTTCAAAAGAGAAGTTTTGAAAAAGAATTCTTAAGTTTTCTTAACTTAAACTGATAGACGAATGAATGTATCTTTGCATAAAATATTTTGAAAAAGAAATAGACAAAAATTTCTTTTAAATACATTCAGGATTGTAAACCAGTCAAAGAAAGAAAACTAAATATATTAATACCAATTGTTTCTAAAAAATAAAAACTAAGTAAATCCATTAGTATCAATATATCACAATTATTTTGTAATAAAATATTATTCTATTATCACAAAGTAATAAAAGAAAATATTTATACTACTAATAATTATGCTTTGAATTTATTTTAATTTACTTAAATCATGGAACAGATATTTCATTGAATTGTTTTATATCATCATGATTTAAATAAACTAAAATAAATTAAATACTTATGATGTACTAAGCAATTGCCAATCACATGCATTTATAAAAACTATACATGGCAGTTATTCAGTAGAACAATAAGCATATCACAATTAATTGCACGCTGATACCAATTATTCGATATTTATCAATAATTTCAAGATGCAAGAAATTGTGCTTTTGTTATTTTATCAAATTAAAATTATGAAACTAATAACCATTGAATTGCTTCAATCCATAATTTCAATAAGATAAAATAAATTCGCTAAATACTAAAATATTCATTAGATTGAATATTAGCATTTAACTTCCTACGCCATATCTAATAATTGTCACTTTGCACATTGTAAGCGTACTCATAACAATTACTAATTGATATACGTAAGCTCGAGGTTATAGTTGAAAAGAAATTCACAAGTCCTTTAAATAGGGAAAAAGTAATACTTGTGATTCTTTTTACAACCCCTCGCAATAAAATCAATTTTAGAAATATTTTCTAAGTATATAAAACATTGAGAATTTTATACACATAACTTGGAAAATATTTCATCTTCCAATATTAGTGAGTTTTGAAATATGCATTAATTATTTAGAACAAAAATTCTAAATACCATCACTAATATCAAAAGCATCATAATTACTTGTAATAAAATATTTTAAGACTCTTAGAGCAAAATATCAAAGCAATTAAGCAAGATATCATTGACTAATTCTTATCTAATATTTAATATACAAATAATTATGCTTCTAATTTATTTTAATTTACTTAAATCATGGAACAGATATTTCACTGAATGGTTTTATATATCATCATGATTTAAATAAATTAAAATAAATTAAATGCTTATGCTAAATAATTTAACTATCACTTATGCATAATACATTGCAAGCAAGATAATTAAACTAATAGCAAAAAGCACGAGGTACTGGATTTCAAATAAATTCACAAGTCTTTGAATATTGAAAATTTAATACTTGTGAACTTATTTAAGAATTCCTTGCATATGGGATTTCCAACAAATATGCATATAAGTAACATCCCAAATTTACTAACCAACTTAGATAAAATAAATTCACCAAGTTATTTAGCAAACATCTGCAAGTTATTCGACTAAGGACAACTCTCAAAAGAAATGATACCTGATGTCCATTAGCTTGCTCCTTCAGTGGTATGAAGAGTTCAACAGAGTTGCTGGAAATTGACAGCTTCTAGGAATAACTTTCCTGTCTTTCGTACAACCTGCATTATCTATATCTATATAGCCAATTAGGTTAAACCTATTATCTTAAGGGTCCCAGATTCCAAGAATTGGTGATCCCCTAAGATGTCTAACAATTCATAACTTAGCTATAAGATAAGATTCTCTAATTTCCACTTGGAAACTTGCACATAGGCATATCGAGAATAAAATATATGGTCTTTGTGCACTTGAATAAGTAATGAGCTTATCATACCTCTATAGCTTGTCACTTCAGTTCATATACCTGATTTGCCCTGATCAAGCTTAGTGGTCTGTTGGAAAGTAGTCTTGGCAGGTCTAGAATCTTCCAAATTGCGCATCTTCAAAAGATCCTTGACTTCCTTTAATTGCCATCATTCTTTCGAATTAATTATAATCCAGAAAGAATTACAACTCTTCCAACATGCTCATTTTGTACCTACTCTGCATTAACTTAGCAAAAATATATCTTGCCAAATTTTCGTTAGTAGACCCACATATAATATACTCATGGTATACTTAGCACATATATAACATTGTGTGTGCCTTGCATTCTGGAGAGATATATGAGTATAACTTACTCTACTATAAAATCATATTAAAGTAATTAACAGTCAGAGTGTCATACTATGTCCTTGACGTTTTGCTTGACTCCCTATCTCCGTCATAGAAGAGCTTGCGAAGAGAATGATATACAACTTCCAATGGATCTGTAACTTCAAAGTTCAGGAAATGATGTACATCAACTTCAACTTCTAGCTCACCATTCAGGAGTACACTTGTTCACATTCATCTGATAGATCTTCATGCTTGAATGCTCCACATGTGCTAGGTCCTAATCGTTGAGTCCCTGAAATTTGTTAGGTCCCCATTGATGAGTCCCAAAGGATCAAGTCTCGTCACTGGTGCTTACTGCTTGATCTTGAAAGTCCCGAAGATTCTGTTTCCATCATCGTCGATACCTTCTACTTTAAAGTCTTGTAGCAACCAGTTTGGCTTTGCCCCTCATAACAATGCCAATAGTCATCCAGACGGAAACTGCATTTCCTTCAACACCCAAATATTTTCTTGTAGATATTGGTCTTGGCAGCAGCTTCATTAAACTCAGCACTCTAGAAATCAGTAGTCCTGACACTAGCAGAGTAGAACCTTCAAAAACTCCGAACTACCCTTCAGCTTCTGTATCAATACCAAGTCTTCATGTGGATTGATTCCTTGTGCTAAGTGTATCTGCCTCTGGTTCAATTGAGTTAGTTCCTTGATTCGAACCCTACTCAATCTTGATTAGTTAGTGCATCTTCAATCTTCATTGAATTCACTCAGAAAAACCAATGAAATATTCTTATACATGCACGGCACTACCAATCACTACTCTACTACCCAGATTCATCAAGAACTGACTCTAGGAAATGTTGTTACACAAAACCCTTTGTCATGACAGATGTGTCCTTAATGTTTCCTTAGATATTCAGTGGGTAGAGTAGTCTTCTTCAAATATGATTGAGATCATCTTGCATTATCTTTAAATTGACAATTTCCTTTCTAATATGCAATCACTCAATCTGGATCACTCAGTGTTCCTAAGAATCTCAACTCTTACTCAATGAGCACTGCTAGCCTTTGAACATCAAACACGACTAGTTGATCCAACTTACTGATGCTCCTCCTGTGATGCTGCTTGCAGCTTTTCTTCATCTGGTGTCATCTGATCTTGAGCCCTAAACAGGATGTCAACCTTTAGAAATTCAGAGCTAAAATCAAACGAATGCTAGGGAGCTTGATGATGTTGTTCACTGCATCTAGATCATCTTAAATCAATCACAGACTCTGTGTAAGCTCTTAACTCCAAATAAGATAGCCTTCCATCACACCATGTGACTTCAGGCATGATTAATCTTACTTGATGTCTTCTCTTTACATTTGCTGATTAGACTTGCTGTGTCAACTGATTCAGCCGTAGTGAATAGGAAACCTTAACTCTATCCATTATCCTTGTAATTTCACTCAAGGTCTGGATTTCCCTATTAACTCCTCCATTTGGTCATGAAGTCCGGAAACTGAACTTTACTCTAGAATACTCCTTTCAGTGCAGACATAACATAAAACTTCGTTCGTCAACAAATTCCATTACCTGCCCTCAAAGTGTTCTTCCAACAATCTGCCTAATCTTTTGACTATGATTAATCACTGAGATGCTTCATCTATCGAATGCATGAACAAACACCAAAACTAAACAAGGTAGCCTTTGACTTGACTTCCCTTCAACTGTCATACTTCACTAATGTCCTTCTTAAAAGAATTTCATTAGAAGTAGTCCTTTCTCACCAACTTCATCTTTACCGTCGAATCCGTTATCTTGATAAACCAAGTATTAGTTGATAAACCAAGTGTGAGAGCATCACTTGTTGTTGCAGCTAACTCCATTGATAAAGCTTTACTGAAAAGTTCACTTCATCTTTACATCCAAATTCCATGTCAGCTACGAACAAACTTCCTCAACCGCAGCTGAGTGAGCATCCAACCTTCTTGTTTGAGATCAAACACTTCTCTAGAAAACCTTTGACAAAGAATTCCCTAGTGCCCTTTAGAAAGTGCTTAAGTCCTTCCACAAGAAAGATGCTTCCACTGATGACAGTTCTTAACTCATGATAGCCATATCCCTTGTACATCCTTTGCTGTCATCTCCAAAGATTACCGTCGGGGAGGCCTTCTCAACCAGTTGTGATAGAAGAGCTTTAATCTTAATCATATGCCTCGAACATGAAAATGTCAGAGATATATAACTTGTACATGTTGAAAGATACTCTGCATTCACAAATGATTAAGACACGTGGTCCTCAATTTTGATTGAGTCCAAGGGTTAGAGATATTTCTAAACATAGTTAACAACAAAGCATTCAAGTTCAACATGCTCATTCTTATCTGACTGATCACTCCTCATCTATATCAGCCTCAACAAGTAGTCTTGGCTATGAGCTCAGTGATCCCAACCTAACTTAAGGTGGACTAGCAGTCTATAAGAATCATGTCGTACATATATGTAGTCATAGAAGAATCAATCACTCAGATTCCTAATTCTTCTAATTCACCTTTGTTGTTCACTTTAACATTATATTATCTCTAATTATCTAAGTCAGTTTTAGATTAAGCTTCGAATCTACATGACTTACTGACTACTTAGATAATTCTACCATCTTTTAACCAATTATCCCTAACAAGCAATATATGATCTAATATAGCATTTAAGTACAACTATGTGAGTAAAAGCAAATCAAATGAAAATAAGTACATAAACAATTAACAAGTCATTTGCTATTAAGAACAAATAAAATCTGATCTATGACCTGTTTGTCTATTAGCAATTTTCACAACATTAGCAGAGGTATTAAATCATATCAGATTTAACTCAAGTTTCAGCAAATGTTTGGGAATACACTTAACCGTCTAGAACACCCTATCTAATTCTAGATATTCATTTTACTGCATATAAAATCAAGTATAAAATGTACTAATTAAACTCATGAATCCTAGCATGCAATCTTATTCTTAGCAATCAATTGAGCATTTAAGACCTAAGATGCTAACATGCTATCATGAATATAATACATTTCAAAACTTAATAAACATGCAGTTCTGAATTAGATAAAAGTATACTAGTTAGAATGTATACCTGTGAAGTGCTTATTGATTCATCTTCAGTGTTGGTCATTGATGCCAGATATCCATTTGGTGCATCACTGTTAGAATCATCCTTGCATTTAACTTCACCAACAAATGCTCTCCCTTGCTGCATCCTCACTAATGCTTGAGATTCATACTTCAACCCAACATAGTGTCTTCATCTTTTGCTTGCTCCTTTTCTGATCTTGTAGGTGCTATACTTCATCTTGAGTAAAAGTGTTTTGTTCTGACCTCAGCTGTACCTTCCATGATGACCTCTATTTCTAGGTTTGTTGAACGAACGTATCGAAAGCTATTTTCTCCTTATTAGCAACTGAAAAGTCCATTCCCTTTTTAGGCTCAGACCGATGTGGTACAATCACATCTCCTTCCATATGCTCAGGAACAACAACCATCGGAACAAATTCATTCTCAAAACCCATACTTCATTGTGATCTCGGTCGAACACTGGAATCTTGAATTGATTTTAAGGTGCCATCTTAATATAGATTTAGTGTAGAGATAATAAACTTTTCTTATTACTTGAGTAGTAATTAAAAGAAAATTGAATTATCTCTAAATAAATCAAAGTTCCAAAACTGGTCACCAAAAATAATTCTAAGTACCCGACACTAGGCTCTGTAGATAATCTATGTCGATCTCGATCTACATCTCGATCTACATCTCGAGGTCGGTCTCGATGTCGACAGATCGAGATTTACCTTAACATATTTTAAGCCATTTTCGCAAGTCGATCTCGATCTCGATCTACAAACTTTTGCCTATGTCGAAATTTCACCAAGTCGAAATTCTCAAAGTAGATATTCTCAAGTCGAACTTTTGTCCTTGGTCGAAATTTGCTGCCTGTCACTTTCACACTTTTTGACTTTTGTGTCTTTTCTCACCTAACTCACCTAACAACCACGTGCTAGGTACAGAGTCTTCTGATAATTACCTTCTTTTTTTTTTGTGCAGTGAGTTTGTCCAATCAAAAGCCAATAACACCTTTTCACTTTATGTCTTTAGAAAAGGTAATCAAAAAGTTGCTGGGTTTATCTTCTTTTACAAGAACAGCGATGAACACGTGAAGAACACCACAAACCAAAGTACCCAGTTTAATTCACAACAATTATCTAAAATACACCCAAGCTAAATAATTACACCTGGAGTATTTAAATAATTTTAGGACGAGTTTTCACTGTTTAATTAATTTAAGTACACTTTTCAAGAAAATCTTAAAAAGTAGATCTGGACTTGAAAACTCCCTAATCTTCTACCAAACACACGGATCTATGTTTTGTATGTCAAACATTAAGCTTTGATACCAATTGTTAGGTCTAAATGTGTTGTAGTGGGGGGGGGTGAATACAACTTTTTACGATTTAAGGAATATGAGAAGCAATGAGAAGCAATAAATATTATGTAATAAATCAACACAGAATTTCAAGAATATATCGTTATATTCATTGAAGGATTTGCTACAACATTCATTACAATAGTACAACAGAAGTAAAGAGAGAGGAGTAAATGATACTAAGCTCTGTGAATATACTCCCTCTCTATTACAAGTGTTTTTCTCAATATTGCTTTACATTGCGTTCTTTGCTCTCTATTGAAATGTTACACAAGTACTTCTATTTATACTACTTTGTAATCTATGACTTGTAGACTTGATCTTGTCCTTTTTGTGTACGTGGCCCAATCAGGACTCGTTAACAAAAAGTACTTTCCCAACCACTCTGGATCAACCGTTCACAATAAGCCACTTGTCCCTTGAACATTAAATGCTACATATCGACCTGCATCTCGATCTTGGCCTGGACCCATCTCGATCTCGATCTGTGTAAATCTCGATCTCGATCTATGAAAATCTCGATCTCGATCTATGAGAATCTCGATCTCGATCTCGATCTGTGAGAATCTCGATCTCGATCTGTGAGAATCTCGATCTCGATCTCGATCTGCCGTAGACAGAGATTTGCCTTGCCATGTTTTATCTTTAATGATCAATCTCGATCCGCATCTCGATCTGCCGTGGATCGACATTTGCCTTGCAATGTTTTACCTTTAATAATCAATCTCGATCCGCATCTCGATCTGCTGTGGATCGACATTTGCCTTGACAAATATGTACTCATCGAATGTTGACTTTCTTTAGTGACTAATTGTGGATTAACCTTTATGAGCAAGTTTCCTTAGCTTCTTCAATATTCTTCAACAAGCTCTTGAACAAGGATCTCTACTACTGACATAAACTTGCTATCAATGTCCTGACACTTGATGCAACGGTCTGGTTCATAAGTGACTAGTCTTGATAGGGTTCTTGCTTCTGAATAGATTACCATGTTCAATTGGTAATGTGGCTTCCCAATAAGTGGTTCGAACATTAACTGTTAATAAACAATGTAACTTCACTAGAATCTTTTCTGGTACTTCGACAACGTCTTCATTACTACTACAATCTTGAATACTTCATTCTCTGTTCTTCACTGATTGTCAGTGAGTATAACTTCAAGACTGTAGCTGTCTTCTTTAACCTTTGTCTTTACCACGTCTTCAATTCTTCTAGATTCCTATGCTTCAAACACTGTCTATCTTCAATCAATGCTGTTACACTAAAATCTTTTAGTGGCACTGCTATACTGAATCTTCAACACTTCTGAAACCCTGAAAGTCTTTAAACATTATTCTTCACTGAGGCATGAACATATAAATGAACTTCTTTCAGTGACCTGTAGTAGACTTCAAAACTTCTTCTAATGTCTTGATTCACTGTATTTGCCTTGTCTTCATGTCTTGCTGATTTCTGTGTAATCGTAGTATTATTTACTTGTCCTGTTCTAGTGTTGAGTTATCACGATTACTATTTATACAGCTTCGTCATTTCCAACAGTACTGGTAATTGAAAACGTAGCAAGTCTGACTGTGAAGACTATCCGATCTGACAACGGGACAGAATTCAAGAACTCAGTGTTAATGGATTTCTGCATATCTAAAGGGATCAGACGACAGTATTCAGCACCGAGAACACCGCAGCAGAATGGGGTGGTAGAAAGGAAGAATAGGACACTGGTTGAAGCAGCTAGGACAATGCTATATGAGTCAAGACTTCCTTTGTATTTTTGGGCTGAAGTAGTTAGCGCGGCGTGTTATAAACAGAACAGAACCCTGATTACAAAAGACTATAATGAGACGCCTTACTATCTGATGAATAAACGAAAACCATCTATCAAGTACTTTCACGTGTTTGGTGCCAAATGCTTTGTGTTAAGAGACAATGCACAACTTGGAAAGTTTGATGCCAAAGCAGATGAAGGGGTTTTCATTGGATATTCTCTTGAAGTAGTAGCAGGGTACAGGGTGTTTGTGCTTAATGATCGCAAGGTGGTTGAAAGCCTTAATGTCACATTCGACGACTCAAAGCTCCCTTCTATACAAAAAGAAGACAGTGAGCCCACTTCCCTAAGATTTGAAAATATGGATATTGATGAAGTGGATACAATTCCTGAGTCTGTAGTGCAGGGTAGTGATCCAATGATAAATAATGTAATTAATCAAGAGTCTAGTGTCTCGCCAATACAAAACACTAGGGCTGAGGGATCACCTTCCGTTAGACCTGGTACTAACTCAGGGGGAGTAAGTATGCACTCAGGGGGAGCAGCTCACTCAGGGGGAGCTAGTACTGGCTCAAGAGGAGCTAGTGGAAGTGCTTCTAGACTAAGTCACCTTCACTTACAAGATCAAGCTGAGTCATCAAGAACATTTGCTAGGGATCGTACTTGGAGCAAGGATCATCCGTTTGAGCTAATTATTGGTGATCCAGATGCCGGAGTGACTACTAGAGGAAAAGCTAGAGCTGAAATTGCCACTGAGAATGAATGTCTATACTCAGTGTTCCTTTCTCAATTGGAACCTAAAGTGGTGGAAGAAGCCCTAGATGACACTGATTGGGTGATCGCTATGCAAGAAGAACTCAATCAGTTTGAAAGGCAGAAGGTGTGGAAGCTGGTACCCAGACCAAAGAATAGATCTGTTGTTGGAACAAAATGGGTATTCAGAAACAAGCTGGATGAAAACGGACTTGTAACACGAAATAAAGCTCGCCTGGTTGCTAAAGGTTATACTCAAAGAGAAGGAATTGATTATGATGAAACCTACGCACCAGTAGCAAGGCTAGAGGCCGTAAGGATGTTCTTAGCATTCGCAGCACATCATGGTTTTAAAGTCTATCAGATGGATGTCAAGAGTGCATTCTTAAACGGTGAACTGGATGAAGAAGTGTATGTTGATCAACCTCTTGGGTTTGTCGACAACAAATACTGTGATTATGTTTATCGCCTCTTCAAATCAGTATATGGCCTTAAGCAGTCTCCGCGGAAGTAGTATGAAACTCTGTCAGTCTTCTTACTAGAAAGTGGTTTCACCAGAGGAGTAATCGACAAGACGCTTTTCTACAAGAAATGCAAAGATGATCTAATAATGGTGCAAGTATATGTGGATGACATTATCTTTGGGTCTGCAAATGAGAAGCTGTGTGCTAAATTCGCAAAGTTAATGCAATCAAAGTATGAGATGAGCATGATGGGAGAGCTGACGTTCTTTCTCGGTATTCAAGTTAGTCAGAAGAAGGACGGGATATTTATTTGCCAGACCAAGTACATTCATGATCTATTAAAGAAGTATGGTCTCGAAGATGTATCACAAGCTAAGACTCTTATGGCAATAGCCACGAAGCTTGACGAGGATAAAGCGGGAAAACCTGTAGACATCTCAAGCTATCGAGGTATGATCGGCTCTCTTTTGTATTTAACTGCTAGTAGACCTGATATTATGTTCTCTACATGCTTATGTGCAAGGTTCCAAGCGGATCCTAGAGAGTCACATCTTATAGCCGTAAAGCGTATTTTTAGGTATCTCAAGGGAACATCAAATCTTGGAATTTGGTACCCAAGAGATACAGGGTTTAATCTTGTTGGCTATTCGGATTCAGATTACGCAGGTTGTAGAATAGATAGGAAGAGCACTTCAGGAAGCTGTCAGTTTCTTGGAAGAAGGTTGGTGTCTTGGCAAAGCAAGAAACAACATACAGTATCTACCTCGACAGCTGAAGCAGAATATATTGCTGCTGGAAGCTGTGTGGCCCAAATACTGTGGATGAAGAACCAACTCAAGGACTACGGTGTGGAAGTATCTAAGATTCCTATCATGTGTGACAACACAAGTGCTATTGCAATGACCAACAATCCTGTGGATCACTCAAGGACTAAGCATATTGATATAAGGTATCATTTTATTAGAGAGCATGTAGAAAATGGAACTGTAGCGTTGCATTTTGTGTCTACTGAACGTCAAATAGCAGATATATTCACTAAACCTCTAGACGAATCAACATTTTCTAGATTGTTTGGTGAATTGGGGATGCTTAACACCTGTTAGTTTTGCTACCTATCTGTTATAATTCAGTTTGTGTACATATTATTGTTGTTCATGAATATTCATAATTAATAATGTGTACTTAACTTCAAAAATGTATGTATTGCATGTCATAAGGGGAAGTTAGAAAGTTTCATGACATTATTCTTATGATGATCTGTGTATCCATATGATTAATGTCTAATAATGTGATAGGATTTAATGCTAGACTTAATTTTGTAATGCATGATTTATTTGCTAAATTCCCTGTCATTTCAAAACTGTAAGTTTCTAAGGCAAATCTCGATCTGGTTCTGGATCGAGATCGAGATTGACTTGCGAAAATTGCTTAAAAACTGTTAAGGTACATCTCGATCTATCCACATCGAGATCGACATCGAGATGTAGATCGAGATGCGGATCGAGATCGACATCGAGATCGACATCGAGATGTAGATCGAGATGCTGATCGAGATCGACATCAAGATGTAGATCGAGATGCGGATCGAGATCGACATCGAGATCGACTTTGAGATGAAGATCGAGATGCGGATCTCAAGATCGAGATGTGACTTGTCTCTTCAGTTACTTTCTTTTTAGGCGTGCAAGTATATAATATAGCATTATATAGTCTGTTCATTATTTCTATTAACCTTCTCTCTCTCACTAGTTCAAAAAGCTGAAGCAAATACACACGCATATACATACATTCACAGCATTCTCTTCCCTGCCATAACACCAAGTTTTTCTTGTGATTTTCTTAAACAAAAATCACTAACTGTTACTTGAAAACATTAATCAGTAAAACAAAACTCTGCCAAAATTTTGTTTAAAGTAAACTGTTGAACTTTTTGCGCATATTCTACGTCATCTCTTAACATTAGTGTTCTTGCAAATCGTTGTTCAGTTCTCCTGTTATTCGAGTGAGTTTGTTTTTTTTGATTTCGTGTCTTCGTATTTTTCATTTTTTTTTCTCAAGTGGCATAGTTGTGTGTGTTACTGATCAATCCATAAAATACCAAGTAACCGCCCTGTTTTGTGTTTTTCCGAGATACTCGCATTTTTCAAAACAAAACGACTGTTCACTTTAATTTCCTAAAGCTAAACCGTCAATCATTAGTGGGAGTTAAGTGATCATTAGTGGGGAGTTAAGTGGTCATTAGTGGGGAGTTTTATTACGTGGGTAATTAGTGGGGTTTGTGTACGTTTTTTTTGTGTTTAAATTTAGAACTTGTTCTCTAAAATTTTCATTGCAAAATCTTTACAAAATATTTCTCTTCTCAAACACAAATCTCAAATGGCCAACCCAAATTTCACTATTCCCAAAACCAACTTTGTTAATCTCTCTGCTGATCGAGCAACTGGTAGATTCATTCACTACCAGTTCTGGATTGAGTCCCTCAACAACACATCCATAATAAGTCATGCCTTAACCACCTCTCCCATCCTGAATGTTGAAGCCCTTCAAGCTGCTTACTCAACATTAGAGATTCAGGGCGGTAAAACAAATCTAACAGGCTTATCCTTCACTATCAGTGGTGCAAAATATGAGGTCAGTCTGCAGAAGTTCAATGAGATTCTTGGGCTTCCTTCAGAAAATTTTGCTCCGGAACCCACTATGGAAGAAATGTTGCAATTATTCACAGAGATAGGTTGTCGTCCTCCCACGGGTCCTATCAAGGTAACAAAGGTTCACACAAGTATGTTACCAGCTGAGTGGGATTATGTAGTTCAGGCCATTCAACGCTGCATGTTCCCAAAGGACAAAGACTACAGGCCAATGAACAACAGCTGTCGAGTAATTCTATATGGAGTGGCAAATAACAGAAGAGTGAATGTGGGCAAACATCTGTTGATTCAGTTGCTTGAGAGGTGGGCACTGGAAAAGAATGCATCTCGGAATCCGGAAGATGGACCAGTCAAATGTTGGATGCCAAGATTTCTTCAGATGGTTCTGGATGACGTTCTTTCAGATGAGCACAAAAGAATATTTCAAGGCTCTGAAAGGATGGCATGTTTTGATATGACCTTAAAGAGTATCTCCACCACGGAAACCCAGCAAAAGTCCAGACTTTTTGAGTTGCGCCTGACTCCGTACTTCCAGGATCTGCAAGATGAGTATGCTAGGAAGCATGCTTCTCAGTTTACCGCAGTAGAAGCGGAAGGTAGTGGCAACGAAGCTGCCGGTGGAGATCAAGTGTCTGGAAATTTGGGAGAAGCAGGTGTGGATGTTGAAATGGCTGAAGCAAATGTTGCAGAAGCTGGAGCTGACAAGGATGAAGATCTTCTGAGTCAGGTACCTATTCTTGCTGATCTTGATCAAATTTCAATTCAACCAACCCTTGTTTTCTACAGCCGTGGGCCTGAAAACCCCCAGGCTCTATCCCAGGCTGCAAGCCCTTCTGTTCATAAACATTCAGCCATCCCTAAAACTGGTGATAAAAGGAAGGCAAGCCCATCTAAGTCGAGTGAATCGAGTGGAGGGAGTGTAGGAGTTGAGAGAGTAGTAAAATCAGCAGCTCTGCCACTCTCAAAGAAGCAAAAGATGGATTTTATTCCAGTGGCAACTGCACAACCTGTTAGGGATAGTTCACCTCTCACAGCCACCACACCTCACGCTGGTGGCTCACCTCTCCTAAATATTCCAACACATTCGCACTCGCCTAGGCATGTTGGTGAGAGTCAAGGAGAGGGTCCAGCTCAACAGCCAATAGGAGCTGGCCCTACCTCCCCTGAGTTGTCCGCTCAGGGCTCTTTGAGAAATTTCTCGGAAGGGGAATGGCAAACTGAGACTAGCTCTAAAGATGCTAGAATCTCAGGAAGTGTATATGTGGAAGAGTCTGTCGAATCCAGTACGGATGACTCTTCATCATCTAAATCAGAAAACAAGTTGCGCGCAGAACAACGACATCTGGTGACTGGTGGGTCTACGCCTCCAGAACAGCCCAGCGAACCAGAAAAGGTTCTTGGTGAACAAGGGGATGACATGGTCATAACGCCATCTCCTAACGTAGACACAGCGTTTAAAGGTTCAGTCTCACTGACCGATATCGCCGACCAACTCACCGCTAGTCCTCAGTGACTAGTGGATGAGGCTTTAGTTCTGTTAGGCTCTAAACACGAGAGAGAGACAGGGAGAGTAGATCCCTTCTCTTTAGGGATCTTGAGTGAAACAGAACCCGGCGAGAGTAAACAGTTTAACCCAAGCCAAACACCGTCCCCTAAATTGAAGGATCTAGTGAAGAAGGTGGAGGCTTTGGAGGCTGGAGTTGCTGGTGTTACTGCTGCTGTCTCTTCTCACTCTGGAAGATTGGAGGTTGGAGCACAGTTCATGGAGAACTTGATTGCCGTCCAAAATCAAATGATTGACAAGATAAACAATCTTGGATTGGTACAAGTGGAGGTTGGGCGGTCAGTCGATGATGTCACTCATGGCATGTCTCAGGTCTGGACGAAGCTTAATGAACTACTTGATGCTGTCTTTGGACGTAACAGGGCTGGACCTGGTCCTTCAACCGGTGGTGGTGGTGACGATAAAAATGATGATGATGCTCCTGATGAGGATAACCCACCTAAGGGGGAGAAGGAGGATCAGGGTCTGAAAAAGCTGACTAGTAAGGGTCCGGTGATCGAGTCCTCAAGCAAATCTGGTGAAAAGGTGAAGGAGGCTCAACCGGCTCTTAAAGACAAAGGCAAGCAGAAGATGGTAGTTGAAGAAGCAGGAGCTGAGAAAGAAACACCTCTCGTCGATGTATTTATGGGAGACTTTATTGAAGATTCTGATGAGGATGAGATGGATGTAGAAGCCTTAGTGGCAAGGAGGTCGAGACTCGAGCAACGGGCAAGAGAGTGGGAACAAGAAAGAGGTCTAAATCCTGGCGGATCTGGCACAGGAGTTGCAGGTGATGCAGGAGACCACTCGGTTACTGACGAGCATGTGCCGGAAGAAGAAATTGATGAAGTAACGAAAGAAGCGGAGATGCAAGAAGAGATTTTCAGGGAAGCCAGAGAAAGAGTGAATGAAGAAGTGCTTCAAGGAATAGTGGAAAATAAACTAATGGCAAAGAAGAAGAGAGCGGCTCAGAAAACTCAGCATGAGTATGAAATGAAAAAGATCACAGATCCTAAGGTCCAGGCTGACATAAGGAGGGAAGGTCCCGAGTGGGACAAGGCTAGAGAAGCCTTAGCTGGACCAAGAGCCTATGCTCCTGACTCAGAAAGATTGAGTTTCCTTCTACAAAAGCTAGAAAATCTAAACCCTGGGCTTCTGAACTATCTAAACTGTATAAGACAGGGATGCACCTCTGTTCAAGTTATATTCAAGGAGAAAGCATGGAGTCTAATGATTACTTGGGCACCCATAACAAGAATCGAGTCGTGTATGGTTGATGAAGCATTCTTCCATGCAAGGGGTGCTAGTGAACTGGTAGAATATGCTCACAAGGTAGACACCTCTGTCAAGACTGAAGTGCTGTTTAAAGAGAAACTATTGAAGATGGCTAAAGACAGAGGGGTTGACATTATTCTAAATCCCTATCAAATCAGATACGTCCATGACAAGGTCTTGAGGATCGTAAATCTACATGACTCGAAACTGACCCCGAGCGAAAATGTACTGAAGGCAGTTGCAAAGCTAGTCCTCACAAAGGGTTTTCTAACAAAGGAAAAGAAGCTGGTGGCTAAGGACTTGGAGAAGTTGATAAGAAGACAAGATGTTAGATACAAGTTGCCTGAAGCCAAACTACCAATGGTTAAGAAGGAGCCTGAAGACTATGCATTCGAGCAGCAAGAAGAGGCAATAAAGGAGCATGTGCAGAGATACGGAGATCCAAGATTAGACATTCCTGAAGAAGGAGAAATAAGGGAGGAAGCTAGTATAGTGGTTGGTGCAAACGTCAAGTTTGTCAAAAGCAAAGCTGAGAATGAGAATGACCTGCTGATCTATACAGACAAACATCAGGTGGAAACCGTCATTGAGCTCAAGTACGACATCTTTGCAGAACACAGTCATGAAACACTGTGTATCATAAGGGAATTGATTGATGAGATGGATGATGTTGATGAGTTTGATCAGGACTATCTAAGGGTCACGTTTGAGAACTTCTGTAAGAGAAGACAACAGCTTGATATTCAGAGGCTACAGCAATGCATCACCGTTATTGTCATTGGATACCCTAAGCAGCTGGTCATAAGGAAGAAAGGGGAAAAGGGATATCCTGACAAAGTAACTAAGATGAGGTTTGAAGACATTCCCACGAAACTTACCACTCGCAGCATGGTTGAGAGGTGGTTGAGGTTGTTTCAAGATTATAAGATCAGAAATCATGTGGAAGCAGAAGGACTTAATCTTCTCAAGAAAAGAATGGATGAAGTCTGCAACCCTGAGTTCATGAAGAAAGAAAAGGCATCCAAGAAGAAAGCTCGTGAGGAAGAGGAACGCAAGAAATCGAGATTTTAATGTATTAAGCTTGTAATGTTTCTTTGCGTTGTAATTTGTTTTCTTGTTTTCCTGCATTGTAAGTACATTATCTGTTTTCTTATGTAGTGTAAGGTAGAAGTTAGTTAGCTAAGTGTCTTGAAACTGGTTTATATTAGGCGTCAATTATTTCGCGAAGTTCGGCGGTGGTAATACTGCTAAAAGGACTTCAGAAGGATAATTGAAGATTGAGTGGACCGTGCTCTTAAGTACTTAGAGAAAATCTCTAGAAGAGCATGAAGCCATTTGATCGAGCCAACAGGTGTCCAATTTTGGCACTTGAAGTATCAGTGATAGACATGAAGCTAGTTAATCAAGCCAAGCATTATGCAAGTTGACATGATCGTTTATGAATGTTAGTTTATCTTTTTCAGTCCCTGGTTAGTTGAGTTATCCTCATTGTGAATTTGGTTGTCATTGTTAGACAATCAAATAGGGGGAGATTGAAAGGCATAGGTGTACTAACTTGTAACACTTAATTACTATGTAACTCAACTAGGTAAAAGATAAAACAACAGCAAAAACAAGAGAAACTGAAAAAGCACATGGAATCAATCAACTGAAGAAATGGTAATGATACGTGGTAACTACAAGTAACTAATTTGGTTAATCAAGGATGCATAAGTGAGAAGAAGTTCAATTTCAGTATTGCTCATGCCCTAACTTATCTAATGGAGAATCAAATTAATGTCAAAGAAGTATCAAGAAGACCAAAGTGATTTCATGTAATGTATATCAACATCTGGATAATGTAAAGGTTAATCAACAAATGAGAACTGACATTCAGAAGCAAGAACCCCTACAAGACTAGTCACTTATGAACCAGACCATTGCATCAAGTGTCAGGACATTGGAGGCAAGTTCATGTCAGTAGTAGAAGATCTCATTTGAATTGAGTGAGGAAAAGAAATTGAAGAAGCTAGGTAAACTTGCTCATAAAGGTTAATCCACAATTAGTCACTAAAGAAGGTCAACATTGGATGAGTGCATATTTGCTAAGGCAAATGTCGATCCACAGCAGATCGAGATGCGGGTCGAGATTTATAATTGAAGTAAAACATTACAAGGCAAATCTCTATCCACGGCAGATCGAGATAGAGATCGAGATTCTCATAGATCGAGATCGAGATTTTCACAGATCGAGATCGAGATTTTGACAGATCGAGATCGAGATTTTCACAGATCGAGATTGTCAACCAAGATCGAGATCGAGATGGGTCCAGGCCTAGATCGAGATGCGGGTCGATATGTAGCATTTAATGTTCAAGGGACAAGTGGATTATTGTGAACGGTTGATCCAGAGTGGTTGGAAAGTATTTTTTGTTGACGAGTCCTGATTGGGCCACGTACACAAAAAGGACAAGATCAAGTCTACACGACATTATAAAAGCAGCACTTTGTTTTATTTGTAAAAAGACTTTTAGCAATCTCTGTATTTTCTACAGTATATTTTAAAAAGAGAGCATTTACTGTAAAAAGAAAGTGAGAGAGAATCAGTTGAATCAAGCCTTAATTGCTGTATTTATTGTTCAACTGATTATGATGATTTTATGAATGTTGTAGCAAAATCTTCAATGAATATAAAGATATATTCTTGAAATTCTGTGTCATCATTTATTACCTGCATTTATTTCATTTTCTCTCATTATTCAAAACAATTGTATTCACCCCCCCCTCTACAATACTTTTGGACCTAACAGAAACAGAGTCTTGTGAGAGGATTACCACAAGTTGATTTTGTTCAAGATGGACTTTGTAAAACATGTCAACTTGGAAAATAAAGGAAAACATCATTCAAGAGCAAAACAATAAACACCATTTCTGAACCCTTTTATCTATTACATTTTGATTTATTTATTTGATTCAGTAAATGTGATGTCAATTAACAAAAAGAAATATGCTCTTGTCATTGTAGATGATTTTACAAGATTCACATGGGTTTTGTTTTTGCACTCAAATGATGAAGCTTCACAACACATAATAGATCATGTCACTTTTCTGGAAACTAAATCAAAGAAGACTGTAAGAATACTAAGGAGTGACAATGGTACTGAATTCAAGAATGCAATCATGGAGGAATACTGTGCATCAAAGGGTACTCAACAATTCTCTGCACCAGGAACACCCTAACAAAATGGAGTTGTGGAGAGAAATAATAGAACACTCGTAGAGGCAGTCAGGACAATGTTAACAGAGTCTAAACTGCCAATATATTTTTGGGCTGAGTCAGTCAATAGAGCATATTTCCTTTTAAACCCTATATATCAAATCTTTTTTTCTCTAAAAAAATCTTTTCAAATCTTTTTCCTCTAAAATTTCGATGGCCGAAAAAGAAGTTATAATTATTAGTATTTAAAATTGTGAAAATTCAAAAAAATTAGAAAAATAGAACGGAGCGTATTAGGAGTGCCACTTAATCGTTTTCGTCTTCTCCTTTATATATATTTATTCCTTTATATATATATATATATATGAATATTTTTATAGTCAGCACTCAGCAATAACAATGTTTTGTTAAAAAATAGATAAAAAAATTATTTGATAAAATTGAAAAACAAAATTTTGGTCTAAAATTTTGTTTTAGAAAAAACAGGTTTCCCATTATTTTTTAGTTTTTGTGAGTAATAACTATAAATTTTTTTATTAAATTTTTTTAAAATATTAAATTTATTTTTATATTTTAAAATATATACAAATAAATTTAATTTTTTTAATAATATTTTCACACGGTGTAACAATTTTGAACGATAATTTAAAACGGAACATAAGCAATCGGTATGCATGACTCGCGAGTCATGACAGTATTTTTGTAAGGGCTTTTTCACTTACAATGGCTAGACTACATAAATCAAATATCGTGGGACCGCCCATAGAAAGAGCCCATCACCTGGATTTGAGAAGATTCTAAACAATTCCAGTTCATCGACTTCAAGAATAATAATATTAAAGATAAATTGCTTGCAAATTGCTATGAGCCTATAATTACCCCACTTATAAAATAAAAATAAAAAATCTTAAATCTAGTTGTTTTGAGACAAAAGGGCAATAACCCAAGTTTATATAAGTTAATTATATTTTTAATAATAGGCCTCCTATAGTTTTAATAATAATTTTGGTTTAAATTAAGATTAGTTGTGCAATATTAATGATATCTAGAATGAACATACAATTTATTTTCTGTATATATGATATAGTGGTCTACATCATCTGTTCCTTAATAATAGTTTTTCTAACTTTTTGATATGCATGTTTAGGAGTAAAAACACATACATATATTTAACAAAATTAAAAAATAATTATATCAAATAAAATTTTAAATTTTTATATGATATAAAATTTAAAAACTAATATTAATTATAACTATATATTTTTTACTCTTAAATATATGTGACAAAAAATCAAAAACCTATTATTTAGGACTAGAGGGAGTAGAATGTTCTTGATTTAATTATTAATCTCATTTTTTAGTTTTTTAATAAATTTATATTTATATATTTTTAATACTATAAACATATATTTACGCCATTAAAATATTTTAAATTTTAATCTATTTTCTTCTAATTATAATATAAAATTAATTTTTGTACTTACAAAAAATCAAACTTTAATCACTTTTATTAATAAAATAATTAACAAATTTAACCCAAACGATTATACAATAATACAATATGAAATATCTTACACTAAATATATATAAATGTAATTATAATCTTCAATGTATTAATATATATTCAATTTTTTTAAAGTTTATCTTTTCAATTAAATTTCTACTAATTCCTGGAAATTATTATATTTAAGTGGAACTAAAAGGATATAAAAAACCCATAAAATATATAATTACAAAACATTCGCCATGTATAATACTCAACGAAATTTAATGATTAAAATTTTTCAAAAAGTAATTATATAAAATTTTAAAATCTAAATACCATAGATGCCTATTATAATTTATAGGATTCGCGCAACTTTAAGTTTTTCTTTCGAATATATTACTACGACTTTTTAAAAATAATTAAAAACTTTCGAACATACTAGCATGATCTAAAACTGTAAAGATTAGGCAGAAAAGGCCTTGGATTCCTATTACCATCATTGTCAGTTGGCCAAATTATAACAAAGTTAGCATAAAAGTATGTATTAGTTTAATTAAACAGCTAGCTGTCAGTCATTGATAACACTAAACCTTTATACAAATCAATGTTAGTAACATTTTAGTGTTAATCAAGTAATTAAGTATTTAAATAGACGAGCATGATTGGATGACACAAATGATAAGGGTTTTATCCTTTATCGTCCTATGTCCTAAGTTCAATTCTTGATCACTCGAGAATTTATTAAAATAGGTAATCACTTCGTAAGAGTATAAACCTAATTTAGTATTTTGATTTATAAATTTTAATTTAATCAAACAGTATCATTATTTATCTCAACACGTCAAATAAAAGAGTTAAAACCCGTAATTTAATTACCTAATACGTATATCAAATTTTGAAGGTCGGTACCACATGTCATCTTCTAAGTATCCAACTTTATATGATTTAGATCTCGAAAATGTCAAAAATCCACCGCCCATTAGGATTGATAAAAAGAACTATGATTCATTTAAAAGGACAAGAATTAAAGATAATAAGATATGTAACATAAGCGACTCAACTTGCTCTTTATGGTTCACACAACTTTTCCACTAAATAAAATATCACCATCATGTCCAAAGTCGTATTACAAAGAATTAAGAATGAGACTTGTTACATTATTGAGAATTTACAAAAATAAAGCCAAGTACGTTGATTTAGTAATCACAAATTTAAGTTTTCAATTTAAGAAAAAATATTACAGAAATTATCAAGGTTTCAAAAACAAAATAATAGTTTACTTGCAAATATAAAAATTAATTCACTCACTTGACAATTTGTTTCAATAAAAGATCTTATCAAATCGGAATGCTTTTTCCTTCCGCTAAATATAAAATTATAAATCTTGATTAATCAAGTAAAAACAACTAGCAAATTAACTTGGTCAGTTTAGTTCAAAACTAAACATTTTTTTTTTAATTGACACTTCTTTATATGCCGATTTTCCCTCCGTCTCATCTAATTGTTAACATTTTAATGTATAACTTTTAAGAAAAGTAAATAAAAGGAAACCTGTTAAAATTAACTTTTAAAAAAATGTGATTTTTAGAATTTTTTTAAGAAATGATAAAAATAACCCAAAAAATATGTGTGAATATTGAATTTACGATCGAAGAATTTATATTACTTAAAATCTTAAAGTGGTAGAAATTAAAATACACAGAATATTTATTAGAGAAAGTTCGCTCAAGCTCAGAGCATCTGCGGCTAGAAAAGTCTCCCACTATGTACACCATTATATATATTGTATCACCAAACATTAGTGTCCCATAATCAATCACCAATCTAGCTAGTAGCTATACAATCTACTAATACTCTCTTCAACCCTTCTTTCAACACTCACAAAAAAAGAGCTATAATTCTATAAACATGTCTAGAGATCACTACTCTTCTTCTCATTCTCAACTCCACTTGTACTTTTTACTTGTAATATTATTCATGTTCTTGAGTTTGTCATGGTACATGAACTATGAGTCTCTTTTCGAAGGCTTTTTTGATCAAATAAAACTAGCTCTTATAGTTTCACCATTGCTACTTCTACTAGCGTTGCATGTCCTCTCCAACTTTGATACGACATGGTCTTCGTTTTTCGTGCCCTTACCGGAACAAGATTCGTTTCATAGAGCTGGTGGAACTCCCTGGGGTGTTGGATTTGTTCTTGTTCTTCTCTTGTTCTTGCTCTCTTATCAATCTGATTTTCGTGAACGTTGGTTCCCACTTTTGAGCAGGTGAAGTAATGGTCAAGATACAATGAGAACTTAAAAATATATGGTGTTTTTTTTTATGTTCTTGCATGTATGATGTATCATATAGTTATCTAATGTAACTTTGTATGTCCTTTGAGTTGTTTATGACCCCGTTTATATAATAATAATCTTATGTTTCTGTCACTTTTGAGCATGGTTTCTATTGTTTTTTGTTTACATTGTTTACATCGATTCAATGTTATAAAGACTCTACATCAAACGCATCTTTCTTAGTCACCAAGTTGCATTTTATAATGCAAGTAAAATGGCAACTCTATATATATTACAGATAATGTAGGCTTTGCAAATTTATGTTACAACAAAAATTTAGATTATGGGGTGATGAATAATGAATTGTACCATTAAGATTTAAGAGAGTGCATGAATAACCAATGCTAAAAAATTGAGCCTAGAGTAAGATGACACAGAATTTACCCATGCTCGTAAAATATCATAAAATAGGGAGGCCGTTTCCATTGCCCGAAGAACCTAAGAGCATCTCCAAGTCCAATCCCTACTTTAATTCTCTAATATATAATAATATAATGATTACCTAAAATATAGGAAACCAAAAAATCATTTTACTCTAATGGTATTCCCTATAATTAAAAAAAAAATTATTCAATATTTTAAGTAATATAGGTAATGAGTGATATGGTTAGAATAGATATATGTTGAATTATAGAAAAGAAAAGATGATGTAGCATTATAAGGAAACAAATGAGGCATCCCCGTGTGTAGGGAAGCTCTTTCTCTTACCTATAATTTTTTGATAAGGACTTGCATGATTGGAGTAGAAATTTTGTTGCTAAATCCCTATAATAGTCTATGTGGCACTAAATATTGGTAAGAAGGGTAGAGACTCCGAAATGCTCTAAGTTTTGGCATTGCAGTAACAGTACAAATAAATAAGCAATCATAAGAACATACAAAATACGAGGAAAACAATAAGTATCAAGCAGTAAAATATTAGGAACTGACATCAATGAATGTAATTAAATTCCTCATCTGTTCACATCTTGCCGAATGTGGTTGTTGATGTCAAGAGAAATGTACCTGCCGAGTCTTTATTCTGTTCTTGAAGCCTTTCTTCTTCATTGCTCTCCGTTTCTGTTTCCGGTTCTTGATTACTATAACTCGATTCATATGCATTGTCACTTAAATTACTTCCTCCTTTTTGAATTTGTCTTGTGTCAACGACCCGGGTAGGAAATTCTTCCCCTTGTTGCCACTCATTATAAAGAGGTAATAGTAGTGGAGTGATTATGTTTAAAGAAGTGAAGTTCTCTACCTGAGGACACGAATCCAGACAAAAGATATATAACTTCGGCATATTGAAAGTACTCCTTGCAGTGCAACTGAAACTTTTCAGCTTTGGCAAACTACTAAGCTCAATTGATGAGAGTCGAAAAAGTGTGATCATCTTGTCATTTGTGTCAGAAGTTACATTACCAATTGCATCCTCAACTATGCTTTCCAACAGTCTGCAACTCGATACTTTTAATTTTTCAAGTTGTAAATTTCTAAGGACAGAGCATGTAAAAAGTGTAGAGACACCACAGTTGACAACTTCCACTTCCTTTAAAGCCGGCATATGCCACTCAAAATTTGCACCGTAGAAAATATTTCTGAGGCTTGGCAAATCTGTCAGTATAACTAGTTTCAGCTTCATGAGTGTAATCGTCTTGTTATCGACTGTACAAGGTTCGTCAACCCTTACATCATCCACAATTTCTTCCAGTACAGCACAGTGCGATATTTCTAACTCTTCAAGTAGCTGAAGACTTTTAAAGGCAGAGAATACAAAAAGAGTAGAGCATCCAGAACTATGTACTCTAAGCACCTTTAACCTTTGGAAGCATAGAGATTTCAGCTCATGCGACCAACAGTGTCTCAGTGTTAATCTTTCCAGATTATACAAATGAACTTGCCATTTACATGGAAGTTGTATCTCACTATCACAATTTATATATAGGCTCAGTAGTTGACAAGTGGAATCATCTCTGCCCATCTCTATCACTTTCAAGTTAATTTCCCCACCACAACTGAGTTTAAAATCCACCAACTTTTTGAATTCAACCTGAAAAAACCAATGCATTCATCATGTCAACTTGAATCTGAGAAAGATTTCGATTTGAACATCTTTGCATGACATATGATAATAACTATGTACTAATAATTCAAATACTTAATATAGTAGAATATTGATTATATGACAGACTATTTATCTATTGAATTAACCGAAGATGAATTTAACGAATACATGATACAAGTAAGAAATATACCTTGTAGGTATTAGCTTCCCCATTCTGGCAACACCAAAAGCTGTTCAAATTTGGCAATAGAGCTAGCTTAAGAACTTTCAACTCAGGGAACACTATGCCATCACTAATTTCTTGTTCATCGGTTCCAGTTATCTCTCTCATCATCTCGCAGCTGTCTACATGTATTTCCTTAAGGTGTTTAAGATCTTTGGCAATAGAAGCTAGGAACAAGTTTCTCAAGATGTTGCAATCCCGTATTTTCAGAATTTCGAGATTTGGATACAAAGTCATTTCTCCAGAATGGTCCCTTGAATTCAACCCTGTTTTTGTAAGACAAGGCAAGTCTTCTAGGTCCATTTCACGTAAAGCTACCAGTGGACATACCGCTTTGTTGCTTCCATATGTGCCAACTTCAGAGATCAGTAAACAACAAGAATATACTTTTAAGTATTCCAGATTCTGTAGCCTACGCAACATAGCGAGTGGGATCACAGCCTCCAGTTTGTTACAGCCGAAGACTAAGAGACTCTTCATTTGGCAAAAGGATACATTGTCGATATTACAGTAATGCTTTCCCCAGAGATCACTTGTATTATCTAAATAACTGATTTCCAATTTTTCCAAGGAAGGAAATGCAACCTGTAGCACATACCCAATGAATTACACTTCTCATAGATATGCAGTGGGTCAACATACATTCGTAAGTTGTGATTCAGAACTCCTAAGATATGACTAGAAGGCTAAAAATCTTGACACACACTCGAAAACAAAATAATAGGGGTATAAAAAATACACATCAGATTGATACCGGTTTCTGATTTTTCCCTAGAGATTGTTATTTAAAAGAACCAATAGTTAAGTAAAGCATACCATTCCATCAAATAAAGGTTGAAAGGGGATGGCAGAGTTGTCCATTGTTGCTGTTGAATTGGAATGTATGTCAATATTTTCCCTGTAGAAGCTTGTGAGTCTTGGCATATCTGATAGCTTTAATGATTTTAATTTGGAGAAGTTTATGATATCTCCATCACTTGTGCCTTCATTCATTACAATTACTTCCATCAGAGGACAATTAGCTATGCAGAGTTCTTGCAGTTGCACGAGACATTTTGCAACAGAGTTGCAGAAGAGGTATTTAATAGCAGCGCAATCTCTGATTTCTAAACAGATTAGTTTACAGAAAGATGTCCGCATGTGATGACCACACTGAATCTCATCTTTTGATATCTTTGCTAGATACTTCAGAGTGGCACATTCTTCGATATACAGGATTCTCAAGTCTGCGAAAGCATCTCTTTTGCTATCGCAAATGTTACTCACTTTAACATCACAATACCTCAATATCAGTTGTTCAGCCTTCTCTATCAGACTTTCCAAACCTTCTGATGGGTGATCGAACAACTCGATCAATCTCGTTAATGAAACACGTGAAACTGGACGGTTAAATATAGGCCAGCGTTCCACACCAACATGTATATTATATTCAAGTAAATTATCAAATATATTTGTGCCTTGAAAAGGCTCAAAATATGTGAAAAGAGTCTGTAAACTTACAAGACGAGTCAATTTACCTATCTCGTCTGATATGGGTGTTGATCCTGTTGCATCATCCCAAATGCTGAATCCAGTTGGTATATGCAACTCTTCCAGACTGGATAGACTAGATATGGCATTTGGAACCATTTGCACTTCACGTATTCCCTGTTGGATTTCTAGCTTTTTAAGAAATTTCAGGTTTGGTAAATCCAGTGGGCTTGGGAGATGACAATCCCAAATGCAAAGAGTTTCTAGATTATTGGGAAAAAAGCTAACATCTGTCTGGCCAATGTCAGTTATATCGCAACCATCTAAAAAAAGTGTTCTGAGTTCACCCAAGGGCTGAAGAGAGAACTGTTGTTGCGAAGAAAAACACACACGTTGGAGCACCAGAAATTTGAGATTCACAAACATACAGAAGAAACCGCCTGAAAATTGCTGTATATGGTAGTTGCTTTGAAGCCACAAGTTATGTAGGTCTGGGCACACCAGATCATCAGGGAAATGAACATCATCCCTCTTCAGATCTAAATGTAATAATTTTCGAGTACCATAATCAGCATTATCAGGCAAGCGCAAGCCACATCTTACAAATAGAAAAGAATATTTTTTGTCTCTGACAGCTATGGATCTTGCTACGTCTCTAATAATGTCATGTAGTTTAAAAAGTTCGTCATTTTTACCTTCTAGTAACAATGAAGATGATTTAAGAATCTCAAGCATTGCACATACTCTTGATCTATCACCGTGTATAAGCTGTGATGCTGTTGCTAACCGGAACAATGTGTTGATTGCAATCTCAGCATCTTTAGGAAATAGAGAACACAACAAGAGACATGACTTTGCATCTTCTACTAATTTATCAAAACTCAATTTCAAACAAGCATACACTTCTGGACCTATCCCTGGAACGCTTTGAATTTCACAATTTTCAAGTTGATCAAGTGCATCCTTCCATGAACAGAGAGGCATAAATTTCAGTGCTTTACCAACTGCACGAATGACTAGTGGTAAACACCCACATTTATCACACACTTGCCTTGCCAGGGATTCATCCTGCAGAGAGTTAATTTTACCAGTACCAATGGTGCTGCTGAACAGATCCCACGCTTCATTGGATGTCAGGGGTGTAATCTTGATAGGATTTTTGCAATTATTGCGCAAGCATGCATCTTCCTCTCGAGATGTCAGAATGATCTTACAACCCTTGGAACCGCTACCTTCATCAAATGGAATTCCAATAATATCTAAAGGAATTTCCGCCCATACATCATCTAATATGATGAGAATCTTACCCCCGTTCATTAGACTATTTTTGAGCTGAGAAGCTCTATGGTTCTTATCATCCTTCGATATTAAATGACATTTCAAATACCCTGCAATCTGCTTTTGCAATTCTATCAGGTCCAGATTCGCACTGCCCACATTTGCTCGTGTGACTTTGTCAAAGATTCCCTTCTCATAGGCTTCTTTCCAAATTTGTTCCACCATACGAGTTTTTCCAACTCCTGGCATTCCATATATGCCAATGATCAGAGAACTATCTTGAGTTAGTAGAGCTTCCCAGAGCATCGCATAAGCATCTTTTCTGGACTCGAAATTGTGGAATACAGTTTCAGTTTTAGGTAAATTTTCAACTGGAGGGAGATATGCAATATCATTAGCAAGGAGCTCCTTCCCTAAATCAGTGAGTTCAGCCACTCTCTTGGCCTTCTGTACTGCCTCCCTACCGAGTCGAAAACGAGATACGGGTTTAGGAATTGGCAGACACTGGATGCACCTCCATGAAGGTCTACTCTCATATTTCTCTGAAAGCTGTTTAACACTCCCTTGTATTTCTTCCACCTCTTTCTGCCACTTCAATACATGATCCTCGATTGTTTTACCGTTATCTCTTTCTGCACCAGCTCTCTTAGACACCCTGCCCTCCTGAATGTTAACTTTCTCAATTTCGGAATTGAGAACGTCAACAAGATCCTTGTAGCAAAACATATAATGCAATCCACGAAACAGTGCATCAACTGTGGCATCCGATATTCTATCCAGAACTTTTCCAACACATGGAATGTCAGATAGACCAACCATGACTATGCCTTGCTTCCAAGTACTTTCTTTCTTTTGCTCTCCTTTCGATTTAATTTTGAAAAAGAAACAAAGATGCAGATCAATTTGTAGAACTGAGAGTCTGAGAAGATGAATTAAATCAGTGAAATCGTAGAAATTTTAAATTTAGATCGACGAGTCAATGGATGCTTAGCTGTAACATATAAAAATATAAAAGCAACGAGGCCCATGCTCAAGCCATGCATCGTGTAAACACTTGGGCATTATTTATCTCTTCATTCTTTAGTCTTTAGCTTCTAATATCTAAACATTCTGCAAATCAATGAATGCGCAGCTGTAGCATGTTAGGATTTCAAATTTCAAGTTAATATATACTACTAGACTAGATTACATAGAATTTTTAATGAACATGTGGCTTGCTTCATTTGTGCTCTAACGTCTCAAGTACAAATATTTAGGGTCCGTTGAGTTTATCCGATAAGTAACTTATAAAAAAAATGTATGAATTTTTCAACTTAATTCGTGGAAACAAACGGCGCCATAATATTCCATAATCATAAGGCCCTAAAGTGATGACGTAATTTTAAAGGAAGGCCAATACTACCGATTTGCCAGTTGACAACAACATGAACTGATGAACAGTTTGTTGGCCAGGTCTCACGATCAAGATAAGCATTTTCATGTTAAGTAATATTTTTTTATAGGAGTATCCCAAGTTTTTTTTTCTTAATTTTAAGGAAATACACATTTGTGAAGAATTTAAAAAATATGCATTTGATAAATATGTATTCTAATATATATATATATATATGATATAGGTCATTACTCCATAAAAAACACTTTTATATAAAAAACAAAAAAGAACACCCTAAGTTAATCTGGACCGTCTGAATAAAAAGTAATCTAACGGCAGAAATTAAATGATAATTATAAAAAATTAAATTATAATTTTTACACTAACACAGGTCTGTATCTATGGGTCATCTATACACACCCTGTAACGATCTCTTTCCTTCATCGATTGTTCTCTCAATCTTCAATTTTTTCGATTTTAACAACGACAAAGCTGAAATTAATAAATCTCCTTGTTGCGACGTCTTATTTGAATGAATTTTTGTTCTCTAATGCCAAATTTGATGTTCGCGATGTCACCGAATGTTCATCAGGTTTGCTTGTCGTATTGTTAATCGATATTCGTTATTTCAACCGAGATTGAGCTTAGGTGCAATGCTTAGTACTTTTGATTTGTTTTTTGTTTTGAATACATTCTTCTTATACTTTTTGTGTGTTTTTATGTATAGTTTCACTTTTTCTATGATTTTTACATTCTTTTTATATATTTGCGTTTTATTTTATACAAAGTGATGATTCTATTTTAGACTCTACTCTATGCATCTTATTTTATGGAGAGTGATGATTTTGTTTTAGATTCTAATTTCTAATATATAAATGGTTGCTTTATATATATATATTTTATTCTATTTTAGATTCTAGTGTCCAATAAATATGTGTTAGTTTGATTTAGATTTATTGTTCAACGTATTTTCTATTATTTTTTATGTGATGATTCCATTTTATTTTGTAATTCTTTATTATTTTTATGTTTTTTTGCATTTTTTTTATTGTTCGGAGTTACTATTCTGCTTTCGATTCTATTGTTGACTTTGTATTTCTGCTAGTGTGATCATTCTATTTTACTTTTAATCAATAATTTTTATGTTTGTGTATTATTTTGCTTCATATAAGGACTTAGTTCTTATTCTAAATAAGGAAACGTTGGTCTATCTGAAACTTATGTTAATCATGCATGTCATATTTCGAATCATAATTGTACAATTTTCATAGAAATATTCGAGTTGGTTCGTATCTTTTGTGCAATGATGTAATTAAATAATTAAACATTAATTAGATCTCTTTGAATTAGTTTGACAGAGAATATTATCATATGAACTATACGTGTATGTTTTTTTATTAAACAAGTTACTCTATTTCTTTATGTATGATTACAGTTTTTATTCATTCAAATGGATCAAAAGAAGTTACCTTATGGAGCTTTTGAACTTTATGTATACCAACACCTTATCAGTCGTTACATCTCTTGATTGTTTTGCTTGATGTACTATATTGATGGTTGCTAATAAATTTGAGGTTGCTTCATGCATTGAGGCATTACGTTTATTTGTTGAAGAATTTTCCCATGTCACACTCGAGTTTGCATTATGTATCTAGTGAGTTTCCTTGCAGTGTCTTGATGACTGATGTTGTTCGACCATTAATAGATGTTGCAAAGGAGTTTCTGTTTATACTTTACGATGTCATAACTAAGTAAGCTTGGTGTACTTGCAAATACTTTGTTGTTTATACTTTGTATTTTGTAGTTCATTGTTAATAAATTTGGATGTTCATAAGAAAGAGGTGGATGAGCTTTAGTATTATTTGGTTAATTATATGTTCTAGCGGGTTTAACTGTTTATTAAAAATTTAAGCTATAATGATTGTAGTTTTGAATATTAATTATTAAGATATTACATGCATGTCTACGTTGCAAGATGAAGTCATGACTTGTAAATTTACGTGTGTGATGTTGTTCTTAATGCCAATGCTATTTAAGTTGGTGATGATTAGGTCATCATAACTGCTAGCCAGGATAGTTTTATATATTTCGAAATACTAAATCTTGTCTTCTGGATTCCGTGTACCTTGCAGGGATTCAAGCATTCGAGTAAGCTCCCTTATTTTTTAAAAGTATTTCATATTTGAATTTAATATAACAAATTTAGGTCCTTGTGTTGTATGAGTATACCTTTTTTGTTTAGACTAAATTTGTGTTAAAAATGACTATAATGGTTGGTTTATATTGAAAAATTTTAAATTCTCTTGTTGTGATAGGGAGAAAATGATTTATATATTTGTGGAATCTAGTGTCTCGGCTTGGGCAGTCACATATCATTATTCAGAAGGTCCAAATATTAAAACACCATAATCCATTGATGCCTTGTTTGCACACAAGTGTCTTGAATGTTATCTATTTGTGGTGTCATTATTAATCAGCCATTTTTCATCTCTTATGATGGCAGGAAATGAAATCTCAAAAAGCCTTGTTGAGCTTAATGCTTCTCAAAGATGTTGCTCATATACATTCCAATTTTCATGCTTATTGTTTTAGGATATGATAATCAGTTTTTATCACTGCTACAAATAGTGGAGATGCACATATTTTTCACATGATGTTTATGGGCTTTTAGCTCCATCAAGGATGACCTTTCACATGGAATAAAAATGCTGCTAATTGAGTATATTGTATATGTTGTATATATGATTTAGTATATTGCAGTTATTTTTAATAATGAACTATATTGCTAAATGAGTCGTCTAATGTATATTAGTTTGCAGTGTATTAGTTTCAGCAGCTATACTTAATTATCAAATTTTTTACCTTTCAATTAAAAGTTTTTGATTATATTTATCATATGAATGAAAATAGCGTGTGACAGATCAAAATTCTTTTTGTAGTTTCTAGACTCTTTAAAGAATTGTTCCAAGTGAAGTTTACAGTACAAAACACTTTCATTTGATGAGTAGTCACACTTGTTCGTTTCTATTTGTTCACACCCAATTATTCTTTATGTAAAGCTATGAAGTACTTTATATTAGATATTAAACAAAGTTTGACCCTTAAAAATAATAATTTATAAATATTAATGTTGTTTTTCCCTAAACTTTAAAAATAAAAAAATGGATTATAAATAAAATAAATTCATAGTATTGTTAATAAAACAAGTTGAAATAGTATTAAGAATAATTTTTTTTACAAAGATTTATATAAGTATTATAACATGGATAAACACCATATATCAATATTTAATCAATGACGAAGTCGAAGCTGAAGTTTGTCCCCATTCTTTGACATATGAATGCAATAGATCGGACAAATATCACATCACTGACTACATTGCGCAATTGATCAGCCATTACCTCATGAATTCAATAAACTTTGTATAGTATGCCCACAACTTCTCAAGTCTCTAGCTAGTTGCCCAAAAATACTTTGCTTCATTCAACAAAATTCCATGGAGAATTTACATTACATTCGAATAATAGAATCATTTTATTCGATTATACTGATAAAAAAAGGAAAAAAAGAAGAAACCTTCATACCTTCAAACTAAGTCGGATGGGATCATAAGTTTCTGGCTTTTAATTCATATAATTAAATCATAGTTCCTTCATCAAAAGCAACAATTTTGTCAATCAATAAAGTGGTTATGAGCATATAAAACAAATAAAAAACCAAACTAAAGTGACAAGGTTTGTTAAAAGTTAAAACAAAAGTTATAAAAATAGTGTAAAATTAATGATCAATTATATTAATGTCATATTTTTTTGACACCTAACCATTTGTCAATAATTAGCTTAGATTCAAAAACTTTTTCCCTAGAGAATTCTATTTTTTCCTAATAAAATCTCATTAACTTTAATATATAAGGTCGATCATCTCCTGTAGGGCTGCAACATATATGAGCTTTATCTAATATCACCTTACTAAATATGAAACCAAAATAATCGCTAAAAGTACCATGTCTTGCAACATCTAGAGTACTCTGGTAAGCACACAACATTTCTCAACTCACGACCAACATGGTTAACCAACTATATGTGTGCACCTAATATAGGCATGAACAACTCATACAAACGGTAAATTGTTGGATATCATATTGCAAAGTCAAACCATGAACATCCGTTTGATATTTTTCGAGCTATCAATATAGGGTTGTTATACGTGCAACAAAATTCAGTAGAAAGGCGAACCAAGTCAACCGTGGCACAAATCATGTCTAATGAAATTCCTCAGCCTCAGCCTAAACAACCTGAATTCTTCACTGAGAGGATACTACACGAAGGAAACTCTTCATATAACTATTTAAGTGTCACAACTATGATTTCCAGATAAACATATCATATAAATTTGTACGACTAGTTCATTTAGAACATGTACATAAGAGTCAGCTTCATCTCACTAGTTAGCAAACAAAAAAATGATGAAAACTTTGTGACAGGCACATGTTCCTCCTGACTCAGAAGGAAACAACTAATATTTTTTTCTGACCAAAATACCCTTAAAAGCAAAAATAACTGAATCCTAATTTCTAGAATCACAAACAGAATCAATAAACCCCAGTCACAAACTGCTAGACTTACAAATAGAATCAATAAATCTCAGTCATTATTATCATTAAAAGACAAAAGAATAGAGAAAGTATAATCTAACCACATAAAATAGAATCTAGCAAAGAATAAAAACTCAAAAAGAAAGATCTAAACACATTACATAAAATCTAGCATAGAATCAAAACAAATTCAAATAGTACTTGTATTTCGTGGATAAGATTCAGCAATCAAGTAAATTACGTATGATCCCCAAATATGAGACTCAATGAACTCTTGTTATGAATACACTGCAGATGGTCTTTCAAGGTATTGGACTGCTCAATTAGAAGGACCAACCCTAAAGCTTTGGATGCAACTGTATTATGGTTATGATTTGCAGGGTAGCGATTATACTGACAATGGTGAGCTCTTCCTCAGAACAAGTATATCGTCTTCGTAGCATTGTAAAGAGGCTGAACTCGCAGAATGTCTTAGGGGACTATATTGGGGTGTACAAAATTCCAAGACAGTCGTGGTTGCAAGGTTTCTAAGGTTTGGCAGCATGGACTTACAATATTGTGACCACACAGATTTTGCTTCAAAAATCGAATTTTTGGTATACGCAACTATCAAATATTTACTATTTTACTTGTACAAGGGTATACATCGTGGAAACAAATAGTGCAATACAATAATTTTCAACTATCTAAAATTTTCTAACATACCTCAAAACATAAACACATATATCTATACACATAAAATCTATGTTTCTAGATTTTTTATAATAACAAACAGAATCAATAAATTCAAGTTACAAACTGCTAATGAAAACTCTACAAAATCTAGTTGAGAATCATTATTATCATAAGAAAAAGGAATAGAGAGAGTAGAATCTAACATGGAATCAAAACTCTAAAACTTAAAAAAAAAATTTGTTCTCACCACATAAAGTAGAAACTAGAATAGAATTAAAACTCTAAAAAAAGATCTAAACACATAACATAAAATCTAACATAGAATCAGAATTTAAAAAAAATGCTCTAAACACATAAAGTAGAATCTAGAACATAATCAATACTCTAAAACTTTGAAAAATGCTAAAAAATAATTGAAGCCAAATAAAACAGAATTACTAGAATACATTCAAACACATAAAAAATGAAAGTAGAGCATAAACTAAAAACTCCCAAAAAATGAACCTAAACTATAGAATCTCAAACGGAATCAATAATATATATATATATACCTAAATGTCCTGAAAATATTTTTTGTTGGTTGTTCTTAGAGATAGGAGATCAGCTTTATTTCACCTGAAATAGAATAGTAAAACATAATTATAACATGTATTTGCTATCGAATCGAAAATTACAAGCTCAGAACCCTAATTTTGTATTATATGACTAAAATGATATGTAAAATGAGGTGTAGAGTCATTACCGTGATAAATAAGGGTAATTTTGAGCTCAAAATAAATAAAATCAGTAGATTAGAACCCTAGTTTTCTGTAATTTCACTAAAGTAATTGTAGATTTAAGATCTACAAAGTATTACCTTAATAAATTAGGGGGATTAGCTTTGATTGTTCGATTTTTCCTTCAAATCTTCGATTTGAGCCTCAAATCTTCGATTTGTGCTTCAATTCGTCGAATATGGGTTTCGTTTCTTCGTTTATTAGCAGAGTGTGTGGTTTTATATGTATAGATGTAAGTATAGATGTATATATAACCTTTGTTTTAAGTTTTTAATTTTTCATATTTTAATCGTGTGCGTCCAAAAATCAACGGTGATGATGGTTGTTCTCTATTGTTCCGTTTTAAAGTGTTCTTTGTGGAGTGTAATCCTATATATATATATATATATATATATATATATATATGATTGCACTCCACAAAAAACACTCTTATATAAAAAATACGGAAGAATACCATTAAAATACTTATTTTTTATGAAAAATGGTTTGTTAAAATTAGAATTACAAAATTGAACTACAATAAATCCTAACATATCGAATATAACATTTAATCTCATTTAAATTTTAAAAATCAAATATTACAGAATCTAACATGAAATTCAGCATAAAATCTTATATACATGTTGTAAAAATGAAATTTTAAAAAGCAAATTGAACTAAACTATTCCCGTTCTTATTGTTCAGATCGTTTGCAATGCATTTTTTATTTATGGACGAGAGGAGAAATTCTCTGGATGACTCCCCTTAAATACTAAGTTGAATGGTTGGATATATCAAGAGAATTATATTTATGTTTTAATTTTAATTGTTTACTTTTTTATTTTAAACCAATATTTTCTAATATAAATTTAACATTTATCTTATAATTAAAAATGTATATCAGTGAATAATATTATATAAATAAAAATAAAAATAAAAATAAATAATTATATTCAGGGTATATTCAATATTAATTATGTATTTTTTTTTGGATTTCAAAAGTCTAAAGTTATTCAATCCAATTGTTAAAAAATTCATTAAAATTTAGTATTCAATCAAGATTTTCTTAAAAAACTGATGTTATCCAAAACAGATTTTAAAATTTTGATATATTTAATTAGAATTAAATAATTTTAAAAAAAATTAGGGGTATTTAATATAAATTATTAATAATCTTTTAAAATCTGAATTGAATACGTCCCTTTTATATTTATATTATTAAAGTATAATGTATAAGTATATTCTTTCTGTATTTAATACATAATAATTTATAAATTTTATTCCTGAGACAAAATAATTGTCTATTTAAAGTATTTGAAATTATATAATTATATTTACAATGTTATGTTCTAGTTTTAAAAGTTTAGTAATTTATATCATTTTTTATTTTATTAATACATAATATTATTTTACTTTTTATTAAACTTCACTAATATATTAATAAATATAAAGGATATATTGTCATTCAAAATTTTAATTATCAAACAATATTATTCATTCTTGTTCATATTTATTACTCATTCACGATTTTTAACCATTCAGGAAATATGTTCAGATTTAACAAATGGCTTACATCAAATGATTTTTAATCGCTAGCAGCAAATTTAGGGCTGCACAGCTTTCCGGTCTCGACGGGCCGGACCGGACCGGACCGAGTCTTTCAGTCCAAAGACCGGACCGGACCGAATATATCCGATCCGGTCTCCGTTCCATAAAATCAAAAAAATCCGGTCTTCGATCCGGTCCGGTCCAAATCCGGTAAAAATCTGGACCGAACCGGATTTCATTTACATAAGAATATTCATTTTATTTCATTTCTTAAATGATCTATTTTAAAGTTAAAATGTTAAAATTTATCATAATTTAACTATCAAAAATATTATAGAATAAATTATTATAAAATTAGTGTCTTTCAGTTAGATGATAAACTTGGTGAATGAAATAAACTCTTTTTTAGGTCATTGTACTTCGTTACAATTCATTAATGAAAATTTATTTCTGTAAAAAAAAAATAGTGATCAATATAACAAATTAAATAATAAATTTATTTAGTCTATATATTAAAAAATAGAGTTATATGTTTAAAGGATAAGAGATGTATTTATTATTAAATTTATAATAATTTTAAAAATAATATTTATTTTTTATATTTAATATACAAATAAAAATATAATAAACATCAAAAAATTATATAAATAATAATTAACCAGTCCATATCGGTCCGATTCCAGTCCGGTTCCGGGTTTTACCGGTCCGGTCCGGTCTCAAGACCGAATATAATCGGTTCGGTATTTGGTCCACACATTTAAAAAATTTCGATCTTCGGTCCGGTCCGAGTCAATGTGATCCGTTCCGGTTTTGACCCTTTGTCCAGCCCTAGTTGCAATAAATTTAGGTCAAATATTTTTGGACATTATGCCGCTAGCTTCACTTCAACAGGACTACATGTCTACAACTGATGATTGAGCACGCCACAGTTCTGGGTCGGCTTGTCGGGCTACTTAATTTGGTGATGATAAAAAAATTTGATCTTATTTTATGAATATCCATTTTTATATAATTAAATTTTATCAAAATTAAACTTTTAGATTTGATTCTGAATTTTACTTTTATGATGCCAAAAAAATAAAAGTATTTGAGAGTGAATTGTCAATTTTGTCTAGAAAGTTATAATCACCGATCATAAAACTTCATACAGTTTACAAAAATATTGACCTGACAAAACCGTATAAATTGTGTTGACGGTCACCATTGTTTTTTATTAATTGACTTCAGAATTTTATTCGTATCTTTAAAAATGATAATTTTTTTCAGAAAAAAACCGACACGCATATGCCAGACCAGTACACCACGTCACTACCAGACCACAGATTCATATTTTTTTTGTCAGGCAGACTTTTACGTGGATAATTTATACCAAAATACAATACCTTAAAAATGGAACGAAGTCCAAGAAAATTTATCATTTAATCAAAAGACAATCTCTGCACATTTAGTAATAAAACTTTAATGTCTGAGTATAGAACACCTGTAATGAAAATTCAAAAAAATAAAAATAAATAGTATGAGATTATTTATGAAAACAGCTTATTTATTATATGTATGAGATTAGTTTTCTGGTATGTTTGGAAATTTAAATTTTATTAAATAATATATTTGAATAATTAAAGGAATTTAAATTTTAAATGAATTTTATTTAAAATTTAAGACATTTAAATACGAATATAAATTTAGAAATATATTAAAATAACTCAATTTATGTCATTTTTATTTAAAATAAATTACATGTTTCTAGACACTATCTTATTTAACTGATTGTACAATGATATATCACATATCTTATTTTTATAAACATGTACTATATTTAAACATGAATGCTATATATTATAAAATAATAGAATTTTGTAAACGGACCAATAATTAATATGGATCATAAAATAAAATATTGTTAAAAATATTAGCTGCTCTTTAGTTGGCCTAAATGATGTTTGACTAGAACCCGAAGCCGGTGAGTACGTAGGAGTAATAATTAAAATGTTTTGAAACAGATCGGTGAACCGTAAACAGTACTAAAAAATAAAAATGACGCTGACTTTTGTACAAAGTCAAACCTTACAGTTGAACTATTCTCTTTTTTTTTTTTTGAAATCATACAGTTGAACTATTCTATTTCCATAGGGTTTGCAAAGCTCAAGTCATCTCAAGTTCTCAACATATACAACTTATTTAGTTGGTCAATTCAATTTAAATGGATGGAGTAACTTTGAAGTTTTCTTATTAATTATAGAAGAAAAGCCCTTAATGAACAACAAATTTTTAGATTGATTAATACATGTGATTGACTTTTTTTTATTGGTTAAAAGGATAGGTGAGTTGACCTAGCTATTATTAATACTGTACATATTTTTTATATAGTTATACAAGTAGTAACATATGGCTCAATAGTTTAAGCTATTAAGCAAAGGGCACCATAGTTTCAACTATTGGATTGGTATATATAATAGGCTTGCATTTTTTGTGTTCTCAACAAATTAAAAGCTGACTTTAATTTTTCTCTCTCTTTGTTGAAGCAAATCAAAGATGAAAACTGCATCTAAGCTCTCCATGCAAAAGAATTCTCATTTTATATTAAAGCATAAAGTCCGAGTTATACACTTGCATGAACCAAATATTATACAGACGGATGTTTCGAATTTTCGGGAAATGGTTCAAAAACTCACTGGAAAATCTGTTGCAGTTACGAAGAGGAAGACAACTAGTTTGGTGCAGCCAAGAGAAGAGAAAGTTATGAAAAAAGATGGAACAAGTGTAAAAGAGATGGCTTTGTTTGATGGTTTTAATCAAGTGGATGATGATTTGTTTGTAGAAGAGTTGGCTGGATTTAGAATTTCGATCGGTAGCCATTAAGCACTAACTGCGGATAAATTTATGTATTATATTTTCATTTGCAGTACCAGCATTTTGTAATTGTTTGATTAATCTAATTAGTTCACGAACCCTAAATCTAGCTTGTAATACTTTGATTTGCACTGCATATAACAATAATTTTTCTTATCTATATTTTATTATTAAATCTGAAATACAAAAAGTTTGCTAATCCATCGGTTGATATTTGGATCGGTTTATTTGATCAGTACGTGATTGAACATAAGACATAATTTATAAATATTAAAAAACCAATGATTCGGCAAGTTAGCAATTGGTCAAAAGAAATAATTAGTACATTACTTGAAACTAATTTATTAATTTTTAGATAAAATTAATTCCCACCTAAATCCGTCTAATATTGGGTTTTTTTAGCCATTAATCCTGAATTTTTACATCTATTTCTGAAATTTTTACTTCTTAGCAAAAAAGGTTTAATAACTCAAATTAAGCCAAGTACAAGGCACTTGGTCTTGAGATGAAAGTTTTGAGACATAATTAAATTCATGGGATAGCCCAAACATCAAGTTCATAAGAGAGCAAATGATCGGCACAAATCAAACAACCGACCAGTGCTTGTCGATAGAAATAGTGAAATCTTAATAACTAGTTGCTTGGTTCAGATTTAGAAATGGAGAGGAGGTCGGTATGCTTCCTTGTTAAATGAGTTATCACCCTAGCTAAATGGACGAATTTTCACTATTAATATGGGCTTCTGCAAGTCTTTGCTCGGTGTTGCTAACTAAATTGTTGCTTAAAATTAATACAAGGCAAGAGGCAACATAATATTAAAATGTTATACGGTGGGCTCGTTTGACTTCTCTTATAAGTAATATTAATTTCACCTATAGGCAATAAAAAAAGATATTGACTATAGTACAGTTTGAGTCCTCCTACAACCAGAGCTCTGATAAAATGTTAAGTTACCACTTCTCCTAAAACCTAAGGTGTTAGGAAGCGAGATTACCAGGATCATATTATTCAACATCCCCCTAAAGAATTTGAGATTAATTTATCATGGTATCAAGAACCTAGGTTATTGAGTGTGAGGAAAAAAAACTTACAATAGTTTGTGGGTGTGAGACCTACGAGAGTTCGTGGGTGCGAGAAACAAAAATCATCCAAGGGATGTGAAAAAAAAATTCACGAGAGGTCGTACATATGAGAAGGGCCTACAAGAGTTTATGGGTCCATTTCAAAAAAAAACAAAAAGAAGAAGAAGCACAATATCAATGATGATGGATTTGTGGTGGGGTTTGTAGAAGAGACTATCTCAAACCAACAACAATAAGAGTAGAATTTTTCAAAAGAATCATGATAAACAATAATCGTGGCAACGATGACAAAGATGGTGATGAGGACAAAGATGATGAAGACAATGATGAAAAATTAATCATAATGAGAAAACTAATTCAAATGGATGATTATGATTGAAGCGGGTGATTCTGACAAACTCTCGATTTTGAGTATTTGAGGGGGATGTTAGCATATATTTTAATATATTATGATAGGAGAGTTACATTTATTATATTAGTTTTCTTTATTATTGATTAGGGATTGGTTATATAAATAATTATGATCTTGTAAATAAATTAAGACTTATGTTTAGCTGGCCAAATTTATGTTTGACTAGAGACTAGAATGGAAAGCCGGTGAGTAGGAGTAATTAAAATATGTCGAAACGGATAGATGAAAATTAAAAACAGAAAGTGATGATGCTGACTTTTGTATAAAGTCAAACCTTGCATTTGACCTATTCCTTCTCCATACCCCATAGGGTTGCAAAGCTTCGAGTCATCTCAACTTCTCAATTAACATTACAACTTGAATTAGTTTGTCTTTAATTGGTCAAATCAATGTAATTGTGGATGGACAAATAACTTTGAATTTTTCTCAATGGGGAAAACTCAAGAAAAAGGGCTTTCATAAGGAAGAAACTAAATAAAAAAAATTATTACATATGTAGTCTATGTTATGTTAAACGATCGGTGGGTTGACCTAGCTACTAGAGATACATATATTAATATAGATATTAATTTGTAGCTAGGACAAACAAATTGTAGTCCCATGAGTTAAGCTATCAACCAAAAGACAAGCATATCTTCAACTGTTGTGCTCTATATAAAGCCTTCGGTCTTTTTTATTTTTTCAACTAAGTCTTCCTTATTTAATTTGCTTCTCAACAAATTACAAAAACCCTAACTTCTTCTCTGTTTTTTGAAAGCATATTAAAAATGGAAACAACATCCAAGCTCTCCATGCAAAAGAATTCTCATATTATCTTAAAGCATAAAGTCCGAGTTATACACTTGTGCGAGCCAAAGATCATAGAGACGGATGTTTCTAATTTTCGAGAATTGGTTCAGAAACTCACAGGAAAATCTATTGGAATTACGAAGAGGAAGACAACTAGTTTCATGCAGCCAAGAGGAGAGAAAGTTATGAAAAAAGACGGAGCTCCAAGTGTAAAAGAAGTGGCTTTGTTTGATGGTTATAATGAAGTGGATGATGATTTGTTTGTAGAATAGTTGGTTGGATTTAGTATCTATCCTAATTCCGGGCACTACAACAATAACAGCTGTTTACGGTAGAAATTTATTTACGACGAAAAAAATTATCATAAATAGTTCCGTGAAAAGTTGAATTATTGTCACAAATTTAAAATTAGTCACAAGTTTCATGTTGTCACAAAATGAAATTTGGTAAGAAGTGAACAATTAGTCACAAATTGTATTTTTGTCAGAAATCTCAAATTAGTCCCAAGTGAAAATTATAGTCGTAAATACGAAGGTGGGGTTCAAGATTCAAAGTGTATGCAGATTTCCTAGTAAGCACCGACTGCAAATAAACATACTTTGATTTGTAGCAAATAGCCAGCTTGTTTGTAGCTTGTTCTTGAGTTGTTTGATTAATATAATTAGTTGTTGCTATATTTTTTAGAGTATGTTTTTAATTAGATGAATATATGCAGGAAAAAAAATAAAGATTATCTTCCAAGTTATGACTTTATTATATTACTTTGTATATACAGAAAATCAATTTTTATCTTTCTTATATGGCTTACAAGAGATATATGGGTACTTTCTTTGTGTTTTGATCTTTTAAATTTGATGGACCTACTTCTCATACAAGTCCTCTGTTAATATTGTTGATATTGATAAAATGCTGGTATATTAATATCGTTGATGCAGAATGATTTATACATGAGAAATACATGGGAATTGGCCAATATTAATCTGCACACTGCTGATATATTAATATTGTTGATATGTGGGTCAAAAAAAATATTGTTGATATATTGATAAAATCCCACATAGCTTGGAAAGGATAATTATGCAAGTCTGCTCTCTTCCTAAACTTTTTTGCTACTCGTCCCATAAGTTCTATTGATTTTTTATACCTTTTGAAATATATAAAAATTATAATTATATTTAATATATTTGAAATTTTCTTTTTTGTTATAAAAGTTTAATATATGCACAATGATAGTATTGATAATTTTCTACCTACCTAATCCAAGTCTGCTCTCTAAATTCCCAAATTCCACCACCCCCTATAATTTTTATTTACTTTTTCACATATTTTAAGATATATAAAAAATTAAATATATTTAATATATCTTAAAACTATTTTGATATAAAATTTAAATATTTGAAAAGATTAACTAAAAATATTAAATATAACTATTATTTTATTAAATATTAACATACATGCAGAAATTAAAGTAGTGGAAGTGAAGTACATAATTTAACATAGAATTTGATGCTACTCTTAAGGGTGATAGGAGATTATTTGAGGTTAAAACAAAATAAAATAATAATAAAAGATATTTATGTGAACACAGGGATAAGATAATATTTACAAAATTATCATTTTATTTTTATAATAGAATTGAATATAATCTGAGACAACTCCTTTTATTTTTATACTAGAATTGAATATAACCTGAGGCAACTCCTAACTCATTCTGAAGTTTCCTCTTTAACATATTAATATGGCAATTTATAAATAAAGGATTCGGGCAGTACTTAATTCAACATAAAATCAATTTCCGAACAATCTTTATTTTATATTTTTAGAATAATTTATACAGGGATTGCCATGTGTCATGTCTGTTGAGCATTGACTCAATGTCGTTGTATTTCTGAATCAAAATTTGATCCGAAAATAACATTTTCTCACCATTTATCATCCATCATTACATAAGATCAATGTTTTAATTAAATTTCACCAATAACAATTTGAAATCATTACACAAACAACTAATTTAGGAATAAAGTTCATCAGAGCTCGTTCTAGATATTCAATAAGTGCTTATTTATTTAAATATTATTTTTCAAATTTAAATATTATTTCTCCCAATTTTTCAATAAAAAATGTAATGTACTAGGTAACATCATAATTTTTTATAAAGTTGGAAAGTTTAGAAAAATTATTTATAGAAAACAATACAATGAATACATTTTATGAAAATAATTTTTACAAAATCGTTATTATTTACTACTAACTAAATTTCAACATAATCTAATAATTATCACTTTTCCCAAGACCCTACATCTCTCCCTTCAACCGCCGCCCTAATATTTTCTATAGGGGTTTCATCAGTTTTCATGAGTAGAAAGTCCCAATCCTTTTTTACTTCTTCGTTTTTCTTGATTAATCTCTTGTTTTCTTTCCATTTTTTTTAATTTTGTTAATATCTTCTTATGAGAATTTGATTTTATTTTGGCGTTGTTCATGTCTGGTATTATAAATATGCAAGATTTTCATTGATTTGATTTTCTGGTAAATGTTTTACGGTCGATTATTCAAAACAGTTGGGTCAAAGCAAGTACAAATATTCATAACATCTTAAAAATATCGTTTGGTTGTCTCTTTAAAAAAGAAGAATTCAACAGCTGTATGTTTAAACATTTATTCAATTCCGATTGTATTTATAGATGTCGTATACATTTTCATTATTGAATTGATTCTCTTTTTAAAATAAACATAATCTAATAATTCACCTTAACCTTCAAATAAAAATTATTTTATTCTTGCATAAATATAAATTACAAGTTTCATTCTAAAATATAAATAACTACCACATTTCTCTAGTTAACACAAACTATTTTGTAAGCAGACGATAATAATAATGTTTACACTCTGCGCTTCTTCTCCTCAATCATTTCTAGGGTTTCACAAACCCCATTTCCCTTCCATTAAGCTCCCCAATTTGTCTCCATATGGGCTTCCTCACCTCTCAAATTTCAGGTATTTTTTCTTTATTTTTTGAATTTAGGTGCCCATATATACATATATATGTCTGTATGTATTGTTCCTGTTCCAGCTGAATGTGTGTGTGAAGATTTGCTTAATTTATGTAATTAGATTGTGGGTTCTTTTTAAATTAATCCTTGAAAGAAGAAAATAAAAGATTTTGAGTTTTTTGTTGTAAAGGTTGAGACTTTATTCAAGAACTTACACATAAACCCTGATATTCATCTAAGTTCCAGGGGACTAGGAACTTAGTGGTAAACACGTATCGTTAATGTTGAAATGAACTCGGGTTTGATCCTAATATTACTCTCAAAGTTAGTTTCGTTGTGGTCTGCTTAATACCATTTGACAATACTAATTCTGGTTTGTTTTCTTGCCAAATGGTGTAATTGCTACAATGTGTATAATTTCAGGGTTCAGTTTATAATTAATTATATATTAGAGTTTTCTGGCTGATATTCTTGCCAAATGGTCAAGTGTATAACATATCAGAGTTTAGTTTATAATGACAGGAACACTAGATTTTATTGTTTATAGTCATGTATACTTAGGGGTCCGAAACATCAAAATCCAAAGATCTTTTCCCTATGATCCCCCCCCCCCTACCCCTTACTTTTGTTTGTAGTTGTGGCTCAGGACTCAGGAGCACACTAGATTAAAATATTATTCTGCCCCTTGTTACCTTGGTTAGGAATATGGATTATTACATCCAGATGGCCTAATTAAGCTGTTAATTTCCCGTTGAATGTAAATTCTGAACCTTCTTTGTTATTATAGCAGCATAATGGGAGTAAGTATCTTGACTACCAACTGTAGAATCTGGATAACTCAGTACATACTTTTCTATCACCTTTGATTTTATCTATAACTTTGCATTCTATTCCTCCTAACCAAGCAGAGCATAATAATTTTTATAAATTAAACCTTGATCTCTTGTACAGGCCAAAAGTTGCGGTTGGATTGCAAGTAAAGCAGAGGTTGGCTCCTGTATTTTCGAAAAATTCCAACTCGCCAGAAGGCGATTCTGTTACAGAGAAACCAGATGGGGGAAATCCTACTGAAGAAAGCAGTGGTCAAGGACCTCCGTTCCTCACCATTTTGGCTGGTTTCATAGTTCTTTTCCTGATATCAAAGGTTTTCGGGTCCATTATAACATGGCTGGTTGGTCTGATTGTCAATGTTCCTAAACCTAAATAAAGATTGTATCACTAGCGCTTTGTAATCCATGAAAGGAGATTGGAGCAAGATTTGTTATTGCAATCATTATTAGCTAAATTTTACTTTCATGGATAGTAATGGTGACCTTGCATAGAGCTAGTTTTGAATTGCATTGCATGTCTCGATTAAAAGAATACTCTTGTGGAGAGAAGTTTACCAAAAAAAAGTTGCTAGTGTTATATTATTGTATATCAACTGGAAAATTCCCTGACTTTGCTCAAGATTGAAAAGTTCTAGAGATATTAAAAACTGTAATAATAATCATTCTAATGTGGTAAACATTCTAATATGGAATTAGAAAAACAAACATTGAGTGTACTTGTTCTATTTTATTCATGAGCCAGGATACCCATGTCACTTGCAAGTTCAAATTTTATCACTTGTGCAAGTGACATGGGTATCCTGGCTCATTGTAAGGCAAAAAGATTTGAACCATCAACCGTCCCCCAGTGATATTTAAACAGTTGACCTTAACAATTGTTTCTTTTAGCAAAATTTTCAGGTTTTCATTCATATATTTTTCTAAAGTGTTACTGTTACACCATCTTTTGTTTTGGTTCATAGTAAAAACTTTCATGTATGTTACAATAAGCATTAAGATGCCACTTTTTTTTTCTGTATCTCTAATGACTATCATACAATTGATCAAGCGTTTACAAATGAGGGTAAATACCTACTGATATGTAAATAATTTCTTGTTCCCAACAATAACAAAACTGACTTAAATGGTCATTCTTCAGAGTATGTCTCTTCTTCCTGCTTGTTGAATTATGTAGAAATTCAGCTGGTTCTTGGCACTGCCAATGGACTCCTCTTGCAAAAATGTCAGAAACAGTATACTAATTAATCTTCTGCTCCTCTAGTTTACATAACTCATATTGATTCATGTACTGTTACATTATCTGTAAGCTGGAGTAAATCTAGTTAATGAATTACAAAATGCAATATCCAAGCATTGTCAACGTATCTTCATTAGCTCCACACTCGCACATGCACAGATGATAGGCAAAAGACATTTGCGATTGTCTTCTACACAGTTGGTATAACTAATGCCCGCTCTTCTTGATTTCTAATGCTGCCAGTTCAAAGCTATACACATCACATTTTTCAGTTACATTATTACATATTTTAGTTGTTCTATTATAAAAGAATTCTTTTACTTTTATTCAATGACTTGCAACGGGTTATTGCGAAAGGTTGATCTCTTTGATAAAAAAAGGTACTAACGAAACATGGCTTACAATAGAACAGGGTCTATCAGCAGCAGCCTAGAAGCCCACTTCATAGTAAACAAACTGCTGGTAATCTAGGAAAAACTATGTTGGATGGTGAAGTTGTACGTCATCTCTGGTTAAAATTGCACCCATTCTCTGTGGCTAATGAAGTTGAACCAATCAATCCCACGACTACTTGTAACTAATTCATAGAATCATAGGCTAGATTCAACATCAAGTGGACGTGCAGTTCGCCAATTTTCAAACCGTCCTTCTTCAGTGCCTAGAACGTTGATAGTACTAATGTTCGCCCTTCTTCATTCTTCAATGCCTAAAACGTTGATATAACTAATGTGCTCATGTTATTTTACATTATTCTGTTGTATCCTTCTGTGATTGGCTTGAACAGAATCATGCTTGTTGATGAGGGGTCCGGTTTGTATTTACATATTCTTGACGGATAAAATGTGAAAGAATAGGAGAATGCTAATTCTACGCAAACATTTCTTTAGACAATCTTAGAAGCTTGATTCATGATGGAAGTTCTTTAGATACCTTTATCTGCTAACTTGGGTCTGCTGATCATTTAGTTGGCAGGTAGTGGTCAGTGTAATTAATCTTAGACTAAGAGGTTCAGTTTCTGCAACACATCCATGACCCATGCCCAGTAGTACACAAACAAGTATTGATGATTTGGAATGTTCCGAGCAGACCTTATTCTGATACTAATCTTCTCCATCTATACAGCCATATCGCCATATTGCTGCTTGTTGCTGTAAAATGTTTAATACTGTTTCATATTCATGAGCATCAGCTTTATCCAATGAACAATTTACTTGTTCTATTGCAAGTTTCTTCAATCTTCATTGATATTAATTTTAAATACTTCCTGTAGAATTAATTAAATGCAAAAAAGTTGTACAAAAGAAAATGAATAATTTTACGGATTCCCCACTTTTTAAAAGCGGTTTTCCTTCTGATTTTGTTGAATAGATAAGAATTTTTCCTTCTGATTTCGTTGAATAGATAAGAATGACCTAAAAATATATGCTGTAGTTTCATGCTTCTGTCATGAGTAAGTTGGTGGTGATGCTTGTTTACTTTTTTATTTGCGGACTTCCACTCAGATTTCTCTTTATAAGATAACTTTTGCTTGTCAGGAAAATGAAACTACAGCAGCAGGAAGAACAAAAAGTGATGCTTGCGTGAAATGCAAAGTTTTAATCAGCATTACTATGAAAAGTATATACAGGATTTTCAAAATGCTGCTGATAAAGCAGATCAGTAAGACATTTTTTGCATCATTGTTACTCGTTTAATGCAGGTTCCTCATGGGATACGCTACAGTTCTTATAATTAGTACCTGTCTTACACAAGCTTATCAGACTGTTGCTGTTTATTTGAGGTTTTGAAAGCTATTAATCTGACTGAAAATGTTCGAGTGGCAAAGGAGGTGGTACTTAAGATTCTTCATTTTACATAAATCCAAATTAAACTTTGTGAAGCATTACTACTTGTTTGATGTTTCGTCGTATTTTCAAAAATCACCTTATCCTGAAGTAGCTTTGAGTAATTTATATATGTATATGTTTATACTTTATATCCATATGCAGATTCTGGAAGTTCTTACCTCAATATACAAATCTCCCTGTTCAAGACAATGATGATGACAGAGTGCGAGTGTCCTTCACCATAGCTAAGCATACGATTATCGGATGAAGTATTTAAATAATTCTCTGAATTCTGATACTACACTTTGGAGTAAGACATGACACTTCTTGTCTCTCCCCTCCTTTCTAGTCAGTCTTCTCCAAGCTAAATGAAATTTACAACATTCATACTATTACATTAGCCTCAGATGTAAGTAGACAACATGCAATACTCTTGCCTTCCCAATTTCTTGAGGAAAGAATTTTCCCCTTCTTGTGAGTCTTCTACATGTTGCTTGAACGAATTTAATAAAATTGATGGAAGACCCTGGACCAATTCAATTTTCCACAGTAGAAATAACTATGCAGCTTTGAAGACATTTGCCAAATAGCAAGTCAAATGAAAAAATACTTGTAAAAATAAACATGTATTGAATAATTTTATTTTTAGGTATACTATGCTTCCGTACAATAATATAATTTGGACACGAATCAGAAACATTCAACAAAGTTTCTACTATAAGGTACACTGTGAGAACTAAATTGAGTTCTTGTCCTTCAATTCAAGATTATCATCTTCAATTGATGCAGTAAAGTTGCGCCTTTCATCGGAAGTAGCAGTGATAACTGGCATCCATACATCGGCAGTACTACTGAGAAGAGATTTGACCTGCGGATCAGCAGCTATTGCCGAGGATATCATTTCATCCACATTATCCAGCTTTGCTGACAGTTCATCCAACTCCTTTGCTATCTCTAGCTGTAGTTCAAGTGTCAATATAATCACAAAAGTAAGACAATATGTACAGATATTTAGAAACATATATTTACCTCATCAAGATTCTTTTTAGACTTTGACGGGACTTTCGTAACCTCCAATCCAAGGGCTTCAATTTTTGAACGTAATTCAACTTCTTCTTGGTTGGTCAATGCTTCTACCTACATGATGCTCATAGTAAGAATCAAAAGAGATAAGCATACAAGCATAACAAATTCAGGATTAATATCACTTCTAAACAAGATTCCAGGTTTCAAAGTTTAGCATACAAAAAGAGAAACCTTGTTTTTGCAGGCCTATTAAATAACTCGTTAAATCTTCACATAGAACATAAAATAAAATAAAAAACAAAAGCTTTAATTTACATGAAAGGGTCATCAACAATACAACAATTTTATTTCACCTACGCAAGAATCTTGAACAAGCATAAAGTCAGGAAAGATCTAAAGAGAAATTATGGCTGGGAGATATCAGGCAGCCTCCAAGTGATGTTTTCTACAACTTTAGACGGTCCCTTTTGAGATAAATACTTTTTATGCATTTCTGATCTGGATCCTATCCTCCTGGTCCTATCGGTGAAATGTCCGAGTCGGGAATATTAGTAAACCTCTTCTACATTTTTACTTCCATTCCAAATGATTGTCCGGTGGAGTTTTTATCACAAAGAACCCGCACTATATATGACACATCAATCAATATATGATCGATCCAATCTACAAAAATGCCCCTATAGATCCTGATTATAATTGGGTAATGTTGCAGTATAACAAAAATATCATTATGCTTGATATCGATACAAAGGCAATCAAAATACACAACTATCTTCTGTTGGGAAATTACATGAACACTGACTAAACTATTGGGGTCTTTTCCTTCAGTGTCTTGCTACTGGAGATCCTAAGTTGGTAACGGAACACTAGTTTCTGTCGGTTAGATTGCCTTCGTCTAATTGGATATGTACGTTTACTCCCACCTTAAAACACTCAAACATGGAGTTGGACAGTAATTCTAATTTTCAGATGCAAGGCATTTCTTTGAAGTATAAGCAGAATTAAACAACATTGAGAAGCTTACGGTATCTATTCTCATGAACATGACTATTACATTGTGTTGAAGCATTATTATTTTTCGTATTTGATCCCGGAATTTATAGTTCCTAATAAACTACATTCACATCTAACATCACCAAAATCATTGACTATCATCCCAAGAACACTGTATATCAAGCAAGATTCAACATCGTATCACAAAAATACACTAATCCCATAGCTCCATAACAAAAAACCAGCACTCTTACCAAATCACTCTTACCAAATCAATTTAAAAGTCACTTACATTAAAAACCCAAAATTTATTTTTATCCACTAAACTAAAAAACCCTCCATTTAATTAAAAAACCCAGATCACAAATTTTATCAAAATTCATATATGAAATAACAAATTATTATATGTACAAGGTCTGATATATATATATACATGTTTATAAACAGTAAAATTTGGGTGGAATTAATAAAATGATACCTGTTGGAGAAGACCTGATAAGAGCATAAAGAGCTGTGTATCTGGTTGTGATGGTGATGCATTTTCTTCCGCCATTGATTTTATTTTGCGTTTCTATTCCTTTTTTATTTATATACATATGGTCAGGGGCGAGCAAAAAACTAACCGAAACCGATATAAATCAAAACAGAAAACCAAAAAAACCGATTCGGAAATGAAAAGTAAAAAACCGAACCGATTGATCGGTTCGGGTTCTGGTTATAGGTTAAAACCGAGCTAAAAAGACCAAATTGAACCAATAATTAAAATAAATAAATTTATTATATATGGTAAAAGGTATCTACTGTTATCTTTAGAAAATTTCCTAAAGTTAATTATATAAAACTACACCATTTAGACTCTATCAGAAAAATCTAAAATTAATTTTGAGTTATAGTTGTATACAAGAGTTGTCTCTCTTGTAAATGAAGTAATATAAATCACAATATATATTCATAATTCATTGTTTAAAACAAACTATTCTGTTGAAAATCCCCTGATTAGTATATACAATGTCGATTGACTTTATAATTAAAAATGCGATAATTTAATAGAGTTGCATATTTGAACATTTGTATGAGAAAACATGATTCTGATAATATAAAATTTATATAAATTTATTAAAATTTCTTATATATTACTCCCTCCGTCCCGGCCAAATGTTTACATTTGGTCCGGGCACGGAGACCAAGGATAGTGGGGTAATATTGTTAAAATAAATGAAGTAGTGGGTGTAATAGTGATTTTATTATTAAAATAAATGAAGTAGTGGGTGTAATAGTGTAAAGTGTTGAAAAAGTAGAGTGAAGTAGTGGATGTAATAATGTATTTTATTGTTAAAAGTTACTATTTTTAGTAATGTAAAGAATTGGTTGGGACGTCCCAAAAAGGAAAGTGTAAAGAATTGGTTGGGGCAGACGGAATACAATAAGTTTAACTTGTTACAGTTTCTTATCTTTTTTTAGTGTTATTATGCGGAATGTGATTCAAATATTTGAATGTAAATATATAATAATTTAAATTATATACTTTTTCATTTTTTATCCGGTTTTTAACCGAAACCGAACCGGTCTTTTTAAAACCGAAACCGATGGTTCGGTTACGGTTTTTAATTTTTAAAACCGAAGATATACGGTTCCGGTTCCGGTTTTAGCCAAAAATCGAACCGAACCGAACCGCGCTCTCCCCCGGTGCCTCCGCATCCCAAAAGTTTTTAAAATATTTTTCGATATTGCAATATTGATTTAATTTAAAGTACAAAATTTTAATTGATTTGTTAATGTGAATATTCATCTCATTTATTATTTTGGCACGATTAAAGTAATTAGTTAAAAGTAATATTTTTTTTATAAATGCTGATTAATTTTTAAGAATTGAAATGAAAATTTTTATTATCATATATATAAATACTATTTTAAATGATTCTTTTAATTGTCTCTCAAATTAATCAGAACTTTAAAAGTTTAAACGTTTAATAATTTATAATTTTAACTATAATATGTCTTTAAATACATTTATATAAATATATAATTATTATATGTATATATTATATATATCAAATGATTAAATATATAGTTCTTAGTATTTATTAATACTATGATTATTAATTGTTTATTTTACTTAATTTTCAAATAACTAATTAATCACTTCATCAATAAGGCTCCGTTTAAGATTGATGTTTAAAACTGATGTGCTGTTTAAAAAAGTACTATCTAAAAAATTAGATTACTGTTTGATAATTTTTTGTGATTTGTTTATATTTTAAGATATAATATAAAAAAATAATATTTTCGAGGTGGTTTAATAAGTGTAAAATGTAGTTACTTTCTGTAAAAGATGAAAAACATCTTTTTTGAAAAGAATGGAGGACATGTTTTAGAATTTTTACCTGTTTTTCCAAAAATAAGTTGTTGCGATCTGTAACTAGGAGTGACAATTTTGGGTTTGGATTGGGTTCAGATCGGATTGACAAATTCGGATCAGAATTTCATCCCATCTGAACCTGGCTCGAAATTTTAATGGGTCAGAATACCCAACACGAACCCGACCCAAATTACCCATGAATAACCTGAACTCGACCCGAAATAATTATAATTTATTAATAAATATAAAAAATAAATTCATAAAATTAATTATTTTTATCATAAAAATTATTTTTAATAATATTTAAAGAAAACATATAATATTTAAATAATATTATATATATTAAATTTATATTTTATATATAATTTCGGGTCAATTCGGGTGAATTTCGGGTAATCCAAAATCAACCTGAAAATGATCTGATTTTTTCGGGTCATTTTAGGATCAACCCGAAATTGAGCCAAACTCAAAAAACTATGACTCGAATTCATATTTTTCAGATCGATTTCGAGTCAGGTAATCGGGTCGATCCAAAATTACTACCCCTTTGTGCAACACAATCCCAACCAAACCCTGACTGTGACATTTTCGGAAACATAAAGCAATGGTCTTCACTTTCCTTTGTCCAATTAGAGCAACTCCACTCGGAGAGCCCGTTTGACCTTTTCTTTTTCCTGTGTGTCAGGTCACCTGTGCAAGAGGTAGTTTCTAAAAAAAAGTGGTCAATCTCTTCCGGTGCAAGCCCATTTCTCATACTATATTATATTTTAAAGGCTTAAATGTAATTTAAACCCTGTGTTATTAACAATATACAATTCAAACCCTCTTTTAATATATTTAGTAAATTTAACCCTACGTTTTTTAACTATTTACAATTGAAACCTTTTTTTAAAATAATTAGTAAATTTTAGTAAATTTAACCCTATATTTTTGAACAATGTACAATTGAAACCTTTTTTAAAATAAATAGTAAATTTAACCCTACGTTTTAAAATATTTAGTAAATTTAACCTTGATTTTTTAATTTCGGAATAAAATAAATCTTACAACAAAATTTTGAATAAATATTCATCAAATGCACTATTGATAATTTTTTTTGTATAGATATTATCTAAGCATAATAGATATTTACAATTATTATAATTTTTTCTTATAAAATGGATATTTAGATGTTCTTTTCTATATTAATATATCTATATGTATAATATATTATATATGTTCAATAAAATTTTAATATGTTTTTATATTATTCCATCTTGTCATCACACTTCCCGCTCAATATATTCATGAATGTTCATCACCGAATTTAATTTATTTTCAAAAATACTATTCGGTGAATATATTCTCGAAAATACTTTTTCGATATAAAATTTATTTTATTCCGAAATTAAAAAGTCAAGGTTAAATTTACTAAATATTTTAAAACGTAGGGTTAAATTTACTATTTATTTTAAAAAGGTTTCAATTGTACATAGTTAAAAAATATAGGGTTAAATTTACTAATGATTTTAAAATTTTAGTAATTATTGTAAAAAGGTTTCAATTGTAAATAGTTAAAGAACGTAGGATTAAATTTACTAAATATATTAAAAGAGGGTTTGAATTGTATATTGTTAATAACACAGGGTTTAAATTGTAAATAAGCCTATTTTAAATTAAATGATATATTATAATTCAATTTTAATTTAATTCAATAATATTTAAATTGTAATAATCAAATTAAAGTGATTAATATTTAAAAATAATAATATTAAACTAAAAGACATGTCCTTTAATTAAAATACATAATATTATTAAAAAACATTAAATTTAAAACATCATATGAGAAAACATTAAATTTAAAATATCACAAAATAAAGAAAAACTAACGATTATTATGGAACTGCGAGATATGCTCAATCAAATCATTTTGTAACTGACTTGGTATGGAGAATTTTGAGGATATGAAAATGAAAATTGAGAATTATGAGAATGTGAAAATTGATATTGAGAATTCGGAATTTGTGAATTGAAATTAAAATTTTGCGCATTTGAAAAATATGGATTTGGATATGAGTATGAAAATTGTGGGTTTAGATTTTGAGGATTTGAATTTTGATTTGAAGTGAAGGGTTATTTGGATTCATCTTGAATTAATAATTTTTTTAAGGAGTGTGAATAACAGGGTATGAGAATTTAGTATTTATAGAAGTAAAAATTTTACCGTTAATTATATATACGTTATAATTGTAATATTATAATTTATAACATTTTTATATTTTGCTAAAATAATAATAAAATATTAAACAAACGTATAAAGATAAGAAGCAGCCAGATCCGGGAAAGTGGGACGGTCCCATTTCAATTACAAACATACAGTGCTTTGTCCCAGAAAATAGATAACCCAAGTCTATTTTGCAAGTCCCTGGGCAATAAGTGGGTCTCCTATGTAGTTGGTCTTATACAACTCTTCAAGTCCCGATGCACTAAAGTTACTTACTCCCTCTGTTTTTTTATTAGTCATTTTAGAAGTTTTTGCACATACCAAGAAAGTGTAGTTAATACACTTTAATGTGATTAATAATGTTATCATTTTACTTTTATATTCTTGTAATTTAATGTGATTATAGAAGAGAATATGACCAAAATTATTAATACATGGGTAACTAGTGAGATATTGATCATTAAATGTGTTTTGAAATTACAAAATGATAAATAAAAAAAAATTCGAACACAAATTTAAAGTGACTAACAATAAAGAACGAAGAGAGTACTTTATTATCTATATTTTATCACTTTCCTTTTGGCTTTCACACAAATAAAGGACGTCTACCGGTCTATTTTGTACAAATCACTGGAATAATAAACATGTAAGCCAAAAAGTATTATGTACCGGTTTCAACTTTCAATAAAAAAAAGTTCATTTTAAATAAAATAGATTCATGGATATGTAACTTTATTTACGAGTGCTCATGGATAGAAATAAAAAAGAATGTTATATTAATATTATATGTATTTAAAGTTATAATTTGATTGTATATATATATTTTAAAATAAAACTTATCTATAGTAACTTAAACAAATTATTGCATAGAGTATATACATAAAAAAAATGTTTAAAAGTTATTGATAAAAATCGTAATTATTGGAGTTCAATAGGCTTACGTAACTTAAATCTTAAGTTAAGAGCTTTTGGGTGGGAATTAGTAAATGTTTTCCTAATGCAAAGTTACGAATGTTCATTTTTTACTCATATAGAAAACTGGTATTAAATTTTATTCATTTAAATTTTTTATGATATATGACATTCGTTATTACAATTACAACATAATAATTCAGGTAACATTTAGGGGAAATTTTTTTAACGTGAGAACCGTGAATTTTTTTATTAAATTTTACAGAATCATAATAAAAAATGTAAAAAAAGTGTTTAGTTAAACTTTTTATTATAATTTTGTAAATAAAATTATGATTTTGTACTATTTTTTTTAATTTTTTATTATATTTTACAGAATTTAATAAAAATATTCACGATTCTTATGCTAAAAATATGTCAGGAACATGACAAAATGTATATGCTATTATGGTTAAATAATTTTAATTCGATGTCTTTTAAATAAGAAAAGAATAAATAAAATTCAACACATGTCAATTTATTTAGTTAGTTGTACAATTATTTCGACTAAAATAGCATCGTCAACCGCGTCCCTTTCATTATTCATTCAATTATTCATCTCTCTGTCTCTCTCGCTCTCGCTCGTTTTATATACTTACAGAGTGTGTATGTATATGTGTGTGAATTATACTTGCTCAGCTTATGCATGATCAAGCTCTATTCGTCTCATGTAAGTCCACTCAATCATCTCCTCTATATACATGCTGCTTATATACATATATAATATAATATAATATTTTTTTATTGCTTAATTTGAGACTTGATTAATTGCATATACTTGTTGTTCTTCACTATACTTTCTTCGTGTTGTTAGGTTAGCTAATTTTATGTTTTCTAGTTGTATTTGATTTTCATGAGCTCTAGTTATAGTTTGCGCTGATTTATTAGCTTTTTTTGTGTTTTATCAAGTGTAATTATGTTTTTGAAGTAGAGAATTTGAGTGAAGTTGTGCTTAAATTTAGTTTCGTAACTTGATTTTGAGTATCATCTTAGTTAGTTATGGTCACTTCCTCGATTTTAAGCGAATTAGTTAGTTAGTTAGTTAGACTTCCTTGATTTTATTAGATGATTTGTTTGAGGTTGTGTTTTAATTGAAGAGATAAATGCTTAATTTAATTTAATCTAATTTACACTATGATCCTAGTTAGTTAGAGTTCCTTGATTTTATGTGAAACAAAATATTACGATTATGTAAGGCTTCACGAGCAATATGAGAAAGAGGCTTGATGATTTTGACTATAGTAAATTTGAGTAGGCATCTTGAAAAGGTGGGGGTAGGGAAGTTCTGGAAAAAGGAAGTCTTGACTTTTATGGAATGTCTTGTTACAGGTGATTGAGGGAGTTTGATCTGTTTGGTAAAGAGGTAAGAACAAAACATGGCTTACAACAGAAGGGGGTCTGATCAGCAGCCGCCGAGAAGGCCGCTTCTTAGGACACAAACTGTTGGTAGTTTAGGGGAAACTATGATGGATAGTGAAGTGGTACCATCATCTCTGGGTGAAATTGCACCCATTCTTCGTGTGGCTAATGAAGTTGAACCAACCAATCCCAGGGTTGCCTACCTCTGTAAGTCTATGACACACTTTTGTAGTTGATGCATTTTGATTTCATAATATTTGTTTGATTTTGGAACTCATTTGCAATTGATAATAATTAATAAGTAATTTAATATTGAAATCTATTTTGCTACTCATATATGAAAATGAAACAATGTTTATTTTACTGCTGTTTACTGTTCCTGGAAAACTGTAGGTTCAATTAATTCTTCTCTGTCTAGTGTCTGTGATATTTTTTTTATTATATCAAAACATGAAGGACTGCATAACAATTGCACAGGATGTGAATTCATCTTGCATAAGCAAAATTTTGCTAATTAAGATAAAAAATAAATTTCTTTATGAAAAAAAAATATTTTGATCGATACTGATTACTGAACATGCCAAGTTAGATTAAAATAAAAGTTGAAGTCGTGGGACCCATGAAATGGATCTGAAGATATGTATTTGATGGACATTCGCCTTGCAGAACTGAATAGATGTGTCTTTACATGCCAACTTCCTCCTTCAGTCTATGTTACACAAACACGGATGTAGTGTTGGATCACACATGCTTTGTGTGAAGGCCCAACATGTGTACTTCTCAGTTTCGCCATATTTTGAAACTTTAAATGATGTAGTAGTGTACACTTACTAAGGAGTAAAATGCATATTTTTGAAGTTGAAAGTATACTCATATATAATACTATTCTAGTATAGTATAGTATATGCTAGTATACTTGTATACTACAGTATATACTAGTATACAACTATACATGTATATTAAGATACTAGTATACAATGTACTAGTATAATAAATAGTCGTATACTAATATATTAGTGTACTATTATATTATACTACGCTATACTAGTGTACTAGTATAAGTATACTATACACTTATGCAACATAGTACTAATATTTCTGTCAGGTTTAGGGTCCAGATGACAAGATCTATATGGTATCAAATAAATGAATTGGCTTTGAAAGGCCTATATTTTGGCGTTATCTATTTCAGTAGTCGCAGCCTGTAGGACATCTGTACTGGTGTATTCTTTTGAGCCCTGGGGTTTACTTGTTAACTAATTCACCCAACAAAGTATTTGTGGATGAGATCTGTATGATATTCTTGGAAGGATGTTAAGAACCCATGTGCCATGTGCATAGTTCATCCTCTATGCAGGAAGGTATCCATTTCGTTGTTCCTATATCAGCATATACTATCAACTGAACTGAATCATAGAAACAAAAGATATTTTACTCCTTAAACTGGGTTATGTCTTATAAGATGTTTTTCTTACAGCAAGTTAATTAGCTCTTACTTTATCCGTGTTCCTTTTGTACTCGTGTTAATGAACGATATAATCATTACTCTAATGGTTTTCATTGTTTACAATTGTATTGTATTATAATTACAATCATGCTATGACCAAAATAATTATTACAACACTGGGTTTCTGATTGGATCCGGATCCCCATGTTCATATCCGTGTTATGTCGACATGGGTACGGCTAGACCGTTCGGAGAGTCCAAGCATCACAGTCTGATCTTCATATGGAAAAACATTTTTTAGTAACCGAGTAATCTGAAAGTAACTAAAAAATTACAATATACGCTAAATTTAAAGTTCCATAAAAAATTGATACTACTTTTACCAACCATTAGTGCGCCCTCCAAAAATCCAGAGGGATCTGATGCGTTTATATTGGAATCAGGCCGGTTCTATGCGTTTGAGAAGGCTCACAGGCTAGATTCAACATCAAGTGGACGTGGAGTTCGGCAATTTAAGACGGCCCTTCTTCAACGTCTAGAACGGGTATAAAATGCTATTTCTCTTGATATAACTAACACACTTATGTTTCTTAATCTTTTCTGTTTATAATTGTATCCTTTATCATTGGCGCAAATAGAATTATGTTTGTTAGTGAAGTGTCCAGTTTGTATCATTACATATTCTTCACAAATATCATGCGAGAGGACCGGAGAATGCTGAATCTGTGCATGCTTAAAGTTCAGTTTACTTCATATTTAGAGTAGAGTTGAATCAATATATATTAGAAGACTCTGATTAATTTCTCTGGACTATTTTTAAGGCTTGATTAAGGATGGAAGTAGTTATAGCTCCTTTTATCTGTTAACTTGGGGCTGCTGATCATATAGGTGGGTCAATATAGTTTATTTTTAATCTAAGGGTTCTGTTTCTGTAATAATATATATATATATATATATATATATATATATATATATATATATATATATATGGTCCAGGCCCACAAGTCCATAACAATTATTGATATATATGGCATGTCCGAGCTGACCTCAATTTAATGCTATATTTTCTACATCTATACCTAAGTATTGTCATATTGGCATATTGCTTCCACTTGTGCATGTAGTGTTTGATACTGTTCATATTCGACAACATCAGCTTTATTGAATGAACAGCATACATGTGCTATTTCAATTTTTTTTGAAGTTTTAAATTAAGCTTAATTAAAACAAAACCCATTAGAATTAATTAAATGCAGAGAAGTTTTACAAAAAGAAAATCAATAATTCAATAGATTACCCATTTTTGCAAGCAGTTTTCGTTTTCTCTTAATTAGTTCATATGGTGTTCGATATACAAATATGACCCAAAAGAAAATGATGTTGTCACATGCTTCCGTTGTTGACTAGGTTGATGGTGATGTTTGTTTACGTCATTTGCTTACTCTCACTTGAATTTCTCTTATAAGATAACTTTAAATTGTCAGGAAAATGAAACTACATTAGCGGGAAGAACAAAAAGTGATGCTCGTGAAATGCAAAGTTTTTATCAACATTACTATAGGAAGTATATTCAGGCTTTGCAAACTGCTGCTGATAAAGCAGATCGGTAATACATTTTTTGTGACATTGTGACTCCTTAGTTGGAGGTCCCAACTTATGTGTTCTTGTGCTTCATGGATTTATCTGATACAATATATTTCTTCTATCTAGTACCCGTCTTACAAAAGCCTATCAGACTGCTGCTGTTTTATTTGAGGTTTTGAGAGCTGTTAATCTGACAGAAGATGTTAAAGTGGAAGATGAGGTGATACTTAAGATTCTTCACTTGTGAATCTTGAATATATCCAAAATTATATTTTCTTAAACATTACTTCTTGTAAATTCATATTTGCAAAAGCCACCTTATCCTCAAGTAACTTCAAGTTGTTTCATATATAAACATTTATTTTTATATATGCAGGTTCTGGAAACTCACAATAAGGTCGCAGAGAAGTCAGAAATCTATGTTCCTTACAATATACTTCCTCTTGATCCTGACAGTTCAAATCAAGCAATTATGAGATTTGCCGAGGTTAAATTTTCTGCTTGTACCGGTCCTTGAATATTCATATATCTAAGCTTGTACAGTGTTAGTACCTTAAACGTTTGATTTGGCAGATTCAAGCTGCTGTTTCTGCTCTACGTAACACCAGGGGTCTGCTATGGCCTCAGGGTCACAAAAAGAAAGTAGGCGAAGACATTCTAGACTGGCTCCAGGCAATGTTTGGTTTTCAGGTGGCTAACTTCTCAACTAATGAAACCATTCTTCTCCTTTTGTTTTGTATGTATAATGTTATTAAATTATTGTTATTACAGAAGGATAATGTGTCAAACCAAAGGGAACACTTGATATTGTTGCTGGCAAATGTGCACATACGTCTATTTCCAAAGCCTGATCAGCAGCCTAGGGTAAATCTATCCTCTTATAAAAACATTGCCATATCATTAATTATAACTATATAACCCACATTATGTTTTCATGTAATTATTGTTCAGTTAGATGACCGTGCTCTCACTGATGTCATGAAAAAACTTTTTAAAAATTATAAGATGTGGTGCAAATATTTGGGGCGCAAAAGTAGTCTCTGGTGAGTAAATGTTCTATTTGTCAGTTTGCAACTTTTTTTGTATATATAGGTATGGTGATTATGGAACTATCTATCCTTATTATTATTTTTTTGAAACAGAAAGATTATTTATCTTTATTCACATTTGCTTTCTTCTTATCTATCCTCCTAATTAATGTTCAGTCTGCCTGGTTTACTATCCTCATTCCTTCTCAATTGCAGGTTACCTACTATTCAACAAGATGTGCAGCAAAGAAAGTTATTATACATGGGTCTATATCTTCTCATATGGGGGGAAGCCGCAAATTTAAGATTCATGCCAGAATGCCTGTGCTACATTTATCATCATGTATGCTTAAAAATTGTTGCTTTTACATCTCAATGTTATGTATATAAATTTTATTTTGGTGTTTCCATCTGCTATATAAAATTTTATCAAATACCATGATCGATTCCTGTTCAGAAGTCCCTTTTCCTCTTTCCTATGTCAAATATTTGTAGCTGGGTGTGTTGATAATATATAAGCAGTTTTTATCTTCTGTTGAGAGTTTTCCATACTCATCTAGATTTACGGAAGAATACTGGAAGAGATGTATAATGTATTAGTGGGAAATTTTTTATTGGTACTGAATGAACTGACACTTCGTGGTAATTTATTAAACATAAGTATCCAAAATAACTCAAGCACAGGCTTTTATATCTTTAATTTTTAGAACTGTAATTTCAGATCAACCTGTAAACAAATCTTTTACATATGACTAAACTATTTTTCGGAAACCTTGAAATTGTTACTCCAAGTTTTCTTCTGCTCTGCTTGTTAGCCCAGTGGACGACATACATGGACTGTAGGATCTGGATTATTACCACAGAAAAAGTTAGCCATGCTTCAAATGGTATCTTAAACTTGTTTGGTTGTGTAAAAAGTTGTGCGTTATATATGCTTATCCGGGTAAATAAAATAAAAAAACTCATTAAACTTTTGGATACTTGAGATTTGGAAATATATTGCACCGTATCCATATAATATTGAGATAGACCTGAGCTAGAACTATTCCAACCAAGTCACATGAGATAATAACAACTGCTAAAATTGAGAAAGCTAATTCTTTTGACTGTCTATAGAACTTTGAAGCTGATTCTTTTGACTGTCTTTACGGAGGACTAGTACTAATGATTGTGTTGTACTACTTCGGGATTGTTCTTTTTCCCATTTGCACGTATGAAATTTATTCAAAGCTCTTAGAACTGGGTCTATTTAGTTGGGAATATGAGTTGCCAAAAGTTGAAATCACAACTTTTCTTATGTCAGTATCAAAATAATAATTCTGGATCATCTATTGGTAGTAGATCTAACGGTCCCTAAACTTTTTGTTGTATAGTTGAGGACCAGTGATCCTATTACACTTATTCTATATACGATATAATGTGTCAGTAATACAAATAAATTTCTTTATTTCTGTTTACCAGATGGCTTTTGAGCTGTATGGTATGTTGGGTGGTAGTGTTAATCCATTGGATGGTGAGCATACCAAGCCTGCCTATGGTGGAGTCAATGAGGCTTTCCTAAAGGAAGTGGTAACTCCAATTTATAATACAATAGCGAAGGTGCTTCTTCTTATTTATGCTAGTCTCTATGAGATTGTTTGACAACTTCTTTGGTACATTTATAAGTTATCATGGTCATTCACAGGAAGCTGGAGGGAGCAAAGGAGGAAATTCAAAACATTCGCGGTGGAGAAATTATGATGATTTAAATGAATATTTTTGGTATTGCCATTCTATACACCTCTGGCACTTTAATTTATTTTAATCATCATTAACTGAAAGTAAAAGAAAATCTAATCAACATGTGCTGGAATGCTCGTTAGACTTGACAAATCGTAATTAGATTTCTCCAAGTTTTCAATAATGATTTGCTAATTATAACTTGGCAAATAATGGAATATCAGTAAAATGTGCAACATATTTGCTTTGGCATGAAGTCAAACTGGTACTTACACGAGGCAATGCCAGTTAAAGAGTGATATTGAAATTATTTTATCTATGTGCGGAGTAATGAGTTGATTGTCTTCTGAGAGAATGAGTGAGCGATCAAGAATAAGAGTATGCTAGGAATTCTTTTACACTCTAACTGTCAGTAGTTTCAAAAGGGTGTAGTTTAATGGGAACATGTATAACTACATGGTTATAATTTGTAGGTCTGTCGATTGTTTCCGACTAGGGTGGCCACTGCGCCCTGATGCTGATTTTTTTTGTCAACCTATTGCTAAAGTCCAATCCACGGAAAATATCGTAAGTTTTTATTTATTCCAGTCTTATTGTCCCTTGCCATGCTTAAGATATGTTGCTGCAGTAGTTTTTAATATAATAACTTATTTTATTTGAAGTCAATTATCAATTAATGACTACTGCATAGGGTATATAACCTAAATAGGTCATCTTGAATATACTATAATCTACATTATATTCTAAGTGAAGGTCAGAAACCATAAGCTTTACTGTTAGAAACTTGATTGCATTCTATCCGCCCCTCCTAGTCTTTATTTCACATTGACTTCGTTGATGATAAAATATTTAGCATCATTATGTTTTATTTATGAGCCTGAATTTTGTTTAAAGATGTCATGGTAATGTACTGATTAACTTAGAAACACGTACAGTAATTATTGCCTAATATTGTGCTTTTATATATGTTTCTTATAAATGATTAGAAAATAAGTGGGTTATGATTATTAGTATGTTTATAGGAATATTGGTGGTTTACAGGACAACCCAACTCTTGGGAATCGATGGGAGGCAAACGTCGATATTGGTGGTTTACAGGACAACCCAACTCTTGGGAATCGATGGGAGGCAAAAGTCGATATTGGTGGTTTACAGGACAACCCAACTCTTGAGAATCAATGGGAGGCAAAAGTCAATTTTGTCGAGATACGTTCATTTTGGCATATTTTTAGAAGTTTTGACAGATTGTGGAGCTTCTTCATATTATCACTGCAGGTTTGAATTTGTAATTTTCTATTGACGTAGTTTACTAATTGCTTTCCATTTGTCTTAAATATCTTACTGTCTGTTTTTGGATTAATCATTTACTAAAGGTAATGATAATCATGGCTTGGAGTGAATCAGAAGAACCAACTTCTATATTCGTTGGTGATGGGTTCAAGCGTGTGCTAAGCATCTTCATTACAGCTGCTATATTAAAATTTACACAAGGTAATAGTGAAACGAACTTGTGATGGAAAGTTGTTAGGTTTTTTGTGTAGTTATCTATGTATTAGATTTTTTTTTAAACAAGCGGTTCATTTGCTTTTGTCGAACTACAAATTTCCTTCTAAGCAAAAATAGATCGCAAGTAATCATCTCTAAAATTCACCATCATACATACCATCATACATCATAACCAATTGAGGATTTAAACTTATTGATGAATCCACTACCGGCTTTGAGTAGACATCACAATTTCCATCTAAGCAAAAATAGAGCACAAACAATCATCTCCTGAATTCACCACCATATATTTAAACTTATCGATGAATGCACTACTTCTTTGAGTAGACATCAAACTAGTTTAACTCTTACCCACTGTTATCAAATTGAAGAACAAAACTATAGATTTGTTAATACATTTTATAACAATTCAAACTGTGTTTGGTTGTTCAAACTGTTTGAATATAATATGATCCTAGTAAGCCCTCCTCTTAACACCTTAAAACAAAATGGTTAACTTAACATGGTATTAGAGCTCTAGCCGGAAAAGGTCCTGAGTTCGATTCCCTGCCACTCATAATATTCACATAATTCACCCTCAAAGATGAGTGCCCGTGATCCACTCTTTGACCTAAATAATATTATATATATTATATGTTATTTATAAAATATTATAATATAATATAATAGTATATTTTATATAAATAAATAATTTTTTTACTTAATTTTTGAGTTTGAATTTCGGGTTCGGATTCGGGTTTTCGGGTATCGGATTTTATTTTTTAATTTCGGGTTTTAAATTTCAGGTATTTTTCGGGTTCGGATCGGGTTCGGGTTTGGATTTGGATTTTGACAAACCCAACCCGATTGTCATCCCTACCTAAAATTAGGCTTTCGAATGAGGGGGAGTGTTAAAATATAATATGATTATGGTAAGCCCTCCTCTTGACACTTCGAGGAGGTTCTAGGAAAAGTAGTAACTTAACAAAAACCACCAAAAGAGTGATGCCGAAACATAAAATTGTAGAATCCAATTCTTCCTTCCTGCCTAAAAAAAAGAATAAAAAACAATCAGGATTTAGTTTTTTTTCTTTAGGTAAATTCTTTTCTTGGCACTTGAAAAGTTTTGCGGTGTTGTCTTTGTGCAAATTTTGTTTTATAATTGTGGAAGTCCATCTTTGAACGTAGATAGATGCTCCTTAAAAGTTAAAATATTAGTCATACTGATTAACAGGTTCACAGTCTATTTCCAATAGTTTTCTTGCAAGTTGCATTGGAGACACAATTACAATCAGTGGAGAATGCATTTGGGTTGTGGGAATAAAATGAAAATGTTATAGGAGTCGGGTATGATTGTGTATTTACATAATTAACAACACTAGTCACGAATTGTGGGATGGTATCAATTTTTTGTAATTCATATGTAAAAATAGGAAAATTAGAATTTCAATTTTGTGATTAATTGTAAAATAAAGGCAGATTTGGTTTTTTTTTTGACCAAATTTAAAGCAGATTTCATTAATAATTTGAAGGATGCTCAGTCAGGACAAACCCCCAATTGACCATGTAACCAGGTTGAAAAATAAATAGCCGCTTTATTTCCGGATCACATAACAAACTGAATACAAATATTCTGAAAATTAAAAATGACTTCAATGGTCTCCCGATCAATCCAACCTGCATCTCCCCTGAAAACAGTAGTTTCACAATTGACCCTCACAGTAATTTCATGGATAGTGCGATGGATAGTGCGATGTTCAGAGGACTTAGTTGCAAAAATTGAGTTTAGAGGTACCAAAGACCTCATGTGAACAAACTTTTTTTGAGACGTGAGCACATGCGATTTTCACCACCGTCCCAAGCGCACCGCAGCTATCTACATGCCACACACTAGTTATAGACATGTCAAAAGTGTTGTCGATGCGGGATATCCAGATCTCCCAATCAATGTTGTCAAAAACGCGTTGAAGAGCGCGCTAAAGCGCGGAGCGCCTCGGAGCGCAATTTCCTCGCCTCGCACTACCGGAGCGCCACGGGTTGAATGAAACGCTCGCTTCCAGGGATGAAGCGCAGTACGTGAAGCGTGTTTGACACGCGCTTTATTATGTTTGAACCATAAAGTTTGACTGGGTTAAAAATATAACGTACCTTATACGTTCATAACAACAAAAGCCCTAAATAAAAGAGAGGCGTGAACCCAGAAATCGTAAAACATCGATTAATCTCCGGGTAATCTTTTTCTTCATCTAATCTTCTTCTTCTTCTCTGCTTATATATGTATGAATACATATATATATATATATATGTATACATGTATGTGTCTACATATATGTATATATACATACACACATATATAAATCTTCTTCCGTTCTTCTGGTTTGTGGTTTGAGGAGGCTGTACTGTGTGTATATATATATATGTACAGTACTGGGTCTGGGTGTACTGCACATATATATGTACTGCTACGTACTTCTGTTTGTGAACAGTGAACTAGTACATATATTTAGTACTCCTATTTACTTTATTACTTAATAAGCATATTGAGTATTTAGTATTTTATTTAATAAGTATATAGTATTAGTATTTCAAATTAGTATTTCTGTTTATTATGTAATATTTCTGTTTATATTTAGTAATTATTATTTTTTATTTATGTTAATTGTAGTTATAAATGGCTGATTCCACTGATAACAAAAAGGATCCTGCATGGAAATATTCAACTTTATGTGATCCCAACAAAAGAGAGAAAATGAGGTGTAATTTTTGTGCAAAAGTTACAACTGGTGGAGTATTTCGAATGAAAGAGCATCTTGTTGGAGGCTTTCGAAATGCAAAGGCTTGCACGAAAATTCCTGAGGATGTTAGAAAGGAAATCAAGGATTATATGGAAACAAAAAAGAAAGTGAAAGAAACTGTGAATTTAGATGATTTTGAAACTGAACATTCAGATGATGAAGTGAGAGTTACATTGCCTCAAGCATCCGTAGGAAGTACAGCTTCTTCTCTAAGACAGACAACTAAGTTAAAGGGGCCTATGGATGTTTACTTGGCACCCGACCCGGAGCTTGTTGTAAAGAAAAGAAAAGGAATGCAGCCGAAGATTGATGAAAATGATGGCGCAAGAAAGGAGTTAAGAAAGAGAACTTGCAAGGCATTTGCAAGATGGATGTATGACGCAGGTATTCCTTTTAATGCTGTCAATTATCCAAGTTTTGCTGTGTATGTTGAAGCTCAAGGGCAGTTTGGACCGGGCATGAAACCACCTAGTTATCATGAAGTCAGAGTTCCTTTATTGAAAGAAGAAGTTGAAGAGACTAAAAATCTGATGAAGACTCATAATGCAGAGTGGGTGAAAAGCGGTTGTTCTATTATGTGTGATGGATGGGAAGATAGAAAGCACCGGAGCCTCATCAATTTCTTAGTCAATACTCCTCGAGGTAGTTTCTTTCTTGAATCAGTTGATGCCTCTGCTATTGCAAAAACTGGTGATATGTTATTTGAATTGATATCCAAATACGTGGAGCAAATTGGGCCAAAACATGTAGTTCAGGTGGTTACAGATAGTGCTGCTAATAATAAGGCAGCTAGTCGAATGTTGATAGTTCGATATCCACACTTGTTTTGGACGCCATGTGCTGCTCATTGTATTGATCTCATGTTGGAAGACATTTTCAACATTCCTAGGTTGAAAGGTTGTATTGGAAAGGCCATGTCCTTGAATTCATTTGTATACACAAAGTCTGCGTTGGTGAATATGTTAAGAGAATTCACGGGACAGAAGGAGTTGATAAGGCCAGCAAAGACATGATTTGCCACAGCTTTTCTCACTTTGGCTAGAATTCATAAACAGAAAAATAATCTCCGGAAGATTGAACATCTCACAGAGATGGGTCACCAGCAACTACTATAAGGACCCAAATGAAAGAAAGGTAGCTAGTTATGTGTTGCAGGCTAGTTTTTGGAACAATGTTGTTTGTTCGCTAAAGGTGGCAGACCCTCTTGTGAAAGTTCTCCGGTTGGTAGATGGAGAAAACCCCCCTGCTATGGGATACATTTATGAGGCTGTGGATAGAGCCAAAGAGGCTATTGCTGCTGCTTTCACGAACAACATGGAGAGATACCAAGAGTTTTTTGATATCATTGACAGGAGATGGGATGTTCAACTCCATCAACCTTTGCATGCTGCTGCATATTATCTCAATCCTGTGTTTTATTACACAAATGTTAATATTGAGATGGATAAAGAGGTCACAATTGGATTGTACAAATGCATTGAGAAAATGATACCTGATGTGACGGTGCAAGACAAGGTTGGAGAACAATTGGAGACATATAAGAGAGCAGAAGGCTTCTTTGGATTGCCTACGGCGATTAGGCAAAGTGCAATCAGATCTCCAGATATTACTTTATAGTCATTGTCCAGCATTATAGCTAAAAAATCTGCCATGTTTATCAAATTATGCAAGCTGCCCCCTAAGCTCTAAATTTATATTTTTAGCTTCGTGGTGGGGTGCTTATGGCAAACACACTCCGGATCTACAAAATTTTGCTATCCGAATCCTTAGCCTCACATGTAGCTCATCCGGATGCGAGAGAAATTGGAGTGTATTTGAGCACGTAAGTTATTTAGTTATTTTAAATAGCAGCCTATTTATAATTATATAGTCTCTTACGTACACTCTTTTATAAACCTATTAACATTTCTACATCAACATTGTAGCTTCATAGCAAGAAAAGAAATCGACTTGCACAACAAAAGTTGAATGATTTGGTGTTTGTCAAATATAATAGAGCTTTAAAGCGTAGATATGAACTCCGTGACACCATTGATCCTATCTTGTTGGCCGAGATTGATGATAGCAATGAATGGTTAGTTGGTAAGTTTGATGGAGAGGATGATGAAGATGATGACTATGTTTTTTCTGAATCGGATGGATTGCGATATAAGGATGTTGGTACTGCTTCCGGAGTCGGAGAGCCTCGTTATTCTACTAGAAGGTTAGAACTTTGAAGTTAAAACTTTAAAGATCAAGTCCGAAACGATTACATATAATATATTATTATTTATTATTATAGGTCTCGTGCCTCGGAAGGATCATCATCATCTAAAAAATGTTTGGTTGACGAGTATGAAGTCAATGTCATTGAAGATGAAGATGAAACTGAATTTGATGAGAATCCAAATAATAATGTCGAAGAAGATGAGTTTGTGGATCTTGATGAAGATGAAGAATAGTTAATTAGCTATGTATTTCGTTTGTATTATGACTATAATATGTTTAAGACCTTGAATCTCTTAATTTGCCTATTTTATGACAATTTGGTTTGCTTATTAATGTGTTACTATTATATATTATGTGTTACTATTATATATTGACAATGTTTTACGTTATATACATGTATATATGTATATTTTGTAATCTTCAATGAATCCGCGAAGCGCGTGCGTTTCGCGCTTAAGCTCCGGGAGGCCTTTGCGCTTCGGTGCGCGTTGCGCGTTTAATAACACTACTCCCAATACACCATATAATTCATTTTCAATGCAGCAAACACAAGAACACTCGCATAAAGCGATACAACTAGCAACATAAACAAAAAATTTGCACAAAGCGATACGAAAAATCTAAAAATTCAAAGATCTCGGAATGACACCAGATTTTGATATGATGTTAGGCCGGAGATTTTGAGTCCAAAATTGATTTTTATTTGAAAATCCGAACTCTTAACAGTAGTAGATTCTACTACTGAAAGCCAAACTGAAGAACTCGACTAGATTTTTTTGAAATTTATGTAACAAAACTAGGAAGGGCCCCGGCTGGTGGTTAAACCAGTGCCGGAGTTAGAGACAGCAACGACGGCACAAGCAAGAGGAGAGAACTTTAAAGACCCTAATCAGCGGATTGTATAGTTTAAGTGTTAAGGGATTCTAATTTTTTTTTTTTTTTTTTTTTTTATAAATAAAATAGAAAAAGTGGACGTAAACTTGCATTGTAGATTTGGAATAATTATAATTAATGAGGTTTGTGGACGAATTCAATTAGGATTGGAATATTAAATCGCAGCCTTGGACTTAATTAATGAGGTTTGGATTATTAATTAGTAGGTTTGGAAAGAAAGCCCATAAGCTCATTTTTTAAGTCGAAAGCTGTTGATTACGACTCCAATCCTCATTAATTATGATATTCCAGATCTACAATGCAAGTTGCTAACTATTTTTTTTGTTCTATTTTCATTTTATTACGAGTTTGCCTTTATTTAAAATTAATCATGAATTTAAATTATAATTTTCCTGCTTTTACATATGAATTACAAAATTGACACTATCTTACAGTTTGTGGCTAGTGTGTACGAATGTAGTGATGCTGAAAATTCCATACATTGAAAAAGTTTTGATGACATAGGAAAATGGGAGGTAGAGACAAAATTAGAATAATATAAGAGACCTCAGGCAGCTAAATCATCATCCTTGAACCAAAGTCTGTCTCATTTGTTACTTGTTAGTGTAATTATATCCTCTTTTCCTACCTGTGCTTTTCTGTATTGATGATATCTATTAGTCAAGTATGGCATGAATGCGCAAATCCACATAATTAAGTTTGAAATCTCCAACTCAAGTAGTCCCATTTTGAGGACTATTTAAGACCAAACAAAGCCTAGGGTAGAGAATGAGCTAGTCATTTATTGATTAGAACTTTAAAATTACTTGATTCTGACCCGTTTAATATCTCGAGGTTAAAGTCAAAACTAAGGGTATCTTAATTGACAAGTTAAATATTAACTTTCCAAGTCTCTAATCAGGGTAAGTCATGGGCATTAGGATCATATATTATATGCAAATCTGCCAAAGACTGTGCTTTAGTAGCCTTCTCTCATATCCTGCATTCCTGATATTCTAAATAATGGTGTATATTAAGTTTATGTTATTATCATGTAAATCTCTGAAATTTTTACATGCATAGTAATATGTTACTAATAACTAAACATCCCTTAGCATAACTAAACATCCATGTTTAAGTATATGTCAAGCACATTATGACAATGTACTTATAGCCATTCTAAACTTAGCCACCAAGAGTTACCATACTTGTGAAAATGGTACCTAGCCACCTACCTTTGTGACCAAAACATACCGTATATAATAATTTTCCAACTATAATTATAATTATCTAAATACAATTATTACGCAACACATAGTTGTCTTGAATCACCCAAGCCCCATACTACCATATTGAGTTTAACCCAACAATACATTTATCCCCAGTCTTTAAAATTTAATGTTTTATATATCTATCAGTAATAATTTGAAGGTTATATTGGCATATGGTTTTAGTTCAGTCTTCTTGGCAATACATTTTTTAGTAAGTCAGTGTGAGACTGATAATAGTATAATAAATTGTCCACATGTAGAATATGGACAAGCTCAAATAGTTTCTGATTACTATCTACAATAATGAAGCAATATCCTGCTCTACATCTCTCTGCAGCTATCCTTGATGTTATAATGAGCTGGAAAGCTAGGCACAGTATGACAACACATGTGAAGCTCAGGTACATCTTCAAGGCTGTCTCTGCAGCCGCTTGGGTGATAGTTTTACCTGTTACGTATGCATACAGTTGGAAAAATTCTTCTGGAGTTGCAGAAACCATGCAAAACTGGTTTGGTACCAGTCAGAGTTCACCGCCGTTGTTCATTGTGGCAGTATTTATTTACTTATCGCCAAATGTGCTCTCTGCACTGTTATTTTTGTTTCCATTCATCCGCCGACGTTTAGAAAGGTCGGAGTATAAGATTATAAGGCTCATCATGTGGTGGTCTCAGGTATGTAGCACCATTTTCTATCAATGTTGTTTTTTGTTAGTACATTTTACCTTCTGTCAATAACAAAGTATGTTGCAGCCTCGGCTATATGTTGGTAGGGGAATGCAGGAAAGCACGTTTTCTGTATTTAAGTAAGCGCCTAATGATGATGGTTTGCAAATCAATCAATGTTTACTACTACTTTGTATGATTAATCAAAGCTGCTTGCACATTCAGGTACACTATGTTTTGGGTTTTGCTAATAGCAGCCAAGTTAGCATTCAGTTACTATGTGGAGGTAAGGATTTCATCTTATACAATTTACACTAGTGATTTCAAACTATGCTACTGTAGAAAATGGAATATATGTTTTAGTTTTGTTTGGTTGGCTAAGATTGCATGTTCTCTTTTCCCGATTCATAACAACTTCTAAATTCACTAGGTCATAAAAGCTAGTTCATTAAGGTGTATTGATAACAGAGCATGAATTGCATTCTGACCCAATCAGTAATAGTTTTAAGTTAATAAGCAACTTGTATTGAAAATTTCTTTTGTAGTCATTTTTAATCAACTTTTGCCTCTCACACCTATAAAATCTTGTCTGCAATTTTCAATTTGTTTAGTGAGTGTGTGGTGATACATATTGGCAGTTTGAATTCACTTGCGAGGGATAGACTTAAAGGGACTTCTGTAGCACAAGAACATTAATGAATACATAAATATTATGCTAGGGTTCAAGCCAAGGTATATCATACATTAAAGACTAGGCTGATCGTTAAATGATCAATTATCGATCCGGCATTCCCTTCAAAAAGGACGAAGCAAAAAAGAAAGATAGCACTTCTTAGCATAGAAGTATTGCAGAAATAATTAACATCTAATCTATTCTCTTTATTAATGTGACAGCCCCGCACTCGAGTTCCACAATGAGAACCCGTCCTGGGGTTGACATACCATCTCTATCTAAAAACCAACAAATTCTACAATGGAACTAACTTATTATTACATATATGACTTCTAAAAGTTTCGTCACTGCGATGTTATCATACATACGAATAACTTTCACTGTCATACATATTACATACTTAACAAAAATCTTCATACATAAGCTTATATAACTATGTCTGACATAAGCTTATATAACTATGCCAGGTCATCATCTTGTCAACTATAATACTTTCTCTTTTCCCTTGCTAAAGGAAGCCAATCCTCCACCTATATTATTCTTTCCCGAAGCATGTTATAATAGAAGTGAAGGAGCTACAAAGCTCAATGAGCATATATTGCATTATGCAGTAAAGCGAGACGTCCAACAATAATAAAAAAAAGTGAACCAATAATGACATTGAACATTAATAGGTACACATAACATTCACAAAATTTTAACTGATTATTAAAGGTAAACATAGCCATAAGCATATCAACCTTAACTCGAGGTTCACATGAACTGAGTTCAGATTGTCGAGAAAATACTTTGACGGAGCAACCTTATTAGGTCTCTTGACTATTACCTCTCAGTAATCTTCATAGCCACGAAATGAGTCCACTCGTCTTTTCCAGATGCAGTTTTGATCATCTGTCTTAACCATTACCTTTCGGTAATCTTCGTAACCATTACCTTTCGGTAATATTCATATCTATTGCCTTTCGATAATCTTCATAATTATGAAATGGATTCATTCGTCTTTATATTTATAGATGCAATTATTATCATCTGTCTTACTCCATTTCGGTAATCTTCATCATTATACGATACCCCGTTAAAAGGGGTTATTAAACTCATTCGAAATTCATCATTTAACATTATGACTCACTTGAACCAGTAAAACATAGAAACTGGTTCACTTCATCAACCATTACCTAGGATGCTCGGACTCTTATGGAAGGATCCGACACAGACACATCGGTGTGTCTGATCCTTCAAACTCTAAATTCGTAGACTCGGGGATACATTTAAAAAGGATCCGACACGGGGATATGGACACTGGGATATGGACACGGCAACCTTTATATATATATATATTAAAGATCATGCTCTGTATACAGAACACATACCAACAACAAGCGTTATCAATCAATTCTAATTACCAATTTCTTGCCTCTCTACTAATTTAATGCAAGTGTTACCAATCACAATCATATAACATAAAAAGATTTAACAAAAAAATTAAAAGATAAGTCAAATTTCCATAATCAATATTTAAAATCCATCAAAGATAGCAGCAAAGTAGCAAACCAAATTCAAAATGAAAAATCTCGACATTAAATGTTTTTTTTAAGAAAAAAGACTAAACCACCAAATTCAAAATGTTTAACAGCTTGTTGTCTTTTTATTCTTCTGCTCCGCCTTCTTCTTCACCTTTCTCGTTGAATATCATCCCTTCAATGTCGGGGTCATCAATAAATATATTCGCAAATGCTTCAATGTAATCATCATCAATGTGAATTGAATCTCCATCTAATACAAAAATTCAGAATTAAACAATTAGTAAGCAGAATATTCATCAATAAATCAAAATTAATGTGAAAAAAAATAAGATTCTTACCAACATCCCAATACTTAGATGGACCTTTCTTGTACTCTTCACTCTTGCGAGAAAGCAACCTTAGATTGTTGTGGACAAAAACAAGATCCTTGGTTCTACTAGATGCCAATTTGTTCCTCTCAACACTTTGAATGTATGAAAAAAAACTCTAATTTCTTTCACAGCAAGAGAAGATGCAGATTGTGAAAGTAGTTTCATGGCCAAGTTTTGCAACATTGGTGTTTCTGACCCATAGTTAGCCCACCAACTAAGAGGCTCCTCATAAACTCTAGCATCTATCACATGGGATTCCGAAAAAAAACCCAAAGCCCCCGAAAACATTCCATATTCAACATTCACTTTTCTTAAATCATCTGGTTTTGGAAACATTTTTCTGAAACATTTTGCCCTAATAAGAGAAACTTCATGGTCTTCATTAGGTGCAACTCTAGAAACTACGCCACTGCCACTTTGTAACCATGATTCATTATAGTATCTAGGAACGAATGAATGAGCCATACAATGGAGAGGGGTATTACTTTTATTCTAGCGATTTTCCAGAATATATTGAATGTCATTAAAAAATACAGATTCACCATTTTTTAGATCTTTCCCTTCTTCCTTGAAATTTTTTTCCCTAACTTCTTCGATCATTGTATCCCACATGTCATAAACAAGCTGCAAGCAAGGAGTGTCGGTATCAGCTAGCCTTATTTTTTCCAAAGTCTTAGACTTACAAAAAAGGTGTTAGATTATTAAAATTGTGTACTTTTCTATTTGAAAGTGGTACGCTAATAAAAAAATGATATTATGTAAATTAAATTTATAAAAAAAATTAGACTATTTTATAGTGGTGCAATCAATAGAATTATATATCATTTATTTTGTGATATAAAGAAATAATTTTATATCTCAAAATATTTAATGAAATTGTATTGAAATGTATATATATTTTTTAATAAATATAATATCGATTTATAAAAAATTTCAAAATAATTATTCAGGTATTTTGTTTGCTAAAAGTCAAAATTATATTTTATTAAATTTAAATAAAAAAATTAAAAGAGAAATTCAAATTCAAATTTAATAGTAGTAGTATCAGTTATATTTTCAATTGAATGTAAATTGAAACAAAACAGTAAGATGCCAGCTCATGCATTGAAAATATGTATAATTATACAATAATATATTAAATAGTCTTGCATTGATCGAGGCGGTACATCTTCATCTTCTTCTTTTGTCTCTTCTTCCCCGATACTCCTCAGTCCTCCCTCCCTCCTTTGAAAAACCATCTCTATCCTTCCTTTTTCTCAACATGATTCAAGTCTTTTTTCTCTTTATTGATTCTTTATGCTGTACTCATGAAACGAAATACTGAAACTTTGAGTCCATATTCTATCCATTTCTTACCGGACGGATCCGATCCAGATTCTGTGTCCGTATCCGTGTCGTGTCGACACGACACGGGTACGACGGGGTTTAGGGGCGAGTCCGAGCATCACAACCATTACTAACTAGCTTGTACTAGTTTTTAGGCTTAAATATTGTGACTAGTTAGAACAATTAACTACTTTACTTCAATTCAATACTTTTCACAAACAGATAGCTAATATGTCTAGGGATTTTCCAGACAATAATACATCAACAGCTTGACATGTTTACAAGTTAAATTGAATTCATAACCAAATCTCAATATAACACCTTATCATTCTCGCAATAGGTAAAATACAATATACATTTACAACCCTTCCTTTATCGCTCCTGCTAGCGCGATATAAGCCTTATAGGTCTTTGTCCACATTTATTACTTCTGTCCTGTACAATCCGTGCACAAGCATGTATGTCAAGAATGATCAACTAACAAAGTGACCATTCACAACTGATACTATATTCCAAAGATCTACTAAAAAGGTAACTGTTTCACCAACTCGGTTACTAAGTAGCCTTTATTTCTCTTTTAGCAATATTCTCATATCAAGCCTATTCATCTCATCCGACTCTAACTTCATTATTTAGTATTTAAATATGTCAATTGACAAATTTAGTACTTAGAATCTCATTTAATCCAAGATATCAACACTAGTACAAAATCAGCACCTAGTCTATACCAAATTGATGCGATAAAAAGCATCTAGAAAATCTCAGAAATTCTAGAAAAATTCCAAGATATGCTACTGCCTCTTGAGAACATTCTGTAAAAATTTCAAGTTAAATAAATTTTCAAACTTCAGATTTGCTCAAGACACCGTCCCTGCGCAGAACTCATCAGAACATTTTTCATAAATTTACATTAACAAAAAAATTATGAAAATTTTCAGATATCATAATTAATATCAGAAGAACCTCCCGGAAAATTTTCAGCTCCAAAACAACTTGTTTGCTTATTATTCTCCCTGCATCATTCTTTACCTGAATCGCAAAAAAATTCTGCAATGTACCTAATTTAATATTTTTAAGCCAAGCCATATGATTCACAAAAGCATCGTAATTTCATAACCCAATTAATATCATTGTACTCAAACATATATGATATACTTCATCATCAATTCTTTATAGAACTTAAAACAAGTATAAATAATCTTCTCACTTAACAAGGGACTAAAACCAAAACTTCAAAAGATTGTCATACCTTTGATTCCATTCAATCAATCATATATAACACAAAAATCCCTAGTTATGTACTCTCCATTTGGAAAATACCTAACTTAACTACTTTAAGTACCCTAGCAAGAATACTAGACTCAGTTCAAAACATGGATTATAATTAGTAGTTTAAGGATGAAATTAGGAAGAAGATTGCAAGTCTTATCCCTCTTCTTCTTCTTCCTCCCCTGGCTTCTCTTCTTTGCTTCTCTCTCACTCTCTCTCTCACACACACACACATAAACTATGTACATATATCTGTTGTTTATAATTTATATATATGTAATTTTCTGAATTCTATTAGAGTTCTAAAGCCATTGTAATTTTTTTCGTTAAATCTTATTAGAAATATAAAATCACCATAACTTAAATATAAAGTGTACTGTAAAAGCCCACCCTTCGGTGTGTATGGTTTCATTTTCTATTTTACTTATGAGGATTTCTTTCACCTTTCCCTCACAGTACTACTTCGTTATCGGTACCCATACCTAGGAGTATTTAGCCTTGCAAGGTGGTCCTTGTTGATTGACATGAGATTCCATGTACCCCATGCCTACTCGGGCCAAAACGTAACCTAGTGATGCTTTCGTCTTCGGTTTTAACTTACAATTTGGTTATCATCTACATATTTATAATTAAAAACACTGAATAATATTAGAGTTCTAAACTCATTATAATATAACTACTTAAGCTTATTAGAATATAAAACCTTATTTAATCTATATATATATACTTAATCTTTTAAAAATTATAAATTCACTCCAACTTTTTAATTCATCATTATTTTATTCTTTGTAACACATTTATAATTTATTATTTTAATACTTTTATGTTCAATAAAAGTCGAGGCCGCTTTTCTTAGTGGTTAATGAAACGCGGTAGTAAAAATTTATAATTAACACCTATATATTTTTAATTTATTACCAAAATTTAATTAACACCTATGTATAATTTATTATTTAAAATATATAATTTAACTAAATCCTATTTATTTTATAATATCATTACACTATAAATCATAACATAACCAATGTTCACGCAATTAATGTAAAATCCTATTAATTAGGTGGAACAACATAATAACAAATTATGGGTATCACCTATATATTTATGATATATAATTCAAAAAATATATATAATTTTACTACATTTCTAAAATCTTTAAAATATAAATCATAACCCTTATAATCAACCAAAAATTTATAATTGATATATACTAAATCCTAATAAAATTCTATAATCATAGATATAATAAATATATATTCTTTAGTTATCGAAATTTCTTTTCATGACGGGTGCAACGCTTGATAAAGAAGAGATTGTTAACTTACTGTCGAAAACCAATTATGGGCCGAAGAGTGGATCACAAGGTGGTTAGTCCCTTTTTCGGCCTTGCGTTGGGTCAAATTTCAATTACTGGTAATACAATTTCAATATTTTAATAAATGAGAATATTGGGGGTAGGAAGGACTCGAACTCAAGGCTCCTATAACCTAGAACTCTGATATCATGTTAAGCTACCGGTGCTTCTAAAACCTTATGGTGTTAGGGAAAGAACTTAATTGGATCATATTATTCAACAGTATTTTAAAATTCTTAATCTATAAAAATACAGTATCAATTCGGCTGTAAAGGTCATAGACTCATAAGTGCATGTCTATTCTTACTATATTAACATCGAGGGTGCCCCGTTTTTCTTGTGCATCACTACAGTCCACATAAGGTTCTAAGGAAGATTACATTATTGTGACTCTCTGACAATTTTAGCAATTTGAGCAGTTGGTTATCTGACATTTTTAATTCTTGAAATGAATACAGAATTGGTATTCTATCAACATAGTTTTGGGTCCATAAGCAACATGATTTATTATGACTTATTAAAGTTTTATCCAACATACGACCCTAGCTATCCTAATTGATGAGATTAAGACTAGAATGGATTAGTGAAGTGACTTATTAAGGCTTTAGATACTGATTATCAGAGGAAATAATAATATGTCTTTTGGACAGAATTTTGGTCCTCATATACTTGAGAAATGCTCACTTGTTATGTAAATATTTGCAGATCAAGCCTCTGGTACGTCCAACAAAGGCAATTATGAAAGTACACATAAACGCTTACATGTGGCATGAATTCTTTCCTCAGGGTATTGTGTTACTGATATATATAATTCAATAATATAATGAAAAAACAGTTTGTAATATTATTATCCTTTGCAGCCAAGAACAATATTGGTGTCGTGATTGCACTATGGGCTCCTATTGTTCTTGTGAGTTATCTTTTTTTCCCCTGTCGTTTGGCACATTCTTACGGTATTGGTGTCTAAAGCCCATTAGTTTCTACAGGTTTATTTTATGGACACTCAGATATGGTATGCCATTTTCTCGACAATATTTGGAGGTATATATGGTGCATTTCGCCGTCTTGGAGAGGTAAGTGGATCTTCATGATGTTTCATACATGAGTCAGATTATTCGATTCTTCTACATGTTTAAGTATTATTCTCTCTCTGGCCTATGGTAGGTTATTTGAGAGTTAAGGATATCATATTCCCTGGTATGGGGTTTTAGATGTGGAGGAAGATTATATTTGTGTGAAAAAAATTGTCTTCTACTTGCTATCTTGTGAGTTTTAGTGAGTGGTGACTGGTGAGCCATAAACAGTGGGATAGGTCTGTTATTTTCCTTATGTTTCTCAATTTAGTCTGAGGGAATTCATCTTTCAAGGTAATCTTTACTTTTAGGCTTTTGCTTTAAGTTTTGTAAGAAATTGCTTCACCTTCTAGCCTTTGGATGCTGATCTTTTGTCTTCACTTCCAAAATACTTCCTCTTAGTAATGTGCTTATAACAAAGTTGCGCAATTAGGGTACATCAGATACAACCAACTACAAGTTAATTCATAGGTTCAACACTGGCTATTCTGTTTTTTTCCCTCTTCTTTAACATTGTATATTAAAATTCACAGAAAATAAAATAAGCAAAACTCTTGTCAACCATATTTAGATACCAAATTTTGATAAGCAGAGTACAGATAAAAGAACAAAATAAGGTTTGAGGAAGTCGTGGGCAATGCACGAGGGTAGCCAGCTCAAAAGCAGCACTTAAATATAGATACAATAAAAGGTTTCAAGTTCAAATTGAGGGTTTCTTATGTTTTATAACACAGTGGAATTTCCAAATCATCCATGTATAATTGGATCTCACAGATGGATTAGACACTAACTTTATATGTATGTCTTTACGGACCTAAGTTTGAGAACCTGGAGTGTAACCTTTTTATGTGTATCTCTATGACTTGCAGATTCGAACATTAGGAATGTTGAGATCGCGGTTTCTGTCTTTACCAGGGGCATTCAATTCCTGCTTGATTCCAGTAGAAAACAAAGAAAGGTCGAAGAAGGCTCGCAAGTCTACTGAGGTACTATATTGTTCCAAGTTTCTTGGGCAATATGTCTTGCTGGCTGTTTGTGTGGACTACTTACACTGTTGTCACACCATTTACCCTTTTGACATTTTCAAGCTTATTGTTAATTCTAGATCCCGTCTGACAAGGAAGCAGCTCGGTTTGCTCAATTATGGAACAAGATTATAAATAGTTTCAGAGAAGAGGATTTAATAAATAATAGGTAGACAAGGATGTCAGTTCTCAAATTTACTCAGGCTGAGTGAATTTGTTCTTTAAACTATTCAATTGTATTCACATTTTTTCTCCAGAAAGTGACCTTTTTGTGTGTGTGCGTGTGTGAATGGAACAGGGAAATGAACCTTCTACTCATGCCTTATAGTGCCAATCATGAGCTGGGGCTTATCCAGTGGCCTCCTTTTCTACTTGCTACCAAGGTTTATTACCATTTCATTTTATTACCATTTCATTTCATTGCATACACCTCACATGTAAAATAAAGTTACTTATCTATCAGTTGTCCACTATGTAGCTTCCTATAGCACTGGATATGGCAAAAGATTATAATGGGAGAGATCGTGAGCTGAAAAAAAGGCTAAATGCAGATAATTACATGCGTTATGCTGTTCGTGAGTGCTATGAAACATGTAAAAGTATCATGAATGATTTAGTTTTAGGGCATCGTGAGAAGATGTAACTTCTCTACACTCTGAAATTTGTTAGATTGTAGTAGAGTGATTGGATAGTTTTTTGTTTAGTTGACTTGAATGTTTATTTATATATACAGTGTTATAAAGGAAATTTTCTCCAAAGTTGATCATCATATACAACAAGATGATCTGACCAGTGAGTTGAATATGAGTGATCTCCCTAGTCTCTGTGACCAGTTTGTTCAGCTTCTTGAGTATTTGGTAAATATTTATGATTTGTAAATTTGTCTGCGTAATTATTGTTGAACTCTATATTTCTTTTTCCTTCTTTCCTGACACCTTGTATTATACAGAAAGAAAACAAGCAAGAGGACAAGGATCAGATTGTTATTGTCTTACTAAACATGCTAGAAGTGGTGAGCAGAGACATAATATTTGAGCCAATTTCTAGGTAATAAATCATGTTGGGGAAATTACATCTCAAAGTGAATGCAAGTGTTGCTACATATTATCTATTTAATGATTTGTTAGTTTGGTAGATTCAAACCATGATGTACATGAAGGAATGGAACCTCTAGAACGTCAATTCTTTGGTTCACTTAACTTTCCAGTAACAGAAGAACCAGAAGCATGGAAAGAAAAGGTGATGACATGATTACATCAAACTCCTGTTCATTTTTATGGTTATCATTTATTAATTTTTTTTATTACTGCTTGTATATAGTTATCATATTTTAATTATTTAAAAATATTTGTAACAAAATCAAAAACTAAAGATAACACCTTTTACAGGTGGCTTTTTTTGACCTCTAATTGCAGTGAACTTTATAATGCGTACATTATTGTTTCCTAAAAGATTGGTACATGACACATTGTCTTTTTTGGTTTCATGACTTTGCAAAAAGTTGCCAAGAGAAACACTAGATTGTTGTCCAGACCAGTACTTGCTTTTTATAAATTTGAATGAACGTTTTTATACAAGAACTTTAGAAATACTATCTGCCAGGTGATTAGGCTTACTTGGAACACCAGATCAAGATATAGTACTTTTTGATGCATGTTCTGTTGCTGAAAGATTAAACATGGTTTGTCTAGCATTTTTGAAAATCGATCTATGCTTAATCAGGTTTATTTACTAGACGAAGAGTTTAACTTAAAAAGCAAATATTTTGTGACTATATTGCAATGACTGAACCTCAGATAAGAAGGGTCCATCTATTGCTTACCGAAAAGGAGTCAGCCATGGATGTGCCATCCAATTTGGAGGCTAGAAGGCGCATCTCATTCTTCTCAAATTCATTGTTTATGGACATGCCTGCTGCACCCAAAGTGCACAATATGCTTTCCTTCAGGTAAATCTGAGTCTACTTCGAACTCAACACACATTATTTTTGTATAATTACATGTATAAGATATCCTTTCTGAGTATTTATATACCTGAAAATGAATATTAAAGAATAAATGTGGCCACTAAAGTCCATCTTCCAGTCGACATACTTGTAATTTCTGATAGTTGTTACACAGCTATTATACAGTGTGACAACTTCAAATTTTCACATCTTTAGCAAGAACATATAATCAGCGTCAAACGTTTGATTTCATTTGAATTTTTATTTCGTTAATGTAAATATATGAGTTTAGAAACTTTTAGTAACTAGCAAAGCCGACCATCAAAAAGTTCTCTGATAAATTAATTCCACAGAGATTTTATATCAGATACAAAACTACGTATATAGTATGGTATCAAGATAAAAAATTGAAATATTAGGTGAATCACGCTACTCTAATACTATATATAAAGATATATATTATGTGTTTTTGTGAAAGTGAAAATAAAAATGTACTTTATACAAATTCAGCAAACAGTCAATATTACATTGCCACGTTGTCTCATTAAGCACTGAGAGCTACGGGAATGCTATTACATATGATGTCAATAACATATATCTCTTGGTAAACTTTTCTGCATTTTCATTATTCCGAAATAAAGCATCATGGGACTTGGCCATTTGGTCTGTTATAGATGTACTATCTTATTATTTGATAGAAAATACTCCGTCCTTCCACTAAAACTGGTTTGTCTGACTTTTCTTGGTCAAATTGACTATTTTTGTAATGCAAATTACATATATTATATAACAACTATAAATTAAATGTTGTTCAAATTTTGGTCAATTTTACTAGAAAGTCAAACAAGCCCGTTTGAGTGGGACGTAGAGAGTATGTAAATAGTCTATAGGACGTAATCTACCATTTTCAGAGCTTAGGTTTAATCGCATTCGCAGTTCTACTACTTAATGAATGTGTATATATTTTTATTTGCAGTGTCTTGACTCCTTACCTCGAGGAGGAAGTTCTTTTCTCTATTGATGGCCTGGAAACGCAAAATGAAGATGGTGTTTCGATTCTTTTCTACTTGCAAAAAATCTATCCTGGTCAGTTTGTTATTGCCTTGCTAGGACTCTGTGTCCTGATTAGTTGTCATCTTACTGATTTTGGCACAACTTTTGACCGACTATATTAATATAGTACGTTTTCTTACAAAAATATTTCCAATTGAATATGCTGGAGGGAATAAGTTGGTTAATGTTAGGTTAAATGTGCCATTGATGCATCTTAAACCAGTTCCACATAAATGATCTTAACCATGACTATAAAACTGGTATGGAAACATTTTACCTTTGACCTGCAGTTGCGTAATACTGAATAAACCTGTATAATGCAGATGAATGGAACAATTTTCTCGAAAGGGTTGATTGTCGCAGTGAAGAAGAACTTAAAGGAAGTGTAGAGTTGGAAGAAGAACTTCGGTTGTGGGCATCATATAGAGGCCAGACACTGACAAAAACTGGTAGGAGGTTTTATTTTATCCTCAATACGATTTAGCAAGGATTTGATATGATGATTTCTGCTAATATAGTAATAGCACTACAATGAATTATTTTGTTATCATTTTTCTTGTCCATCTAGTAAGCGTTCTCATCACATGTTTTCTCTTTTAAAAAACATAAGTACGAGGTATGATGTACTATCGGCAAGCGTTAGAGCTTCAGGCCTTCCTTGACATGGCAAAGGACGATGGTAGTTACACAACTTAATTACACTTTTTGATCTTATCAATGGCACTTGAAATCTGATCCTTTTGCTGGTTTGCTTCTCCTTGTAGTGTTAATGAAAGGGTACAGGTCTGCTGAGTTTAATACAGAAGAAAACTCAAGGAATGAAAGGTCATTAGCGGCCCTATGTCAAGCTGTAGCAGATATGAAGTTTACCTATGTGGTGTCTTGCCAGAAATACGGTATCCAGAAAAGATCTGGTGATTCTCGTGCACAAGACATTCTAAGGCTTATGACAACGTATAGATCCAGAAATCTTCTTATTCCTTGAATATTAGTTTATTGCTTGTGCTTGGACTGATTTAATATCATTTGGCAGCTATCCGTCACTTCGCGTTGCGTATATTGACGAGGTGGAAGAAACTAACAAAGACAAGTCCAAGAAAATGGGTGAAAAGGTTTATTATTCAGCTCTTGTGAAGGCAGTACCAAAGTCTGTTGATACTTCTGATCCAAGTCAAAACTTAGATCAGGTACATTTTTTTTATAAAAAAATTCCTGAAAGAACATTGGAATTTTTTTACCAAAGACATCTATCAAACCTTTATTGCATTCTGAGGAAGCATCTAGTTGGATTTTAATATGTTATGCTCGGAAATGGGCATTGCTTATCAATATATTATTGGCTTTCTATGTTTGAAATTGTGAACCTTCTTATTTTGTGCTAGTGTATACACATTTTTTTAATGAATCACCAGCAACGGAAAGATATCTTTGTTTGATTTGCTGTAGTATAATTACTATAAGAGAATTTTCTGTTATTTCTATTTTATGCTGCTTTGAATTTATAAAGTTCATTAAATCATTTTTTTGTAGTACATGGATGTTGATTTTTTCTGGGTTTGTTTTGTGTTTTTTCAGGTTATTTATCGAATAAAACTTCCCGGACCTGCTCTGTTGGGTGGGGGAAAGCCAGAAAATCAAAACCATGCGATTATATTTACACGAGGAGAAGGCCTGCAAACTATAGATATGAACCAGGTAATTGTATGCATGTTTAGAATGCATGAAATCTCAATTTTTTTATTATCTCCTTTAATCAACAGTTTAAAAAAATTAGGATAACTACATGGAAGAAGCCTTTAAGATGAGGAACTTGCTTCAAGAATTTCTTAAAACTCACGGTGTAAGGCAACCAACAATACTGGGATTCAGGGAGCATATATTTACTGGAAGGTGCTTAAATTGCTGTTACATTAGTTGTATTTCTTTCCTTCCACCTGTGATGCTGTGGCAGATTAGATTCCAACCATGTAATAAAGTACAAATGTTTAAACTACATTTTTCACGTACGTTCATGGTAATTCTCTGCTTTTTGTTGTTTATTCTGCAGTGTTTCTTCCCTTGCATGGTTTATGTCGAATCAAGAGCACAGTTTTGTAACAATTGGACAGAGATTGTTGGCTAACCCTCTGAAGTAAGTCTTAGAAATCGAAGGTTTTCAAGTATGGAATTGGCATGCTTTATCAAAAAATGATTGTTTCAGTTGGTCACTGAAAAAGTTGTTGGTTGACAACTAGATATTAAAGTTGTAATTATATATCCATAACTCTATAAAAAAAAGTCATAGGATTTTGCTGGGTAAAATTTTCAAATATTACCAGCTTTTAATGGAATCATATTCAGTTAAACCTCGACAAATGGGACCAGAGAATTTTATTTATTTATCAAGATTATTCATTTACTGAGCTTAAAAATACATCGTCTCTATTATGTTGGGACTAGGAAATATATAAATTTATCAAGGTTATTAATCTATTGGGTATTCATTTATTGAGGTTCTACTGTTTTTCTGAACCTTACCTTTTAATATCAACCTGATTTTGAGTCAGAAATTCATGTAATATAGGTAAAGTCTGTTTACTCTCTAATTTCCACACATTGTCTAATATAGGTAAAGTCTGTTTACTCTCTAATTTCCACACATTGTCTTAACATCATTTTCAATGGTTATGATGTTAGATCATATTACAAAGTATCATGTTCAACTGTTCATGAAATATAGAAGCCCTAAATTCCACTGCTTGTGTTTTACTCATTCAGAGTTCGGTTCCACTATGGGCATCCAGATGTGTTTGATAGATTGTTTCACCTAACAAGAGGGGGTATCAGTAAAGCATCCAGGATCATCAACCTAAGCGAGGACATATTTGCAGGCATAACCATTTTTCTACTGTGCATATTTTTACAATCTAGTATGAATATATGATATTAGGTAGCCACATACATGTACTTATGTCGTTGGCATACATCATGCAGGTTTTAATTCTACACTACGGGGAGGCAATGTTACTCATCATGAATATATACAAGTTGGCAAAGGGAGGGATGTTGGGCTCAACCAAATTTCCATATTTGAGGCAAAAATTGCATATGGAAATGGGGAGCAGACAATGAGTCGTGATATTTACAGGCTGGGACATCGTTTTGATTTCTTCCGCATGCTGTCCTGCTATTTTACTACTGTAGGGTTTTATTCCAGTACATTGGTATGATATGAAAAACACTTTATTTTACATAGTAGTCTTAGAATCATTTATTGTTTTCTTACCTTTTCATCTGTTGGCAGATATCTGTGCTTTTGGTATATGTATTTCTGTACGGTCGCATTTATCTTGTGCTCAGTGGACTTGAGCAAGGAATGAGTAAGGAACAAGCAATTCGAGACAACAAGCCACTTCAAGTAGCTCTTGCTTCTCAGTCCCTTGTGCAAATTGGATTTTTGATGGCACTGCCAATGATGATGGAAATAGGTCTTGAAAGAGGATTCGGAAGAGCATTCAGTGATTTTGTTCTCATGCAATTACAATTGGCACCTGTATTTTTCACATTTTCTCTTGGAACAAGAACCCATTATTTTGGGAGGACCTTGCTCCATGGAGGTGCAGGGTATAAAAGCACAGGTCGTGGCTTTGTTGTGTTCCATGCCAAGTTTGCGGAGAATTACAGACTGTACTCTCGTAGTCATTTTATCAAAGGAATTGAACTTATGATTTTACTTCTTGTATATCATATATTGGGTCGAGCATATAAAGGTGTTCTGGCATATTTGTTGATTACGGTATCTATATGGTTCATGGTTGGAACATGGCTCTTTGCTCCCTTTCTCTTTAATCCATCAGGGTTTGAGTGGCAAAAAATAATCGACGACTGGACTGATTGGAATAAGTGGATCCATAACCAAGGAGGGATTGGTGTGCTTCCTGATAAGAGTTGGGAATCTTGGTGGGAAAAAGAACATAAGCATCTTCATTATTCTGGGAAACGTGGCATCATTGTAGAGATTTTTCTGTCCCTGCGGTTCTTTATATATCAGTATGGACTTGTGTACCACCTGACTTTTACAAAGCGGAATAAAAGTTTTCTGGTAAAGCCTTCAAGTCTGTTGAATAATATAAAACTTGTAAAAGTATAATAAGCATAAAGTTGTCTCTAATATGATATATGTCAATTGACAGGTGTATGGAGTATCATGGCTTGTGATATTTTTAATATTGGGTGTGATGAAGGTATGTTGTACTTTTATTTTTCTAGCTCATATTTGCCAGCTATATATATATATATATATATATATATTTGGAGTTTACAAGACACATCGTTTCTCATCACCCCAAATTCACCCAAATTAATAATGAGAGAACAAAATATCTGAATTGAATATGGCACTGTCTTCGTGTCAGAACTTTTGAATAATAAGATAGCTAACATGTGAGTACTCTCTCTGATCAAGTAAATTTGTACCTCCTGTCCCAGTATGAGAGTCTAACTTTGTGCTTTAGGCTTAACTAAAAGGGAATCTACTTTTATTTGTATCGTGGTAGAGCATACACATTAACATATGACTTTGTATATGAGACAAACATGCACCTACACTGTACATTATAATCTGAGTTTTAAATTTGTGATGCCCACGTTTCCCAAGTTTAAGGATGGAAAACATATCCAAGTTGATCTTTCCTATATCTTAAATGAAGGCGGCAAGAGCTCTCTCCAATGAAGTCTTGCTTTCTTACTTACTAATCTAGTTATTTGAAATAATTTTTTTGGGTTTCCTTGCCTGAGTTTCTAGCATATATAGTGCCAAGTACATTTTAATGGTAAAATGGTCACATTTAACTGTCAAAGAAATTTTACATGTATGATAAATATTTGAGTTAAATAAATTTTGGTGGCCCCAACTATAATTTATTCTACACGAAAATGGCTCATTCCCGGAAATTGACATAATGATCGCATTCCCGGAAACTAAACCATTGTTTTTAACAAATGATCGCATTCCATTAAGTCCTGTTACCGGACGTTAGTTAATTGAGAGTATATTTATCTCTTACAATTACTATTATTTAATTTTATTAGTTCTCTCACACACACCAAAATCAAATATACATACACACATGTTTTACATATATATATATATATGTTATTGGCGGTAGACGACTTGGTGCCACCGCACCTTCACTCCTCCTTTCCTCTTTTCTCAACACCACTAATCCTCATCAAAGCATTCACATGGATATATATACACAAACACACAACTCACACACAAAAGAAAAAAACGCATTCCCCAGTCTTTTATTCACTTGTTTACATACAAATTCCTAACCTCATACCATATATATATATATAATAAGCATAAGAGGGATATTATGCGAGTACTACCAGAGATCGATTCCTAAGAACTACATAATATTATATAATGGATGGTGATATATGCGCACCCTAAAGTTATTGTTGCACACCCTGTGTCTTGCATTTTACCAAATTATGCATGATGTAGTAAATATTGTCTATTTTATCTTTATTTAAGTAGCTACCTAAAACAAATTATAACTTCTCCGTTTTTTTAATAAAAATATTTCTTTTTCAACTTAATTTAATATCCTTATTTATTATTATGAACATAGCTTATTATTTTATTATTATTGTAGCATAAAAATATACTAGCTTATAACTCGTGCAAAGCACATGCGATATTAATAAATTATATATTAATTATTTTATATGATTTAAATATTTAATTTATTTATTTTTATTATGTCAGTTATAATAATATAATATATAATAAAAGTTATTTAATATAAATAAAATAATAATATTATTTAATATTTTAATAAGTTTTAATATTCATGAGATTTAATTAATAAATTGTAATTTCAAATAAATTGAAGAGTTTGAGCAGTAATAGAAGTGAAATGAGATATGTTATTAGATTATTATACAAAAAGAGGACTCACCGATGATAGAGTTTTATGTAAAATATACATGTTTTAAAATTGAATTATAATTATATCATAATTGCATAAAAGGATTTGTATAAAAAGAGGACTTACGGATGATAAAAACCAATTGACCAAATTTTTGCCACTATGACATTAATAGTATAGTATAGATTAATAAATTATGATTTTAAATAAATTAAAGAGGTTGAGTATTGAGTAAATTGAGACATGAGTAGATTGTAAGTACAACTGTATATTTAATTAAAAGAATGTGTTTAAAATTGAGTAGAAGACAAACATATGTATTTGAAGTTGAGTGGGAGATTAAAAAAAATTAGTTATAAGATTAATTTTTAAAAATTAGGCCCAATAATAAGTATCCGGCCCAAATACCGACCGACTACCAAACTTTTAATGTTTCGGCTTTAATAATATAGTATAGATTACATATAAACCATAATACTTCAATTACACACAAGACTATAATATATTTCATATCTAATTATTAACATTAAAATAAGTAATTATAACTCCATCCCAAATTAAACGATCCCTTAACTTTTACACATATATTAAGATGTATTGACGGGATACTTTTGTAAATTATTTTTTTAATTTTCCTTTTATAAATAAAAATTAAAATATCAAAATTTCATTTATAAAATGTTTTTTTTTAATAATTTATATAAATATGTAGTCATTGCATCTTAACATATGTGTTAAAAGTCAATGGAATGAAGAAAGTAGTATGTTAATAATAAAATATATATTATATTTATCTTTTAATTACTTTTTAAATTGTATATTCATATTAGATTAGAAAAATAACCCACTTAATAAAATTTACTTAAATTTACAAATATTAAATTTAAAATAAACTTTTCAAATCAATATAATTTTATTTATTATTTAAAGAAAGTTTGAAAGACTAAGAATACAAATGAAACAATGTATTGAGTAAAAGGTAATATGAAACGGAAGGTTACATTGGTCAAGTTAAGAGTTAAGACACATTGGTGAAGTTAAGATAAAGGGTCTGTAATAATAAATTTTGGGTGCGCATATATCAGCACCCTTATATAATTAATACCAAGATTTAGGAATCGATTCCTAACAATACAGAATATTATATAATTACTTATAAATTATAACTAAAACTATATTAATTAAAATTTAATAACGTAAAAGAATCTTATCAACCTATTCACCAAACTGAAGTTAACTTTTTCCAGATAATCACCTTAACCCTTACTTGAGTATTTACAACCAACACAATAACAAGCAAGTGAATGACTCTAACATAAAAAAGGTAACAAAAGAAGGTAACAGAGGAGTTTCCGAGAATGTAAAGGGATATTTATCAAAGTCCTACCAAAGGTCAAGGGTTTGGTACTCATTAGCAATATATTTAAATATAATATTTTTATCTTTAAATATACCAACATAGGTTTAAATTCAAATATTATCGATAACATTTTAAATATTTATAGTTATATTATTGCCTCTAAGCAAAGATTTAAGGATTTTAATCGTATTAACAACATATTAAAATTTAATATTCACATTATTAGTTCTAAAAATACTAAAGAAGATACGCCCTCCGTCCCAAATTACCTGTCCACTTTGACTTTTACGCGTAATTTAAGGTGCATTGACCGTCTAGTTATATAAATTATTTTAACAAAATTCTTTTTTAAATAAAAGTTTAATATTTGAATTTTTATTCACAAAAAGAAATTTTTTAAAAAAATTATATAACTATGTGGTCAATGCACCTTAAAGTACGCGTAAAAATCAAAGTGGACAAGTTTTTTGGGACGGAGGGAATAAAAGATTCAAATCTAAATATATTAAAATCAAATATTTATAAATTCAAGGATACTAACATAAGTAAAGATTTCAAGTCTCATCAACAATAAGTTACAATTTATACTATACTAATAAAAATTTAATGTTCGATACCATAATAGTAACATATTTAAATCTAATATTTTTATTCCTAAATATGCTAATAAAATTTTTGCTTTTGAATATTATCAACAATATACTAAAAGTTAATATGTATATTATTGTCTCTTACAAATTTATATATATTATATCTTATATAACCTAAGATTTATCATATTTTATATATAATAAGCGTAAAAAAGATCTTAGTCAATGTACTATCAAAATTTAAGGGTTTGATACTTATTAACAATATATTTAAATATAATATTTATAACTTCAAAGATTATTAGTTCTAAGATACTAATAAAGGTAAATGTTATAATTTAAACAATTTAAAAATATAAATAAGTTAATTAAATAATATTTATATTAATATTGAAATAATAAATACGTATAAAAAAAACTGTGCGTAAAATCTAGTACTATTAATGCATTGAGAGGATTTGGGTGTGTATTTTGTTGGGCAGTGAATAGAAATGGGATTGGTACAACCTATTTTGACTAGTTGGGCACCTAGCATTAGCTTTTCACTTTGTGCGTGAACAAGTTAATTTGGGATCAGTTAGTGTTTACTCATATCCCTTGTGATGATCAACTCGCGGATGTTCTTACTAAACCATTGTTTGCCTCCCGTTTTCATTCCTTACCCTCCAAGATCGGGTTTGTTCCTCGATTGTCAGTCTTGTTGTGGCGTATTGAGGATACATCAAATCAAAATCATGCTGACAATAATAAATCAAATCAAGATCATCGCCAGAATTAAGTAATGATATGATACTTATATATGTATTGTAGTTTCCTTATTTAGTCTGCTAAAATATATGCATAAAAATATCTCTGACGGTAACTATTATGTAGCAAGCTGTAATCTTGCTCGACTCTTTGTATATATATGTGGTTACTATCAGAGTGTAATAACTTTCCTCAATCTTTATAGCATATACCTTGTGGAAGCCTGACTGATGCTCTTCTTCTTCTGTACATTTCTTTCCCAACTGATGATAATAGTTCTTTTTGGTAGGGTGTATCGATTGGAAGGCGAAAATACAGTACCAAGTTTCAAATTGTGTTTCGATTGATCAAGGGTCTTGTATTTATCAGTTTCATGACTGTTCTGATTACTTTGATTGCATTAGTCGGCATGACTTTTCGTGACATCATAGTGTCCCTTCTCGCATTCATGCCGACAGGTTGGGGATTACTTCTGGTGAGCGCTCACATCTATTTTTAGCCGATCCTCCATGATATACTTTTTCAAATATATTTCGTTTGCAATAGTTACTGCTACAAGTAGAGTTATGACTTCATTTTTTCTCCCAGAAGTTTAATTTTTTTTTCCTAGACACACTTGCTGGTGGATCTCGTCCTTTATCATCTCTTCTAATTCTTACTATTTTTTATTGCTTTCTGATGTAATCTTAGATTGCTCAAGCTTTAAAGCCATATCTTCAGCGAACAGGATTCTGGCCCTCCGTTATGACACTTGCACGTGGCTATGAAGTGGTAATGGGCACGCTGCTTTTCACTCCTGTTGCATTCTTGGCTTGGTTTCCTTTTGTGTCGGAGTTCCAAACACGTATGCTATTCAACCAGGCATTCAGCAGAGGTCTGCAAATTTCTCGCATCCTCGGCGGACAGAAAAAGGACAAATCCTCTAGCAACAAGGAGTGATTTAAAGCCCCTTCGGATGAAAACTTGTTCGTAGTTCATAATTTGTGCATCAACATACTGCTGGATACACCACAAAAGATATGTAGATGGTATATAATATATGGAAAAATAGATATGTAGGTGATATGTAATATATGTAAAAATTATAATTGCACAATATTACATGTAGATGATGAATGATACGGATAAAAATTGTGTTTACACAATATTACACACAGATGCTTAAATGAGAATTTAATCAAAATTACAACTGAGATCAACCATTTATTTCATACTATATTCTTTCAATGGGGACTATACGATCAATCCTCCCACCTCCACATATGTACATAGACTTTATTTTCCCCAACCAAACTATACATACATGTATACCTATACTAAATCTTCTCCAATAAGGTTGATGTTTTTTGTTCGACGACCTCATATTTATGCGTACCTTCCACCGTTCATCCCTCCTACAAGTCCTATGACACCGCCTTATTAGTTAAATTGTTTTCATCAACTAATATTTTTATTGGTTCTCGATTAGCTAATATTGGTTAAAAGATTTCACCCAAATATACTTGATCTACGATTCTACTAGACAAGTTGGAAGCTGGGCAAAAAGAATGCCGGTGCTCAGATCGTAGTCTAGATGGGTGCATCCAGTGATCCTCCAAAAAATTTTAGTTAGCAGCAAAATAGTGTTTGCAGCCTGAAATTATAACCAGTTCATCCCATACTCTTTCGGGTGTCATGATTTGAACGGGGGATCTATGATCTGATTATGAATTATGCTGTGCAGGCAAGAGCATAATCAGTACATCACCCCTGAAATTATCTGTTGAAAGTCAAGCATATCTCAGCTCTCTTACCTATCAATTAGGTCAGAGTTTTAAGCTAAAGTAATGATGATCAGTTTAGCTGCCTCTCAAATAGTTTGTGTTTTGCTTTTTTATTTTACTTTACATATTCTTAGAATAAATTTTTCTGGATAATTTAGCTGAATTGTTCACTGCATGCTGTATGTGCAAACTACGAATATTTCTATTCCCATTTCACCATAGTCCAGATAAAAACCAATATAGGTTCATATACGAAAACAGTGATCAACAAACACAAAGGGAACATTTGGTTTAAAGGCGGGGAAGGAAAGAAAATCTGATATTACATAATGTAATTCTAGTAAGAATAAAGGTAGAAGAACCCATCTAACTAAGATAGTCGAAGGTTTTCTGGAGAAAAACTGGGCTATATCTTCGAGTACAATGTGTTCAATAAAAGAGAGCAATATCAAGAAACTAAGAATAATTAAGACTTTGCATTGAGTGAAAGAAAAATAAAGACGTTGCTTTTAGTGCATGATCAGCTTGCAAAGTTTGTTTGGAATAAATATCCTTGCAAGAAAAAAACATAGAATCATTGGTATATATATAAAGAAATCAGTTTAATCATATCGTGCATACTCATTACGATATAAAGCCTAAAATACGACATAATGTCAAACCAAAAAATTAACCATTTTAGCCACCCCCATAGCTTAACCTCTCTGAAACTAGAACAAGAATTAGTAACCTTTGATTGCAGAGCCTGCAAACGACTAATATCTGAACCCTTCCACGGCTGCTCTAAATGTAAATATTACCTACATGACGAGTGCCTTGAGGCGCCTCGTTCTATTTCTCACCCATCTCATCCTTCTCACCATCTCACTCTCCTTCCGATTCCAACTTATTACAGTCGGGGATTTATATGCAATGGATGTGGCCTATTGGGAAAGGCCTTTGTATATAGTTGCACTCTTTGCTCCTTTGATCTTCATACTCATTGTGCTTTTTCTCCCAATACCATTGTTCTTGATAAGCATCCGCACGAGCTGCAACTGGTCTTTGATTCTGAAGATATATTTACTGGCTTTATATGTGATTTATGTAATGCTGAAGTTAATCTCAAGAACTGGCTGTACTACTGCAGCGACTGTGATTATGGGACACACTTACACTGTGCTTCATCTGACAGGTGGCCCTTGAAGCCGCAGGTTCAACAAAACAACAACGCAACAGATTCTGATAAAGGTAGGGAAGGTATATTTTTTCGTGCTATTGTTATAGAGTTAAGCTTTCTAATAGAACTCAGAGTACGTACATATGTGCACACATATATTTTCTCCGATCAATTTTGTTTTTCTAATTGTGTATATCCTGAAAGTATACCTAAGAATGTACGAATTTTAAAGCTAAGCAAAAATGTACACAATCATAAAAATAGATCAATGGTTAGTCATATAATATAAGTAGGATCACATTTATAATTAACTACTGATTGTATAAATGATTACATATAGCTCAACAGCCTCAACTTCTTCATCGCGAGGAATCACTTAAGGATCATCAACCCACCGGTGATCATAAAGAGGTTGTTGATGTGAGAAATGACTGCCAAGCGATGACACCGTTGCCACTCGGACAGAAATGTGATGGTAGGCTTGAGAATCTGAGTCTAGCGATTGACGAGGTGACAGAAATTCAGATTATGGTGGCAAAGCTGCAGAATCTACTAAGCAAAACTTATATGAGTAACACAGCTCCACAAGGACCACAATAACTATGTGAACTGTGAAGTAACTACTAATTAACATGGTGTAACATATATGTTCTGTCTGCAGATTGAAAGTGTGTTTATGTAACATCTAAATTATTGTATAACAATAAATGATGGTCGATTACCAAGCATGCAAGTTTCGAACATGGCTCTTTCTTTTCTTAGTACAGAATAAACACTAACTTTTATGAGTTTGACTCATTTTAATTGGTGGAATTTTTGTGCACGAGGGTCCATCATTATTAATAAATACTCCCTCCGTCACAAATTAATTTGACTTTTTTGTGGTCAATTTGACTAAGAATTACAAATTATTCTTTTATGTTTTCAAAAAACTGAAAAATACATTTTAAAATAAATTAAATATACTTTTTAATGATATATTTTTATAATTTTTTTCAATTATATATTATATGTAATTCTCAGACAAACTTTAGTCAATTTGACCAGGTAAAAGTCAAACAAGACAATTAATTTGGGACTGAGAGAGTAGAAATCAATAAAAATTTGACACATAAACTTCTAACGTGTGCTTATAGACGCACACTAGAAGAACTGTTCATATAATTTAGTCATAGAAGGTATCACATAACCAAATCATAATTATATATCTTCCATTCTTATATACTTGTGCAGCTGCACAGCATAAATCATTTCGGCTTGGGTTTTGAATAAAGTTGAAATGGAAATCATATATCCTCGGACTTCGGTTATTAAGATTGAAAATTGCAATCGCAACTTTTAGTCTTACATATTTGGACAAAATTAAGTGAAATCTGTTTTATATATGGAACAGTAAAAACCAGTAGGTCAACGGAAAGTAATATGTTTTACGGCAACTCATTGAACGTTGTGCCTTTTTATCAAGCCATTGTTAGCCAACAGAAAACTATGACAAATGGTGAGACAGAAGGAAGGACAACTCTAGAATCAACATTATGCAAATCGCATTTGACATTTGGTTCACATTTGATGTTTCCTTGATATTCTACGCGTAATTTTATATATTTTGATTATATAATTAAAAATGATGTTTTTAATATTTTTTATTTTTGAATATCAAAAGAAAATATTAAAAGTATTATTTTTAACTATATACTTATGTAGCCAAAACAATTAAAATTAGGCGTAAAAGAAGGAAATTTTGTATTGGGAAGCCGAAGAAATATTATTGAATTTTTAGTGATCGTTATTAAACTTAAGCCTCTTTAGTTTCAAGTAGACTTGACAATTTGAGTAAAGAATTCGGTTTCGGATCGGATCAGTTTTCTGTTATAATATATTTTCATTCGGTTCGGATCGGATTGGAGCTGATTTGGTTCGGATCCAATTTTGGTTTTGCATAAATTGAATCGGTTTCAGATTGGTAAGATTTCGGTTTTGGTCAAAATCGAATTAAAATTCGGATGAATTTCAGATAAAATTTGGTTAAGATATTTTTGAATTTTTTATTTTAAATTAGATTTTGTTTGGATTTGAAAGTTAAGTTCGGATTATTGTTAAATTAATTTGAACTATCGTTGAATTTAAATAAAAATCATTAAGTAAATTTGACAAATTATAGTTAAAATTTGATAAAATAATACCGAACAAAATAATTATCTCGATTAAGTAATATATTTCTTCATTTCAGATTTCGGTCAATATGATAAAAGAAATTTTCATTAAATTCTGTAATACTAACAATTTTAAAAAAAATCTTGATGTCCAAATAAAAATATAAATAAATTTTATATGTACATATATAATATACAATATTTATTTCTATTTAAAATATGAATTTATATTCACTTTTCTTTACTTTCTAGCAAATTCAAAATAAACATTGTTCTTAATTTTTTAAAATATTTTATTTTACGAACACATGTATTATAGGTATGAATTATGTATAAGTGTATAATGTAGATGTGAGTACAAAGAATCATAAGATTGTATGTATGAAATACACTTAACTTCTATAATTTAGTTTGAGCCATATTCAGTTTCTATAATATTTCGCTAGGACTTGATTGATTTCGGGTCATTATCGGATATGTTATTTTGGAACATTTTCGGTTAAAATTTCGGTTATGGATCATTTTCGAATCGAATCAAATCAGTTTTTGGATCATTTTCAAATTTGATTATATTGAACTGATATCGGTTCGGATTGGATTGTTTTAGATTCAGTTACACTTTTAAATTATCAAATTCGGATACAAAATCGGATCTCGATTCCCTCTATTTCGGGTCGATTCTTTAATCTAGACCCAATTTACCAGGTCTGATTTCAAGACCTCAAAGGAGGCCATTATTAGGGGAAAAGTATTTTGGACTCCAAAATTTAGATATGATCGACTAGGGCCTCTTTTAACCGCTAATCGATTCGGAAATATTAAGAAATGTACGATTATTATATCGATATCAATACCACTGCAGACAATTAAAATGTCAAACTTGTATATCCCTATCCCTCCCGATTTTTTATATTTTAAAGGGAGAGTTCGACACGTATTTTAAGATACATATAAAATATAATTCTATAATTTTTTTTAAATTTTTTTTTTGAATAAAAATTATACTTTATATGCAATGTGTGGTAGACACTCTCACCGAGATGTAGGATATTTTGTAGATCAAGTACGTTGACTTGCAATCAGTTAAGTTTGTATGAAATGTCTGAATATTGACATTGTCAAACGGGTACAACCGTGATATATACAATATATATATACCTAAGAGAATAAAATATCCATCCATCCAAAGTTATAAACTGTGAACCTACGACTTTTGTACGTGCCCTATTCCTTTCACATTGTAACTTGATTTATTTCAATTATTTATGGGATAAGGAGCGAATAACCCTGGGAGCAATTACACCAATGTAATAATTTATAGTTCAAATAAACCCAAAATTTATACAGATGGTTCTAATAAGCCCTTGCAATTAACAGAACTATTAACATATAAATGGAATGATAGTTTTAAAAAAAAATTAAAAATATGTCGCATGCATTAGAAAAACTAGACAACTAGGATTAATTGCGAGTTATGACTGATATTAAGTCATATTAGTAATAAGAATAAATGTAAGATTCCTTCTATCAACTAAATTAGAACGACTTTATGTTAAATTTTTTTTTGACGAATAATTAGAACGACTTTATGTTAATAATTATATAACTAAATAACATAAAAAGTTAAAACATTTCTGCATAAAAATTATCAACGATTTAATAAATTACCAAGTACATCCATCTGAGTAAGACATTATTTGTGATAAAAAAGTTTTTAGACCTTAAGAAGAAACTACAGTCATAGAAAAATATTTAATAAAACAAAACAGTCACAAAAAATTTGTTTAGTCCTACAAAGTTTAAATGTCTCATTTGAATAACTTTTGACTTCTTTGTTGTTGCATTACTTCTTCAAGCTGCCTTATCGTGATACAATTTTTTCCTCTCCATTGTAAACCTGGTGGTTGAATCGGCATAGATGTCATATTTATGGGTCTGCGAGCCCCTTTAAATCCAATTCGTCTATTTGATTTTGACGTAGAAATTTCACCAGCTCCTTGAACTTTTTCAGCTTGATACTCTCTCTCGTTAAGAATGGGGAAAGTCAAATTTAGATTAGAGCAATGAGGTAATGACCCATCTGTGATGTTCACTGTTGTATTAGAATAAAATTTAACATAAAATTTAAGATTAGAATAAAAATAAAATGAAGTGCTTGATTTCAACCAAAAAAATGCTCATGTTAAAAGTCATAACACCAGTTGTTTTATCGTAGAGAATGCCCATTCCTAGATTTTTGGCATTTTTATGCAATGCAGCTGATCTAGAAGCTTGTCTAATTTGTGTCATTTTTCATTTTTGTAAAGTTCCACTTGATTCCTGCACTATAGTGGTCTCAAAATGACTAGAATTTTCTTGAGCACACTTTTCTTGTGATGCTCTAGAAGAGTTAACTAAATTTGATCGCTGTTGTTAAAGGAAAATAGTGAGTATAAATTTTAAATAATTAAACACATATAAACATATATGAACTCAAATTAGAAGAGTTAGATGTAATATTCGATCAACTTACATTTGGACAACATCTTGAGTTGTGTCCTTGTTGCTTAAAATTGTAGCAGGTGTAAGTTTTTCCTTTCCTTGTTAACCTTGTTGACGAACTTGGCCTTTGCTCATTCTCGGCTCTTACCCGCTTTTTTTGTGTCTTCCCAGTTGAGATTCAATCTTAGGAGGCTCAATTGGTTGATATTTCTCACAATGCCAAAAAAATTTCTCGCGTAATGGTTGAATTTTCCATCTATATGCTGTCTTGACCACAAAATGGTTGAATTCAATCTTAGAAGTTCGAAATTGTCCTTTTTGTTTAGTCAATCAGTTGATTCCAGTTTTGACCACAAGAAAATCCACAAAGCTCTAAAGTACAGTATTTTGGAATTTTGTACAAATATTCCTTACACCATTACTTAGAACTTTTTAGATCTATGACTTTTCCAGGAAGAAACAAATAAAAACTTTCGGCACAAACTTCAAGAAAAAAATTAGATCTGGGATTTTCAAGAACCAACTCAAACAACACAGTAGGATCTCTGTTAGATGTGTTTAACAGGAGCTCTGATACCAATTGTTAGGTCCAAAGTGTTGTAGAGGGGGGGGGGTGAATACAACTGTTTAAAAAAATAAAGAGAGAATAAACAATATGCAGGTAATAAATGATGACACAGAGTTTCAAGAATATATCATTATATTCATTGATGGATTTGCTACAACATTCATACAAGCATCATGATCAGTTGAACAATAAATACAACAATTAAAGCTAGATTCAACTGATCCTCTCTCTCACTTTTTGTTTTACAGTAAATGCTCTCTCTTATAAAAAATCGTTGAATTACAGAGATGATGGAAGTCTATCTACTAATAAAATCAAAGTGCTGCTTTTATAATGTCATGTAGTCTTGATCTTGTCCTTTTTGTGTACGTGGCCCAATCAGGACTTCGACAACAAAAAGTACTTTCCCAACAACTTTGGATCAACCGTTCACAATAAGCCACTTGTCCCTTGAACATTAAATGTTACATTTCTACCCGCATCTTGATCTTTGCCTGGACCCATCTCGATCTCGATCTGTGAAAATCTCGATCTCGATCTGGGAGAATCTCGATCTCGATCTATGAAGATCTCGATCTCGATCTGGGAGAATCTCGATCTCGATCTATGAAGATCTCGATCTCGTTCTGCCGTGGATCGAGATTTGCCTTTGCAATATTTTACTTCAATTGTAAATCTCGATCCGCATCTCGATCTGCTGTGGATCGACATTTGCCTTAGCAAATATGCACACATCCAATGTTGACCTTCTTTAGTGACTAATTGAGGATTAACCTTTATGAGCAAGTTTCCCTAGCTTCTTCAATTTCTTTTCCTCACTTAATTCAAATGAGATCTTCTATTACTGACATGAACTTGCCTCCAATGTCCTGACACTTGATGCAATGGTCTGGTTCATAAGTGACTAGTCTTGTAGGGGTTATTGCTTCTGAATGTCAGTTCTCATTTGTTGATTAACCTTTACATTATCCAGATGTTGATATACATTACATGAAATCACTTTGGTCTTCTTGATACTTCTTTGACATTAATTTGATTCTCCATTAGATAAGTTAGGGCATGAGCAATACTGAGATTGAACTTCTTCTCACTTATGCATCCTTGATTAACCAAATTAGTTACTTGTAGTTACCAAGTATCATTACCATTTCTTCAGTTGATTGATTCCATGTGCTTCTTCCGTTTCTCTTGTTTTGCTGTTGTTTTATCTTTTACTTAGTTGAGTTACATAATAATTAAGTGTTACAAGTTAGTACACCTATGCCTTTCAATCTCCCCCTATTTGATTGTCTAACAATGACAACCAAATTCACAATGAGGATAACTCAACTAAACATGGACTGAAAAAAAAAGATAAAATAACATTCATAAAAGATCATGTCAACTTGCATAATGCTTGGCTTGATTAATTAACTTCATGTCTATTACTGATACTTCAAGTGCCAAAATTGGACACCTGTTGGCTCGATTAAATGGCTTCATGCTCTTCTAGAGATTTTCTCTAAGTACTTTAAGAGCACGGTCCACTCGATCTTCAATTATCCTTCTGAAGTCCTTTTAGCAGTATTACCACCGCCGAACTTCGCGAAATAATTGACGCCTAATATAAACCAGTTTCAAGACACTTAGCTAACTAACTTCTACCTTACACTACACAAGAAAACAGATAATATATTTTTACAATGCAGGAAAACAAGAAAACAAATTACAACGCAAAGAAACATTACAAGCATGATACATTAAAACTTTTATTTCTTGCGCTCCTCTTCCTCACGAGCTTTCTTCTTGGCTGCTTTTTCTTTCTTCATGAACTTAGGGTTGCAGACTTCATCCATTCTTTTCTTGAGAAGATTAAGTCCTTCTGCTTCCACATGATTTCTGATCTTGTAATTTCGAAACAACCTCAACCACCTTTCAACCATGCTGCGAGTGGTAAGCTTCGTGGGAATGTCTTCAAACCTCAGCTTCGTGACTTTGTCAGGGTACCCCTTTTCCCCTTTCTTCCTTATAACCAGTTGCTTAGGGTATCCAATGACAATAGCGGTGGTGCATTGCTGTAGCCTCTGAATATCAAGCTGTTGTCTTCTCTTACAGAAGTTATCAAACGTGACCCTCAGATAATCCTGATCAAACTCGTCAACATCATCCATCTCCTCAATCAATTTCCTTATGATACACAGTGTTTCATGACTGTGTTCTGCAAAGATGTCGTACTTGATTTCAATGATGGTTTCCACCTGATACTTGTCTGTATAGATCAGCAGATCATTCTCATTCTCAGCTTTGCTCTTGACAAACTTGACATTTGCACCAGCCACTGCACCAGCTTCCTTCCTTATTTCCCCTTCTTCTGGAATGTCTATCCTTGGATCTCCGTATCTTTGCACATGCTCTCTTATTGCCTCGTCTTACAGCTCAAATGCATAGTCTTCAGGTTCCTTCTTAACCACTGGTAGTGTAGCTTCAGGCAACTTGTATCTAGCGTCTTGCCTTCTTATCAGCTTCTCCAAGTCCTTAGCCACCAGCTTCTTTTCCTTTGTTAGAAAACCCTTAGAGATGACTAGCTTTGCAACTGCCTTCAACACATTTCCGCTCGGAGTTAGTTTCGAGTCATGCAGATTTACGATCCTCAAGACCTTGTCATGGACATATCTGATCTGGTAGGGATTTAGAATAATGTCAACCCCTCTGTCTTCAGCCATCTTCAACAACTTCTCCTTAAACAGCACTCCAGTCTTGACAGATGTGTCTACCTTGTGAGCGAATTCTACCAGTTCACTTGCACCCCTTTCATGGAAGAAAGCTTCATCGACCATACACGGCCCGATTTTTGTTATGGGTGTCCAAGTGATCATCAGATTCCATGCCTTCTCCTTGAATATGACTTGTACGGATGTGCATCCCTGTCTTATACAATTTAGATAATTCAGCAGCCCAGGGTTTAGATTTTCTAGCTTATGAAGAAGAAAACTCAATCTTCCTGAGTCATGAGCATAGGCTCTTGGTCCAGCTAAGGCTTCTCTAGCCTTGTCCCACTCGGGACCTTCCCTCCTTATGTCAGCCTGGACCTTAGGATCATTGATCTTTTTCATTTCAAACTCATGCTGAGTTTTCTGAGCCGCTCTCTTCTCCTTTGCCATTAGTTCTTTTTCAACTATCCCTTGTAGTACTTCTTCATTTACTCTTTCTCTGGCTTCCCTGAAAATCTCTCCTTGCATCTCCGCTTCATCAACTTCTTCTTCTGGGACATGCTCGTTAGCAACCGAGTGGTCTCCTGCATCACCTGCAACTCCTGCGCCAGATCCGCCAGGATTTAGACCTCTTTCTTTTTCCCACTCTCTTGCCCGTTGCTCGAGTCTCGACCTCCTTGCCACTAAGGCTTCTACATCCATCTCGTCATCATCAGAATCTTCAATAAAGTCTCCCATAAATGCATCAACGAGAGGTGTTTCTTTCTCAGCTTCTTCTTCAACTACCATCTTCTGCTTGCCTTTGTCCTTAAGAGCCGGTTGAGTCTCCTCCACCTTTTCACCAGATTTGTTTGAGGACTCGATCATGGGACCCTTACTAGTCAGCTTTTTCAGACCCTGATCCTCCTTCTCCCCCTTAGGTGTGTTATCCTCATCAGGAGCATCATCATCATTATTATCGTCACCACCACCACCGGTTGAAGGACCAGGTCCATCCTTGTTACGTCCAAAGACAGCATCAAGTAGTTCATTCAGTTTCGTCCAAACCTGAGACATGCCATAAGTGACATCATCTACTGACCTCCCAACCTCCACCTGTGCCAATCCAAGATTATTTATCTTGTCAATCATTTGATTTTGGACGGCAATCAGGTTCTCCATGAACTGAGCTCCAACCTCCAACCTTCCAGAGTGAGAAGAGACAGCAGCAGTAACACCAGCAACTCCAGCCTCCAAAGCCTCCACTTTCTTTACTAAATCCTGCAATTTGGGGGACGGTGTTTGGCTTGGGTTAGACTGTTTACTCTCGCCGGGTTCTGTTTCACTCAAGATCCCTAAAAAGAAGGGATTTACTCTCCCTGTCTCTCCCTCGTGTTTAGAGTCTAACAGTACTAGAGCCTCATCCACTAATCGCTGGGGACTAGCGGTGAGTTGGTCGGCGATATCGGTCAGTGAGACTGAGCCTTTAAGCGCTGTGTCTACGATAGGAGATGGCGTTATGACCATGTCATCCCCTTGTTCACTTAGAACCTTTTCTGGTTCGCTGGGCTGTTCTGGAGGCGTAGACCCACCAGTCACCAGATGTCGTTGCTCTGCGAGCAACTTGTTTTCTGATTTAGATGAGGAAGCGTCATCCGTACTGGATTCGACAGACTCTTCCTCATTAAAACTTCCTGAGATACTAGTATCAGAAGTGCTAGTCTCAGTTTGCCATTCCCCTTCCGAGAAATTGCTCAAAGAGCCCTGAGCGGACAACTCAGGGGAGGTAGGGCCAGCTCCTATTGGCTGTTGAGCTGGACCCCCTCCTTGACTCTCACCAACATGCCTAGGTGAGTGCGAATGTGTTGAAATGTTTTGGAGAGGAGAGCCACCAGCGTGAGGTGTGGTGGCTGTGAGAGGTGAACTAACCTTAGCAGGTTGTGCAGTTGCCACTGGGTTTGAATCCACCTTTTGCTTCTTTGGAGGTGGCAAAGCTGCTGAAGTGACTACTCTCTCAACTCCTACACTCCCTCCACTCGAATCACTCGACTCAGATAAGCTTGTCTTCCTTTTATCACCAGTTTTAGGGCTGGCTGAACGTTTATGAACAGAAGGGCTTGCAGCCTGGGATAGAGCCTGGGGGTTTTCAGGCCCACGGCTGTAGAAAACAGGTTGAATTGATGATTGATCAAGATCAGCAAGAATAAGTACCTGACTCAGAAGATCGTCATCCTTGTCAGCTCCAGCTTCTGCAACATTTGCCTCGGCCATGTCAACATCCATACCTGCTTGTTCTAAATTTCTAGGCACTTGATCTCCACCTTCAGCTTCGTTACCGCTACTCTCAGCTTCTACTGCAGTAAACTGAGAAGCATGCCTCCTAGCATACTCATCTTGCAGATCCTGGAAGTACGGAGTCAGGCGCAACTCAAAAAGTCTTGACTTTTGCTGGGTTTCCATGGTGGAGATACTCTTTAGAGTCATATCAAAACATGCCATCCTTTCAGAGCCTTGAAATACTCTTCTGTGTTCCTCTGAAAGGACGTCATCCAGAACCATCTGAAGAAATCTTGGCATCCAGCATTTGACTGGACCATCTTCCGGATTTCTAGATGCATTCTTTTCCAATGCCCATCTCTCAAGCAACTGAATCAACAGATGTTTGCCCACATTCACTCTCCTGTTGTTTGCCACTCCATATAGTATTACCCGGCAGCTGTTGTTCATTGGCCTGTAGTCTTTGTCCTTTGGGAACATGCAGCGCTGAATGGCCTGAACTACATAATCCCACTCAGCTGGTAGCATACCGGTGTTAACCTTTGTTACCTTGATAGGACCCGTGGGAGGGCGACAACCTATCTCCGTGAATAATTGCAACATATCCTCCATAGTGGGCTCCGGAGCATAATCTTCTGTAGGAAGCCCAAGAGTCTCATTGAACTTCTACAGACTGACTTCATATTTGGCACCCCCAATAGTAAAGGATAGGCCGGTTGGATTTGCTTTTCCACCCAGAATCTCTAGTGTAGAGTAAGCAGCTTGAAGAGCTTCGACATTCAGGATGGGAGAGGCGGTTAAGGCATGACTTATGATTGATGTGTTGTTGAGGGATTCAATCCAGAACTGATAGTGAATAAATCTACCAGTTGCTCGATCAGCAGAGAGATTAACAAAGTTGGTCTTGGGAATTGTGAAATTTGGGTTTGCCATTTTAAATTTGTGTTTGAGAAAAGAAATATTCTGAAATGGTTTTGCAATGGAATTTTTAGAGAACAAGTTCTAAATTTAAACAAAATAAAACGTACACGAACCCCACTAATTACCCCACGTAATTAGTGACACAAATTAAAACAAATTAACTTCCCACTAATGACCACTTAACTCCCCACTAAAGATTGACGGTTGAGTTTTCGAAAATTAAAGTGAACAGTTGTTACAAAATAAATTATTTTTCCAGAAAACCACAAACACGGCGGTAAAGTTGCACTTTAAGGATTAAACGGTAGTACTCACAACTATTTCGCTCAAGAACACAAAAGAACTTAAGAATAAGAAAGCACGAAACAGAAACCAAACTCACTCGAATAAAAGGAAAACTAAAGAACTATTTGCAAGATCATTAATAACGTTAAAAACAACGCAAGAAGTTCAACAGTTTTAAACAAAATTTTAGCAGAGTTTCGTTTTAGTTATTGATGCTTTTCAGTAACAGTTAGTGATTTTTGTTTAAGAAAATCACAAGAAAACTTGATGTAATGGCAGGGAAAAGTACTCTGGTAATGTATGTATACGCGTGTGTATATGAAGAGCTTAAGCTTTTGAAAGAGAGAAAGAAAGTTAATGTAAATAATGAACAGCCTTTTTAATGCTATAATATATACTTGCACGCCTAAAAAGAAGTAACTGAAAAGACAAGTCACATCTCGATCTCGAGATCCGCATCTCGATCCTCATCTAGATGTCGATCTTGATGTCGATCTCGACCCGGATCTCGATCTACATCTCGATGACGATCTCTATGTCGATCTCGATCCGCATCTCGATCTACATCTCGATGTCGATCTCGATGTCGATCTCGATGTGGATAGATCGAGATGTACCTTGACAGTGTTTAAACCAATTTTCACAAGTCGTTCTCGATCTCGATCCAGAACCAGATCGAGATTTGTCTTGGAAAATTTTAATGAAATTATGTGAATTAAACATTTATATGTAAAAATAAATGTAAAATTCACAAGATTTCACCACAAATTTTCACACCATTTAAGAAACTTACAATTTTGAAACGACAGGGAATTTAACAAATAAATCATGCATTACAAAATGAAGTATAGCATTAAATCCTATCACATCATTAGACATTAATCATTTAGATACACAGATCAGCACAAGATTAATTTCATGAAACTTTCTAACTTCCTTTTATGAGATGTAATACATACATTTATGAAGTTAAGTACACATTATTAATTATGAATATTCATGAACAACAATAATATGTACACAAACTGAATTATAACAGATAGGTAGCAAAACTAGCAGGTGTTAAGCATCCCCAATTCACCAACCAATCTAGAAAATGTTGATTCGTCTAGAGGTTTAGTGAATATATCTGCTATTTGACGTTCAGTAGACACAAAATGCAACTCTACAGTTCCACTTTCTACATGCTCTCTAATAAAATGATACCTGATGTCAATGTGCTTGGTCCTTGAGTGATCCACAGGATTGTTGGTCATTGCAATAGCACTTGTGTTGTCACACATGATAGGAATCTTAGATACTTCCACACCGTAGTCCTTGAGTTGGTTCTTCATCCACAGTATCTGGGCCACACAGCTTCCAGCAGCAGTATATTCTGCTTCAGCTGTCGAGGTAGATACTGTGTGTTGTTTCTTGCTTTGCCAAGACACCAACCTTCTTCCAAGGAACTGACAGCTTCCTGAAGTGCTCTTCCTATCTATTCTACAACCTGCGTAATCTGAATCCGAATAGCCAACAAGATTAAACCCTGTATCTCTTGGGTACCAAATCCCAAGATTTGATGTTCCCTTGAGATACCTGAAAATACGCTTTACAGCTATGAGATGTGACTCTCTAGGATCCGCTTGGAACCTTGCACATAAGCATGTAGAGAACATAATATCAGGTCTGCTAGCAGTTAAATACAAAAGTGAGCCGATCATACCTCGATAGCTTGAGATGTCTACAGGTTTACCCGCTTTGTCCTCGTCAAGTTTCGTGGCTGTTGCCATAGGAGTCTTAGCTTGTGATACATCTTGGAGACCATATTTTTTCAATAGATCATGAATGTACTTGGTCTGGCAGATAAATATCCCGTCCTTCTTCTGACTAACTTGAATGCCCAGAAAGAACGTCAGCTCTCCCATCATGCTCATCTCATACCTTGATTGCATTAACTTAGCGAATTTAGCACACAGCTTCTCATTTGCAGACCCAAAGATAATGTCATCCACATATACCTGCACCATTATTAGATCATCTTTGCATTTCTTGTAGAAAAGCGTCTTGTCGATTACTCTTCTGGTGAAACCACTTTCTAGTAAGAAGTCTGACAGAGTTTCATACCACTTCCGCGGAGACTGCTTAAGGCCATATACTGATTTGAAGAGTCGATAAACATAATCACAATATTTGCTGTCGATAAACCCGGGAGGTTGCTCGACATACACCTCTTCATCCAGTTCACCGTTTAAGAATGCACTCTTGACATCCATTTGATAGACTTTAAAACCATGATGTGCTGCGAAGGCCAAGAACATCCTTACTGCTTCTAGCCTTGCTACTGGTGCATAGGTTTCATCATAATCAATTCCTTCTCTTTGAGTATAACCCTTAGCAACCAGGCGAGCTTTATTTCGTGTTACAAGTCCGTCTTCATCCAGCTTGTTTCTGAATACCCATTTTGTCCCAATGACAGATCTATTCTTTGGTCTGGGTACTAGCTTCCACACCTTCTGTCTTTCAAACTGATTGAGTTCCTCTTGCATAGCAATCACCCAATCAGCGTCATCTAGAGCTTCTTCCACCACTTTAGGTTCCATATGGGAAAGGAACACTGAGTATAGACATTCATTCTCAGTGGCAATTTCAGCTCTAGCTTTTCCTCTAGTAGTCACTCCAGCTTCTAGATCACCAATAATTAGCTCGAACGGATGGTCCTTGTTCCAAGTGCGATCCCTAGCAAATGTTCTTGATGATTCAGCTTGATCTTATAAGTGAAGGTGACTTAGTCTAGAAGCACTTTCACTAGCTTCTCTTGAGCTAGTACTGGCTCCCCCTGAGTGAGCTGCTCCCCCTGAGTGCACACTGACTCCCCCTGAGTTAGTACCAGGTCTGACGGAAGGTGATCCCTCAACCCTAGTGTTTTGAATTTGCGAAACACTAGACTCTTGATTAATTTCATTATTTATAGTTGGATCACTACCCTGCACTACTGACTCAGGAACTGTATCCACTTCATCAATATCCATATTTTCAAATCTTAGGGAAGTGGGCTCACTATCTTCTTTTTGTATAGAAGGGAGCTTTGAGTCGTCGAATGTGACATTAAGGCTTTCAACCACCTTGCGATCATTAAGCACAAACACCCTGTACGCTGCTACTACTTCAAGAGAATATCCAATGAAAAACCCTTCATCTGCTTTGGCATCAAACTTTCCAAGTTGTGCATTGTCTCTTAACACAAAGCATTTGGCACCAAATACGTGAAAGTACTTGATAGATGGTTTTCGTTTATTCATCATGTAATACGGCGTCTCATTATGGTCCTTTATAATCAGGGTTCTGTTCTGTGTATAACAAGCCGTGCTAACTGCTTCAGCCCAAAAATATAAAGGAAGTTTTGACTCATACAGCATTGTCCTAGCTGCTTCAACCAGTGTCCTGTTCTTCCTTTCTACCACCCCGTTCTGCTGCGGTGTTCTCGGTGCTGAATACTGTCGTCTGATCCCTTTAGATATGCAGAAATCCATTAACACTGAGTTCTTGAATTCTGTCCCGTTGTCGAATCGGATAGTCTTCACAGTCAGACTTGCTACGTTTTCAATTACCAGTACATGTCTAATGATCTCATGTGGCACTTCATCTTTCGATGTCACAAACTTCACCCATGTGTATTTGGAAAAGTCATCGACGATTACCAGCGCATATCTTTTCCTTGACATTGACACAACATTAACAGGTCCAAACAAATCCATGTGAAGGAGTTGTAGGGGCTCGGTAATGCTATTCACTTGTTTATCCTTATGCGAGGCTCTTTTTGATTTTCCCATCTCACATGCTTCGCAGAGTCCATCTGGAGTAAACTCCATCTGCGGCAGCCCTTTCACCAATTCTCTCCTTACGAGATTGTTCATTGCTTTAAAGTTCAGGTGAGATAATCTTTTATGCCATAGCCAACTTTCATTAGCAGAAGCCTTGTTGTAGAAACACGTGACTTCAGACTGATCAGCAGAATTCATGTCAGCTATGAACAAATTTGACTTCCTTACTCCTTTGAGAGCAAGGCTTCCATCCTTTTTGCTTCGAATCGAACAATCATGCTTCCCAAAGTTGACGTCAAAACCCCTGTCGGTGAACTGACTAACGCTGAAAAGATTATGTCGCAATCCTTCCACAAAAGACACGTCCTCAATGATAACATTTCCACAAACGATCTTGCCATATCCCCTGGTGTAACCTTTGCTGTTATCTCCAAAAGTAACCACGGAGCCGGCTCTCAACACCAAATCTGTTAGCAGGGACTTATTGCCGGTCATATGCCTCGATGCTCCACTGTCCAGCACCCATATGCCTTTACTCTTTTCCTGTACACTGCCCTACAAATCCAGAAAGGTTAGGTGTTCTTCGGAACCCAATGATGTTTGGGCCCGGCATTAATAATTTCCTTTTTCTTTTCAGATACAGAAGGCTTTGCCTTGTTGCCATCAGGGGCATTCATCTTGACTTTGTCTTTTCCCTTGTCAACCTTAACTGGTTTGTCAGGTTTGGGAGTAGACTGGTCACTCCTAACTTTAGGAGGACTAGAAGTCTTAGTCTTTGACCCCGCATGCTTTTTCTTACCACTACTAGATGTATGTTCAACAGATGCACTAGCAGTATTCATTAAATTAAAATAAGCATGCATGATGTTTACAGCACATGGCATACAATTAGGATTATTGCATTTAGCATGATTTGCATGCATGTTAGGCAAAGCAGTAGTTGCAGGCATGGTATTACAACCAACAGATTTTTCTTCCTCTACATAGAACGGGCAATAGTAAGACAAATGATCAGTTTGATTACAGATATAGCATGCCTTTCTAGCTCGTGTAGATGTAGATACAGATGCAGGTTCAGTTTTAACTGCCTTTACAGGTGCTTTCATTTGGTCTGACCCTGCTACCCATTGTTTATATGACACCGTCTTAGCCTCCTTGGTTCCTACACCTCTCTTAGCATAAGCAATCTTACTCGTTCTTTTAGAAGTTGTAGGTTCTACTACTTTTTCTTCTGAATCTCTTTCAATTTTAATCTCATGTTCAATTTCAGTAGCAACAGGATCTATGGTCCTAGGCTCAAAATGTTTAAAGATAGGTTTTCTAACATCCATTAAAACCTCAGGCACATTTTCTTTGACTAACACTGGCTCTAACAACTCAGCAGCCCTATTTTTCTTTTTCTGTGTGTAGTCAAGTCCTATGTTTACTTTTTCATTTTTACTCTTGCCTGCCAGCTTCATGTACATGTCCCTTTCTACGAAAACTTTATTAGCGGCTTCTTTAAAAGATTGACATGTTATTTTAAGCTCAGCTAATTCATTTTTAAGTTCTTCGTTAAGGTCTTCCCTAATCTTAAGCTTGTGTTCTAAAACGTCTACCTGATTCATTAATTGCCTTTCTTTACTTTCTCCTGATTCTAATTCCTCTACCCTGGCCTCGAGAAGTCTATTCTTAAGGGAGAGTTTAGCATTTTCCTCATTAACAGCAATTAGATTTAGTTGGAGATTGTACATATCTTTAGTCATGGCAGCTAATTCATTTTGGTACTCAGGAATAGACATTTCATTTACGGTTAGAATTGGTACCTCTGATTGTTCTGAAGATTTTGCCATTAAAGCGAAGTTGCATAGCTCCTGATCTTCATCTTCATCAGACTCGTCCCAACCCTTCCCTTCAGTCACAACATACGCCCGGCTTCCCTTCTGTTGCTTGCTAACCAAGGCATCATATTTCTTTTTCAAATCAGCATAGGATTCCTTGGGATGAACGTACTTGGGCTTCTTGCAATCTGTTGCGAAGTGCCCCAATTCATTGCAGTTGTAGCATCTGAACTTGTTCTTGTCTACCAGGTTAGGTCTGTAACTACTACCAGAAGTGCTACCTCGACCACTGTAACTTCCACGACCACTTACACTACTGCCTCGGCCGCTACTGCTGCCTCTTCGGCTGAAAGAACTACCAAATCGTCCTTTACCACTTCTTTGCTTCCTGAAGCTGATATGAGCAAATTCTCGAGCAATACAAGCATATGACTTGTCTTCTAATTTGTCCAGCTCTTCAAGGGTATAGTATTTATCCTCACTTTCTTCGGATGGATCTTCAATGTCTAATACCACCCTTTCAGGATTAGCAGTTTTCAATGAGACAGCTGCAAGTGCCTTTACAGCAGACTCTTCAGCTACAAGTCCAGACTCACTTACCGCTTTGTTTTCTCCACTATTGTAGGATCTTCTTCTGTCATTTTGTTCCTGCTCCAGCTCGTAGGTCTTCAAAACACCATACAGCTTTTCGAGAGAAGTATTTTTCAAGTCTCTTGACTCTCGAATGGCAGTGATCCCGTGTTCCAGATGTTTAGGCAAATTCAATAGAAACTTGATATTTGAATCTGTTAGTGGATAGACTTTATCTCTTATACTCAGCTCGATAAGCAATTTACTGTAACGTTTGTAAACATCCGCTACGCTTTCTCCTCGTTCGCATCTGAACGATTCATATTCAGATATCAGAATGCATTTGTGATTATCTCTAACTTCCTCGGTCCCCTCCATCACCACAGCCAGTTTATCCCACATGGCTTTAGCTGTTTTTAATCCCTGTATTTGAACATAGTACTCTGAGTTTAGGGATTCAATTATGACGTTGCGTAACGACGCATCCATACCAACCAATTCTTTATCTGCGTCTGAAAACTCCATTTCCTCTTTAGGAACAGACCGGGATGGTATTAGTATCCCTCCTTCCATTCGCTCTGGCTCAATTCTCATGGGTATGTATGGACCGTTTTCCAATATTCTCAAGTATACCTTGTTTATTGATTCAAGGTAAGCTCTCATCCTTCCGGTCCATTCGTCATAATGTTGTGCATCAAACGGAGGTATCTTAAATCTGTGTGCGGCGGCCATTTTAATAAAGTTTAAAATTAAGATAATACACTTTTCAAATTACAATAAATTATATTTACTTGAAAAATTAATTATCTCACTTTAAATATCCAACACTTAATATCCAACGGATTTTGCACTTAAGATTCAAGCAAGTTAGTTTTAATCACAGGAACAGTAGCAGGGTCCACAATTTTTCAAGTCCAAACAAAAAGGTGTCCACTTTCTAGTTGACAGAAGTTCGAAATTGTCCTTTTTGTTTAGTCAATCAGTTGATTCCAGTTTTGACCACAAGAAAATCCACAAAGTTCTAAAGTACAGTATTTTGGAATTTTGTACAAATATTCCTTACACCATTACTTAGAACTTTTTAGATCTATGACTTTTCCAGGAAGAAACAAATAAAAACTTTCGGCACAAACTTCAAGAAAAAAATTAGATCTGGGATTTTCAAGAACCAACTCAAACAACACAGTAGGATCTTTGTTAGATGTGTTTAACAGGAGCTCTGATACCAATTGTTAGGTCCAAAGTGTTGTAGAGGGGGGGGGGGTGAATACAACTGTTTAAAAAAATAAAGAGAGAATAAACAATATGCAGGTAATAAATGATGACACAGAGTTTCAAGAATATATCATTATATTCATTGATGGATTTGCTACAACATTCATACAAGCATCATGATCAGTTGAACAATAAATACAGCAATTAAAGCTAGATTCAACTGATCATCTCTCTCACTTTTTGTTTTACAGTAAATGCTCTCTCTTATAAAAAATCGTTGAATTACAGAGATGATGGAAGTCTATCTACTAATAAAATCAAAGTGCTGCTTTTATAATGTCATGTAGTCTTGATCTTGTCCTTTTTGTGTACGTGGCCCAATCAGGACTTCGACAACAAAAAGTACTTTCCCAACAACTTTGGATCAACCATTCACAATAAGCCACTTGTCCCTTGAACATTAAATGTTACATTTCTACCTGCATCTCGATCTTTGCCTGGACCCATCTCGATCTCGATCTGTGAAAATCTCGATCTCGATCTGGGAGAATCTCGATCTCGATCTATGAAGATCTCGATCTCGATCTGGGAGAATCTCGATCTCGATCTATGAAGATCTCGATCTCGTTCTGCCGTGGATCGAGATTTGCCTTTGCAATATTTTACTTCAATTGTAAATCTCGATCCGCATCTCGATCTGCTGTGGATCGACATTTGCCTTAGCAAATATGCACACATCCAATGTTGACCTTCTTTAGTGACTAATTGAGGATTAACCTTTATGAGCAAGTTTCCCTAGCTTCTTCAATTTCTTTTCCTCACTCAATTCAAATGAGATCTTCTATTACTGACATGAACTTGCCTCCAATGTCCTGACACTTGATGCAATGGTCTGGTTCATAAGTGACTAGTCTTGTAGGGGTTCTTGCTTCTGAATGTCAGTTCTCATTTGTTGATTAACCTTTACATTATCCAGATGTTGATATACATTACATGAAATCACTTTGGTCTTCTTGATACTTCTTTGACATTAATTTGATTCTCCATTAGATAAGTTAGGGCATGAGCAATACTGAGATTGAACTTCTTCTCACTTATGCATCCTTGATTAACCAAATTAGTTACTTGTAGTTACCAAGTATCATTACCATTTCTTCAGTTGATTGATTCCATGTGCTTCTTCCGTTTCTCTTGTTTTGCTGTTGTTTTATCTTTTACTTAGTTGAGTTACATAATAATTAAGTGTTACAAGTTAGTACACCTATGCCTTTCAATGGTACTTTTTTACACTACTCGATTGACTTCAATATCCTGACTTCTCGAATGGTTAAGCTATATACTTCTCGATCGAATACTGAGCCAATGAGCACCTTGAGACTTCTCGACCAGTTGCACTTTTGACTTCTCGAATGTTATGACTTGTCAAATGATCTATTTGCCTTAGAAGTATTTTCAAGTTGCATTCCTTATTCTTTAAGTAGCATTCTTTGTCTAGTTGCATGATTCAACTTGAATCTTCTAACAGACTTTATTCTTTGGCTTTAGATTACATCATGGAATTACAATTTGATCACACTTCTAACTGTAACAGTACATTGAATTATCTAAGTCACTAACATATTACAAAAGTACAAAAATGTTACAGCAAGACAAACAATTACATAGAGTAGGTTTGATTTGGTCCAACAATCTCCCCCAATATGGGAAAGAATAAATTTCACAAATTAATACAAGATATCAAGCCTACCTATTTTGTTGTTGTTGGTGATTGGCATGATCATATCTTTCTTTTCTTTCTTTCTCTTGCCTTATGTTGATTTCTTTAATTGCCTGAAGGATCTGTTGTCTGACCATGACCTTGTCAATTAGAATTGCATCATTTAACATGTCAGCATCAATTTTGAGGGTGTGCATAGGGTAATCATGAATAAATTTGAGTCTGATTTTGATTGTTGCCCCACTTCTTAGCTTGAATTCAACTCTATCATGATCCTTGAATACTCTGCACTTTCCTTGTCTTCTCAGTTCTTCAGACAACCTTTCTATCTTTTCTTCTTCCTTCCTTTTCTTGTCTACCATCTCCTCCAAATACTTGACTTTGTCAATCTTTTTTTGGTACTTCTTAGCCAAGTACTCAGCCATTTCCATTATTTTCAATTTGTCAATCATGCATCTTTTGTCAAATAGACTGATCACTCTTTTAATGTCATGAGTGGTTGAATTTAAGTTGTCATGATGAAAGCCTCTTTCTTCCCCATCAACATTGGTAATAAACATTCTCTTGTCCCTGATTTCAACTTTGATAATTATGTTTTCCTTTCATTGCTTGATCTTTACTTTATCAATTTTAACAATTTCTTGAATAAGCTTAATTTGTAGACCTTTGTCAGGAACAATGAGTTGCTTTCTCCATTTAGGACATCTAACTAGCAATGAGCTAGTAGATTTCTTGAATCTTGTAGTGGTAGAAGTGTTGACCTTTATCTGTTCACATGGCTTCAATCTCTTGATGTGATTCTTCTTAACTTCCTTCTTTATCACTCCATGGGCAGTCACCATAATAAGGTGTCTCTTAGCTGATTTGGTTTTTGGGATTTTAGGAGTTTCAGAAATTGTTGGAGTCATATTTGTGTCCTGAATTTGGGTAGGTACACTAGTATGAATACCAACAACTTGTTGCTTAGATGGATTTTTCCTCTCATACTTCTTATCCTTGACAAACTCATTTCTTTTTTACTTAACCTCTCCATCCTTCCTTCCCTTGTCATCTTTCCTTTCACCCTTATCACTCCTAGGTGCATGTTGATTGTCTTTCTTTCCCTGACCTTTGTCTTCATCATCTTTCTTATTTCTTCTTTATTATTCTCTTGCAAATTCTGATACTTGATCATTTATGAACTTTTCAGCTTCTCCAAAATCACTTTGTCTTCTTCATGTTTGCCAGGTTTATTTTCTAGCAGATCAATCAGACTCATGACTTGATTTCTATTTTCTTGGTTTAAATGTTTGGGGAGCATGAAGTGTGCTAGTTTGTTTGCCTTTGTCATATACAAAACTCCATCTGGATTGCAGTAGGCCTTAGGAAGAGAGATAGGTAGGAGAGGACCTACGACAGTTTTCTTTAATTCATCATCTTCTTGGGTCACTGTTTCAACAGCCTTGTGTAAGCATTCCAATTCAGTGTATGATAGGTGTTGAAATATCCCAATAGATAATTTGAAATAGCCAGATTCCATCTGCACTATTGGCTCTTTGCACACATGCCCATTCTTTTCATACTTAACTCCCCTTACTGTTATGACAGCATTTTTCAGTATCTTTTTGTACTCCCAGTTATGACCCTTAACTTGTGCTTTGAGATGCTTTAACTCAAGTAGAAATTCTTTGTCTGCACATGAGCTCATCACCTCCTGTCTTAGAATGGCTAGGACAACTATTTGCCTTTGTGCCTCAATCCCATCCCTTCTTTCCTTCTCCCCCTTAGGGTTGATATCTTGTTGGTGTTTTAGAAATGAGGAATGAGTAGGCCTGATTTGAGAAGCAGCTTGAACTGTAGGAGCTTGAGTAGAAACAGGAATTGTGGAGAGAAGAATTTGAATATTTGCCAGTTGGTTGGAGACTTGTTGGAGTGAGAGACTTTGAGTAGCCATAGATGAGTGTACTTCCTTTTGTAGAGAGTTGACAGTTGCAACCACTTCATTGATAGTGGTGGAAATATTGAGCTATTTTTTTAGTCAAAAATTCTACTTTTTCAGCCAGTTTATCAATTGTTGAAGTTTGAGCCTGTTCATCCTTGGCCTTGGATTGATAGTACAAATCCATTTGAAAGGGAGTCATTTCATGCAACTTAACATCCCTTGGAAGCATGTTAGCATGCATGTTCTTGTAAAGAACCTTCACCATAGTATTTGTTTTTGATTGGCTCTGTTGAAGGTTGGCATTTGTCTCAACCATTTCCTTGAAGGTTCTCTCCATTTTCTCCATTTTATCATTTAGCTCTTTCATGTGGAGCCTGGACAAGGAGGACTCTGATCTAGAAGCATGCATCCCACCAACCATTAGCTTAGAATCAATGGAAGTCATCATGCTCTCCATTTTCTCTCTGTGATTTGTGATTTCAGATTGGAGGCCCCTAGCTAGGTAGTGGTTTGCTTGAAGTTGAACTTTTGCAGCTTCATGAATAGCATCATAAATAACTGATGGAGTGAAGGTCCTTGCACATGACCCAAGAGAAGTCAAATATTTTTCCCTCATCCATTGCAGCATCTCCTTCATGCTCACATGTTGACCTTTATCCAACCAGGCATCTACATTAGGTTCACCTTTTTCAGTAGATTGGTCATTCTTATCTTTAATCTCCTCTTGATCTTTGGCATATTCCAACAGAATGGCTGCATAATCTTGATTTGGTAGATGTGCAGTGAGGAGTTGTTGAGCAATGTTGTAAAATCCATCCATTTAGTCTCCATAAAGCTCTTTTAGTTTTTCTTCAGAAAGTAGCCCATCAGTAGATGGTCCTGAAGAATTGCCATGGTGCACAGGCTTCAGCCATTGAGACATAAAGTTAGAGTTAGGGCCACTTGTTACAGTGGTCCCCTCAGTATCAATTTTCTCATCCAATTTCTCAGATGATTCCGTAGAAACTGGATGAACAAGTGAATTCTCTCTAGGAGACAGTCTTTGAATGACTGGGGAATGTCTAGGGGACGCCATTTGCATGGTGTGGAGGTCCCCTAGATTACCCAATGTCTGTGAAGACACTTGGCTTGCATATGCCTCAGCCACAACAGAGTCTGAAGTAAAGACTCATGAAGCCTCTGTGGTTTTGATGGTGTCATTAGGATATGCCTCAGCATGCATTCCCTCACCATCTAGATGTGTTTCCTGAGTGGTGAGCAAGGTGTCATGCACCAAGTCACTTGAATTGGGCTTACTAGGGAAACAAAAATCCTGATGATCAACAACCTCATGTGTTTGGCTAGACACATTTGGTTGAGAAGAAATTTGGGGAATAGAAGAGAGATTGTGAGTAGTAGTGAGTGTTGGCAACTCCCCCTGAGAAAATGAGGAAGTTTCAATTGAAGTCCCTAAGTGTGTAAAATGTGTCTCCTTTTCTACTAAAACTTCTTCATTGACAGGAGTGGGTTCCTGCAATGGTGCAGACTCTTTACAAGATGGAGTGGGCTGGCTCCCAATTTCAATAGATGCACCTTATTGAGAAAGTGCACCTAGAAGCAGGTTTAATCCTTTATTTACATCTACATCCTGTTGGGAGGATGTAGAGTGGTCTATTGTGGCCTTTTTAATCTTTTTCCTCCTAGTCAAAGGTTCCACAGGTGACTCATCAAAATCATCTTCATTTTCTACAACTAATTCTTGTTAGGGATATATTCATTTGATGATGTACAAAATACTAGAACAGGGTATAGATTAGTTTATCTGTAATAAGTTTTTCTAGTCTCTGAAATGTATAATCAGAGTCTAGATAGTCAATATTCATGTTATTTGTACTTGGAAGAATTTCTGTAGAAAATGAAACCAGAGTCTGGAAGGTGATCAGAGTCTATAGACTATCAGAGTTTATGATCTATCAGAGTCTACATGTGATCAGAGTCTGAAGATCATTAGAGTCTGAAGATTTCAGAGTCTATACAGTTGAGGATAAATTTGGAAGAAGATCACAGGAATGGAAAGTCTTCGAAGATCAAGATAAATATATTGCAGATATGCTATGGGAAAGAAAGAGAATTCTAGAAGGAAACTGTCAACTAATAATTAGGAATTCTATTCCTATTGTAATTTATCTTTCTGTTATTAGTTGATAGGCAGCTCTCTATATAAACTCTATGTAACCTAATTGTAAAGGTGTGGAAGTCGAATCATAATTATTTGAGCGAAATTTTGTGAGAGCATAGAGATAGAGAGAGTTGCTGTGATAAACACAGAGAAGCTGCTAGGGTTTGTGTACACCCTAGGAGAGTTTTGTATTCACAAATCAATAATACAAAACAGTACTTATTCATATTTTTGTGTTTGAGTTTGTTCTTAATTTGATTTTAAATCGGGCAGAAAAGACATACAAGTATTCAACCCCCCCTTCTACTTGTACGACTGGGAAAATAATTGGTATCAGAGCCTAACGTTTAAAATCGATCAAAGATGTCTGGAAACAAAGATGGCAATTCTAAGATTCCTATGTTTAAGAGAAACGAGTTCACCCACTGGAACGTTAAGATGCTGCACCATCTGGAAGCAACAGACCCTGACTATCTTGACAGGATTAATGAAGGACCCTTTGTGCTCTTAAAAATTGTGCCTCAAATCAACGAGGAAGGCAAAATAACTGAAGAACACCTCGTTGAGAAACCAAAGGCTGAATGGACAAAAGAGGACAAGGAAAATGTCCTTAAGGAGCCAAAAGTAAAGAACATTCTCTTTAACAGTTTGGATTCTGTTCTAACTAACTGTGTCATATCATGCAAGACTGCTAAGGAGATGTGGACAAAACTTGAGGTGCACTGTCAAGGGACTAAAGATGTCAAGAAGAATGCTAGGTCTTTGCTAATTCAAGAGTATGAGTACTTTGAAGCAAAATCTGGAGAATCTATCACTGAGATGTATGATAGGTTTAAAAAACTCTTGAATGAAATGGCTATGCTTGGTAAGGTTTATGATTCTGAAGATACAAACACCAAGTTTCTGAGAGCACTTCCTGAAGAGTGGGACAATAAGACTACAGCCATAAGGGAAGCTAGAGATTTGGATGAACTAACTCTAGAAGAATTGTATGGCAGACTCAAGACATATGATTTGGAGATGCAACAGAGAAAGAATAAGAAGTCTGTAAAGACAAAATCTGTGGCACTCTTGATGGAGTCTGAGAAAGAACAACAGGAACCATCCACAGAATCAAGGATTCAAGAAAGAAGGGTAAAGCTGCTGTGGAGTCAGAGTCTACTGACACAGACTCTGATTCTGATGAAGAGTTTGATCTAAGTCAAATGATGGCTATGTTTGCTAAAAATTTCAAAAGAATGAAATTCAACAAAAGAACTGGCAAATTTAGCAAAAGGCCATCATTCAAGAAGGAAGATGAAAAGGTTGAGAAGAGCAAGAGTACAATTATCAAACATGACAAAGCAAAGGTCAAATGTTTCAACTGTGGAATATTGGGGCACTTTGCCAGTGAATGCAGAAAGTCAAAAAGTCAAGGAAAAGGAAAAACACTTCTATCAACAGGAAAGGACTGGGCAGACTCAAGCTCAGAGGATGAAATTGATTATGAAAATCTAGCACTGATGGCATTCTCCTCAAGAAAATCACAGTCTCCCAAAGAACCCTCATCTCCTAAAACTCAGATATCAATCTTTACTCCTGAATCCTTAATTAATTTAGACTCTGATGGCATAGAGATTGTGAAAAGTGAGGTTAATAAAATAATGACAACATGTAGGTCTCTCACTAGTGAAAGTGAAAGGTTGAGAGAAGAAAATTTAACCTTAACTAAAAGGAATTGTCATGTAGAATCTGAGTTATTATTAATAGAACAATACAAAAAGGATTCTGAGAAATATAGTCATAACTACACTGAAATCTTGAAAGCCTATGACTATGTTAGGAAAGAACTAGAAGAAGAAAGGCTTAAGTTTAAAGTTTGGACAGACTCTGGAAGAAAAGTTCAAGAAATTCTCAATAATCAAAACGTGTGTCAAACTGCTGGTCTAGGCTATGACAAGAGTCAAGACAAAAGACCTATTGTTGAGAATGATAACAATGAAGAAGTTAACAAAATTAATAAGACTAAAGACAAAAGTACATTTGTTCCTGTTAAGTTTGTGATCCCTAAAGAAAAAACTGAAGCCACAAACTCATCTGTCAATAGTCCCCCTGTTGTTGACAAAAAGACAGATGAAACAGGGGCAAATAACTCTAAGAAAATTATAAACATAGGGTACTTGTCTAAGTCTAAGTTGAAAGAAAGGCTAGAGAACTTATCAGAGTCTACCAAAACTAGGAGAAATAAGAATGGTAAGGAAGGCATCAATAAGGCTAATAATTATCAAAAAGATCCTAATGCTCCTAGAAAGAAGTGTTATAGATGTGGCAACCAAAACCATTTAGCTATAGATTGTAAAATAAAAATTGAGATGAAATCAGAGTCTAATCCTTCTCAGACTCTGAAAAGTCACTACATACCACAGAAACCTTGTTATCACTGTGGTAGCATATTTCATTCTATATATATGTGTAGGGACTATCATGATTTGTATTACAATTTTTATGAGCTAAAATCTTTTATTGATAAGAGTTGGTATGACACTGTTAAGACTCCACCACAGTCTAGATCAATAAAAGAGACAGGTAAGTCAAAGGTGAAAATTATTAAGCCTGTTTCTCCTAAAATTAGTAGAAAAGGATCCAAAACTATTTAGGTCCTCAAAACATCTAACTAGTTGCTTTATGTATGCAGGGAACTAGGGTAAAGAAAGTAACCCTAATCCTGGACAGTGGATGCTCAGGACATATGACTGGAAAGAAATCTCTGCTTACAGACTTTGAGGAAATGGCTGACCCAGAAGTATCCTTTGGAGATGACAACAAAGGACAAACACTGGGATATGGCAAGATTGTACTTGGGAATGTCATCATTGAACAAGTAGCTCTAGTTGATGGCTTAAGACACAATTTAATAAGCATAAGTCAACTTGGAGACAAAGGTTACCATACTGGCTTTGACAACAAAGAGTGTCTTGTGACTCACAAAGAAACAGGCATTGTGGTTTTCAAAGGACACAGACATGGTAACATTTATGAAGCCAGCTTGGAGGATTGCATAAACAGTGAAGTCACATGTCTATACAGCAAGGCCTCAACTGAAGAAAGCTGGAAATGGCACAAGAAACTGTCACACATCAACTTCAAAACACTCAACAAGTTGGTTAAACGGAATCTTGTAAGAGGATTACCACAGGTTGATTTTGTACAAGATGGACTTTGTAAAGCATGTCAACTTGGAAAATAAAGGAAATCATCCTTCAAGAGCAAGACAATAAATACCATTTCTGAACCCTTTTATTTACTGCATCTTGATTTATTTGGTCCAGTAAATGTTATGTCAATTAACAAAAATAAATATACTCTTGTTATTGTAGATGATTTTACAAGATTCACATGGGTTTTCTTTCTACATTCAAAGGATGAAGCTTCACAACACATAATAGATCATATCACTTTTCTGGAAAGAAAATCAAAGAAAACAGTAAGAATTCTGAGGAGTGACAATGGTACTGAATTCAAGAATTCAATCATGGAGAACCACTGTGCATCAAAGGGAATTACTCAACAATTTTCTGCGCCAGGAACTCCTCAACAAAATGGAGTTGTGGAAAGAAAGAATAGGACACTCATAGAAGCTGCCAGAACAATGTTGGCAGAGTCTAAGCTGCCAGTATATTTTTGGGCTGAGGCAGTCAATACAGCATGTTTCACTCAAAACTGCACTCTAATAAACATGCATGGAAAGACTCCCTATAAAATGATAAAGGACAAGAAGCCAAGTGTGAAACACTTTCACATATTTGGATGCAAGTGTTATGTACTGAAAGTACATCCTGAAAATCTAAGCAAATTCGAAGCCAAGGCAGATGAATCAATCTTTCTTGGATATGCATCGAACACAAAAGCATTCAGAGTGTTTAATTTCAGAACCAAAATTGTTATGGAATCTATTCATGTTGCATTTGATGATAAAAAATTTACAAAATTGCAGGATGAGTCAGAATCTACAACACTGGAATTTGAAAATCTAAAAAGTTCTGAGATAAATGAAGAAGAAGAGGATGAAGACCCTAGAATAAATCCTGAACTAACACAGGAACCTGCACATTCTGAGGGGGAGCTAGAAAATTCAACTCCAAATAATTCAGAGTCTAACAGGTCAGGGTCTACCCAGACAGAGTCTATCCAGACAGAGTCTAACTCATCAGGGTCTGGATCAAGCAACTCTAAACTCTTATCAGAGTCAAGCAATTTAGGGGGAGCCTCTTCATTTGAATTTCACTCAAATACAGAAGATGCAAATGACTTAGGGGGAGTTTCAAGTTCAAGAACCAATCTTCCACCTGCTAGAAAATGGAGAAGGAATCACACTCCTGACTTGATAATTGGTGATCCTGAGAGTGGTGTACAAACAAGAACAACCACTCAAAATGAATGTCTTTATAGCTGTTTTCTCTCAAAGAATGAACCCAAGAAAATTGAGGAAGCCTTGCAAGACCCTGATTGGATTATTGCAATGCAAGAAGAATTGAATGAATTTGAGAGAAATAAAGTGTGGAAACTTGTACCAAGACCTGGAGATAGATCAGTGGTTGGTGCAAAATGGGTGTATAGAAATAAACTTGATGAGAATGGAACTGTAGTAAGAAATAAAGCAAGGCTAGTTGTAAAAGGATACTCACAGGAGGAAGGAATTGACTATGATGAAACTTTTGCACCAGTAACAAGATTGGAAGCTATTAGAATGTTTCTAGCCTTTGCAGCTCATTCAAAATTCAAGGTGTATCAGATGGATGTGAAAAGTGCTTTCTTAAATGGAGAATTGGAAGAAGAAGTCTATGTGGAGCAACCACCAGGATTTGTTGATCCAAAGTTTCCTGATCATGTTTACAAGTTAGACAAGGCACTATATGGATTGAAGCAAGCACCTAGAGCATGGTATGAAACTCTTTCAAAATTCCTTCTTGAAAATGGATTCACAAGAGGTACCATTGACAAAACTCTCTTTATTAGAAAATATAAATGTGATATTTTGCTTGTCCAAATTTATGTTGATTATATTATATTTGGATCTACTAATGATAATCTCTGTGAAAAGTTTAGTCAATTAATGCAGTCAAATTATGAAATGAGCATGATGGGAGAATTAAACTTCTTTTTGGGGCTTCAAGTCAAACAGAATGATGATGGAATTTTCATCAATCAAACAAAGTATGTAAAAGAACTGTTGAAGAAGTTTGATATGCAAGATTCTGCAACTGCTAAAACTCCCATGTCAACAGCTACTAAGCTAGACTCTGACCCAAAGGGTAAGAAAGTTGACAACACTAGTTACAGAGGTATGATTGGCTCATTGTTATATTTAACTGCTAGTAGACCAGATATAATGTTTGCAACTTGTCTGTGTGCTAGATTTCAAGCTGACCCTAGAGAATCACACTTGATAGCTGTGAAAAGAATTTTTAGATATCTCAAGGGAGCACAAACTCTTGGACTTTGGTATCCTAGAGAGTCAGATTTTTACTAATTGGCTATTCAGATTCTGACTATGCAGGATGCAAAGTAGATAGGAAAAGCACAACAGGACAATGTCAGTTTCTTGGCAACAGATTAATTTCTTGGTTTAGCAAGAAACAACAGACTGTATCAACCTCAACAGCTGAGGCTGAATACATTGCAGCTGGAAGTTGCTGTGCTCAAATTCTGTGGATGAGAAATCAATTACTTGATTATGGACTAACATTCTCAAATATTCCTATGTATTGTGATAATACTAGTGCTATTAAAATTGCAGAGAATCCAGTCCAACACTCCAGAACAAAGCACATTGATGTCAGGTATCACTTTATTAGAGAACATGTTGAAAATGGTACTGTGACACTTCACTATGTTCCAACTGACAGACAGATCGCAGACATTTTAACAAAACCACTTGATGAGTCTACCTTTCTCAGACTGGTAGCTGAATTAGGTATGTTAAATATGTAAGTGATCAAAAATTGCAAGAAGCAAGGTATGTACTTTAATTATAGTCCCTGTCTTAACACACTGTGATTAATTGTTAGTGTAACATTTTGTTTGGTATTTTACCTTGACAGAGTCTAGTTTTTAGACTCTGACGAGTCTGTAGACTCTGACGAGTTTGTAGACTCTGAAAGTCAGTAGACTCTGAGAAAATTATCGCCTAGACTCTGAAACGGTTAAAATTCACGCCTGCAGACTCTGATTGCATTTAAAATGTTCAAATGACTTGAAATAGGCGGTAACAGTTATCTTTTGACCGGAGACAGGCTGTAGACTCGTGTGTATTGTATGCAACTTGAACAAAATAGAATTTTTCATACAATTTACTCACTTGTTTATTGCAATTGATTTCTAAGGCAAAAATATTCACAGAGCTTTTTACGAACCCTAGCTAATTTCTTCAAGCTTCTCCATCACTTTCAACTCAACAACTTTAATGGCTGCCGTTTCTACTGTCATGAGGGGACCCAAGGCGATTGCGTTCACATTTGGGGATTTCGAGTTCATGACCACAAATCATGTTGCTGCTCTTGGAGATAAGAAAGGGGTAGACGCTGACTACTACCCTATGATGGATTTCTTGGAGCAATCCGAGCTACACTACATTCTCAAGGCATCACCAGTCATTCACATGGATGTTGTATCACAAGCATGGAGCACTGCAAAGGTAGTTGATCCTTCTCAGGATCAACCAGGTAAAATAATGTTTACCTTTGGTTCGACTACATTTGATGTCACTGCAGATGTGCTTAATTCTGTGTTTAAACTGCCTGTTAAGTCTACTTTTGATGAAATTGTATCTGATGATGACATTAAAAGCATGTTTAAGGCAATAGGTTATTCTGCTAGCTTAGATAACATGAGAAGATAACTAGGCCTTACTTAAGGAAAGAATGGTCATTTTTCTTCGATCAAATTGCTAAGTGTTTTACTGGTAAGTGTAGTGGATTTGATGCTATTACTGCTATTACTTATCAAATTGGTCATAGTCTCCTATTTGATAGAATAATCAACATTGGTGATATGTTGCTCACTCAAATGGGAGCAAAATTAAATAATGTGCATGAGGGGAGAAAGAAAGTCTACTATCATAGATTTCTTATGATTCTCCTCAATCACTTCATTCCTGACATGTCAACCAAGTTGGCAGATGATTGCTGTGTGCAGGCATACAAACAGCAAAGGAGGATATTCTCTGACATTAAGAGAATTGATGACAAGAAGAAGAGTCTACCTGCAATGACATATCCACAGGTAATGCAGGTAAAACTCTCATCCTACAAACCTTCTATCTACAATGCTTCATTTTTTGGTGGTGAAATGGTGCAGGAACAAGTAATGGAGAGTCCCCCTGCACCTACCCAAGTCACCCAATCCCCTTCAATTATACAATCTTCCAAACCAAAATCCAAAAAGAAACCAACCTCTGGTGTCTCTCAACAGGCACCAGTTGTAAAGAGGAGAAAATTGATTCAATCTAGGCTTATAGATGAGCACAGTGATGATGAGCTCAATCCACTAGAGAAGCAAGTTGTTGAAGGACTTTCTTTGTTAAAGGAAGGTCATGATACACTTGATTCTAACCTTCAAACCAAGTCTGTAGACTCTCAAAAGGCTACAGACTCTGAAAAACCTAGGGAAGCACCTCAGGATTCTCACATTGAGTCTCTTGAGAAATCTTTTGCTAAGAAGTACAGAAGGTTAAGAAAGGCTTATTCTGCACACACACACAAGCCTGTTATTATTACTAACCCTGTTTTGCAGGAAACAGATGCTCCCAAGGTTCCTGCAGAGCCAGACTCTGAAATCAAGAAAACACCTGAACCAGAGTCTAATATTGAGTCAGAGTCTAGACTGCCTTTAGACTCTGATCATGAAACATTTTGGGAAGGAATGCCATTGGATGCAGCCTCATGCCTAATTGATGAGATCATTACTCCAAGTGATGAGGCACTGCTATTCTTATATCCTTTGGTGGAATCAGTTGAAGATCCAGAGCAATATCAGACTAAATCTCAAGTCTTGGATTTTCTTTCAACCTATGAAGCCCTAAGGAAGAGAATGGAACAGGAGCTACAAATGTCTGCACAGGATGTGGTCAAAAATCTCTATAGCTACCTATTCAACTCTTCATTCCAAGTACAAGCAGCTGGGCTCATAGAAGACAGAACTAATGAAGTTCTCAAAGCACTAGGTGTGCCAGACTCTGAACAGAAAATTACAAAGAAGCCTAAAAAGATTAAGGTCCACAAAAGGAGAGCATCAGAGTCTGTTGTTGAGTTGGAAACTGAGATTGAGCAACCAGTTTTTAACTATGAAGCAATTTGGGATAATGTAGTTACCTACAGGACAACCATTCAATGGATCTCTCAAATTCAACCTCTGTCAAGACAGGTGGCTGACTATCTTGTCCATAATATAGGTACAATTGCCAACAAATACATCTATCCAACCTACCAAAGTAGACTGGATCAATTCAAGGCACATATTTTCAAAGAGTAAGAAGGGAACTGCAGGACCTCTTCAATCTCACAGATGCCCAGGCAATCAATGCAATCCATCTCAGGGCCTTTCATCACAAGTTGGATGCATTTATTCTTGTAGAACAACAGGAGGTAGCAGGTGGTGCAAGGCAGTTGGAGGTTGAGACTAGTGCACCAGTGATGACTAGTGATAAAGATGCTCAGTCTGCCTCACCCACACAAGAACCACCTAGTCAGAGGTTGGGTGATAGTGGGGCAGGGGAGTATGCTGTTGGGCCCTCCTTGACAACTCATCAACGAACTGATGAGAACCCCAGTGATATGGGAGGACAGACTCTGATGGATGCTCATGAAGTGATTTTCCAATCTATTCTATCAGAGTCTATCCACCTTGAGGGGGAGTCTCATGCACCAACAGTCAAAGATGGTAACACTCAGACTCTGGCTTCTAATGAAGTCATACTGAAGTAGTCAGAGTCTAGAGTAGACCCTGAGAGTGGAATACTGGAGCCAACAGACTCTGAAAAGAGCGGAGATGCTAGTAAGGGTTCAGAATCTGTTGATGCTCACCCCTTGATGGAAACCCCTAGCCTTCAGACATTTGAAGGGGTTCCCCTCCATCAAGGTGGTTCAGGTATTGAAGCACCATTTTTATCTCTCAACCCCTCTTCTGTAGGTTTATTGAGTGCACCCTCCACATTGAGTGACAAAATATATGAGAGGCTGGCACTGGACCAGGCAAAAGGAGAGGTAGATAAGGCTGTAGAGAGCCTGAGTGAGATTGAGAAAGTGGGTGCCCAACCCCACTGTGAGCATGAGAGATTAGGGTATCATGAAACTAGCTTTACTTATTGGGATCAAGATTTTCCAACGAGTTGGTCCAATGAGTTGGAGCAGGGGATGGATGACAATTCACTATGTCTGATTGTGCAGATTGGCAAACAGGAGGAGGCTCTTGCTGCTCAGAAATCATTTACACAGAGACCACATCTTCATCTGCTGGATTCTCTAGCAAAGAGAGCAGATAGGGTCATGGAGACCTTAGTGGATAATCCTGTAATTACAACTGAGGCTGCATATTCGAAGTCAGAAGAACCACTCTTAATCATGCCTATAAGGGCTAGACTTCCAGAGTCTACAGTCTCTGATCACTCTCAGGAGGAGTCAGGGTCTATAGTCCAGTTTGCAGTTTCGGAGTCTACACCACCAACAGAGTCTACAGCTCCATTCACAAAGCTAGAGCCTGTTGCTGAGGAGTGCACTTCTGCAGATGATGATCATGTTCCTCCTTCTTTTATCTATTTTAATCAGGTGTTTCCTCAGTCTTGGGAGTCTGCACAGCAAAGAGGCATCAATGATAAAGATTCTTTTGAGTGTATTTTGGATATTCATCTTTCTGAGAGACTTAAGGCTTTTCAGAAAAAATCTTTTCAACAGGAACATGGTTACTATCCTGGTGAAGAAGATCATGTCTTAGATGGAGCTGTTAAAGCTGAGCTACCTGATGTTGCTGCTCAATTATCTAGTGTGGTCCAGGACATTTCTCATATTAAAACCAAGCTCACTGGTGTTGATAATACAACTTCTCTGCTCAATACAAGATTTGACAGAATTCACTCCCTTCAATTATCCAAAGAGGTCGCTTTTAAAGATGCTCTAGCTGCTATCACTACCACTCAAGCCTCTCTTCAAACTACAGTTTCTGATTTGACCACTAAGGTTGATTCAGTTATTGCAGCCCAGGCAAATATCTCCACTGTTCTTGAGCAGATTCTTTTGGCTGTTACCAGTGATGATGATGTCAAAAAAGGGGAGAAGGTGAAGCAAGGTGAGTCCTCCAGGAGACATAAGGATAAGGGATGCAAGGATAAATCAAGGGGAGTTAAAAGGAGGAGAGATGGTGATGATGGTGATAGTTCTCATGGTCCTAGGGGTCTTGATGATGTGCAACAAAAGCAATCAGGCGTATCAAAAACTCAAACACATCAGTCAGGGACTAGACATGTGAAATCAGAGTCTAAGTCAGACTCTGATAAGCAAAGAAAGAAGTCAGACTCTGATCAAACTCAAGAACCTTCATACTGGAAGTGCAGTCAATCAAATCTGCAACTTAGAGCTAAAAAGAAGATAGGTCTTGGAGGATTTGAAGAATCTGACATTGACAGAACATCTACTCTAACCAGGGATCCTCAATCTTTGACAGATAGGCAGTTTGAGAAGATGATCACTCAGAAGCACTTAAATAAAGTGGTGCCTGCTCAAATTGTTTATAATGTTTTTGAAATGAAGATACAAGGAGGTCAGGGAGGTACAGAAAAAGTGAAGAATGAGATGCTGGTTTACTTCTTAGAAGGTGGAAGTGTAAAATGGATTAGTCAGTCAAATTTTATCTTTTTCAAACAAGCTGAGGAATTACAGTATATTAGATTCCTACTTCAAATTGCTTATGAAGTTAACAAGAGCAAAGAAGCTGTCACACACAAATGGTTCAAGGAGATTGATAGGAAGCTGATTTTGCACAGACAGGCAAATCGACAAATGGGCAAATTTTTTTTAAAATATGTTGATACTGAGGGAAATGATCAAGTCATGCCATTGGAAGAAAAACAGATTAAATTTCAAGAAGGTGTGGGTCATTACTTTGAGTTTCAGCCTATGAGTGGGAAAGTTAGTGTTCTGATGTTGAAGTACTTAAAAGATCAAGAAAGCAGTGCAAATGATCTTATAGCAGCTTATTGTCAAATCAAATGCTCAAGTGAAGAAATGAAGAAATTGAAGAAATTTATTGGTGAGGCTCTGGCAATTGTGGAGGAAAATATGCTGAATTCATTTTTGAAGAATAATCCAGCCTTTGAAAAGATTAAATAAAAAGTAATTCTTTTTCCTTTATAATTCTTTTATACTGTTCTAGATTAATAGTTTTATTCTTTAGTTTTGACATCATCAAACCTTGATTTATGCTTACATTTTATAAAGCATAAATAGGGGGAGATTGTTAGGGATATATTCATTTGATGATGTACAAAATACTAGAACAGGGTATAGATTAGTTTATCTGTAATAAGTTTTTCTAGTCTCTGAAATGTATAATCAGAGTCTAGATAGTCAATATTCATGTTATTTGTACTTGGAAGAATTTCTGTAGAAAATGAAACCAGGGTCTGGAAGGTGATCAGAGTCTATAGACTATCAGAGTCTATGATCTATCAGAGTCTACATGTGATCAGAGTCTGAAGATCATTAGAGTCTGAAGATTTCAGAGTCTATACAGTTGAGGATAAATTTGGAAGAAGATCACAGGAATGGAAAGTCTTCGAAGATCAAGATAAATATATTGCAGATATGCTATGGGAATGAAAGAGAATTCTAGAAGGAAACTGTCAACTAATAATTAGGAATTCTATTCCTATTGTAATTTATCTTTCTGTTATTAGTTGATAGGCAGCTCTCTATATAAACTCTATGTAACCTAATTGTAAAGGTGTGTAAGTCGAAGCATAATTATTTGAGTAAAATTTTGTGAGAGCATAGAGATAGAGAGAGTTGCTGTGATAAACACAGAGAAGCTGCTAGGGTTTGTGTACACCCTAGGAGAGTTTTGTATTCACAAATCAATAATACAAAACAGTACTTATTCATATTTTTGTGTTTGAGTTTGTTCTTAATTTGATTTTAAATCGGGCAGAAAAGACATACAAGTATTCAACCCCCCTTTCTACTTGTACGACTGGGAAAACACTTCTAACGTTCTTTTTTTGACAGGTTTCTTCTTCTTCTTCTTTGCAACTACATCCTGTTGAGAGGATGTAGAGGTTGGTTTACTAACGTCTAATGGATTCAAGGAAGGGTTAGAAGTCCTTGGGTTAGGTGCATTAGGTTCTTCTGCAACCTTAGGACCTCCTACTGCATCAAGATAACCATATTTAGGCTGCACTAGTGGATATCCCTCAAATACACTCCTCATGCAAGGTGTGATTATGAGAGGGACATTCACTGTGGTTCTCCTATCCAATGTAGCAAAAATGATTTTTGACATGAATTTGGAGTAGCCAATTCTTTATTTGTTCATCCTAGACAATTTAATTAAACCAACATTTTTATAATTGAGAATTAATTGAATAAAGCGAGGGAAGAAAATCTCATTACCTCTCTTGGGAATCATGGTTATGAGTTCCCCAAGAACTAGTCTTCCAACATTGAGCTTTTAGTTTTATGTCAATGAGTAGGCCATCTTCGTGGCAATGAGGCTTATCTGGTCAAACCCTATTTTTCTGCAGGTTTTCACTCTTAGAATAGTGTCAAACAGGAATGACCACTCATTCTTCATGAACTTTTTGTTTATTTTGCCCAGCATGTACTTCTCAGTTCCTTTCTCCACAGTATCAGAATACCTAATGAACTCCAGGAAATCTAGAAGATCATTTTCAGTAGGTTCTTCATCAAATTCCTCTTTTGGCATTTTCAGACTTTTGTTCATATCATCTTCATCAAAGTTGATGTCCTCTCCTTGGATTTTGTATGTGACAACCACTTTTGACCTGCCATCCTCCAGAGCTATATTTTCCCAGTTTGTAGTCATCCAAAACTGTTCAAGAATGTCAAGATATAGTGTGGGGTTCATCAACAGAGCTTCATTCAGATAGGAATCAATGAGAAACCTTGTGAAACATTTGTACTACGCCTTGGCATCTGCATCTCTTGCAATGGCTAGAAAATTTGTTTCAGGAATGACACATGTTGTTATAGAGTTGGAACTTGAAGACGAAATTAAAGTAGTGTATAGAAAGAGTGAAACGAAGAAACGAAGGTTTTAGATAGTAGAAAAACAAAGGTTCAAGTGTAACTGTTGAGTGCAATGGTTTCTTTGAGTTTGTAATTAGGTGTAGAAATGAAATGTTGGTTCTACTTTGCTATTTATATTTCTTAGACAACTCGACTAGAATTGAAATCGATTTTGTATGTTCGAGAACTCAGAAAAGATTAAAGTTGTTTTTAGTAGAGAACTGTTAGAATTTGATCGAGAACTCTTAAGAATATATATATGATTCGAGAACTCTTAACAGTACTCGATCGAGAACTCTAGAAATGAACTATTCGAGAACTCACTAAATCATGATTTGAGAACTCAAAACAGTACTCGATCGAGAACTCTAGAAATGAATTGTTCGAGAACTCAAGACATTCGAGAACTCTTAGAATTTATACTAGTCGAGAAGTCAGAAGGATGACAACTTAATAACAAACTCCAGTTTTGAAATATTATTCTAATTTCACTTGAAAAATAGAATAATAATTTTCAAACCTTATTTCTTAAATAAATAAATTTTATTTATTCATTTAAAAAAAAACATGTTTGATCAATATTCCTGAAATTTTAATTATCACATTTGTTATTTAATAATGCACAAGTATAATAATTTTCTTCAGGTTTCCTTAGAACACAAAAATAGTTCCAAGTTTATTTTGAAAATTTATTTTGAAGCACACCAATGTACAACAATGCAACTGATATATTTATAAATATACATCAGTTTTGTTTCACTTAGATAAATCATTTTGCTTCATGTCTGTGAAACAATTGTTGTAACAGTTGGGAAAATATATTTATTTGGTCACTTATCTTGAAGAATTTAGCATTCCAATTTCACTGACTAACCTGTTAAAGGTGGCTTCATCAAGTGGTTTAGTAAATATATCAGCCAACTGTTTTTGTGTAGGAACATAGAATAATTTAATCACTCCATTTTCTGCATGTTCCCTAATTAAATGGTACCTCACATCAATATGCTTTGTCTTGGAGTGGTTGATTGGATTAGCAATAATTGAGATGACACTAGTGTTGTCACACATGATAGGAATCCCTTCTAACACTAGTCCATAGTCCATTAGTTGATTCATGATCCAAAGCACTTGAGCACAACAACTTCCAGCAGCAATGTATTCAGCCTCAGATGTAGAAGTAGAAACTGATTGTTGCTTTTTGCTAAACCAAGACACTAATCTCTGTCCAAGAAATTGACAGATTCCTGAGGTATTTTTCTATCCACTCTGCATCCAGCAAAATCAGCATCTGAATATCCAACTAAGTTGAATCATGTTTCTTTAGGGTACCATAAACCCATGAAATGTGTTCCCTTGAGGTATCTCAAAATTCTTTTGACAGTAATGAGATGAGATTCCTTAGGGTTTGCCTGAAATCTTGCATATAGATATGTAGAGAACATAATGTTAGGTATGCTAACTGTGAGATAGAGAAGAGATCCAATCATTCATCTATAGGTCTTTATTTCTACACTCTTTCCTTTCTTATCTTCATCAAGTTTTGTAGCTGTAGACATTGGGGTTTTACCAGTTGAGCAATCTTGCATGTCAAACCTTTTGAGTAAGTCATTGATGTATTTTGTTTGATTTATGAAAATGTCATCTGGCCTTTGACTTATTTGAAGGCCTCGAAAGTAATTGAGCTCTCTCATCATGCTCATCTCATATTCATTTTGCATAAGCTTAGAGAACCTTTGACATAATTTTTCATTTGTAGATCCAAAAATGATATCATCCACATAAATTTAGACTAGTATAACATCATCACCATGCTTCTTGTAGAAAAGAGTTTTGTCAATTGTTCCTCTAGTGAATTGATTCTCCAGAAGAAATTTTGACAGAGTGTCATACCATGCTTTAGGGGCTTGTTTGAGTCCATACAATGCTTTGATAAGTCTGTAAACAAAGTCTGGAAAGTTTGGATCTTCAAAGCCAGGTGGTTGTTGCACATATACTTCCTCTTCTAATTCACCATTAAGAAATGCACTCTTGACATCCATTTGATAAACCTTAAAGTTTGAGTATGCTGCAAAGGCTAGGAAAATTCTAATTGCTTCCAATCTTGCAACATGAGCAAAAGTCTCATCATAGTCAATGGCTTCTTCTTGTGAATACCATTTTGCTACCAACCTTGCCTTGTTTCTTATCACAATTCCATGTTCATCCATTTTGTTCCTGTAGACCCACTTAGTGTCAATTACTGATCTATCATTTGGAGGTGGCGCTAGTTCCCAAACATTGTTTCTCACAAATTGATTCAATTCCTCTTGCATGGCAATTATCCAGTCTGTATCCAATATGGCTTCTTCAATCCTTTTTTGCTCTTTTTGAGACAGAAAGCAAGCAAATAAGCATTCATTCATGGTTGCTCTCATTGTCCTCACATCTTCATCAGGATTTCCAATGATTTGATTAGTAGTGTGAGATCTATTCCATTTAGTTTGATGAGCTTCATCTCTATCTTTTGAACATGTTCCTTCCTGATTGAAGTTGTTGCCATTTGTTGCAAATTCTTGGGAATCTCCCCCTAAGTTGATGCTAGGTTTGTATGGAGAATTCTCAAGTTGAATATGACTGAAATTATCATTCTCTCTTTCCATATTTGTTCCATGTGAGATGTCTATATGTGAGTCTTCATGAGTATTGATAACATTTTTAGTTGCAAATGTTTCAGAATCCATTTCATTTTCAAATCTCAATGTGTCACAGTTTTCACTTTCCAAGTTCATAGCAGGAAACTTAAAGTCATCAAATGTCACATTTGTGCTTTCCATTACTTTTTCTTGATCAATCACATATACTCTATATACAGTTTTGTCCAAAGAGTATCTCACAAAAATTTATTCATATGCCTTGGCTTCAAACATCCCAAGGTTGTTAGCATTATCCTTGAGAACAAAACATTTTGTTCCAAACACATGCATGTACTTTACAGATGGTCTTTTATTTGTCATGATATGATAAGGAGTCTTTCTAACTAGTTTTGTGATGAGTGTTCTATTTTGAGTGTAGCATGCAGTCCTTACAGCTTCAACCCAAAAACTGATTGGAAGATTTGCTTCTGCTAACATGGTTCTTGCAGCCTCAATGAGAGTCATGTTCTTTCTCTCAACAACTCCATTTTGTTGTGGAGTTCTTGGAGCTGAGAATTGGTGAGTGATTTCATTCTCTTTACAGAATTCATTGAGTATAGCATTTTTTAATTCTGTTTCATTGTCACTTCTTATGGCTACTACTGGTGTAGGGCCTTTGTCCAATCTTCTCAAATTCTCAATGATAACTTCAAGAGCTTCATCTTTTGAGTGCAAAAATTCTACCCAAGTGTATTTTGAAAAATCATCAACCATGACTAGAGCAAATCTTTTCTTAGACATGGACATGACATTTACTGGTCCAAACAAATCCATATGAATCAATTGCAGTGGTTTGGTATTGAAGTAAATTTCTTACTTTTGTGACTTGATCTCCTCATTTTCCCTTTTTGACATGCCTCACACAATCCTTCTATGCAGAATTCAAGTGAGGGCAGGTCATTCACTAGTTCTCTTTTGACTAAAAAATTAATGTTTTTAAGATTTAAGTGAGACAATCTCTTGTGTCAAAGCAGACTTTCATTTTCTGAGGCCTTGGTATAGAAACAACAAATTTTCTCCTTGTTTGCAGAGTCCAAATCTGCTACAAACAAGCTTCCTTTTCTCACTCCATGTAGAACAACTTCTTTGGTCTTTCTGTGTGATATAAGACACAGTTCCCTGTCAAACTCCACCTTTAAATCTTTATTGCAGAATTGGGTGATGCTGAGTAAATTATGCTTCAAACCACTGACCAAAGCTACATATTCAACGACAACATTTCCATGAATCAATCTGACACATCCCATGGTGAAACCAATACTGTTGTCTCCAAAGTTACCATTGGGCCAGCCTCATCTTTGAATTGTGACAGTAGGGCCTTGTCACCAGTCATATGCCTTGAACATCCACTATCCAAGATCCACATGACCTTCTTCTTACCTGTGCCCTGCAAACACAAATAAATCAAGTTTTCTTTGGTACCCAAATAAGGTTGGGTCCTTTATGCTTAGTTACATGAATGTCATTCCTGTTTTTAACATTTTTAGTCACTTGAACATGCATGCTTTCATTTTTCTGATTTTGATTTTTAGCTTGATTAGTACTTTCAGAACTAGATGCATGCTTAGGTGACATTGAGTGTTTTCTATGTTTAATAGGACTAGCAAATTTAGGCCTAAGGCTGTTGATGTTCAGGTTCTGACTTATGCATCCATCAACAAACTGCTTCCTGAGCCTAAAGCAAGTATTCATGATATTCATGTTGTATGACATACAATCAAATTTGTCACAGAATTTATGATCATCATGCGTTAAGGGTTTCACATAGCCACAACAAAATTCAGCATTGTCAACAACAGGTTTCTTGCACATATGTGTAAGGTGATTTGTTGATCCACAGTTTTTACAAATCTTCCTTGGTGCATTGTGAATAGGTGCATAATTATTGTGTTTGTTAATGTCTATCTTGCCATTTCTATTTACCTTTTTCTTCTTAGCATGCATGGTGTCAATTTTCTGGACATTTTGTTTTGGTTCAGTTTTAGCAGGAATGGATTTGGCTTTGATTATTGGTTCTTCTTTTTCAACAGAGAGCATATGATTCTTAGTTGTTTCCTTATCCTCATCATCCAACTGTTGTTTGATAATCAGACTAACTTCATCAAGTCAACAGTTGCTTTCTTAAAAATTGGTTTCTTAACATTTTTTAAAATGTGAGGATTTCCAAGAATTTCAACTTTCTTGCCTTTTGTTGAAACAGACTTCTTCTTCTTGAAATTATCATAATCAAAACCAACCCCAATCCTAGAGTTTTCCTTATGCTTCTCATGGAATTCTTGAACAACAGTAGCTGAGTTTGATAAGATCTGATTTTCAATTCATTTTCAGAAATTTGTTCTTTAAGAAATTTTTTAATTTACTCAGAACAAACAACTTTGTTTTTGAGATAATCATTCCCCTGTTTCAAGTTTTCTAGAGTTATCAAATACAGTTCTAAGGTCTCATTCCTAGCAGTTAGTTCATCATTAGTTTTTAGCAACCTTGAAATTTCATCATATGCAGCAGTCATACTAGTATGAATATTAAACATTTCAATGCTCAATTCTTCCACAGTTTTCTTATATTGAGAATTTGACATGTCAAGTGAGATTAATGAGGGTACCTGAGAATTTGAGGATGAAGCTCCATCATGTGAGTTGGCCATGAGTGCCATATTCCCATATTCCTCCTCCTCATCTTCATCTATATCATCCCAGCATTTTCCCTCAACAATATAAGCCTTTCATGTCTGCTTTTTTAGGAGAGCTTCATACTTGGCTTCCAATTCCAAGTAATCTTTATCCTTTTTGATTGCTTTAGGCTTTCTACACTCTGTTGCAAAGTGTCCAAGCTCATTACAGTTATAGCATCTTATTTTAGACTTATCAACTGTTCCAGTTTTATACCCTCCATTGGTATTGTTTCTTGCTGGATTGTTTCCTTTGCTTGAAGATTTGAAATTTGGTCTTGGTTTAAAACTTTTGTTTATTTTGAATCTTAAGTTTCCAAATTTCTTTGCCATGAAGGCCATGGTTTTGTTGTCCATACCCTCAAGTTCTTCAATGGTGTAGAAATCTTTTTCCCCTGATTCACTCTTGACAGAGTCCTTCTCTTCCTGTTCATGTTCTTCAATTTCTTCAGCTTTCAACATTCTGCTTGTACCAGTCTTCTCAGTTTTTGAAGGTTCCTTGGCAACCAAGGCATTTGAGACATTTGCCATTTTTCCTCTATTTGCTAAAATGACCTTCTTTTGATAGAACTCAAGTTCATATGTCTTTAGGATTCCATAGAGAGTCTCAAGTGGAAGCCTTATTAGATCTTTTCCTTCTCTTATTGTAGAGATTTTGTGCTCCAGGTGTTCTGGGAGAGTCAACAAGAACTTCATGTTTTACTCCTTTGTTTCATAGTACTTCTCATGAAGTTGAAGGTCATTGATGAGTTTGTTAAATCTCTCAAATACTTCAGTTATGCCTTCATTTGGTTTTGACATAAAGGCCTCATACTGTGAAACAAGGAGCTGCCTTTGATTGTCCTTTACCTCTTCAGTTCCTTCACACAAAATTTCTATGGTTTCCCATATATGTTTTGCAGATGTGCAGTTGACAATATTGTTATACATGATAATGTCTAGTGACTCTATTAGTATGAGCATTAGACTGTTGTCAAGAGACACCTTCTCCTTTTCTGTATATGTGTACTGAGATGGATCATTAGGTATCCATGTTGCAGGGATAACTTCATAATCACTGGTAGTTTCAGGAACCAGTGTTACTGGCATGAAAGAGTCATTCTTAAATATGTCTGGGTACATGGAGTTTGCAGCCTTTATAAATATCAACATTTTCCTCTTCCATAAGTTGTAGTTTTCTCTGTAAAAAGGAAAAATCTTTATACTGCTTAGCTTCTGAGAACTCATCTTGATCTTTTAAATTGTATGTATGTTAACAGCCTGAGCTCTTATACCACTTGTTAGGAATTAGGAGTCCCAGAAGTTTACAGGGGGGGTGAATGTATACTTCAAAATTTTTTAACCCTTTTTAAAATGTGATGAACTATTTAATTGATTGAGTTAGAATCTGTTGAAACAAGCTAAGTGTTTACAAGAGCATATAACAATAAGTAAAGTAAACATAAGATGTAACTTTCAATCTAATTGTATTAGAATGAACTTTGCTACAATCTGAAATTCAAACTGAATTTCAGCTTCTTGTTCTAGGAAGATTACAAGGTGTAAATTCTTGATACCAATTCAAAGACACTGTCTAATGAGGCTGTGCATAAAATATATAGATAACATGTCCTATAGCGCATGCTCACAAAAGACAGTTTAGCTAAAACTAGAAATAGACAAGAAATACTTTACATTTCACAACTATCTATTTCTAGCTAACACTTGTTTTGACAGTCTGCTATGTTCAGCCTTATATCTTCTGTCATTTGTCTTGACTATCCTCTCAGCTTCATTGTAGACTTGTCTCTATCCTCACAGGCTTGACTTATCCTGCAAAGACAGAGCTGTAAATTATATGTCTTGTTCTTCTGCAATTCTCCTTGAAAACGGCTTTTTAGAATAGTCGAGTACTCTGTTGAAATTGCTTCAAGAAGTCATGGTGATTGACTTCTCGATTGAGTACATGATATGACTTCTCGATTAGTCCTTGGATGGATTACTTCTCGAATGTCTAGACTTCTCGATTGGTTCAGCTATATCACTTCTCGAATGCTCTTTTGGCTGACTTCTCAAATTGATTTACTGGACTTCTCGAATGGTACTTTTTCACACTACTCGATTGACTTCAATATCCTGACTTCTCGAATGGTTCAACTATACATTTCTCGATCGAATACTGAGCCAATGAGCACCTTGAGGCTTCTCGACCAGTTGCACTTTTGACTTCTCGAATGTTATGACTTCTCGAATGATCTGTTTGCCTCAGAAGAATTTTCAAGCTGCATTCCTTATTCTTCAAGTAGCCTTTTTTGTCTAGTTGCATGATTCAACTTGAATCTTCTAACAGACTTTATTCTTTGGCTTTAGATTACATCATGGAATTACAATTTGATCACACTTCTAACTGTAACAGTATATTGAATTATCTAAGTCACTAACGTATTACAAAAGTAAAAAAATGTTACAGCAAAACAAACAATTACATAGAGTAGGCTTGATTTGGTCCAACAGCTCTCACACTCCTTTCTTTGGTTAACAATTATTTCTGCTTCTTCATTAACAACTCCCTCAACATCCTGTGTTTCCACTCTTTGGTTAACATCTCGTGTATCGCGAAATTCAATAACTTTGTTTATCCATTCATCGTCAAACACATCACTCAATGACTGAGGAGGTTCTGCCACATAAAAGTCTACCGCAGTGCTATCCGGATTAAGCATATTACCCAAATTTCTAATACCAAAATCATTTTCAATTGGTGTGAATATTTTATTTGCTCATTCCCGGCGCTCCCTACCATACACTACCTTGACATCTTTGTACCCATAACGAGATTTAAATTCATTAACAATATCTATGAAGCTTAAGAAATCGACATTAAAATGTTTTTGTATGTCTACATGTCCTCCAACATAGGTCATCTCAGATTCGTATTTCCAGTTACTACCAAAGTGAAAATGCAAGTCCAAATACTGAATCATTCTGTAATACATTATTGTAAAGCATAAAAATAGTCTCAATAATTAATTATAAAAAGCAAATATATTTAGCACATGTGTGAAGTCCCTTATGTAAATAAAGAAGACATAATTAAAAATAGAGACAACCCATGATCTATTTTAAGTGATCCATACTAAGAAATCAAACAATTTTACACATGCATGTTACATAAGAATAAAACTGAAACCTGTGATTTTACTGTTCTTCAATTTTGAGACGTAATTGTGAATCACTGGCAACGTTTTTTCCTTTTCTACTCCAAACCAATCCTTTATCTACATTCATGTGTTACCGCGTAAAAAAGTATATAAGAAACTGACATATTTAACGTCGTTAAAAAAACTCTAACTTGAGGGGCTTATTAGAACCACTTTTATAAATTTTGGGTTTATTTGGACTATAAATTATTATAGAGGTGTAATTGCTCCTGCACATATATTACAAGGGGTTTTCGCTCCTTAACCCATTATTTATTGATAGTGATGGTCTAAAAATTGGGAATCGGAACTTATCGGTTAAGGTATCGATTTGGGATTAATAGGCTAATTGGGAATTAATCGGAGCAAAAATCGGATTTATTATATTATTCAAATAAAATTTAATATATTTATTTAATTTACTATAGAACATATTATTTAAAAATATTTTATAAACATAAATCGGATTTATATATCGTATCAGTTAAATATTTTATAAGGATTAATCGGGGATTTATCGACAATTTTTTTTAAATCGAAGGATTTCTATAACACTGATGAGGGTGAATTGGTGATTATTTGAGTATGACTTGAATAAATGAAAATATTCATTTATTCAAGTCCATATTCTTCAATATGGTCTACTTGATACGGTAGGAAAAAATAACGATTAATAGAAAATGTATCACATTTCTTTAAATTATAAATTTCAGATGTTTTAAAGTTTAATATTGAAATCCATATATGACTTTGAAATTTTAATAATTGTATTTCAGAGAAGCTGTTAAGTATAAATAATTATACTTTAACACTACTAACAAAAAATAATTATATTGACATATAGTCTTGTTTTTAATGTTATACTCACACATCAAACTCACCCTTTGACTCTATGGAGAGATGGTGAGATAGGTATTAACATGTCTCAAATCCCTACTTTTAGGGCTGTGAAACAGATAATTTGGATACGGATCCCTCCGTATCCGTATCTGAATTCAAATTCGAAAATACATATCCGTATCCGAAAATATTTAAAGGTTAATATTCAAATCTGTATCTGACGGATACTATCCGGATCCGAATCTGAATCCGATTTTTAATCAGTTTTTTATTTTTATATTAAAAATTCAAAAAAATTGTAAAATAAATAGTAAAAATTTAATTTACTTTTTTAAAATTGAGTTAAAAGTTAAAGTGATTTAAGCCTATTTTATTTTTATTTTAAATTAAATTTTATTTATCTTTTCAATCTAATTTTGTTATCTTTAAAATATTAAACTCAAATGATATTTTTATATATGTCTATAATATTTTTACAATTATATAAAAATTTTATAAATATATTATTTAATAAATATATACACACACTACAAAACTAATAGAATAAATTTTAAATTATATATTATATATATTATTTAAATATCATATATATATGCTTTCGGATTCGGATTTTTTCGGATACGAATATGCCTATATCCGTATTCGTATCCGAAATTGTCGGGTTCAGATACAAATAATATCCGTTTTATCTCAAATACAGATGCAAATATTCCGGACGGATATCGAATTTTTTGAATTTTTTTGACAGCCCTACCTTCTTTTATGCTGCACAAATCACACATTAGAATCACTCAGAGCAATTTCAATAGTTTCCCTATATCAGTCCTTAAGTCTTAATTTAAGGAATGAGACTGAAATATGAGTTCCAACAGTGTCCTAGTGAAACCTTATATTACTAAGAACCACTAGTATTTCTGGTGAAACCTTATATTACTAAGAACCACTAGTATTCCTCCCTTATTCCTTATAAATAGGTGACCACTCCTTCTTCCTAAGCATGTCCTAACTTTTATATTATAATAAAATATTATAAACACTATCTTTCTCTCTATTATATAGTACATCTTTAATGATGAAAAGTGTTTTTAATAATAAAATATAAGATGAGGAATGGATATAAGTAACATTGTTGGAGTGCAAGGTACCTATCCATATCTTAAATTTCTAGGATCCAATATTTTATATTAAATTTAAGGAATGAACTAGGGCTCTATTGGAGTTGCTCTAACGGACCAAATCGGACTATGCCAAGCAAGCCTTAGGATCATTTGACTAACATTTCATCCGTAAATAGGTAAGAAATGAAGCTATAAAGTCAAGCAGACATTCAGCTGCCCAATGAGAAGTAACAAGTTCACGGTCTAATTCAAGCTTGATCAAGATAAAAAAAAGTTCATTATCAGATAATGGAGCACAAGCATTTCAGCCACCCTCATAGCCTTACTTTCCATCATAATAAACTTAAATCTGAAACTTCTTGTTCAGGTTGCAAGATCCCTTGCTACGAAAAAACATACGTGCGTTGGGAATGCAAATTTTTTCTTCATGAACAATGTTTTCTCGCAACTCGCTCTATTGAACACCCTTCTCATCCAACTCACCCTTTGAGCCTGGTTCCTTACCCAACTTATCCATCTGGTCGCTTTATTTGCAATTCTTGTAATCAACCAGGGTTCGGATTTTCATTTGGCTGCTCAAAATGTGGCTACGATCTTCACCTTCATTGTTCAAAAATTCATGTCGAATCATCCACCAGTTCTATCCCTTATCCATCTCAATCACAGCTGAAACAGATTAATCACAAGTCTCACCCCCAACACGCCCTTCATTTTTTGTCTACTCCACCTTATACTGATGGTGAATTCGTTTGCAATGCTTGTGGAGAAAATGGTAAAACTTCCGTATTTAACTGCAATTTATGCCAATATGATCTCCACGAAAATTGTGCAGCTTTGCCTGAAACAATGAAGCACAAGGATCATGAACACCAGCTCACTCTGCATTACTCTGTTAATGACTTGGATCTGCCCACTGGTTCCGGATTCACATGTGATGTATGTTTTCGAGATATAAGTGAAAACCTATGGATTTATTATTGTAAAGAATGTGACTTTGGAACTAATGTTAACTGTGTGATGGCAAAAGCAAGGTCTAAAATGGAAGTGGTGCTTGAACAAAACCTTGGAGCTCAAGTGAGTCAAGTGGAATTGATGAAAATTCAAAATTCGGCAAATTTGAATCTGCCCATGCAAATATTATAGCAAATGCATACTATGGTGGTGGCCACAGGCGTTACTTTTATTAAACTACAAAATCAAACAATGTTTATGTTTTCTTTTGTGTCTTTCGATCCTTCTTAATAATTTCAGATTTGTCATAACATCCATAATTTTAAGAAAAGATGGTCATTAATCATTATCTTTTGTTTATTACAAAGAATGGGCAAGGTCATCTTGCTATGCTGTATTGCAGGAAGAATGTAACGTATCTGGGAAGTCATGTTTAATTTCATTCCATTCTTGTTTAAATATTTTGTTGGTTCTTTGAGGTGGGATCATTAGATTGTTGTTTCTAGGCAGTAAGCAGTATGTATACAAAATGATGTGGTTTTAGAACCTTGTTCAAATGATGTGGTTTCGGATTCATTGTTCTTATTGTACTCGTCTTCAAAAGATTCTCTCTGTTCTCTTCATAAATGTCTGGAAACTTTAGATTTATGATATGTTATATCCTTAATCTTGTAAATTCTATCTGAACCAGAGCTATAGATATTTTCTGAGAATTATGAAAGCAAGTGATATTCAAGTACAGCGTTCGATTAGCATTTCATTAGTACTATGATCAATTCAGATAAAAATGCAATGTTATATCATCACACAAATATCACAACAAATATTATAGTAGGGAGTTGATCCCAACAATCATATGTCGGGGAATCAATTTCCAGCATTCTACTCTCTGACTGTTGGATAGTTAAGGGACGGTCAGGATTTTTTTTTTAAAAAGGACGAGTCCGGATTAATTAGCGCGGCACGCCTCGGTAAATTATGCCTAATTTATGAACCCTAATTTACGCCCAATTTATGAACCCTAATTTTCAATTTACCCTAAAATTATGAACCCTAATTTTCACTTTACTCCAAATTTATAAACTCTTACCCTAATTCAATTACAAACATACAAATTTAGAGCACATAATCATATAAATTCACAAACATAATTCGAATTCAATTCAAGTTACATACAAACCGAAAAATATTACATACGCATAACAATCGAAAATCAACTAGTAAGATGAAGGGTACCTGGTATAGATCCGGAAACACTCAACAATCACCGGACTCGCCTCTCAGTCGCCTCTTGTGTCGCCTTTTTTAAGTTTTGTATGTAATCTCTGTGTTCTCTGCTAAAGCACGGGTAGAAGGGGTCCGGATGAGCGGCGGTAATTTACTGGGACCCGTACACGAGTGGCGATAAATTAAAGAGGCTTGTCTATTTTTTTTTAATCTATACTGTTGATGTCCTGATTCAACGGCTTAGAAACAGTATGCTGATAAATGTATAAATGTTTATCCAGTATATAGAAAAAAATATTACAATGCGAAAAACGTTATGTAAGTCTTAAATTCTCACCCAAACAATAAAATTTCTTCCTTTACAGCGCGTCTGATGGCTGATGGCTCAAATGTTAAAATTGTCGCGTTAATATTATAATCAGAACAAAATTATTTAGAAATGTGGGTTCGAAGCTTAACATGAATACCCCTACTTACAAAACGACGAAATGTCAACTTTTATATGTAATGTAGACAAGTAGATCTGTAATATATTCTGTGGATGGAGTACGTTGATCTGCGATGAGTTGAGCCTGCATGTCTCCTTTATCTGTGCTAAATGTCGGGATATTGACCTTGGCAAACATTTACAACGGTGATAAAACTGTGAATCTACGACTTTTTGAAGCAAAGTGACTTGCATTGTATTGCATTCTCTACTAAGGAATGACTTGGTTTTGTATAATTTTGCACATGCTTTCAAATTTAAAATGGAAACCAAATTATGTTTTTTGAAATTTTAATATTTGTATTCTACTTAAAAAATATACTGTCCTGTACAAGTTAATTACTTTAACACTAAAAATTAAGATACAAGTAAACTGACATGTTCTTGTTATTAATATTGTACTCACACATAATTAATTGACTACATTGAGAGTCCGGTGATGGTAAGATTGCTAATACCATGTCTGAAATCCATAGTTTCATGCTGCACAAATCATGCACCAATTTAAAGGAGAAATAAACCTAGCTATATAGACATGCAGCTGCCTAATTAATCAGAACTATCAAGTTCACAATCTAATTATATCTTGATCAAAATAAAAAAGTTCATCAGATCATGGAGCAAAAGCATTTCAGCCACCCTCATGGCCTTACATTCCTTCAAAATACACTTAAATCTGAAACAATTTGTTCTGGATGTAAGTTCCCTTGCTATGAAAAACATACGTGTGTCGGGAATGCAGTTTCTTTCTTCATGAACAATGTTTTCATGCAACTCGCTCTATTGATCACCCTTCTCATCCAACTCACCCTTTGGCCCTAGTCCCGTACCCAACTTATCCATCTGGTCCCTTTATTTGCAATTCTTGTAACCAACCAGGGCTCGGATTCTCATTTAGCTTCTCAAAATGTGACTATGATCTTCACCTTCATTGTTCAAAATTTAATATCCAATCATCCACCAGTTCTAGCCCTTTTCCGTCTCAAACGACACAATTGAAACAAATCAATCACAAGTCTCATCCCCAACATGTTCTTCATCTTTTGTCTTCTCCATCTTATAGTGGAGGTAAATTCTATTGTGATGCTTGTAGTGAAGTTGGAGAAGCCTCCGAATTTAATTGCAATATTTGCCACTATGATCTTCACGAAAAATGTGCAGCTTTGCCTGAAACAATGATACGCGAGGATCATGAACTCCAGCTAACCCTTCATTACTCTGTTAATGACTTAGCTCTGCCCACTGTGATGTATGTTTTCGAGATATAAATGAAAACCTATGGATTTATTATTGTAAAGAATGTTACTTTGGAACTCATGTTAACTGTGTGAGGGAAAAAGCAAAGTCAGAAGCGGAAGTGGCGCTTGAACAAAACCTTGCAACTCAACTGGAATTGATGAAAGTGCAAAATTCGGTAAATTCGACCCTTGTAGCAAATTCATTCAATAGTGGTCAATGGCGTCACCGTTATTGAACTACCAAAACCAAGTTTTAATGTTTTCCTTCCGTATCTTTCATTCCTTCTTAATAATCTCAGATTTGTTATAATATTTAGAATTTATTTTTAAAAAGAGAAAATGCCAAGATGGGCATGGTCATCTTGCTATGTTGTATTGCAGGAAGAATGACATATCTGAGAAGTCATGTTTTCATTTTATTCTTGTTTTAAAATTTTGTTGGTTCTTTGAGGTAGGATAGCAATGATGTGCTTCTTGTTTTAATGTACTATTTACGGAATATTGCAAAATATATGTAGCACATTAACAATATCATTTTTTCTAACATTATATTTCCTCCGTTTTTTATAAATCGCTTTGATTTTTGACACACATTTTTAAGTGTTTTGACCACATAGTAAAAAAATATTATTTTTAAAATTTTCATTTTTTTGAATTAAAATATGTAATCTATATTTTAATTCGAAAAAAGATAATTTTAAAAATAATAACTTTTACTATGTGATCAAAACACTTAAAAGTGTGTGTCAAAAGTCAAAGCAACTTATAAAAAAACGGAGAGAATATATGTATTGTTTCTAGAATATTACAAAATATATATATCAACACATTAATAATATCATTTTTTTCTGTTCTGTCCGTGATTCTAACCAAGGACAAATGGCCATTATTTTGTGCATTAACTACAAAGTAACATACAAGGCCATCGTTACAAAGTAACATATAAGTTAGTGTCGGATTATTTTCCATAAGAATCATACCAATCTCCCTTGCTAATTATTTACATTTGGATTTTATTTAATACTTTAAGTATGCATATCGATCAAGGAACGAACTCTGTAGGAAAGTTTCGACGTTTATTATTGTTAACCAGAAATATTGAACACAAGCGAATGAATATAGCGGTTGCGGAACTTGAGAAACAGGTGAATACTTTCAAACCCAAAAACAAGAGGAAATAATAAGCAGAAAAACAATACACAACTTTCTTTATTTTCTTATAAGTTAGCCAAACTCTGTCCCATGCTGATGATAAACTGCGCATTTTGACGGGCCATGTTCATTTGGAACTGCATTATTTGCATCTGAGCCTGATGATCACTAACAACTTCCTCAAGTGATTTGCCTTCATATTTGTCCTCATGCACACAACTTAAATGTGTACCATATTCGCAATCTGTACAATAATACAGCCAATAGCTTTCAGGCACAGCATTTGTACATACATCACAAGAGAATGTAATCCCAGGCTGCTCTTCTTTCTCCTTTTCAGAAATCGGGCTTGAATAAATAAGTGATAACTCATGCTCATGATGATCACATTTAACAGTTTCGGGCAATGAAGAACAACTAACATGGAGGTCATAGTCACAAGTTGAACAATTGTAGGTGAGACCACTTCCATCCCCAAAACAAGCATCACAAGTGAAATTCCCTGTTTCAAGTGTAAGAGGATGTTCAGTGTGAGACTTGTGTCGAATCTCTCTAGGCAATTCAAAGCACTTTTTGTGAAGATGGTATTCACATGAAGACTTGCTGCAACAGTATGCTGTGCCTGTAACTTCTTGTTCACAACACGAACAAACTAAAGGATCATCGTCTTCAACTTCAGATAGATACAAGGGATGAGAATGACTAAAGTGCTTTAGTCCATGAGGTTTAACCCGATTCCCGCCTGTGTTCTCCGCAACTACTGGCTCCTCACTTTGCACGGCCACCTCCCCACTAGGATAAGTTTCACTTTGCACAGTCACCTCCCCACTAGGATAAGTTTCTAACGGAGAGGGTGTTTCTTCATTTTTTGTATCGTAACTCATAGTAGGATCACCACGGACATCAACAGGTGGCAAACTAACCTTTTGAGGATGATGAATACTTGATGTTTGATCCGAAAGAGAATTGTTTGGATCAACATCATATGTTTGAGGGTTATGGATAACATGACCTGTATTCATATAAGTTTGAGGGGTATGGATAGCACTAGGAGGCATATAAGCACAATGGACATGGAGATCAAAATCACAATTTGAACAACCATAGGACAAACCAGTTCCCACAAGATTGCACGAATTACAATAGAAAGAGTTGGAGGGGTAGGTAGGGTAGGGTACTAGGGTAAGAGGGTGAAGGGGGTGAGTTGGATGATTCATGGAGCGGCTTGCATTGAAGCAGAGTTCATGGAGGAAGAAATTGCAAGGCCAGCACACGTATATGGTGCCAGTAGCCGAAGAGTTGCAACCAGAGCAATTTACTTCGGTTCCTTGAATCACTTGGTAAACAATTAGGCCATGGTTGTGGCTAAAATGTTTGAACTCCATGGGGATCGAGGAGTTGCTGCTTGTGATTTGATCAGTGGTAACAATAAGGTACACTAATTTGGAGTTTTTAAGCTTGAATTTAGTTGACTTTATTTGTCATATGCCAACTTTTCCTCGAAGATGCTTAGATGTCAATATAATAAAATCTAATCACGAATACTAGCTTGGCAACTTGGGAAGAAAAACTAGCAACTAGTTGAAATCGTATTACATTCTCTATCAAGGAATGACTTAGTTTTGTATATTTTGCACATGCTTTGAATTCTAAAATGGAAACCACAATATATTTTTCGAAATTTCAATATGTGTATTCTACCTAACAAAATACTGTTGATCTGTTCAAGTTAATTATCTTAACACCATATATAGAAAAATAAGTAAACTGACATATTCTTGTTTTTGTTATTGTACTCGTACATAATTAATTGACTACATTGAGAGTCCGGTGATGGTAAGATTGCTAATACCATGTCTGAAATCCATAGTTTCATGCCGTACAACTCACCCATTTAAAGAAGAAATTAATAAACCTATAAAGTCAGGTAGACATGCTGCTGCCTAATAAGTTCACTATCTAATTTAATCTTGATCAATATATAAAAGTTCATCGGATCATGGAGCACGACCATTTCAGCCACCCTCCATTTCAGCTACCCTCATGGTCTTACAGTCCTTCAAAATAAACTTAAAATTGAAACAATTTGTTCGGGTACGACAAAACATACATGTGTTGGGAGTGCAATTTCTTACTTCGTGAACAATGTTTTCATGCAACTCGCTCTATTGATCACTTTTCTCATCCAACTTACCCGTTGAACCTAGTCCCTTATCCAACTTATCTATCTGGTCGCTTTATTTGCAGTTCTTGTGACCAACCAGGGTTTGGATTCTCATTTGGCTGCTCAAAATATGACTATGATCTTTACCTAATTACCTTCATTGTTCAAACTTTAATGTCGAATCATCCACCAGTTCTAGCCCTTTTGCATCTCAAACGACACAATTGAAACAAATGAATCACAAGTCTCATCCCCAACATGTTCTTCATCTTTTGTCTTCTCGATATTATAGTGGAGGTAAATTCTATTGCGATGCTTGTAGCGAAGTTGGAGAAGCCTCTGAATTTAATTGCAATACTTGCCAATATGATCTTCATGAAAAATGTGCAGCTTTCCCTGAAACAATGATGCGCAAGGATCATGAACACCAGTTTACCCTTAATTACTCTGTTAATGACTTGCCCACTGGTTCTGGATTCACATGTAATGTATGTTTTCGAGATATTCATGAAAACCTATGGATTTATTATTGTAAAGAATGTTACGTTGGAACTCATCAATCATCATGTTAACTGTGTGATGGAAAAAGCAAGGTCGGAAGTGGAAGTGGAAGTGGCACATGAACAAAACCTTGCCGCTCAAGTGGTATTGATGAAAAATCAAAATTCGGTAAATTTAAATTATCCGTCACAAATATTCATTCTCTTTTAGAACATATGACAGAATTTTCCATCACAAATATTCACACTCTTTCAGAACATATGACAAAATTATATATCACATTCCAAGCATGCGAGACAGAAAAAATTGTACTCACTCCGTCCCATTTTAATTGGCTTATTTGACCTTTGCACACATATTAAGAAAAAATAAATTTTATCTCTACTTTAACTATAATATCCTTATAATTACATTAATGTATAGGCATAAAAGAATAGTTTTTGTCTTGAATAATACAAATAGTATATTACCACTGCATAATTAATAGGGGTATGAGTTAAATTTAAGTCTATATTAAAGGAAAGAAGACAGGTTTTTGGGACAAACTAAAATAGAAACTCAGTCAAATAAAATGGGACAGAGGTAGTACACTATAAACTTATCACCAGTTTTATTCACAATAAAAATTGAAACTAACAATACATATCTAAATCTACACACTTACTATTTATAAGCGAAACTTATAAAATAACAATCCACATTCACAGAAATAGCATAAATTAGTACCATACAATATTCATACTTGTCAAAATTACAATCTATTACAGATTTGTATACCAAAAGCCATAATATGGTCTACTATTCCCACCAGTCTGGTTTAAACCCCCAATCTGAACTATAACTATAATACTGCAATACTGCTGCCTTCCAAGAAGACCGGATAAATATCATAAAAACCTTAAATCATTCCAAAATTACAAAAAAAATATTCGGACATGAGTTCATAATATATACTAAAATAAGTTGTCATATATGCCATACTTTTTTCATGTCGAATAAGGTGAATGTTGATCATAGGTAATTGAGTTTGAACAAGCATCCTTATGCATAATTGACTTATCATAAAGTTATAAACAAACACGATACTCAATAAACAAATATAACATGTTTACAATTATCTACAATTTAATAAATTATTCACCATGTGATAATACTCTCCAAGAACACTTCGCCCATCTCTGAAACACTTTTCCTGTTTTTGGGAACACTTTATCCGCCGCGGGTAACACTTCACCCCGCCTCTGAGAACACTTGTCCTGAGACACTTTACCCACTACTGGGAACATTTTACCTGCCGTCAAGAACACTTTATCCACCGCCAAGAATAATTTACCCACCGCTGAAAATAATTTACCCGCCACCGGGGAACACCTTACCCCGCCACGAGAATACTTTATCCACCAAAGGTTTTTGTCAATATACACATCACATTCACTGAAATAGAAAAATAATACAACATATCAGTTTATCTTGTATGCCAAATTTATCTTCTTTCAACAACGCTACAAGACAAATGGTAGTAGAGATGTAACTCACGGACAATAGTAAGCTCTCATTGATGTCTGTAATCGACATGACATAACGGCATGAGTAGACATGTGTTATGCCATATTTTTGTCATAGTGCTTTTATTTCACTTTATTTTTAGTATTAATTTCATTAATAATCAATTGCTTAATCTCCAAGATATCCACTCTCTGAAATGAGAAAAGAATCAATATCAATGCACTAATTATAGAAAATATCTTCAAACGATATCTTTCAAATCAGGAAGATATCACAACGCTAAGATTATAGCAGATAAAATCAATTAATTCCCATATTTAACAAATATATCTCTAAAGTCTCTCGGAGATATATCCAATTATAACAGAATTGCGTAGATTTGATCGTATATAAATATGTACGCAGACATCTTGACAAAAGTGATCCGATACACGAGACAAATCGAGACACCTCCCAAGTCCAACCCAATCTTTTTTACAAGCTCTAATACCCATTAACAATCATATTATTATACTTTTAGCTCTATTATTCCAGCAAACCTCTGAAATTTATTGTTACAAAGATCCTCCAACAATAATTGGCGCTAGAAAAATGGTTTATTTTTCATTTGTGGAGGACAAACGACATATCAAACGAACACAATACACATGGGGACTTAAAAAAAGATTTTGGACAAATTCAATGGGGAACCGAACGATGGAGTTATGGCATATTGAATAAAATACAACAGTAAAGAGGAGTAAAAAAGATGAGTAGACTACTACATGCAAATCATGGTGTTGAGACTCTCACCGTCAAAAGAAACATAATATCTACACATCATATTCATCTGACAAAAATACGAGATAAGTTTTCTTATTTTTATTTTTTGCAATCACATATATTATTTGTCCTGAAAATATTTTATTATCCAAAAAATCGTGTGAGCTACATATATTGTGATTACAAATTTGTGCAACCAAGATTTCAGGAGACACGTATATTTTTTAAAACAAATCGTACAAGATTTTTATTTTGATGATTATGGATATATTTACAAGATTGTACGAGCTGCATAATTCTTAAAAAAATATTAGCCGTTATGGCAAAACATACTATCTTTAACAAAATTCTTTCAACGAGCATATTTTTAGAAAAAATATATACATCACAACATTTTCAAATCGGCATATTTATGGATGCGTTTGGATTGTGTTCAAAATATTTTGCAAATATTATCGCGGTAATATATATATATACTTCAAGATTTGTTTTTACAAACATGCGATCTTAAATTGTCAAGTGGGGTAACCATGACAAACGATAATTTCTACAATGTTACACGCTTGAAGTAAGGAGTCAGCAACTCATTGAAGGCCTTCCTCCCCAACGGGGAGTCGACGGACAAAACTTGCATTCTGGATTACGTTCATCCCTAATAGGGAGTCGATGGGCAAAACTTACATTTTGGAATAACTTCCTCCTCAACATGGAGTCAGACGGTAAAACTTACATTATTGAAGACCCACCTCTTAAGATGGATAAATTTATTGATGGCCTCACTCTCCGACTAGAAGAGTCCAAGAGTGATCAAAGACATCATACACTTGTGTGGTTCGCATAGATACTTACAAAACGTGAAACCAATTCGGCATATACAAACGTCAAGGTCCTAACTTGACATCGAAGATCGCAATGAATTTTCATAAAATCATTATGCTCGTACACTTAAAAACCTTGGCAAAATATATATCTTATTTTGGTTCTCGCATGATGTCTACTTGCATCCGTATAGGAATTACGGGCACTGTGATGCTCCATATTCTTCACTAATCTTTATTTTTATATATTTCAGCAATCGAAGAATAGTAAATTCTCTACTACAGTAAGCTGCAACGAAGAACTGGGGAGTAGTTGTTATGCCATATTTTTGGCATAGTGCTTTTATTTCACTTTATTTTTAATATTAATTTCATTAATTATCAATTGTTTAATCTCTAAGATATCATCTCTCTGAAACGAGGAAAAAATCAATCGCAATGCATTAATTATAGAAAATATCTCCAAACGATATCTTTCAAATCAAGAAGACATCACAACTCTAGGATTATATCAGATAAAATCAATTAATTCTCATATTTAACAAATATATCCCTAAAGTCTCTCGGGGATATATCAAATTATAACATAACTGCGTGGGTTTGATCGTATATAAATAAGTTCACAGGCATCTTGGCAAAAGGGATCCGATATACGAGACAAATCGAAACACCTCCCAAGTCCAACTCAATTTTTTTTACAAGCTCTAATCCCCATTAACAGACATATTATTATACTTTTATCTCTATTATTCCAACAAACCTCCGAAATATGTTGTTACGAAAATTCTCCAACAACAACATATAATAAAGACAGGCCCAAAAATATAAAAGTAATGACAGAGATATGGGGTGTTCAAGAACACCCCATGACAATTGGCAAGATAGAAAGGAAGTAAAAGGTGACAAATGGATAAAGCATGCAACGAGCGTATAAAGGAGAATAACTCTCTCACCCAGCAGAAAAAAGAGGTATTACTGAACTCTATAACTATCAAAGTTATTCACACAAAAAAAATACACATACTCATATTCACACTCTCACATATTCACACTCTCACGTATTGACGTACCAACACTCAAACAAATAAATACTCTCAAACTCAGTCAATAAAGAATAATTTTTGATATATTACATTAGCTATTCCTCAATAAATTGTTACTCATTATCACGTCGAAGGTGTTTGGCGGTCCCACAACCCTGGTTAGACATTATTTTGGAGGACCTACACTTCCCGGCCAATAGCTACGGGCGAGGGAAGCATGTTACTATCATATTTTTGTGACGTGCTTGGGTGTCAATCAACACCAAAACCATCGACTTCACCAGATCCGTCGTATAATTTATTATACATATAAATTAATAATATAATAATGAAGTACTAAAAATTATCTTGTAAACAGACTCTATATATCTTTATAATATCAAATTATAAATATTAAAATAAATTAAACAAAGTACAATTTTTTATTTTTCAAAATTTAAATTATAAATCACTTTTATTTATAACACAAACATTACCGAGAAGTTGACCCATTCAAATGCCAATATTTCTATATAGATCTAGGTTGTGAATTATATATGAAATATCACGATACGACTACAGGGTATGTCAACTTGAAGAGTGCCCAAGTTGATCAGTATTCTATTTTGTCAACTTTCCACATTGACTTGCAATTTGTTGACCGTGTCTGTCATTTTTTTCCTACTTGCTAATTTGCATTTTTAAGCTGCTTTAGTTTTTCTTATGTTAGACTTGACATTTTTATTTTATGTCGGAACAATTTCAATTATCAGGGGAAAAATCCGATAAAATTTAATTTTTGCATAGTACTGATCAATTTTTAATGCTTTTAAAATTAATTTTACTTTAATAATATACTCGTATATTTAAAAAAACATTAACATATATAACAAAGGTCATAATTTTAAAATTTTGTACCCGTCCCAAAAAATTTTAGGGTGTTGGCCCTATATGTCACAATTTTGGGAGAAAATGCCCTAAATGGCATACCCAAAAAAATGACCCTAAATAGCACTCCAAAACGCTACATCGTGTAGAGTTTTTGAAAAAAAAAATCTCCCCAAAACGCTACTTTAAGTTGCGTTTTTTAGCCTAGAACCCAAGATAAAGTAGCGTTTTTCCCCAAAAAAAATAAAAATTAAAATAAATTTAAAAAAGTGCAAAACGCTACACGAAGTAGCGTTTTCACTCCTTTTACAGCACGCCACACTATGTAGCGTTTTGGAGTGCTATTTAGGGTCATTGTTACGAGTTGTGTCATTTAGGACATTTTCTCCCCAAATTGTGACATACAGGGCCTTTTCTCAAAATTTTATCCCGCCCCTGTTTTGGATGATCTTGCTAGCCTGTAAATCAAGGAGCGAACTCTGTAGGAAAGTTTCGAGGTTTATTATTGTTACCAGAAAGATTACAAACAAGTGAATGCATAAAGCGGTTGCAGAATCTGAGGAACAGATGAATATTTCCAAACCCAAAAACAAGAGAAAATAATAAGCAGAAAAACAATACACAACTTTTTTTTATATATTGGCAAAACTCTGTCCCATGTTGATGATAAACTGTGCATTTTGACGGGCCATGTCCATTTGAATCTGAAACCTTTGCATCGCAGCCTGATGATCCATAACAGCTTCCTCAAGTGATTTGCCTTCATATTTGTCCTCATGCACACAACTTAAGTGTGTTCCATATTTGCAATCTGTACAATAGTACAGCCAATACCTTTCAGGCACAACATTTGTACATACATCACAAGAGAATGTAATCCCAGGCTGCTCTTCTTTCTCGTTTTCGGAAATCGGGCTTGAATAAATAAGCGATAACTCGTGCTCATGATGATCACATTTAACAGTTTCGGGCAATGAGGAACAACTAACATGGAGGTCATAGTTACAAGTTGAGCAATTGTAGGTGAAACCACTTCCAACCCCAAAACAAGCATCACAAGTGAAATTCCCTGTTTCTCTGTTATACGGAGATGCAAGAAGTGTAAGAGGATGTTCAGTGTGAGACTTGTGTCGAATCTCTCTAGGCAATTCAAAGCACTTTTTGTGAAGATGGTATTCACATTTAGACTTGCTGCAACGGTATGCTGTGCCTATAATTTCTTCTTCACAACCCGAACAAACTAAGGGATCATCCTCTTCAACTTCAGATGGATACAAGGGGTGAGAATGGCTAAAGTGCTTTAGTCCTCGAGGTTTAACCCGATTCCCGCCTGTGTTCTCCACAACTACTGGCTCCTCACTTTGCACAACTACTGGCTCCTCACTTTGCACTGGTACCTCCCCAGTAGGATAAGTTTTCAGCGGAGAGGGTGTTTCTTCATTTTTAGTATCGTACCTCATAGTAGGATCAGCACGGACATCAACAGGAGGCAAATTAGCTTGTTGAGGATGATGAATACTCGAAGTTTGATCCGAAAGAGAATTATTTGGATGAACATCGTATGTTTGAGGATTATGGATAACAGGACTAGTAGGCATATAAGTTTGAGGGTTATGGATAACAGGACTAGTAGGCATATAATTTTGAGGGTTATGGATAGCACTAGTAGGCATATAAGCACAATGGACATGGAGATCAAAATCACAATTTGAACAACTATAGGACAAGCCAGTTCCCACAAGATTGCATGAATTACAATAGAAAGAGTTTGAGGGGTAGGTAGGGTAGGGTACCAGTGTAAGAGGGTGAAGGGGGTGAGTTGGATGATTCATGGAGCGGCTTGCATTGAAGCAGAATTCATGGAGGAAGAAATTGCAAGGCCAGCACACGTATACAGTGCCAGTAGCCGGAGAGTTGCAACCAGAGCAATTAACTTCGGTTCCTTGAATCACTTGGTAAACAATTAGGCCATGGTTGTGGCTAAAATGTTTGAACTCCATGGGGATCGGTGAGTTGCTGCTTGTGATTTCAATGGTACCAATAAGGTGCACTAATTTGGAGATTTTAAGCATGAATATCGTTGACTTTGTTAGTCATATGCCAACTTTTCCTCGAAGATGCTTAGATGTCAATGTAATAAAATCTAATCACAATTGACTGGTTCATGTGCGAAGTTTGTCTTCGTGTGGAGCTTGTGCATGGAGTTCTCACTGACTTTTGTATTCAAATGTCAATGCATGTACTTGTATATATTTAAGTATTTAACTACTTGTAACGTTACTTATTTGTGCTTACCCTGTCATTCTTAAAGTTGACTAATTGCAAGTTCTTATATTTATACTGCAGAAATTACATCGATTTCTATGACTACAGAGGGAAATACCTAGTGTATAATTAGTGGTTTTTAAGGCCGTAGATGAACAGGGGTTAACAAAATTCGGATCCAGCTCATTTAAATTGATTAAAAATTATCTTTCATGAACAATTAAAATAAGTTCTAATAAAACTTACGTTCCAAATTATCTTAGTCAATATAGTGGTTATTTAATAATAGATAAATTATCATACTATCATAATGCCATTAGTTCTTTAGATACGAAACTTTTGAATGATCGAGTAGGATTAAAGTTTCAAGTGAAGTCGACCAAAAAAAATGAAAAATGAAGAGAGTAGTTTCAAGTAGGCCCGAGCAAAAAATCGAAAAAATGTCATGCATATATTTATATGTATATATATTATCATTGGATTTCAAATTTTTATTTGAATAATGCACTAGCTAGAGCGTAACTTTTGTAGTTCTCCGGGAACTAGTCCTCATTTGAGTTCAGCCCTATATGTATAATATTATAATTATATCATTAATCAATTCAATTCTGGTTCTATATATCTTATATCTAGGTGGGGGGACGATTTAGGACTGGCATCAAAACTTCCTTATGTGAGGGATAGAATGGTGGAGAATTACTTCTGGGCTGTATCCATATTTTCTGAACCTTGTTATGCTCTTCGCCGAATCATATTTACCAAAATGGTTACAATCCTGGTAATTACAGATGACACTTATGATGCATATGCCACGTTTGATGAGCTTGGAGTTTACACAAATGCTGTGGAAAGGTACAAACAGATCGATATAAATAAGTCCTTGTAAATCTTTAGAGAATTACTATGTAATTTAATTTAGCCACTCTTAATTTGAATCTACGGAAAATAGGTTTGATGTCAGCTGCATGGATCAGCTCCCCGATTACATGCAGATATGATACAAGACTCTCCTTGATTCTTTTGAAGAATTTGAGAAGGACATGTCAAAGAAAGGAATGTTGTACATCGTTGACTACCTAAAAGAATCGGTACAAACATCTCTGTTCTTGATCTTTCTTCACAATCAAAAATTTATTTCAAATTTAATGGTTATTATAAGAAATTTAAATGATGGCCCTCACGCATGTCTTCTGTTATAATATAATACTAGCTTATATCCGTGTGATGCACAAATCGAATATTTTTAATATTTTATTTAATAATAATTTAAATTTTATTTAATGTTATACATGTGTATTTTATATAATTTTTTATATACTTTATTTTTATTTTTATTTGAATAAGATAATATTATGTGTTTTGCTTAGAAATATGTTTTAATTATGTGATTAATGTGAGATGTATTTTAGTTAAGAATATTTGTATTTTTATAGGATAATATTTGTGTGTTTTGTTTAGAAGTGTGTTTTAGTTAGAAGATTAATGTGAGATGTGTTTTAGTTAAGAGATTAATGTTAAAAAAGTTAAGGCCCAATAATAATTATTCGGCCCAAATACCGACCGACTACCAAATTTTTAATGTTTCGGCTTTAATAATACTAGCTTATATCTCGTGCGATGCACGGATCAAATTGTTTTAATATTTTCTTTATTTATTTTGAATATATTTTTAATTTTATAATAATAATTTAATTATTATTTAATTTTATAAGTATATATTTTATATAAATTTTTATATATTTTATTTGTATTTTAATAGAATAATTTTTGTGTATTTTGTTTAGAGATATGTTTTATTTAGGAGATTAATGTGATATGTATTTTAGTTAGGAGATTAATGTTTGAAAATTAGGCTCAATAATAACTATCTGGCACAAATACCGACCAAGGACCACCGACTACTAAATTTTTAATCTTTCGACTTTAATAACCGTGCAAAGTACAGATGCTATTAATAAATTGTATATTAATTATTTTATATAATGTAAATATTTCATTTAATATGACAATTTGTTTTATTATTAATTTCTTTTTACATTTTTCTATACAATGATGTTTATATATTCCTAGTAATATTTATAAAATTTAATGATAAGTCATTTAATGATAAGTCATAATTTTAAATAAATAAAAGAGTTTTAATGGTAATTAAATTGAGTTGAATGTGAGAGTAAACTATATTAAATAAAAATTATAGGATAAGTAGGATTCTTAAAATAGAAAATATAGAATATAATTTTAATATAATATAATATTATCTGTGAGCAGCTATATAAAAAGAGGACTATCGGGGATAGAGTTATATGTATAATATATTTTATTAAAATTGGATGGTTAGGATCGTTTCTATGGTTCAACTGACAGTTAAGATCTTTTTCCTACGGTTCACCTAAGTGTTTCAAAAAAAAAGTTTTATAACACCTAACACCTTTAATCCCAATAAACCCACTTCCTAACACCTTCAAATTTTACGAAAACCAGTATTTTAACATGATATTAGAGTTCCGATCCGCAGGGGTCTTAGATTTAAAATATAATATATGATCCAAAGTAATTCCGTTGACTAACCATATATCAGGTTACTCGTTGCAAATAACTTCAATCTTTATAAAACCATTCATGTCTGTCTTATAATGTTCGGCTAAATGACTATTTTGACCAAGTATTATAAATTACTCATTGTTGCAAGTGGTGAACTGTATAACCCGTGGATAGATGGTTGTTTATTTGCTTTGGTTTAAGGTCATGTTGGTTTTTTAGGTCAATTCTTTTGTTGCTTTCTCTAGTATCCTAATGACAAATTAATTAGCATAAAAATTCATAATTATTTTTTCTTATTTCAAATTCTTTTGTAATATAATTTTTTTTATGGCAAAAGTTCAAGGAAATAGTAAGGTCATATTATGTGGAGGCAAAGTGGTTAAACCAAAAGCATGTTGCTCCATATGAAGAATATTTGGCAAATGCAAAGGTGTCAACAGGTCTCTACATGTTGTGCTTTGCAACGTTCATGGGTCTTAAGTACCGTAGATGCATCGGTTGAGGCATGTGATTGGGCTAAAAGATTTCCAAAGATTGTTCAATCTTTGTGTTCTGTTGGTCGGCTTAATAATGACATGGTGGATTATGAGGTAATTAAGACATACCATATACATACAAAATTGCATAATTGACTATATAGAGATCATAATCATGTTAAGATGCTATAGTAATTATCATACAATGAAATACTTGAACCTAAGGGGGTGTATTCAATCTCCATCTGTTAGGATGAGAAAAAAAGGGAACACCTGGCCACATCAATTCGTTGCTACACTAAGGATCATGGTGTTACACGAGATGAGGCTTGTGCTGAGTTCTATAGAAGGATTGAATATGCATGGAAGGATGCGAATGAGTCGTTACGAAAGCCAACACCTGTGCCCATGGAAGTCCTCATGAGACCTTTTAACATGATGCGGATGATAGATGTAACCTACAAGAAGAAAGATGGATACACACATCCTCATAGTCTCAAAAATGAGGTCGCGGCAATGTTCATTGATCCCATTCCTATATGATGTTATTAACATATCCAACAAACTAACGGTGCTGGCCACTCCAAGTTGCTGAATAAAGTGGAGCAGTGTGTGTGTGCGCTCCAATGTTTGCTAGCCATCGTTTAGTTTATATTAGTCTGTTTATGTATGTGAAATCTACAGGTTGATGTTTGTATCAATAAGATGTACTGACGCCGTTTCCCGGTTCGTTTACATGTAGTTTGTTGTGTATGCGCTTGGAGTATATTTATCTTAACAAAGATTTAGCTTTTTTATGGTTTGTATCACTGTAATCCGTTGTATTTTGGGAAGCTATGGCTGCGTAAGGGGCGAATACGTTTTAAGGAGATAATTGTGTACTGTACTCAATTTTTCATATTCTTCCCTTGTTTTGTCTCCATTTAATCATAATTTATATACTGTCTTTTTGGTGTGATAATTTATATACTGGCAGCTTGTTTGTTCTTACACAGATTGGTCAACGTATACATCTATCTATTTTGTGTTATATATTTTAGGATAAGAGTAAAAGATTTCAATTTAAACAATTTAGATAAACACAAAAAAAAAAAAGCAGGATGATATGATAGGGGGTCAAGGCAATCCAGGGCAATTTATGACAAGGGGGTCAAGGCAATCCATGGCCATGGCCTAGGTCCGCTCTGCGTGTGTGTGTGTGTGTATATATATATATATATATATATTGAATTATTGATATTAAGTTAAATTTGTAGAAACGAAGTAACGAACCATCTTTGACGGATTATAGCCTGATTTGAAACAAACATACGATATATGACAAACAAAGTCATTCAATCATTAAACAAATTTATATTAGTGGCTTAAAGCTATATTCAAAGTCACTTTAGTTCTGCTTCTTAGAACTTAATTTGATTCCCCTGCGGACATAGCACGTGGGTGCTGCTTCTTAGATCATTAGCCAATCGACATTTTAGGATGCAGCTTGGTAATGGTAATGATGTTTACACATTGCATGATCCCTGGGATAGACAACATAGAAGCTCTCCTAGCTACTCTATTTATTTAGAAATGGAAAGTTTGATATATCTGCCACACAGGTCGACTCAAATAAGCCAATAGAGGTCACATTCTGGATCTTGAATTTCGACATGAATATTCCATTTGATTGTCACAAAGGATGATGAGTTTTTCTGGGATCCAATTTTTCTGAAAATGTCAAAGCAGGGCTCATTTGGGATAGCATTAGATCACTCAATCATGTTCAAACATGGGCTTCTGCAATTTAGCACAAATTTTCTATTCCAAGATATGTGTTTATTAGTTGGGTGATGTGCCATCATAGACTCCTTACAGGGCAAGGCTTCGGCTCCGTTTCAAAAATAGCATATTGACCAAGTACATTATAAAAAATGGGATAGCTGTTCAAAGTCTTCATCTATGGTACACTCAATCCCCAAAAATGGCGTACACAGCTAACTGAGGTGGTGGGTTGGAGGTCTATGTGTCCACTGCATTGAAATTTATATAATGTGTATACAGTCTTCCATGGCGAACCTTGAACGAAAAAATAAATAAGGTGTTCCCCTCTCCTACGGCGAACATAGCTGAAAAACATTCACAAAACGACATCATTTGGCTATGGAGTTTTAAACCTAATTTTTGTTAGCCCCACACAACAAGCACATCTCACACTTAAAGTACTTTTCTGTTTGCATTGGCGAACACATAATAAACCGGTTAATTATCAACTACTTCACTTGTTTTATTCTAATAATATATCAAGTGGATCACCCATAAATTTTTGGTTTCATGTACATCACTTATTTTAAATAAAATTACATTTTTTTTATTTTTAAATTTTGATAAATAGAAAAAAAATGATTATACTAGTTTTCCTTTAACTAAGCATGCAAACGTCCCGTATATATGTGCATTATATTAGGTTTTTTGGTATCTACATACCCATTTTCTTTTTGATCAAATTTAACCTTTATTTCTATAAATTTCTCTAATTCAACATTTTATTTTCTATTATTTTATTATCGCGTTGTCATGTAAATAAGTCAACGTCACATCTCAGTCAAGTCCACATCATAGAATTTAATGAAAAATGTTTATTTTAACGCTAACTTCTCAAAAATAAAATGAAGTGTAACTTATTTTATGTCCGGTAATTCAAATGAGACCAAAAAAATTTTGGTGATCCACTTAATACATCGGATTGAAAAAACTGAGTCAGTTCATAATTAACCCATAATAAACAACTTGTTTATATATATAAAAAAAACAACTCAAATCCACTAAGTTATTCCGCAAGTGACAACGGCGAACAAAGGTACTATTCTTGTTTCTTGCTGTTCATAATCAATTAAATTTTAAAAATTATATCTTCGAATAAAACTATATACTAGAATATGGAACTATTTTAAATATAAATTTATTTGAAATTATAAAATCTAAATACTATTTTAAAAATTATATTTTAGAATATAAATATATAAAATCTAAATATTTTTTAAAATATATTTTTGAATATAAATATATAAATATATTAATAAAAATTATATTTTTTGAATATAAATATGTAAATATATATTAACAATTATATTTTGAAAAATAAATATATAAAATCTAAATATTTTTAAATATATTTTCAAATATTAATATACAAATATATTATTAAAAATTATATTTTTTGAATATAAATATATTAATAAATAATTTAATAAATAATTTCAAGAATATCCTATATTTAAATATATTTTTGAATATAAATATATTAATATATTAATAAATAATTTCAAGAATATCCTATATTTAAAAGAATATTTAGATTTTATAATTAAAAGTTTTAAGTACATATGTACATTTTTAAAAAATGAAAATATTTAGATTTTAATTATTAACAATTTAAATTATTATATGAATAGTTGAAAAAACTTAGTAATTGAAAAAATAAAGACTTGATTAGTTAATATTTGTTTAAATTTTTGTAGATAAATGTATGAATTTTGAAAAGATAAGAAAGAAAAATCAGGATGTATTCCATTTGCAACGGCGAAGGGAAGAAGGACAATTTTCAATTGCCTATACTGTTCGCCCGAACACAGCTTTGTAACTTCGTATACTATTCGTCATTGGACATGGCGTACTGTATATTCAATTTCCTCCCAAACTCATCAAACCATCTCAGTTCTGTTTGTCATTTTTGACAGTTAATTATACCATACATGAAACAAATCGAATGTCTGTCCCATTTTAGATAACTGAACATGTTGACTGTACCATTTATGAAATGGAGCCCAAGGCTTCAATGGTTTTGGTGCTAACATTTTTGTTCAATGACTTTTCTGCATATTAGGAAATGAAACTCAAGTTCGCCTTCTCACTTGTCCCTACTCAGAATTTGCTCCTTCACCTAGCACCTGACCATCTTTCTGCAACATTCAACATGTGGATGCAATAACTGCGGTATAAAGAGGTTAATGCAGACCTCAAGCTGTTAAGTGCATTTACCTTCTTTATTTACACTTGTACAATTATTAGAATTGAAAGCAGCAGCAAAATGAGAGGTTACATGATCACGGTATTCTCAACCAGATGATGGCATTGGTCCCTCATGACACAAAGTGTAGAGCTGTTTCTTCTAATTAGCTAAAGAAAAGATTCTTCTACTCTGCCACAATATTTTTAACCTCTACTAGATCTGAAGTTTCAAAACTTTACCTTGTATTTGCATATTTGTGAGCTTCTTCCTAGGGGCTTGATCGCTGGAGCCTTATCCAGCAAATAATGTCCTAGTCATCGGATCATCCTAGGAACAGCTGAGATTTAAAAAAATAGAGACGGGCCGCTGTTATTAACCGCGACTCGTGTACGGCCGCTGATAATAACAGCGGCTCACCCAGTCTTACCCAAAAAACCCTAAATCAAACACAGTGCTACATACACACGTACACATACAGACGTCAATCATATATCCTCCTGGAACCCTATGAACCAGACCCTCAATGCGACTGATTTAAGTAGTTTGTTGCGAATTTTGACTCCTTTATATCACAAAGCTTGAACACATGTACTTTACTTCGACTAATTTGTAAATTTTTGATTGATTTGTTATTTTTGGCTATGTGATTTGTTGTGTATTTTCATGCTTAATACATGCTTAGTTATGTCATGCTTGAAATGTTTTGGCTATGTGCATATACATATATGTATGACGTGTGTATGTATCAACTGGGTTTGATTTGGCGTTTTTTAGGATAGGAGAGGGCGAGTCGTTGTTATTAACAGCGGACCTTACATGAGTCGCGGTTATTAACAGCGGCTCATTCCTATTTTTTTTAATTTTTGATAGTTCATAGCATGATGCAATGGGTAGGACATCATTTCTTGGATAAGACTTATCCAGCAAATTATTGCCCTGGATCAAGCCCCTTCTTCCTATATATTCTTTTCGTCCTATTATTTTTGGCTGATTTGACTTTTATATACTTATTAAGAAAAAGTAATTTTAATGAAATTTACACCATAATATCCTTATATATTGAATTTAATGCATCTGACTTTTTTATTGGAAATTTATAAAACAAATTCATAATAGTATTGGTTAGTGTATATCTATTTATTACGGTAGCTATTGGATAAAAATTAGGTGAAATTAAATTTTTAATGTATCATTAATTTGTTTCATTTTTTCCACACTTTCTTTCTTCATTTCCTCTGCATTTTGTTTTTCAGAAACTATAAACATCTTTGTTGCAGCTTCAAATTGTGCGGCAGTGATCTTTGAAGCATCATATAGAGCATCCACCATCAGATCATTCTTTTTCTATTTCTTCTTGGGAATGTTTTTACTAACTGATTCGTCAGAATAGGTGCTCTGTTGCATGTTAGGATCATCATCATTGATCGGCAGTAAACCATTTTCAGTTTCCTGGGCAACATTGAGATTTTCAAGTACATCATTTCCGTTTACTGCACCATGTCCAGTAGCTCTGTCTTTTCCAAATATAGTAGATAGGTCGTCAAACCATGGCAAATGTGTATTTTTCCATTTTGCATCTCCAGTATGAACCTGAGATTAAAAAAAATTCATAAATAGCACAAACAGCAGAGAAGTATCACATATAAGTCATTTGTATTAGAAACCTGAAAATGAATGACCAGCAAAAATCACTTGTTAAAAGAGAAGACAACCTATAGATCTGTACAAGGGTTTGGAAATTTTCCAAGTATTTATTATTTATTATTAAGAAAATGAATAGCTTATGCAAACTTATCCAGCTAAACATTTGACCTTGCCAGGCCGAATGGGCACTTGTAAAAAGAATTGAAGTAAGAGTGGAATGGGAACTCAGAAAAAGAGCAGAACAGACACTTCAATAAAAAATCAAAAGTGTAATATCCCAAGAAATCAATAGGATAAACATTTTCTGATTTCTAAAATAGACCACAAGCTACAGGCTAGAAATGCATCATTTTTATGATCAATCATGCTCTCTGTTTCAAGCATAATAACTTCCATCCAAGTTAAAGAAATCAAAACTGGACAAGTATTCACGTTATGTTCACATAATCTATTATATTCACATCCGTGCAATGTGCATAACCATGACCTGAGTACCTGAGTCAAACACGATATTTTAGTTTCATTTTTAATCTTAAACAGCAGATGAACCACTTGTAAAATAGATGAGCTAGACTTGGTATGTCCAAAAATGCCACTGACTACATCAATATGTAACACTCGACAAGATAAAACAGATTCTAATTCATTTTTAATCCAAAAATGATAGGAATATATTATTACACAGAATTTTATATATTACCTTAAGATATGCAGTCCATACATCTTTTGGTGCAGTCACAAGATGTCTTTCTGGATCCCAGCCAAACCCTGAACTATTAGATCCATATCGAAGATCATAAACAGCAGTGAAGTCCCTTTTTAGAGTCTTAATTCGAGACTCTATATGAGGCTTTTCCTTAAGCCCGGATTCAGGAAGTTTCTCTTGTAATGTAGTCTCCAACCATGATAAGTATCCAGACTTAAAGCCGTTATCCGCTTTGAAATTTCCATCATTCACGAGTTCAAGTAAAGTTGTTATTAATTTTTCATCTTCAAGTTCAGACCGCTTTCTTTTATTTTTTCCAGCACCTCTTTCGCCAAGTGTTTCCATTTCCTGATATTAATTGCAGGGAGAATATTAGAATGATAAAAACATGACACTAATACACATTCCTAATAATACTATGTTTTGGTTGAGAGGTTTGTGTTGAAAAGAATGGATGGAACTTTTACACAAATTTATAAATTTGACAGCAAGCATTAGAAGTAAAGGACTTGCAGTGTATTATATGATTCAAGTATTATAGAATAATACTATGCAGGTATGTAGTTGAGGCACAGAGCTAGCTGAGAGTAAATAATATCATAGAAAGTGAAGGATGAGAAATTGAACAAGACAAGTTCAGCAACAGCAATTGAATTCAACCTATATTCTTGCATAGTATTATAAAATAATACTATGATATTAGTTAACACAAAAATCAACAGGAGATCTAAAACAATAATACATTAAACTCCTCTGGTATTTGAACCCCTCCACTCATTAAACATTTTTTCAGCAAGATTGTCCTTAAAAGTTGTCCACTCATTTGAAGTCCCAATATTTGTAATGTGGTCTTCAACTGTTTCATCTTCAATCTGCGTAACTTTTCTTAAATAGTCTAGCTCAATTGGATCTTCACTCATTTCCATTCTTATGTAGTTATGGAGGATGCAACAAGCTATTATTATCTTATTTTGTATTTCTATAGGATAAAACGATGGGCTTCTCAGGATGGCCCATCTTTGTTTCAGAACACCAAAATATCTCTCAATCACATTTCTCGCCTTCGAGTGTTTCATGTTATAATATTCTTCGGCACAAGTGGGCTGATTTCCATTTCTCCATTCATTTAAATGGTACCTTTGCCCTCTAAAAGGTGCCAAAAATCCCTCACCGTTTGTCTAGCCCGCATCCACTAGATAATATGTACCTTTAAAATTGAGAAAATAGTTACATATATACCTCACATACATAAATAAATGTATATATATACATATTTTTATAATTAATTAATATTACCCTTTGAAACATATAAACCATTTTTTCTAAGCAAAGCATCCTTCAGTACTCTTCCATCAGCCGCTGACCCCTCCGAACCAGCTAAAACATACGTAAACTGCATCGTCGATGAACATGCTGCAAGAACATTTGTTGTGATCTCACCTTTTCTATTCCGGTATCTAGCTCTGTCTGCCATAGGCAGATGCACTCTAATGTGAGTCTCATCTAAAGCTCTTAGACAATTCTATGAGCCAAATACTAAATTAAATGATAATTAAATATATGATATATTGTATCTAATAAGTAAATAAAATATTATTGGTTTCATTTATACCTTAAAATGCTTCCACCTTTCGTCGGTTGAGTTATTTGAAATTGGTTCAGGAGTCTTAACATATTCTCCGTACAATCTCAAAACCGTATTAAGCACCATATGAAAGTGTCGACTTATAGAATCATTCGATCTTTGAAAATCCAAGTTTACAACCGACATTTTTTTATGGTGTCCCAATATATACAAGAATATAGCAACTTACTCAACTATACTCATATGTTTAGTTGAATGTATATAATATTTCGTCTCAAGTATTGAACATAATTTATAAAATGTACACGTGTTCATTCTAATATTCTTAATGCACCTTCCATCACCACTATTCACAAATCTATCTATGTATTGAATTCGTTCTATCTTGTAGATTGAATATCGATGCCGTAAAGCTCTACGACGACTAACCAATCCCACTATTAGAAAAAACCAATTGACTAAAGTAACCATCTGTAACCACAAAAATTGCATAACACGCCTTCTTTTTTTGTATGTTTTTCCTCATATTTAACCGGAGTCGAGCCATTACTGCATTTTAAATAAGCAAATAATTATACAAAAAATCATCTACCTACTGACCTAGTTTTTAACCAAATCAATACAAATTTCTAATAATTACAAAGAAAATTACATGACAAGTACATATGAGAAGGAGATGAATCAAAAATTTAGATAAATATATATATATATGTGTGTGTGTGTATGTGTGTTTGTGTTCTTAAATATCTGTATATATATATGAGTGAGTGTTTTTGTGTGTGTGAGAGAGAGAGAGTGAGAGGTGAGAGAGACAGAGAGAGGGAGATGGATAAAGAGAAAGAGAAAGATGGGGGAGATTGAGAGAGAAAGGGGTGAGAAAGACAGAGAGAGGGAGATGGATAGAGAGAAAGAGAGAGATGAGGGGGGAGATTGAGAGAGATGTGAGCGAGACTGAGAGAGGGAGAGAGAGAGATATAGAGAGAGAAGAGATGAAGATCGAACCTGAGATCGGAGATGAAGATCGAACCTCGCAGATGAAGATGGAGATGAGTGGGAGATGCAGCTGAGTGATGGAGCTGTGCCGCGTGATATTTTATCCCGTGTGTGATGTGGGATATAAAATTAAATTAGCAGTAATGACCGAGGAATGACTTTAGGATATATCATTTCATTCTCAATTATTCAACCGAACAACTTTTTTTTTTAATCCCAAGGATTGTTCATTCCTATCCCACAAGCCTTCTTTCTTATCCCTCCAACCGAACAGACCCTTAATGTATAAAAGTTAATAAAAAATTATAAGTAATTTTTAAAAGGAAAAGATTCATTTTTATGATGTCAAATTTCAAAAATTAAAATAAATACATATTTTTAAATTTTTAAAATTCAATTTAATTATAATTCAATTCTATTTATTATACAAATAATAAAATAATGCAATAATTTATATTTTTATACAAAATGAGTCTTATCACCCAAATTTTATATCATAATTTTTTTTAATTATTTGTATACTCCCTCCATTTTAAAATTAACACGAATTTTAAAATGTTTTGACCGCATAATTGAAATTATTATTTTTTTAAATTTTATTTTATAGATAAATACTCCCTTCGTCCTTTTGAATTGTTATCATTTCAAAATGGGGTGTCTGGCACGCATTTTAAGGTGGATTTTAAGGATAGTTCCATAATTTATTTTTGAAATTTTCTTTTTTGTATAAATATAGAACAATCCTATTTTTATACAAAAAAAGAAATTTTTAAAAATAAGTTATGGAACTATTCTTAAAATCCATCTTAAAATACGTGTCAGAAAATGAAAAAAAAGTGATAAGAATTGGTTGGGACGGAGGAAGTATATTAATTGAATATTTTTATTATAAAAATAATTAATAATTAATAATTTAATCATATAATCAAATCATTTTACAATATATATCAAAAAATTAAACAACAAATATTTTGAAACGGAAGAAATATTTAATTTTAACGATATTTCATCTAAAAAATACAAAATCATGTGGTTGCCAACCTATAATTGATATAATTGATCATTAATATCTTAAAATACCAAGAAAGTCACGACCCATGTGTATATACTATATATCATCATCTCATTCCCCAACGCTTTATCTTTTCATAATCTTTTCTCAATATACTCTCCTCTTCACCACCAGATTCATATCACTATTTGCAAATTATGAAGAAAATCAAATCAGGTAAAAAGATTTTATCTTGTAAATACACTTTCTATTGTTAGTTTATTATGTATCAATTTTTCTTGATTTTCTTGTTTCTAAATTAGTCATTTCATTTATAATTAACTGTTATCAATTCTTGATTTTCTTGTTTTAGATCACCCATTTAGATGAAGAATATGTATGATTATAGATATAGCAGTTCTTGATTAGGTAGAGAAAAAAGTGCATTTCTTGATCTGAAAAATGAGTTCTTTTTGTGTATTTTAGGTTTTGAGGCTTTTTTGTGATGTGGGTGTTGGGAAATGTGATAGAAAGAAGTGAAATTTGGAATCTTTTGGGTTGTTTTGTGATGGGTTTTTAGGGTTTGGTGATTTAGAGTAGTTTGAGATATATATATATAATGGATGATGGTAATGGTAATGATGTTAGTGTGGATGGTATGTTAATGGACTTGGATTTGGATTTGAATCAAGAACCCGAGGCGGTTAGTTCAGGGATGGTGTTGGGACCTTTTATAAGTGAACTAGAGAATACCCAAGATCGAATTGAAGACCGGATTCGACAGCTTGAGGAGGTTTCGTCTAGGGCAAGGCAACGTCAGAGGTGGAGACAAACTCGAAACTTGATTGCTGAGTCGAGTAGTTTTGTTGGATATGAGCCGAGAGGGGGTAATGAGAGTAGAATGTGTAATGGGGAGGAGAGGGTAGTTGGTTGTAAGAGGGATAGTAGTCATTTAGTAGCGAATGCGTTGGGGATGGATTTGGATACAAAGAAGGATAATGGTGATTGTGGGGGATTTTTTGATTGCAATATATGCTTGGACATGGCAAAGGAACCTATAGTGACGTGTTGTGGTCACTTGTTCTGTTGGGCATGTTTTTATCAGTTCTCGGTTGACTCGAACTCGAATGCTAAGGAATGTCCTGTTTGTAGGGGGGAAGTCACGGATGCAAGTATTACCCCGATATATGGAAACGGTAGTAATACCCAATTGTCAGAGAGTGAGACTGGCTTGAAGATACCGCCTAGGCCACCAGCTCACCGTATAGAAAGTGCGAGGCAACAGCGTGTTAACCAGCGTATTACTCATATTCCGGTTGCAGAAGCACTTCGACGTATAAGGATTAGCATTGGAGCAACTACAGAGCAGCCAAGGCAGGAAGGTGCTAATAGTGTACCTGGGGAACCGACCTCACAGCAGAATCTTCACACTGCAAATGCTTCTTCGGGAACTACTTCTCCTGTCTTGCGAAATGCTGAAGTTGGGGGTACCTGGCGCCTGCGTTCCCGTCAGTTTTCAAGGGTACTGTCAGAAAGTGCTGCTTCACTTTCTTCTGTTTCATCTGCATTGAGTAATGCAGAAAGGTTAGTTGAGGACCTTGAGACTTACATTCATGGCCACCTTCTGCGAAGGACTGATTCACAGTTTCGTCCAGTTATCAGTGGGGATATTTTTAGTAGTAGTGATGCTGCAGTGCTAAGAACGGTCCACACTGTAGATTCTAGTAGCGAGGCAAATTTAGAAGTTAACCTTCCTTCGATTTCTGGAACACATAATGCTTCTGTTGCTGTTTTAGAAAGTGGTGCTGTTGTTGAAGAAGATCTAACAATGTCCCGTCCTTCTTCCAGAAGAAGAAATGGTGCTTCTCGGATTTCAGATGTTGATAGTGGAGCTTCTCGAGAATCACGGAGGAGAAGATTGAGGTGATTTTATTTTTCAACTCAAAAGGAAAAGATGAGTTTTGTCTCATCTGTTTGTTTCTGGAAGTTTAAGGTTCTGTTGACATACACTTAACATGTACCTCGACATATGTATAAATCTGTCAATTGCAGCTAATTTCTTTTAATTCATTAAGTACTCCCTTGTTGCAACAATAGAGACATTTGGCTTCTGTAATTTGTTTGTGAAACCCTAATATATGCGTAGAATTGAATTGATTTGTTTCTATCTTTGAGTCAACATTGCAAGGTACGTTACGGTTACTATTAGATGCATGCCTTATTGAGTTATTGGTTATTACTCTAGTTGGAAAATCTGTGAAATACTATTCATCCCTTTTACGTATACAATCCCAGCATTAAATTTGTATAAATTTATATCACGCTTTAAATTTTAGGATTTTGTAAATGTACCAAGTTAAACCAAATGTTTTTGCAGTTGATAGGCACTGTTGATACTTTATTTGTATGTGTTTCCGTCTACTAGTTAACTCAAACATAGTGAAATTCTCCATGTTAGAAGTTCTCTTACTTTTTATTAGATTCATCCAAGTTAAACGTTCTCTGAGTAGTTGAGTATAGTTGTTTATCGCTTGCAGGAAGCAACGATGATACTAGTTTTTTAGCTATTAATTGTACAACAGTTTGTTGATAAACTTCGTGCTGCATCTCATAAAATACTCTACAGCTGCAGCTCATACTTGGGTTCCTATAAAATTGTTTGGTGTTGCTTGTCTTTTTCTTTCCTCTTGGCTTTCATATTTTCAGTTGATTTCAAATGTGTGAAAAGTACAAACAGGATTACCTAAGAAACATTTAGTACAGGAAGTTTAGGCTGCTAAACATATACAGTAGCACTTAAGTGCAGCTCCAAGAGTCTCCTAATTGGCTCCTAAATATAATATAAAATATTAGACTACTAGTAAGTTAACACATTTTTAAGAATGTCAGCCCCAACAATGCTATCGATTTTTGCTCCTTATTTATGATAAAGTGGTGGATAAATTGGAGGAAAATTTATATTTTATTAATTAAAAACAAGTTAAGAGCACCTAATGATTTTTCTATCACTAATAGGCAAGTTAAGAGCACTAATAGCTTAAATTAGTGATTTTTCTATCACTCAGTAAGTTAAGAGCACTAATAGCTTAAATTAGTACTCTAAGATACTCCTAGTTTATTCAAAAAATGTCTTAATACGTGTAAACATTTAAGACATTATTTGAATAAACTAGGAGCCTAATTTAAGCTAAGCTCTTTATATTTTAGCCTAAGAGCTTGTTTAAAGAGATACCATGCTCAAACCCCTATTTATATGCTCTTGGAGATGCTCCCCTATTTATATGCTCTTGGAGATGCTCGAAGTCATTACATGACTCATAAATTAGAGTAGAGATAAGAGACTCGTAAGGTTTTTAAGAGTCATTAGAAGTCTCTTGGAATTCTATTTTTTGTTATACTCTTTATATTTTGATTTAAGAAGTTATTTAGAGAGTTTATGGGAGATGCTCTAAGTCGATCATTAGCCACCCAATTCTCATGACATACTACATATTTGACTTAAATACAATTTAAACCGTAAAACCCTTCTTATTCATTTTTATAATTTATTTACTAATATCTACTAGTTATTTTAGTTTAGGATAAATTATGTGTTTAACTTAAATATAATTTTTAGTGATTCTATAAATATGTTCTTTTGAAGAAAAAAATTAGATCAGTCAATATTAATTCGTATCTACTGCCTGATCAACTACTAGCAGAGGTATTGTCAATATGGATATATCTTATTTCCTTTATTTGATGACTACAAATTAGGACGCATTCAACCCTGTTATTTATAAAAACGCAACTTGATAATATATGATTATATTAACAAGAAAAAGGAGGAAGCACTGGAAGTTTTCGGTCTGTGGCAAGAAAAGAAACAGAGCCGAGCAGTGCTATTCGTTTATAAGCACTAAAAATCAATACAAGACCAGGTAATATTAACAAACTTGTTTGATATGTATATATTATATATACACATGAGTAATCATGTTTATTTATTATCATGAGAATTTAATACTTGTAATGGTAAAGGATGATACTACTTGCATGCTATTTACGTTCTTATGTGTGCATTGCATGTACTCTATTTAATAATTTTGTATGCTAGTTAGCATGAAAATTAAGAGTTATGTTATTTAACACTAGTATTAATATCTATATTAATTGATTTATTACCGTGATGATATATACGGCATGTATGAGTTTTATATGCATAATTCTTTTGTCTACATTAATGGATATGTATTAATTATTTGGTTGTAATTATATATTAATTAAAACAGTATAAAAGCACAATCCTTAAACATATTACAGTATATATTTAATTTATTATGTGCACTTCTATCATGATAATACTTTACAACACTTTAATTGTCAATACTATTTTAAGTTATTAGTAGTGTTATCCAAACTCGATTTATATTCATGTTTTAAGAGTTTGACGTATATGTTTTATATGTGCATGTTTTCTGTAAGGTTATGTCAAGTTAGTGCTATAGTTAATTTTGTTATATTATGATAATGTTTTTATTAAACAAAAAAAAAAGCATTTAATTGTTTATTCCAATTATTTGTGCATATTATTAAATACACACCCATTTATATAGTTGTTAAAAAGTTAAATTTTAATTTAAATCAGTTTATTAAATTTTCTATACCAAAGATATTATAATTTTATATGTGTATGTGTTACATGCAAATACATAAATTTATTAAATTATACTATAAATCTAGTTGCATGCTATGATTTTAGTCTAGTACTTTAGCAGAGACCATGGAGCATAGTTTATTTATATTGAGCATAGTTTATTTATATTAAAATGGCATTAGTAAATAGCAATGACATATTTGCTAAGCTCTAGTTGATCAGTGGTGGATCATGGAGATAGTTATTGGCTTAATATATGAAATTGTGCATCAATTTATAATTATCAAATATGTACTAATTTATAATTATTATACTGACCTTTAGATTTCAGTGGTGGATCATGGAGATAGTTTTTTTTTTTTACTGTGGAAACCCGCAGCCGCTACCCCAGTACTCACGCAATAGCCTGCAAACTACGTGAACCAGGTAAACCTCCTCCCGTGGGATTCGATCCTGTTATCATGGAGATAGTTACTGGCTTAATATATGAAATTGTGCATCAATTTATAATTATCAAATATGTACTAATTTATAATTATTATATTGACCTTTAGATTTGAATAAGTGGATTTTCTTGATATTTCTGGATTAGTGTTATCTACTTGCGATACAAATTATTACTCTTTTCTCTCAATTTTAAATTATAATTATTGGTACAAAATTTTTAATTCTTTTCTAAATTTTAAATTATAATTATAGACAAATTTCTAATCCTGTTTTCTCAATTTTAAATATTGTTTACTCGTTATATTTATTATCGAGTATTTTTCTAAAATTATGACCCATTTATATTCTATGTATACTTGCTAGTATGCATTCTGAGTTTCGTTTCGTATCCATTATTTTTCTAAAATTGTGACCCCTTCATATTCTATATGTATGCTAGTATGCATTTTTATTGCGACATTGTTCTGTTTAGATTAAAGAGTCGGCAACTTTTGTAACCTATGTATTGGGCTCTTCAACCTATCTGTGTGGTTAAATCAAAGACGAGTTCATGGAGTTTGGAGGTCTGGAGGACTTGGCACTTACTCGTATCGGTGCTGTGAGTATACGGGCACGTCTCTGGGATATGAGATTGTGTAAAGATTATGATCGCTATTGGGTGTTTTCTTCATCTGGATTACCGATGAAGGATTCTCTGTATTGTAGAAATGTTTTGTGCATTTCATGTGTTTTCTTCTCGTGGATTACCGGTGAAGAATTTTCTATTTTGTATCTTGCTTTGTGCGAGTATATAAGAGACCCTTGTGGATACCTACCTTATTGTGATTCAGCCATATTTTTTGTTTCGTTTCGTTTTTTGTTCTGTTCGCATTATATTGATTCAGTGCACTTATTGTGTTTCTCTCTTTGTGTTGGTAAGACACAATTCACTAAGTTACATAAAAATATTTTTCCTTTTAAAATTATATTCGTACTGGGCATTTAACTCACTCGTATTATATTCCTCGTGTGGGATAAATGGAAAGTGTGATGAGTGATACTCAAACCTTAGTTTCAGTTTATCTAGATCATTATGAGGACTTATTCTAATTAATTTTAGACTTATTAGTATTTTTATTTTAGAAATTTAGACATTTATGTTTATCAAGATTTCCAGTTGTTTTCTTATTACAGTTTATTAATATCTAGATTTGTTTTAAATTTTCCGCTATTAGATAATGGTCCGAGAAGTCGGGCTGTTACATAAGCCCTTCATTTTCAAGAATATACAACTAAAACTCCCTTTTAATATATTTAGTAAATTTAACTCTATGTTTTTAACTATATATAATTGAAACCTTTTATAAAAATAATCAGTAAATTTAACCTTATGTTTTTAATTATTTACAATTAAAATCTTTTTTTAAAATATTTAGTAAATTTAACCTTGATTTTTTAATTTCAGAATAAAATAAACCATACAACCAAATTTTGAATAAATATTCGTCAAATGCACAGTTGTCATTTTTTTTGTATAGATATTATTTAAGCATAATATATATATATATGCAATTATTAGGGAGTTTTTTATAAAATAGATATTTAGATGTTCTTTTCTATATTAATATGTCTATATGTTCAATAAAATTTTAATATGTGTTTATATTATTCTCTCTTATCATCACACTTCCCGCTCAATATATTCATGAATGTTCATCACCGAATTTAATTTATTTTCAAAAATACTCTTCTATAATTGTCATAAATTGAACCATATTTGGGTAAGGTTTATTTTATTTCAAAACTAAAAATTCAAGGTTAAATTTACTAAATGTTTTTAAAAAGTGTTTTAATTATAAATAGTTAAGAACATAGGGTTAAATTTACTAATTATTTTAAAAAAAGTTTTCATTGTATATAGTTAAAAAACGTAGGGTTAAATTTACTAAATATATTAAAAGAAGATTTTTATTGTATATTGTTAATAGCACAATATTTAAATTGTATTTAAGCATGCATATTTTTACTTGAGGAAATTTTTATTCAAAAAATGTCTTAAAAGGCAAGTCAAGTTCTATCAGGTACCTGTAAACAGGCCAACTTCATGCGGTATATGGATTGTTCAGACATCTTGCTTATTATGGCCCTATTTGATAATTAGTTGTTAGTTGGAGTGTATTGAATTAGCTATTTTCAATTAGTCAAAGTCGATTGGATTAGTTGTTTTAAAAAAAATTATTTAATAATAAACTGTTTGAATTAGCTGCTTTTATTTAAACTAGGCACATGACAAACCTGTAATACAAAAAAGCTCAAAAAGTAATTTTTTCAAAATTAAATTTGTTCACCTCAATAAACTATTTTAATCAGCTAACTAGCAGACATATATGTTAGAGGATTCACTTGATTAAATCTCTATCTTCCTTTAATCCTCTAATTTCTACTCAAATCTTTAACTTCCAAACACCCCTATGTATGCTGAAGTGTTTCACAGAAGCTGCAAGTAATATTGGTATGTGGTAATCTGTTGCGAAAATCAAATTTTTTACAAGAGCGTGATTAGATAGCCTATGGTGATTAGGTAGCCATAAGGGTGTATTTCTTGTCGTTCTAGATTTTAGGTTCTATTATTGCTTATGCCGGGAATGGATACTATTTTATATACTTATAAAGTTTACTAAAAAGAAATGCAAGAAAGCTTGGCAAAAGAAAAAAAACATAACTATAATACAATAATTATTTTTATACTTCATTCAACTAGGTTTCTTAGTCGATTCTTCGGCAATCGTTCTACTCGGCACTATATAATTTTATATCATTAGTGCTTGCTGTCAAATGAAAAATAAAATTTGTGAGAAATTTACCATAGTAGAAACGTCGGCTAAACGATAGTACGTATATTTTATTACAAATAAAAATCGTTGTTGACTTGTTGCACTTGTCTTGCTCTTAAATATTGGTCTGAAGACTGAGAATTTAAGTTGGGCCTTAAACTCCCTGTTAAAATCATAATATCCAATAAGCCCGAACATTTGTTAACTTAATTTCCAATATACTACATTAGAACTTAATTTGGGCTTGTGCGTTTTATACAAAATGAACCAACGTTAGGTTAAAAAAAGGAATATTAAGATGTGGGATAATGATTGTGATGATGATGGATCAAATACTCTTTTTATCGTTACACACACTTTTGCTCCATAAATTTAAAGTTGACCGCACCAAAGAAGGACATGTATTTCAATTTATTTCCCCCTTACACAGGGATGTCAATTACGGATTATTACGAGTAATGAATTGAATTAACTAATTAGAGTAATTATTTAGAACGAATAAATTGTTATTAAAAAATTATTGATATGAATATTATATCCCGTGATTTGTATCCTACTTCCGTCTTATTTCTATATTATATATACAAATCCCAATTTTTATCCTAAAAAATATTTAATATTCTCAAATGATGTGTATTTTATGTTATCTCATTATGTAATCTTTAATTATGAATATTAATGTGAATGTAAATGTAAAAGGGTTAAATGTCTTATTCATAATCAAACTCGCACTCAATTTGTAAGTGAGTCATTGAACTCAAAAAACGTGCACTTTAATAACTGAACTAATATAAACTTGCAATGAACTAATAAAAACTTGAAATCGACTAACTAACCTGATCCCCAACTTGCAACTGGGTAATCGAAGTCAAAAATTTATAAAATTTGCAAGATGTCAAAGATCCTTACATTGCCACTAGTCAGCTTATGTAGGCCCTCTAATTGTTGCACGAATCTCTCCTCCAATGTCAACACATCTGATTTGAATACACTCTGAAAGATTTCGGCAACCAGCTCCGCTTTTGGGACACGAGCATTTCTTTTCCTAAACATGTCCAGGGCACTTATACGAGAGAGGCTGAGAAAGGGAGTTGAGTTAAGTTTTGTAAGTTATAAGTTTATTTTTATTTAGCATTTCAAGTTTATTTTTATTCAGTACACCAATTATAAATTTTTATTAATTTAGAAATATAAATGCAAGTTGGGGTTGAGTTTAGTTTTGTAAGTTGAAAGTTCAGTTTTTATTTTGTTATTGATATTGACGACAATTGCCTAAATTCAAGTTTTAATTACATGAGTTATGTAAATACAAATTTTTTTAGTTTAGTGACTCATTTGTAAGGCGAGTGAGAGTTTGATTATGGATAAGCCATTTAACCTGAATGTAAAGAGATGTATTATTATAAATTAAGTTAGAACTAAACACAACATAATAAATGACATTTGAGAAATATATTGGGAAGATTTAGTACTTGTAGCATTATTCATGATTATATACTTAAATTTATTATTTTAAAATTAGAATATATATTATATATGGAATCTATTCAATTAATGTAAAATATACAAAAAACTAAGAATTTGATAGAATAATTATAAATATATTTTTATATATAATAAACAATGATGAATATTTAAAAACTCAAAATAGATGGCAGTGAATAATATCCAATACTACTCGTATTTGCATGGATTAAATATGAATAAACAAGATAAATATTCAATAATATAATGAATTTAAAGTGAATAAATTTATTTAAGATAATGGATCTTATAAAACACATTTCTATTTCTTTCCTTTGATTTTCCGTTTTAATATAAAGCACAATAAGTTATTAACTCCTTACTCTTTTATATATTTTTTTTGAAAAAATTATGTATATTAAAAAAAAAATACTTTTTTTTCAAAACTAATTGTTATATTTTATATTAAAATATATCATAAATTACGAACATGATAGGGGAATATACAATAAATAATTCTGAAAATAAAAAATACTATATAATTAATATTTCTTTTAAAAAACATGAATCGATTAATTTTTTTAGATAAATATCCATCATCATTACTTTGAATGAAAAGAGAAAGAAATGATGGGGTTTTGATGAGATCGATGAGAGAAGGTTGAAAAGTAAAAGTGATGACCAACTACTAGTATATATTTGAGTCCCGCGCATGCACGCTAGAGATTTCCTATATTGACATTTCGCGACCGCAGGACCCACCACCACCAGTATCTAATTTTTTTGATGGCTATTGGAATATTTTTAAAAATATCTTACATTTCAAGTTTCAACACCTCCCACCTTTTAATAGAAAAAGAGCTTCGGTCCATTGGAATACTTTTTATTTAATTTTAAAATATAAGATGTGTTATATTAAAAATTAATTTATTTTATACAAATACATATTAATGTATATGATAACTATTGTAGATAACAAAATAAATTTACAAACTCATATATATATATATATATATATATATCCTTGACTATTATATTAAAAATAAGAATATCATTAAGTTTCAAAATATTCAAATTTTTGAAACAATAAATAAATTCAAAAATGGTTGAAAAGTTATTTACACTAATTACTAATTTCTATCAAAATAAAAGATTAATATAAATTATGAAATACATTTTATTTTTGAAATATTTGATAAAAGAATTATTTTTAAAATAAGCATGTAAAGAATAATAGAGGGTTTAATATATTTTAAAATACTATTAAAAATAAAACATCGAAACGTAATAGTATGAAAATTGCAGTTTTCAGAAAATACAGTAAATAATTATGTTGGTTAAGCCATTTATTGTTTTTGTGACCATCCCATCTCCATTCATTCACCCACTTATTCATTCAATGAATACCCTAATTATTGCTTCACCACACAGGCGGCAGTGGTCTGATCCTACTTTCTACCTCCTGTATTACTACTATGTGTCTATATAAGTATATCTATATTTAAATATCTATGAATCTGTGTAGTTTAAATTTACAAAAAGGAAATGTATGGATAAGGGGAGGTGGTCCATCCTATTTTCCAAAATCCATAAATATTTAAAATTATAAAAGATTAATCATCTCTTTCCTACATTATTTAATCTTCTATTTTTAAAAAATTTAGTTTTATCACCTATTACAAATAGGTGACAATTATACTATAATAGGATCGAGAATATATGCTATCTACATTTATTTTTATATGGATGCTTAGTTTTGCCTAATACATAATTATCTAATATATTTGTGATAATGAAAGAATACTATTGATTTTTAAAATTAGTAAAACTAGAATTTCAAAATAAATGGGACTAATGATAGATTATCTCTATTTTTGGATGTTATTCCCGATTTAATATATTTTTCTACTAGTTTTTGATTAAAAATTGAGGTTTGAAAAAAGATTATTTATTAAATTTTAAAATAATGGATAGATATTTAACATTTAAAATGAATATAATATGAGAGAGGGGAAAGACCCATGCAATGATTGGTTGTGTCGTGAACTTGTCTCCACACAAATATATTATACTCCCTCCGTCCCAACCAATTCTTTACGCTTTCCTTTTTGGGACGTCCCATCCAATTCTTTACATTACTAAAAATAGTAACTTTTAACAATAAATATATTATTACATCCACTACTTCACTCCACTTTTTCAACACTTTACACTATTACACCCACTATTTCATTTATTTTAACAATAAAATCACTATTACACCCACTATTCTTGGTCTCCGTGCCCGGACCAAATGTAAACATTTGGCCGGGACGGAGGGAGTATGTGTTTGTATACATACAGGATACAGCCATCCTAAAGTGAGTTGCCCCATATTATCACAGTTGGATGGCAAGAATCAAGCCCCATCCCATCACGCCAAGTCACGTGACTCCATCACCTATCTAGTGTTTCAAATTTCACCTAGTCTAAGCTACTAAGCTATGGTGTAATGTGTAAAACAAGTAAAAACAACTTTTTCATATACTCTTTTACTATAAATAAAGAGGGAGTTCAACTAGAAGAGCGTCTGTGAAATTATGGTTTGGGGTTTAATTTTTCATGATAATAATTTAAAAGCGGATAGTTTTGGTGATAGGACGTTGGGGCTAATTATTCATGGAAATTAATTAAGGTGTGCCCAATTGGATCTGGACACAATAAATATATAAGAAAAAGATGATATGATAAAAAAAAACTTAAAATTTTGAATTAAGTATGATAAAAATGAATAATTCTCTTGTATTCATGTATAAAAATATAAGTGTCATTCTTTATTGTTGATAATATAATAAAATATATTATAATAATCATCAGTATTTGGACTAAAAATGTTCAAAATAATAGAAGTCCAAAATTCTATTCATTCATTCGATTCAAAAGAATCTGAAAATCTCAATTGGCTGGTGGATCTTAAACGGACCTCTTATTTTCTTAATTAAAATTCAGTTCGATTTAAAATTCAAAAAATTTCAATTAAATGGATGATGAGATCAAAAATATTTATATATCAATTACTTACTATAGGAATGAATAATTCTCTTGTATTTATACGTAAAAATACCAGTGTTACCCTATAATGTCATAAGTAAAATAATCATCAACATTCGGACTCTTTATATATATATACTTTCGGAAAGAAATTATTTTAATGCAATTTTTTTAAAAACAAACGACTGGAAGTTGGCTTCTACAACAAAATCATACCCATCACAACAAATTTTTTTATAATTTTTATTGTGAAATTAAATATAATTAAAATTTGAATAAAAAGACAAGACTATAATCATGCTACAAAAAGTGAGGTGCTACAAAGCCATGACTGGTCCGCTCTGATCATCTCTTGTAACTTCGGTCTTAGTTTGTAAGCTATTGTATATTTATATTCATATATATCGAATGCATGTACTACTCTTGTTATGTCTGAATTTCAAGATATGATACTCTTCAGGCTTCTTCTAGATTTTTTAGACAAATGAGTAGACTCGTAGCCTCCTATAAGCTCGTGCATGTACGTAAGTATCTATATTTATGTATATATCCAGATTTGTAAGTCGTTAAGTCTAATCACAGTACCTCACTTTCTTTTTACGTTTTACTTTTCTAGCAATCGTTTACAGGCTCCGCATGGTGTCCGATTCTCTCAACAAACCTTTGACTGTTTTTGTTTTTTATCTCGCTAATCAATTTTTAGATTATTTATTTTTATGAACAAATTAGTACATTAATATTCGGTGTAAAATTGTTCGAAAAGTATTTAGTTTTATGTAAATTTAAGTTTGGTGAAATTTATAATAGAGATTGATAGAAACCTATTATAATGACAATATATCATTGCTACTATATTATGATGATAATGAGTACAGTCGCGGGGACAATTTAAAATTTTGAAGATTAAATCACACTAAAAGCAATAATCACACGGATACAGTAATCAAAATAGAGCAATAATCATGATATACAATTGTATATTGTTAAAAAACAAACCAGCATGCTCCAGAAGGACGAGGCATGGCAATGAAAGCTTCATAAGGATTGAATCAAACCTGCAACTTCCCAAACACGGCTAGTTTGTTTTATTAATTTTATAGTTGCATCAATATTTTCAACTTTCATGAAACTAATCATACTTTGTAAATTCCAAAAATATAAAATATACGGAGTAAATGTTTGGTTTATCACCATCTAACTAGTACAATTATATACTTATTTTGATAAATTGAATCAATTTACAATGTAATTAATATGTAACTTGAAAAATCCATTGACTAGCAAGATAACTAAATTCTCATATTTTATTGTAATTTTAAATATATTGGAACTAAAAGTTTCTGTAATATCTGTGATTATTCAATAATAATAATAAAATATTAATTAGAATAGAATTAGTAATTATATAAGTTTTAATAATAATATTTATTTACATTAAATTTGATTTAGAATAGAAATTATAATGTAATTAGTAATTTGATTAGAAATAGGATTGAGTATTAAGCTAATAATTAGATTTAAAATAGGATAATAATTCCTAAATCTCTATATATATTAGGTGTAATACACGTTATTATTTATTAAAATCCTAAATATTTTCATCGAGAGAGAAGAACAACAAACAGCGGCAGCAAGATTGAGGTGAAGGGTGAACCAAGAACATACAATTTTCTGTAACTCTGTTAACAAGTAAGTGCCTTTAATAATATTCATTTAACTTTATGAATATAGGTGTGAGTATAAATAATGATAGGTTATTTGATTTGTGGCCACACAAGTTCTAATATGTTATACAAGAAAACTTATAGGCCTTAATAGTCACGGATAAATATGTTCACCGGTTTATCCAAAAGCATAATACAATGATATAGTTTAATATGTTTAGCATTTGAATTATTAACGAGTTGTGAGATACCATGTCATTAAATCATCAGTTAGCAAACGGGTGTCTATAGATTTGGTATAAACTGCTGTTAGTTTGTTTTATGGATTAGACGATTAGTAATAATAATAATAATAATATTTATGTATTAGATTGGAATTCGGGTGTTTAACGGATCGTTTACGGGTTTCGTTAGTATTTGAGATTGCTATATTCGAGGTACGGATTTCGTCCTCTTTCTCTTCAGTGCTACTCTTTTTAGGATTAGTTGTATTTAATTCGTTCTGTTCATAAATCTGTTCCTTCCGTTATTCTTCGTTTTAACTGTTTTGATTTTCCAAAAATTATTTTAAAGTCTGTTTTGAAAATTTAAATATTTATTTCTGCGATTCTCGAAAATTATGTATGTTACATATCTGCGTAGAATATTTGAAATACATGTTCAGGTGATTTTAAAATTATGAAAATTATTTTATTTGAACCCTTAGAATGATATAGGGTATACCGAGTTAACCAGCTGTAGGGGTACTACAGCCATGTCATTGCGGCACCAGTGGCATGACACTTCCGTGGCAGTGTGATTAGTCACGGCGTATCCTTCTGATAGCTCAGGTGGCGAGCTTTGCGCATTTTGATATTTGTTTGAGGATACGTGGGTGCACCCAGATTTGATTTGATTTGTGATTTGATATTTGACGGTGACGTTGTATATGCCGTACATGTTGTCCGGTTTGTTGCACGCATTAGGTACCCTATGATGTGTGTATCTGTTATCTGTTTTGTATCGGTATGAAATATCCTAACCCTCTTTGCTTCAGCCTTGTCTTTAAAAATTAAAGTTTATTTATTATTATCAAATTATATATCATGCTACTTGTTTTATAAACTATATTTCAATCCGTACTGGGCATTTGGCTCATGCCGTATTCTTTCTTCTGGCAGGTACTTAGGGGGATCTCGGGCTGTGTGATGGAGAGCTACCCTTATTTCACTTATTAAGGCGTTTGAGCTTTCCGTATTATTTATATATTATTTATTATTAGAGATTTTGAATTTATTCACATTTATCACTTTGAGTTATTTTGGAGGTTTTAATATTATTTTAGAGACTCGTTGGACCTATTTAATTATTTTAAGATGAATTTTAGTACTCTGTATACATGTTTATGATTTGAAAAGTAACTCCTCGTCTCATTTTGAGAAGGGGGTGTTACAGTTTCATTATAAAAATTAGTAAAAATCAACCCATCAAATATGGTAATTCGGTTAAGTTCCAAAATACTTCAAGTTAAGTAGAAAGAAACGAAGCATAAATATAGATATATATTACGTCCTATATATAATTATTCCATTTTAAATGCATACAAATATATAAAGTACAAGCCATGTAATTCTTGTAATAATGTACGTGGATATATTTTTATTATATAATTTTAGTTTAAATAAAAACAAGAAGAATTGTAGTAATAAAATTTACAATAAATAGATGTGCATACATTGAAATATGTAACAAAAATGAAACGATTCGCAAAGCAAACGACACAAAAGAAATATATTTCAATACATACCTCGCCATGACAGGACAAAAGAGTAGACTACGGATGATTGTGTATATGATTTTAAGCAACTCCAATTATAATATCTAAAATAATTAGTTATTTAAAATTTTGTTAAATTGTAAGAGTATGTACTCCAATAGTATTAATTATAACGGAGCTATATTCAAAAGTATAATTTTGTTTTAAATTCCTATATATATATATATATATGTATGTATGTATGTATGGAAATTTTATAAGTTAAAATAAATTTAATTAATATTTTATTCAATATAAATGAACATAAAATATACATTTAATGAAAAAATATTTAATATAATAACAATTCAATATATATTAAAATTTAAAATATAATAACATATTTAAATATTACGAAAAATAATTAACAAATATTACTTTTATTTATTATAAAATATATAATTAAATTAAATTTTATTATATTAGATTATTAGTATTTTTATAAATAAGTAATGTATGTTAAAATAGTTATATAAGTAATTAATAAATTTTGTTAATAATAAAACAATATTTTTTACACTTAATATTATATAAAATTAAAAATATTTAATATAAAATAAGAATTATAATACAAATATATTAAAAATATAATATACAGTATGTACAGGGTTAGGTTTAGGTTTAGATTTAATGAGTGAATATTTTTAGATATTTTAGATGATGGTTACAGTGTTGATACAGAAGATGAGATGAAAGATATTTATATCTATAAGTTTACTTAACAGATTTCTTGGTTGGAGTCATAAACATTTTACCTAATATTTATATCATGGTGTCCCATAAACTTTTTATTTAAGAGGTCTCATGATTGAAGATGCTTTTAATGAAACATATATATCCAACACCTATTTAATCGTTTCGAACGAGTAAACCTGTGTTATTATAACGGGATACACCTTTCTCTGGTAATTAAAAAAAAATCAAATCTCCTCTCTAACAATCAAATATTGGTAAAAGTTTTACGGTGTTTTTTTGTGGACTTTCATGTTACAATCCTCCGGTCGGGTGGGATGATCACTTATGCTTGTTGAGATAGCAAAAAATATAGCCGGCGTTGGTTCATAACTAATGAATTCCATTAATGAAAATTGAAATTGAAATTTTATATATTAATATTTGAATTAGTAACTTGGAGACGGGAGAGAACTTCTTCCTCTTTAAACTTCATTCACATTATCATTTCCATCTCAATACTTTTCATTTTCATTCCCCATTCTCATTTTCAGCGTCAATTCAAATATGCCGAGTTTTATTGTTTAGTCAATAATAAAAAAAAACTAGTTTACACTCTCTTATTAAAAAATTATATATATCTTTAGCGGTGGTTGGTTTGATCATCTCTCACAAGATATATATGTGATTTTTTTTAATAGTTAGACATATATGTGATTTTAGTTATGTTGATACGTTAAAATTTGTCCCATAAATTATCGTACTCCTTTAAATAAACATGTATTATGCATTTATATATGTACGCAAATATTAAAATAGCTGAAGACGATTATATAATATAAAATATTACATACGAATAAAATATAAATTCATAAATCTATGTTTCGTTTTTTACCCCTCAATTTTTCCACAAAATTCGTTATACTGTCCATCTCTGATCTATCTCACTTTCATTTTCTTCTTCATACTTAATTAACAGGAAAGATAAAACCTTGAAACCTTGAAAACACGTAGTAATAGTGTGAATAAAGAAAAACAGTCAAATAAGGACAGAACATAGTTTCAAAGATTCAATCATGGGAACTAGTTGGCTATAACTATGATTGACTGTTAATTAGGATCGATTTGATAACCGATTTAAGTCGAGAAAGTTGAAAAAATTCATACGGAGTAGTATTTTACATGATTATTATCATATATAATATTATTACAGTCAACGTCCTTCTAATTTTACATAATAATTATAAAATATTATTTTAACTAATAATTTTATATATCACCTTGGGAGATACTCTTAGGAGTCATTTGGTTGGCCGAGTGGTATGTAGTTGAAATCAGGAATCGGGTTAAGAATATATGAGTTTGAGATATCATTTCTAATATCATGTGTTTAGTTGAGTATTGGAATGAATATATTTGATTTAATAAATTTTGAATTATTAATTATAATTAATTTAAAATATTAATTAATTTATTATTTTAATATATTTTTGTATCATTGATTTATTTCATATTAAATATTTACATTTAATTGCTTAAATATAGATAAAAATATTAAAATAAAATAATTTCTGATACCTTTCTCATACCCACCTCCTATGGGTATCAAAAACTCATACCTTGTGGGTTTATCTTGGGTTTGAGGTATGAGTTTGAAATCATCTTTTTTCTCAACCAAATATCAGGTATGAGTTTAAAATTGACAAAATTCATACCTGATTTCAGAATGAGTTCAAACAAACGATCCGTTAGTATCCTGTTGAAATTAATGTTTGAACTAACTAAAAAATTCTGTAGCATTTTAATAATTGGAATTAATTCATTAATTTACATGGTATTAGAGCTTAATTTTGAAAAAGAACATTAGATATGGACCTTCTCATTGCTAATTGTTTGAATTAATTACCAGTTAAAATCTAAATCTAAATGAGTCGAAGATAATTTAACATATAAAATCGAGATGCATTGTATATCAAAATAATTTAATTTTTTTATGAACAATTTACAACTTTGCATCACACTCACACCTATATCTCCGTTTACAAAGCGTACAATTTACTCCAATAATGATCGAAAAAGAATGGCATTGCAAGCTTCAGTCTGTTTTGTATTAAATCCATGTTTTCTGTTTCTTGTAAATGATTGCGGCATGGAAAGACGGTGGGAACAAAGGGGTCCTCTGTCATGATATAGAAAATAATTAGGTCTTCCTCCCCTGAGGTAAGCTAGGAGTATTTGAACATATATATATATATATATAGACACATAGGAGTATTCAATTAGTCAACTGGCCTTTTCAGTCAAACTAAATTTTTTCACGCAGACACAACAAACAAAATCCATGTTTCTCTCGTTATTAATCCCGTAGAATCAACAATACGTAAACATGGGATGTGAAGGATGTTAAAGTTAATTGTTTGTGCAGTATACATTATATACACTAACTGGCTTATATCTTATATCTTGTATAATGCAGGCATCGAATTGTTTTAATATTTTTTTATATAATTTGAATATATTTTTATTTTTATAATAATAATTTAAATTTTATTTAATGTTATATGTATATATTTTATATAATTTTTTATATACTTTATTTGTATTTTAATATGATAATATTTGTGTGTTTTGTTTAAAAATGTGTTTTATTTAGAAGATAATTGTGAGATATATTTTAGTTAGGAGATTAATATTTAAAAATCAGACTCAATAATAACTATCCGGCCCAAATACCGACCAACGACCACCAACTATCAAATTTTTATAGATTCATATTATTTTATATTTATAAATTTTTAATAAAAAATGATGTAAATTAGATTCTAGAAAACAAGTCTATTACGTGATTTTTTTTGTTAAAAACATTAAACATATTACATGATTTTTCACTTTCAGCATTATAACATTTTTATTTTATCACTGATATTTTTGAGTTTCCTATATTTATAAGAGATCTAATTATATGACTTGGTCCAGAATAATTACTTTTTAGTCACTATTACTTCACGTTTTTTTCATGGAAAGTAAAATATTTAGAAATAGTATTTTAAACGTGGATAAACTATGTGATTCCTAAATTATAAAATTTTTAAATATTAATATTTTTTATAATAAAAAAACACATATGGATAGATATAACAATTACTTGATCCTAATAATATTAATATATACAATAATAAAGTATGGGCAATGATTTCATGAGCGAGTATCTCCAACCATGTTAGCTATTTGATTGGTTATAATAATAATAAAATAGCAATTACCTAAAATATAGATAATCAAAAATGTGCTATTCTCCTATTCTATTTTCTATATTGATTCTGTATAATTTAAAATTAATAATTTTCTAACTAAATGAAGAAGTAATTTCGGAGGGAGTATATGTGGCACAATTAGATAATGACAATTGATTACAATAGCAAATATAGATAATGAATTTAAAGTTCTTTATAATTTTACTAAGGGATGGGTATGGAAGTTGATTTTTTTGTTCCAATTCCCTTAAAATAGATGCGACATAGGATTTAGCTAGTGGTTTTAACATGGTTGGAGATGCTTTAAGAAATTAGAACGGTAACTAGTAAACTACTGAAAAAGTAACAAAACCAAAATTATCAACATTTGTGACAAATATTACATAGGATCCAGGTCATACATACATACATCCCATTACATAAACACATACATATACATTAAATGCTATCAGAACAGAGATTGTATGTGGATTCTCTATAAAGTCTCTTTTTTTCCCCAGTGCTTTCACTCCTAATTAAATCCTCAAAAACCCTTTGTACTCCTTTTTCTATCACCTCTCTTTTTTCACAATCTCACATGTAAAATGGAACTTGGGTTGAGCTTAGGAGATTCATCTTCATCTAAACCATTTCTAGATCATGTATCTGCCCATAAAACTGCACCAAAAGCCCCTCATCTTGGCTTTCATATGGGATTAACTCTTCACTCTAAATCTACTAGTGGTGATGATGAAGATGAGTATATAGATATAGATGATCACTCTTCTCAAGATACCATTAAAGATAAAACTGCACCTCTTCATCTACTTACTCTTGCTCCCCTTCGTTTCCCTCATCAATCCGATAATGGTATTTTTTCACACACACGCGCAATATTTTTTTTTCATTTTTTATTTCAAGTGAATGATATTTTTTTCGGTTTTTAAATTTTTATACGTAAAAATATGTTTTAATATATGTTGTTATGGTGATAATTTTATTTTTGTGGGGTTAATGAAGGGAGTTCGGAGGGAGGTTCATCGGGAAACGTGCGGGTTACGAGGGGGTTTGACGTGAACAGGATGGTGGCGACTGAGGAGGCAACGTCGTCGTTTCGTATGGATTTAGCAATATACAGAGGAGTTGGAAAGAGGAGTTTAGAGGATCATGGAAACGACGTCGTTGAAGGGGAAAGAGGGTCAAACTCAAGAGCTAGTGATGATGATGAAAATGGACTTGCTAGAAAAAAACTTCGACTTTCTAAGGAACAATCTGCTTTTCTTGAAGAAAGCTTCAAGGAACACAATACCCTCAATCCTGTAAGCAATACTATTACTACATATATATTTTTATGTGCATGTATATTTTTATGTGTTAAATTTTTCTATGTTTAAATTTTCGATGATGAAAAAACTTTAGAAATTTGTGTGTATATGTATTTTTATTCTTATTGTGTCTAGTATTCGATGAAGCAGAAACAAAAGCATGGTCTTGCTAAACAGCTCAATCTTAGGCCTCGTCAAGTTGAAGTTTGGTTTCAAAATAGAAGAGCTAGGTTAATCTCTCTCTCTCTCTCTCTCGTTTTGATGAATAATATGTAAGACTATTTTTGTGTGTTATGCAGGACAAAGTTGAAGCAAACAGAGGTTGATTGTGAGTATTTGAAAAAATGTTGTGAAACACTAACTGAAGAAAACAGGAAGCTACACAAGGAGCTTCAAGAGCTAAGAGCACTAAAAGCATCAACTCCATTTTACATGCAATCTCCGGCGACAACACTCACTATGTGCCCATCTTGTGAACGTGTTGCCCCCACTACTCCGCCCTCAAGCACCGCAGCTAAGGCGACAACCACCACCTCTACAACCCCTTCACCTTTTCCACTATCAAGATCCAAGTTTTTCCCATTTTCTCATACACCCACAAAAGCCTCATGAATATCAGCAAGTGCAAAATAAATTGATGATTAAGAAATTTGTTGTTTATGGGGGTTTTGTGTAAATACAGTGAAAAGCTTTGTTTGTCTAAATTAGAAGTGGTTTGTTTTGATAAGGGCTTGTTTGGTTGAAGAGTGATTTTTTTAAGCTCTCTTTGTGTGTTATGTTTTGGTGGATAGGAAGTAGAAACAGAGAAAAGAAATGAGAAGATTGGTGTTCTTTATTTTCCTTATTTTGTTGGGAAGTAAAGTTGGAATTATATTAATCTAATATATTAGTGAAATATGTTCTTCGATAAATCTGAGTTGATTCATGGTATGAGCATGCCTGCATGAAATGTGTAATTTTTTTACAAAGGTTCTACACTTCTACTCAAGACCATAGATTTTTGAGCTTAACTACTCTCTTTTTGGAAATTTACACTACAAATCACCAGGAATTTACACTATGAAGGTGATAGATTTGATTTACATTTTGTAAAAATCAAATTATAAGTATCATACTCGATTAAAATTTCATAAAAATTAAATTAGTAAATATTATATTCCAGTTTAGTTGAAATTGTCGGTTATTGATGGTGCGGGAAACTCGAGGCATGTTTGGAGGATTGCTTTCAAGTATGGGGGAGGAGACTTTGGACTCTTTTGAGGAGACTTTGGACTCTTTTCATAATTTCTTTAATGATTTCATTCAAACAAACATTGATGAGAGGCGTGAGTTTTGTGTCTTCATGTCTCGACGAAAAGTGTGAGCATACAATTACAGACAATAGTTTAGTGCTGTGTATATATGATATCTATAGACTATAGTAGTGGAATATAGATACTGTTGTATTAATTGATGATTGATAAATTGTCTGTGAAAGTAGGTGCTGTTCTCGGACCACTAATTATGAGTACACACGAGCCAAGTATGTCTACTCATTATTGGATTGCATTGTCACGCGACGACTTCTCACGAGAATTAGTTGCCCTTGATTCATATCGACATTTAATGATATTTTTTAAGTATTATTTAAAAATTCAATTGTAAAAAAATAAATTTTTCGAGAGTTATTCCAAATTTTATTCATTTTGATCTATTAAAAAAATTATGTATGAATGGCTCATAAATATATTTCGCAAGTTGGTTTACAAAGTCGTGGTCACAAATCTAGTTGAAAATATTTCTCACAATTTTTTCATACATTTTTTATTCACTAATAAAATTTATTATTTAAAAATAAAATAAAAACTGAATTCGCAACATAATTGATAAGTATGACTTCATTATTATACTTTTTAAATTTTATAGTTTACTATGTATTGTTAATATTATATTATTTATATTATGTTATTTAAATCAAAAAATAATTTCACGAGTATATTTATTAAATTTGTTCACAAATTTATTTATTGAGTTTATAGTCAAATTATTTTATGATTAAGTTTGGCTCGTTTATAAAATTACTTTTAAACCAAAAGCTTATTTCAAACTGATTTATTTACGATAATAATTCGAGTTAAATTTCTATCTTTTCATTTATAATTGGTCAAATTTCAAACCACATATATATTGGACTAAATTGAGCCAACTATAATAACCTGGTTAATTTAAAAGTTCAGCATAAATCTCTAAATTATCAAGATTTTTTTGTGCATTATAATATTTTATATTATAAATTAAATTAATTTTTTATATAATTTATTGATGTAGTTGACAGTAATATTTCATCTTATAAATTAAATTAAAATTGTGTTTATAAATATGTATTTTATTTTAAATGATGAATTTGAATGACATAAATTGAGTTGTTATTTTAAATTCTCAAATTTATGATAAGATTTGAATGTTTTTGATTTTAAATGAAATCTACATTTAATTTTTTAATATTTAAACATATTATTTGAATAAATTTAATATTTTATTATATAATGTAATCTACAAATATATTCAAAATCTTTAATTTTATTATTCAATCCTTTACTTCTACATGTTAAATGTTAGTGTTTGCAAGGAAAGTGCATTTGTCAATTGTCTGTTGTCATAATCTTTTCATGACAAAGTTATTATATATTCCACTTGATGTCTAATCGGGGACCTTTGAAGTCACAATATAGTTTTTGACCTTTGGTCCGATGCAAGCAATTAACTTTCAAATCAGTTACCTCTTGATTATCTTCACCAAAAAGAAACCCTGATTACGCAATAATCACTATGGATAAGTGTTTGTTTTTGGGACAATGTTTACAAAATAAATTATTGCAAAAACTATTTTACGTTTCTATAGTATTATCATTTAATATTAAACAATCCATGATTTACAACTTACAAGAACTATGCACTAGCAAAGTTGATATAAAAAGATATCACAATAGAAAATTTCATTAAATTGATCGATCAAATTGAATTGGCAATTGAAAACTTTACTAACTTGATCTATCAATTGATTTAGCTATTTGTTTGGCAGTTAGTTATTAGTCATTATATGCCGTGTTTCATGATTATTAGACAATATAAATAACCGACTATTGTCCCACAATGCAGTTCCTTTTGATTAAATTCCATTTAGTATTAAAATAATCATAGTAGACTTAATTTATTATATAGGGACTTTTACTAGTATTTGATTTTCAACATTAAAACGTAATCATTATTGTAAGGTTAATGAACACATGCCCTACTCATCAAAATAGAAAGTCTATCTCTAATTATTATATGTGTCTCATCTAATTATTCATTCCATTTTCATACTTCAATTTTACTCATTTCACAATACTCATAGTAGTACTAAATACAAAGTAATTAATTAAATACATATATTTTATAATAATGCATCATTCTATTGCATGAGGAGACAAGCATGATAAATAATGGTTGTCTAATGAGTGTTTATTTGTCATTATTTTCTCAGTTTAATATTAGCTTTCCGAAACTATTTTAGGTTTATTAGAAAATGAGTGTTTTTAGCATAATAGTTATGTTTGTTTATAAATGTTATAATCTTCTAAACATATGTTTACAATTTTTTGGAAAAATACATATAAAATTTGGTACCGTATTATAACTTTTTGTTTGATTAAAAATAATAAATTAAGGTAACATATTTCCAAATTTTGACTAAATTTTATTATGAATTTAACAATTTTTAACCGTATAATATAACTTAATATTCCCCCCTAAGGATTTGATCAACCACTGTAACTTCATGGCTGGAAAGAGTCCTTTATTTCCTCCATTTCGATAAGTTCCATAACCAAGCTTTGTGGTAGAGTGATGTAATTGGTAAAGATTGGATTAGATCGAGTTTTGTAATGATTTAAATATTTTTGAATTTTAAAAAATAAATTTAAATTTAAATTTAAATTCAGAAATTAATATTTAAATTCAGATTTATTGAATTTCGGATCATATCGGTTTTTCTTAAAAATTAAAATATTCAAAAATTAAAAAATTAAAGTAGTCAAGTTATATCTAAAATATTATGTTTTATTAAATATAGTTATCGGGTTTCGGATTTGAATAAGGACATCACGACTATCCTTTCTAAATATAAATTCGATCAAATCCAAATCTAAATCTAAATTCAATTTTTTTCAGAATTAAAAATTAAATTTAAATTTAAATTCAAATCCAAAATTTTATAAAATTAATTTAGATGGAACAAATAGAATATTTTGTCATCTCTATTTTTTGCTAGACTATGAACAATTTGATGGCGGCCACCGAGCAGTAAGATAATAAATACTATGCTACTAACTGTTTTATTCTATGGTTTTCTAGATACATATAACTTTTCCTTTTATTTATTTCTTTTAGGACTTTCGCAAATATAAAATAACATTAGTTTAGCTTAAAAATGAAATAATAATACATATAATTTTTTTTATACATGTTTAATGATGTGCACACAAGTACACCTGTGTAAAAAAGTATATAATGAAACGTCAAATACTACTTTCGGTTTAAGATAGGATTCTTACTCATAATTTATTCAACTCTTGTCCTTTTGCTTTTCTTATGTCAAACATATTTGTCATATATGCAGTATGCTACAATCTTAAAATTAAAAGATACGGAGTATGATACAAATTGACAATGGTTACGGATTATCTCTTGTGCGTGTATTATATATACATAGCAACAAAGATATATTCATCTGTTACTGAGTGCTTTATGACTATTAATTGACATTTAATTAACATGAAAGTCAACATTTCACATCCATAATCTCTTTGGATAATCTACTAGTGTGTCACAATATTACGTAGTAACATTCACATTTCTCAGCAGCATTCTAATTTTTTAATGGTTATGTTATAAAAGACAAGATTGTTACTAGAAACACATTGGCAAGATTCAAGAAGATCCATACTCCCCAAAGCCAAGAGCATTTTATTTTTGTGCACTGACAAGGTCCCAAGTAGGCGAGAGTATGGGCAAGGAACGCATATGCACGTACAGAGTCTTACCTTTGTTTTCATAAAGATGATGTTCATCGTGACTTTGACACTTGACCATCACGACAAACACGCTAATATCAGCTAACTAATAGTACTGGCTTAAAAGTACAATTTCACAATTCCTAGAGGAAAAAACCCTACAGCATGAACCATATCACTTAAATGTCACTTAAATGTTCTACTTTTTTTTTTTTTGTTGTTGCAGCGTGAAGTGTGCGTGTGATTGTGAACACCAATATCATCTTTATATATCTTGGTAGGGATACACCTGTATTGCTAAGCGGCTAAGCCTATGTAGTAAACACATTACATGTTACATCAGGGATGAACGGAAAACAATGGCTAAGCCTATGTAGGACACAACCTGTTACATCGGGGATCAACCAAAACCAATTATATAAAAGTAACAATTGCCGAATGTATAATATCTAGTATAACCAGGGTTGTACTGTAGTAAAAATAAACAATAGAAGTGACTGTTGAAAATTGTTCCAAAGAAATTAACATAAAGGATTAACAATAACATCAGGAAAAACTGCCCTTAGAAACATCAACAATATCGACGAATAGGATTTTAAAGCCATCATGATAGTGTGATCGACTTGGCTAATAGTATGATTTGAAATTTAGACCTTCATATGGGAGGCCGTCTCAGATAGATCTGCCCCGATTATGTGCCATACAGTGGTGAAACCTAGCTAGAAGGTCTTTGTGGAACTACAATATATCATTGGCCCTTCACCATATATATAAAGATGGTCCTTCGCACAATTTTTTAAAAGTAATCATCTATTTGTGTTTAATTAAGAAGCCAAATTTGGTTATCCAACGTTACATGTATCCCCTCTTTCGAAAAAGTCATGCCCCTCTTCAATCTTCTTTGTCCCTCAAATAAAATCTGCAGAGCGCTCGACCAATTGGCTAAAATTACCAGACTATGCCATGAGTTATGTATATACTGCATATTTCAGAAACAAAGCACCGTGTACAACTTTATTGCAACATATATATATATATATATATATCATGTGTTCTCTAAACTGTCTTCAAGAGCTCAATTCTTGATATCCACTACTAGAATTCACCAGCACAGTAGTGGTATGATAATGCTCACTTCACGTATGCCAGTAGTTTTGGAGATTGTAACTAACAAGAGATACCAATAATTAGACACTTGAAAAGTGCCAATAAGTAGTTTCGGAGATTGTAACTAACAAGAGATACCAATAATTAGACACTTGAAAGTGCCAATAATCCAAGCATAACCTTTTTAATGTCACAAAAAACTGGTGCATTTCTTGCGCAAATATATAGAATACGAACCTCAAAGCTTAATTTATATTGTACAGTTTAATCCCCGAACCATCTTCTAAATTTATCTTCTCTGATATGATTCCAACCATCCAGACATTGCATCCTAGCATTTATCATATTATAAAATTCCAGACCCGTTTAACCCTAAATATTTTGGTTATATAGGTGCCTCCCTGTTGCTCACCTCCACCATGGAGATCTCTAATGTATGCATATCTCATTGACCGGCCATGTCCATTCTAACAATTTTAGTAGCGTTATCTATCATTATCAATATAATATACACTAAGTGGCAAATGAAGCTTTTCTACGGTTCGCATATGCTTTTTTTTTTGGTGGCTAGCTAAATCCATCTCCTCACATGATGCTTTAGTATTACGATATTGATAATTCAACGAAAGATGAACATGGAGATAGATAAGAGAGACAAAGGAAGCCCCCTCTTGATATTGAATAAACTGCGCCTCCATATAACCTTAATGTCAACCAAAGAAATACATGTTCCTTTGCTTAATCCGACTAATTGGTCCATTTGTTATTGGTGTTACAGACAATAACAATAACTTTTTGCTCAAAAGCCGTCATAAAGGTGGTTGGTAAACTCTAAAAGTCTGCCGTCTGCGAAAGTGATTTTGGTCTAAAAGATACTGTTAGAGAAAGTATGTCCCCCTATACTTTTGAAAAAAGCTGATTTTCAGTTTTTACAGTAAATAAGTACAATTTTCATCATAAAACCTTCTCAAAAATATTATTTTTTATATTATAATATAAAAATATGCATAAATAAATTTTTTTATCAAACAGTCATCAAATTTTTTTTAAAACACTTTTTCCACCATCATTTTTTCTCACAGCACAACAGTTTTGAACATCAATCTCAAACGGCTAGTTTGCTAGCAAGCCCAATCTAGAGATGGTTTGAACATGCAGTTAACGCTCCTGACTATAAAAGAGACTACACATTAACATGGCATTAAAGCATTTCCAACAAAACATCGATCCTACAGGGTAAATCTATTATGCTGTCAATAGCTATGCCATATGCCTGATAAAAGATCCTCAGTAACACTGCACAAACTATTTCAAGATATCTATTATGCTTATCTTACAATATATCCAGAAACTCACGTCCAAACAGTCTTTTGTTATCTCACCGGGAAACAACTATACCTAAAGGCATTCAGAATTTGCAATATTACATGCAAAGAGTATTTTTCATTGTACCGACTAATATAATATAAATATACGAACCAGATTGTATTAAATTATAGATAAAGTTCAATTTTAAATCTAAAATGTCGTCGATCTTAAAACAGAGAAAGATCTTTATAATATTAATTTTGATACAGGCACTGTATGAGAGAGAGCCGATTAAAAGAGAAGTACCACCATTAGTAAGAAACATAGAGTACTAAAAGTAATTGGGTGCCAATTATTGGAAAGTTCGCATTTTCAGTCTATCCTCTCCATTTTACCTATGTTAAAAAACTTGGAACACCGTCTTATAATCTCGAACTGTATACATTTTAAATATAGAAAAGCATAAAATGAAAGTAATTCTATCACAATTCATGAAGTATAAATCTAAAAGCGTTGGTAATATAATGAAACTGAGTAGCGAGTCTAATGATCACAGCCAATCATGAACATAGTTGTCTTGGCATCAAGGTACCGAAGTTGGCACTCCTCACATGCATCTAATTCTTATCTTGGCTGTACGTTGCGGAGGTACCGAAGTTGGCGCGCTGCTGCAGCAGCTAATCCAGTTGCAGGAAGGCCACGTCTTCCACCATGCTAGTGCATTTGATAAAAATAAAATAAAATGAGCACTGAAAAGTATATTACAGATATATCAAAGCTTGATGCATTTTCATTCCAAAATGTAACTCGGTTTGTTATGTCCTCAGACATGAACACACCACTCTACATATACCAGTCTCCTCAGGACTCTAACACAAAAATAATAGAATTGTTGTAATGAAATGACACTTGTGTCCCTTGATCCTATTTGTCCTTAGATTTACCTTTCATCTTGCAGAAGTAAGATTAGGTAGAATAAAATCACCTATATGAATAATAGTAGTAGCTGCTCCAGTAGTAGGATTAATTGTAGAGGCCTATTCTGCAGATATCACATTTGTGAAATTCTCCAGAGTCGAGGACATGTGATCTGAAGCTCTAGAATCCATAATCCACCTTGAAGAAGTAGTATGAGCAGAGTAGCAGGTAACCATGCCAAAAAATGATTCTAATTCATCATCACTGTCAGGCAATCTTGTTGGATTAGGCAGCAGTTTCAACAGTTGTTCTAGTTGAGAAGTAGTAATTTGCACTGCAGAGTCTGATGATTTATCCTCACCATGCTTAATTACAACATTATTACTCAATTTTGACCTATTTCCAGGCCATTTCTGCTGAGTTCCAGAATACAAAGCTTTTGACTGAGATTTCTTGTTAATTTTATTATAGCAATCTGGAAATACGAGTACTATTTTATGACAGCACTTGTCTGATATATGTCATCTCTTGTGACAATGATTACGGATCATGACCGACTTTTCTGAATTTTCTGTATTGACATGGTTTCCCCTGCTATACATTGCAGAAATCTCATCATAAACAGCATATTTCAATACTTCCCTGTGATTTTCTTTTTGTTGAAGTACAGAACACGCTACCTCAATTGTTGTTAATGGATTACTCATTAATAATTGAGTACGAATTGCCCCATAGGTATCATCCTATCCATTAAGAAAATGAAATAGTTTGAGATTCTTCTTTCTGAGTTTCAATAGCCTTCATCAATGTGACAACTTCCGGTGTGGCTATAGTTAACACATGCAAGGTATTAATAGCATCAATCTCTTCCCAAACACTACTCAAACTTGTATAGTAATCAACCACACTCATCTTATTTTATAGTAAGACAAATACATCTTTAGTTAGTTTTATATTTTCTGGAACCATTGATAATTGCAAATCTAGATTGTAATTGCAACCAAATTTCATATGCTGGGTTAATAAACAAGATTAATTAATGAATTGAATTAGAAACACTATTGTGAATTCATGAAATTATCATATTATTGCACGTATCTCATTGCGCTCTTTCAGTTGCATCAGTAGTGCTGCGAATCACAGTTGCAGTTACAAAACCTAGCTTTCGTACAGATACTAGTTGAATCTCAAACAATCTCTTCGACGTCCTGTAACCTCTAAATCCTGTGAGCCTTTCAACACTTAGATAACAGACCATCAGAAGGATGCAAAAACAACGAATTTTGCAAAGTTGAGAACGTAAATCGAAAGCCAGAACTCGCCGTCATTGTTTTACGGACACAAAGATTTAAAAAAGACAAAAAAATGGCTAATCTACGAACAAATTATTGAAGAATTAACGAACAGATAGCAGCATCAAAGCAATAAATCTTATATGTGGCTCTTGTTGACGGAGAAATCTGAGAATCAATCGAGATTTTTTGCCGGAAAAAGATCGAACAAAAATAAGTATCACCGGAGCGTGGTGGTTTATATGAGATTTGGGCTGAGATTATTAGGTTTTGGAATCACTGTAACTTTGTTTGTCAGAGAAAATAAGTTGTCAGAGAAAATAAGTTTTCTCTCCAACGGTGAGTTTTAGATTTTCCAAGCCCTAAAATGTGTCTACGTAGGCAAAATAGAGGATCAAACCCATATAATTTTAGCAAAGCAGAGGCCCAATACAAAAAGGTTTCCTTCTTCAAATCAAAATAGGCAAGAGAAACCTACTTGAAAGAGGACTCTAAATCAGGACTTGTTCGGATAATCCAAAACCCAGTATAAGGTTCAACTATTTCCTTGGAACCTTAACTAGAGGCCAACAAGATTCACCCCAAGAATGCAGGACACGTTCTAAGCCCCCAACGGGGCCGGCCCTAAAGGGAGTAAAGGGAGCGACCGCTCGAGGCCCAAAAAATTTAGAGGCACAATTTTTAAAAAAATATTTAGTATATATATATATATATTATTTAGTTAAAAAGATTATAAAGCCAATAATTTTCATAACGTATAAATTAATAATTTTAAATATATACTTTATTACTGGGCCTATAAAACTACAAATAAGTACTAATTACATATATATATATATATATAATATGTATGTATTCTAAAAAACTAGATAATTCATTATTTAAAAAAAAAATAGAGTTGAACTGGTATTCTAGGTTATATATATATTATATCAAAACAATACTAATATACTATTTTAGGGTTAGTGGAAAGATTGTACAAGAATTGAAAAACCCTAATCATGTAAATTTTTTGTCTTTAAACTTATATTTTATGGCTCAATACTCATATACACATATATATTTTGTCTTTATTTTGATGTAAAAATTAATTCTTTTTCAAACTTTCAGTTATAATTTTGGACTCAAACTATCTATTTTAGTTGTTATACTTTTTTATAATCAATTGTTTGAATTTTGATTTATATGATGTTGCCTAAAAAAAACAATTATCTCGATGTGAAAAAAGGAAAAAACGAGTTGATAAGTTAGAAGAGTAACCTAGAGGAGTTGTGAACACTTTTGTTATCGAAAAAGTAGACTTTTCAAACAAATATGATAAAAATTTGGTGAAAATAAATGAAGATTTGAAAAAAAATTCCGTAAACTTCTATTATATCATATGATATTTTTTTATAGCTATGCGGGCAATTTTTTTTTAGGGGCCCATTTTAAATTTTTGCCCCGGAGCATTCGATAAGTCAGTAACGGCCCAGACCCCGAGACGAGAGCAACCCGCCTAAATACATGAAAAAGATAATCCAAGATAAGGTCAGAAGTATCCCATAATTCCCCACTGAAAATAACTCGTAATATGCAGAGCAAGTGTCTTCAATACTTAATCCTAGAGGCAGTAGGCCTTCATTAAATGCATAAACATGAACCAAGATCTGAGATTGAATTAGCAGACCAAGCCCAAGATATAAGTGGGTGCGCCCTCTCCTCTGGTCCACAGAGGGCGCGTCCTCAACCCACAAAATTCAGTCATAACAGCTCTAATACCATGATGAAAAAGATAAAGGGGCTGTTTGAGATAACTTAAATTTAAAATAAGTAATTTATTTTAAATTTTTTTTACATATTTTCAAAAAAAATTTTTAGATAAATATTCATTTTAGAATTTTAAAACCAAATATGATTTTTTAAAATGAAAATAAGTTACTTATTTTCAGAAAAAGTACATACATACTAACTTTTTCTGGAAATAAGCACTTATTTCCAGAAAATAATGGGGGCCAAACACCCCCAAAATGAGCACTGAAGAATATACTACAAATAGATCAAAACTTGATGTATTTTCATTCCAAAATGTAACTCAGTTTGTTATGTCCTCAGAAATGAACATACCTACATGTACCTGTCTCCTCACTCTAACTAGAAAAATAACAGAATTGCTCTAATGAAATGACACTGGTATCCCTTGGTCCTATTTGTCCTCGACAACTTTACCCTTCATCTGCAATAACATTGATCCAAAGACTCGACGATCTTTAAATCCTCGCTTACCAATCCATCGATCACTACGGGCCGAAGACATATATCACCAAATTTGCACCCATAACGGCTGTTGTATTTGATGTAAATCTTATTAGTTCTGATAGTCGAAGGAGCATCGACAAATGAGGGCATCACAGGGTTCCTTGCAGTTGGCTCACCCATACTTTTCATCAGACCAACAATAACCTCGAGGAATATAATGTAGAAACTGGAAACGTTTAACAAACTAAATTTTTAAAGGTTCCTTTTTGTATTTATAGCCCTTTCCTTATTAAGAATCGGTGCATAATTGAATATTAGTAAGTTCAAGGTTCTTGATTTAACCTGATTTATGGTATAACCCTTTTGGCTGTCGTGGACTTTCATAGCAGTTTCTTGCTGAAAAATAGATAAAAAAATCTTTGTTACTCCCTCCATCACATAATACATGTCATTTTGTAAAAAAATTGTCTCAAAATATTTGTCATTCTCATTTTTAAAAACAATTTTTTAAAGACTTTTCTACAAATTACCCTTATATTATTATTTTCAATATTTAACTAATTTAAATATAGAAGCAACTCATCTACCTTTAATGCAATTATTATGGATAGATAAGGAAACACATTATTTACCTAATTTTTTCTTAAAATAAGTAATTTTTTTAAAAGTGACATGTAAAATGGGACGGAGAAAGTAAAATTTATAAGTAGCTTTTGATAAAAATGCTTTTAGTCCTTATAGTCCAAATTAGGGGTGAACATGGGTTGGTTCGGGTCGGGTCGGGTTTTCGTCAAACCTCGACCCAACCCGATTAGTTCGGTTTTATAAAAAATCAACCCATTAATTGTAAAAAAAAATCGTAACACAACCCAACCCAACCCAATTAGTTCGGTTTTTTATAATCGTAACCCAACCCAACCCAGAAATTTCTGCACTGTTGCAGAAATTTGTAAAAAATATTCTGCACTGTTACAGAAATTTATATAGTGCAGAAATTTGTAGAAAATATTCTGTACTGTTGTAGAAAATTTATATAGTGCAGAAATTTGTAGAAAAAATTCTGCACTGTTGCAGAAAATTCTGCTTGTTACAGAAAATGTTGCAAGAGCCGGAAAGTGTTGCAGAATGTGTTGCAAAAAATTTATATAGTGCAGAAAATTTATATAGTGCAGAAATTTGTAGAAAATATGTAAAAAATATATAGAATATGCAGAAAATATGCAAAAAATTCTGCATTTTATGTAATCGGTTTGGTTCGGGTTGGGTAAGGGTTAAAATTTGTTAAACCCTTACCCAACCCAATTAGTTCGGGTTTTTTAAAAATTAACTCATTTATATTTCGGTTTCGGACGGTTCGGTTTATTCGGCCGAAAAAAGGGACGGATTGGTTCGGATTGGCGGTTTAATCGGATTTTTGTTCACCCCTAGTCCAAATGCTACTTTTAGATTAAAAAAAAAGTTGATTTTTGGTTTTTATAGGAAGTAATTATAAATTATCAAAACTTCCTAAAATTTTTTATATTATATTTTAAAACATACACAAATTTAAAAATGTTGCTAAAAAATAATTAATTTAATTTTACTAACAACAATTTTTTCACGAGCATTTTTTCAGCCAGCAGAACGTCTCAAACCTGATAGTCATGTAAAAATAAATCCATATATGTATTGGTTAAGTTTGTTTGGGATATATGTTATACTGTGTTAATTAATCCAAATCACGTTTCCATGCTTGTTAATGTGAATTTTTAAAAGAATATGGATATCAAGTTTTTTTACACTATTATTAAAAAAAAATCATTTTCTCATATAAAAAAATATTTAGATTACTAAACACATCATATAATATATATTAAATCCTAATTGAAATAGATTTTCGTGACAAGTTGAATCTAACTAATTAAATTCGATATATAATAAGAGTAATAAAGATTTTATCAATGCATGTTTACCAAAAATAGCTGCTTAAACTAATAAATAAATCAAATCAAAAGTAAAATAATATAATATAATAAATATTGGTATACTTTTTAGTTTTCAATATAGGAAAACTTTATTAGAAGAAGTGCACAAGGCACACATATTATGATACATATTTTTTAATTTAATATTAAAATTTATATATTAAATTATTTTTAGTGTGTTTTTAATAGATATTTAGATTGAAATCCTTTATTTATTAGTATTTTTACAATTGATAATATTAGTAATAAATTTGAACTTATGATTTAAAAATTCATTTTTGATTTGAAACCACATTATAGTGAACAAGATTTTAAATTAAAGTCATATAAATTTGTGTTCACTATAAGACATTAAGCCCTATTTTGAAAAAACATAAATCGTTTCTGTCTATATTATTACCTCACAAATTTTCTTTATAGCATCTTGAATTTTTCTTCCAACATTTTTATTAATTTTAATTAAAACATATATTTGTATATTGTATTTGAAATATATATTTTTTCCAATAATTAACAGGATCTGTTATTATTTGAGACTTTCGAAAATCGTTGACTCTCGAGACAGTCATTTGTTATTCATGTTAGACAACAATACATAGAAATTATCCGAGAGAATAGAAAACAACAATCACATAGTTTCAAAATGTTGTTCAATTACCAGAAATAACAACACTATAAATTAAAAAAATTCATTGTGACCCTACTAATAGTTCAAATATTTTTTTGATATGTTTTTAAGATGTTAGAACACTAATGTTCTTCCACAAGAAATATTTATTCTTTTGATCGTTATTCAACGGAGCCCGAAAGTATAACCATTATTAAAATAGTGAACACATAAATGTTTTTCAAATGTATTCAACACACCCTCTACTTTTATATTATACTTTTATGGTAATAATTGTTGTTTGTTCGACATCTATATAGTATTATAAACCATAAAACTTATATTTTATCGTATTTCCATAATAATTTTAGTTGTTTAGAAACTATTGTTTGATTATGCGTCTAACAATGGTTACTAAACCTTTATTAGATTATGTGTTTAGACAAACCTTTGTTGATTTTGACTTTTTTAACAATTTGGTGACTTTGATACGATGTTGGTGACTCCCGAAGGTTGTGGTGGAGGTAAAGAAGATAATAGGAGATGTGTTAGGAGCTAAAACTGTTAGTTAAAATATGATTATCTAAAATTTTTTAAATATGTAAAGATGTATGCTCCAATAGTGTTAAGTACAATCATTAGGGATATTCAAAATATTATTTTATTATTATTTTTAAATATACAATTAAAATAAACATTTTAAAGTAAATATTATAAAACAAAAATAATAATTATTACAACTGAAAATATAATAACATATTTAAATATGGTAAAAATAAATTAACAAACATTAATTACATATATTATAAAACATATTTTATTATATTAGAATATTAGAATTTTTATAAATTTAGTTAATAATAAAATAATATTTTACACTTAAAATTGCAGTAAATTAATAATTTATAAATAAAAATAGTACATCGATAAATATAATAATAATGAATATATATATATATATATTATAATATTATATATTTAATAAGGGACTTATATATTTTAAATTAAATTATTAAAAATGAATAAAAATAGTGTATTATATGTAATAAACAAATAATAAAATTTAAAATAGGGATTAAGCTAAGATTATGGTTAGAGTTAGGAGATATTGATGATGACAGTAGACTCTACATGTCGCGTCCCTCTTGTTATCTTGTTAGGGTTAGGAGTATTGTTGGAGTGATCATTATTTTAGGTGTCAGTTATAATTCACTGTCAGGCACGAGCTCGACGTCGGAGATGCTTTTAAAGTTGAAGTTTAGATAAAATTAATAGATGATGGTGATTAAGATGAAAAATGAAAATGAGTAATTATGATTAGATCTCATATCTCATATTAGTTACACTTGTTTGCCCGCGCTACACCGCGGTCGTAAAATGTGAGTTGTTTTCTGTTTAATAGTAATTATTGATTATACATGTTGGGATATTTTTGTGTAAGATATACGTTAACTTTATATATATATATATATATATATATATATATATATATTAATATTTATGTATTATATTGTATTCATCCATTTATTAATAACTTGACATGATTAAAATAAATTATATTTTTATGTTATAGCATATATAAAAAAAATAGTTTTCTTTTGAAATGGTCTATATGTGTTGAAATGATTTCATAATCACTAATTATTTAATAGTATGCTAAGAATGAATAGAATAATAACATTGAATGTAAATACATTTGTTTAATTACATCATGGGAAAGATTTTGTGGATAAGGTGCACATAACCATAAGTAGTAACAAATAATATTATAAACAAACAATTTCAAAGTCAGTTTAATTTACATTGTAGTTATATGTTGACTAATTCTTTATTAAGTTAATCTAACATATTTATCGTTCAATGTTGGTAAAATATTTTGAATCAAAGGTGTTTTGAGAATTGCTTGAAACATATAATCGATAAAATAATTACTTGCTCCAGGGCCAGTCCAGACTAGGGTCAGAGACCTTTCCACCATTAATATTATGAGCAACATAGTAATTATTGTTTAACATGTTTAAGTCCCGGGTGATTTAGGATGCTGAGTGTGGGAATCATTGGAGCCAACACTGCTATTAGCAACAGACATGGCAACTGAACCTCCGCTATTTCTCAATTGCAAGCTTTCAAGATTATCAATGGACATGTTTGAGCGTTTATCAAACTTACGATAAAAGACTTGTAAACTATCATATTCATGGTGGCTGTTCATGTCTCTTGTAAACTTTTTAATTACAGAAATATATCTGTTAGCACCAACTCAATATATTCTGTATCAGGATCCGCTTCAATCAACCTTGATCGATCGAGACGCCTTGATTCAATCAATTACAATTGATTAAAGAACAAACTCGAATAGATCAACTCAATTAATCAATCGTGATTAATTACTTGACTCAACTCACTGTGTTATATACATATGCGTGTATGTTGTATGAATACATACATATATACACACTTTGAATGAGAAGACAAGGAAAAAAAAATAAAGAAATACCCCGTCTTTTAGTGAATTTTATTTTTAGGATTTATCAGTTTGAGTAGTCACAGCCGTAAGTATACAAAATACACTTTACTCATAAATTTATATTCACTTTCTTATTTTTTTAATAAATTCAAAATAAATAATATTTTTTAATTTTTTAAAATTTTATTTTACGAATACATGTATTATACGTGAAAGATATGTAGAGTGTGTAATAAACTTGTAAATTGGCTAGAGAAGTATCTAGTTAAAAGACTCGTAACGAATCATGTTTATAATATTGAGGGTATACAATTTGGTTAAATTAATATTTAGTTTCAATAATTTTATATTTAAATTTAATCGATTTCAGATCATTATTAAATCTAGTAATTTTTGCAGATCAAATCAATTTTCGAACTACTATTAAATTTGATTATATTGATTCATATCGATTCGGACCAAATTATGTTTATTAAATTTGGTTAAATTTCAAATTATTAATTAAATTTGAATATAAAATCAAATCTTAATTTTGTACATTTCAATTCAATTTTCTAGATCTAGAGCATTTTACCAATTCTAACAGCAACCGGCCATTTGTTTTTAACAAATTATATAGAAGTGTGAGAATATATTTTCCTCTTTGAAAAGGAATAGTCATTTTTCCTGCGAATGTAACATTTCTGAAAAATATATTTGTACTTTGAAAAATAATTCTATAATTTTCCATAAACTAAAAAATCTTAGGAAAATAAAATACAGATAACAAGTCTCTGTTTGGCTCCATAACCAAAAATTCATATTTTTGTTTTTAAAAATAGAAAAAAAATTAGAAAACAAATGTGGTGTTTGGCTCTGTTGTTAGAACAATTTTCAAAAAATAAAAGAAAAGAGTTCTAAAAAATAGAAAACATAAAATATGATCATGTTGTTTTGTGAAATTATAAAATTGTTTTCTAAATTTAAAACTCTCTGGATTTAACTATATCCTCCCCACTATTACGACAAGTATTTTAAAGTTAAATGGTGTTTTTTGTTTTTATATATACATGCACAATATATCTAAAGAGAACAAAGAGACCACGTACTTGTCACATATCAGCTTTTTGTACAATTATAATTAAGAAAAAAGAGTGGGTAGAAGCCGTACTTCATACATTTCTCCTATCTCCTCTAATTTTCTTCTGCTAAAAAATGAGGATCCGCAAGAACTCCAAATACTTGCAGGAGTATCTATCATCTCAACTCGATGCCGGAAAAGGGGAGATGTGTGTTCTGAATCAGTCCCCGTGGGACGTGTTAAGCTTGACAGTCATGTCTGCAAACCTGCAGGTGGATACAGATCTTCTTTAATTTGCTTCTCCTTTTCGAAAGAGAGTGGTAGATTATATTAATTAAATGAATACATATGTATCGTAACCCCATTTGTTTTATACCCCTACAACACTGATTTGATTTGCTGCATTTTTCTTCTTTTTCTTTAGGGCTTCATCAGAAACCATGGTTTGTATCTGTCTCCACTGAAACATAGAATTCCTTGGTTTCCCTCATAGATCTTGAATCAGTTAACGAATTAAGTTGATTTGCCGCTCTTTGTTTATTTTTGGTATTGAACTGTATGCAGAATTGTGTTTGGAAATTTTATAATTCCGGTGAATTGTTTTGCAGATAATTCAGGAGAACGATAGATTTTTTCGAGATGGGGCCTCTCGAAACTCCCTTCCAGATCGAAAGAGGTAAGTAATTTATGTTAGGATTTAATTGCAAGTTTGATGGCGATGTGTATTCAATACGAATACACGAGTAAACCCTGGTTAAGACTAAATCCGACCATTTTTTTATCAAAACTGATCCGGGACCTTTTTCAGTCAGGTTTAGTTAAAACCGACTGCTTTGTCTTTAAAACCGACCGTTCGGGTGGTCGGTTCGACTCTATTTTTTGTAGTGTATCTTGTAAATTAATATTTAGGGTTTGTATTTTATTTACATATCAGATTGAATTTTGCACATGGTACATGCCGGAGGCTTATGCACGGGTAGAACAATTGAAACTAAAAAATACTTGTGTAGCTAGTCGCTTAATATTGTACTTGTATTTATATAATGCAGCAGCTCTATGGAACCTGCTCCAAATCGGAGTACTAGTAAAAGAGTTGCTAAGCCACGAGTCCATCGACGCAAGAGGAAGAAGGCTGATGCCAATTGTGATGACAATATCTATGACTTCTATGACAGATTTGCACCAAGCCGGAGAAAGAGGAGAGGTGTGGTTCAGAATTGCAAATTAGAGGCTGCAGGTATGTGCAAGTTTGGTCGGAATGAGGACAAAGATGATGATGACGAGAAACCTCTCAAGGAGAGGTCAGTGATAAATTCCCTAAAGTTGTTTGTTGCTAGCTGCCGCTGGTGTTACAATTGATCTTTTAGATTATGTAAACATTCAGTAGCATTGTGATCAGGTTGTACTTTGCACAGGTTTTGTTTCTTATATATGTGGTCCACATATTTTCCTCCGATGTTTGGGATTAAACCTGCAAATTGACTATTATATATGCATGCTGGTTTTGGCTGACAATCTTTTATAAGGTTGCAAAATAAATGATTATGTAAGGTTATATTCGGGGTGTATATATATGGCTCATTCTAACAAGTAATCGATCAGTGCCGTGTTGATGCTCTATTGATGCGGTTTTAAGATGTAGTAGTTTAATTTCTCAAAAAAAAGTAGTGGTTTAGATTTTAATATTTAATTCTAGCGTGAGCAATAAACTACAAATTACAGTTCATTTTGTTTTACATCTTAGGTGATGTAGTTAAACTTGAAAATTCGAATCGGATTAATTTTTGGTTATGAAATAAAAGTCATCAAATAAGTTTGTTCAAGTAATAACTTATTCATTATCTTTCTTCTTCTATTTTTTAATTTGTGAGACTTAAAATAATCATCTTATTGTTAAATATATTAGTTATAATATAAAATAATATAAGTTTTTAAAATTTTGATTGTATAACCATTTTAATTTTTGATATAAAATTATTTTAAAGATGAATTTTGCTTGAAAATCGATTAATTTAATGAATAAAAAGTGAGTTAATATATAGGTTACAGAATATGACCCATTAAAATATAATTATTAAATTATAATTCAATTTCTCTCTTTTTTAATTCGATGTAATTCGTATTTATATCGAATCTGATCTCATATTTCGAGTCATATTATGTTCAAATTATTGTATATTCGGTTTTAATTTGTTCCAAGTCATTATCGGATCTGATATTTCATATTATTTTCAGTTAAATTGTTGATTCGGGTAATTTTTTGTTCGTATCAAATTGGTTCGATATTTATCGAATTATGTAATTCGATATAGAATCGAATTAAATTCCATGAATTTTGATTCGGTTTTTCACATCATGACCCATTTTGCGAGGTATAGATGCATCATTGATGGAAATGAGAATAAACGGTACGAAAACAAGTGGTAAATGAGAATGATATGAAATCTCAAGGTTGTGGAAGATATAATATAAATGTTCAAAGAGATTTTTGTTCTCATTCCATTATATGCTATCAAATTACTAAACAGTGTGGAAATAAATGGTAAATGAGAATGATATGAAATCTTAAGGTTGTGGAACGTATAATATAATTGTCCAAAGAGATTTTGGTTCTAATTCTATTATATGCTATCAAATTACTAATTCAAACATCAACAAGTGGATTGTGATTCTCATTCCATATTATCAAACTACTAATCCAAACACCAAATGAGATTGAAGTTTTGATTTTCGTTAACCTGACTCACTGACTCATTGACCATGACCATCACAATCACATACTATCAAATTACTAATCTAAACACAAACATGATATTAAAGTTCTCATTTTCATTAACCGTACTTATTAACCATGATATAAACACTTATCCTTCCTCCAATAATAATGTAATAATATGATAAATATATGATAATATTGTAATAAACAAAAATGAAATATATTTAATTATCTATAATATCCTATTTTAAATATTATAGGTAGTTATATATAGTTACACTTATTTAGGATACATAAACACTTTAATACTTAAAAATAGTTACCAAGCATTTTTTTATCAATAAATAAATAACTTTAAAAAAATTAATTTGATTTACACAATAACTCCATTTAAATGCCTTATTTAATGGGTTTCCCCCATTCTTACCGAGGAGAGCCAATACAACATAGTATTTTAGAAGAAGTGATTTTCACGCCAATAACGTCCCCTACAACCGAAACTAAAATATAAGGTGGCCTTCCATGCACATTTGGGAGTAAGATGAAAAATGGACATGCCTAATTCTACAAGGAGACGAAGAATAAACTCTAGGAAAGAAAATCTAAAGCCAGCTACGAGCGACAGAACACAACATTTTTCTTTCTTTGAACAAGCTCAATCTATTAAGGGGCTCTATCAACTTAAGCACGAACAAATGCTTTATATGGTACGTATTCTTAAAGTTTTTGAATTTTTTTCTAATTGTCAATTTACTTGCGTAAACATATGATTCGTATTTGAAATGATTGTAAATGAAGTTACCATGCTCTTTTAATAATATTCAAAAAATAGAAGTAAAAGGATTATGATCAATTTGGAGAACTAAATTATCCGAACTTCATGAACGAGGTCGAGTACGACAAACAATTTAATACTCAGTGGGAATACTTGACGAATATTCATTATCTATTATATTCAAGAATACTTATGAGAATTGATGAAAAAAACGATGCAAATTGTGCTTAATGATGATGAACATTTGAAAAACACTTTGAATGTTCTTCGTTAAATTTTAAAGAGGATTTAAAGGGAGATTTAGAAAAAATTAAAAAAAATATATATATGAAAAGTGAAAAATGATGTGGTGAAACTTTCTTACTTCACATTTCACACATATATACTTCAAGTTTACCACCAAAATGTAACTTGGTCCCGCTAAATGAAGTTTTGAACGTATGATTTCAAACACATTCTCGATTCCAAACCACAGTGAACATGATTTTAAACTAAAATCATATAATTTTTTTTGAATTGAACGCTTTAAATGTAACTTGAATAACAAAAAGTTTTCTTTGTTTTAGTTCACGTAAGTTCGTTATAGGGCATTAAGCTCTATCTCGAAACTATATGTTTCGATTACTAACTTACCCACTTAGGATGGTTCCGCCTTCAATTATTTAGATTTGATCTGAATTAACATTTTACTCGGATTATTAAGAATACTCGAATAATTATATGATCATTTTGTAGAATATTATTTTAATATAAATATTATATAAATAATATATATTATATATAATAATATATGTAACTTACGGATTGTAGTCGACTGCGTATAATAAATATTTATTTGTGTATTTTAGAATTATTCGAACTAGTTAAAATAAATATGATCGAATATCAAAATGATAAAATCCGACTTAGTATTCGTTCAAATTATGAAATAAAATTTGAGTTCGATCATTTTTCATATAAATACAAATTATATTCATTTCCAACGGGTCGGTTCTAACTCTGTTCTTGTAATGATAAGTGTGTATCAAAAAATGTTTTTTGACATTGAATTACAAACGATGGAAACTGAATAAAAAACATATTGCTACAAAAAAATTGAAAGAAAGGTAGTCTACAACAAATATTTTATATAAATTTCGTTTCAAACAAGAGAAGCGGCAATAGATATCCTATATAGGAGTGCATTAAAAATACTGTAATTAATCTATTTTGTACTCATACAAATACAATCACCGAAAAATATTATTTGACAAAAAATCAGATATATACATACATGCACTATATCTAAGCTCAACACACGTGTCACAAACGATTCAATAAGCTGTGTATATATAAGAAAAAAGGTTAGCTAGATAGAACATACCGCCGAACTTGATACATTCCTCATTTCTCTTCTTCGATCTACTGCACCGCATCCTGCTGTTCTTTGTCGATGAGGATCCGCAAGAGTGCCCAATACTTGGCATATCTTGCAACTCAACCGCCAATACCTCCTCCAATTTGTGTCCTTAATCAGTCTCCCTGGGATTTATCAAGCTCATCACCTTTGTCTGCAGACCAGCTGGTGGATACAGATAATCTTTTGCTTCTATTTATTTGAAAAAAAGTGGTGTATAACAGTTAGATGTATATGTTGATATCAACCCCATTTGTTTTATTACCGTACAACCCTAATTAGCTTTGCTGCATTTTACCTTGTTTTTCTTTAGGGTTTCATCGGAAACCATAGTTTGCAACTCTACCGAAACATAAGAATCCTTGGTTGTCCCCTTAGATCTTGAATCAGTTAACGAATTAAATTGATTCACCGCTCTTTATTTATTTTTTAATAAAGAATTGTATGCGAATTTGTATTTGGAAATTTTATATTTCCGGTGAATTGTTTTGCAGATAAATCAGGGGATTGATAGTTTTTCTGGAGACGTAACCTTAAGAAACACTCTTCGTGATCCAAAGAGGTAACTAATTTATTTTGGGATTTAATTGTAAGTTTTATGGCCATCTGTGCTCGTTTATCTAATAGTAAATAAATATTTAGGGTTTGTACATTTTTTACATATCAAATTGAATTTTGCACCTAGTACATGCGGGAGACTTATGCACTGGTAGAACAATTTGAACTAAAAAAAGACTTGTGTAGCTATAGCTCGTAGCTTGATAATGTATTTACATAATTAAAAATAGCAGATCGACTGAACCTGCTCCCAATCAGAGCAATGATGAAAAAGTTGCCAAGCCACGAGTCCGTCATCGCAAAAGGCAGGAGGTGAATGCGAATGCCGGTGATGATGGCATCTATGATTTTTATGAAGGATTTGGACCAAACTGGAGCAAGAGGAGAGGTCCCGCTCAGAACTGCAAAGAAGCAGCAGGTGTCAGCAAGTTTGATCGAAATGCTGACAAAGATGATGATGATGAAGAGAAACCTCTCAAGGAGAGGTCAATGAAATCTCTACTTGAAGCCGATATAGCATTATGTTAAACTATCTCTTTAGAGTTTTGTTGTTGCTAGCCGCAGATGGTATTACATTTGATGTTTTAAACAAATTACTTTCAGTATTGTGATCAGTTTATACTTTGCACAAGTTTGTTTCCTATATATGTGATCAACATACATTCCTTCCTGTGATTTTTGGGATTAAACCTGCAAATTGACTATTATATATGTATAATTAATAATATATAATCTTCTAGTTATATCACATATACATATACGTGCATTAATCGCTAAGTTTAAGTTATTTGCGCTGAATAAATGACTATGTAAGGAAATATAGGTGGGGTATATACATCTTCATCATCCTAATGGATCAGTAATCAGCGCACACTTATGTTGATGCTCTGTTAATGCGATTTTAAGATACTATATCGATTTTTTTATACCTTTAGCCCGAAGTAAAAATAAATTTTCTTCATTGAAAGTTGCAGCCCAAGATCTTGGGTTCAATTATTACCTATATCAAAATTTAATGTTGAACAGAGTATCCTTAGCTTAATAAAAAAAACTTCTAATAACTTTTTACAAAATAAGCTAGAAAGTAAAATTATTATTTAAAAATAATTTTAATTTTAATATGATCATTTAGTTACACTAGATACGGCCTTTACCTACCGTAATTTTTACCATCACCTAAAATAACGACCGCCAATAGCAATCCGTCAGTAAATAACGATCGCTATATGAACCATTCCTACTAATTGTTACGACCGATAATCAAAATGGATCTCACTTGACTTTGACTATCTCAATAACGATGGAAAAAGCGGTCGCAATTACATGTTAAACGATGACCCATCAACATGATGTGGCTGGACACGTGTATTGAGTCCCACACGGGGCAGTTGTACGTCAGAATTGTGACTATGCCATGTTACATGGGATCCAACCACGGTTGTTATTTTCCATAAATGCTACCAAAACAGTGAACAACGATCAAGACCGATTTTTTCCGTCCCGATCGTAATCAGTTAAAAATGACCGCTCTTGGTTTTATACCGACCGCTCTTTAGTGTTCAATATATATTGACCCTATTTCTTGTAATGTTATTTACATATTTTTATATTTGCTTAGAAAGAAAATATTATGTTTTTGTTTATTTTATCTTTAGATCATATTTTTCTAATTCTTTTGGCATTTTTTTTATTTGTTTATAAAATTTCCCTGATTTTTATAAATTTGTTTTGTTCAAGAAAAATAAAATATTTTAGAGAGGAGAAAAGTCACTTTGAAATTGTTAACTGTAAAGAGAATAAATTTCAAATTTTAATAAAGAAAAAACAAATTTTGAATTATGAAGGACCAGGTCGTTGTGAGACAGAGAGTATTATATATGTGACAATTTAGAAGTTCATGCCAAATCAGAAAGACCAAGAGGGTCTCTAGCTATGACACGACTCGAGGCCTACAAACCAAGCAACTGGATAATGTTCCGAATTTTTTTTGTATAGAGACTTAAGATGCTACACATTATCAGTATATGGTATATGGTGAAAGGATTAAAGCTAAGTTAGCTGTACACTATATATACAAGTTATGCGATCTGCGCACACTTGTCCCGATCGGGCTCAGTTTCAACAGTGACTCAACTCTCGAACAATATGTCCTTTAAGTGTTGCTTCAACTTGACTTGTAACAGTTGGGAGAGCCTTAAAGGCAACTATGTTCTGAACAAATTTTTGAAGGAAAAGAATTTAAACAAGTCATCTTGATATATTGATCTGGCTTGTCCCGATTCATAGAGCTAACCTTATATAGTGGCAACTTTTTAGCTCGACTAAGTCGAAGGGAAAAACTAATACAAGTCAGCTAGTTGCATTCGATTCGACTTGTCCCCATCAAAGAACCTTAGCGTCAACTATGTTGATGAACAAAGTACCAAATCGAAAAAGTAATACTAGTTTTCTTGGTTCGACATGTACTTGTACTAGCTAATTGGTAGAGCCCTGCTGCCATCTTTGCTCCCCAGCAAAGCCAGGAATGATAAAAACTAAAACAAGTTAGGCCGAGTTGCTTGACATGCACTTGTCCTAGCCTACAGGGAGCATTTTTAACATCTTTTGTTCCGAAAATCATATATCAAGAATAGAAATCCAACCAAGTCATGACATCTTTGTTCCCAAAAGATTGTATATCGAGAAAAGAAATTCAACCAAGTCAAAAGTCCTGATGCTAATATGTATTATTCCCGATCGTAATCCTCGGGAAGAAAAATAATATATAGAGAGATCAAAAGTTCATCAAACGAAATAAATTTTTTTGGAAACGTGTGTGGCTTTGAGATGTGCATAGATCATTTTACAAGGTTTGTGTAAAAATATGGTAAGTTATGGTGATTTATTGCTGGCTGCTGAGGGTGATAGTCGCCGGAAGTGATGGTCTCCGGTGATCGGAGATGATGGATAGTTGGAGTAGAAAACATATGATGGTAAAATATTAAAATATCAATAAAATTAATGAATGGTAGGATATGAAGATAAGACATATAAATGGGTGGTTGTGATTAAATCTCATATCTTATTTTAATAATGATTCACATTAGAGTATGACCCAATATATATATAATATGTATGTATGTTTCCGAAACACTATATAATCCATTAATAAAAAAAGAAAAATAGAGTTCTATTGGTATTCGATTATATATATATATATATATATATCAAAAGAATACTATAATATTATATTGGGGTTAATAGGAAGATTGTGCAAGAATTGAAAAGTCCTAATCATGTAAAACTTTATCTTTAAATTTATATTTTATGGTTTAATACCCGTATAGACATATATATTTTGTCTTCATTTTAATATAAAGATTTATTCCTTTTCAATGGGAATTTTGGTCTCGAACTATATATTTCAGGTGTTATTACTTATTTACAAGTCAGTTGTTTGAGTTTTGATTTATATGATATTATCTAAAAAGCAATTCTCTAGTTGTGAAAAGAGGGGGAAAAAACCAGTTGATAAGTTTTTTTTTTGACAAGAAACCAGTTGATAAGTTAGAAGAGTAAAAAAAAGAGTTATGAATAATTTTTTATAACAAAAATAGAATTTTCTAGTAAACTTGATAAAAAAAACTATTTGAGATCATCTATATCATAAGAAAAGATTGAATGACATTTCTGTATTGTGCTTTGAGAAAAACCTGCTAGATAACATTGATTCATAAACCAATATCAATGACTTTATATCTAAAAATGTTTAAAAATTTTATTTTTTGTAATTTGTAATTTTATTTTATTAATTTCTTATATTATTAGGATTTTGTTACTTATTTTTTTATTGATTCATATATATATTATATCATATGATTTTTTTTATAATTATATTCCGGAAAAAATTATTTTAATAGCCCATTTAAAATTTTCATAACCACCACAAACTCAAATCTATTAATATATTTACCGATCTATAAATTTTGAATCCAGCTTTTAAATTTCAAATTTGGTGATTTATGTGAAAATTTAGTGATTTACATATAAATTTTAATAATTTGATTTAAAATTTTGGAGATTTGAATTTATTTTTTATGATTCTATGATTGAGGTAGTTTAAATTTTGATTATTCTGTTTTTAATTTAATAATTCCGCTTGTAATTGGTAATTCTAGTTGGGGGTGTGATAATGATGGTGAAGTGGCGGAAGCGGGCCGGATTAGCAATGTGACGATTGGATGATCGTGCTGGTGATAATAATGTAGTAGTAACCGTGGTGAGTGATAGTGGCTGCCGCGACGGTGACTGTGCTCGCTGCGACAGCCGAGGGGACGGGGATGAGGATGGGATGATAACATTTTGTTATAATTTAATTAAAATTTTGAAATTTACATTTGAAAGTTAGTTTATACATACATACACAAAGATATATTATTTAATTTATATTAATAATTTTGTAAAAAATTAATTAGATCTAATTAAAATTCTGATTTAGTTCGGGTCCGGATAAAAGTCTAACTCTGCTCGTCTAACAGGTTTAAAAAAGTTCAAATATTTTTCCGAAACTTGACACAATCCACTTTAGTCAAAATCAAAATTTAGATCGAGTTTTGATCAAAAAATTCAAACTTTTTAAAATCTAATCAAAATCCGATTCAATGGCCTTTTTTACAAGTCTATTGGAAAGACCGTGAAAATGAAAGAAAAGAAGGTGAAACAAAACTCATAAATATTATTATTTTAAAATATAAATAAAGTTTATATAAACAATGTTTATGCACATAACATTTTAAATTATTATTATAAAAATAAAAATAAAATATAAAAAAAATATGGTGAGCAGATACCACGAAGACTTGCATCACTTTTCACAAGAGTCGGAATATATATGTATATAATTGAGTTCAAGTAACAATCACCAAAGTTTTTAATATTTCGATTTTAATAATATACATAAATATATCAAATGATTCAATGTATCTATTATAGCATAGTTTTTTTTTCGAAAAATGTTATAGCATAGTTATCGTAATTATTTTTTGTGATAAGATAAAATATATTAAAATTTAATCTTGAATACGATAATGATAAATGAACCGGCAGCGGAACTAGAATTATGACAAAATGATTAAAAACTATAATAATCTATTTGACATGTACTCGATTAAATTAAAAATTCAATGATTTCATCCCTACTAAGTGACACTGCAATCTCTTTTTTAATATATACTTGTCATTGTTCTAAAAATCGGTGATTAATTACGATTAATCACCCACTGATCCCTATTCGGTAGTTCAATGAATTGGTTAAATTCCTAATTATTCAATTAATCATTCTGATTAATATCCGATTAATCCGATTAATCCATGTTCCATGTATTTATCGACTAAATTCGATTTTCGCTTTTTACGATACTAACATAAATTCTTTTTAAAATTTATATTTCATTCGACTACAAAAACTTTTTTATAATAATATTTAGTACCAAGTCACTTGACTCACATAGTAGTACGAGAAAATTTTCTGTTAATATATACTAGCAGAATTTTTTTGAGAAATTTCAACATTTTAAAAAAATATAATAGAGAAGTTGGTGGAAGCCCGGCTCCCTCCTCCCTCTTAATTCCGTCCTGAATTGAACTGGGTATCAAAAAGATTATACTGTATTATCGTACCTAATTTCAGGGGTAAGTTATACTGGTATCACCAGCTAAAATGTCAATTTAAAATGTTCTATTTCTCTCTTTTTGAGAATAAAATGTTCGATTACAATTTCTTTAAGGAAAAACAAATCATGAGGTGTTAAAAGAAAGGTCTTTATTAATAAAAGAAATACAGTATATTAAATTCAATATGAACAGAAGATTGAAAGGAAAAAGCAGATTGGTTTTAAATGCAACTTTTGGGAAATTGAAAAAGCATACAGCACCATACATATATGCTTTTGAAGCTATTTTGGTCAAAAAAGAAATGTCAATTCGCAAGTTAAAAAAAAAAAAAAAACTGTGTTAGCATAATTTAAAAAAAATGTATAAGAAATTAGCGCACTTGACAGAGCAGATTATTGATTTAGAAAGTCAATCATGAAAATTAAGTCAAATATGCTAGATAGAAGTGAATTACAGTACAGTCCTGCCCTTAAATTAAAGAGCACAAAAACTCACACATACTCCACAGTCCATCCTCTCCTTTTTTTGCATCAGACTAGAGATTTTACTGCTCTGGCCTGCACTGACACTCTCAAAACACAACTAGAAAATTAACTTAGCTCCCCATCCACTCTTACATTAGTGATTTTAGTGACCTTGCTTTCATATGTTTTCTGGCTCTCTTCTTGTCATTCTCATTAGAATTCTCAACTTCGATCTCCTCCTGAGAATCCTCCGAATTTTCGGATTCCTCCAAAGGCATTGGTATAGCTTCACCTAACTTGCTTAGTTCTCGAGCAACTCTCCTCTTCCCCCAGGTCGGTTCAAACCCCGAATAGTACACAGATTCGTAGGGATTTGATTCAGGTTTAGACTTTTTGGCCCGATTTTTATTACTCTTCTTAACAGCTGGCGGGACAACATTAGGAACAATGTAGCTTCTCAAGTGAAATTCACAGAATGTTCCACCTTCTTTAGCTTCTAAACCACAAACCCAATTCCCATTTTCATCGGTTTTCAAACAATACTTCTTCGTATCACCATCTTTCTCTTCTTCTTCCTCATCATCATACACAAAACCATTCTCTTCACCCTCCAAAGACTTTCTCAGCCACACAAAACTGCCAATACACACACACCAACATCATATTAAAAAGCCCATATATAGATACCTTCAAAGTTCAAATTTGGTAACATACAAAAATGAGCATCAAACCATCAATAGCATAAACCCTAATAGTACCTTAAAGCATAAACCCACATGAACAAAACTACAAACAACACAATCAAAGAAATGGGTTTCAAGATTACCTCTCTAAAGCCCCAATCAAATCTCCAAACCCCTTATTTTCCAACAAGCTTTTGTCTCCTTCACCCTACACAAACATTTGCAAAACCACAAAAACAAAAACACATATACAATCAATAATAAAGCAAAACAAAACCAAACCATTACTCAAAACATGAACACAATGCAAGATTTGGTGTTTACACACATTTACAAGACATGGGTGTAGAGTAAAACCCTAAAGAACAATGAAGGGAAAGAGAGGAGGTATATAACATAATAACAAAATGGGGTTGATCAGATCTGTGTAAAAAAGATATATAGAGGTGATATAAATGAAGGGGAGTGAAGGAAAGAAGTGACCTGGAGAAATGGAGAAGAGGGAGATGAGGGAGAGAGATTAGTAGAGAGATCCCAGGGAGATTGGTTGAGCTGACAGAAGTGAGCTTGCAGGGGAGTAGTAAGTCCAGATGATGACTGAGAGTGAGCTCGAAGTGAGTTCTTTCTGATCCTCATTGAAAAGTTTTTAACTTCAAGAAAATGGAAGTAGCTAGCGAGAGAGACGAGAGAGACAGAGGGAGAGAGAAGTAGATATATAGTGTATATATAGACAGGTAAGATCCAGAGACTTTATCTCTATAATAAATAGAGGTATTGTATATTTTTTACACTTTATAACTTCAACAGTATTTATTTATATTTATATGTATGTATGATTGTATGTACGTGTTAGATGAGAGACTAATGAGCAAGTCAAACAATTATATACCTACATATGATTGGAATAAAGGGGTGTTGGTGTAATTACATAAAATTAAAATACATTAAATTAAAATTTTATATCAAATAATTATAAGATTATTATAAATTTTATAATTTAAATTATAATTCATTTAATTTCATATATTCAATACAAATGAAAATAATAAAAATATTATAATATTTTTATAAATATGTACATATTCTAATTCTAAAGTAAATTAGAAACAAACAATTATTATATAAATATTATTTTTATATAATATATAATAAAATCAAATAATATATAACTAAAAATATTTTATTATATTAATATTTTTTTTATAGATGTGCAATATATATAAGAACAACTATACAAGTAATTAATAAATGTAGTTAAGAATAGAATAATATTTTTATATTTAATGTTATAAACTGTAAATATATTAAAAGAATTATAATATAATAAATAAATTATATTAATTATAATAAATATATTTTAAATATTTAAAAAGTGTTTCGTGCATCACACAGGATTTAAGCTAGTGTTCTATAATATCTCTTAGAGCATCTCCAACAGTCTCCTAGTTGACTCCTAAATATAATATAAAATATTAAGCTCCTAATCATTTAACGCATTTTTAAGAGTGTCAACTCCAACAACGCTCTTTATATTTCTTCTCTATTTTATTTTTTTATTAATATATGGATCTCACTACGACAAAAAAGTGAAAAAAGTAATTGTTTTGGGGGGAATTAATATTTTATTGATATAAAACAATTAGGAGTCATGCACTGACTCCTCCTAAATTAGAGGAGAGAGAAGAGACTACTAAGATTTTTAGGAGTCACTAGGGGCACTATTTTTTGTTATCCTCTTTTTTTATTTAGGAGTTTGTTTAGACAGTTTATTGGAGATGCTCTTATAAATATAATAAAATAAAATGTTTTAATAATTTAGGACACTATACACATCCACCAACTCCAACAATTTGCCTTATTATCATGCTCTATCGTTAAAATAATAGTATATTTGAATTACATTTATATTTGAAAAAATAAAATGACGTAAAAGAAGTATAAAAAAAAGAGGAAAATGAATATTTTATTGATAAAAATAAAATGAGTCATGGTGCCCTATTAATAAGGCATGTGATGGCTGTCTCAGTGTTTAGGACAATACTAAGACATTGTTGGAGCATTATTTACTCACATGTCCTAAATTTCAGCTTAAAATAACAATTTAGAATATTGTTAGTAATTTCCTAACACAACAATTCAGTGTTTCATAGTAAGTGATGAAATGGGTTTAGTTTCAAGTCCAAAATTTTGTTGCGAGTTGATTATACATCGCTCATAATCATTTATATATTTCTCAAGAAGCGTTTGATATGTAACCTATAAAATCAAATACTTTGAAAACAACAATACTTTCAGTTTTGGTGTTCGTGGGGTAAAATATACATGTTCATAAATTATTTTTGAAGGGTTAAAAATATTATGTACTGACAAAACGTAATCATGATATTATTAGTGTTTAAAAATGCAGATAATGGTAGAAAATTGAAATAAACTTTAGTACATTGAATAAAAGCAATACTAAATCACTTGTACGAGGGAAGTGCGACCATTTGTGAATTATAAAGAGCATAAAATGTTTTAGTATATTTGAAAAATATTTATTAGTTCAGATGACAAATATTCTAATATTATGCTCCTAGTTTATTATTCGCGGTACAGCTTATTTGTGCCCGACGGAGCATATGTTATTCAAATATTTACTGAGGAGAGATTCTTTCAAATAAATGTTAAATTAGAGGATATCAATTCTAATTTTCAATTATGAAATATCAATTTTAATTTTTAACTAGTAAATTAGTACAGTTTTCTCCATTTCTATCATCATTAACTTGTAAACATGGAAGACAATTAGAAGTTTGGTCATCAACAATTACCTTCTTGTATTATTATTTTATTATATACTATTTCCTTAATATTATTTATAATAGTTTTGTTTTAATTTTTATTAGTTAAATTGACTAAAATTTAATTGAAAATAACACATTATATGATGAGTAATGCTAGAGATATAAAATTATTTTCCAAATTCAGGTTTCAAGTTTCGAATGACATGGTTATGTAATATTTTAATTGGTCAGATTTATACAAATGTAAGGTAGTCCATTATTATTAATTAAGTTAAAACAATCAATACATGCATATATATATATATATGATAAAAAAACAATTAGAACATAACACATGATATTTGAGAAATGTTTTGGAAATAAATTTGAGACCCGTAGCACTACTTTTATATGATTTATATAATAAAAATTTAAAAACTATATCACTTGAAAGTATATCTAATCTACTTTAATATATTTTCGATTTTTAAAATTATAAATAAATAAATATTAATTCTCAAATAAAATTTTATCAATTTGACAACTCAAAAATCAAAACACTACTAGATGGATAGAATATTTAGATAAGTTTAAACAATATTTAGTTTTGTTATTTAAATCCGATATACAACTCAGATACATTGAGGCGCACTCATGGGACTGTCCAACACCAATATTTGCTTCGGATCCGATTCAATTCGCATCTAAATTCATTTACAAAGTAAACACCATGATCCTAATTCTACCTATTATCTACTGTATCTCCCACACTTCTTCCGAATACCCAAGTCAACTAGTTTTCAACTAATTCTTTTAATATATATATATATATATATATATATATATATATATATATATATATATATATATATATATATAATATTTAAAAGTATGGGGAAAAAATGTAAAGCATCACAATCCTCCTTTAAACAAGCCTCAAGACTTGCATCAGTAATTCAGCATGCATAATATATAATATAACTAAGAGTATATAGATATAATTTTTTTTGCGTAGAAAAACTTCTTCAATTAGCATTGTCAAATGCCAATACATTCCAAAGTCTAAATAAATTCCTTGAGCAAATACAATTTCAGAATATATTGACGTACATAGACCTTTATAGTATTTACAAGTTCAGAAATCTATCACATCAACTTAAAGCATCCCAAATGTAATCCTTTTTCAAACAAAAGTTGCAATACCCAGGGACAGTTTCTGTTTTGTAGTATAAAAGATAATCACTTGTCACATATCAGCCACAGACCATAAATAAGCTTCTTTTTCAGTTGCTTGTTTCTCATTCATTCTCTTGAACATTGCCTTCTCGAATCCTACAAGGTGCAAATAAAAGAAAACTATTAGCAATCGTTCTACAATTTTATTTGTTGGAATTAATCACATATAAACATCCCTGTGAACTTCTAGGAAAACCTGCATCATTTCCAAATTAGCTTCATCACAATGCATGCATGAAATTGGAGGCCAATATAGCACATCACAAGGCAAAAACAAATTCTGTTAACTGTGTGCAAGACACCAACTAACCTGTGCTGCGGTCAACACCATCCCAATGTCTCCCGGGTTTTATATTGTAGCGATTTGGTGCAGCCTCCAATCCTCTTTTTAGCCAACTGTGATTAGGGATCTCTTGAGGAACAATAAAACCTGATGCTTTCATCTTCTCATCATCTCCCATGTCTGGCAATACTAGTTCATCATGCTTTTTCTGCAAGTGGAAAATATGTAAACAAAAATCAGCTTTCAGCAACAAAAATAGAACGATTAATAAAGTCAAGTAATTTTGTCACATATATAAATAAGCCACTACCTTGACTAGATGAGCCATTGGATCACCCCATCTTAATCTATCCTTCATCATTCTATCAAGATCTGGATCATCTCTGCAAAATCAGATGATGCAGGAAATAAGAATTATGTACCCAAAAAAAGGCCAGAGAAAGCAAAAACCAATAAAGAAAAGTATTATTTTTTTGGTAAATTCAGAGAAGCGTTAATCACCAAATCTACTGTGTAATATGAGATATGCAGGTGCCTCCGGTGCTACAATTAACCATATACATCAAAACCAAATATGAGTTATGTTTTTGCTCATTGATTCTTACCTGGTCCGTGCAAAAGGTTTAGCCTTCTCGAGTTCAAGCTCCTCTTGCCTTGCTTCAGCTTCCCTCTTTTGAGCCAAACCCTTACCCCACTCCAACTTAACCTCCTGGAATGACAAATTTATAATGGGATTAATAATCCTGAGGATGACCTTTAGGCAACTACCTAAGGTTAACACAAAAAAATTGGACATCAGGGGTATTTTTGTGAATAAAAAGGGATGTGCTCTATTATAACAAAAATATCACTCAACTCCAAATACAAAATCATTATAGCCTTAGGTAACTACCTAAGGTCATCCTTCGGAGAAGTTTTCTCAATTATAATTTATAATAGTGTTAATCAATTTTGTCATAGCATTTCATGAAGTGAAGTATTATTTGGGGGAAACAACAAAAATGGCACAGAAATAAGAAGTGTCCAAATGACACAGAAATAAAAGTTGCCCATTTAGCACACCCACAATGCATTTCAAGAATGTGTTACATGAAATTCATTTTCTAGTGCTTTTTCTATTTCTCTTTAAGAAAAATACAAAAATGTATTTTGCATGTAACGAGTTACATCCTTAAAGCATTTCTTAATGTGTTATACGGGTGTTTAAATGGGTCAACTTTTCGAGACGCGCAACTAAATCATTGTAGCTTCAAATTGTTCCAAAAAATGCCAACACCCATGCTTTGGAGATTGAATCTGTTATGCCACATCAAAAGAGGTTTAGGTTTAAAATTTTAGCAATGACATCAAAAAAATTGACTTTAGGCTAAATATTTTTGCGTTTAATCATATCATAACATGATAATAAATTCAATTTTTCAGGAAGATTCATACTAAAGTCTTCGCAAGATAGATGCATCCTTTTACCTATATATGTTTCCTAAATGGCTATATATAAAACAGCACTACTGCTTCAGGTAGCCAGAACCCATGGAATGCTGAAGTTTCCCATGCCTAACCGTGTCATTTTCTCTTCTTGCCCCTTTCTTTTCTAAAAAGGAGACAGTGTTGCTTCTTTTTTAACAATGCTAGTATTTCACTGCAAGTACTAAGCATTTCACTAGTCACTACGAACGAAGTTACAACTCTTCCATAATTGTGGTGCTTAGTATGATATATCACCAAAGAACATAACATAACTTTTCTATACAACAAACTGCACACGTAGATTTCAATATTTAGACATGGTTTAGGGAAATTGTTGCTCCCTCGCCAATTTAAGCAGCACAATCTAAATACTCAATCACGAATCTCAGAAAAAAACTTTTGAGGCTAGATTTATTATCTAGTTCTTCCTACTTATTTGGATGTTGCTATCTTTTGCTGTGAGGATTAGTAAAATCACTGCTAGACTGATTGCTTATCTTCACAGCTACAAACCTAACCTTCTGAGTTTATTCCTTTAAGATATTTGAAAATAAAACGATTTATAACATGGTAGAAAGATAAACATATTGAAAATTGAAATTAGACCAAAAAGATTTGGTACCTTTGGCTTCTCGTCCTTCTTTTGTGATTTTAGAAACTCATCCTTTGTGAGGCGCTGTCCTGCATCACAAACAAACACACAAAGAGGTTCAGACAAACATATGTCTAATAACTTTTAGGTTAAATTAAAAAAAGAAAATATCAATATAACTAGATGTTAGACTTCTGTATGCAATCTATATGACTGACCCTGACGAACCTGTTTTCTTATCACGATAAATCGGTTCAGCACCTTGTCCAGTAATAGAAGGGTCCTTCGCTTTAAACCTTCAGTCATAGATAAATCAACTTAATATACTGGCTTACAATATCTTTGCAAAAGAATATGTAACGCTCTATCACAACTTTCATATTAGGTAAAAACATATGAGAATTGAGATGCATTTTCCAAGTAACAATTCAAGTATACAACTATTTGGACAAGAGGTGCATGTTGTGAAGTTAAGTGGAATAAAACACGAATCCTCTAATACAAAATATCTCATTAAAATAATATAAACAATAGCCCAAGGACTATAGCATGTAAAATGCAGGCAATCCACAGAAAGAAACTAAAACACTTCCTTAAGCAAGCGAACATATGCAGATACAGAAGTGAGAGGTGATCTTGGACCAAAATCACATTAATTTTTCCCAAACAGTACGATAACATGTGTTCTTGTCACTTTAAACACTTCACTACCTCAAAGTAGTCTCAGAAAAGCCAACACAGCAAATAGACTTGAAAATTACTTTACCAATTGAGAGGAAAAAAAAGTGCAGTACCTTAAAGGATTTATTATAACATTGAGCTTGTACATGAAGATAAATACTATGTAAAAAAATGACCTACAGGCTACACACAACATACTTTCTGCATTCAGTATACTCCTAACAGAAAATACGGATCATCTATATGCTCTTCGTTAATTTCTTTTGTATATTTCAGATATAAGACAAATCTACTTCTTATCATGCAGCTAGATTGTTTTCAAAGTTATGCATATGACCCACGTCATGGCAAGAAATAATTGGAGGCAAGAGAATTTTACCAAAGACCAAACAATCATTACAAATTCTTTTATTACGGCGAAACTTAAATTAAAACATGGAAACTCGACACAATTAAGTCAATAATATCATCTTACATCACTTTAAGTGCTCCTACATTCGAATTAATAATTTGTGTATTCAAAATATCGTACCAACTCCCTAAATGCTTGTTCATTTTGTATGTTTATTATATTCCTAATACTAAACATCAAGGATACATGATGGGAAACAAGAGTGAAGATGTGAAGAATGTTTTACATACATTATTATCAATATTATAATTATAAAAATATACGAAATAGACAGAGTCCTGCGACTTGGATGTCTACTAAAAAAGAGAATTAATGTATCTATTTATTTAGTTCATATGTGGGATCTAACTACCTGGATTTTATTATTATGCTCATATGAATATAGTAGTAATAAACTCTAGTCACTCCATATCGCAAAGAGTATATTTCTATTTCAGTTTAGTACCCAGAATCTGCTCTTTTCTTGTTCTGTAACTTATTCTCTTGTATACCCTGATGAAGAATATTTGACATTTGAGAAATTCAGAAGCTCATTTATATTTATTACACTAAATTAATGTTCATATGCATGGGAACCAAGATGAAATATATAGGGTTGAGGTTTTTGTTCTTTCAACTCTCATGCTCTCTATATATCTAATTAATGCATGAATAATTGATTGAAACTAGTCTTTCAAACAGAGATAAGTAAGGACATTTACCAGATCAAGAAACATTATAATGATAATTTAGTGTCTAATGTGACACTAATTTTATTTTATTTTTTCATGTGTTTAATATCCAATAAGCTAGTCTTTGCAGATTAGAGGGTATTAGTTGCATTATGATCATTTAGAACTGAAGAACTAGCATATAGGACAGGGTCAAGAAGTGAGCATAAAGTAAAAGACATATTGAATATATAGACAACTAGTAGAAGAGTATCATTACCTAAGAAATTCTTCTCTCTTTGCTTTCAAAACCTCTTCTGTTACATCTTTTCCACTAACCAAACCAGTTTTTCTTTGTTCAGCCCTGGATGTGGATTCCTTTGAGTGTTTTCTTGGCGGAGAAAGGTCCCTTTTACTTTTCCTTGGGGGAGAGAGGTCTGATACGTGGGATTGTGGATTACCTGATCTACTTTTCCTTGGTGGTGAAAGATCTTCCCTAGGAGACAAACGTGAATCAACTCGACTTGGTGAGTCACGACGAGCTCGTCGAGGAGGAGAAAGAGCAGGATCTTGAACATGATTTCGACGTCGTGGTGGTGACATATCCAAATCTTCTTGCCCTGAAGTGATTCTGATGCGTTCTGGTGATGGAGTGTTTAAACTAGCCCTACGCTTTCTTGGAGGAGACAAATCCACCTTCTCGTCCATTGAATCTGAAGGACTGTGGTAACGCCTCTGTCTCTGTCGTGGCGGCAATAGATCAGCTATTTCTGCATGAGAAGGCTTTAATTCAGGTTCTGGTGAAGGTGTATCATTCCTTGACCTTCGTTTTCGTGGTGGGGACATATCAGAATTAGAGTCGATCAGCTTCTGAGAAGTATTATTGACTGAAACCCAACCACTCCCATCATCAGAAATGAGACCATAAGGACGTCTGGCCTTTAGTTGCTCAAGTCTCTTCATACGCTTAACTTCTATATCTTCATCAACCTGGGGCTTCTCTTCATCTGTAAAGAGTTCATTGTTTTCGTTATTAAACTAATGTCAGCAAGAACTCATAACAAAGGGAATCAATTGATAAACTACCTGCCGAATCATCATCATCTTCTTCTTCAGGTACTACTGGTTTTTGCCATACAGGATCTTCGTCGACAACAAGGACCCCAGTCACATCAGGTTTCTTCTGATTTTTCTTCTTCTTCTTTTTCTTCTCAACATCATCACTACTCTGATATTTTTTAAGGTATTCCTTAAGTGACGATGCCATTTCTTGTTCTTGATTAAACTCTGTTTCAGAAATGGAACAACACCATATTCAACACCTGTAAATAGCTAATCATGAATTGCAATTAATTCAATCCAACCTCTGATTCCCAGTCCATTAATTTTAGAATCCCAATGCAATAAGATAATGTCTAAGTGCTCCTATGACAATTTTAATATTAACTTTAACCATATAACCAAAATAGCATTTCCAGAATATGAGAATAACATAGAAAGCATTAAAAACAGATACTATGAAATAAAACAACCAAAAGATAAGATTGGTTGGATTAACTACACAAGATCTACTAACCCCTTATGACTTCTCAAAGGACTTCAATATGTAGAAAATAAAACATGACCTAGCTTGGAAAAAAAGACATCGAATATGTAAACTAACAAGTAACTTATTTTTAGAGGAAGCCAAAGAGCATGCTCTGTAATATTTCAAATTGTATTTAAGATCCTAACTAATGATACCTTTTTGAATTCCCACAATCACCTAATATTAAATCTTTAATTTTAGATATAAAGAATTTAACTAACCATATTTCTTATTTTTGTTTGCAATTTCTGTCAATAGGCATAATCTAAAAGGGTCAAGTTGCCTTCTAAACTTGACACTAACAGGAAAAAAAAATATCAGTATCACACGATTAGATACTCTGCAAGTTCTTATAAATATTTATCGTGTACAGAAAAACAGCACAATGCACGTACACCTAAATGAAAACACTTCTTAAATTTCTCTAATATTGTGTTTCGTTGGGATAAATGAAAATAAAGGGAACGGAATGGAATTTGAACTATGACTTGGGTAGATATTCAAAATTTTCATTCTTTCCTCTATTTCATTCCTTACATCTTAAACTAGAGTTCGGAACACAAAAAAAACTGAGAAGGAACGCTACATTCTACACCATACCATTTTCTTCACAATTCTCATCATAAAAAAAATTGCATCCACTCATTTTTCTTCAAATCATCCCTCTAATCTCCATTGTTTGCCTTAATTTCATTCAATCCATTCCATTGTCACCAACCAAACACAACATAAGTACGATACACACAAGGTATATAAGAAAAAACCACATGGACACAAACATAAAGGAGAAAGATTAACTACAAATAAACTCTAACCGCAGATACAAGAGCTTATTTGCCTATGGCTACCCTATTATGTGCACTATGCACCAACTGTTGTAGTTATAACTACGTAATAATATATCAAGTCCACAACCACATATTGTAGTTGTAACCACATAATAATATACCAATTCCACATAATAATATACCAATTCCGCAACAATATACCATTAAAACTTGTACGAACAAATGTAGTGTTACACACTCTAGTTTTTATAAATTAATGGGAAATTCCTAATAGTACCATTGTACAATTGCTTTTTCCAAATGGTACCAATCACTATTTTAGACTTCCAAGTGATAACATTATACTTTTGACTTCATCCATATTATAACACTCTGTTAGATATCCGTTAGTCAAACATTATAAAATTACAATTAATTAAAAGTAAAATAAAATAAATTACAATTAAAAATATTCGAATGTATATATGTGTATGTGGATGTGTTTATATATGAAGGTGTATATGTATATGCATGTTTATATGTGTGCACATGGATAAAGTGTTGAAGTTTCATTGGAATGCTAAATATGTTGAGGTTAAGGTTGATGTAGATAAAACATCACTGCTAGACATTGTTATTGAGTATGAAGAGTTAGCAAAAAAACAGGGAGTGAAGTTAGATTATTCTTATCCAACGTTTGCATCTGCATTTAACATGAAGCATCATTCATTAGAGTCAGATAAGGATTTAATAACAATGCTCGAAAGGTTTGTTGAAAAGAGTGTGATTTCTATTTGGGTTGGAACTGTGCTGAAATCAAGTTCGTTCTATAAATTGGTTTTAAATTTGAAGAGAAGACAAGAAAATAATAAGAGAATGGTTGATAGTGAGAAGGAAGCTGGGCATGAAGAATCATAAAGGCTACCTTCATTGGAAGACTTGGAGGACACTTCTTTGAATATAAGGCAACAAGGAAAAAAATGTGGAGATCACAGAGCCTATTGCCACTCAAACCACTACAACAACAAATAGAGCATCCAAAAAATCCACCAAACAGAGGCCTCCTCCCAGAAAAAAAATAACTAATCCTAATTTACCACCAGCCCCCATCTCACCTCGAACAGCCTTGAAGTCATTACCTATTAGGAAGAGTCCTAGATTTCTTCCTCCTATAAATACTACCCCATCTGAGCTCAACCATCCTCCTAATGAGACAATGTTTGGTAGAAAATTTCCTAGAACAACAACAAGAAGGAAAGGTATCATTGTGACAGCTACTACTGCTCCAGAAGTGAATATAAAGGTTACAACTGAGTCTAGTGTGTCATGTTATAAATGGAGGATACATAGTAGTAGGCTTCCTGATGGCATTACTTGGGTTATTAAGAAGATTGAGCCTAATGTGCACACTTGTAGGGGTTTGGAAACATATAATCCACTGTGTGATGTCAAATGGGTTGCATCAAAGTTGTTGGAAGATATAAGAGCCAATCCAAATATTCCAGGAAATGCTCTAAATGAGTTGTTGTTTCAGATATATGGGGTATATATGAAAAAATCTTCATTGTATAATATGAAGAAGTTGGCAATAGAAAAATTATTTGGTGGACATGATGAGTCATATGCTGAGCTGCCTGCTTATACAAGGGTCGTTTGTGAAAGTAATCCAGATTCAAGGGCCTATTTTTCAACTGTGGAGAGTGAAAGTATCCCAAGGCAACTATTATTCAACAAAATTTTCATTTCTTTTACTGCTATGTGGAAAGGGTTTCTAGCAGGGTGCAGGCCTCTAATAGGAGTAATAGGTGTTGATGGAACACACCTAAAGGGAGATTATGGAGGTATTTTACTCTCAGCAGTGGTTTTGAATGCAAATAATGAGATTTTTCCATTGGCTTATGCTATAGTTAGTGTTGAGGACAAAGAGAATTGGTCATGTTTTTTTTGGAATCTCCACAACCTTCTCAAAGAATCGAGTAGAAAGGATTGAACAGTGATCTTTGATAGGCAAAAGGTACATTCAAACATTTTTCATTTATCTCATATTCTTATTGTTGTCTACTCATATGCTTATTGTTTACTGAACTATATATAGGGGATTGATCTTGCTTTAATGGATGTATGGCTAACTGTAAAGAGAAGATATTGTTGTAGACACATTTCTAGAAACTACAAAAAACAATTTTCTGGTCCCTTGATGTACATTCTTTTTTGGAGAGTTTGCAATGCCACATCACAGTTTACATTTCGAAAGGCTATGGAAAGGCTCAAAGAAGCTGGTGGTGAGAAAGTCATGACATGGTTTGCACAGCTAGGTGATTCTTCTACTTGGAGCAAATACAAATTTGATCCAAATGTATGTAATGATTCCAGCACTTCAAACTTTGTGGAGAGTTTCAATTCCACTCTTGGAATTGATAGATGCAGACCAGTCTTGACCTTACTTGAAGGTATATTTTCATGTTTGCATTCATGTTTGCATTATTTATTTCTAATCAGTAAGCATAAATGTGTTTGAAACAGGCATTAGAAGAGTGTGCATGGTTAGAATAGCTACAAGAAGTCAAACTGCCATGTCTTGGAATGATGATAACCTTTGTCCTAAGATAAAGAAGCTATCGAAAGATATTAGCAAGAACACTGTAAGTTGCAAAGCATATATGTTCAAGCCAAGAGAATATGAAATTCATGAGGGTAAATCTCATTTTCCTTTTTCTTTAAATAACAAGGTTTGTTCTTGTGGAGCTTGGCAGATTAGTGGTTACCCATGTAGGCATGCCATAAGGGCTATGGTTCATGCAAAGATTGATCCTCATAATGTGATTAGCACATGATATTCTGTTCGGACATACAAACATTCCTACAGTTTTAACATTAACCCCATACTTGACAAAAAACAATGACCTATATATGATGATCTGCCTACTATTATGCCACCTATAATGAAGAGAGGGGTTGGGAGACCTAGCAGAAACATAAAAAGGGAAGAAGGAGAAGATCAGAAAGGGAAGAGAGCAAAAGTGTCAAATGCAGTAAATGTGACTGCCTTGGTCACAATACAAGAACTTGCAAGGGAGGTTTGACTGCAAAAGAAAAGAAGGCAGAAGGAACTGAACTAATGGTGGTTAGACATCCAAGAATTAGAGATCAACCCAACGCAGCAAAAGCAGCTAAGGCAGCAGCTAAAGCAACTGAAATTAATGTTTCTCAATTTTCAGCATATCAGTCCCAACCTCGAAGTTGATCTGCACATTATTGAGTTTTCATGTCTAAAACACTTATTAAATCTGTTTTGCAATATCTTTAATGTTTAGAACATGTGTGTTTATGTTTTGCTTAATTATTGATGCAGACTTGTTGCATATTTGGGATGCTGTAATGACATGTTAGTAACGGCTTTTTGGAGGGAAACATCTTTTTAATTAGTACTTGACAACTTCATTAATGTTTGGTTAACAGAGTGCTATAATATGGATGAAGTCAAAAGTACAATGTTACCACTTGGAAGTAAAATAGTGATTGGTATCATTTGGAAAAACCAACTGTACAATGGTACTATTAGGAATTTCCATATATTAATTTACTTTTCCTTGCGATTTGCAAGTATTTACAAAAGAAAGATATCTGATCCACTATGCAATGTACTGTACATCAATGTAACCTAAGATTATAGGATCTTAATTGATCAAACTATCAGCGTTTGCAAATTTTCACTACTATCAAACATTTTTCATCTTCTACAAATATACTCCCTCTGAAAACAATTTTTATCAATTATTAAAACACCGAGCAAGCAACGCCGCAATAAGATTTAAAATCCACGAGTAAAACTTGCAATTCACACCGCTGGTAAGGTCTCAAATCTCAATAATATTTCTTTCAGACATAAAATTGCAATAAAACACAAATATCCGAAATCAATGTATTGGCACGTATGCATACAATAAGTAGCTAGCAAAGTAATGCACATTACATTAAAATAAGTTATCGAAAACTTCGTTAGAATGAATAGTTTCTGCATTCAAGCTTAACGGAACATCGAACAAAACAAAATTCAAGTGAAATTAACTTGAAAACCTAAAATTAATAAAATCTAGTGTAATTTTCTTTGGCGCAATTGAACAAACAGTTGGTGAGATACACAATAAACAACGTTACTAATAAACACACAATATCAACAATCAATTTTAAGAATTAAATGCGCAGTATAAGTAAACTATATATATACACACACACACATATGTGTAATTGAAAAATGTATAGAGGTTTAAGGGAAGAGACTTACAGATTGCTGTATCTATTCTCTTGAGTTTGAACGGCGATCGGCGAGAAGATGGAGGAATCACAAAGAAGGGAAGGGGGTGAATTATATATTGGTTCCCCATCCTTTCCTAAATAAATATATATACTTATTATTAAATTTAAAATTTTATATTAAACAAAAATGTTATTTTTTTTAATGACAAAAATGTTAATTTTAAAGTTTCATTTAATTAGAATTTTAAATTTAATAATAAACTAATTTATATTCTGTGCGATGCACGGATAAATTTTTTTAATATTTTTATTTTAATATTTTTTAATGATTTGAATTTATTTGTATAATAATAATTTAAATTGTATTTAATATTATATGTACATATTTTTATATAATTTATTTGTATTTGTATTTTAATAGGATAATTTTGTTTATTTTGTATAGAGATGTATTTTAGTTAGGAGATTAAAATAAAAAATTATAGGATAAGTAAAATTCGTAAAATAAAAAATATAGAATATAATTTAAATATAATATTATTTTATCTGTGAGTTGTATAAAAGGAGGACTAGTGGGGTTAGAGTTGTATGTATGATTATATTCTTTTTAAAATTTGATTTTATTAAAATTCAATGGTTAAGATTGTTTTTATGTTTCACTTAAAATTGAATGATCTTTTTTATGGTTCACCCAGTACCATACCCACAACCAAAAAATTTAATCTTTCGGTTATAATAATATAGTAAGTATAGATAGTATAGATTTTCCTATACATTTTCCTATAATAATTATTTAAGAACATAATAAATATCATACACTTAAAATCAATATAACTAAGAAAACAATTTCTCTTCTTGTTAATATAATAAAATTTTGATAGATTTGTTGTGAACCATTCCAGCATACAGCATCTCAATAAAACACAAAGCCAGACAGAAACATTAAATTATCGTTATCTGTCTAGAAACCAGTATTACTGAAACCTCTTACAACTAGCTTCACATCTCCTCCATATAATAAGAATGAATCTTTAGTCCTCTTTAAGTACTTAAGAATATTCTTGACTGTCGTCCAGTGACCTTCACCTAGATTAGATCGGTATCTACTCACCATGGTTAAAGCATACGAGACATCAGGACAAGTACATATCATTGCATACATTATAAAACCAATTGCTGACGCATATGGAATTTTACTCATGCAGTCCCTATCATCCAATGATTTAGGACAAATTTTATTTTGAGATCACTATCCCATGAGACATTGGGACATATCCATTTTAGTCTCTTTGCATTTGAAATCGATGCAAAACTTTGTCAATGTATGTACTCTAAATTAGGCCGATCAATCACCTTGATCTATCTCTATAGATCTCGATCCCTAATATATATGTCACATCGCCTAAGTCTTTCATTGAGAAATTATTTCTCAACCAAGTCTTCACAGTCTGTAGAGAAGGAATGTCATTCCCTATTAGTAATATATCATCAACATATAATACTAGGAATGCCACATGGCTCCCACTAAACTTCTTGTAAACACAAGTTTCATCTTCATTCTGAATAAAGTCAAACTCTTTTTGACTGTTTCATGAAAACAAATGTTCCATCTCCTCGAGGCCTGCTTTAATCCATAAATGGATCGACACAACTTACATACATTTCTAGCATCCTTTAGATCAACAAAACCCTTAGGGTGTGTCATGTACACATCCATATCTTCTTCAAGGCTCTCATTTAAGAAAGCGGTTTTGACATCCATTTGTCAAATTTCATAGTCATAGTAAGCAGCTATAGCAAGCAAAATCCTGATGGACATGACCATAACAACTGGTGAAAAGGTCTCATCATAGTCAATACCATGAATTTTCTTGAAACCTTTTGCCACCAATCGTGCCTTATAGGTCTGTACATTAGCATCCATGTCGGTCTTCTTCTTGAAAATCCACTTGCACCCTATAGGTTTTACCCCTTCAGGTGGATCAACCAAAGTCCATACTTGATTAGTATACATGGATTCCATCTCAGATTTAATGGCATCCAGCCATCTCTTAGAATCTGGAGTGTTTATAGTATCTAGGTATGTGAGAGGCTCATCTTCATCCACAAGCATCACATCACCATCTTGAGTCAAGAGAAATCCATATTATCTCTCGGGCTCATGGCGAATCCTACTAAACCTACGAACACCTGTGTTTCTTGAGCAGTATTATTTTTCTTGTACATTCTACTCAGGTTCCTCCACTGGTTCAACGTTATCATGTGGGTCTCAAACTTCATTGAGATCTATTATCCTCCCACTGTCTCTCAGCAGTTCGAGAAACAAACACTTTGTTCTCGGAAGGATTATAGAAAGAATAACCCCTTGTTTCAGTTGGGTATTCCACTAAATTACATTTGTCTGATTTTGGTCCTAGCTTGTCAGAGATTAGACGTTTCACAAACGCTTCACATCCCCAAAATTTTATAAATGACATGCTGTGACGTTGCTCAGTCCATATCTCATAAGGAGTCTTTTGAATCAATTTAGTAGGAACACAGTTAAGTGTATGTGGAGCCGTTTCCAGGGTGCAACCCCAGAAACTAATTGGAAGATTCATTGACTCAACATTGATCGCACCATGTCCAACAAGGTGTGATCTCTCCTATCAAAAAAACTTTTCTTTGATATTTCTACTTCATCTTTATAGTCTTTGAACTTTTCAAATGATTCGGATTAGTTCTTCAAAAGATACATATATCCGTATCTACTAAAATAATTAGTAAATTTTATGAAGTTAATAAAATCTACCTTTTGTCATCGTACACATATGACCACATACATCACTATGTATAAGTCATACCCATTCAATGATCCCTTCACCATGTCCGGTAAAAGGAGCTTTAGTCATTTTACCAATTAAACCAAGATTCGTATCCTTTGGTATGATTCATAATCAAACTTATCCATGAATGCATCCTTATGTATTCTGGAAATGCGTTTCTCATTAATATGGCCTCAGCGACAGTGCCAAAGGTAATATTTGATTTGAGTCACTTTAGAACATATAAATTGTTAATTAGATGTGCAACATTATAAGGCTCATCATCAAAATCGAATAAACAACTATTGTTATAAAATGAAAAAGCCTTTCTTGTCCAAACAAGAAACTGAAATAATGTCTCTGCCAATTGCAAGCACGCTATAACAATTATTAAGTTCTAAATTTTCCTTATAGGCCAAAAATTAAGTAACGAGTTCCTCGAACCAGAGCAACTATCTTTACTCCAATTCCAACTCGATACCTTAAGCTTGACCCTTATTGATCATCATCTTCTGATCTTCTGGTATTGCCCATAAGTATACTGTTGGGGCTAGACCTTCGACCTTTGCTCACCTGCTCAAGGATATGTTGTTACCACAGTCCGTCGATGGTCATGCTACAAAGAATCCAGACCAGGTTCTTGAAGATGCTGTCGGGCACATCTACCATGTATGTCTTTTACTACCTTTAAATCTACATGTCATCTATAATTGCTTTGTGCTCAATATAAACATGATTTTCTATGCATTATCATTTGTCTGCAGGCTCTACAAAGTACCTTGGTGGCCCGTGAAGCCTACGAGAGTGAGTTGAAGTTGCTTAGGAATGTAGAGGCCGAGCACGGTGAGTGTGCCGGAAAAATCCGTGTTGCTCAGGAACAGGCCGAGATCAATCTAAAAGCTGTCAATGACGTCCGAAAGGAGTTTGATGACTTTGCTGTTAAAGTTCAAGAGTCTGAGAAGAAGTATCATGAGGAAGCTATGGCTGCTGCACGACAACAAATTATGCGCACCCGGGCCGAGATGATGTTAGAATATAAGCGTGAAATTTTGCTGAAGGGGGAAATCAAATTTCGGTGAAGGGGGGGATAAAATTTGGGGAAAAGGTATAAGGGGGAAATGAAGTTTTTTTTATTTATGTGTATTATTATATATAAATTTTCATTTTATTATAAATTAAGGTAACACAAACAATTTAATTTTTTTTACTTTTTAATAGATCACTAAGATTAATAAATCTTGGAGAGTGGTCGACTTGGGAGATAGATGAGACAATGAAAATCTACAACGACACATATCCTGATGACGCTTTCAACGTTGACAATGAGAATGTGGACAATAGTGGCCAGGACCTGCCCAAAGACGACGACGATGACACCATGTGACTACTTTATGTTGCTCTATGCAGACTATTCACATAGGATTTGCACCTTTCTTTCAGTACTTTTGATAAATATTCGGGTTGATTTGTTTGCTATTTATAGTTCCTGCTTCGCTCTTTGAGTGGGGAATGCGTATGATTTTATTTTGACGGTTAAAGTTGGCTTTCGACATTTAACATGACTTGTCATGTTGGTTTTAATTCTATTCCCGTAGTTCCTTTTAACTTGCTTTTCCATGTTGCCTCTGGTCTTGATTTTACATTTCCAGGTTTATGTCAGACTCCAAGCTAGTGTCGACTTTACTGTCGGACGTCAACCAGTATGTCGACGGTAAAGCCTGTTATCATATCATAACTATACAATGATGTTGGCTAAGTATAGATAAACAAGTTAGGAGTGTCATTTCACAATATCTGACTATTCATGTTAGTTGACATCACCAGTCAGGACATGTCGATTATTGTTGTATGTGGTAATGTTGTCGAAGGTTATTTACGAAATAACAATAATTTCGTAGTGTTCCATGGAATTGTGAGTAACATTCGTAGTGAAATGCTGTAACCAATTAGTCATATTCTTTGCGACGTTGCACAGTCGTGATAATGTGTTTTATCGTGATTGAATGTAACATGTAAGAAACTTGAATACTGTAAATAGGTAAATACATAATTATAAAATAATAATATTTTTCTTCTTAATATAATCATAAAAATGATGTTTTTTAATTCAGTACATTAATCAAATTTCGATATTTAAAATATTTATTTATAAAAATTTATGTAATTACATATGTTTTGAAATTTTCGAATCATCAAAAAATTATTTTAAAAAGAAATAAAATTAAGTGTATATGATATGATTCACTAGTAAAAAATTTAACTCTAATAAAAAAATTGATTTTTGAGAAATTTGTATTCTTTTTATTTTACCAATCAAATTGTTCAAAAAACATGTATATTCCTTCTATCAGGATGTGTCTAATATATTATTTGAATATACGGTTCAAAGAACATATATATGCACGAAAAAATAATCCATAAATTATCGCGGAGAGAAAATCATTTTACTACTAAACTTGCCCGCCTGTATATTTATTCGAAAAAAATGATGACCATTCTTCACATGAAATGTTTAAAATTCGCGAACTTATAATTGTATGTTTGTTAACAATTGTAGTATTGTCCACCTACCAAAAGTATCATATATTAGTTGATATTTTATCCAGTAACAAAATTACGTTCAGAATCCAATAAATCCAATGAGTTTTCCCACACTTGTTGAGTTATTGTCCTAACTTTTTACTTGGGCAGCAGCAGCAGCAAAAGTGTTCATCCTCTGCCACCACAACCTGAAATCAAGAACATAAAACCATTTCCTAAGAATTGATGCAAAGTAGATTTTTGTAACAATGTAAAGTAAGGGTGTATGTGAATATCTTTGTCGTCGAAGTTCATTTTCAGTGATCAAGATTTTATTTCATATCCGTTAAGTGCTTCTTTAAACCCTGAAAATAACAACTTTGGACTGCGACCTTGGATCTTTGATAGAATTTAGGACTGTTTATGTGATCATTCAGTTATTTTGTATGTTAATTTTACGGGGAAGAAACGAGTAAATCCTACTCTCTGCACTGAAAGTAAATTGTTGCTGGCAATTACAAGCTACAACTATAGAGTAGTGCTAATATATCTCACCCATGGCCTGCTATCATCCAATTCATAAACAGCTGGAAACACCACTGCATAAAATTATGCGCCACGAGAATCGCATAATTTGTAATCTGCACTCCCAATACATTCTGAAATGAAAGAAGAAAATGAACATGTATACATTTGTACTCTATAACATGAGAAATAAAATATATAGAGGTGATATGGAGCTTACAGACAGCTTTGATAAACCAAAATCAAGCGAAGGCTTGTATGTAGACAGCATCTCGGAGGCCAGCCTGCTTACTTTGTGAACTGTCTTGACTCGAAACATTCGTTTCCTCTGGTATCTTTTTATGGTAAACCAGAAAGTCAGGAAGCAGATTCATAATGTTGTAAAATCAAATGTGCATGATTATCACTAGGCTAAATGACTATTTCCATCTTTAGTTCTGGTACCGAGTAAATGTATAAAAATTGAACACATGGAAATTGAAGTTGACAAATAGACATATCAAATTCAACCCATCACCACTCGAAAGTGAACAAGAGGAAATGATAAATAAAAAACAAGATCGCCACTTTGGAAGCAATAGATTAGGAATGCCCCATCAGTTTAGCACCACTTTTCAGTAAGTTCTTTGCAAAAATTTAAGGTGATAGGACTTAATTTGCCTATTTTGTCAAGTTTTAAATTCAGCAAGTCTATAATAGACAGTCTTTTATTAATCTTTTGAGTTTTGATGTCTATCCAGGGTCAATATTGGAGGTCACATAGCCTTAAAACTAATAACATTGTTTCTTATGTTATCCCTACCTTTTAAGGGACTCGGAAATCTGGTTTGACTGGCTCTCTTCATTATCGGAACTCCTCATATCAACCTTTTTAAGTTCGAGAATCAATCGATAAGCATCCTGCAGAATAGTTTCCAAACAAATGACCCTTAAAACTATCTTCGAGCAACCATCTTAACAGAATAAAAACTACAAATGGTCCTCTTTATCTTTATTCTTACTGAACATTCAAGTATATAATAAGCTCGGATGGATACACACTCGACAGAGTCAGCATTGTTTTTCTTTTAAAGAAGAAGAAAAAAAGAATCACCAGTCTGGTACTTTTTTTTTACCTCAATCGCCATGCAACCACCTTGGCCAAGATTTGGCTGCATTGGATGAGCAGCATCACCCAACAGAGTCACACGACGTCCATTTCCCCAATAGTTGATCATGTCCCTATCGTATATATCTCTCCGTAAAATCATATTCTCTGGCGTTTCTAAAATTAATGTGCTTACGTCACTACACCAGCTTCCAAACAGTTGAAGAAGCCGCTTCTTTTTACCTGTAACATATGGGAAAGACTACATATCAGATGTTAGACACATTACCAAGTTATTGCCTATGGTTGGTTGAAAGGGTATGAAGTGGTAATGGAAATTTTCTTTTCTTATACGTAAAAAATTTGTTATATTATTATTTTATTCCATTCCCACCTCTTCTCTCCAACTACTAAAACACAGCACTAAAGACTAGTTCCATCAGGTTTAGAGAAATTTGCCTGAGGGGGGATCAGAGCTTTTGGGAGGTTCCTTATGGAATGCATACCATTGCATTTTTCCGTTCCCAACATCTGATGCCACAAAGTACTTGTTCAATCCCAAAAATACACGATATCTACAATTAAGAAACTAATAATATTTCAAACCAAATGAAAATTGAGGATTCAAATAAAATGCATTAATCCTTTAGAACAGATAGAAGCTAATATCTAGGAGACCTTGAAATTTGTAACTTAGACGCTGCAAGAAGTTTTATCCGGAGGCCATCAAAGAGTACAGAGTTCATGAAAGAGCGTCAAATGTTATACCAAATGCATACCCGATGGAATCAATATATGGGGGAACAAAATCAGTTAGTCCGCTATAGCAAGTATAATTTGAATATACTGCTTCTTGTTCTCCAAAAAGTTTCGAACGCACCTGAAAATTATTAAAACGTGTCATATTGTGTCAAGTAGTTTGAACAAACAACATATCCAACTGGCTTACTTTTGACCAAATTCCATCTGCCCCAACCAATACATCGCCTTCAAACGTTCTTCCATCATCAAGTATTACTGTAACCTGAATTATCCGCAATAAATATAAGTAATTCTATCAATTTTTGTCAATCAAAGTACTTGCTTATACTTCAGTAGAGTCAATTGGCGATAGATCAATTATTATTACCAACAATCTTGGTTTCATTCGAAGTAATATAAAATGTACTCATCAGCTCAACTAATCTGTATATGAAGTAAATTTCCTTTAGATGTACTTACCCTGGAAGAATCTTCAATGAAGTCGACGACTTTGGAGTTGTTACAGACTATTTCATTTCCAATCCCACTCAACAAGATTTGTTGCAGGGCCATTCTACATATCACTCGAGTAATGGGAAGCCCTCTGTCCACAGCAGGCCTTTGAAGATCATACTTGGCAAACCTGCAAGCATGCCAATGTAAAAAATTATGAAAAATCTTGTGAATAGCAACTTTCATAAAATGTTATGACTTATAATTATATAAGAACATGCCATTTGCCTGAAAGGCCGTCTGCAAGACCATTAGTCCTATTCCCAGTAATGCAACCTTCCTCCATAATTCTTGTCGCAACATCTTGATCAATGGCTTCCAGCACTGCCAATGCACTGCTCAAAAGTTGAATCGGACCGCGATGCAATCCTTCACCTCTCACTGCACTAAGATCTTTCTCAAACACCTTCACATCAAACCCTCTCTTCTTAGCTCCTAAAGCTAAAACAAGCCCTCCAATACCCCCACCAGCTATCAATATCCTAAGCTTTCTACTCCCAACTTCATCACAACACAATTCACTTTTCACTTTACAACCCAATTTACATCTTTTCACTATGCACTTGTTAGACCTATATTCATGCAAATACACAACATTTTTGTAGTGATTGAAGTAACTCAAGGACTGAAGTGATGCCATTAGCAAGGCTCTAAGTGCAGCCAATTATTTGTAACTATGCATATGTTATGTTTGAAGTAGCTCATATATATTCACACATGCATAGAGAATGAGGTGACACAAAACTAATGTAGTGGGGGTGACGAGGTGTGCATTGCCGTAAAAGAATCAATTTCTCTTAAGAAAGCAACACATGATCCCTTGTGCCGAACGGAATGTTATGGCCCAGGTGTGTTGAGTGAATCAATAAAATTCTTCAAATGTGTGGTGTTTGTGTGTGCATGTGTCTGTGTACATCCTATGTTGCATACAGCAAATCCGGAGCTATCAAGGCCAATTAAGCCATTATCAAGTAGAATTAGGTAGGAGTCCAACTTTGTAATTATACATTCCTATTTCACATCTTTCTATTCCTTATCCTTTTGATTTAGACGGCAATAAATTGTTCTTCAAAGTTTTAAAGACCACTATTCATATATCCGGTTGTATAATAGTATTGCTTGATCATTTTCTTAATTAATATAAATGATATACTTGGCTTGATTAAAAATAAAAAGTCCCTTTCGATTTTACAATAAAATTGACATGATTTGAAATTTTTTGTATATACATCCCTATTATTCAGATTCTTTATTTTGCCTCCGTGTCGGATTATTTCGGAACAAATATACATGTCTCAGGTCACATGTAAAACTTTCGAAATGTTGCTGAGTCCACGTATACTGCAAAGCAACTAACTACCCATCTAACCAAAATACCAAATTGAAAACACCGGTACAATTGGATCTACATGAATCCAAAATGGCACCATGACAGAAGTAACAGTATGAATATTACAAATTGTTGCATGCACATGGCGCCCTGATATGTTGCAAACAAGAGATGTGTTCGTCCTATTATATACATGTAATTTTTAAAAAAATCACGTATATTAAGAACTTTTAATATAAAAATTATTTTTCATTTATATCCATATTAATTGCATTAGTTGAGATAGTTTCAATGTATATTTGAATGATAATTTCATTTTATTAATTATAAGTACGAGTATCAATACTATTTTAGAAATTTACCTATAAAATTATATTAGAAATATGATAGTGGACATGTATTATGGGACACAATTTTTTTAAAAGTGACTACTAATTTGGAACGGAGGGAGTATATAATAATCCCCATTTACAATATCCCCGTGCTTACTGTCAAAAAAAAATTATCTTCCCCTGTTCTTCATAATTAATTAAACAAAAAAGAATTTGAACTCATACAAAAATAGTGTAAATTAAATAAAAAAGAATTGGCTCTAGTTATTATATACTATTTATAATTATACTTTTTATAATGTATCTTTTGTATTACAAACATATATTTAAACCTGGTTATTTCTTATATACAATCTAAGATCTTTCTTTTTCAAATTCCCTCTTCTTAATGACTTAGTCATACTACCTACTCTAATTAATTTTTTATATTACTATTTTTAAATAACTAAATTATATTGAGATACAATATCTATGAAAAGAGTTTCTTCAACAGATTATATGTTTGGAAGCGGAAAAAATTATTTATTCATCCCAACTTCCCCAAGGTGGGGGATCTACGTACGACTCATTCATTTAGTCATAAATAACAAGTGTAATAGTATTATGACACTTTACGAAAATGCCGGTCTTTTCCAGGCTCTCTTTTTCTCTTGGTTAAATCCTTTACTTGCATTAGCAGTTGAGGAAAAAACCTTGGAGCTTGATGATGTCCCTCAACTAGGCCCTTCTAATAGTGTTTTTGGAGCATTTCCATTATTCCAAAGTAGGCTTCTTGAGTCATCGTCACGAGATGATAACTATAATAATGTTGGTGGTACTAGTAAAAGAGTTGTTACTACTGAGCTGGGGCTGGCTAAGGCATATTTCTTGTTGGCTTGGAAGGAAATTATTTGGACAGCTCTTCTGGCAATAATTTACACACTAGCTCGTTATGTTCCTCCTTATCTTATTGATAGCTTTGTTCAATGCCTTAATGGCATAGAAGCATTCAAAAATCAGGGTTATATTCTTGCTTTAACCTTTTGTGCCACAACTTTTCTGGATGTTTTTATACGGAGACATTCGATCTTTAAGATGCAATAAATTGGAATTAGGCTTCGAGGAGTGACAACTGTAATGCTCTACAATAAGAGTTTGACCCTTCCCTCTTGGTCATCGCAGTTGCAAGACGACCAGGGTAGCAGTGGCAGTGGAGGAGAACTTATCAATGCTGTGGCTGTTGATGTCGAGACAATCCAAGGTTTTATTGTGTACGTGCATGATACATGGTTAATTTTTTTCCAAATCGGTTTAGCTTTGCTAATTCTGTACAAGAAGTTAGGACTTCTTGCCTCTGTTGGTGCTTTTGGTGTAATGCTGTTTATGGTAGCGAACTCTTTGTTTATGACATGGCAGGAAAAGTTTCAGAAGAAACTAATGGAATCTAAGGATAATAGAATGAAGTCGACTATCGAGACTTTAAGGAATATGAGAGTTCTTGGGTTTCAAGGGTGGGAAATGAGTTTTATGACTAAGATTCTTCAACTTAGAAAAGTGGAAATGCAATGGTTGAAGAAATATCTATATAGTTCAGTACTTATAGAATTTTTCTATGGGATAGGTCCAACTTTAGTGGCTTTGTTCACTTTCAGTTCTTGTATATATATGGGAATCCCACTTGGAACGGGTCAAATTTTGTCTGCACTTGCTACCTTTCGGGTTCTTCGAGAGCCAATCTTCCTCCTCCCAGATACACTATCCTTGCTAGTTCAAGCCAAGGTTTCCCTTGGTCGCCTCTTTTCTTTCCCTCGATGAGCTCCAAGATAATGGTTTAGAGAAACTGCCATCGGGTAGTTCTGATACAGCAGTTGAGATAATTAATGGGAACTTCACTTGGGATAATATTTTATCCACTACTACAGCAACATTAAAAGACAAACTTCAAAGTGTCTCATGGTATGAAGGTCGGCATATGTGGCACAGTTGGTTCTGGTAAGTCGAGCTTACTTTCTTGCATTCTTGGTGAAATGTCTAGAATCTCAGGGGAAGTCAAGTTTTGTGGGACAAAGGCTTATGTTGCTCAGTCACCGTGGATACAGAGTGGTACGGTTCAGGAAAACATACTGTTTTGGAAGAATATGGACCGACAAAGATATGATCAAGTACTTGAAGCCTGTTGTCTTAAGAAGGACTTGGAGATCCTTTCATTTGGTGATCAAACTGTTATTGGTGAGAAAGGTATCAATTTAAGTGACGTGGATATCTATCTATTTGACGATCCTTTTAGTGCTGTGGACAGGCCGTAGCTACATATATCCTTATGGGGTCAGTTGAACCCATATTGTTTCTAATTTTATGTATATATTTATCATAAAATTACATTAAATTATATCTTGAACCCATAAGAAAAATTAGATTTGACCCCACTACTATTAGTCTCATCCTGTGAAGTGTGAACCCATAAAACCATACTTTTAATCACCCATTTTAATTTTTAAATACTAATCCAGTCAACAATGAACAACCATAAAGATAAACAAATACATATTTTATTAAACTTACACAGTTACACAGACTATACAGCAGAATATATATTATAAAAAAAAATAAAATCCTAAACAAATCTCTATCACTACATTCACTCATTCACCCATTTCCCCCTTTACCCACTGCTCTACCGTAGAACAAAACATTGCTCCTTTCTTTAATACATTAATTGTGGCTTCTTATTAATCATATATAAGGTATTTGTTTTATTGTTTGTTTTTAATTTTCTTTGATTACATTAATAATAAAAGTTCATCAGATTTATTGATTGATTATATATTTGTGATAATTAGGTATAAAATGGATAAATTCATAATTAGAGGAAAAAACCAGTTCAAGAACAAGAACACGAAGTTCAATTGAGCAATCTTCCTGCAGATCCTGGGTTACGAATTCCGATTTCAGAATATCATCCTAATGTTAAAGACAAGGTAAGAAGAGCTTATTTACAAAAAGGAGCCTGTCAACCATCTCATAATTTTAAGAAGCGTAAAATTGGGAATTTGTTACGGCGTTTCAATTCTAACTGGTTCACTGAATATAAATTTTGGTTGGAGTATAGTGTAGAAAAAGAAGCTGCATTTTGCTTGTATTGTTATCTTTTTAAATCTGATAATAAACTAGGTGGGGATGCTTTTGTTAAAGAAGGTTTTGATGCTTGGAACAAAAAAGAGAGATTAGATGTTCATGTAGGAGGTCCTAACAGTTCACATAATCAAGCCCGGAGAAAATGTGAAGATTTGATGAAACAAAATCAACATATTGATGTGAAAGTTAATAGACATTCTGAGCAGATTAGAAATGACTATAGAATTCGTTTGGGTGCTTCGGTTGATTGTCTTCATTTTCTGTTAAGGCAGGGTCTTGCTCTACGAGGTCATGATGAATCTGATGAATCAACAAACCAAGGAAATTTTCTTGAAATTTTAAAATTTGTGGCTACACATAACAAGGAAATTGATGCTGTTGTTGGGAAAAATGCTCCACGTGATCTCAAGATAACATCTCCAGAAATTCAACATGACATTATCAATGCTTCGGCGGTTGAAACTCTTAATTATATTATTGATGATTTGGGAGACGATTTATTTGCTATTTTAATTGATGAATCTCGTGATATATCAGTGAAAGAACAAATGATTGTTATCTTGAGGTATGTTGATAAAAGAGGTCGTGTAGTTGAGCGATTTATTGGTATTGTGCATGTTCCCAATACAAGTGCTTCGTCACTTAAAGTATGCATTGATTCATTATTCGCTAAGCATGAATTAAGTATCTCAAGGCTAAGAGGACAAGGTTATGATAGAGCTAGTAACATGAGGTGAGTTTAATGGATTGAAAAGTTTAATTATGAGAGAAAATGAATCAGCTCATTACATTCATTGTTTTGCTCACCAACTTCAACTCACACTTGTTGCTGTTGCTAAAAATAATGTTCATGTTGAAAGTCTCTTTAACATGGTTGCAAATTTAGTAAATGTTGTTGGAGCTTCTTGTAAGCGTCGAGATATACTTTGAGATTGTCAAGCTGATCATATATATGAAGCATTAGCAAATGGAGAACTTATAAGTGGGCATGGATTAAATCAAGAAACAACTCTCAAAAGAGCCGGAGTTACAAGATGGGGCTCACATTATGGTACACTTCTGTCTCTTATTGTTATGTTTGAATCTGTTGTTGATGTTCTTGATACTATTGTTGATGATGGCTTGTCTTCTAAACAAAGAGCTGAAGCCTCTATTTTGTTGGAGTTGGTACAATCTTTTGATTTCGTATATAGCTTGCACTTAATGAAGATTGTTTTGGGCATTACAAATGAATTGTCAATTTCATTACAAAGAAAAGACCAGGATATTGTGAATGCAATGAAATTAGTGAAATTATCAAAACAGAGGATACAAATATTTAGGGATGATGACTGGGATGATTTATTAACTGAAGTTTCTATGTTTTGTAAAAAATATAATATCATTTTCCCAAGTATGAAAGATAATTTTCAAATGAAAGGACGATCTCGACGTAGAGTGCATCAGGTTACAAATATACATCATTATAAGGTGCAATTCTTTTATGGTGTTTTGGATATGCAACTTCAGGAGCTCAACACTCGTTTTAGCGAATTTAACATGGAACTATTACTTTGTATGTCATGTTTGAGTCCAAATGATGCATTTTCTACATTTGACAAGGAAAAGTTGATTCGTCTTAGCTCAATTTTATCCAAGTGATTTTTCATCAGTAGAACTTGTAGTGTTTGGGGATCAGTTGGATACTTATTTTTTTGATATTTGCTCCGACAATGATTTTTTGATGTTGAATGGAATCAGTGCTCTTGCAGAAAAGTTAGTTCAGACAAAGAAGAACATGGTGTATCCTTTGGTCTATTTACTAATAAAATTGGCATTGATATTACCAGTTTCTACTGCAAGTGTTGAGAGATCTTTTTCTGCAATGAAGATTGTGAAAAGTCGACTAAGAAATCGGATGGGTGATCAACTGTTAAATGACAGTCTTATCACATATATTGAAAAAACTGTGTTCGATGGTGTACTCAATGAAGCAATTATCCAGCGTTTTCAAAATATGAAAAGTCGCCGAGGACAATTATAATAATATAAAACATCTTTGTAGTTACATTTTGTTTTGTTAGTTCTTCATGAAAAAATGTTAAAAAATTTTGACCCCACTATATTATGATTCTGGCTACGCCCCTGGCTGTGGATGCCCATACTGGTTCTCATTTATTTAAGGTAAGTTTTTATATCATTTTCTTCTACTACATGCATACAATTAGAAAGATAATTAAAATTTTAATTTGGAAACACTGCTCTCTATTTTTTCTATTTGCGGATTACAGGAAGTTTTGCTTGGTCTTCTGCGTGGGAAAACTGTTATTTATGTTACTCATCAAGTTTTCTTAAATTCTGCTGATTTGATTGTGGTGAGTTCAATAATAAACTTTTTTTTATTTTATATAACTTTAAAATCATCAAATTCTGTGACTATTTGATGTCTTATGTCTACCTTGAATTTCTTGCAAGGTCATGAAAAATGGAAGAGCTGTACAAGTTGGGAAGTATGATGACATTCTCGTTCCAGATTCTGATTTTATCCAACTTGTAGGTGCACAAAATGTAGCTCTGTCGTCTACACTTAATAACAACATGGAGGCACCTATTTCTTCACAGAATGCGAGGATTTTCATCAGAAATGAAAGTGTGAATGGAAAAGTAGATGATGAGGGTGAAGCTGCTGGTTCAGCACCTTCAGCACAGCTCGTAAAAGATTCAGCACCTTCAGCACAGCTCGTAAAAGAAGAAGAAAGAGAGAGTGGTAGAGTCGGGTTTCCAGTCTACTGGAAATACATTACAACTGCATATGGAGGAGCTCTGGTGATACTTGTGATTCTGGCCTCAATCATCTCACAAATTCTTCAGATAGTGAACAATTACTGGCTGGCATGGGCAACTCCATCATTAAAGGATGTAAAGCCTGTTGTTAGTGAATCTACGCTAATGACCGTCTATGCATCCTTGGCTTTTGGCATATGTTTGTGCACCCATGTTGTAAACTCGCTTGTTGTAGCCACGGGCTATAAAACTGCAACCATATTTTCAAAAAAATGCTTAAGACTATTTTCCATGCTCCCATGTCCTTTTTTGATGCTACACCTGCTGGAAGAATTCTCAACCGAGTAAGTGGTTTTTCCTCAACTTTTTTTATAGTCGACAAATTACTTCTTCTAAGTTACAATGTCTGTACGGGATCCAAATTCTCGTGTTAGACATGAGTATGTGTTCAAGTGTCAGAATTAAATATTTTATAGTAATAATAACATTCTAATGTTTATTAAAATGACGTGAATTGAAGAGTTTGTCGGTAACGTATATCGCTGTAGTATTGCAACAAGTAAGCTGTGTTTTGGCTCATTGAACATGATGCACTTCCGCATATGTTTAATGAGCACTCACTACTTTATTTAGCTCAGTAAAACGACCTATATTTCTACTTTCAACTTAAAGAAAATTAATGCAGCTACATGTAAATGTAACATTGCTTTCTCTCCATGATGAGGGTCCCTATTCTTGTCCACATCAATCTTTGTGTTCTTCACTCACTCAGCATGTTTGAGAAATAATAAAAAAGGTAGTATTGCCTTCATATAGCCAGAGTTTATTAGAGATTTGAATAAGATTGTGAGGTCACTGACTGATATATAATACAGGAGGAATGTAATTTATTCTTAGCTTTTGTTATTAAAAATTATCATAAACATAGAAGTATCTTTGCTTCCAACTGCAGTTTATTTGTCATGCTTGTTTGAGTTAATTAGTGTACTTGTCTTAATCTTATTTACTGACTAGTTCGATCCATTTCCTCCCATATAGTGTTCAACTGATCAAAGTGCTATGGAAACTCGGATTCTTAACCTACTTGAGAACCTTATTTCCTTCACAATCCTACTTGTGGGAACTATTGCTGTGATGTCTACAGTTGCTTGGGAAGTTTTGGTCATATTCATACCCTTGATTTTTGCCTCCATCTGGTGTCAGGTAATTTCTTATAACTTTTAAGAACGCGATCTTATATTTGAAATTCTTCTTTCGCCAGATTTACCCATTGTAGGATAATTTAGTTACTGCAGTTTCAGTGCAACTCTGTAGCATATAGTCTGATAAAAAAGAACAAACAAACAAATTAATTTTTTGTTATGATATTCTTTCAACTGTCAAGGAGAATGTTCCCTGACACGTATAGATATAGTAAAAGGTAATTTAGCTGCAACTTCCACTGAATCAAAATACAATAATATAAAATAAACAAGTAAAACTACTCTCATATGCAAAGTTCCAAAAGTACACCCCCGTAACTGGCTCAGTATATGTAATGCAACAGAAATAGTATTTGTAATGAAGGGAAATGAGGCAAATAAGTAAACCCTTAAATACATGTGAACAAGAGGAGTACATTCATGTTGAAGATAAGATGAGCTATCTTCGATCTTGTTATCCATTCCGAGGATTGTAACTGTCGTCATCTGCCCTTCTTGTTCGGTATAGAGAACTTATAAACAAATCCCCATTCGGCATGCATATAATTGTAAATCAGAAACCTCTCGCTCCCATTCCCCAAACAATGCCCAAGAAGAGGGACAAATCTGGGATGAGAAACCCTGCTAAAAACATCCAACTCTAGCAAGCAAGCGTATTTGACAGGACTTGAATAATGATTTTTAATGACTTCACTACGCGCACGCCACCTTGCAGGATGCATAGAAAGTGTCCACTAGAACGATCATGTTTAATGTATGGGTGGATCGCCCTGAACTTTAAAAAAATTTAGGTGTTTATTTGTCAAATGATTGCAAGTCTGCAACTGCATATGTGTGTTTATTTACATACAGAGAGTTATATCTGTTATTTGTAAATGAACTAATGTTTATATAGTTTTTATAATTTTGAAAATTAAGTATACATATCGTAAAAGGTTATGAAGAAGTTGCCCACCAATTTAAGTCTTCTAAATTATTTGTATGATATTAATTTAATATTAATTATATGGTGTGTAAGAATTTAATGTAAAAAAAAATTCTATTTTATTTGTATTTTTTTATATAAATCTATTAGTTTTTACCCTGTAAGAAGTTTCTTAATGATAAAACATATGATGTGCCAAAATTAAATATCACCAGTTTTATGTTTGATTCATGTATTAAGAAATAAACAATAGGATAATTAAATCGGCATAAAAAATATTAAGACTTCCATAAGAAATATTATTTAGTAAGCTTTTCTTTAATTCTCAAATAATTATTTTAATAGTTGATTAGTGTATAAAAGAGGCGAAAGCGTAGGATATATGTTGTGGAGTATTATTATACATTCTTATCCCATCTAATAATTTGAAATCTTAAAAGATAAGTTGGTTGGACTATGGTGGATATTTACGGTCATGTACTCGTGTCTTCAATCTATTGTACGTAGTTATGATGGAATGGGGAATGATGATGCAATGTATGGTGGCAAGTGATTAATGCATCAGATTAGGTGATTAACACTAAATTCTACATTATTGTTATGATTAATCATCATTGTTTTAATCGAAATTAGTATATAGCTACCATGTTGGAGAGAATATCACCAAGTAATCACTGACTCTCAAACTAGTCTTTTGCATATTTGAACATTACTTATAGATCAGGCGCTACGTCTTACTTAGCTCCGAGCCTATATAGTATGAAGACTGTTCCAGACCATATTCTAAAACATTAAGCATCCATCATTTGCAGCAATATTATATGCCCGCATCAAGAGAACTATCACGATTGAGTCGGGTCTGTGAAGCTCCTGTTATTCAATATTTTTCTGAAACTATTTCGGGAATAACAACTATTAGGAGTTTTGATCAACAGTCAAGATTTCAGCCAACATATATGAAAATAGTGGATGCGTATTCTCGCCCTGAGTTCCAAGTTGCTGCTGCAATGAAATGGCTATTGATGCGGTTGGATGCATTCTGCAGTATTACATTTGCCTTGCTTTTGGTTCTCTCAATGTACTTTAGACATAGCATAGATCCTGGTATGCATTTTGTATTGTATCTTCATCTTTAATTTTTTCCCATGTAGTAGTAAATCTGAATTACATGTTTTATTTTCATGTACAGCAATTGCAGGGTTAGCTGTAACATATGGACTTACCTTAAATAGTAATCTATTGGGAGTAATATGGTGTTTATGCCATTTGGAGACCAAAATGATATCAGTAGAGAGAATTCTTCAATACATGATCATTCCTAGTGAAGCTCCTCTTATCATAAAAGAAAACAGGCCAGATAGTTCTTGGCCATCAAGAGGAGAAATTGATATTCATAATTTGCAGGTTCGCTATGCTCCGCATTTGCCCCGTATACTACATGGTGTGACATGCACTTTTCCGGAAGGGATGAAAATTGGTATTGTTGGAAGAACAGGAAGTGGGAAATCAACTCTAATACAAGCACTTTTCCGGGTAGTTGAACCTACAACTGGTTGTGTTGTCATTGATGGCATTGATATCTCATCCATTGGACTCCAAGATTTGAGGTCAAGGCTCAGTATTATTCCTGAGGATCCAACCATGTTTGAAGGAACTATTCGAAGCAATTTAGACCCGCTTGAGCAGTTCACAAATGCACAAATATGGGATGTAAGTGTCTATCTGCTTTTTCCTTACATTTTATTATTGAATGATAACCCAACTCAAATGTTTTACCATTTACTTGTAGACCGTAGAAAAATGTCAACTTGGAGACGAAGTCAGGAAGACGGATAAAAAGTTGAATTCTAATGGTTTGTCTATATTTCTTTCTAAATATACTTCTGTGTTGATTTATGTAAACATTTGTTTTTATCCTATATTGATTTAAACACCTGTTTTTTTTAACAACAATGCATACAGTTCATGAGAATGGGGAGAACTGGAGCATGGGTCAGCGACAACTAGTTTGTCTCGGGAGAGTACTACTCAAGAAAAGTAAGGTGTTGATCCTGGATGAAGCAACCGCTTCAGTTGACACAACCACTGATAATCTTATTCAACAAACTCTTAGGCATCACTTTTTTGATTGTACCCTTATCACCATTGCACATCGTATCACTTCTGTTCTTGAGAGCGACTTGGTTTTGCTGCTTAGTCAAGGTATAATCAATTCCTCTTCTGCATAAAAGCACGACATATGATTTTTCTTACCACCTCTACTTTTATAGTCAGTTGGTGAACCTTGATATCCCCTGATATTTATAGTATTCGCTAATTATTTTGCAGGCCTTGTAAAGGAATATGATTCTCCTTCAAGGTTATTACAAAACAAGTCTTCTTCATTCTCAAATCTTGTAGCAGAGTATACATCAAGGTCCTCTAATTCAATTGCCCACTACTAATCAACTCAGAAAAAATGGGACTGCGGTAGACTTTTTCGACTATGCTGGTACTATGTTTATGCCAATATGCTGCGCACAATCTGTGATAATTACCTACACTTCTGTAAAAAAAAAGCCCTATGCACTCATTTCAGTAGCCTGTTTATGCCCAAGTACCTAATATCTTTTTTTTGTCACAAGTACCTAATATCTTTGATAATGAATAAATTTGAATTTTTTGTAACTATATGACTATATCTATACTCGTTTGTTAAAAATTATTTTTAGTCGAGCATAATAAAAAGGTAATGGAATTGTCAAATACTATATTATATGAATTAATTAAGTTCTGCTTCATACCCATCTTAATTCACATGCCAAATTCTAGAATTTTAGAGGGTTTACAGATAATAATTTAGCTATTGAATGTTTGATTGCATTCAAATTAATGATATTTATATAAATATGTCTATTTGTGTTTGTGTGTGTCTTTTTCTATGGTTTGTTGATTTTCTAAATTTTATGATACTCTGGTTTCTCTAGGGTATCTTAAATATTTAGTGTTAATTCATAATATGTTAGATTTTTAGTGTCTAACTGTGATTTAAATTACATTCGACCGAACAGGTTCTTACAAAGGAATCAATGCATATACTGATCATAAAGCTGTGTTTAGAAGAGAACAAACAGTTGGGTCACATGGGCCGCTTAGGGGCTCACCTTATATTAAAACTTTTTTGACTTTTGATTATCAACCAAATATATGTGAAGTTTACAAGAAAAGTGGTTATTTTGGTTATGGAGATTCATGCATATTTCTCCATGATCGTGGCGATTATAAGTCCGGATGGGAGTTAGAGAAAGAGTGGGATCAGAAAAACAAGGCAGCGAGAAAGGGAAAGGCTCTAAAACTGGGTGAGAATGAAGAGGATGCTGAAAAGAGTTATGATGAGAATTCGCCACTCCTCCTGTGTTTTATCTACTGGCAGCAATTTGTAATTAACTACATTTAAAGGATATAGTATGTATTTTGTAACTTCTCTTGTTTCTTGTTTGCATATAGTATGCATTATCAATGATTTTTTAATTTAAATATATTAAAGAAATTTTGGTGAAGAACGGAAATATGAGGAAAGGGCTAGCATCATTTTACCAAAAGTTGATTGCTTAACTAATTCAATTACTTGTCATTCTCCTTATAGCTACATACATACATTATTTGGAGGAAAGCAAATAAGCTAACCTACATTCCCTGATCCTGCACCCTAAGAACTAACCTAGATACAAAGTTACAAACTCTTTTTGAACCTTGGAGATGTCTTTCCCAGTGTGCTTAATGAAGAGTAGCAAGCTCAACTCTTCATGTTCTGCTACATGCCCTATATTTTCCATCTGCAAACTTTTGGTTAAAAAAAATCCAAGACTGTACTTGGGAGTTTAGTAGTGGCAAGTCTTATAAAGTGATAGTCTGTATTTCTCTTTATCCGTATATGCAATCAGATTGACCTACTCTTCATAGTCTGTATTTCTCTTTATCCGTATATGCAATCAGATTGTCCTACTCTTCATAGTCGAGATTATTAAACCACGTTTTAGTTCTTCCACTATCATACGCTAATTAAGTATCTCTTTCAAGTTTCTGCTACTTGTGATCCTTCAAGCGCTCTGGTTGTGGAGACAATTTAATATTGTATAATTAACATGATATGTTGTCGTTCTATATTGGTTCTAGTTTTATTCTCATTACGTGTTAATGTTGACTACATTACATTATTACTTATTTCTGTTTACAGCACCAGGCAAAGATCAAAAAGTTTTTTGTCTGTAACAAGCCAACTCTTAATTGGCATATGCAATAGAGCGCATGAAATTCACAAAAGAATTGCTGCTGCCAGAGCAGAGGAAATAAGTTCCACATGAGATTGACAAAAGTATTGTGTATTAACGCTCTCCTGCATGAGATTCGCAAAAGAATTGCTGCTGCCAGAGCCAGAGGAAACAAGTTTCACACGAGATTGACAAAAGTATTGTGTAATAACATTTAACGCTCTCCTGTATTGGTTCTAGTTTTGACTTGTATGTCTTTTTCAAACTAGAGTGGAGGGTAACACCTAATAGAAATCCGAAACTTAAAAAAAAAGATCGATTAGGCTAAAACAACATGGTCACAAGCCCTACCATTCAAGATCATTCGAGAAATTATGTTGAATTGATGAGGATGACTCGAATCTGGATGCACAATACAATTTATCGTATGATCGATTGAATTGTTAGAAATCACAATTCGCAAAACAATTACGTTCACATATATGATCACCAATTACAAGAACGATGACAACCAAAACCAAATAACGAAACAAATATGAAGGTCAAAACAACATAAACAACGAGTAAAAACAAATTGATTTAAAAAGAGAGTAAGAAAGCTTAGTTATCACTGTCGTTTTATTAATTAATAAAATCAACAAGACAATAACTGAGTCGTCAAGCCTTTCGAGAAGATTTGACTGTTCTTGAAGAGAATTTTGTCCACCTAATTGTGTTGGAATACCGTGAATTCACTTTCAGGATAAAATGCAACAACACAATTCCGGCACAGACCGGTAAAATATAACGGCGACCACACCTCAGTCCCCAAAATCTATGTATATGTATATGTGAGCGAGTGAATGTATGTATATGCGAGGGAGTGAAAAAAAATCTAAGAGAAGAAGAAGGAGATGCTCTAGGGTTTTTCTTTCTTTGCAAAAGTAAAGTATATTCCCTTTTCCCTTTCTTTTTATCCAATCTTGTATATTTACATATATATAAATTATATATACAACCTTATAACCCGTTCAAAGCACGGGATGTATGACTAATATTTAGTTAAATTTATTTTTTATATTATATGTTATTGATATTTACTATAAAATTTTATAACGTTGAAAATTTATGTTAATATAATATTATCTGTAAGTAGTTGTATAAAAGGAGGACTATCGGGGTTAGAGTTGTATATTATTATACAATGATATTTATATATTAATATTCATAAAATTTAATGATATATTAAATAAAAATTATAGGATAAGTAGGATTCTTAAAATAGAAAATATAGAATATAATTTAAATATTATATAATATTATCCATAAGGAGTTGTATAAAAGGAGGACTATAGGGGTTAGAGTTGTATGTATGATATATATTATTTTAAAAATTAGACTTAAATGATATATTAAATAAAAATTATAGGATAAGTAGGATTTTTAAAATAAAAAATATAAAATATAATTTAAATATAATATAATCCGTGAGGAATTTTATAAAATGAGGACTATCGCGGTCAGAGTTGTATGTATGATATATATTCTTTTTAAAATTAGATTTCATTAAAATTGAATGGTTAAGATCGTTTCTATGGTTCATCTAAATTGACGGTCAGAATCTTTTTTATGATTCACCTTGGACCAAAAAATTTAATCTTTTAGTTATAATAATATAGTATAGATATATTAATTATAAAATATCAATATATATTATATTATATATCTCCATATATAATATATAAAATAATAATCCTTACTCACATATATAATATATAAACACACACACACACACACACACATATATATATTATATATTTCACTACTCAAATAAAAAGGATCTAGTTCAAGAGCCTGAACATAAGACTCAAGCCCTTAACCACCAAAAACATCACTTCATCAAGTAAAGTACCAATCACTTGTTCAGGACCTGCTCAGGCCCTGAAGGTCACTTCAAGGGTTCTGAAGGTTGCCTCAGAGGGTCCTGAACTGCCAGAAATTTTCCACTTGATTTTGTGAACATTTGTGTAACACCCCATTCACAAAATGAGACGAGGGGTTACTTATCAAACCACAAATATGTATACAGAGTACTAAAATCCAACAAACTTAATAATTAAATAGGTCCAACAGGTCTCCAAACTAATATCAATACCTCCAAAATAATTCAAAATGATAAATACGAATAAATCCAAAATCTCTAATAATAAAAATGACTAAAATAATACTTTAAGTTCAAACGTCCTAATAAATGTAAATAAGGGAGCTCTCCATCACACAACCCAAGATCCCCCTAAGTACCTGCCAGAAGAAAGAATACGGAATGAGTCAAATATCCAGTACGGATTGAAATACAGTTTATAAAACAGAAACAAGATATATAGTTTGACAGTTATAAATAAACATTAATTTTTTTAAAAACAAGGCTGAAGCAAAGAGGGGTTAGGATATTTCATACCGATATCAAAAAAGATATCAGATAACATATACACACATCATAGGGTACCTAATGAGTGCAATAAACCGGACAACGTGTACGGCATATACAACGTCACCGCCAAATATCCAATCACAAATCAAATCAAATTTTGGGTGCACCCACGTATCCTCAAACAAATATCAAATGCGCAAAGCTCGCCACATGAGCTATCATAAGGATACACTGTGACTAATCATACTGTCACGGAAGTGTCATGCCACTGGTGTCGCAATGACATGGCTGTAGTACCCCTATAGCTGGTTAACTCGGTATACCCTATATCACTCTAAGGGTTCAAATAAAATAATTTCACAATTTAAAAATCACCTGAACGGATATTTCAAATATTCTACGCAAATATGTAACATACAAAATTTTCGAAAATCGCAAAGACAAATATTTAAATATTTCGAAACAGACTTTAAAATAACTTTCGAAGAATCAAAATAGTTAAAACGAATAATAACGGAAGGAACAGATTTACGAACGGAATGAATTAAATATAATTAATTTTAGAAAGAGTAGCGCTGAAGAGAAAGGGGACGAAATCCGTACCTTAGAATAGCAATAATAGATACTAACGAAATTACCCAGACCCAGTATGATGCTCTTAGCCTGCTAGTATTTTCACTATGTCTGTATCTCATCATGCTCATGTTTCAATGATATTTGTGTTTATATATAATCATCATGCACTCCTCCAATTACACATCAAACTCAAGAATTAAAAACGGAGATGTATGATTCTTGCATATTACCAGAACATGAAATTCCCCTGCTTTTCTTTTGACCTGAGCAACTAGTTTTAGGGTTTTTAATAAATAACTCATATGTTTATATGTATATATAGACTCTTAATAATTATCCTACTTCTAATCTAATTACTATTTTATTACAAATTCTATTTCTAATCAAATTCAATATAATAAACATTATAGTTAAAGAAAAGAATCTTTACAAATTATAATCTAATTCTAATTATTATTACTAATATCTAAATAAATAAATTACGGATATTACATATATACCCCTTAAAAAGGATTCCGTCCCCGGAATCTAATGAAACTAAAACTCATTCCTGAATCAAGTAAGTGCGGATATTTATCATGGTCTTCTAGTTCCCAAGTAGCCTCTCTCTCAGAATATTTTTTTCCACAAACTTTAACAAATGAAATAGTTCTCTTTCTCGTAATTCGTTCTTTTCGAGCTAAAATAGTTTCAGTTTCTTCCTCATAAGAAAGATCTTCCCTAATCTTATGTAACAGATATTGAACTATGTGCAACGGATGATATTTGTAGCCTCTTAAAACAGACAAATGAAACACATTATGCACATGAGATAAATGTGGCGGCAATACTACTCTATAAGCAACTTCCTCCACTCTCTCAATAACATCAAAATAACCAACATATCTTGGACTAAGAGTCTCTTTCATACCAAAACGTTTAACACCCTTCCAAAGAGACACATTCAAAAATACATGATCACCAGACTCAAATCCACCAAACTTCCTCTTGTGATATGTATAGTTCTTTTGACATGATTGAGCTTCTTTTAAATTTTCTTTAGTCTGCCCTACCTTTTCGTTATTTACCTGAACCAGCTCTATCCCTTCAATGACACTCTCCCTAACCTCATTCTAACAAGTCGATGCTCTAATTTTTTTACCATACAACGCCTCAAATGGTGGCATGCCAATGCTCGCTTGCCAACTATTATTGTACGCAAACTCCATAAGATACAAATACTTGTCCCAATCCCCAAACCACTCTGAATCACAAGCCCTCAACATATCCTCCAACGTTTGAATCGTCCTCTCTAACTGTCCATCAGTTTGTGGATGAAAAGTTGTGCTATAATTAAGCCTCATATCCCAAGCCTGTTGAAATACCTTCTAAAAATGTGAAATAAACCTCGTATACTTGTCTAAACTATCGACACAGGCACACCATGAAGTCTAACAATATCCCACTGAAATATCCCTGCCAAATCATGAATAAGAGTGTTTTCTCTAATAGGTAAAAATGAACTGAATTTGTAAGTCTATCAACCACCACCCAAATAACATCATTCTTCTTGAAGGTCCTCGGTAAACCGGTCATAAAATCCATGATAATGTTTTCCCACTTCCAAACCGGGATATCCAACTGCTGTAATAGTCTACTAGATTTCTGGTGTCCAATCTTCAATTGTTGACAATAAGACATTTCCCCACGAACTCTGCTATGTCTCGTTTCATCCTAGTCCACCAAAAGTGCTTCTTCAAATCTCTATACATCTTAGTAGAACCTAAATGAATAGAGAATGAAGAACTATGATATTTGTTTGAGGATACGTGGGTGCACCTAGAATTTGATTTGATTTGTGATTTGATATTTGACGGTGACGTTGTATATGCCGTACACGTTGTTCGGTTTATTGCACGCATTAGGTACCCTATGATATGTGTATCTGTTATCTGTTTTGATATCGGTATAAAATATCCTAATCCCTCTTTACTTCAGCGTTGTTTTAAAAATCAATATTTATTTATTAATGTCAAATTGTATATCTTGCTTCTTGTTTTATAATCTATATTCCAATCCGTACCGGGCATTTGACTCATATCGTATTTTTTCTTCTGACAGGTACTTAGGGGTATCTCGGGCTGTGTGATGGAGAGCTATCCTTATTCCACTTATTAGAGCGATTGAACTTTCCGTATTATTTAGATATTATTTATTATTAGATATTTTGGATTTATTCACATTTATCGCTTTGAGTTATTTTGAAGGTTTTAATATTATTTTAGAGACCCGTTGAACCTATTTAATTATTTTAAGGTGGATTTTAGTACTTTGTATATAGGTTTATGGTTTAAAAAGTAACACATCGTCTCATTTTGGAAGGGGGTGTTACACAGACACTACCAAATTCATCCGTTTACATCTTACTCCGAGTTATTATGGGTAGGGGTAAAGAAAAATTAGATATTTAGTTGGATTTATTGAAATTAGATCAAATATTTAAATTTTTAAATTTTTTTATTTTGATTATAGTATCGCTCCTAATTTCAATTTAACGGAATATTTTATGATTGGAAATCGAATTTATTCATATCTAAATTTATAACTCAAAATATAGTTTAGTTTGTAAATAATTAATTTATTTTATTATATTTTGATCAATTTTATTTAAATTTATGAATTATAAATTATGTATAACATTTTTAATTAACAAATCTTACTATTTCCAGTTACAAAAGTAGAATGAGAGTTGAATACTTGTGTCTTCTTTTGCCAGTTTAAAATCAACTACGAAGATTCTAATTCGAATAATGAACAAAGAGCAAAACATAAAAATATTAAAGAAATACTTTTTGTATTATATCTAACAGTTTTTTTGTGTTTTTCACAACAACTCTCTATATATCTATGCTCTATCAATAATTCGACAAATTACAATATGTTACGTAGAATGTTTATATAAAGAGCTGCATATCAACTAATAAAAGGAATTACAATTAATTAGAAATAAATTCCTATCTATCAGCTAATAATTTCCCTTTACAATTCTACTTCTTTCCCACATCATATCTCTTGAATCTTTGACCTGATTTCGAAGAATTTCCTTCTTTGAATCACCACTTTTTAAAAGTGGACTTCGCTTCACAGACTCTAAAATACTCCACACTTTGATAATTTTCAGGCTCTAATGATTTTCAGACTCTAACTAATTTCAGACTCCGATAAGCTACAAATTCTGATATATAAGATTCTAGACTCTTATTTTTTTTAAAAAAATCTTCTAAATACAAATCACTGGTCACACATGTGCATGGTCTAAGATATCTTTTGATAGACAAACTAGACTCTGATAATATATATTTGATCAGAAACTAGAATAACTTATTCAATTAGTAGTTGGTCAGTATTTGTGCTGGATAGTTGATTAATTATTGGATTTAATTTTAAAATATTAATCTCTTAACTAAGATTTATCTCATATTAATCTCCAAACAAAAATATCATACATTAACTTCCACCTAAAATACATCTATACGAAACACACAAAAATTATCCTTAAAAATATAAATACAAATAAATTATATAAAAATATATATATATAATATTAAATAAAATTTAAATTATTATTATACAAATAAAAATAAATTCAAATCATATTAAAAATATTAAAAAATTCATCCGCAAGTCGCACGGAAACTAGTATAATTTTTTTATAATATACACAAAAATAAATTAACTTAAATCTGAAAACAGAGAGAATATAATCCACTTAATTTATGAAAATATATATCCCGTTAAAATATTTATTTTAAATAAACAAAAAAAATTTGATGCCCCGATCGAAAAATCTGCTGTAGCCCTAGAAGTACCCATACAGACACACACCAGCATAGAGCCATATAAGTTGAAAATTGTAGCAAATTTTTGTGTCTGAACAAACCCTGTTTACAACAATGGAAGAAGAAAGCTCGAAACCCAAAGCAAAGATAGATACAATGTGTGAAGGGTGTAAAGAAAACCCATCAAAATACAAGTGCCCAGGTTGCTCCATACGTTCTTGTAGCCTCCCTTGTGTTAAAGCTCATAAGCAATCCACTGGTTGTACTGGGAAAAAACGGCTCACCCAGATCATTCCTTTGTCTAAATTTGATGATAATCTTCTCATTTCTGGTATTCACCCCATTCAAACTTTGTGTATATGTGTGTATCTACAGGTTTTAGTTGTTTGATTACCCTTTTTGATGATTGGAGTGGGGGTGTCTTTGAAATTTGATGTTTTGGTTCAAGATTATGAGTAAAGTTTGAATCTTTTTGTTGTATTGGTTTAAATTATGATTACCAAGAATGTTTTTTCTTTTGTTCATGTGAAGAACAAGATTTCTGCTACTTGTATTTTGCAATCTATGTCAAAGTTTCGAACTTTTTAGTTATAGTAATGTTAACACCCACCATTTTTCTTCTATCTCGAAAAAATGAAGGAAACTACAGATAAGATTCACTATTGTATTATACACTTTACTATTAACTTTTTTTTTGTGATGATGATGATAACATTCACTATAGTTCTTCTATCCTGTAAAATGAGAAGGAAACTACGAGAATGAGGACTACTGTTTTTAGATGGAAGGAGAAGTTTTAATTGGGTAGGGTGAAATTTTAAGCTATATTATTGTTATGAATCAGACTAGACATTAAATTATAAGTTGCAAGCTAGCAGAGAAACTAGACAATAAGCCAGTGACAAATGAAACTGTACCTTTAATTAACGTTCGGGATGCCTTGTAGAGGAAAGTTGTTCTCTTTGAACTTACAGGACAGTGAAAAATACACATGCCAGTGACATGGAATTTGTGGCTACTGAACCCCAATAGGATAATGTACACCAGTCCATGGACCTTGGAAGTTGGTAGTGGTACCAGTTATACACAATAAATGGATTTTTGTCGATCCAATTTCAAAAAACTTTATAGTTATTATTTTGACATCTAATACCTGTGATGTTCGGACTCGCTGTAAAAACCCGGACGTACCCGTGTCGACACGACACGGCCCAGGTATGGACACGGGATCCGTATCGGACTGATTTGCCATCGGAATTTTGGCAACCTATATTAAACTTTGACTGCTATGTGGAAGAGAAAGAGAAGAAGAAAATTGAAAAAGAAAGGGAAAGTGAAATTGATGCACGAGAAGGGAAAAATGAAAAACCTCAATTTGTCCCTTAATTTATGTAAGAGTTTCTTATGCAATATAATTAGGTTCCCAAATTCCAATAATAGTGCATATACAGCTGTGCTCATTTTTAAATTATAGTAATAAATTATTCTTGTACTATCTTTTACTAATTTATCTTTTTTATATTGACAATCTGTTATTTATTAGATTTGACTCTTTAACTTTTAATATCATACATGTTATAAATTTATAATAAATATTATTATACCTTTTTTTCAGAAGTTTATTAATTATCTTTGAATAGAAGATACACGTTTACTGTTTATTATATAAAAAGTATCATATTAAATTTAAAGTGATTATTACCGTGTCCAAAATGCAAGTATTGGATCCTTATAAAACGTGTCTCAGATTTGTGTCGGTGTCAGATCCTTCTAAAAGAGTCTGAGCATCTTAGTCTAATACAATGAATAATCTGTCACATCCCATCTCATAGCTTCTCCAGTGTGTTAAGTAGGTTCAAATACCATTTGATTTTCCGGAACTCTTTTTCACGCATCTTTTATGTGGGGCTATAATTGTTATTAAGTAAAGCTGTAATTCATGTTTCAATAATTATATTTTTGTGAATATTACTCCTTTTTAGACTATAATTTGCTTGAGGACGTGAAGAGAGTCGCTGACTCTGCTCAAAGAAAGAGAGCTAAGCTTTGTGGGGATCATCAATTTAGACTTCCAGTTCCTCTTATAAACCTTCGAAGAGCTGCAAATAACCGAAGGACTAAAATCATTTTTTTCCCAACTGGAATGTCAAAGAGGCAAACTAATCAAACTTCTTATGATGACAGGTAAAATGTTTTTCAGAATGGCATCTGTATTTGCATGAATTATTTGGATAGTATAATAATTTGCAATCCTGCTTAATGGAGGCCAACTATTAAGGTGTAAAACTTTTGTTTATTATTCATGCTGGAAATCGTGCAATGCATGGACTAGTTTCATTTAGAGTTGAGAATTATCCTTACTCAGGTTCACATGGTATGTACTATGTAGTCAACGTGTGAATCCTGAATTTTAAGCCTATGTTTGTTTCATGGGATTAATAATCCCCCGGTTATTGGTCTGTTAGCTGTAAATTTTCAACTATGTTTCATGCTCAAGTTAGTACATGGTTTAAGTTTGTCACAAATTAGTTCAATTTTGTTTAACTAGTGATACGCAGGGAAATCTAGATAGTGATCAAAACTAGTACATTAGAATATTTTAAAAATTAAACATAGACAAAATGGGTGCAAAATATAAGTAGACCAAACAAACATAGCATAAGGGCACATGTGGGCATGGTTTGTCTATGTGGTCATGGGGATTTATGAGGATAAAAAGGTACTCGAGTTTGAACCAACTAAGATCTCCTTCAAAATGTGATTCAGATATTGTGTGCTCACTAGAGGTAATTCAGCTTTACCATGTTTTATCCTGATTTAGTGCAAGTAATGTATATAAAAAATGGTGAAAATAATAATGTATTGCATTCCACGACTTGAATTGGTCAATTCCTGGAGACCCCTGTTAGTGTAAGAAATAACGAATAATGATTTAACAGTCGAATTATGTTTCTATCAATGGAGCCTTATATTGTCTATGGCCTAAATATTACAAGAAAATTTTACACTAAAACTTATTTGACCAATGCTTAATGATATTTAATTCTTGTACAAGTAAGGCTACTCTTCCAACATTTTTGATAATTGTTGTAAATAGTAACAAAACAAAATCTAATAGACCCTTTCCACATTTGAGTTTCTTGTATTTCCATGCTCCCCACTTTGTTTTTTTTTTTGCTGCAACAACTTCGGCAGTTGGCACTGCTTTTCTGGCTTTCTCAACCTCATGTATGAGGATGAAGGATACTATGGTCTTGATACTGATGAGAATGGTTTGTTTTCTGAATGGATTACTAGGAAGAAGGTTATTTCATGGACAATCGAATGGAGGTTTCATTCTACAGATGTGGTACTACATGACCACGGGTAAGCACCAATATATAATCATACTTGGACTTATCCTTTTGTTTGACCTGTTTTATGGCATTTCTATGTTCTTCTTTCAAGTGATCTCAAGTATACACCCTTTGTTTTTAGCACTTAAGAAAATGCCATTCACTCGTATATCATTAACTTATGCAGACCTAGACCTCTCGGTTTGCCAATGGCACAATTGAGGCCTACACATCAGGCATTACCATAAACATATAGCCCCGTTTATCTCTCAAACTTGTTGTTGTTTACTATAAAAAAAACAGAGGAATATAGCTATGTTTTTTATTCACAAAAGTCAAATGGACAAATAATAAGGAACATAAGAAATATAAAAATATGCAGCTTTTTATTTTAAAGCTATTATTTTCCTAATTTTACTCTGATTTCATGGCAATATTTTTTCCAAGAGTGGATGAGAATACAAGCCTCTCTTCAGTTATTGTGAATCATCTTCAACCTGGCCCTTGGAATCATCGGTTGAAGCGATTCTGCGAGGAACCACTGCAGTCCCTCAAATTTTTTATCCGAAAATTTCCAAAGGTATTCAATGTTACATATGTTTTTTTAATTTGTTTTCTTTTATTTTAATATTCCTGCTTGAAATATTATTCGAATGGAAACTGCAATTACCATAAATGTAATTTGAAATGATCATTAATATCCTTTCTATGTTTTGGCTTCTGGAGCCTTCTTTTTTAAAAAAAAATTAGTAGTAGTGCAGTACTGTATCATATGCTTCTCACCTGGAATTCTAATTGGGTTTTGAATATTTGGGTTTCTAGCTTCAGTCCTATATATAATTTTTGGGTCATCTTATTTCAGTTTTAGTTTGTTTTCAAAATTTAACTTGAAGTACGCAATTCGGTTTTGTCAAAAAGAAATTAAAAATATGATATTTAAATGAATTCATGTAGCTTTATATGTTTTTAATAAGAGTCAACAGAATAACTCTACTATGTAGACACAGAATTATCAATTATCTCCGCTTTATTAAAGAAGGGTCGTGTGCTGCACATTTGATTTTGTTTTAGCCTAATCCAGTTCTCTACCTATACATTCTATTGTAATGGTCTTTGTAGTTGGTTGAGGTCTAAAAGTATATGTTCACTAGGAATCTGGGATGAGAAGATATTAGAGTTCAGTGTTGACAAATGGAATCAACTTAGAAGTGACTGTGAATGTTAGCCTGTTAGGCTATTCCTGTCATTTCCAAAATGAGATGACAAATTTAGTTATAACCAATGCAGTTCATGACCAGCACATATAGCATAGATGTTTGGCACATACAATAAATATTGGTAGATCTATTCAGTCAATGTTTTTTTTGTATGGTTTTTTGTATTACTCAATTTCCATTTGTTATGGCCTTGACATACGGATCTTGTCACTGGTCTATTTGATGGGAAGAAGTCCTAGTCACGTTCTTACCCTTTCGAGAAGAAACTATTTTGTGACAGTTTTTTTGAAGAGACTTCTAACTCTCTTTGATTTTGTTTATTGAATAATTGATTGCATGCCTTATTTTCAGTTGAGCCCCTTTATATAACAAGGATGGCTATCAACAGAAATAGATACACATAGGTGCTTCCCGAGCTACCTGGAAGAGATAAGATAAATATAAATCTTAACAGACCTGATCTAAACTTTATTTTAGACAACTATTATCCTAATAATACTTGATACTAAAAATACTTTTTACATATTTAATTGCTCCTATTATTCTTGCTATTATTCCCTCCTGGGCAAAGAGCTTGTCCCCAAGCTCAAATTCTGGATAGACACCCTTAAAATTGAGCAGCCTCTTCCCATGTGGCTTCTTCGGCAGTCTGACTATCCCAATGCACTAGTAGTTGAAGCTTACCTTTGTCAACTAGTGAACGAAGAATAGAAGAAGGCTGAGGAACAACTTTACCATCATATGAAGGAGGTAATATAGGAGGTGTCACAGGAGCTTCACCGTGGGAAGCCTTGAGCATTGATATGTGAAAGATATTATGAATCCGACAATTTGATGGAACATCAATAGCATAAGCAACCTATCCCGCCTTGTTAAAACTTTCAAAGGACTACAAAAATTTGGGGATAATTTTTTCTCAATCAGAAAATAAATGAGGAAGATAAGGTGGGGTTGGCAGCGTTCTACTTACTAGGTGAACGCCCGTTGTGGTGTTATAAGTCGGAACAAGAGGTGTATGATCTAAAGTGGGATCAATTTAAATCTTATTACCTTATAAAATTTGGTCTTCCATTAAGGGGAGATTCTTTGGGTGAACTAGTTAACTTGAAACAAGTTGAAGAATATTAGAAACAATTCTAAACATTATTAGTAGGGCAACACATTACAAGGAGATCAACAAGTTGACTTGTTCATTTTTGGATTAAATGATGGACGTAGAGTTGAGGTGGAGATGCAAAGTCCTCCAAACTTGGTCAGGGCCTAGATAGAGCATTTGAAAGAAAATCACTAATTACTAATGTTATTAGTTGACACCTATAAAGCCACCCCGATGGATCCTCAGACCCATCAAAAGAAATTCTACTGTAGAGTACATGGGTATGACATTTTTATTGTTGATTTGCTCAGTCGGAACTCTTTAATCCGACGATTCCCTTTCCTTATGAACACCAACACCATATGCCATCACGAAGTTCACCAATTTCTTCCCTCACTCTTTTTTCCAGTTTTTGTTCCTTGATAACCAAGTCACCCATGACGTTAGGCTCCGATACCAAGTTGTTAAGGCCCGAGATACGAATCCTGTTAAAGAAAGAATGCTATAAAAGCTTTGTTGAAGATACTTCTAACTCTCCTGATTTTGTTTACCAAATAATTGATTCCGTGCCTTATTTTCATGTTGAGTAAAATATCAAAACATTAAGATTCAAATGTAGGTGCGGGCCAATTGCAACTCAATTATAATTGTAATTTTGATTTCTCAAAGTACAAAATAAGAAAGTGAGAGACTCAATTACAACAGAGGTATGTACCATGTATCCTCATTTTTCAATTTTAGAACTTCTAAAGTTTTGTGTTTTGAAATTTGAGTGTTTATCATTGTCGATTTCCTATCAAACCAGTGATACTATGGCTCCAAAACAAAAGAGACGAGTTGAATTAGAAAAATCTTTAGAAGTGGGGATTCTATAATTCAAAAAAAAGTAACTTCCGGGTAGTCCAAGTGAAGGCATCATGGAGTGGAATGTGGCTCAAGGTGTTGAAAATATAGAAGGCAATGCAGATGCGGAAGATAATATGGAGAATGCTGATGGAGATGATAATAATGTAGAAAATATAGACTGATCTAGGAAATTAGAATCAAATTAAGCAAAATTTTAGGGATCTTTTGGTGGAGAGACGTCCTATAAGAATTCTTCAAGCTGAATTTTAGTTTCCTAAAGACAATAGAAGGAGACATTTCTCTGATGTTTACTACACTTAAATTTTGCCAAATAGAAAGAAATAGAGAGAAATATGATAGAAGATGGCTAATGTATTCGATTGTAGTCAACAAAGTATTATGTTTTTGTTGCAAGTTATCCTCTCAACTAAAGTGCAATAGTTATTTGGTTAACGGGGGACATCAAGATTGGGGAAATTTATGTGTGAGACTTAAAGATGAGCCTTACTCATGTCAAGTTTTTGATTGATTGGAGGGGGCAGAGAAAATACTACGAAATCACAAATCATTTGAGGAAAATACTATAGATAATGAGTTACAATCACAAATCAAGGAGGAAAAAGAGCACGTTGGCAAGTATTGCTGGTTTTTGCGATTGTAAAGACTAGCTAAAAATAATTTGGTATTTCGTGGTGATAATGGGAAGAGACGTCAATCTCGATATAGATGACATTAAAGGTCATGGAAATGACAACGGATCTAACATGAATTTGAAATAAATGCTAGAGCGTTCTACACTCCATGTGGCTGCCATAGCTTAAATCTTTTGTGATATGGTAAAATTCTCATGGATTTGCTATTTCATTCTTTGGTGTTGTAGAACGCATATACACATTATTTTCATTTTCTGCTAAGAGGTGGAGTGTTTTGAAGCAATATCTGAAGGGACTCTTTGTAAAACCATTATCTCAAACCTGTTGGGAGAGTCACATTGATAGTGTAAAAGCAATAAAATATCAAGCTCCTCAAATAAGAGATGCTTTGCTTCACTTGGCGCAATATAGAGATGATCCTAAAACAAAGTGAGGCAGAGTCTTTAGCAATACACGAGTTATAAGATGTTGAGTTTTGCTTATCATGGTCATTTGGCACAATTTGCTTTTCGAGGTTAATTTTGTTGGTAAAATTCTACGAACCAAAGACATTCATATTGGTGATGCACTCTCTCATTTGAAAGTACTTGAAGCTTTTATTCAGAATTATAGAGCTACTGGATTTGAAAATGCAATATTGAAGTTGCTTTAAAAATGGGTATTGATCCTGCATTTTGTTCAAGACGTGTTATTCACGGAAGGAAGGAAGCTGAAGAGGTGGTACGGTCATGTGAAGAGTAATTTAGAAGTACATACTTTCTGCATATTATGGATTAAGAAGCATCTTCACTTACTCCTCGTTTGAACAATTTCAAATATATGAGAGTAATTTTGGCGTCTTGTTTGATGTTCAGAAGTTGAATCTATTGGAAGAAGGTAGTTTGAGGACTTTTTGCGAGAAACTAGAAGCATATTTAAAGGACATGAACTCTGATATTAATGGAAATGATTTATTTTTAGAGTTAAAACACTTGAAAAGAGTTCTCCCTCAGACTTGCGCGAATTCAACTGGAGTGTTAAATTTTATAAAAGAATTGAATGGAATACCCGTATCAGTTGCTTCAGCGGAGAGGAGTTTTTCAAAGTTGAAATTAATCAAAACTTAGCTTCGTTCAACCATGTCACAAGACAGGTTAAGTGGCTTAGAAATGTAATCTATTGAAAGAGATCTAGTAGAAAAATTAGATTATGAGAGTTTAATGTACAAGTTTGCATCGAGAAATGCGTATAGAGCAATTTTTAAGAAATTATAGTCTTTTTTATGAATGGAAATTAGATTAGCCATTGGTGGACAGTGTTCTTGTTTATGAAGAAATAATATTTTTCACATGTAATTTCTTATCTGTTTATGCCAACAGCAAGAAGGATAACTACTGCTTCAATGAGTGAAGTCCCTGAACATCTAATATCTACCACTCAACCTAGCACAATAGCTTTTTTGTTAATATAGACTAGGTGGGACAAAACCTGGTCGATATCTGACATTTGTAGCCGCATACAACCAAAAAAAGCAGGATTAAACTTTTTATACAACTCGAACTTCTATAGTGTACTTTTCTGGTTTGGCTAACCCAGGCTTAACCTAAAATGATGAAGACCCGTACTAAACTGACCTAAATGGACCTAACCAGAGTTGAACAAATCCCAAGCTGATCTCCGCCACCTGTTTTGCCACCTCTAAGACTGAGAAACCTGTACTGTGAGAAACCTGTACTATTTGTCTATTTCCAAAGTATAGCAAGCAGAATGTGAATATTTTGGTAGGGCAGATTTAACTCTTAATATTATAGTAGTCAATTTGACAACTAACCGCTCTCATTTTTTTTTTTTTTGGTTTTAAATCAGTCAGTGTTTTCGATATTTTTGGACTGAACAAATTATTGCTTGTGAAGAGAGGACTTCTGCTCAAGGCTTTCTGTTTTTCAAGATAGTTGTGGCATGTGCTGTACTCAAAATTTAACTACTTTTATGCCTTTATTTCTCTGTTATGGCTAGTTTTATATGTGTTTTTTGTGAATTACTATCATTCTTTATTTATGAAGTTCTCGTATCTTTTGAAAATAATAAAATCGTATTATGATTCTGATACTTAGATATGCCTGGGAGTATGCAACTTTATCAATAATGTAGTAATTCTTTTCTATATGCAGGGTCCAAAGTCACCTTTTCTCGAATTGGATATAGATGTACCAATACGCAAACAGTTGGCCAATTTAGTTATCATCGAGTACCCTGTTATTCATGTTTTCCTTCCCTCGCACCATTTTGACTATGAAGTTATCAAAGCTGCAATTCATCAGAAGCTTAATCTTAAGAAATCAGTACAGAGTGGGGAACAGAAACCCGAAGGGGTGCCCTTTAGGGAGGAGGAAATCAAAGAGGAAAATTCTCCGGATCCCAAGGTTCTTGATCTAATGAAATATTCCAAGAAAAATGGAATTGACAAAAATTCCCATCAACCTACAGGAACTGAGAAGCAAGCAACAGACAAGCTGGACAGCTTATCATGTGCAACAGCAAGTGAACAAGTGATAAAGAATGATATTTGCTCTGACAAGGCTGAAGACGAGGATTTCAGAGTCAATTCTACCGTAGCAGATATATTTGAAAAGATGGACTTTGAATTTGAGCAAGGGTTGATAGATTCATACTCAGATCTGATTTCTGAGTCAAATCTTGACGAAGTTTTTGATCTTGACGGGGTGTTTAAGCAGGAACTGGGACTAGTGGAAACAAATGATCAGCTACAGATAGAGGAGTTGGAGGAAGGAGAAATATCTGGATAGCGGATATTCGATATTTACATTTGCAGAGTTATAGAATTGTGTTTTTTTTACAGATTCCGACTTCAATGGACTTCTGTATGTTTGCTAATTTTTTCCCAACTATTTATTGGCCATTATTGAGCTCCAACTGGCCTCTGGCCTCTGGCCTCTCATAATAAAGCAAGGTTGAAACAAGGCATGGATTTTTTTGTTAGACATTTTTTCACCTGGTGTAACTGTGGTCTAGCAGTTGCGCGTTGGTCTAGCAGTTGCATGTTCATGTTGAAAGGTGTGGATGACATGTAAGCTTAGTTCCTTGGTCTTTGAACCAAAAATTTTCTCGAACAAGCTAATATGTAAACAATCCTGCAACTGCTGCAGTTTTCTCCAGTAATCTTGTACTTTACCAATCTGGACGAAAATGGAAGCCAAATATGTACTTGAGATGAACATTCACCTGCATTATGTCGCATCAGTTGTATTTTTTGTCTAGGACAGTTTCTTGTTATATCTCAAGAATTGATTCATATTATCATCTCCATATTTAAAAAATAAATGAGTTTGGCTTTAAATTCTGAGAGATGAAATGGTGTCATAAATCTGCAGGTATATAAAATGGTTGAGGATCCCATATCTTCTTTAAGAAATATAGAAATTATATAACCAGTTTATTGTATGGTTGAGCACATAAATTTCAGGTAACTATCCAGTTACTCATGAGTCATGTATTGTACCATACTCATCTTGGATATGGAAAAGCTGATTCTCCATTTTGCAAAGTAAGCTTGTGGTAAGCATGAAACTGCAAATGTACAGGATTTCACTACAAGATGAGCCTTTAAGAGACAAATAAACATGAAGACTCAAACTCCCAAGTCTATGTATATACGAAAAGAGATATATATGTTAAGTTACAATGCTGTGGCCTCACTGGTACTATTACTATGTATTTTCAAACAATTGCAGAACAATATACGAATAAAACAATTATTCTCACGTTAAAATTATTTTCCACGGAGCGGGACTCCTATTATATATTGCATAATGAAAACACACAATTATGAGGATGTGTGCCAGCACTTGGTGAGCAGCTCCTGAGCCAAGAAATGGAAAAAGGCACAACTTTTGGTGGACAAAGTGTAGCCACAAAGCTTATGAATGTCCCTGTTTACGGTTCCCATAAATATAAGAAAATGAATAACATGGGATGCTGAATTAAGGGGATGGCAAGGTGAAGAAAAATATAATTATAAATGCACATGGGAGGGGGACATTACTCACATGTGCTTTCTTTTTAATTTCTTGGTTACTCAGTCCATTGCACTCTTCTCTTCAAACTTCTCCTTATCCACTTTGAGATTTATACCCCATTACTGTAATGATATATAATTATGTCAATATTACTTGGATACGGGTGAACCATCTATCATAAGTTTTATCGGTTCTCCTAAAATCTATTAGAAGAGTGACTATACAATTTTATATTATATTTTAATAACGAGATGAACCATATCCTGCAAAACCCTTCATTTTCCCAAGCCAAGTGAATGACAATCAAATTACTTAAAAAATTGCAATCAAGATACCAGATTATTGAAGGAAAACACTGAATAGGACATTCATAGTGCATCTGTATGACGTAAAAAATGTACAAATAATCGTGCATGTAGGATGATCGTGTTTCGAGTACATATTAATTTAATATTTGCAAATTGCGTTCATTTTCGGGTGACATAAAAATTTGAAATTTATTCTTTCTGAATCATGATACATTGAACTAACACCACTATTTACAGAAGATTCCATTGTGTCAAGAAAAACACAAAATTGAATTATGATTGTGACATTGTATTGAAATTCAACATAAAATTAACTACTTGCATTCTCCATGTTGGACAAATATGATTAAGAGTAGTGGGATGCCCAGTAACGTAAGACCCATTCTACATGCATGGCCCATAACAATATTAGTGCAACAATGTCTTCTGCATGATTAGCATTTAATGTGGAATAATTAACATTATATAAATGATCACCGATTAGGTAGGATACATCACGGGGTTAAGATAGTTTACCCAACACTGCCGTTGTTATTAGATTTTATAAATGTAAGGTAAGGTAAGGAATTTTTTGGAAGTTGTGACAGAGATTGCTGCTCTAATACTATAAGGGAAAAAATTATTACTACAATATTATATTTGGTAATTGAGTTTAGATTGCAGTGAATAGTGTCACATGGTTGATTTTAATCCTCATGTGATGTACTGAAACTCTCTAAATGCTAGGGCACATGAATTATGTAAAACAGACTTGAAAAGAGGGAGGTTTATTCTGTATAATCAAACTTTGATCATTAATATTTTATTTATTTTAATTTCGTTTTATATAATTTGAAGGTTTATTATATATATATATATATATATATATATATTTTAAAGATTTCAAATGTACAATTTATTTTATCGTCTAAAATCAATTTTATAATATTTTACTTAATAGAAGATATTATATATGAAAAATTAAATATACAGAGTTATCATGCAAAAAATTTAATGGTATGATTCCTAAAAACTAGTTGTATATCGGTAGTGATATCACAGAGAATATGAATATCCGATATATTAATCGGGTTCATATATGATATAATTAAGCCTATAAAAAGATATCCATTTTCCATTTTCAATTAATGAATTACTAGAATAAAAATCAAGTTAAACAATTGCATGGTAGATGGTAATCAAGCATAGTTGCTCAACTCATGGGATCTTCTGCAAACAACCCAATATATTGACTTCATTCTTTTGCTTTCCTATGACAAACTTACCTAGTAAGTAGAATAATAGTTAATTATTAGTCACCTATAATTTTATTATTGCTTCTCTTTTTTATTATCTGAAGGCCAAATAATTTTAACTTGTAATTAAGTATTAATTATGACATAATTAATATTTCTTACTCCATAATTACTATATTAAAATTTCAGACTAGTTAGCAATGTTCCAGATTTCGGAAATCGGGTTGAATCGGTTGAGATATCGATTTAGGATTAATCGGCAAATCGGGGATTAATCGGAAGGATTAATCGGAATACTATACGGATATATTTTAATATATTTTATTATTTTAATATATTTTATTATTTTAATAAATATTAATTGTTGGTAATAATATAAGTAAGATATAGTTTTGTACAAAAATTTTCCTCTCTAATCACATATATGTGCACATATTTTATCTTTCTATTAATCATATATCACTCACCCGATCACCTGTACAACTAGAATGTACAAGTGATAGCAACAAACATTGGACCCAGAGTACAATGTTTAAGAAATAATAAGAATACATCAAATAAGAATGGAAACATAACAATCCAATTGCAAAATCATAGCTAGAGCCTTGTATATTAAGCAAAAGTAACACTGTTCAGCCATATTTACATTCAAAATACCCATACGTAGCTAAATCTATTATGAATTTCTAGCTATATGAACTAATAGTAACTAGTCAATCAAAAAGTTATAAGTACTCGTGCTTCCAAAATGTCACCAACATTCGTTTTGTAAATCACCAAACATAAAATCATCATTGCAGTACGATTCCTCTTCATCGGAAAGAAAATCATCTTCATCAAGTTCTCTAATTATCTCATTGCAGGTGTCTGTTTCAGTGCGGGTGTTTGTTGAACCTTCAGACTCATCAGCATGGTCACCCTCCACAATCCATTCTTGAGCCATTCTAGCATCGTTTGCAAGCAATGGATCACATTTGTCCTTCAACTTTTTATTTTTATTAATGAGTTTGGAATTAAACTTGACATAGACAAGATCATTTAGTCTCTCTGAATCTAGCCTGTTCCTCTTTTTAGTATGAATCTAACAATAAAAAAAACTGAGGAACTTATGTTTAAAGTGAGCAATAATATAACAATAATATTTCAATTAAATAACGAATAACAAACCCCTTCAAAGACGCTCCAGTTTCTTTCGCAACCTGAAGAACTTGTGGTCAGACCAAGTATTTTCATTGCCATCCTTTGCAGATTTGGCGTCTCAGATCCATAATTTGACCACCAAGCAATTATTATGAAAAAAATAGAACTGATGTACTTCATTTAAACTATAAATTAAATCAATTAAATGAGGTTAATATCCAATTTGAAAGTTATTACCTGGATTAAAATTGTCATCATTCTTTATTCTTCCGGAAATGGCTAACTTTCTGGAAAAAATGCCTTCCATTGCCTTATACTTGTGCAGCTCAATATTGGAGACCAAATTTTGAGTCTGGAAATCATCCGGGAAGAAGGCCTCGACACAAGTTAATAAAGCACCCATGCAATCAGAATCATTCTTCACTTCATCATCTCTGTAATAGTAGTAAGGATTCAAAAGATAACCAGTCAAATGTAATGGTCCATCGAGTCGGTCATTCATCCTTGATTCAATGATGTACAGAATTGGATTATACATTTCTTTTACATCATTACAAATTCTGATGACTTCTTTCTTAGTTTCTTTAATTTCACCATAAATGAAACCCATTGACGGCCTTAAATCACCATCCACAAGCCTTAGCAGCTTAACTAACGGCTTAAAAACTTCTACACAAAAGGAGAGATTCGTCCAAAAAGGTTGACTAACAATAGTACTATATGCTTCTACAGCCTTTGGTTGAGTAGCCCACTTACACCCACTCCACTCGCTAGACAGAAACATATACTTCAAGCTCTCCTGTTTTTCTAGCATACTTTGCATCGTAAGAAAAGAACTTGCAAACCTGGTAACACCTGGCCTCACAATATCCCTCTGTTTTGTAAATTTTCTCATCAACGCCAACGTTTTGTGATGTGCATAAATATATACGGTTAAAGATTTTGCCTTGTCAATCACAAGCTTAAAATTCAGAGTCTTACCTGCATAAAGTTGAAACCATAAAATAGTTAGCAGCAAATAAAAATTACTTAACAGAAGAACAAGTATGACATTTAATTGAACAATTACCGATTGCTTCCAGAACGAGGTTAATTGTATGGGCTGCACATGCTGTCCAGAATATATTTGGTCTCTTTTGTTTCAAGAGTCTTGCAGCAGCAAAGTTATTAGTTGCATTGTCAGTCACAATTTGTATCACATTTTTACTTCCAACATTGTCAATCCACTTGTCCACATAGTCAAATATATATTTTCCTGTATGTGCCTCTAATGAACATTCAATTGAGGATAGAAAACTAGTTCCTATCTTGCAGTTTACGCACAGATTCATTATACTTCTCCTTTTCCTGTCGGACCATGCATCAGTCATAATTGAGCATCCTCCATCTTTCCATTCGTTCTCTTGTTTCTTCATTGATTCCTTGGTATTTTTAACTGCCTGCTTTAATAAAGGTTCTCTCAATTGATATTGAGTTGCCGGTATATAGCCAGGACCAAATTGCCCAACAGCCTCAACAAATCTACGAAAACCATCATTGTTGATTGAATTAAATGGAATTCCAGATTCATATACCCAGCAAGCCAAATAAGTGTGCACCTCGTTAGTCCTGCTCTTGAACAATGCTTCACTAATATTTTGTTGTCTCTTTTTATCAGATGAAGATATTGCTCTAGTGAATTGATCAATTGGACCAAGTTGGCGTGCTTGCTTATTAATACCATCAATCTCAACACAATCATCAAGCCCTTTGTTATTCTCAGTGATATTAACCTCCATCCTAGTGTCTTCAAGGGCTTTCCTTTTGTTTTCTTTAATGCGTTTAACCTCCTCCAATGCTCGTTTACACTTTAATTGGTCTATCGGAGTGGATTTATCACACGATACAACATTACCTTTAACCCGAGCTATATGTTGTTTTAGGCGAAAGACACCCCCACTAAGTACTCTGTTACACAGCTTACATTTCACCTTCTGTGTATTTTCTGGATTTACCAATTCACCGAATTCCCATCCTATATCATCGGATTTACACTTTAATGTTTCATCAGAAGCGTGCAGATTACCAGCAGACATAGAATTTTTCATTCTGTAACTCAATATCATCAACACAACAATAAAATACATATCATCAAATTTACACTTTCATTGTTCACATTTTACAAGAGTATTATTTAGGAACACAACAATACCCACTATACAATCTTTAACAAAAAAGAGTAAAGGAATTGAAATCAGAAAGGTAAAGATCGAGTACCTTAATCTTACTATTGACCATAGAATCTTCGAGAATCGAGATTGACTAGGTGTCAGGGCTTTGCCTTATTTCTCTTCTTCTTCTCTTCTTTCTATGTGATGTATAGAGGAGTACCAAAACCGTGAGTTTGTTATATGATCGTAAATAGGGTTTTTGACTTTGCCGATTTTTGACCCGCTTTTTGACCCGATTTAAAGAAACGTATAGTTCAGCGATTATGGTAAGTTAGATCGGAAGTTAGTGTTGGACCGATATTTCGGCCGATTTATCGGTGTATCGGCCGAAATCTGGAACACTGCTAGTTAGTCATATTTAATTATCTCTTAAAAGAATTAAAAAATTTACGAATTTATTTCCGCATGACCTCTAACCATTGTACGCCTCTTCAATAATACGAAGCTCAGTTGACAACAACTTCAATAATAAGCTTGCCCTTCCACATGCAAATGCATAATATACATACCAAATATAAATTGTTTAAAATTTATATACAGCATTATCATCCTAATAATTCTGAATTATACACACAACAACCTAATATATTTGTCAACTTTTTACAATAATCCCCAACCAAACGAAAACGAGCCATAAGGCCATGATTTTGCACACTGTGTGTTGCACAGATATACAAGCTAAATGTCAACCATACCACAAATATTACTAACTAATATTATTTTTGTATTCCGTACACCTATCTGGCTACCTAAAAAATCATGTAAGAAATGATTAGTGTACATTATTTTTAATTAGCTTGGTTGGTTTTAAAAATTGGGCAAGTCTTTTCTTTTTTTAAGATAGAAGATTATGTTAAACAATCATTTTTCATAAACAACGATAAAGATAGACACAACTTCATTCTTCACGATCTATAAAATTAAATATTTTAATTAAGACGTGAACCCTTGATTTTATTTAAAATTATATTAATTGAATAAAATTTTACATATGTCTATATATAATTAAATGGTTTAAATTTTACATAAAATCACATTTAAATTCAAGTAATTATTTAAATATAGCATCTAGTTAAATTTAAGATTTTAAATAAAATCTAAATTTTCGAACATACCATAATATATTTGATTTTTGTAACTTCATTCTTGTAACTTGCAAGTAGGAATTTACTAACAACCAAGTCATATACAGAACTTGACTCATCTTGAACAAAAAGCTGTGGATGGGATAAAGGTTATTTTGCAAGTGTGCAGTAAAGGAGTGGCCTTTATTTTATTATTATTATTATTATTATTCTAATTATTTATTTTTATCAATGGTATCCTTATTTTCAAATTACAAAACAAATTAATAAAGAGAAAACTTCTCTTAAGGATGAATTCAGGGAGTTGTCTGAGATTAGGTTCAATTCTAATATAAAAATAAAATGATAATTTTATAAATATTGTCTTACCCATGTATTCACATAAATACCTTTTATTATTATTTTATTTTTTTTAACATCAGCTAATCTCCTGAGTTTACCTACCGGAGGAGCAGCAAGCTCATTAATAAAATATGTAGTTGAATTGTTTTGTAAGTTGGGTGGGATGAAACTTTCTCTTGTAGCCTAATATTCGCAGATATTTAAAATTAAATATGTCATATGCTAATCTCTATATTAATCACGAGACCCTTTACCTGTGAATAGGTTGTACATACTTTTACATAAACTAGCTGTCCAATATTTCAATAAAGTATTAGCTATAATTAATTGTTGATTTCTTTTCTTTTTTTATAATCTATAGTGATTTATTTAAAGTTTACAAAATAATCACAAAAAATACATTGCGAACCATCATAATAAAAAGATACAATATTCTATAACAATCCAAGCGCACAAACCCAATAACCCATTACATTACAAATCTGTTCAAAAGAGTTAATAATTTAATATATATTAATTATTAATTTATTTTTATTAAAATCTTAAACATGCTCATTCTATTATAGGATGTTATAAACATTCTATTTTATTAGATGGACGTCCTTGTCAAATTTACTGACAAACTTATGAAATTGGGTAATATTTTAACACTTTCTAGTGAGAATCAAATACATATCGGATTCAATAATCATTGAAAAAACCATACTTAAAAAAAAAGAGGCTACTTCCTACTTTAGTTTGTTGCTTGTAACCGACCAGTTTTTTCATTCCAGTGTGTTTGGATTCTGTTCAACAGCTTACCAGCTCGACCTCTGCCACTACTGCTTCGCCAGTCAATGCCAGCTTCTTTTTCTTAAAAAAGGAAAGGGCTTTTTCAACTTCACTAAGAGCCTTTCTTCAAGCTATGGATCCCGTAGTGTAGGACACTAAGCAAGTTTACTCCGTAACCTCTAAGCATCGAGTCTATTTAGATGGCTTATGCGCTCCACGACTTTCTTCTCTTATGGGGTTTCGAGGACTTCATTTCGCTGCCAGCCCTAGTCAACAAGCCTATTTCCGTGGTTTTCCCACCCTACCATTTCACCACCAAGACATCTTAAAAGTGAATTGTATTCCATGAATATTTCATGGGACATTCAATTAAACGAGATGAAGTTGGGTATCCATCATAAGCCTGTCCTCATTTGAACTCATTCTCAGGTTGACTAAGTACGGTAAAAAGGTAATAATGCGCTAAAATTTGTTCTTTTTAATGTATTTACATCTCTGAGGTTTTTTATGCATATAAGTATTTTTGTTGGAACGTTGATATTATTACGGCGAGTGATAGCAAAACTCTAGAGTTCTGATTTAAAATTATTTCAATTCATCCTCTCATGACAGGACGAAATGCTAAAGAGCTATCAATTTCATATACATTAATTATTGAATCGCTCTTATAAAAATTTCAAGCATATTCATTTTATTCAACGTGACATGTTAAATAATCTTTTAATATACTTTAATCAGAGTTTTGATTTAAAATTATTTCAATTCATCCTCTCATGACAGGACGAAATGCCAAAGAACTATTAATTTCATATACATTAATTATTGACTCGCTCTTATAAAAATTTCAAGCATATTCATTTTATTCAACGTGACATGTTACATAATCTTTTAATATACTTTAATCCAAAAGAAAATTACTACATTAAATATATCAACAAATTACAAATGATTGTATGATCGTAAATTGTTCAATTTATTACAATAAAGTTAATGTGTTTTGAATTAAATTTTATTTTAAAAACAAATTTGAGGGAGAAAATTTTAGTAACAAAATATCTAAGAGTTTGAAGTTTGAACAACAAATTTATACTAGTTAGAGCATGTTTTGATTTTTTTTAAATATCTACATAATAAGATTCTTCACAAGAATTTTAAAGAACCATGAAAAAGCAAAGAAGGCAAACGAAATGATTATTGCTTATAAAATAACATACATGACAATTTAATGGGATAAATATTATAAAGGTTTCGAGAATAAATTAGGCAGCTAGAGCCTAGCGGTAGTTGAGTATTGACCACTACGCAGCGGAGTCCCCTGGGTGTTTCTGTTCAATTTTGTGCTATATAATTTATAAGTTATTTATATATTAATTTTTTATAACATCAAAAGCCTACAAAATATATCTAACAATATATATTATTTTTAAAATTCTCATAATATGATATATGTAAATTATAGTCATATTCGAGCAATTTAGTTATAAAAAATTAAATTAGCAAAAAATGATATAAAGAGAATAAAAAATATCTACTTTTAAATTTATAAATATTTATAATTGAAGAGAATATAGAGACAACTTTGAACGTCGTAGTTGTGAGGAATGGAAATGCAGGGTCGTGAAATATATGAGATTTTAGTAAAAATTTATATTTAAAATTCTAATAAATAAATAAATAAATTATTAAAATATAATATAAGATCACGATAAATTAGTAACTTATCTGATATGAGAGTTCCATTTCACAAAATTTTAAATCTCACGATCCATTCTTCGATCCAAGTCAGTCTCTTGACCCTTTATTCACGTATAAAACAGACCCTTTATTCACGTATAAAACAGGACGACAAATGTGAAAATCATAGATAGAAAGTGCTAAATTTGATTTAAGATAATGATATTTTGTAACCTTATAATAGCCCCTCTCATGATTAAAACAATTTAATGTTTAAGGCCCTCTATGTAGGTTATTGATTTTGCATGGCCATTGGCCAGCTAGAAGTTTTAAGTGAATTCCAAAATGATTAGCCTTTTCGACAACAAACTATACCATCCAACAGTATTAAAATGTGACAGAGCAGTATAGCACCATTATAGGAGCCCGAAAATATTCCTGTTTAGATTAGAAAAACAATATATTTAGAATATAAGTTTACGTAAATTAACTGTAGTACTCTGGTGTTATATGAAGAAAAAAATCAATATAATATGAGACAAATATTCAAATATTTATATAAATTTAAAAATTGAAAATGAAAATTTAATTCATATAATTTTAAATCAATTATTTGAAAATGAGTTACATATTTTCATACACTATCTAAATTTGAACCAAGTTCAGAAAAATTTAAAGTTTAAAATATAATTTGAAATACAAAATGATATTTTAAGAATAGAATTATACTGAAATTAATTATACTCCTAAATCAATTGTCTTTGTTGACTTTTCTGTAATTAAATTGACCAAAATTTGATTGAAAATTACATATACTATAGTATATAATTGAAAAAAATTATAAAAAATATATCATTAAAAAATATATTTAATTTATTTTAAAATATATATTTTAGTTTTCTAAAATTATAAAATATTAATTTTTAATTTTTAATCAAAATTGAGTCAAATTAACCCAAAAAATCAAACAAACAAGATCGTTAATTTGAGATCGAAGAGTATTCGTCAACTTGGTAAACCTGGGTAAGGGCCCCCAGAAAAGGCTTTATAGATTGGGATGGAATAGTGTTGGGAAGTCGCAATCAAAATTAACAAGCCAACTAAGAGTCTAAGAGCATTGCCAAGCTGGCAGTAGACCAGAGTAGTGTACAACAAGCAAAAGAAAGCAAAAAAGAAAGGGATACTGGTTGGGTGTGGGTCCCGCACAGAACCCAAGACTCCAGACTGTCTAGGCTACGACTACTAGTAGTTGAAAAGGGCTGGTATATACTCCTTCCATTCCGATTTGAGTGATTTGTTTGATTTTTGATTGTCAATTTGATTAAATTTTGATCGAAGATTAAAGATTATTCTTTTACAATTTTTAAAAATTAGAAGTTACATTTTAAAGTAGATATAATATATTTTATGTTGATATTATTTTTTTAATTATATTATATACATAATTTTTGGTCGAAATTTAGTCAAATTGACCTCTGAAAATCAAACAAAACACTTGAATTGAGACGGAAGGAGTATATATATATACACGGAGTTTGCACTAGTAAACCAATTATATTATGACAAGGTTACAGCTGCCATACCACTAAATTACACGTCTTGGTTGGTTCTTAGTGATGTGAGACTTTGTCCCCATCATCCCCTCTTGCTTCTGCTACTACACTTTACTCGTATATATATATCGGCCAACGTTTAGAATTTAATTTAATTTACAGTAATTATTATGAAAATTTTCAAATTTAATATAAAATAAATAAATTCATAGTCAATTTTTATTATTGAACTATTTGGTATTTTATTTTTGAAGAGTGTACTCGGTTTAGATTTTAATAAATTATTGATAATTAAAATTTTGATAAACTATAATTAATAGTTTATATAATTTTATATGAAATTTATAAAGAATTGGTTCATGTAGAGTTTGTAGAGTTCAAGCAGAATTGAATATAAATTTAATAATTTTTTTATTTGAACAAAAGTGTGAAATTTATGTATTTACCCTAATGAATTTTTGAAGAAATAAAAAAAATTATTTTCAAAATTCATTGAAAAGGAGAATTTACGATAAATTCCACAGAATAAGTGGCCGAATGGGTCATTGGAAGTCTCTATTCCAATGGTTAATTTGAATCATTCACTGCTTAAAATCTTTCCACAAACTATTTTGAAGCTAAAAGTAGTCGATAAAATCACTCAAGTAAAAATTAAAATAAACAGGTCCTTAATAATCTAATAATTCAAATGGAACTATGTTTCTTTTTTGCTCGAGAAGGATTTCCCCCCCAAAACTCTTCTACTTTCAAAAAATACATATCACTAATTATTTTATAATTATCAATTTATTACCTTTTCATATACTAAAACTGTTGAATTTTTAGTTTTTATACTTGTTAAAATTTTAAAGCATGATTACTTTTTAAATTTTGGTATAAAATATGGTACTATAAATTACTAATTTACAAATTTTAAACTAATCATTATTTTAGAATTAAATGTAAACTTTAGATTAATTGAGAAGTGAACTATATAAACATATACTGTATTGTATTCTTTTTTATTGGTGAAAACTTGCTTACTATTTATAACAAAAATCATTAATACCTTAATTAAAATTTATAAAATCACAATGAAAAATGGAAATTCATAATTCATAATCATAATAAAATATTTATTTAAATATTAATTTATTCATAGCTCAAATGATTTTTAAAAATATTACCCCTACTTCTCAACCACCTAATAAACTCCTAAAATTTAATAAACCTTCCATAACTGCAGTCACAAAACGTGTACCACAGTAGAGAAACACCACTAATGACATTCATTAATCACAAATATATTCAACAACCTCATGGCTAAACTGTCAAATCACCCACTAATGCAACTCAATAATGCAAAAGACCCCAGAAAAAAAACAGCATATTATTGTTTGTTTTGTTCTCAATTAAAAAAATATCCCCAATAAAAACAAATAAATAATTAAGACAATAATTAATTCCAACTTAGATAATATAAACACTATATATAATTGTCTGCTAAACAAACCTCCTCTGACCAGACTCACTAGTCTCTTTTTATACACCAAACACGGATTCAAACACCCTCATTCCTTGTTTTATTTTTTCTCTCTTCAAATCTTTCCGAGAAACATCAAGAAAATTTGTATCTATATCTGTATCTGTATATCTTGAAAGAGTGCCTAAAAAGGTCTCATTTTTGGTATAATCATGTGTATGATAATGTTGAAATCCAAGAATAAAGATAACAAGAACAAGAAGCAATGCTATATATCAGTACCATCTCAGATTATTACACCATCTTCTTTACAAAGTCTCTTGCTTTCTCCTAAAAAAGCTCCAAAGAGCTCAAGTTTCAAGATTTTCAAGAATCCAAGATTTTATTTTTCTTTGATTTTCTTGTTTGGGTTTCTTGGGATGCTCAAGATGTGGTACAATATTGACCCTTTTGTTCCTTTCACACCAAACCCTTGTTCTTCTTCAAATTCTCAGCTAGAATCTTCAATATTGTCCAATGGGGTTTTGAGTTTTCAGCCTGAATCATCATTAGTTTCAAATGGGGTGTTGAAATCTAAGCTTAAAAGTGATGGGGTTGAAGAAAAAATGGAGAAAAGTGAAGAAAAGATTGAGTTTTGGAAGCAACCTGATGGGTTAGGGTATAGGCCTTGTTTGGATTTTAGTAGAGAATATGTGAAAGATAGTGTGGGGATTATGAAGGATAGGAGTAAGTACTTGGTGGTAGTTGTTTCTGGTGGTATGAATCAACAGAGGAATCAAATTGTTGATGCTGTGGTCATTGCTAGGATTCTTGGGGCTGCTTTGGTAGTTCCTATTTTGCAAGTCAATGTCATTTGGGGTGATGAAAGGTTTGTTGCTTAGTTATTGATTTGTGTTCTGTACTGTTGTTGTTTATGTTCATTTAGCTACTTTATATGATGGTTTGAGCTTGCTTACAAGTATATATAATTATGTTTAGCATGCCAGTTTAATCAGTATGATAGTACTAAATTTAAAAACTGTCCATTTATATGTTCTTGTCAAGTATGGTAAAAGTTCATCCATTTATAGACGAATTTCAATTATTTATGCTTTTTTTAGAGTTTATTGATTGCCTATCTGAGAAGGTAAGTTAAACTGTTTTGGAATTTCATTTCTCTTGATGCAGTGAATTTTCTGATATCTTTGATGTGGAGCATTTCAAGAGTGTGTTGGCTAATGATGTAAGAATAATTTCATCATTGCCATCTACTCATGTGATGTCAAGGCCAGTGGAGGAAAAACACACTCCCCTTCATGTATCACCTCAGTGGATCCGTGCACGTTATCTCCGAAGGGTATGGCACTATGTCCGTCATTGTGTTTTATTTGATACACAGATACACAGGTTTAAAAAAAATTAATCATTCACTGGATTGCTTTAAAGAGTATGAGAAACCAAACATTTAGGTAGCTGTCTGTTTCATCAATGACTTCATGAAAGCTGGTTGGTCATTAATATGTATTCTGGGAAGTTAGATATGATTGAGTAAATGCTTTACGGACAACACCTAAGAGAAGTAAATACAAAGCTATACTTGTTATGTTCAAACTTATAAACTGATCCTGAGAAGTAATTTTTGGAGGCAACATCAAATTTTGAAAGTAATGAAAGGGGTGAATTTGTAACTTATGCATGCAAGCATCTTCAGATATTATGTAAGAAGTCTACTATATTAAGTATTGGCTACACCTTGCATCTTTTATGCACCATCTTTGCTGGACGAAAAGTTCACACTGCTTCAAATGCTGCGCAAGCTACTGTATAGGCTTCTCCAAAATAATATTGGTTTCATTGCATTAATATATTAAACCTTTTAAAGTTTATGTACATACAGATTTATTAATTGGTTTAAGTTGTTGAAACGGTCATGCTGACATAATTTCTGTTGGTTTTTGCAGATGAGGCGGGAAGGTGTTCTGCTCTTACGTGGTTTAGATTCAAGGCTATCGAAGGATCTCCCTTCTGATCTTCAGAAACTTCGATGCAAGGTATATAAGCTCTACTTACAATATATAAGTTGGAAATGGAGCCAAGCACCCACTAGGTTTTGGTTCGGTTATCCATTGACAGTGCCAGGCTAATTTTAGGATGTTATTCTGTTTTTATTCTTGTAGGTTGCTTTTCATGCCCTGAAATTTGCTCCACCAATCTTGGATCTCGGTAATAAACTTACTGAGAGAATACAGAGCAAAGGGCCTTACCTTGCACTTCATTTGCGTATGGAAAAGGATGTGTGGGTCAGGACAGGCTGCCTTCCTGGTTTAAGCCAAGAGTATGATGAAGTGATAAGCAATGAGAGAAAGCTAAGACCTGAGCTATTAACATCAAGATCGAATATGACTTACCATGACAGGAAGCTTGCTGGTCTCTGCCCCTTGAGTGCCTTGGATGTCACTCGGTAGGTTTCTAAGATATCTGATTGTCATTGACTTTTAAAATTTATAATATTTAGTGTCAAATAATAAAGGTGGGGTTATTCATTTATTTATTTTGATGTGTAGGTTGCTTAAAGCTCTTGGCGCACCAAAAAATGTGAGGATCTTTTGGGCTGGAGGCACTCCATTTGGTGGGAAAGAAGCCCTTCTACCATTGACTAAAGAGTTTCCTTATTTCTACAACAAAAATGACCTTGCATTGCCTGGGGAGCTTGAGCCTTTTGCAAATAAAGCCTCTATTTTGGCTGCCATTGATTACATGGTTTCCGAGAATAGTGATGTTTTCATGCCTTCTCATGGTGGCAATATGGGCCATGCAATCCAGGTACTTACAAAATCAATGTCATTGTCAACAAAATTGCTTCAGCATATGACCTTCAACTGCTCTCTAATAATTCAACTTTGTTTCACAGGGACACAGAGCCTATGCAGGTCACAAAAAGACCATCATACCAAACAAAAGACAGATGGTTCCTTACTTCCTAAATTCTTCGCTCTCTGAAGCAGAGTTCAATAGGATCATAATGGACTTGCATCGGGATTCTTTGGGGCAGCCAGAGCTCAGAACCAGCAAAGCAGGAAGGGATGTCACTAAGTATCCAATTCCCGAGTGTATGCGGAATGATTCGAGTAGATATACAAGCTTGTGATAATAAATGGCAAATCACTTGAGATCACATTATCGACAAATTATCACCAAGGAGGAACTAACAGGCAGCTCAACTAACAGTCACCTGTTACAAACCCCAAAGATGTCAGAAACTCGGCAGCATGGCTTCTTGAAATCCATTTTTCAGGAAGCAATTTTGAAGGTAACTACACGAAGCAGGTGGCAATTTACTTTGGTTCCAAATTCATGCTTTATGGTGGTCGGATATCGGAGCTAATGGCAAGAGAGGGAAAGGGGATTCATTATTATTCAATTTTTTTCACTTATAGCTGAATATGATATATATATATATACTTCTTATTCAATTCATTTTTTGTAGGGTACCATGTACTTATGTACTATGTAAAATGTATATATAAATAAAATGTCACCTTCATTAAGTGTTATGATTACAATTTACAAGGTCGTCCCCTGCCATCATTTAAATCTACTACTTGGCCTAATTAGCAGGACTCATGCCTATATGTCAAGTGCTATGATTGTCCATGTTTGGAATACAAAGATATGTACATTTTTCATGTAGTCAATTAAGTATAGATGCATTTCTACTGAGTTGGATTTTGTTCAGGAAGCATGCATGATAATAACACCATAGTATGCAGAAACAAAAGGTGAAAGAAAAGAAGAGCCGAATATTCAAACAAATGGAAAACAGATGTACAAATGCATCAACTTGGTTGTTTTTTTGTGCTGAAAACAGTAGATACGCATACAAAATATTAGCAGAGAAAAAGAGACAGAAATGAAAAATATGGAATGAACTGTCGAACCAATGCCTAACACTACCGATAGTTCACTCAATTAAAAAAAGGAAGGAGAAAATTTTTTTTTCTTTAAAATTTATTGTTATTCCCTTGTACAAACTACAAACATTACTACTACTACTAAGAGTCTACTACGCTTTTTTTAAAAAAGAACGAAAAAAACTGCCTATCCACCCAGAAATATTGAACTAGTTCCGCTTGGCAAATCTCCTTTTTTCTCTTCAGTATTTAAAACACACAAGATCAGATGGATCTCCTTTTTTCTCTTCAAGATTAAAACACACAAGATCAGATGGATCTTGACAACTATCGATGCTTATATGACTTCCACAAACCTATTGATGCCTCTTTGTTTCCACAAGAGGCAGTAAAATCTTCTTTTACAAACCGAGACTTTTTTTCACGGGGAGGGATCAGATTTCACCAAAACAGCATGCTATCCTTTTCCTTGCATCTTATCTACCTGGTTTCCACTAGATTAGATGCATCTTTATGGGTATATGGCCAAAATGGTGAAAGAGCTACAACTTTCCCAATGATTAAGAGAGTTGGAGATACTAGTTGCTTCCCAATGATTAAGCAACGGTATAGTTTTAATTTAAAATGCAGCATGTACATGTAGATTACTACTATCATTCATTAGAGACAACACTAATACAACAGTCTATAACAAAAAAAATGCTAAAAACAACAAAGTATAAGGTTCATTACAAGCCCATATGTTCAAGATATGATTTAATTGAGGGACTACTTAGGGGATGGGGTAACAGACAAAAAGTTATGCACCAACTGGATGTAGGGATAAATGGATGATATATATTATGGTTCTTTAATACATTTCGTTATAGCTAATAAAAATCATCTCTGAGGATATCTACTCTACCACATTATCTAGATTTAAAATTCTGAGTAAAATCCTAAGCTCCACTTTAATTTTAATACTTACCCCATGCTGAAGGAGTATTAACCCATGTTATCAGAATAAAGGCATACCTTTGCAGGAACTTAGACCAAACATTATTGATCATAGCCTCCTCCGATTTTTTTTAATATCATTATCAAATTTGAATCCAAGCGAAAAATAGAAGGAAACAACGGTGTCAATACAACAAAGCTATCAAAATCCCTCATTCAAGATTTCACTATTTAACTTGACCTAAGTAACTATTCTTGTTTTGTCCATAATAAAAACAATAAACTACCAAAACCTATGCTCTTCACTGCTTTAGAAAATCAATTTGCTTTCAGCCAAAATAGTATCGAGTCCATGTTGAAGATGAATTTTGATGATGACATTTAGAATATCTTGTTTATATTTATATTGGGAACTATGCTCGACACTCCTAGGAATCATCCTTAAGACAGTTCATGGAATGTATTGTGTTCTTAACCAGTGGCAAGCCAGGAATTCAATGGGCGCTTGATGGGGAAAAAAGAAAAACAAAAAGAGGTAAGATATAAGCAAAACAACATAACGTAGGCTGAGCTAGGAGTCTAGGACACAACATGTAAATGCACTACATAAATATTTGAAACTACTAAATTTTAAAAGATCAAGAGGCGAGATTATTATTTTTTTTTTTTGGGAGGGGGGAGGGTGAACTTTTAGCAATTGTTGTTAAACTTTCATGTAGGAAATATAATTTTAGCAAGCATTGAACTTGGACTAGATATATTTAATGATTTTTTTTTTGGGTTTTCACCGTATCATCCTTTGTTCACAATATTATTCTTTTGTATATTATATTAAAAACTTGTTCTATGTTCATCTAAGATGATTTGACTACAAAACTCTAGGCAAGGTGCAGAGGAATGTTCAGTGAAATTTTCAGTAACCAAATACAAGGTTAGCCTAGGAATACAAGTTAGACTTTTGGTATGCACAAAATTTATGAGTTGTAGCAAGCAGGTGTATTCCATTACAGTTGGTGATGATCAATTTCCAAGCACATTAAGTGGGTTTAAGCATTTACCACGCGCTGTTGAGGTGTAGTCCCATGTTCAACTGCAGCAGCTGGTGTATCATGTGGAAGACCATGATGCATCAACCTCAAGACAAGTGAAGGGAGCGTTGATAAGCCCGTGTAAACAACCAAAGTCGAATCAGGGTCAGCTGCATTTTCTGCTACAAAATAAGGGTCAGTTCCTCCTTTCCGTGAGTGGCCTGTCAGAAATCTAACACTGTTTGCCACACCCCTATGTGTCAACGGAATTCCTAACTCAGCTGCTATGCCTGAAGCAGCAGTTATTCCTACAAAGAAATAGATAAATATATTTACCAGTATCCAGTCCAAAGGTCTTGCGATCCAAGACCAAGAGTATATGGAAATCTAATGATAAACAGTTTATTTTTTAACTTTCGGATAATATTAAAGGCAGGAACAAGGATACATGTAAATATATATATGACTAGTTCATAGTCAAGTTGAATTTAATTTAGAGGTTTCTTAATGCAATTTACAGAATTGCCATAGATGTTAAGAAAGGCTCTATAATTGGAAATAAAATCAAGTCGAGCAAGTGCTAGTGGTGAAGCTACCTAAGTATATCCCCATTATGTTTAACATGCCTTTATTGCATGTGTTTCAAATTCAGCTAACATTAGATAAATTTTATGAAGCTTTTAAGTTCAGAAGTAAAATTTAAGATGTTTCTTCATTGCTTGTTTAATATACGCCAGCATTGTGAGTAAATAAAAATAAATTAAAAAGTAAATGTAAAGCTTAATGTGTACAAGGATTGTGAAACTAGTCTACTTTATTATACCTGGAATAACTTTTACTTGAATGCCTTGTTATTGCAAAAAGTCCATCTCCTCTCCACCCCTTCCAAACACCTAAAACCATAATATTAAACACAACCTTGTCACTTCATAATTTTCTACACCATTTTCCAATGAGCAATTGCAGATAAGATGAAATTATGAGCAAATCTCACCAGTGGATCTCCCCCTTTAAGCCTCACTACTGTTGCCCCAACTTCAGAAAAACTTAATAGCAATTCATGTATCTCCTCCTGCAAAGAACACAAATATAAACACTTTATTTGAAAAACCAAACATAGTCTTTTGAGGAATGAGTAAATGAAGAAATAAAACTAAAATAAACAAAATTTATACTATACAGCTCATCACCTTATCCCACATAAATACATACATGAGTACAGATTACATGTAACCAGAAGTTGCACATAATAAGCTGTCGCACATTGTACTAAAATCTGAATTGAATACACCCCCTTAGCTTCCTTAGTCACCAATAAAAAAAAGGCGAAATGGGCATCAATTTTGCACACTTAAACTCACCATCAACTTTAACAAGACTTTCTTTTTACAATCAAAGCAAACCAGGAAAGAACCACAACCCACATTGTTAAATTCATTGCAATTCGAATCATTCTAAGAAACTCAATTCAAATCAATCAAATTCTTTGCTAACCGTACTGGACAGTATGCACTATAATCACCGACGAGAACTTCAAATTACCATGAACTCCAAAAAAGACATTCTTTTGCAATCTAATCATGGAAATACAACACAAAACTAACAAAGTCCGAGACCTTGCATTGTCAGATTTATCAAAATTTCATTCTTTCTCAAAGATCACAACTGGCCAATTCAATTCAAATCAAACAAATTCTTTTATAACCATAGCCTATAACACATATCACATTATGATTCTATAATCTACGGATCACCACAACAATGTCAAACATATAACATATATCACATTATGATTCTACGAATCATCACAGCAATGTCAAATTATCATGGACTACAAGACTCCATTCTTTACGCAAATAGATCAGAGAAAGGCAACACAAAACCAACAAACTATCCACATTGCCAAATTCATCAAAAAATATATCTTTCCTAAACCCCAATTCAAAACAAACAAATTTTCAACAACACCAACATAAAATGTCAAATAACTAACCTGTGTACGGCTATGGTACCCAGCAGTCTTACCAACATAAAGAAGCCTAGCATTTTGACCCACCAAATCAAGAACATCATTAGATACCAATCTATCATACAACAAAAGATCAGCACTTTGTATAACTCTCATAGATTTCATTGTCAACAACTCTGGGTCCCCTGGCCCTGTCCCCACCACATAAACATTCCCAAACTTTCTATCTCCACCCCCACAAACCCCTTCACTCCCTCTCTTCTCTCTCAACACTTGTAACATTTTCTTGAGCTCAAGAAGCTGAAGGGCTATGTCATAGTCTCTAACAGAGATTGAATCAGGTGGAACAGGAAAAGAACAAGTATGTTCAAGTTGGTTTTTGTATATCCAATTTTCCCTTTTGTATCTATCAATTGAGTGTTGTTCAGTGAAGGGTGAATGTGAAGATGAGGTGATGAATCGTATGCAAGAAGATGAATTTATGGTTGAAAGGTTGAGTTTTTCAAAATGGGGTTTGGGAATTGAACAACATGGAGATTTTACAAGTGCCATTTTTGCTGAAAAACTTAGAGAATGACAGTGTGTGTGTGTGTGTGTGTTGCAATAGAGAGAGTTGCAGTAGAACATACAAAGATACATGTGTGTGCACACGTGTGTGTATGTATACTTTTTAAGGTTCAAAGGGGGGCGCCGCCAGTGTATCTTTATGAGCAATGCGTCCAGGTTCTTGAACAGGCAGTTTCAGTTGCTATTATTTTACATTTCTGATTTTTGTTTTTTTGTTTGATTTCTAAATATATTAATTAAAGAAATGCTAGTATACAATAAATTATACGAGTATTAATTTTCATTAGATTCTGAATGGGATGAGTCCATTAATTCAACTATAGCAGGCAGGCTAACTTCTTTTTATTTGGATTTTAAACATTTTTTTCACCCTGAATTCCTTAATTCGGTCGAGATATAATATCATAATTCGTCTAATAGTAATGTTGGAAATTTGAAATATTTTTTATTTACATTAAATTTAAAGATAGACAAGTATTATGAAACATAAAAATTCTTCAAATCTCTATTATATTTACATCAAAAATATCTTTTTTATCGTCAACAAGAATTTATTTTGGTTATATATCATAAAAGTTTGTGAAACTTCAATATCGACAAGCTTATTAGATAAAATTACAATTAATACATACAATACTATCCGTTACTTATCGTAAATTTACATTGCCACAAAAAAGAAAAATAAGGCTTTTAAAACTTAAAATGGATGGCCAGTTACAATATATATAAGAATTTACGATTTCTTATTATAGTGGGTCTGAATGAAAGATTTTTATTTCAGTTTTTCTCGATAAATAAGTTAATATTTAAGTAATTTAACTTTGTCATGAATATCTACTGATTCAAGATATAAAAAAAAGTAAATACCATAGATGAGTAAGCTAACTACTACAAGAAGCAATTAATATGAACATTTAAGGACTTGCGGGTTATAGTGCTATAAAATCCAGCCCCGACTGAACTACAGAAAAATAACTCAAGGTTTTGAACTCAGGCCACAATTATAAAAGTTTTCAAATCAAATTAAAATTTTAGCACGGCCTTATATTTTTCTCACTCAAACAAACAAGAGGCTGATAATATCACTCATAAAATTAAGAGGATTAAATACCTTCTAATACATTCATATTTTTCATATGATTCATAATATACCCAATATACATCTTGATTATCACTCGGTCAAACACAACTATCAAATTATATTAATTCTCATATAGAAATATAATGGTTTCAGATCTAAGGATCATTACATCATTATCACTGTGAGAATTACTTATGACACTTATTTAACATGTAGAATATCACGGCGGGCCATTCCAGTGTCATGTATTAAGACATACAATTATATTCTTGACTTTAGTATCGTCATACGTAAGACTCATGAGATGTGGTCATCTATCACTCAACAAACATACTAGTCATTGTGCATTATTATCGTCCTTAAATAATAATAATTGACTAGGAAATTTTAGGAATAAAAAGATATTATTCATATAATCTCATTTTTAAATCACATACTTAAAGATATATAATTCATATTAAAATTACAAGGACATTTGTTATGATATCATTTATAAAGTAGTAAATAAAGACATAATAAATATTAATTCAATAATTAATAAAACATAATCAATAAAATATTTTTCATAAAACATTTAAAAGTATTATCTTTAGGACATAAATACTAACAATCTCCCACTTGTACTAGAGCCAATCTCATATGTATCTAATACCGATGGAACTAGTGTGACTTTCATGCTTCTGCTGCGACAAAGTCTTGGTCATTGGATCTGCGATATTATCATTTATATACACTTTACATATATGTATATCGTAACAGCAACATTCTAACTTTATGATATGATCACTTAGCAATGATTCAACAAATCAATCAGATATATTGTTAAGTGCAGAAATTCAAGGCTAAAGGGTCGAGAAGTCTTAACAACAACATTCTTACTTTATTACATGATCACTTAACAAATTTTAAGACTATAATTTTCCGAAAGTAAAAAGACAAACTACTAAAGCATTATCAATTATGGAGTGGTCCAACTTTGAAAAAAATAGATGTCAAGCCAATATAAGAAGATAGACGAGGCTATGATTTAACAAAACTAAAATAAGCATAAACGAGGATGAAAAGTTTGTCTAGTCTATTTTAGCTAACGTGTGTAGAAATTTGTTCAAATATATATAGACATGACATATATATGAAAGTTTACTGTTCTAGAATCCTAACCTTTTCAATCTTAAAAACATATGTGTAATAGTTTTCTTCTCAGGCATAATAATTAAAATTCGACTTTAATTTTAATACTTTCTTTTTAAATATTTATTATTTTCTAAATTTATACTCCCCCGTCCCCCCATTTTTTTACATTTCAGAGAGAGTTTCTAGCAGGTATTTTAAGGTGCATATGAAATATAGTTACATAACTTATTTTTAAATTATTTTTTTCTGAATAAAAATTTAAATATTCAATTTTTATTCAGGTTTTTTTTTAAATAAGTTATGGAACTATACTTTATGTACACCTTAGAATGCGTACTTGACACTCCCTCCGAAATGTAAAGAATCGGGAGGGTCCGAAATGTAAAGAATCGGGAGGGACGGAGGGAGTATATTTTTGTTGATTTTAGTTTAAAATTTATCGTACTTATACAATGTATTCGAATCTGACTCATTATGAATTGAGTCTAATTTTGAGCTTATTTAATAATATTTTGAGGAACTCTAATTTTAAAATTAATTTTTTTGAATAAAAAAATAAATTCTAACCATATATTATAATTAATCCATTAGATTACATTAAAAAATTATGTAAATTTAAGAATATATATATATAAGGAGATTTATATGTAACGATATATTCTATATAAAATTATAAATATGAGGTTCTTTATATCTAATTCATTACCAAAACTTTTAATAAATGTAAATTAAACACTAATTACATAATTTAATTTAGACAAAATAGCACTTTGCGCCCCTTTTAAATATTCACTTTTTCGAGTTAATCCTAAACTATTATATGTTACAATATACATCCCATAGGTAATAATTTTAATTCAATTCGCACCCATCTGGTTAACTGCCGTTAATTTTTAACAGTTCACGTTACTTTGACCGAGTCCAGTTATATTACTTTAAAAGAACACTCTTTTGTCCTGATAAATCAAAACCCGCCCTTTTTACAAATTCATTTCCCCCATTCTAAAACCTTAAATCAATACAATGCGAGGTCGATTACGACTAATTGATGGCGATTCCGGCAAAATCACTTGGGCTGAAGTGCCGAAAGAGTACTAGGATGGTGTTTTGGCAAAAGGCGAACAAATTCTGGTCATTGAATAACCAAATATGCCTGTTGGGAATGGGATACCAGATTATGGAGGTACACTATTCTTTCCCCCCAGTTATCTTCTTATAAAGCATATCATATGTATATATTTTCGTGGCATGTCTGTATAATTTGTTATTTAGGGTTTTATAGTATGTTGTTTTTTAGTATGTTCATGTATATGTATATGTTTGTTTACAGATTATTCCAAATATTTCTCAATCAAAATACACCATGGTAGAATGTTTGATGATGATCTGGGGAGTTATAGTGGTGGTGAAATTAACTTTTTTGATATGTGTTCGGAAGGTCATTTTGATGTAAGGGATATGGAATCTATGATGACTGAATTAGGGCTAGTTGCATGAGAATATTGTATGTGGTTTTGCATTCCTGATACTGAATTTCGTAAGGGATTATTGCCTGTTGTTACTTCTGTAGATGTTGCAGCATTATGTGATTTTATATGCTATTCAAGGTGTTTGAATTTGTACACCACGGACTCTGTGATTGATTATGGAGGTGACTTTCATGATTTTTCATTTACTCAACTAGAAGAAGATCAAAGAATTAATAGGATTGAAAATATTAGGGAGGAGTGTGAATATGGAGGTGAGGCTGATGATGATGTAGACAATGAATATGAAGAAAAAGATGTAGATAAGCTAAGCTTTGAAGGTGATAGTTCAAATGTGGATTCAAGTGACAGTGAAGTTGATTTAGTACCTAAAAAGAAGAAAAAAATTCCTCCAAGAAATCTTCCTTACAGGACCAGGAGAAGAGGGAGATATTCAATGTTAAGGGGAATTTTTAAAAATACTGAGGATACTCCTGTCATCTTGAATGATACTGAGGGACCTGATGCAACCCAACCTACACAAGAAGAAGACCTTGAAGAGAAGCCAGTGGCAAGAAAAAAATCAGTGACAAGAAAGAAAGTGAAGGTAGTATTAGAGGAAGCTAAAACTTCAAAGGCAAATGAAGCTGAGGAAAAAATGAAGACAGAGGCAGTTGAAGACATGGAAAATAGTGAAGAAATGAAGACAGAGTATGTTGAAACTGATTTTAAAGGGAATTTGTCTGATAGTAGTTCTGAGTCCAGTTATCATAGTGATGATGAAAGAATGGCCATGTCTTCATGTGATGAAATGGAATTTCAGTTTCCAGAGTTCAATGAAATGACAGACATGGATGATCCATATTTTGAACTTGGAATGTTATTTACCAGTGGGAAGACATTCAGAGCTGCAGTGAGAAAGCATGCTATAATCCACCAGAGACCTATAAGATTGAAGAAAAACTTGGCTGACAAGATTAAATGGATTTGCCAAGATGGTTGTTCCTGGAAATGTTATGGGCTAAAGCAGCAAAGATCAAAGTCTATTCAGATCAAAACTTTGTATAACACTCACACTTGCAATCCAACCTGGGAACAAAAGTGTGTTAATTCTACATGGATTGCTAATGAATATGAAAATGAAATCAGAATGAACCCTACTTGGCCAACACAAGCATTTCATTCTAGAGTTGTGAATGATTTGAAGTGTAAAATATCATTATCCATGATCTATAGAGCACTAAAGAAAGCAAAAGAAAATATCATTGGAAAGCATGAAATGGAGTTTGCCAAGCTTTTTGCATAAGCAAATGAAATTAAGAAGCAAATGCCTACCTCAACAGTGAAGATAATGTCTGAGCCAGGTGAATCAGGAATGGCTGTAATGAGGTTTAAGAGGTTTTATGTGTGCCTTGGGTCACTAAAAGAAGGGTTTCTTGATGGTTGTAGGCCATTGATTGATTTAGATGGTTGCCATCTCAAGGGCCCCCTAGGTGGTATATTATTGACAGCAGTTGCAACTGATCCCAATGATGGGATGTATCCACTAGCTTGGGCACAAGTAGAGGGTGAAAACAATGATTCCTGGGAATGGTTTATCAGGCTGTTGAAGGAAGATCTAAGAATGGAAAACACAGGGTCATACATATTCATCTCAGATAGACAGAAAGGGTTGGTGAATGCACTTGAATCCCAAGTTCCTGAAGCTGAGCACCGGTTTTATGTAATGCACTTGTATTAGAATTTATGGAGCATGCATAAGGGCATTGGAGTCAGAAGATTATTATGGAGTGCTGCTAAGTCAACTAGTATGTGATCTTCAAAACCATACATGTGCTTGTAGCAAATGGCAATTGACAGGTATCCTCTGTTTTCATGCATGTGCTTGCATATTTTTTCAAAAGCAAAGTCCCCTTAATTATATGCATCAGTGTCACAAAAGAGAGTGGTACTTGAGAATTTATAGTCATACTCTTGAACCTTTAAATGGAGAGGAATTTTGGGAGGAGACTTTTGAAACCCCAATATTACCACCAAAAACTAGAATTGCTCCTGGTAGGCCTAAGAAAAAAAGAGATAAAACTAATGATATTGTACAAACAAGGGTCAATGACCCTACAATGATGAAGAGAACTGGTACTTCTGTCAAATGTACCTGGTGTAAACAATGGGGACACAATAGCAGGACCTGCAAGACAAATGTATGATATTGTTTCAAATTTAATTGTATGTATACAATGCATAATTTCCTCTTTCTATGTCTACCAACTACAAGAACTGGTACATCTTATTGCGAGGTAATGAATGCAATTGTATATCTACTAGATAATTGACATGAAAAATAAACAAGAAGAACAAGGAGGTGAAGATGGAGGGCCTGAAGAAGAACAGGAACCTAAACAAAGAGTTTGCAGGCAATGCAAACTAGTGGGACACAATAAGAGAACTTGCACTGTCAAGGTAAAACCTTATCTTCCACTCCTAATTTATTGCATATGCATTGTAGACCATATGTAATGTATTGAATTTTGACAGATATGTGATACTAAAGAAGATGGCAAACAACCAATATATGAGAAAAAGAATAATGGCAAACAACCATTGACTGCTAAAAAACCTACCTCTCAACAAGTGCTTCCAGCAAAGTTGCAGCCTAGTCCAGACAAGAGAGTTTTGAGATCCAATGTTGGTGATTCAAGTCATGGAGGTATCATCAGGCCTTTCAAGGCACCATCTCAAATCAATGGACCACTAGGTGTGGAACCAGTTGAAGGCCAGAAGTTTACAAATCTTAAAAACTTGGAAGCAGCTAGGTCAAAATTGAAGAAAAGAATTGGCAGGAAGGAGTGAAACAATGCTACTTTAATCTCATTTTCAGACCAAAAATATTTGAACTATTTTAATTTCTTGTGGTTAAACTTTTGTGGTTAAACTTTTATGAATCCTACTTTTGTAATGACTGCAACTTTAGCTACTTTCTTTTGGTCATTCAGTGGAGTTAAATGAAAGTGCAGCTTGTTCTATTTTGTCTTCGATTTTTATCACTTTTTATTACCTGCCAGATCCTACACTCCAACCACCAATTCTGGTCAAATTTATACGTCCACATTTACACAATAAACAACACCACAATTTAAACTAAAATTTACTCCATTTTTATTGAAAACATTAAAAACCAGTACAAGCATCACAATATTAAACCTAATTACAACCAAAGTCTTCATTCATAGACTACATAAACAAACAAAATAAAAAACCATGTCAATAACAACAAAATAAGTGATTTGCTACAATGGCTTCTATTTGGTATGTTCTCCACAAAAGTGCTTTCATCAACCATGTCACTTTCTTCGATCAAGTTGCTTTGATCAATCTTCTTTTCACTCATCACACAGTCTTCACTAACCCCACGGTTTCGAATCATTTGAGTTTGTTGAACATACTTCAATTATGCTTCTAGCTGATAACCCTCCGTATCAGACCTGGGATGATTGCTCGAGCTCTATCACACAAAGGCGGGTCAACCCAATTAAAAAACTTGCAATTTTTAAACGGATAAGCTAAAAAATGACGACCCGCATTTCCTGATGTCCATGCTGTTTTTTTGCACCACCAATGCTCCACAATAGCATTTAACTGCCATGATAATGAAGGGGAAAAAGGGGAAGAAATTAGGGCATTGAAGGTGTTATACATACATACAACTGAACTCGATATATATATATAAGAGGAATAAAGAAATAGCCGTTATATTGCCATTACTCTGTCAAAGTAACGTGGACTGTTAAAAATTAACGGCAGTTAACCAGATGGGTGCGAATTGAATTAAAATTATTACCTATGGGATGTACATTGTAACATATAATAGTTTAGGATTAACTCGAAAAAGTGCATATTTAAAAGGGGTGCAAAGTGCTATTTTGTCTTTAATTTATCTTTACGACCATTTTTTACAAACATTAATCATTGTAAGAAAGTGTTTCTTAATAAAATAAAATAACTCATAGCGTTTTATTGATTTAGAGATGAATTAATTTAAAATTAAGATGACTAATATAAGAACTTATATCGGAAATTATAAGGATAAAAGCCCAAAAAATATGGATCGAACATTAGTATAGATTTTGAGCCCAATATTTTAAAGATTCCATAAGCATATTATTAAATTTTCATTATAAATATGTAAGTTGATTGTTGCAATGGGCATAAAACTAAAAAGGGTCTAGGGTTTCTTATTAAAAAGAGCCCACATTTTTATTGATATGATTTCAATCGATTGAGTACCCATAAACATATATATGAATGTGTATATGATCCATGCTGATTGATGAAATAAAAGAAAGATGATTCATACCCCGACGATAATTGCTATGCTATTTATCTTTTATGCCGCCGCACCAAAAAATCCGGTATGTTATTTTCTTTCATTTGTAAAATTTCAGTCATTTCAATCGTTAATCTAGTTGTTAATCTGGTTCAATTTCATTTGCTTACTGCAAACTCTTTACGTAATGATTTTTTGAAATATCTAATAAAAAATAAATCAAGATCTAGGTCGAACTAGATCGAGACAATCGAGATTTATATTTACAACTCTTATTGTGACTCAAATGTGTTAATTTGAATTGTTATGAATTTTCTCTTAAATTTTATATCAAATATATATATTTGAAAATTCAAGATTTGTTTCTTATTGTAAAATTATTTACTATATTTATTCTCTTATGATTATTAATCTCATGAAATGTTTATAGAAAATAATGAAGAAAATGCTCCAAAAAAGTTCAATCATAAAGGCAGCTAATCAGGTAACATTCTTTTATTATATATAAGATTAATGTATCTCACAGATTTTGTGTGTATGTCTCTCTCTGTCTGTCCCTCTCTCTCTCTCTATATATATATATAAACATATATCACCATACAAGAATGTTAGGAATGAGATCCTAGAAACTTATACAACATTTATACACTTCACGACATTCATTACTTCACGACATACTTCACGGCATCTTCATTTATACACTTTGCTATACAACTTGTTGAGACTTCTCGATAAGCTCATTTACAAATTTCACGACATGTTGCATTTCTGGGCTTCACGACATTTGTTTTAGATAAATTCTTGATTTTTGTATTCATTGTTCCTCCTGGCCTTATTACTCCTGATGCCTGATCAAACTTCTTGAACTTCTATCAGAACTTTATTTGAGAGCCATTATTACATCTGAGTTACATCTTGAGAAATTCTTCTAAACTGCAGATTACAATAAGACATTTAAGTCCATAATTCCTATACAAGTGAGTCTATAAATGTTTTTACGTCAACATAACAAATAACTTAATCATGAAAATAGAGTAGACTTGTCTAGATCCAACAAAGAATATTACTAATTTTTTTAAAATTACCCGTCCTACTATAACAAAGATAATATCTAAATTTGTTGATTCAATTGACTATATTATCGAACTAAGGGGGAGAGTCCAACAACGGGAAGAAAAGTCATGAAGGATATACATATAAGGAAAAAATAATAATTCCACAACTATACATTAATGATATCTTTACTCTAAAAAATGATATTTTTTTGTTTTAGTACTTTGTCAAATACTAGTGAAAACGTGACAAAAATTCTAAACATCTTGATTCCAAACCTTAAATACAATTCTGAAATATATCTCTGTGTAATGAACCACTAACCAAGATCTAAATTACAAATATCTCCAATATCAAGTTTCAAATACAATCTACATACATGATTCTCGAAATTCAATGTACACCAACTTCATCTTACACTAAACCTGAAATTATAAGTAATGAGTTCTACAACCCAGCAAGTAACAAAGGTAACAAATCATTCCAAATAGTCGGGTCAAGCAACATTTAATATATACATACAACAAAACATAATTTTAGAAATGATAAATATATACATAACTTTCAATATAATTTCAAATTCTTATTCGATATGATATGTTAGCCTTATAGAACAATATTCCCCATGTTTCAAAGTACATGTCTCTTTTGAATTTTTTTTCCATAATAATTATCCATATCTATTTTCAATACAATTTTAGTAAGTATTTTTCAAGAGTACCTTTTTATTCCCAAGATTGACTTTTTTCTCCATACTTAATTATTGTAATTAATGTGGGTATAAATAGAAAAATAAATTGATGTTAGAATTTCTTAATATGTGTAATTTTTTCAAAAAAGACATGTATTTTGAAACGGGGGCAGTAATTTCTTACCCACAATTTATACTAAGATCACTACAATCCAGTGATAATGGTCATAAATATTTTAAAAAACTGGCATCACTTAACCCAATGATTAGCTCCCTTAATTTTCACAAACCATGACATAAATTAAAGTTATAAAATTGCTGTTGACATGTAACATATATAGAGTAATACATATCACTTTAAAATATATAATCACTTAGGCCAAATTTATATAATCAAATATACACATGTTGTATATAATTTTGAAAACATTAGAAAGATCGATCAGAAACTTATCTCAATTCTGAAATCCAATTGTTCACATCATCCTAGCACATAGATTCAATCTTTGGCAACCAATTACAAATATAACATCTCAAACTTTAAACTTCTCCATGATTTCAATTCTAACCAGATTTGTAATTAACCGTTTTGTGTCTCTAAACGATATTTTCTGGAAAACTTAAAAGACGAAACTCGTAGACACTACTAAAAATAGAGTCAATTCCGACTGATAAATTGGTTGGATGAGAAAGAGAAACGATCAGATTTGCATTTACTCGATTGAAATCGATGGTCGACTTAATCTTCGTCGGTTTTTGTGAAATTTGGTCCGGTTTAGCCTTGACTGGTTTAACCCCTAATCCACGTGTACCGCTACATGACGGGACCTTAGTGACGAGTTAGAACCACAATATTTGACTCGTCAGCCGTCATCCGTCATTTCCACGTGTTTGAGATCCACGACACGTGACACTCTCATATCATCTCAAAAGGCCATTCAAACACGACCATCTATACCGAGTAAATAGTAGTCATGTTTGCAAAACCAACCAATTGTGCAAAAATGGTCAAATTTCTAGTAGAGAATTTAGTTCATAGGGCCGACTAACCAAAACCAATTATTGTTGGTGGTCGAGTTTGGTTTGAACATAGTTGATTTTAATGAAATGATGGTTTTCGGCTTGCTTTACACCGTACGTTGTGTACGCTATAAATCAAAAAGTAAATCAAACAAAAATCTAGACAAATCCAATACAATAAAATAAAATAGAATTTTAACATTATTAATTATTATTTTTGTTCAAACAACATAATAAACACAATTATTAAAACAAACATAATTCAAATAAACTAATTGGTCAAACAAACCAAACACCAAATATTCAACACTATAAAACAAACCAACTATTCAATACCATTTACACAAACAAACTATTCAAACACTAAATGTTCCGACCGAAATTAAGTAACTAAGATCGGCCTATGATTCACGTCCATTATCCTCCCCCATCATGCTCCCCATCACCGTGTTGCATGTTGAGCCCTCTCTTATCACTTATATACAAGAATAACTCATTAACATACATTCTTGGCTAAAATCAACACTACTTTAATATTCATGAATAAATGCAATACCGCATATTAAAATTGACCTATACTGAGAAATATAAATATTTAACCTCTCCATGTTCATTTTCATATATGTTATAGATCGATTGGATGATTTCTCCGATCAACCAACGAGTTACCTCCCCACCATTAGCTGTAAAAAATTGTTCTATACCTGGCCAGGTTCCTTTGCATATTAAGAGCGACATTAGCAATGTTTAACACTTGCGAGTAGGTGGACCGAGTATGATATGTGCCCGGATTTATTTGTGCATCATTTAATACATTGCATACAACATTAAAAAATATTTTTCTCTACATAATTTACAAGGAATTTATATGTCAATTTACGTAGAAAAAAGTGACTCTGTATGTTTAATTAGCTCTCTACTAATGACATTATTTTCTTTCTTCAACAACTCACAAATCCATTTGTGGATTATTTCAGGGAAGAGCATCCAGAGAAAATCTCAACATCTATGGAAATAATAATGACCACCCTTAAAATAGAGGAAAGCGAAGATGTTTCCATGGAGCTTTTAAACCCACACTGGCTGGTTTAAAAAGGGAAAATGAGGTTAGATTCTCCTTGATATATTATATATATATTTTATGAGAAAATATATAAATTATCCATGTTTGAACCGTTTGAGCAATGTGCCCCATAGTGTTTCCGACCCAGCAGCAGCACCCCCAGGTATCACCTAAGTTTTGCTTGTTCTTTCAAATTTCCATATAAATTGAGAAATGGGCTCAGGTTGACCTGAAATTGGTTATAATGTAAAAGTTCAAACAATTACACTAAAGAGTAGGGGTGAGAGATATCCTCAAATTTGGTCACATAAACTCAACAATTTTCCTTTCTCTTTCGACTTTCTCACTAGCTCAGCTCTCTCAATTTTCACCCTTTGTTTCTCATAATAATAAATATATGTGTAATCTCTGTTTGTCGATCAATGTATATTGGGTTGTAAAGTTCTGATCACCACGTCTCTTTCATGGGGTTCAGACAGTTTATATGCTCCCTTCAATTCTCATGCTTCTTTCTGCAACTTCAATTGTTTGCTCATCGACTCTGTATGTTATGATCATCCTTTGTAATCTGTAGTAGCTCATGTCGATTGTTGCTTATTTTTATAACCACGACTACAAGGATTACATATGGATAATTATATAAATTTTAAACTTTTTTTTTTCCTGAAAAAAACTGTCACGTGAGCATAAATGCTGGTCATACTTATAGGGCTTCCTGTGAAATCATTGCTCCAGTGCAAGTCGGTGTGCAAGCCATGGCTATCTTTAATCTCAAACCTTCATTTCGTTAAATCTCACATGACACATCCATCATGCCATCACCACTTGTCGACATGATCCCACACTACTTAACATCTAAGAAGAAGGGGCACTTGGGTTACCTGTCCTATCCCGTGTCCGATACTTGGATACACGTGTCCCCATATTAGACACACGGATTCTTCCACGATCCTAATTTTTAATTTATTTTTAAAAATGTTTGTCAGAAGTTGTGTAAACTAACTACTTCCACAAAATTAAGCATATGTGTCTATTAGCACCCACAAAAATATTGATACTAATGTTCATATTTGCACGAATGAGTATAATTTACATATATTTTTGTATTGTAGATGAATAGATTATGTTTTTTTTGTTATTATTAATAGGTTTTGGTATGTAAAACATGAAATATATATAAGAAAATTTATATATTTATATGCCGTGTCCCCGCACCCGAGTCTCCATATTATTATATTTGTCAAACTCTTGTGTTCCCGTACTACGCACCCGCACCCGCACCCGTGTCCTCGCTTCATAGCGCTTAACATTATTAACGCGATACCTGGCCTTCTTTGCTAATAAACCCCTCGTATATCCTGCTCATCCTGACCCTGCTGATTTCCAACAGCAACGACTACAACAACGGCGTCAACAACTTGTTAACCAGGCACTTGAAGATGCCCATGGCCAAGATTTATCGAGATCACCTTTACAGTTTTGTAGTGTTGCTATGCCAGGTCCTTTTACTATAGCTCGATTTGTTACTTGTTGTAATGACGTTATCTGTCTTGCTGAACATGGCTTCGTCTATCTTTGGAATCCATCGATCAAGATGATCAATAAACTTTCTTTTCCTAGCCCATACCCATGGCCTGTTCTCGGTTATTTTACCAGTTACAATCGGGTTTGGGTATGATAGTATCTTGAATAAGTACAAGCTGCTTAGGTTTGTGTATGAAAAAAGGAAAGATGTTGCTCCGATAGTGAAGGTGTATTATGTAAATGCTGATTTTTGTAAAGAAATTCAAGATCCTGTTCTCCGAACACGAGTTTAGCTCGTGCCGAGTAATGTTGTTGTGAACGGTGTCCTACATTTTGATGCTGGAGATCAGCTAGTTTCTTTTGATTTGCATTAAGAAGTGTTTGGCCTAGTTCCATTTCCGAATTCTGTCCAGAGAAAGATGTCTGATGTTATGGATTTCGAAGGTTCTGTTGGTATGGTCTTTGAGTCTGGACCAGGGGTTGTTGATCTATGGACGTTGGATAATATTTCTGGCGAGTTGACTTGGACCAACAAGTTCAGCATTGAGTATGGGTTGGCTGATTTGGATACAAGTATATATATGGCTATCTTGTTATTTGGGTGCAAAACAGTTCTATGGAAAGAAGTTACTGATCAGAAATCACTTTGTGTATGAAATCTTTTCGCTACCATTGACGATGGAGCTCTATGCATGATGCTAATTAATTTATGTTTGAGTTAATTAAGTGGTATTATAATGTATATAGATGTCCTTGAGGGAACTGAATTGCGTGTATGTTGGAGTTGTATCATGCTAATTTACGTTAATTAAGCAGGCATCGTAATGTATTATTACTTCAGGTTAAGATGTATATAAATATAGTTGAAGATAATGAATTGTGTCTAAATTGGAGATGTATCATGGTAAGAAAGAAGAATATTCTGTTCTGAGGGATAGGGTTATAAGTCTGTAAATGAATATGCCGAGATTTTTTTTACTGTTGAGTTTTAATTTATGTATTTTTTGTTGCAGGCTGTCTATAAGATTACTTTTGGTCAGATTTTTGTGAGCAAGCCAATGATGACTGAAGCGGATGGAGAAACAATAAATTTATTCCCCAAATCTGCAAGGTTAAGGAATCTCACCTACCCGGCTCCTTTATATGCCGATGTTTCAATGATAGTCATTAAAAAGGGGGGTGGTCGTGAAGATGTCACCGAAGCACAGGATTTTAGGAAAGTTTTCATTGGGAAGGTAAGTTGATTGAATAAATAAGTTGTTAGTTTGAAGTCTCTAGTATCATTTTGGCCACTTATTTAATGTCTTTCAGGTGCCTGCAATGCTCCGGTCGTGCTATTGTACATTGTATCAGATCAACGAAAATGATTTAACTGAGCTGGGGGAGTGTCCTTGTGATCAAAGTGGGTATTTCATCGTCAATGGTAGCCAAAAGGTTTTCACCGATTTGGAGCATAAATGTTAGTTTTTGAACAATGTTATTCTGATGTTGAGGAGTTAATTTATGACAATAATTTCTAATTTATGAAAACCTTGTACCAGGTTTCCACAAGGGACGTGTGGTGGAAATACACGTACAAATAATTAGGTATTACATGCTTCTAGTTATGATATCCCTAAATTCTCAGCTAAAGTTATGCTTACCTTCACTTAATTACCAGCCGGCAGTCAGTATAGGAACCTTATTGTGAAATGTTCATCTGATTTACATTGTGCAATGGGAGCTTTGCTTGCACTTGATTTGCTTTTCACCTTGTGGTTTGACGGTAAATTAGGCTCATGTCTAACATCTTCTTTATCATTTACTCGTGCAGAGGACGAGGGATTGAAGCAGTTGAACATACGTGAGAAAAACCCCATCAATCTTATGTGTATCTAAAGTAGATGGATTGATTTGTTAGATATCTGCAGGAATAAAGACAAGGAGAAAGAAAAATCTGAGTTTATTGTGAACCAAGTGTTTGAAATAATATTTCATCTTATATCTCTCTTTTATAGGCATTTCGTATCTTCACGGAAGTATCACCATATCATTTGTGTATAATGTACTTGTAATAATTTTTACTAGCTTATAACTCGTGCGATCCACGTGAACGAATTTATAATATTTTATTTATGTTGAAATAAGTTTTTTTCCTCCAATAATTAACACAACTAATACAAAATTCGAATCACTAATATATTGAAAAAAATATGTGCAACTTAGACTAGACATTATTGATCATAGCCTCTGAAATTTTTCAATATTGTTTTCGAACTTGAATCCAAGCGAAAATTAGAAGGAAACAATGGTATTAATACAACACATCTATCCAAATTCCTCATTCAAGATTTCACTGTTTAACTTGACCTAAGAACTATTCTTGTTTTGTCCTCAATAAAAACAATTTGCTTTCAGCCTAAATAGTATCGAGCCCATGTTGAAGATGAAATTTGATGATTAAGATATCTTTTATATATATTTATATTGGGCACTATGCTTGACACTCCTAAGAGATGTAAATACAAAGCTATACTTGTTATGTCCAAACTTATAAACTGATCCTGAGAAGTAATTTTTGGAGGCAACTTCAAATTTTGAAAGTAATGAAAGGGGTGAATTTGTAACTTACGCATGCAAGCATCTTCAGATATTATGTAAGAAGTCTACTATATTAAGTATTGGCCACCTTGCATCTTTTATGCACCATCTTTTGCTGGACGATAAACATATTTTTCCTTAACATCTAATGTGGTCGAAAAGTTCGCACTGCTTCAAATGCTGCAAGCTACTGTATAGGTGTCATGGGGTCACTTTTTCACACTTTGATTTTGATCCCGCGCGGCCTGATTTCACCACAAAACCAGTCAGCCTTACCCACACAATGACTATATATTCTAAGTACACAATTTGTCATAGGTATGAATAAAAGTGCACACACAATATACGGCCAAAACAAATCTTTTTATTATCACCACAATAATTACAAAGGAACACAAGAGTTATGACAGGAGTTTACAATGCTCTTACTCCCCCAAGTTTCATCTCTTATGCTATCTACCCACAATACACTTAGATCTCCCCCAACCCAAGTATTTTCCCACAATACACTTAATCCCACTGTTTACAAATTGATAATTATCCATCTATCTATGTTTACAACTTAATGCCTAACATAAATATTTATAAGCCATGGATTTGCATATAGAGGCAGTTTTATAACTGCCTAGCAGTTATTAAAACTACTCACAAACTGTTGCCAAAGACCCAGCCTGTGCATGCCACTTGTACCCCATGTTCTTGCCAGTTTCCCTTGTCTTTAACTCCCTGGAACTGCCAATAACCGTCACTTAGTCAAACTGCCATAGTCCTAGACTTAGCTGTAAAACAGTCCTGCTCAAACTGTTGCCCATGCCCGCGCCAATACTTGTGCCTAAGACTGCGCCATGGCTCACACCGGCGCCCGCGCCCAGACTTGCGCCCACACCCGCTCCAAGGCTAACTGCCGCCAACCCAACACTAAACTGAGTTCTCCAAGCTCAGCTGAAGTCATGACTTAGCTCATGCCCACATTTCCTTAGCCAAATTTCATGTCATAGCAAAAATGTCTTACAAACCCTCCCACACCACTTGAGTCAATGCCCTCATTGACTTGAGATTTGTTAACCTCTTACGTTTTCCCTCAATCTGCCTTCAACATGTCAACAACCCAATCAAGTGCCCCAATTTGCTAGCTTCAATTGAGGTTATGATGTTGCTGCCCAATACATGAAGTCAATACCCACAATGCTCAAATGCCACAAACAGACCAAATCTGTGCTTTCGCTTGCCCCACTGGCCAGATTCTGTTACCCAACGTAAGAGACTAATTTCTACACTTGTCACCTATCCCACAAATAACTAGGCCAACCTAGGCGTTGGTTGCCCCATTGTGCAGACTCTTTGGCTCGCCTGTCAGCCCCCTCATGCAGTTGATCAAAATTCTGAAGGTGCTCCACCACTTGGAGCATTTCCCACAACCCTCATTGCATTAATCAAACGCATTGTGCCTGCCCTTACCACAGTTGGTTTCTCCTCAATTTCCTCCGCAACTATGGCATTAAGCCTTTTCCTCTTAGGACATTCCCTCATGAAGTGTGGTCCAGCACAAATGTAGCACCTCGTGGCCCCTTGCTTGGGATGTTGCCTTTCTTTGTTTGCATCCTCATCACCCCATCTCTTTTTGCCCTTTTTCTTCTTGTCCTTCATTGCACCTTTGTCACCCTCAACAGTAGTCACAAGTTCAGACCCATCCGAAGAATCTGCCAACTTATAATTTACCAGCCCATCCGATGCTGTAATAGCCAACGCCATGTCCATGACATTCTGCCTACGCAACTCATTCTGGGCCCAAGGCTTCAATCCAGACATGAAGTTAAACAACTTGTCCTCCTCAGACATGTTTTTAATATCCAGCAACAAACTACTGAATTCCCTCACATAATCCCGAATAGACCCGCTCTGTTTTAGTGCCTTCAGATTTTCCCTTGCAAGCATGCCACATTAAGAGGCAGAAATTGATCCTTCAATTCTTGCTTAAGTGCAGCCCATGTTGCAATTGTTGTCCTTCCAGCGCTTACATCTTCCATTCGAGTGCGCCACCAAAGCTTAGCATCCTCCACTAGATACATGCTTGTGATGGTGACTTGTTCCTTAACACCAATGTGTGCAGCTTTAAAGTACGGCCCCATATCCCACAGAAAATTCTCCAGTTCCTTAGCACTTCGACTTTCTCCAAAAGGCTTAGGTTTTGGGATTTTTGGTTTAGAATGTCCCTCAACACCACCCAAAGAAGTGCATGCCACAGCCCTCCTTAAAATTGCCATATCCTCACCCATCTTGTTTACTTGGCCATCAATCCTTTCAACGAATGACTTGAAATCAGATGTCAGCCCATTGACGCTGACCAACAATTGATCATATCTGTCATCTTCCTCACGAAGGTGATTCTCTAGCACTGTCCTCACGCGTGTCAAATCCTGTCCTAGACTATGACACTGGTCCACCAAAGAAACCTGGTCAGTTTCCAAGTTTGCACCCACAGAAATCTCCAAACGACTTACTCGTTCTTGAAGTTGTGCACTCGAATTCACCATTTTTCTTTAACCTGGATCTGATACCAGTTGTCACGGGGTCACTTTTTCACACTTTGATTTTGATCCCGCGCGACCTGATTTCACCACAAAACCAGTCAGCCTTATCCACACAATGACTATATATTCTAAGTACACAATCTGCCACATGTATGAATGAAAGTGTACACACAATATACGGCCAAAACCAACCTTTTTATTATCACCACAATAATTACAAAGGAACACAAGAGTTATGGCAGGAGTTTACAATGCCCTTACTCCTCCAAGTTTCATCTCTTATGTTATCTACCCACAATACACTTAGATCTCCCCCAACCCAAGTGTTTTCCACAATACACTTAATCCCACTGTTTACAAACTGATAATTATCCCTCTATCTATGTTTACAACTTAATGCCTAACATAAATATTTATAAGCCACGAATTTGCATATAGAGGCAGTTTTATAACTGCTTAACAGTTATTAAAACTGCTCACAAACTGTTGCCAAAGACCCAGCCTGTGCATGCCACTTGTGCCCCATGTTCTTGCTAGTTTCCCTTGTCTTTAACTCCCTGGAACTGACAATAACCGTCACTTGGTCCAACTGCCACAGTCCTAGACTTAGCTGCAAACAGTCCTACTCAAACTGTTGCCCATGCCTACGTCAATGCTTGTGCCTGAGACTGCACCATGGCTCACACCCGCGCCCGCGCCCAGATTTGCGCCCACACCCGCACTAAGGCTAACTGCCGCCAACCCAACACTAAACTGAGTTCCCCAAGCTCAGCTGAAGTCATGACTTAGCTCATGCCTACATTGCCTTAGCCAAATTTCATGTCATAGCGAAAATGTCTTACAATTGGCTTCTCCAAAATAATATTGATTTCATTGCATTAATATATTAAACCTTTTAAAGTTTATCTTATCTCTCTCTCTTAGGCATTTTGTATCTTCACGGAAGTATCTTAGAATTTGCTCATCACGTCACACAAATTGATGGTTTTGTTATATATAGTATACACGGATTACATGCTACCTAGGAAGAAAATATGTAATAATGTATGTGTTGCAGCTGATTTGTTAGAATAGTATGATCAGTTGAACTAGCTCGCCAAATATATATAATCCACATCAATTTTTATTTGTAATAATTAAACAGCGCGAACTTTTTTTCTATTCTGGGTCTTGTTTACTTTTCTTTTAGGCTTGGTAAGCAAGTCAATGGACCAAGTCTATCAAGTATCAACACAAGTTGGCAACAATGAGTCAATGACCTGCACAATATTAAATCAAGTTGCACTTGATTTTTTCATATTAACCTTTGTGTTTAACCTTTGTTTTAAAAATTATTCTCTGTCCTATTTATTTTGATCATAGCTTATATTTTAATATTTACATAAAATTTTAAAAAATATATATTCAACTATCATCATACGTTAGATGTAAAAAATGTTTTAAAAAATTCATATATTATTAGTTTTTTTTTTGAAGAACATATATTATTAGTTGATCTCATTGATTAAAGACTATATATACATGTATTTCCATTACAATTAATTAGCCATTTTTTTTACCTATATATACATTATAACATTCCTTCATTTATAAAGTCACATGTCATATTCCTTCGGTTTTGATTCACATTTATGAAATATAAGTAATAAATAATGAAGTAAATGTTTTAAAAGAGATTATAATCCACACATGTCTTGTATCAATTTAATAGTATTTTTCTTGTAACTACTTTTATATGTGCCTTTTATATGTGCTTACTTTGTGGGACAATTGGCTTGAATATCAATTTTAAACTAACTTTTTTTTTTTACTTCAAAAAAACTCTCATGAGCATAAATGATAGTCATATCGTGATTTCTATATTTTAGTTAAAATGTTATTATGATGTTGGGGTCAGTAGTGATCTTGAATCTGCCTTTTATATGTGCTTACTTTGTGGGACAATTGGTTTGAATATGTGAATCAAAGCCCAACAACCGCAGCAAATGATGAATCATTCTGTTTATTATATATTACAGTATCTAATGCAGGACATATATGTGTCCAATATGTACTACATTTATATTTAAAAGTACTCCATTGAATTCAACCTTCATTCCATTCCATGTACATATAAAATTCTAATATATTTCAAAGGGACGGACTACATATTGCTTGCTGCGGAGGAATTCTAGAATCAGTGTACATGCATGGTGAGTTGGATAGCGAAATTATCAAGTACCGCATTATCGTATGCTTCCAGGAAAGAGAATTCAGCTAGTCATTGCTTTAGCTCAAGACTCCATTAAGCTTCTCGAAAACTCCAGCAGGTAATATAATTATGAGTATTCCACTTGAGTATAATCTTTATCCGAACTATATATTACAGGTAAGATAGACGAGAATTAACAGGAAAGTATGAAACTATAATCGGAGCTTTGCTTGCACTTGATTTACTTTTTAACTTGTGGTTTGATGAAAAAGAAGGCTCATGTCTCACAGTTTCTTTATCGTTTACTCGTGCAGAGGACGACGAGAGATTGAAGCAGCTGAACATACTTAAGAAAAGCCCCATTAAACTTATGTGTATCTGAAGTAGCTAGATGGATTGATTTGTTAGATATCTTCGGGAGTAAAGACAAGGAGAAAGAAAAAGCTGAGTGTATTGTGAAACAAGTGTTGGAGTTATATTTCATCTTATCTCTCTCTTTTATAGGCATTTCTCATCTTCACGGAAGTATCTTAGAATTTGCTCATCACATCACACAAATTGATGGTTCTATATATATAGTATTATAAGTGACATATTTGTTATGTTGCATCTGATATGGTCACTTTTCTTTTAGGCTTGGTGGACAAGTAAATGGACCAAGTCAATCACTTTTCTTTTAGGCTTGGTGGGCAAGTAAATGGACCAAGTCAATCAACTCAAATTGGCAACGAGTCAATGACCAACTCAATACTAAATCAAGTTGCACTTTGATTTTTTCATATTAACATGTGTCAGTTTTAATAACCACAATCTAGTTTCCAGGTGGTCATGGGTTTCCGGTAAATTTATATCACATAAAGTTATTTTTGTATTTACCGAATTTTTTGTTTCAAAATTATACTCAATTCTTTTTATTTTGATCATAATTTTTATTTTAATTTATTTCAAAAATTTTAAATTATATTCAATTATCAAAATAAGTTAAATGTGAAAATGTTTTAAAAAATTATATTTATACTATATTATTAAAACCACAAGATCAAATGTTTCGTCGTTCCGTCGTCGTCATTTTGTTTCACACTCAATTTCAAATACACATGTCTCTGCTACTCAATTTCAAACACATTTTTTTAAATTAAAATATACAGTTATACTTACAATCATGTTTCAATTTACTCATTATTGAACCTCTTTAATTTTTTCATAACTTATTAATTAAATTTTATTAATATAAAAATAATAATAATATTTTATATATATTAATTAAATTTTACTATCTATATTATACTATTATAAGCGAAACATGATTTTATTATTGGTTTGGTATAGTAGTTTGGTTGGTTGATTAAAACTTTCTAAAAAAAATGCTTTCTAGAAAAAAACATAAATATTATTTATTTAAAAAGATAATTAATATATATATATATATTACATGATATGTCGAGACTCAACTAGCTCTTATTTTCAGTTTCTTCCCCGCTCAAACTCTATAATTCATTTAAAATAACAATCAATTGATACAATCTCATTAATAATATAATATTAATATTCTTTTATCTATATTAAATTCTGTTATTTTAAAATGCTTTCCAAAAAAACATATATATTATTTATTTTTAAAAAGATAATTAATATAAATATGTTACATGATATGTCGAGACTCAACTACCTACTATTTTCAGTTTAATTTTCCCCCCGCTAAAACTCTTTAATTAATTTATAATAACAATCAATTGATTAAATCTCATTAATGATATAATATTAATATTCTTTTATCTATATTAAATTTTATTAAAATTATATACTAAATACAATCTAAGTATCTCAATTTAATCACCCTCAAATTATCAAATTCATTTAAAATTGTCAGTCTTAAACGAATCTCATAAATATTATAATATTATTATTAATTTATCTATTTTAGGTTTGAAAATAATAAATAATTAATTAAATATCAGGAATGATATAATATTATTATTCTTCTATCTATATAAATTTTATACCAAATACAATATAAATATATTAATTTAATCACTGCTCAAATTATTCAATTTATTTAAATATATTTAAAAAAATTAAAAATCCGTGCATCGCAGTCATAAGCTAGTATTATTAATTAGTTGATCATTGATTAAAATTTATGTGTATATATACCGTCCGATCATAATTAATTACCATGCTTTTACCTTTATATATATACATAACATTTCTCATATAACTACTAAAAACATGTATGTGTAGGTGGAAATGATTAATGGAATATATAAAAAGAGTAAATAAAACAAAATATTGCATGTTTCAATTTCTTTCTTAAGAATTAGATTGTATATAATTTGACATATATATTAATTGGTGGACTTGATAAAAATCTTATGATTTTGGAGATGACCTAGCATGTAGGAACTATAGAGAGGCATAGTGGCATGGTCCATGATATTCTTGGACTGATAAACATATTTTTCCCCAGCTGCCGGGTTGTAGGAATTAAAAATTTAGGGTTTTAAAAATTTAATCATAGAGTTATGGTCTACAACGATATTATACTACAACAAACAATTTACCACGGAATTTTAACAATAGATCGGACGTAAATAGAAATTCTAAATTGATCGTAAATAATCACTAGTCATAAATTAGAAAATGGTCGCAACTTATCAAATCGTCGTAAGTTAACGTTTGGTTGTTAATTTAAATTTTTGTCTTAAATTTCTATGTGGGAGTGGGAGTGGGACAGACAGTTGAGAAAATAAGAATAATGGCTTGACTTACCACATAATATAAACGAAGAACTCTGGTCGTAAGTTTAAATACTGCATTTCGTCCTGCATATTCACAGTATACAGAGCTCATAAAGAGCTAGAGTGCCCTTGCATTTGCATCCGAGTCCCATGTTAGAATACACGGGTACTCTATATTGAATCATAACCATCTAAAAAATTATTACAATAGGTCTGGGGATTAATTACAACATGGATATAATTCACGTTCAAAATTTACCACGTACTATATCTGTATCACAGATAAGAGAGACGAGAATTAACAGGAAAATAAGAAACTGGGATGGGAGCTTTACTTCCACTTGATTTGCTTCTCAACTTGTGGTTTGATGATAAACAAGGCTCTTCTTTCGCTTTTTCTTTATCGATTACTCGTGCAGATGAAGAAGGATTGAAGCAGCTAATTAACATGTCTGAGAAAATCCCCATGATCTGTGATATATGTATCTGAGGTAGATGATTGGCTTTCGAGGTACTGCTGGGATGAGAAAAAGTGTTAGAGTAATAGAGTGTTTGAGTATTTGTTCGTCGTTCATTCTGTTTTTATAGGTACGTGTTTGAGGCCGCGTTTGTACACCAGCATGCTTAGATCGGAATAATGAAATTAATACCATCAAGCAAACTGTCAAAACCGTGATTAATTACTATATTTAACGAAATAATGTGTTGGGCGTGGGGAACAAGTAAAACGGACCAAGAGTAAAATTAAAATTTAGTCAAAGAATTCGAAATATAAATGTATAAACTCCTGAACTAATTAACATGTGTTCAGCATATTTGAGACTTGTGGCCGCCACGCTAACTCTCGTTCACATCATTTTTTATGAGCTTAATTTTCTTGACCTTGTTTTTTAGTAGTCAATTTAAACTAATATTATATTTACATCACTAAAAATCTATAAATGATTCGATGGAGACCATTTTTAATTAGGAACTTGAATATCATATATAATACAAATAGAACATGAATATAAAATATATCCAATTAAATATGGGGTTTCCATGGAACCTAACTCATATATATATATATATATATATATATATATATATATATATATATATATATATATATATATATATATATATTCGTTCTAATAGTTAGAAAGCAATTTTATATTAAAACATAAAAACAGTGATTTTCATAATATAAATTAGTGATTTTCCATATATAAGAATATAGATATACACATATATATACATTTTTTCTCCCTCTTTACGGTTCCAGTCACCTTTTTTTCCAGCGACATTAATTTCGGCCACCTTCTTCCTCGCCGGCACTAAGATCTGTACACCACCAACACTTTCTTCAGCAATTAAGAAATTCAGATCACGAATTCCTGATTTCTACTTTTCGCTTACAAACTTTTGCTTTTCTGGTAACGATGTGTTACTCCAATAATTTTCTCATTGTCGCCCGCTGACACCATCTTCGATAAATTCGTCAATACACTATCACAGCCACCATTAATAATATACAAATATTTATATCAATAATACACCCCTAGTTTACTATGTACGACTCAAGCTTTCTTGTAGAACTTATCTAAATTCGACATTCCTCGGATGAATTTAATTTTTAGGTCGAATTTATCCCAATTTCTTGTATTGGTGGTGAGCAAGTAAGGTAGACTTAAAATAAATTTTAACCTTTATGTTATCATTATTTTAAATAATTTTATTACATATATCATTTTGAAAATATAAATTTCAAGGTATTATAATAAATTCAATGCCAAAACTTGTCAAATATTTTTATATACTGAACACTAATATAGGTTTTGAAGCCCAATATTTTCCAAAATTAAGAACAGAAGGCCATTATGCATATTGTTATATAAATCTAAAATGATTGTTGTAATAGGCATAAAATCAAGAAGAGACTAGGGTTTTTTTTATTAAAAAGTGTCTACATCTTCTTCAATTTGATTTTCACAAATTTCATCACTGAGTATCAGTATATCAATGACTTTTTATATAATTTACGATGAGCGATGATCATTAAAGGTCGTACAGAAGCGCATTTTGGACTCTCAAAATCGAAATATTATATATTTTTTTATGTTGTTGCACCAAATAATATGGTACGTTATTTTCTTTCTATGGCAACATTTCTAAAATCTCAGATCCGCGTCTGGTCATAGTTGATTCAGTTTAGTTTCATTTGTTTATTGTAAACTCTTTAGGTAATTAAATTTTTTGGAAACCGTCTAATGAAACAACTGTAATCAAGATCGAGATCTATCCTGATCTGATCAAGATGTATATTACACAAATATTTATTTTAAATTGTTAATGAATTTTCTCCCAAAGATCAAAGTTGATTATTGAAATGGGCATAAAACTAGAAAGGGGCTATATTTTCTTATTAAAAAGAGCCTACATCTTTATTAGTGTGATTTGTGTCGTTTCAATACTTATGTGTGCGTGTGTATAATTCGTGATTAGTGTTGAAACGTTACATGTTCTGATCCAAAGAAGGATGATTCACACAGTGATAATAGCTATGTTATTTATCTCTGGTTTATTATTTTCCTTCATCCCCAAAATGTCAGAATATCACAACTCTTATCACGTTCACAACCCAAATATGTAATAATTGTTTTCTATTTTCTCAGAAAAAAGTATGTCAAATATATATTTAAAAATCTAAGATTTAAATGTTTTTTTTATAACATCACTACTCATATTCCTTCTCTTAAGTGATTTATGCACTCATGGAATGTTTATAGGAAACCTCCAAGAAAATATTGAGATCAAATCAATGACAAAGGCGCCTAATAGCTGTGTTCTCAGAACCGGACCGGGCATCGAACCGGAAGCCCTACTGGTTCAACCAGTTTGACCAGTGGTTCAACCGGTGTGACGTCATAATTATGTAATATATAATTATATATATATATATATATATTTATTTATTTATTTAATTATTTATATATATAATACAATCTGAAAATTATGAATAATCTGCATTAATTATTTAAATCAATGTAACAGCCATAGTGCTCAAGCTTTGGCACGATCCCCCATAAATTTTCCATATCAAAGAATATAGAAGAACCCTCCTCAACTAGACCTGCATGGCTGCATCCATTTAGAATCCCAAGAATAGTGATCTCATTAGGCTTTGGCTGATGTTTTTTTTTTTGCATATAAACCGCCGCCGGTCCGGTTCAGTACCGGTTTTTGGCCGATTTTGACCGGTTTTGAACAGAAAAATCGGGGGACTGGTTTTAGGGGTGAACCGAACCGGACCTGCCACCGGTTAGCGGTCCGGCCGGTCGAACCGGCCGGTCCGGTCCGGTCTGAGAACACAGCCTAATAGCCCCTAATCAGGTAACATTCTTTTATAATATCTAAATTAATGCATGCCACTCAAATTTTGTGTTTGTGTGTATTGGATTCCATGAAGACCCAAATTAAGTGGAGACTATGGAGACCTGTCTTATTATCACTTGATTAATTTTCATCTTGTTGTTGAGATCCCACAAATTAAAATATATCATATATCATGATGATGCGTCTTTACAAATTTTTTGAAAATATTTTTATGGTGCCTAACACTTCTCATCGGAAAAACTTATTATAGTATTTTTTAAGAACGTGCATCAATATTTTAACTAAATGAAGTTGTGATTTTTACGATGGACTTTCCAGATTCGATCAATTACAAATTACAAATTTATTATTTTTATTAATACAAAATAAAATAAATTACAATACACAGATCCAATATCGATTTAAATCATACGTGAGTAACTAAAGAATGAAACATTAATGTAACCATCCAAAAAAAATTATTATTCCATTATAATGGCCCTGTCTGGTCGAGCTTCTTTCCCGGAAATAAGCTCTTATTTCCGGAAAAAAGTATGTATGTACTTTTTCTGAAAATAAATAATTTATTTTTATTTTGAAGATAATATTTACTTTTAAAATTCTAAAATAAATATTTATCTTTAAAAAAAATGAAAATATATATTAAAAAATGAAATAAGTAACTTATTTTAAATTTAAGAAAATTTCAAACGGCCACAATATGTCTGGATTAGGTTACAATACGGATTTAACTTTCAAGTAGTTTAGCACTAAATCTGTATCACAGATAAGAGAGGCGAGAATTAACAGGAAAATAAGAAACTGGGATGGGAGCTTTGCTTCCACTTGATTTGCTTCTCAACTTGTGGTTTGATGATAAACAAGGCTCTTCTTTCGCATTTTCTTTATCGATTACTCGTGCAGATGAAGAAGAAGGGTTGAAGCAGCTTAACATGCCTGAGAAAAGCCCCATTGTTTATATGATCGGTGATATATATATGTATGTATGTATGTATGTATGTATGTGAGGTAGAAGGATGGTTTGAGTATTAGAGTGTTTGAGTATTTGTTGTTTGTTCATATATTTTGTTTTTATAGGTGTTTGAGGCGGCATTTCTACACCTGCATCAAGCCCGTATTTCTTGGTGTTGGGCGTGGGGAGCAAGTAAATTGGACCAAGAGTAAATTTAAAATTTAGTCAGAGTTCGAAATATTAAAGTACTATAAACTCATCAACATGCTACTAATTCAAGCTGGCCGCCACGCAAACTCTGATTCTTTCACAGCATCAGCTCAATTTTCTTAGACTTGGTTTTTAGTCAATTTAAATTAATATTATATTTACATCAATAAAAACTGACATACAAAAATATATGTTATTAAATTTCTCATTTGAAATTATATATATTTTAATGGGCTGGTCTGAGAGTGAACTCGAAATATTAATTGAAATTAAGACAAAATTAAATGATAAAAATAAAGAAAATTTATGTGAATACGAAAGGTGTGGGACTAATATTTACAAATTTACAAATTTAGTTTTTACATGAAATTAACCCAATTTCAAGAAACTCCCCAAGATGGGGCCTGTAGGACCAATTTTCTCTTTTTTTATTTTCTTGTATATAAGTTTTAAATTATAACTCTGACTACGGATTTAGATATAAATTTATTTCTAATAAGTTTTTTTTTGAAAGGGGCAATCAATTCAATAATGAAAAGTCATACGGCATCTACAAATATAATCGAAATCGAACAAACACTTAAACATATCATTGTTGAATCATTCTTTTTTGAAGAGGCAAACAAACGATTTTTTGAAAATATTATGAATATATGTACCTGTTGTCATCCAATTATTTTAAGCAATCGACCGTAGATGCGATCTCATAAATTTTTTTATCACAAAATCAAACTCATCAAAATCATCTCATAAAAATCTTTATCACATAATCAAATCCATCAAAATCATGCAGATCTATAATCCTGGATATGAAGAATGCCAAAACAAAACCAAAAACTCTCACCCCGCAAGAAGGAGAGACTAAACAAAATTCAAAAAATTTCATCCTAATTATTGTAAATTAGTTGGTACCTCTTTTTTATCCGTAACAGGTCGAATATTTGAAACTTCATAAAAATAGGATGCACGAATATATAAATTTCTATAATTGATTTTAAATTTCAACAAACATCAAACTTAAATTATATATGTTCAATTTCCAAGCAGATTACGTGGTTTAAATCACTTGCTATACGCTATTGAGGCAAAGTCCTGCGTTCAACTGCAGGTATCATGTGGAAGACAATGATGCCTTAACTTCAAGATAAGTGAAGGGAGGGCTCCATTGCATTTCTAGGACAGCTGCTCTGTTGGCTTGCCAAAATGGGACACCTGAGTTGAGGGTTACAAAAATAGGACATTTAACAGCTTAAAATGGCGGGCATCGAAAGCTAGCAGGGGTATCATTTTTCAATGAAGACCGCCAAGTAGCATGGCGGTTATTAAACAAAGGAAGACCGCCAACTAGCATGGCGGTTATCATGGCAAGATATATGTGGTGACCGCCATAGAGAATGGCGGTTAGTAAATAAAAGATATATGTGATGACCGCCGTTTAGTGTGGCGGTCATAACATAATTTATTGCGGTGCCCCCATATTTTAAAAAATTATATATTTTCCGTTTACAAATAAAATTATGTTATGCATTCTTATCTGTTATCTTATCTAGAAATCTGAATATATGCTTTTATCTTATCTGAAAATCTACTTTTATTTAAATATATATATATATATATATATATATATATATATATATATATATATATATATATATATATATATATATATATATATATATATATATTGTTGGTATATTTACCTTCAGTTTACATAAGTCTGTCTATGCAAACTCTTCTTCTTCCGCGTTTCCCATTGAATCTGCTGCTCTCCTCTGCTTTTTCGACCTGCCTTGCTGCTGCTTTGTGCAGGTGCTTCTTTGAGGTGCTTCTTCGTATTACTCAATTGTTTCATTGCTTGCTTTATAGATTTCGTTACATCTACTTACAATTGTAAAAATAATATGTTGCGCTTATATGTCAATTTATATTATATATTCAAGCATGTTAGTTTAGAATTAATGTTATGTAAAACTATGTTAACGCAATTTTGATTCTGATAAATTGAAGATATGTTGCGCTTATATGTTAGTTTATATTATATATTCAAGCATGTTAATTTAGAATTAATGTTATGTAAAAATATTTTAACGCAATTTTACTTATGATTAATTTTTAATATGTTCCGCTTATATGTTAGCTTATATTATATATTCAAGCATGTTAGTTTAGAAATAATGTAATGTAAAAATATGTTAACGCAATTTTGATTATGCTAAATTTATAATATGTTGTGCTTATATGTTAGTTTATATTATATTTTCAAGCTTGTTAGTTTAGAATTAATAAATAAAGATTTTTGTCATAATTATGAAAATCATTATGAAATTATGTTTTTATCATAATAAATAATATTATATTAATAAATATAATATTATGTTTTGATACATATGTTAGTTAAAATTTGTATGTGTTATTATTAATTAATGCATGTGAAATTATGAAAATATGTATTTTTATTGTTGAAAATAGGAAAAATGGAAGATTACGTTAACGTGAATTTCTTTTGGGGTGGAGAAATTATCAGACGAGATGATGATATAAGATATAGTACTAGAGACCCTAAAAGAATGCAATATATTAAATGGGGAACTTCTTATGAAGAGTTGAAGGAAGTGGTGTATGGATTAATGAATATTAACAGTTCATCTTGGAATTTGAAGATGAGTTTTAAATATCCCCAGTTAGGCATAGGTAATTTTGTTTCGGGATACTATATAGCTGATATGACATGTGATGATGATGTACGGAGGATGCTCAGTGTGCCTAGGCAGATGCAGATGGGAATGGGTGATGTTTCTTTGTATGTAGAGGCTGAGAAGATTATTCCGGATGAGGTTGATCTGTTTGACGAGGGTTGGTACTCACAACCGACGCATGCCACATGTGAAACAACGTATGGGTCGAGCCAATTTCCTGATTATGGTTCGAGACAGTTTCCTCAGTACGACACTCCTGGTTGGTCGGACTACTATTTTGGTGGTGGAGGTAACACCGAAACGTATGTTGGTGGTTCAAGCAGCCAAGTAAATGCCGGTGGTTCCACAAGTAGGGGCTTCGAGAATCGATTCCCCCGTGAAAATGTTGATGCTTATGTGTCTCCCCCACGTGATACAACTACACTCAGTGCTGGCAGAGACTTGGCCCTCATCCATGAAAATGAAGATTTTGATGCACCTTCTTCAAGCAGTGAGGATTGGGATGAGTACGAGGATGACAGTGATAACTCTATGGATGGTGGGGATGAATTAGAAGAAGTCCCGACGCCTATACATCAAGCCCACCATGTAGCTGGTGCACCTTGGTTTGAAAATGAAGAGTATAATCCTATTGTGGTGCGAGATGAGTATGGCATGTCTAGTGGTTTTGATCCACAACATTCTGAATTATCAGTTGGTTGTATGTTTCGTGATAAGGAAACCCTTATAGCAGCGGTAAGGGGGGTTCATATAAAGAGTGACCGGAACTACCAAGTGTATAAGAGTAATCCAACTCAGTTCATTGCAAAGTGTGTTTACGGTTACTGTCCATGGAGATTAAGAGCTGCTAAAAAGGTGAAACACGGTATGTTTGAAATCACAAAGATGAGAGGTAGTCACACCTGTTTGAATAATGAGCCCATGCAGGATCACAGGAAGATATCTGCAAAATTAATTGCTAGGCTTATTAAACCTCATGTAAGTTGAATAGAATTGTTAAATTAATTTATTGCTGATTGATTTAGTATTTTTGTTGATGTAAACATTTTTGAATTCTGTAACAGGTGATGGAGAGGCCTAATATACCCATTATGACTGTTATTACAATGGTGAATGATGAATATAATCATCGTGTGAATTATATGAGAGCATGGAGAGGTAAGCAGTCTGTAGTGGCGGATGTATATGGAAAATGGAGTACAACTTATGATGAGCTACCAATGTTTTTTACGGCAATGGTACATTCGAATCCTGGTAGTGTTGCTGTGATTGATGCTGTTAGTCATGAAACCCAATCCGACTCCTCGGTATGCAAGCGTATTTTCTGGTGTTTGAAAGCAATGATGGATGGTTGGGAGCATGCTCGTCCTGTACTTTCAATTGATGGTACGTTCTTGAAGAGAAGGTATAATGGCAAGTTGCTTATTGCTATGGGTGTGGATTCAAACAACCACCAATATCCTGTATGTTATGCGTTGGTAGATGAGGAGTCCACCGAGAACTGGTCATGGTTTTTAACACTTTTGCGCAAACACGTATGTAGGGGAAGGCATGGTGTTTGCATAATTTCGGACCGGGCACCGGGTATTCTTGCAGCGATGAGGGACTCAAGGAATGGATTTACACCACCTCTGGGTGTGCATAGATTTTGTTTGTTTCATGTGCGAAGTAATTTTTCGTCACACTACCCTGGGGGAGAGCTAAAACATTTGATGTGGTTAGCTGGTGTAACCACTCAGGTAAGGAAATACGAAGCCTACATGAAACAAATTGGTGAGATCTCACCTCCTGCCTTACAATACCTACGCAACATTCCACCACAATTGTGGACCATGTCGCATGACACCGGTGGCGCTCGTTTCGGCCAAGCTACAACAAATATTATGGAAGGTTTTAATGGAAATATTAGAATGGCCCGATTTCTACCAGTAACGGCGATGATGGAATACCTCTTCTACAAAACTGTCAAGATAGTGAACACTCGGCGGAACAATGTTGAAGATAGCATGCAAAGAGGTGAGGAGTTATGTGCTAGGAGTAATGCCATGTTGGCGAAAATTGAGAAGAAGGCAACTGCACATAAGGTGGATACCTTTAGTCGACAGAGCGGCATATTTTCTGTGATGACACACCGATATCGGTTGAAATCAATGTGGAAGGGTGGTCACAGACAGAATGTTGATATACGTACATTTACTTGCACTTGTGGAAAATGGGAGTGCCACCACATGCCTTGTTCACATGCCGTGGCTGGATGTATGCAACAGAATATTAACTGGAGGCAATGGATAGAGCCTTACCATTATACTATGAAGTTGCAAAAGTTGTGGGAACCTTTGATATTGCCTCTACAACCAATTGAGTATTGGAATTATGTATTACCGAGGCGTTGGCAGCAGTATGGTACCTTAGTACCCGATGAGAGGCTAATGAAAGTTAAGAAAAAACGCGGTGATAAGGGGGAATCAGTGCGAATCCGAACAGAGATGGATGCGCCTAAGACTGGGAACAAATGTAGTCGGTGTGGTAAAGAAGGACATACAAGACGCAGTTTAAGATGTCCACAACGTGTTGATTAGTGTGTCATGTTCTCAATAATTTTTGTATTGTATGCCTAATCTCGGTTTTTATTATAAGAATGACTCTCATGAATTTTGGATTATTGCAAAATGGATTTCTTTGAAATGTCGGCTATATATTCCTTTGAAATGTATTTTTTCAGATAAAGATTACGAATAATTGTGTAATATATAAGTAAAACTAAAAGCAAAAACTGTGCAAAGTAAAAGTAAAAGTTAAAGTTGATGTAAAAGTTGTGCACAGTAAAACTTAAAGTTCTGTAAAGTAAAAATAAAAGTGAATGATATGTGAAATCAGACCAACCAAAGTTAAAATTGAAGTCATCAATATTGATAGTTATTTCCCTATAAATGTGCAATCTTTTAACGATTTCCTTACCCAAATATTTATTATAAGTTGTTGTAGGTAAGTTGCATCAAATGGATCGGGGGAAGAAACCAATGAATCCTGAAGATGTGCGTGAAAGGGTTGCTCCAAAAAAGGGGAAGAAAGTAGGCTTCTGCGTTCCAAGTCTTGATCCCCATGTTGATGAGCATGAAAAGAATTTAGATATTTTATTGAATGTAGTGGAGCGGGAAGAGAAGTTGGAGTTTGAAAGAATGGAACGAGGAAAGTATTGGTTGATAAACGTTGTGGAAGATTTGAAGAAGAAGGGGCATCCCATAATGGAAGGGGTACATTATGAAAAACAAAAATACCCAACTTGGAAGAGTTTTCTAGCAGGGATTGATAAAAAGAAGTACAACAAAATGGAAATGATCCAACTACAGTTGTCTTATAAAAAAAGGTATTATTACCAATGTTATCGTGCTGGAGAAATCTCTAAGGATGAAATGAAGACTGCTTGGGGCAAACTCGATTCTTCATTTGAGCATGTAATGAAGAGGGCTGATGACAAGGCATTCGGTAAAGGGGAGAAAATGAAAATTGTTGAGACTGAAAATGAAGATGATGATGGATATGATGATTTGACACAGGCCGTTGATCTTAGTCTCCCATAAAAGTGGATTGTAAGATGTTATTTTAGTTTGTTATGCTTCTCATGTAATGTTTGTATGTTTGTTTATGTGTATTTCTTCATTATGTAATATTAATCCTAATGTTTGATTGGAAATTGTTGGACTTGTAAAATCTACCTATAAGGTAGCTTACTTCACTAATATTTACAAAATCGAAATGTAATAAAAATGATTTAAAACGCACATTTACTTTTATTAAGATCCATAGAACATAATACAGGAAAATAGTGCAATTATAAAATAAGCTACCAATAATGAGAAAGTTTTGATGAATTTATAGGGGTTATAAAAGGTACATTTAAAAATATTGTACTTCCAACAAGCAACCATATAGAAGCTCTATCAGCAAACGTAAAATAATGTTTTGCAATGTTAACTGTGTAAAGTTAAAGTTACGTCCTACAAAGTTGTAAAAGTAAAAGTAAAAGTAAACTTCTGCAAAGTTTAAAAACTCGATAGGTCTTGTCAATTATTCACAACAAGGACTAACAGTGCTAAATAATTCATGTTTAATCACATGCCAACCAAAGTTAAAATTATAGCTAAATTAAATGGATAGGGGGAAGAAACTAATAAATCAGCTGAAAAAGTAGATATGTCTTGTCATTTAGCTGCAAAGTAAAAGTAAAGTTCTGCAAAGTTGAAATAATTGACATGTCTTGTCAATTACTAACAGTGCAAAGTAATTCATGTATGTTATCACATGCAAACCGAAGGTATGTTTCTTATTTCTCTATAAATAATCATATCTGAAATCATGTAAATGTACTTTTATAATTATAGCAAAACGAAATGGATAGGGGGAAGAAACCAATGAATCCAGAAGATATGAGTCAAGGTAAGAAGGGAGAAAAAGGATAAGTGAGCTAATGGTACCCTATACTAATCATTTTGAGAGTTTCAGAGTTTGAATATACTTGTACACTTTCTTACTAATCATTTTCATAATATATTGTAGGTAAGATGCATCAAATGGATAAGGGAAAGAAACCGATGAATCCGGGAGATGTGAGTGAAAAAGGGGGTGATAAAGCTATGCTCAAGAAATTTCTGAGTCTAACTGGGGTTACAAGCCTAAAAAGTATTGTGCAGTCGGTTGGGGGGATCTCTGAAGCTGAAAGGGAGAGAAGAATGCAGGACTATCAAACGAGGAGTTTGGAAAAGAAAAAGGCCCGAGTCATGAAGGCACGACGAGAAAGGATGGGTAAAGACTGGGTACCAACCCAGTTAGAATATTGGCACTTCCCTGCTGACGCGGGTCCTATAATGGATGAGAGTCTTAATGCAAAGTGGAAGGTGAATGCTGATAGAGATGCGAATCGCATCAGTGAAACTGAAAGAAGAGCAGCGCTGGACAAAATCCATCAAAACTATCGCGTCAAATATAAGGAAATTGAGGAACGCGAGTTTGTTGACTGGTGGGCATCTCATCCACATGGTGAAGATGAAGATGACAGTTCTGACTAATGATTTACGAAGATGCAAAAAATATCCAGACTTTTTCATTTTAATTTAATTTCTGTTTTGTTTATGTTGATTGTCTTCTCTAGCTTTCATGTATTCTATGTACCTTTCATGAAATTCCAATGTTTATGTTTATGGAACTTTTCAAGCATTAATTAGTAACTCACTTTTCAAATTTTTTAGGTCAAACTTGCAATCACTAATCCTTAAAAATTGGGAAAAATAACAATTTTTTCATATTTTTCGTGTTTTTAAAGCCCTTTTTAGGGGGCTTAATAGTGCTTGTCAACAATTCTAACTATAAACTTTCTCGTTGTTACTAATTTTTTGAAATGCCTACTTTAGTAATATGTTATGAAATGGAAAAGATAAAGTCCACAGGTTTTAATTATTAGTCCCTAAAAATGGAAGAAAAACAACATTTGCTTCAAATACACTTTACTTAATCATCATTCAGTACACAACTAATGTTTTAGGGACAGCAAATATAACAGTAAGTGGAACAATAATGCAAACCTACAATATATGACTGCCTGTAAAACATCTTCTACCTCGACCTTTAACACGTCTCCCTGGTTGTTGTCTCTGTTGCACTTCATCGTCATGTGTTCTTCTACCACCGGACTCTGGAGATGAGAATGCATTACTCTGAGATGCAAAATCTGCAAAACCACGAACAGGCGTGTCGTAACCATGTGAAGAAGCAGGCTGTGGTACATGAGACTCTAACTGGCTACCACCAACATTCCATCCGCTACCACCCATCTGTGACTGAATAGGTGAACTATAAGTACCTCCCTCCCCCTGAGAGTCGACATGGTAAGGTGTCTGTGAAGCCCAACCCCCAAAACTAGCAGGACTGTCCTGTATCCAAGAATCCCAATCACCTGCCTCCGTCTGAGTCTGTACAGGGTCATGTGTCTGTATAAAAGCATCCCAACCAGTACCTGATGACGTGCCCTCTGTCGTACCTCTCCAACCGCCATCATCACCCATCTGTGACTGGTGATATGAAGGACCCCCTGTCCAAGCTCCCCATCCTCCTACTGAGTGCGTGGGCGATGCTACTGGAGATCTAGGGACATCTGAAGACCCGGGTCCTCTCGTGACATGATCATAATATGTCCCAGGCTCAGGATCAACATGTACATCCTTCGGTCTACCCCTAGGTCTACCTGTAGCAGTGTGGCGTCGGGTACCACAATGACCTCTATCCAATGCTGGAGCCTGCGGAGGCAGTGTGTGCCGGTACCTATCATAACCAGTAGATGTCATCCGCTGGCTCAAAATGGTACGTGCCTCATCCACATGCGGATCACTAGGGTCAATGGCATGATAGGCTTGTGAAATCCCCTCAACCTATATAACATTTCACAAGTCAAAAACATTAAGGGAATAATATGTACACAGACAATAAAGAAGATACTATACTACAAACTATGAACAACTTACATAGTACTGCGAGTAATGATGTGAACCCTGAAATCCCTGCTGCCCGGACCAGTGCCTAGGATGTAATATGAACCGACGGGTCACACTATCATACCAAGTCTGATAATCTGGTGTCACTCCAAGTACACCCTCCGTAATCGCACGGTAATGGCCGGGACTGAGTGACTGACTAAGTCGTGACTCCCAAAGCTGAATGTAATCACCACGGATGAATAACCAATCTACTCTCGCATTGACAGTGTTATGTAGTCTCTGATGGTTATCCGCTGGCGATAACCGGGGTATGGCCTGCTGGAACCCAAACTGCCTAGTCACCCTGTCCGTGTAGCACCACTCCACAATCTCGTTGCATATCAGTGGACACCTTGATGACCACCGTCTCCGCTCAACAACAGATGGGAGAAGTCGAGAACTAATACCTCTATAGGGCCTCCACAATATATAGTCATCTGTACCCATGCAATCCAGCTCATAACGAAAAATACGCGCCTGTGAACGAGGTACGCTAATCATGCTCAACCGTACCTTCCACCTGAAATATATTTACACCACATATAAGACATTACATAAAAGACCGACTACAACAAAATTAGTTATTAACGGCATTAGGGTTAAATAATACCTCAGGCTCAGGGGAAAATCCATATATACATCATCCCGGGGTGAAGGGGCTAGGGATGGAAAACGCTCCCAAATCCATACCTAAATGCATGACACAATAATATAAGTGCATTAGTACTGCAAACAAGGAAATATTCAAAAAAATTTGTTATTCTAAGTACCTGCAACAATGTCATACACCCGCATATGTCTGATTTGTCGCCAATAGAAGCAGAACACATCCCCCTGTATAAATAGGCAAGTGCTGCACTGCCCCAACTATAAGTGTGAATCTGTGTATGATCCACTACATAGTGAAGGAACTGGAACGGGATCCGGTTCCCTGATGAGTGCGGAAATACAGATCCGATAAAGAGAAGCATGTGAGCCCGTGTGTGGAATAACAACTCCCTCTCGTAATCATCGGAATCCATATCAAGTCGCTCACAACTAGCAAAGTGATCAACCAACCATCTGATCTTCAAGTCGTTTCTATTCAATTCTTCTGCCGTGGGGTACACACCCAATACCTCACCATACATGCGGCACTGCTCAGCTATACTATGCTCTACAAATGTGTGAATCACAGGAGCTCCACCAGTAGGAAGCCCTAAGATATGATAAACATCCTCAAGAGTAATGGTAGTCTCTCCAAAACGGAAATGAAAGGTATGAGTCTCAGGTCGCCATCTCTCCACAAAGGCTGTGATCAATCCCCTATCATGTGTAAATGCCCCTATCTGATATACTCCATCAAAACCAGATGACGAAATAACTGCATGTATCTCTGGTGGCGGTGGGTACTCTCTAACGGTATCCCAATACTTATTAAAGTTCACCCGCAAACGCAAATCAACAAGATCCTGCAGTTAATATATATATATATATATAGAAATTAATATACATATACATATACATATATATATTTATATATATATATAAATTACCTGTCCATCCCAATGCAACTGTGATCGATGCTCGGACTGCTGGGTAAGTAAAGACTCGTCTATAGGACCAGGGTGATAATTAACTGAATCCATATTTTTTCTGCATTTAATTTAAATCAAATCATCATTAATATTAAAGTTACTAACTTATTAATAATTATCAACTCAATCTAAATCAAAAATTATATGTATATTCACTTTTCGAATTTAGACTTTCGTAATAATATCATTGTCAAATTTTTAATTTTATAATGTTATAATATTTTATATATTATTAATATTATATTTTATATATTCTTTTGCCTAGGAATTTTATATATTTTAATTTAATATATTCGAATTTAAACTTTCATAATAATATCATTGTCATTTTAAATTTAGGTCAAAAAATTATTTTTATATTTTATAATATTTTTAATATGATTATAACATTTTAATATTATATTTTTTAAACTAATCCTATATTATTACGTAATTAATCCATATTATCAGAATTATAATATTATAATTTTGATATTAAAATAATATATTTTAGAATATAATCCTCTTTTAATAAAAATACTGGTCATTTTTTATGAAATTTGATATTATTATCATAATTATAATATTATAATATTAATATAAAAACTATATATTTTATAATATAATCCTTTTTAAATAAAATTACTAGTAAATATTATTATCATAATTACATATATTACATATATTAATATTATAATCTATTATTCTCTATAATAGTAAATATTATCGATTTTTTATCGATTCAGAATTTTAATATTACTATCATGATTATAATATTATAATATTAATTTTAAATTGAATTATGTTAGAATATAATCCTCTTTTAATAAAAATACTGGTCATTTTATTAAGAAATTTAATTTTATTATCATGATTTTAATATTCTAATTTTAATTATAAAATAATATATTTTATAATATAAGCCTCTTTTAATAAAATTACTTGTCATTCTATTAAGATATTTAATATTATTATCATAATTACATATATTACCTATATTAATATTATAATCTATTATTCTCTATATTGGTAAATATTATCGATTTTTTTAAATTTTAATTATCCATTACAAATTCTAAGGCCTTAATTATCGATTAATATTAATTACAACATATATTATATATATTAATATTATAATATATTTTTCTCTATATTAATAAATATTATCTATTGTTTTAAATATAATTATCTATTAAAAATTGTAAACATTTCGTTATCGATTAATATTACTTATAACTACCAATTACACACTAATTAACAACATTTTCTCATAAACATTTTATCGAACACCATACATGCATTCCTAGATTATTCAAAAATTTAATCGTGAGATAATCAACTAATCCACTAATAATCGGTATGTTCTATTCTCTTAGCAGGCCATCTGCAATCATTCAAGTATGACCGCCAAAATATATGGCGGTCTTCAACATAGCAAGCAGTAGCGGTACATGGGCAGTAGAATACATGTATACAAGCAACCATTGTAGCAACATATTGAAAAGAAAAGAAAACGAAGTAACCTGGCAAGGGAGTTCACGGCAAGCAAGGGAGTTCACGGCAAGCAAGGGACCTCTAAATTTGAGCTTGCAAAACGACCTCTAAATTCGAGCTTGCGGACTGTAAGAAGTACAAGAACAGACTAACATTCTAAGCTGTTGTTATTTTTATTTGAAAAACTAAATAAAACGTCGTCGTACTAAAGCAAAACGACGTCGTTTTAATCTTTCCTGCATGAAACCGCCATTCTCTATGGCGGTCACCACATATATCTTGCCATGATAACCGCCATGCTAGTTGGCGGTCTTCCTTTGTTTAATAACCGCCATGCTACTTGGCGGTCTTCATTGAAAAATGATACCCCTGCTAGCTTTCGATGCCCGCCATTTTAAGCTGTTAAATGTCCTACTTTTGTAACCCTCAACTCAGGTGTCCCATTTTGGCAAGCCAACAGAGCAGCTGTCCTAGAAATGCAATGGAGCCGTGAAGGGAGAGTTGATATTGTTGGAATTTGTATATTTTATTATTATATTTTTTTAGTTTGTTTCAAAAGAAAAATAAATTATTATTTGAGATCTTTTATTTTTCCAACTTATTTATTTTAAACTAGAGATCTTTGACTCTTTGTTTGCTGGGAGTTATAAAGGGATACCAATATAAAAATAAAGATAGTTTTTTAGAGCAAAAAACTCAAAACTACCTTCTCAGATATATAAACATTTCATGGGCAATGTTCAAGGGTAATTTCAATCTATTTCTTTGTACTACACCAAAGAAATAGAAGCCGTGTATTTCTGGAGGTTGATTATTAAGAGGCCGTGTGTAAGTAACGGAGCAAATTCAATTTTAGGGCAGTGTTCATTCACGTCACGACTATTTCATTTTCTGGTTTACTTCTCATCCTCTCTTACATTCTAAAGTTGAATTTCTTTCTTGTTACATATCTTTTTCTACCACCATGGCTTCCAATATTTTTATTCCTGATATGTCTAAATTAGACCCTTTTGATGGGAACAATTATAAGATGTGGTCTGATAAGATGGAGTTTTTCTTGGGTCAAATTGGGATAGATTATTGTCTTTCTACCGATTCAGCCCCTGCAAATTCTAGTAGAGATTTTGAGAAGGATAATAAGACCTGTCGTGGAATGTTATTGCATTATATAACTCCTGCTCTGTATTTGATATATAGTAAGTCTTTGAAGGTAAAAGAAATATGGGATGCATTGAAAACAAAGTATGGTTCTGATGATTTTGGGACTAAGAAATATGCTTTTTCGTATGTCTGATGACAAGTCTGTTCTTCAACAAGTTCATGAGTATGAATATTTATGTGTTGATATCATTGTTGAGGGAATGAAAATTTGTGAAATGTTTCAAGCTAATTGTCTTCTTGAAAAATTACCACCATCTTGGCAAGCATACGTGCATTCAATGAAACACAAACAGAAGGATTTTACCCTTCAAGAGTTAGTTTCTCACATCAAGATTGAGGAACAAAACCGAATTCAAATAAATGAGAAGTCTCTTGATCATTCTTCATTTACTGCTAATCTTGTTGAATCGAAAGACGCAGGTCATAAAAGAGGACCAAAGGGTAAAGGTCCAAATCAGCTTCATGGTACTAAAATGAAGAACAAAAATTTTAAAGGAAAGAGACAATTCAAAGGCAATTGTTTCACTTGTGGAAAATTTGGGCATGCTGCAAAGGAGTGTAGGCAAGGACATGGACCTGGTTCAAAACCGAAGGAGAATAAACCTCAAGCACAAGCCAATCTCATTGAAGAAATTATTGTTGCTATCATATCTGAAGTAAATCTAGTAAGCAATATCTCTGAATGGGTAGTAGATACCAGTGCAACTCGTCATATCTGCTCCAATAAAGAGATATTTCAGGACTATGTCAAAGCATCTGAAGGAGAATGTGTCTTTATGGGTAACTCAAGCACTGTGAGTATTCTTGGAAAGGGAAATGTCTCTCTTAAACTTACTTCTGGAAAGACTATTGCTCTACAAAATGTCTTGCATGTTCCTGATATTCGTAGAAACCTAATGTCTGGTGCTTTATTGAACAAAGCTGGTATCAAATTAACTTTTGAATCTGATAAGCTTGTACTTAGTAAAAATGGTGAGTTTGTGGGAAAAGGCTTTTGTAATGGTAGGCTCTTTGTGCTTGATATTGTGGCTGATAACAAAAATTACATTGCTTCTGTTTATATTGCTGAGTCTGCTTCATTATGGCATGCTAGACTAGGTCACGTGAATGTTGCCTCAGTCAAAAGGCTCAAACAACTTAGTTTAATACCTGAGTTCAGCAATACCTCATTTGATAAATGTGAGGTGTGTGTAGAAGCAAAACACCCAAAGAAAGCTTTTAATAAAAATGGGAATCGGTCTTCGGATTTACTTGAATTAATTCATAGTGACTTGGGTGATTTTAAGAACACTATGAGTAGAGGAGGCAAACGCTACGACATTACTTTTGTAGATGATTTTTCTCGATACACCAAACTCTATTTATTGAGCACAAAAGATGAAGCTGAGGAAAAATTTCTAATTTATAAGGCTGAAGTTGAGAAACAATTAAATCAGAAAAAAATAAAAAGGTTGAGAACAGATAGGGGTGGAGAGTATGATGGAACTTCCCTGAAGAAATTTTGTGAAGTAAATGGGATTATTCATGAGGTTACAGCACCATACACACATGAACAAAATGGAATAGCGAAACGGAAAAATAGAACTCTCAAAGACATGATGAATGCTATGCTTATAAGTTCAGGTATGTCTACTAACATGTGGGGTGAAGCTATACTGTATGCTTGTCATGTGCTTAATCGTGTACCACATAAAAGGTTAGATAAAACTCCTTATGAATTGTGGAAAGGTTTCAAGCCTAACTTGAGTTATCTCAAAGTGTGGGGGTGTTTGGGAAAAATAGGCCTCCCAGATTTTCAAAGAAATAGGATCGGGCCCAAGACTGTAGATGGTATTTTTGTTAGGTTTAATGGTGCTACATATAGACTCATTCTTAAAGATGCATCTGGTTTTGGTACATATAAAGAATCAAGAGATGTTGAATTTTTTGAGCACATATTTCCTATGAAAGTGAATAGACAGTCGTGTTTGTCTCATGCATCTTCTTCGTCTGTATCATGTCCTAATGTTGTATCGGCTTGTGACACTCCTGAGCCTAGAAGGAGTAAACGGGCTAGGACTGAGAAAAGTTTTGGATCTGATTTTGTTACTACTTTTTTGATTGAGAAAGAATTTATAGGTGAGGAGGAGATCAATGCTTTCATTCTTGAGGAAGACCCCAGAACTTATGATGAAGCTATGAGATCAATTGATTCTAATTTTTGGTTAGAAGCCATAAACAATGAAATAGAGTCAATTATGTCTAATAACACTTGGGTTCTATGTGATCTCCCAAGAGGATGCAAAGCATTGGGAAGCAGGTGGATTTTTAAAAAGAAATGTAAACCTGATGGATCAATAGAGAAGTATAAAGCCAGGCTAGTGGTTGGAGGACATCGTCAAAAGAAAGGTATCGACTTTTTTGATACGTACTCCCATGTGACTAAAATTGCTACCATTAGAGCCTTGATAGCACTTGCATCTGTTCATAATCTTGTTGTGCATCAAATGGATGTGAAGACTGCCTTTTTGAATGACGTTTTGGATGAGGAGATATATATGAAGCAGCCAGAGGGATGTGTTGTCCTTGGACAGGAAGACAAGGTGTGCAAACTTATAAGATCAATATATGGTCTTAGACAAGCACCCTTAGACTGGTATGAAAAATTTCATGAAACCATCACCTCTAATGGTTTTCAGGTAAATGATTCTGATGCTTGTGTATATTCCAAATCTGATCGATCTGGTTGTGTGATTATATGTCTATATGTGGATGACATGTTAATATTTGGTACCAATATAGATGTTGTTAATACAGACAAAGCCTTCCTAAGTTCCTGTTTTGATATGAAGGATTTAGGAGAGGCAGATGTGATTCTTGGCATAAAAATTACTAGGAGTTCATATGGGTTGTCTTTGAATCAGTCTCATTATGTTGAGAAAATTTTGAAGAAATTTAATCAATTTGATTGTACTCCTGTGAAAACTCCATATGATCCTAGTATTCACTTGAAAAAGAATAAAGGTGTTAGCGTTTTCCAAGAAGAATATGCCAAAATAGTTGGAAGTGTGATGTTCTTAATGAATCATACCAGACCTGATATAGCATATGTTGTTAGTAGATTGAGTAGATACACTCATAATCCTAATCGTGATCATTGGGGTGCTTTGACAAGAGTGTTGAAGTATTTAAAAGGCACCATCAATTGGGGTTTGAATTATTATAGAACTCCATGTGTGTTAGAAGGATATTGTGATGCAAATTGGGTGTCGGATAATGATGAGATTCAATCTACTAGTGGCTATGTTTTTACACTTGCTAGAGCTGCTATATCTTGGAAATCCTCAAAACAAACTTGTCATGCTAAATCTACACAAGAATCAGAGTTCATTGCATTAGAGTTGGCAGGACAAAAAGCCGAATGACTAAGGTGTTTATTTGATGATATTCCTTTATGGGGGAAGCCAGCTCCATCAATTTCAATGCACTGTGACTCACAAGCTGCAATGGGATTAGCGAATAATCAAGTCTATAATGGGAAGAAGAGACATATTCGCTTGAGGCATGCTATCATTAGAAGTCTGATCAGAAATAATGTGATATCACTCGAGTATGTAAAATCAGAGAGGAATATTGCAGATCCTCTCACCAAAGGCCTTTGTAGAAAATTTGTGTTGGAGTCAGCACTAGGAATGGGTTTAAAGCCTATTGTGGAGTGAATTGTGATGGATACCCATCTTAGAATTTGTCTAAGTTCAATGGGTCAAACGAAATCACAAAAGAACTCATTTTATATATATTACTACCATTCTTATTAATGAAGTGATGTGATATTTTTATTGTCATATGTGTTAGGCTGAGCTAATGCTCTTAATAAGTTCATAGCCTTGTAAAGGTGGTTTGCGACAATACAAACTTGATGAACCTACCTATGTGAATGTGAGGGTTACGCCCAACCCCTATGAGAGTCCTTTAGGCTTGGATCTCTAGAGCGTTCATGAAATCCAAGTATAATATGGGGCTTTTCAATATATAAATTGCGAAATTATACCTTGATTTGAGAAAGGTTTGTGTGCGCAAATATGTTGTCATTAACTACTATGAGAGGTTTAAGAATTTTTTTTCACCTAACATAGTTGTGTGGCATATTTGTATGCATCGGTATCAATTCAAGTCCATAAGACATTGGTACTTAAAAACTAATTATCCATTGCCTATAAAATTTAAGTTTTTTCTTTTGAAACATGTGGGAGAATGTTGGAATTTGTATATTTTATTATTATATTTTTTTAGTTTGTTTCAAAAGAAAATTAAATTATTATTTGAGACCTTTTATTTTTCCAACTTATTTATTTTAAACTAGTGACCTTTGACTCTTTGCTTGCTGGGAGTTATAAAGGGATACCAATACAAAAAGAAAGATAGTTTTTTAGAGCAGAAAACTCAAAACTACCTTCTCAGATATATAAACATTTCATGGGCAATGTTCAAGGGTAATTTCAATCTATTTATTTGTACTACACCAAAGAAATAGAAGTTGTGTATTCCTGGAGGTTGATTGCTAAGAGGCCGTGTGTAACGGAGCAAATTTAACTTTAGGGCAGCGTTCATTCACGCCACGACTATTTCATTTTCTAGTTTACTTCTCATCCTCTCTTACAGATATGCCCATGTAAACAACCAAAGTCGAATTGGGGTCAGCTTCATTTTCTGCTACACAGGGTCAGTTCCACTCTTCTGTGAGCGGCCTGTTAGAAATCTAACACTGTTTTCCACTCCCCTACGTATCAATGGAATTCTAAGCTCTGCCGCTATGCCGAAACAACAATTATTTTCTGCAAACAAATAGCTAAATTGTTTACCAATATACACTTAGAGCATCTCCAATGGGAGTGCTAATTAAAGTTGCCAACATTGATAAATCATCAAAAAAATTAATAAAATATTTTCTCTTTCTTCATTAATATTTTGGCACTCTTTCTAGAAAATTTTACTTCAATGGTTGGGACTCAAAGTTGTCAATTTTTGATACATGTATAATTAATATTATGTATGAATGTTTATGACTCGACAAAAGTTGATAATTTTGGTTGGCATCCCTCTCATTCCAATGGAGTGTCAACAAAAATGTTATGCCACATCATGTCATGTTGAACTTTGACCCTATTTTTGACACCCTCATCGGAGATACTCTTGTAAGGTCTTGCGATCCGAGAGAATGTGTAGTAGAATCTAATGATAAATAGTTTATTTTCCAACTTTTGGATAATATTGAGGCTGGAAAAAGGATACAATCGAATTTATAAAAAAACTAGTTCGGAGTCGAGTTAAATTTAATTTAGAGGTTTCTTAAGGCTATTTACAGAATTCAAGTACTTGAATTCTTAACTTTTACTTGAATGCCTTGTTGCAAAAAGTCCGTCTCCTCTCCACCCCTTCCGAACACCTAATAGTCTAATACCATAATATTATCAGTGGATCTCTGCCTTTGAGCCTCACTACTGTCACCCCAACTTCAGCAAATCTTAATAGCAATTCATGTAACTCCTCCTACAAAGAATTCAAGTACAAACACTTTTTTTTAATAACCAAAATATAGTCTTTTGAAAAAAGTTTACAATGTTAAAAATTAAGAAATAAAACCAAACACGAAGCTCAAACATATTACAAATTGTCGTGGTTCTTTATAAAAAGATATTTAAACAATCAATGGCACATGAGGATATCAAACAATCATGGCTTTCATCAATTTCATCGTGTAAAAGTTTATACTAAGATCAACTCCAATGTAGAGTCTCAATTCCCCTTATTTTTTGACTCCACTCACATGACAACTAACCTTCAAGTAGTCTTTTAAATAAAAGTGGTCATCTTGCTCCAATCCAAGAGCCCGATACTTCTTACGAGTAGACCCACTTATATCAATTTTAATATTATATGATACTTATTATTCAATACTTCAATTCATTTCCATTAGCCAATACTTTCTCGTACATCTTCAAGATCATCAAAATTACTGTTGAGATCGTTAATGTTTGTTCCATCGAAAACTGAAAAATCTAACTATTGAGAACTTTGATTATTTATGGGTGTTTGTTGGATTTCAAATTGTGGAGTCGTTTGAAAATTTTGACCGTATGGAAACTGATACTGAGAATTTTGAGTAAATGAAAAAAATGGATTCGAAAATTGAGAATTCGAGGCCGGAGGATTATAATTTATATTTTGTGGATGTAGAAATCAAATATATCCATATTCATATTTTGAACATATGAAAAATAAGCATTTGGAAATGAATATGAAAATTGAGTATTTGGTGTTTGAGAATTGGAATTTTGGTTTGGATTTTGTGAGTTTGAAGGCAGAGAGTTGTTGTTGGGATTCAATTTTTGTGTATAAAAAAATTTCAAAAATATAGTAGAAGATTGTAAAAAATAAGAAGCAATATATCCAATTTATACTAAATTTGTTGTTAACGGCTATTTTTTCTATCCATTCAACGAATATATTTTAAGCAACTAACGTATATATTACAATTATTCACAACATGCAGCTAACTACTTTTACAAAAAAGTACAAAAATTAAGGCCCACTTCTTTGAAATGGTCCGTCCCTTGAAACCGGGACATCCCATGTCATATACAATACTCCAACCACATATTTACGGTCCCAATTTCCTTTCTCTCTGCCCGAGATGGCAATTGGCCGCGGCTGCAGTTGCTCAAGAAGTGTTTAGATTAAAATTGTATCCTTCAAACTTCAATACCGGTCTCCACCCTCTACAAAAACCGGATAAATATTTTCATTCTCGTTAATCGTATTCAAGTCCCAAAACAGCTCCTAATTTTTTGGAGGATGTTTTTTAATTTTCTTTGAAAAATTTATAATTGTATCAAATATTTCATACAATATTTTAGGAAAATAGATAAAATTCAAATATATTCAAAAATATATCCTGATTTTTAAAAATCCGGACAGGACCAGGTTTTATACAAATCGGGCTGATTTTTTGTTTGGACCAGATTCAAAGCTTTTTCGAATTGGGTCTAAATCCGATTTTTCATATTTGGCCAAACAGAATATATTTTTAAAAAAAATGTGCCTCGTTTAGGCCCGTGAGCCAGATTTCATCTTTGGCTCATCTCATATCATTGATCTTTGCTAAAGAGGTGAAGGTTACAATCTACATATTATATTACTGAAGAAAGACAGAGGCAGATTATTACTGAAAACAAATGGATTTGCATGTAACGAATGAACAAGACTTGCACTGGTTTAATGGTTTTCCCTGCAAGAATTCTTGGCTTCTTGGAAGGTAATTTTATAAGAGCATGTAAATTACTCTGCCATTTATTTTGATTCTGATAGCGAAAAGTCTTCATGATCATAATTATCTAAAGAATTATATGAGGATGATAAGAAGTATATATGTTTATTTTTAATGATTAAAAAATGTAATATAAGAAACTATAGGCATTTTAAAACAAGATAGCACATCAAAATATTGACTACATTAACTAAAAATTAATAATGCATTGACCTGAACACAGCAACTCGGCAAGTGAATTCATCCATTAATGCCCTCTGTACAATGATACCCAGCAGGATAAATTACCACTACTCGTACAGAGGATTTAATTGTTCACTACAATAATTTATCATCAGTTCTACCACCTCCAGTTTGGAGCTAGACTTTAACATAAAATCTTCATTTCTGCATGTTTTAGCTCTCTAATAGTCTTTCTGTTCTAATTCGATTTCATTTCTGAGCCACTACTTGTCTGTACAAGGATATGATTGTGCTACTCTTTGCATACAGCTGCATTGTACAGATATCCGATTACTGTTCAAACATTTTACAAAGTTAATACTGTAACAATGCAAAGAAGTACACAGAATGCTTGAACATCTCGTTACCTAAGATACCCGAACATGTCAAGCACATTAGTTTAAAGACTGATCCTTTGAAAGTTTAGGCATTAGCTTTAAAGTAATTTCACCATACGGCACTTCTTGTTGTAAATCGACCAGTCCACAGTTCTTCAAAACCTAGAAGAGATGTGCAGAAATTGTACAAATCAGCATCTCTTGGTATTGCTTTTCCTTTTAAAATAGCAACTTATACAGCTAGCAATCTAGCATGGTAAATGTGCTTGTTTATTTCAGAATGGGTTTTAGAACTCAGATTAGGTACCAAATGCTGGCAGTTGAATAGCATACAAACTTACCAGTGTCTCGAAGACCATTCTAGCAGATATCTTTCTTCTTTTCCCTTCCAAGATCTTGTTCAAACTAATAGGATCTTCAGACTGTCTTTCGGAGATTGGTGTGACCGATAATCTGCTTTTTAAGAATTTAGCCACAGCTCTGCATATATTAATCCATAAACACTACACATTAGAATGCAGATTTGTGACAAAACAAAATGGTAAGAAAAAAGATTTAAAAAACAAGACAAAATTATTCTTCAAATCTACTAACCTCGATCTCACAGATAACATGTCAATTTCTGATGCTCCTGATTGTTTTCTTGTGAAGTAGTCTGGAGTTCCCTGTGATCCTATTTAAACACATGTAAGTAATCATCAGGCAGCATGTATGTATCAGTAAAATTCATCCAAAACTCTCCCTTTACAGGAGCACAAGTGTTTAAGCCTTGTCAAAGGCAAAACAGGTGTGTAAGTGCGTTCAATACACACACACACAAACACACAAAAAAAAACATTTAAGTCAACCTACCAGCCGGGGTGTTGTCATCTTCTGCCAAGAAGGATAGCTCCTGTGTAGAAAGTTTTACAATTCAGTAAAGCTTAAATGAGTGTGACGGTAACTAAGAAAACAAAAATGAAACTACTAAATGATAATAACATAATTTAAATACCCCATCTCCAGAATTCATCATCTCAGGAATATCAGAAAGACAAGTGTTCTCAAACCCTGTTTGCTCATCCAACATTGTAAGTGGTGTTTCCATATCAGACCCAAGACGTCCAGTAGATGCTCCCCGGTCTGATATGGTCCCTACAGTTGTTTCCATAGGGTTAGTCCATGAGCTTCTTTCAGGGTCAAATGCAAAAGTGTAATCATCTCTTGTAGTTGGAGAAGGCATTGATTTGGCGGGAGAAGGCACAACTCTACTTGGTGAATTTATAAGATCATGCAAAACATTGCTTTCGGTGGGTATTTCATTGTTTCGAAGGCGTTCAATTTCCTCAGGAGAATCATGCACGGCGTTGGCACGTGAAGATTCAGCAACAGCAGGAGAGCTTTCCTCTACTAAAGCCAGATAAGGTTTTGATGAAACAAAGTCTTTATTAAAACCATCACGCAGATCATTGCAGAACCCTGAACAGTGTCATACAATTACTTCACAATAAACGTCAAAGACAAACTAGCACAAAGTGGAGTAATTAATGACATGCACTAACCAGTCAGTATGGGGTTGGAGAATATTCCATCCATTTTTAACCTATAACATTGTTTCACTGGCCGCAGAATATCACTGCAATCATCCAGTCTCTGTTTCATAACCCTGAAACGTCCATGCTATGTGGTTTTAACTTATAACAGAGACACGGATTAATGAGAGAAAATATTAGAGTAAAATGTATAATTATATATTTGAATCTTTTTATTGTTAAGTACATATTAAAACTTACCTATTACTCAATACTGTTACTTTATCATAACGTGGTCTTCTTCTCTTTGGTCTTCTGTTAGGCTGCTCAGCAGGTGGAGTTGATCGAAGGGCTAGTTCAGGCGTTATATGCTCACCAACTGAAAAAGAGACAATTTTGAAATAAAACTATATAGATACAAGATGGCCAATATAAAATGCACAAGAACTGGAAAACTTTGAACCCACCAAGGACATTGTGTGAACCAAAATTTTCAGGTTCTTGTTCTAACGCTGCAGACAATGGCTCTTTGCGTTGTTGTGGAAGAGAACCATTACCAAAATTAAGTTCCACGTTGGGGGTATGATTATCATTTTCATTCATAACCTCATCCAACACAGCAATGTCTGGTTCCAATTTGTCATCCCTTGGGTCTATCCAAGATGAAATATCTTCAGGGTGATTATCAGGAACAGCATCACGCATAACTTCAATTTCTGGATCAGCATCACGCATAACTTCAATTTCAGGAATACTTGTTGTACTTGTGTCCTCAACTCTTGCCTGATTGCTTGGACCAGGATCTTGGCCACTGATAATTGCCACAGGGGTACGAAGATGAGAACTGTAATGGCAAATAGAAAGATTATCTTACAGTTGTAGCTGCTTAGGAGACATGAATAAAAATGGAGTACTGTAAAACTGAGAGCATACTCTTCATGCTTTAGCTGGTATCCCGTTTCAGAAGAAGAATTTGAAACATCCTGATGCATTAAAGAGAGTCTGACTCAGATTCCTTAAAAAAGTATTTCAGAACTATGACACGAAGTTAAAGTAAACATATTTACCTCATTGAAAGAGATGACAATATAAGGATCTTGTCCAATCGGAACTTGATCTGCAAAATTGTAATTGAATTATCTTTAACCGAAACATTGCATATCAACAAATTCAAAGACAGAAGGCAACAATAAATTGTTGAGAATTTATGAAACACTTTGGTTAACCAGACCTTCAATAGTTATCTCTTCCCGGCTCCTTAAATGGTTGTCATGAAACCTGAAATCAATGTACATTTAAATCAATATATACTAATTTATATACACAAATGACATGGGTAATCAAACTACCTCTCGTTGTCAAAGTTGTCATCTATATCCATGACATCTAATTGAAAGTTGTCTGGCAAAGTGATGGATTCTAGTGTTGCATGAGTTGCGTTTTCAGGTAAATTAACGTTTGTCGAAGTATAAGCCTTTTTCACCCCAAATAGTAACACCTTGCAGTCTTGGCAAAAATACTCAACTTGCTTAGAGTATATACGAACAACACCAAGCAAAAGATGCCCTGACATTCTCAGAGCTATAGGTAGTTCTGGAAACATGATGCGCTCTACACGAAAAACAAAACAAAATTTAGAGTAATTTTTAATAGCCAACCAACTGAAAGTAATTTGCAAATATATAAATAGAAATAAAGGTAACTGAAATACTCCGTATATGTTAAATTTTTAGAGCAACAATATCTAGTATTGGCTCATATATAGTGCTATTAACCAAACCATTAGAATTTCCGAGAATTAATTTGAAACAAAGCAAAATGGATTATTTAATCAGAACTATACACTAATAATGACCGTTAAGAAAATTTACAACTCACACATCCTAAACTCATAAAGTTCATATCTTTAAGCAAGTAGCATTCATATGTCAATAAACCCATCACCAAAATCCAATCAAGATACGGTTTTTTCAACAAAAAAGACATAATCTGGCTATTAACAAATGAACAAAAACTGCAATGCTACTGAAAAAATCAATTTAAAAAATCGGATTCCTTCATCAGAATTAAACCCTAAAAGTTCCATCTTAACAACATTGTATAACTGCAAAATTTATGTGAAACCTAAAACTTATAAAGGTCACATCTTTATACAAGTCAGCATTCATCTCTCGGCAAACCCATCATCAAAATCAAAATAAAGAACCAATCTTTTCCACGCACACACACAAAGCATACTGGGCTATCAACCAAAACAAAATTCCTATGTAATTACGAAGACAATTAAACTCAAACAAATAAAAATTGATTCTTTAATCAGAATTATACCCTAACAGTTCAATCTTGACAACAAATTTACAACTTCAAAATTAATGTATATCTTAAAAAATTTAAAAATCAGAACTTTAAACCAAACCCCGTTATTTTTCTGCAAATCAATTAACAAAATCTAATCAAGAACAATCTTTCCACAAAAACACATCTGGGTTATCAATAAAAACACAAACCCATCAAGAAACTGTCTACATAAAAAATCAAAAAAAAAAACAGAGAAAAGAAACAAACCAACAGTCTTGAGGATGTTGGTAGCAGTAATGTGAGATTTCTTGAGTCTGTTTTGCAGATGAGCAGCACACCAAACAGTCCCTAATGGCCCTTTTCTTGCCAAGAATGAGTTTGAATAAAACATCTTGTTTTTTTTATTAATGGGGTTTTGTTAATTTTTATGAATTGGGAATGGAACAATTAGTGGGGTGGTTGAATTGCAGAAGAAAGAGATATATAGATACAGGGGAAGTGGCTCTATTATATCTATGAGCGTGTGTGTGTGTGATTTGAGATATATTGGGGGGAGGCGGGAATTTCTGAATGGGCGCCAATTTGATGAAGCGTACACGGTACTTTTCGGAAAATCAACCAAGGGAAGGGTTGTTTTGGGCTTATTTGGGTTTGGGCCTTTTGGGCTTATGTGAGTTTTGGTGAATTTGTATACTCCTTGGCCCAACAAGTTTGATGAAAAGTTTAATATTTTATAATATTTTTTTTTTGATTGGGAGTAATGAAATTAAGTCAAAGGCAAAAAAATTGAAATTGAATGGAAGATTAGAAGAAAAAATTTGAGTTAGATACAAATTTTTATGATAGAAAAAAATAGATATAGTGAAAAATGGAGCTTATTTAAATTTAGAGATTTGAGTGCCAGTTTAAATTTTAATGACAGAATGGGTAAATAGTAATTATTTTTTATTATAAAAAATGTGTGATGATGGAAATAGAGCAAGGAGTTGATGTATATTTTTCTATGCAGAGCGGAAAAGTAATTTTAAATTGTTTCCATAAAAAATTTAATCACAAAGAAACATAACTAAAGGATCGATTTGTTTAGATTGCTTAAAGAATTGAATCACTCACAAAATAAATGAAATCTGGATAATAAAAAAAAGTATAAAGGAATTAACCACTAATTTTCAAAAGTTTTGCAAGTATAAAACTCACGATTTTATTTATCAAAATTTTGTCTCTTAAAAGATTATAATATATGGGTATATATGCTAGGAATATAACCTTAACCTGAAACTATTATGATTCTAAATTGGATTCAAAATCAGCTAGAAATTTACTAATACTTGAATCTAACTAGAAAACCAATCAAAAACCAATCTAAATAGTAAAATTACATTAAAACCAAATTCAACTATTCTAAATGCTTAAAACAAGAAAAACCCGTGAAAGTTAAAAACTTACAAGTCAAAATCTACTTAATAATTATATAATAGTAACCCTACTTAATAAACATGATAGATCAGGTGACAATTAAGCTTATTATTGGCTTCATAATATTTTCCCATAGATTTCAATAATATCAAGCATATCAGCCATAATACTCCTGCATCAGAGTGAAATTTTTTAAATCTACCCAAATTGTAATTCAAATTTTATATTATCCTTCAATTTCATTGATCTCAATCAAATATAATATTATGATTTTAAAAAATTCATTCGACAAACATTTTAAATCATCATATAAAATCTAAATGTATCCCATCAATTTTTTTTAAATCTTAGAATTTGGTGATATTCAAATACTAATGAATTTTATATAATAATAAATTTTATTAGATTTTTTTATAAAAATCTCTCATAAATTAATGAGAATTTAAAGAATTTATCAAAAATAATCGGACTCCATCTTGCTATGAAATTTTAAAGGACTTGTTAAAAATACTTGGACTCTATTCTGCTAAAATCTTGAAAACAAAACAAAAACTAATTTCATATGTGCAGTAGAATTTTGGTAACAATATTCCCATCACATACAATAAATAATTTTTTTTTTTGAAACTTCAATAAAAATAAACTTTAGCTATTTTAGTGTGTGTCACACATTAACAACTACTTTTTTATGAGTTAGGCAAATTTTCATTGGCTCCATTTTCACCAATAATAATGGCTCCAATGTATGCACAAAAATTCCCTCCAATAAAAACTTGTCAACTCATAAAAAAATAATTGTTAAAGTGTCATGGACACACACTAGAAACACTCTTCGTTTAAACATCGAAAGGTTCTTACCGCATATACTCATTATTACAACTACTAGTCTGAAAACTAAGATATGTGTCACACTGTCACTCAGTTTTAAACTTGAAAGAAGGAACAGGTTTAAGATTACAAAGAAAAAAAAACAAGCTACATATTTCGCCATAATCTATTGCAGAAGTTCAATATAAACAGGCCTGACAATACTAGACTTGATATTTTAATTTTTTAAAGATCTGATTAGAATGCAACAAACAACCAAATTCTATTTAACATTTCCATTTCTATCCGACTCTTCTGCAACAAACATCTGAAATGTTGATGGTTAAACCAAAATTTCTCGAACTCTTCTGCCAACTAAATTATGCTTTATTTACACGGATTTTCTGCCCTTCGAGCAACTGCAAAAGAAGAAATGATCATGAGCGGGTGAATCTGTTTATGTCTTGACAATTTAAACACTCATGAAAACATGAAACATTATGAGTAGATTAAACTTTATATGACAACTATTCACAAACTAAAAAAACTATGCGACTGAAACAACACAAAAAGAGGGCAACATTTACAAAGATCCAGTCGATCTCTAAATGACATGGAAACCCCAAAACAACTCAACCCTACCTCAAAATGCCCCTAGCTCTTTGCCCTTGACTATAATAATATTAGGAATGGCATAAGAAAATTGTGGCACTCACAGTCCACACAACCACTTCAGTGTAGGCGTTTGTTTGTACAGATTGTAAAAGCTTTGGGTTCCAACCTTTTGCTTTTTATAAAATACAAATCTAGGCCACAGGTACATCCAAGTATAATACTTAACTTTTGTTTAAACGTGAGTTCCTTTTAGAGGAGAAGTGAAGCTAGAGAACTATAGATTGAGGGTTCAAACCTTGTCAAAGACAAGGTGTGTGTCAGTGTGTTTAATGATGGGGGGGGGGGGGGGAGTACGACTACTTCAACTAGGTTTAGAATTGGCCACTGGGTAGTAAGCTTACCGCATTGTTTAAAGACGAGACAGCAGTTTCTACATCCTCCTCTGAAGAGAATGAAACGAACCCATATCCACTGGATTTTGAGGTCCCTGGCACTCGAGATACCTTTGCGCTTACAGCATTAGCCTTCTCAGAGAAGAATCCTTTGAGTATGTCAGAGGTTACTTCCTTGGCAAGATTACCTACGTAAACTTTGTAGGGGCTGTCAACAAATTGAGTTTCTTCAGCTTGAAGAAGTGAAAAATCTGGGATTGACAAGGGTTTTTCTGTTACATTTACTTTGATCACACGTCCTCCGATTTCCTACGAGTAAACATAACAAATTATTTCTCTCTTAAATAGTCAATGCAACATTCACACACACAAATACTCTGAAAGACATTATTCCTACAATTACTAATATTGACAGTAGAATGCTTACTGTGCCATTAAGCTTCTCAATCGCAGCATTTGCATCCTCAACAGTTTTCATTGTAACAAAACCAAATCGTCGGCTCCTTCCAGAATACTTATCATACATGACCTATACTTGGTAAAGGAAAAGTTTCTTAGTTAAACAAGTCCAATATCAAAGGCAAGCATTGAGGATTATTTGGTAACTTTAAATTGTAAAACGTACAGCCATTGGCATCCTAAATTGTTGATAAAGAAACATGGCAATGAATAAGTTTGAAGGTATGGTATACCCCCCCCCCCCCCCCCCCCCCCCCCCCCGGCATCCTAAATTGTTGATAAAGAAACATGGCAATGAATAAGTTCTTTCAGTGACCTTGATACTTTTGTCGTGAAATTCTTAGATATCTAATGACATTCACAAAAGAACACCTAAACATTTGTGCTTTATCAGCACTAAAGGAACCAGAAATAGAATAATTACAAATTATTGTAATAAAAAGCGAGCATCAGATGTTCAGTAAGGCCTGCAAGCAAAATGCTTAATCTTGACTCTCTCTATTATTCTCGCACACATAAGTTTTTTTTCCTTTCTTTTACAAAAATGGTTAATTAAATATTTACCCCAGAAAAAAATGGGCATCCAAAACAAAATACGTTATAACAGTCATTTAAGTAGTTACATTCCCCAAACAAGATATGCAAACCACCCTCTCTGAGTTATTATTATTATTTGTGAGTTCCTAATTCATCACTGTAAACACAGTGAATTATACATAAGAATTAAAATGTCAGACATTGCCCAGAACCCAAATCGAACCGATTCGATTATCGACAAAATTATACCCACTACAAAACTCGATTATAACCAGAAATGACTCGTTTATTGAAATTTTCTCTCTTTAGGCCTATATAATCATATGCATCAATTTTTAGGGGTTAAATGGCATATTAGTCATTAAACTGACTAAAAACTTGCAAGTAGATCACTCCACTCAAAAAACTTGCAGTCAAATAACTGCACTACATAGTCATTGCTGAAAGGTGACTAAACCTAATAAAACTTTCAACGCCGTTAAATAGCATTGACTTTTAACGGAGAGCCGTTAAAACTGAACATGTATGCTGCCACGTAGACTAACTTGTATGGACCTTTTAAACAAGCTCCGGCCGAATTCAAAAACTTAGTTAAAATTTTTTACTATATTTTAAATCTCTTTTTTTTATTTACAAAATTTTAAATTTCTATTAAATATTTTGTTCGGGTCGTTACAAATCTGATACCGGTAATCCATCTGTCAAATATTCTCTCCGTTCCGTAACAAGTGACGCTTTATAAAAAATAAAAGTCAAACTGATTCAACTTTAATCACTTATTAAATATTACTGATTTATATTTTTACAAAAATAAAAATTAACTGTAATAGTTAATGTAATATATTTTTTAATGATATATTTTTCATAATTTTTATTTCTAACAATAATTATTAATAAATGGTCAAAGTTGAATCAACTTGACTTTTAATTTTTATAAATCGCCATTTTTTATGGAACGGAGAGAGTACTATATTATAGCATGGGAACATAGTTATAAATTTAATTCGTAGTTCGATTAACAGGTGGATCATAAAAAATTAATGATTATTGAATATTTTAAATTAAATAAATAAAATTTATTTTTTATTTTAAAATTTAAATTCTTATTTAAAGATCTAAAATTCAAATTTTGTTAATATCAAATTAAAATTAAATATTTATATTATTAATTATAGAAATACAAAAAAGTACAAATCTCATTAACAATACGTTATTATATTTTATTTATTTAAATATTTTTATAAATTTAACGGCATAAAATGAATAAATTATTTTCATTTAATAAACTAATTATAAAATATAAAAAAAACTTCCGTTCGTCAGCATTACATCAGCCACGTCAGTATTACATCAGCCACGTCAGTCTGCACACTCATACTTCCGTTCGTTTTTTAACGTCCATAACGTCTAATGACTTGTTTGAAAGATTTGTGTAGTGCAGTTATTTGACTGCAAGTTTTTTGAGTGGAGTGATCTACTTGCAAGTTTTTAGTCAGTTTAATGACCAATATGCCATTTAACCCCAATTTTTAGTAGATTTAAGTACACCAACTTTACACATTTAGGAACACCACCCAAAATTACCACCCCTAATTATACACAAAAACGACTCCTTTTTCATTTTCATCGTACACCATTCTTTAAACGGTCACTAAAACAAAATGCACTACCTCAACTTTTTCAACAGCGCCATGCTCCTCCACAATCTTTTGAAGCTCATCATTCTTCAAATTTCTTGGAATATTACCTACATAAAGCCTCCTCTCTACATCAGAAGACTTGGTGACCACAGCAGTTTCTTCAGCAACAGCAGAGAGCCTTGTTGTCTTAAGAGTAGGAGACAAAACAAATTTGTGAAAAATGTTAACACAAACTTTAGAGGGCTGAAGGGGTTGTTTGGTTGTCGATGATTTGGGGATTTGGAGGAAATTGGGTGACCAAATTGAGGAAAATGTAGCCATTTTTTGTTGCTTTGAGGGAAGAATAAAAGAACAAGAGAATAGAGAGATAAGAAGTGAGACACAGAGGAGAGAAGGGGTTTATCACTTTATCTTGTACTGTATTGAACTGGCTTGAATGTAATTCTTGTTTTTTTTTGGCTAGATTTATAGGTGAATATTATTAGAAATTAGAAAATAACCCCTTTTTCTTGCTAGATTTACAAGTGAATGTTATTAAAAATTGGGAAATGACCTTTTTTATGACATAATCTGCAGGAATTAATTTTAGAACCGGAGTAAAATTATATAAAATTTATTTTTATTTATGCAGTTGAATTTTTTTAAGATGAAAAAAGGATTAAACGAAATTACTGTATGCTTCAAAAATGTACACAAAAAATTGAGTTAAAAACTTAAAACTACTCCATTTGTACTATTCATCATACAAAAGGTACAAGTGTATATCTATGTTTTTTGTCAGGAAGTGTATATCTATGTTCTTGCATTGTTCCAAACTAATAGTAATTTTAAATCAAATCTTCCCTCCAAATGTACCTCCCCATCATTTCAAGACTCCCAAATTGGTTATCAAACATCAAACAATTATCCAACAATGCAAAATGGGAACAAATATTTTCCCATTACCAAGAATTTACAAGAACACAACTTCCATTTCATCTCATGCAAGACCCTTCCTTTTTTCATCCAATTCTAAAAGCTTGTCAAAATCTCTCCTTTTTTACAAATGGGTCCTCAATTCATGCATCTTTAATCAAGAATGGTATGTTTGGATCATACACTTCTATTCAAAACTCATTTATGGACTTTTATGTTAAAGGTGGAAACTTTGAATTAGCTTTAGCTATATTCGATGAAATGAAGATTAAAGATTCAGTTTCTTGGAATATTGTGATTAATGGAAGCTTTAATCATGACGGGGTTTTGAGAAATGGGTTGTTTTTGTTTAGTAAAGCTATTGGGGCAGGGTTGTTTGAGCCTAGTATTGCTAATTTAGTGCTTGTAATTCAAGAATGTAGAAGGGTTTGTGAAGGGTTGATGATACATTGTTATGTGATTAAGAATGGGTTTTGGGGAGTTTCTTCGGTGATGAACTCACTTTTGAGATTTTATGTGGTCGATAATGGAGTGGGGGTTGCACGATTGTTGTTCGATGAAATGAGGGAAAGAGATGTTATTTCTTGGAGTGTGATGATTGGAGGGTATGCTCAAAATGGTGAAGCTCGTGTTGGTTTGAGATTGTTTCGAGAGATGGTGTTGGGGAGTGGGAATGAAATTGATGGGCAGATGATGGTGAGTGTACTTCAGGCGTGTATTGGTTTAAGGGACTTTCGAGTAGGTAGGTTGTATCATGGATTTGCAATTTGTAGAGGTTTGAATTTTGATTTGTTTGTAGGGAATTCTTTAATAGATATGTACTCAAAGTATGATGATCCCGACACAGCTTTTGAAGTTTTTATGGAGATGCCAGAGAGGAATCTTGTTTCATGGAATTCCATGTTATCAGGCTTTGTCCATAATAAGAAGTATCTTGAAGCTATTTCACTGTTTTGTTCAATGTCAGAGAAGGATATTCAGATTGATGAAGTAACTGTCGTAAATCTTTTACAAATTTGCAAGCATCTTTTGGATCCATACTATTGCCAGTCCATTCACTGTGCAATGATACGGAAAGGCTATGAATTGAATAAGTTAGTGGTGAATTCATTAATTGATGTATACTCAAAGTGTAATCTCATTACGCATGCATGGTTTTTGTTCAGTCAAGTGACCGATCAGGATACGATTACATGGAGCACAATGATTGCAGGGTTTACCCATTGTGGCTTGCCTCATGAAGCCATTGCTGTGTTCAAGGAGATGAATTTTGTAAGAGCCACTCCCAATACCATTACCATTGTAAATCTCCTCGAGGCTTGTTCAAGTTCTGGTGAACTTAACATATCCAAGTGGGCTCATGCCATCACAATAAGAAGAGGCTTGGCATCAGAAGTAGTGGTTGGGACTGCGATTCTTGACATGTACGCTAAATGTGGGGAAATAGAAACCTCAAGGAAGGTCTTTAACCAAATTTCTCAAAAGAACATTGTGTCATGGAGTGCTATGATCGCAGCATATGGCATGAATGGTCTTGCACATAACTCCTTAACCTTGTTTCGTGAACTGAAGTTGCAAGGTTTAAAACCAAATGAAGTAACAGCACTCTCCATATTATCAGCATGCAGCCATGGGGGTTTGGTCGAGGAGGGTATGTATTTGTTTAGAGAATTGGTTCAAGATCATGACATTGATTTAAGGTTAGAACATTATTCGTGCATGGTAGACTTGTTAGGCCGGGCTGGAAGGCTAGATAGGGCAGTAGATTTAATGGAGTCAATTTCTGATTCATTTAAACCTGGTGCCAGTGCATGGGGAGCACTTTTGAGTGCATGTCGAAGGTATGGTAATAGCGAGCTTGGTATGCAAGCTGTTTCTCAGGTACTTCAATTGGAACCATCAAATTCATCAGTGTATATGCTTGCATCTAACATGTTCGCTGCAGAGGGACTGTGGAATGATTCAGCAAGGATAAGATTGTTGGTAAAGGAGAGGGGAGTCAAGGTCGAGGCTGGCTATAGTTTAATTCATGTTGATTATAGAGCAGAGAAATTTGTTGCAGGACATGTACATCATCTATTGTCAGATAAGATATGCAATGTTGTCGAGCAGTTGCATGATTTTATGCAATTAGACAATAATGTAGATGACAACGTCTTCCTATATATATGAGACGTGTTAAGCATCCAACCGGAAGGTCATCATAGTTATACATTTGTTTTTTATAAAGAGGTGGTTTCGAAATTGGAACCCGTAATCTAACAGAGCAAATGTCTACTTGCTATTCTTGGCCCTAGCTGATGTATATTCTTGACATACTCTGCAGTAGAATCTGTGCTGAATCCTTACAATCTGACCATGTTCTCTTAATCTCTTTCTTAAAAGAAAGATCGTAGTTGGCAAAAACAAAAAAACAGTCTGCACATATTCTCTTTTGTCTTTATGTTCTTTGTACATATTCTCTTTAGTCTTTATGTTCATATCAAAGACCATTCTTCATCAAACCTTGGTGTTTTCTTCCCCAATTTTGATTAAAGGTTCTTGCATCTATTGAGGAGGTAATTGACTTGTACCTTAAGTTGGTGGTATACCTCCTGTGTCGGGCCTCCTTTGTGACTGTAGTCTCAGGCGGGAGCTTCTAGGTCATCCTGTTGGACCTCTTGGATGGGAAGTTCAAGTACTGTACGGGTATATTTTGCCCTTGTTGATTTTATTGGTCTTGCTATTTCAATAAATTTTTTTTGGCAGATCTTTCAATAAAAATTTAGTTGAATGGAATCATCGCATATTTTTTTCAGACATTTAATGTACTCGGCCTAACACATGATATGAGAAATTAGATACAATGGTTATATAAACGCTAACGGCTAAACTAAGCCAAAAAACTATACAAAGTAAAATGTAAATATGTACATTAGTAACCATCTAGAGTGCACCTTCCTCTCCTTTATACTTGAAGAAAGACTTTGAATACAACTTGTTTAGTGTCTTCACAAGACCAAGGCCAGAATCCGAAAGAGAAGATTCACTTTCCGGAATTCCAACTTTCCAAGTATCATTGGCCTTTCAATTCATAGATGTAGATCTCGGACCTATGAACGGGGAAGTTTTCAACGTAACTTGTTCTTGTCTGGTAAATTTTATTTTTGAGCATTTGGAATATTCAGTGAAGACTAAGAATATGTTTGTGCACTGTCATTTTCTCAAGGTTATTGTTAGGGTATACAGGCTGTATCCCAGAATTCGTGAACAATATTTGCTGCATTTTCACTACTGAGTTCTATAGTGCAATATCATTATTGTTAGAATAATAATTCAAATTTATTTTTTTATTATTTGAATTGTTTTTAAATTATCTAAATTATTAAGTATTTGTTAGTAGGATAAATATAATTAATTGAAAACTGAGGATAAATAGAACTAGTTTAGTTGTGATAAGTATTAGAATTTCTATTTTTTAGGATTAGTTATAAAATAAGGTTATGTATTCAGAATTTTATATCATAATAAAATGTAGTTTTCTATTAATACTTCTTCTCTTTTTTTAAATATATTTTGTGTTCTATTCGTATCAATAAAAACCAACAATTATAATATTTAATTTTTTCCAGAACTAGAAGCAGTAAATCTCAGTCTGACTCTTGATCTTTGCATTCATTCTTCTAGGTCTAAAAAAATCATTTTTCTTAAAGCCAATCAATCGAATAAGCAGAGGCAAGCAATCAGTAGAAGCAAAAGTGACATAGCGGTTCAAGTTGGGAAGAAAGGATAAGTTACAAACAATATTTGCAGGTTAGTTCTGTTTAAATTTTGCTAATAAACTAATTATTATTTTTAGGATCCATATTTTTTTGTCATACATACAACACAATCGGCAATGAATTTTTCTTAGACCAGAAATGCAAAAAATCATGAATTCTGAAACAATTATACATTATTAAATGTACTCGGTATAGTATCAAGTCACAGCAAGTTTATTAATAAATCAAACGCGCAAGTTTTAACTTGCAAGCTATAACTAGAGGACCAGTATACATGTACAGTACAAATAGTTCCAAGGCCAAATCGAAGAATATAGCCTAATCATGCCTCACAATAGAGGTAACTCAAGCTTGCTCTACGGTGATAACTTCTGTTTAATACCTGTCAACTATACACAACAATTTGCCAATAATATACCATTTGCTTCTATTTTTACATTCCATTTCGTCTGTGATCTAATTAACACGTGGAGCCGCTTATGAATGTGGCGCTTTATTTTCTTTTACTCGGACATGTACACTTGGATCGAGTCTCGTTGAGCATCTGCACCAAGATGCTTATATTAGTTGACAAAGAACTTGCAAGTGATTATATGAACTTGTATAAACATATTATGTTTGGCTATACCTGCACTTCTTTTTGGAGGTCTTTAATGTAGACAACAGCTAAGTCTAACATATCAGCTGTATTTGCTTGCTGTAGGTTAATTGACAAGAATAATGTGACTATTCCACTTTAATATATAAATCTTGGAAGAACAATTTATTGTGCATCACTTGAAATTTACCTTGTCCATATTTGGAAAAAGATCCTGCAGCTTTTTCATTCGTGCACTAATCCGTGTTCGTGTCACCTGTAAACCACAAAGCCCAGATGTATATTGTGTCAAGTTGTATACTTGTATATGTCAGTGTTATAGCTATTGTCATTTGTCAATGACGAAAGAATTGCAATTCTTTGATAATCAAAAAGTTTCCGAGAACCACAAAATTTATTATTGAGATGTGTAATAGGTTTAAGGTCTGCGTACATATCAACCACCCGATACAATACTTGTGAGTGTGATACAGGGTGAATATTTGACTTGCTGTAGTTTGAAACTTGTAATAGTGTTGGAAGTGGTCATTTAGACTTACCCTCTCTGCAATGCTTCGTGGATGAGTAGCAAAGCCTCTTTTTGCCCGGATTTTACATGGAATGGTGGAGTCTTGCTGAAACTGCAGAAAATTCTCCATTGTTGCCAATTCGGCAGAAGTGCTTGGCAAGCTCAGTTGGTGAACTAAACCAGAGGTGTAATGGTTGAAATCATCTTTCTATTAGACCAGGGAAAAAAATGTTGACTTAAGCGACTGACAAGAAAAATTAGTAAATAAACAACTTTCACATATATAATTGTAAATTAGTACCTGCTTGTCCAGTCCAGTCATATTAGATAACATCTTCACTTCATCATCTCTGTTTCTTTTTAAGCTGTTGCAGGTAGGACCATTGGGAAAATTAGGTACGTAATGCCTATTAGAATTCCCTCCGTTCTGTCCATTGGCTAAGTACAAATCAGTAGCTCCAATTTTCCCATTTACATTAGCAGCACTCTGAGGCATGAACCTCGAGTGAGAAGTCGTGCCAGATGAGAAGTTCATATAGTTACTCGGCCTATTCGTTGTGGACCTTAATCCTGTATTAGTCTTGTTACCAGATCTGAAATTTCCCACATCATTCATCCCCGTGAATCCTGCTAGTAAGCATCAAGTTGTAAGCAGCCCATACAGAATCATTGTAAACAGGACGATAATTCAAGTGAATTTTATCATCATAATCCAGAAAATAGTATCCATGTTTAAGTAAACAAGCTTTTAAAATTTTCATTCCTCTGAGATCCAGACTAGAAGGCAAATAAAAGTTCAGAATATAAAACAAAAAATAACAAAAAGATCACAGTTAGATCTGTTTACTTTAATACATACTAAAATCATCAAACACACACAGATGTAGTTTCTTGTTCATGCAAGCAATCGAAAGTAATGTAGAAAATCTATAAATAATCAGCAGATATAAAATTTCATGCTATAGAGAGTAACAAGATGTAGTAATGTACCAGTACCAATATCCTTATCAGCTAAACTTGACAGAAATCCAGCTGGAGAACTACTCTGTCGAACCAAACTCGAACGATTTCCATTACTAGTCTCCTTCTTCACTTGATTTATATTCTGCCCTTCTACATTCGAACTAAAACCCCTAAACAAATTCTCCACACCACAACTACCCGAATTATTAACTAAATCCGTCTCAAGTCCCTTGGTATACTTATCACCGGACTCAAAAAAGTTCATCTCTGTTTCGAGATTGGAACTGCAGTAATCATCAGCAACAACACTATCACTTACAAGACTTTCCAAGAACGAGCTGGGAACAGATTGATACCTGGTCAAATTCGAGCTCTGTTGTTGCGAAGAATTATGATTATTCATGTAGTTGAACGTCTCTGAATGTACAGTTTCTTTATTTTTCGCAAACTGATCTGCTGCTGCTAATGGATACATGAAATTTGATGCTGCAAGTAAACTATCCATTTCTCTAGCAAAATGTATGTTGTGTGTGTGTGTGTGTAAGTTAATCAATTCACTTCAGCAAGCATACAACATAAATCTTGATCAAATGAATGGTAAGAATAGTCATGTGATCATGTAGTATTTATTGTAACTTGCTAGATTAATACATTACATTATGTAACGTGAACACGTCAGTCATGATCTAAGATGCAGGGACCATTAAGCTCGACTTAATTTGTGGATCTTTACTTTTCTACTTTTGTCTTTATTAAAAGTAATTTTATTGTGGCTGTGGACTTGAATAGTCGAAGTAGAGATCTTGATTTAATATTAGTTGACTAATCAGTAATATTACAAGTTGCAACCAATAGACAAATCAGACATTACAAGGTTGTCTAAATGCTGTAAATTCTAAAAGAAAATAATGTTTCTTTTATTATATATGTCGAGTAATAATTTTGTGAATATAAAATTCATATCTGCATGTGATAATTATACGGATCGATAGTACATGAGTATTCACCCGTTCTCCATCGATTTCTCGGCCTCTGTAAATGAGCCTTGCGGAAAAATCTTTAAATTTTCGAGATATTCGATTCTCACTAATGTTTATATTCAAATTATATTAAATTTTTTTAAAACCCGAGGTAATTACTGAGTTCATCTTCAAAGTATCAAACTCACTCTAAAATCCACATTTTTTTGGATGAACTAAATTTGTCAAAAATAAATTTAACTTCATAAATAATAAACACAATAAGATGTATTTTAATGATATTTGTCGAAAAATTTTTAGAAATTTGAACCGTATTATATATTACACGGAAGAAGGTGCGCACATGTCGATGATAAAGCGTAACGGGTAAAATGCTCAACCAAGTTACTTAAATTCACGTGCATACCATGCATGCATATTATTATAATATTATCATAATCATGTTTAGTGTAATAGTTAGTTAATTAGCGAATTCTAGCTGGTTAATTGCAACTTGAAGCTCCCTAGTTATTTGAGACACCTTAATTCAATATTTTTTATTCTCTAAAGCTACTACTTTTTTTACTATAAAATTTAGTTCCAATTGGTACATGTATCGTCAATTATATGTGACTCACATTGACTTATAATTTATTAATAAATATATAATTTCGACACGTTACTCCATATTGGTGATGGTATTTTTTTTATAATTTATACCACTAGGTAAAATTTTAATATGATAATACAAGGTATATATTCTTCCACGTATCGCATAAGGACTCCGAACAAATTTATACTAGTTCATGCTAAAAAAAAGCATATAACAAGCTAATGAAAAGGAATATAATAATGCAATTCATATGTTCTCGTTTATTCTGTCTTAATTTGTCGATGTTAATATTTTTATATTGTTTTTATTAGGAAAAAATATTTTCAGAAAATATCATGTTAAAGCTTATCCGTTAAAATTACGATTTTAAGAAAAGAATTTTTTTTTTTGAAGAAAGTAAAATACAGCTTTTTTTATTAAAATGTAGCATTTAAAGCGTAAAGCGATGCCATAGGTTAATGGCAACTAATACTAGTATTTTTTTTATTTTAATTATTTGAAAGCTTTAAAGGCGCCTGATATATTATTTGCATTATTGGATAAGAACCTTTTCACACGGATAGCATACGGTGTTTTAAAAAATACTAAATTTTAACCGTGCGATATGCACTGATATTTTGTTTTATTAATTAAATTATTTATTTTAAAGTTATTAATAAAATTTTTGAGTTCTCAATATAATAAAATTTAGATTATTTATTTTAAAATTATTAATTCATCGGTTTGGATCGATTCAATCCAAACCGATGAATTAATAAGATTTTTGAGTTCTCACTATAATAATATCTCCCGTAAGTGTAACCGTTTCTCCGTATAAAGTTATTTTAATATCTTATATAATATATTAAATATTTTTATAAAAAAGATTTGAATAAGAAAAACTTTAATCCTCTCTCTCCATCTCTCTATATGTAAAACCCTAATATTATCTCTAATATAATCTAATAATAATACATAATAATGTCTGATATATGATATGTCTCTATATAAATCTAATATAAAAAATAATTTAATATTTTAAATCAATTTTAAAAAAGTTTCCTAAAAAGAATAGAATTTTCCGATAAAAATTCACAACTGTTTTTTCTGTCTAAATTACGGATCTTCCAATTGGATTTGGGATATAGTCAGTAATGACCCATACTAAGAGAGTTCAAATATTAATGAAAGTACTTTAAAGAAAACCTACTAATAGTGGGGATTTGTTTCATTATTTCAAATTAATATTATAAATGAAACTAATAAATTTTCTTTTCAAAATTATACTTAAATAATTTGTTATTATAATATATATCTATATATATAATTACAAAAAGTATATATATTTCTATTTCTCAAAAATATTATAAAATAAATCATTCACATTTTTTTAAAAAGCATTTATGTTTTTTAAGTAAAATAATAATATGTTAGTATCATTATTATATTTAAAGTTTAGTTATGAGAAATGTGTTTATGCATTGTCAAATTTATTATTTAATATTAGACTTTTAATGTAAATCGATAAATATTTTTAAAAAAATAGATGATAACTAGTGTGTGTGGGTGTAGCTGTAACATTTTATGGAATACGTTATTTAATAAAAATAAAATTATATAATAGTTCCGTATGGTACAAGTATGATATAAAATTAAATATTATTTTTTGATTTTTATATATTTATTCATGACATTATTTTTTAATGAACTTTCCTGTTTGTTTCAAATCAAGCATTTGTAATTATAGTTTTAATTCATGGGTTTATTCCATTACTTATTTAATTTTGAAAAAATGTTTATCTTTTTTTTTTCTAATACAAAAAAGATGTAAACAGTCACTACCCCTAGCAATTTAGAAAAATACAAATTTAAAATACATTTATTTTAAAAAGAAAAATTAATATATGTATAAAAGTAATGGTACAAAAAAAATAAAATTAGATTACAATAAAATAGCCTTTTATAATTCTATTTTCTCTAAAAAGTAGTCGGGTCGGGTCGACCCACATTATCCCACTGATGTGCTTCATCAGTTAAATGCTGCTGCTGCTGACAAGTGTTAGTGGGGAGGTTGTTGTCTTGTTGAGGAGGTTAAGAGTTCCTCCTCGGTGCTGCTATTTCGAAAGCAGAGACTGTGTTGAAGAAGCTTAATGAGTTACGGATTCCTTAATGATATTTTTATTACCATGTCATTTCAATGAACATTCGGTGCTAAAGATAATTTATATTATTCTACAGTTCTTGGCATAATATAAATATGCTTGGTAATTATTATTATGACTAATACTTTTCCTCGCGGACGTAGTGCATATAAAAAACAAGTTATAGAAAGAGGAGGTGCATGAGACTTGTATACTAGATGGAGCTGAGAGACCACTACCTAGTATAAACAGCAACAGAAGTAAGGAAATGAGTATCAATAGTTGGATTATTCGCATATCTTTAATAATGATCAATGTTTACTGGAACATGGCGGACCATCATTATTAATAGATTATGCTCTCTAATTTATGTAGAAATTGGGTTTATGATGAGACTAACCTCATTCATGCTAATTTCTAAACTTCACCTCAATATTTTCCATGATACATTGAACTTCAACAGTAAATTTTACTTGCCTGTTTTATGTTCAGCTACCTCCCTTGTCACACTCGTATCTTAAATAGTTTTGTGTTGCACAATTATTTTGTGATACTTGGGTGACTCCAAAGTATATTTTTGTTTTGTACATTTATATCTTGCTAGTTCCATTGATTTTTATCTTCTTACCATAACCTACTAATAACACTAATTTTTATGCAAGCTAAAATGATGAAAATTTGTGTCAACACTTGTGCAGACTCTGGTTCGATATCAATTGCCTGTAGTTGTGATAGTCTTTAACAATGGCGGTATATATGGTGGTGATTGGAGAAACCCTGAGGAGATCACGGGGCCTTTCAAAGATGATCCAGCTCCCACTTCTTTTGTGCCTGGTGCTGCATATCATGTTCTAATTGAAGCTTTTGGGGGGAAAGGTTATTTGGTTGGGACACCTGATGAACCTAAATCAGCCCTAACCGAATCTTTTTCTGTGCGGAAGCCTGCTGTCATAAATGTTACAATTGATCCATACGCTGGTGCAGAAAGTGGCAGGCTGCAACACAAAAACTGAGGTCAGTTGCACGGCAGTTAGGGGGTGTGACATTGTATTGTTACTTAGCTTGATGTTTTTCAAGGCGGACTTCTATGTTGAATATGTTTTGTACTCCTTCCGTTCCTAAATAATAGTCACTTTCCTCCGTTCCTAAATAATATTCTCCAATTGTTGGTCTGCTTCTTACTGACCCAAAGTTTGTTATATCCAATGCTTTTAAGTTCTGTAGCAGCTCTAGTATTCCACATACCTCTATCTTGGGTTTTATATATACAAGTTTAAATTTGGAAGTGGCGGAGCAACATTAGCCATTGGTTTGTCATACTGGCTTAATGTAATCTTGCTCGGGATTTATGTGAAGTTCACACCATCATGTGAAAATACTAGGATCTCTTTCTCAAAGGATGTATTTCCAAGCATCAGAGAATTCTTCCGATTTGGCATCCCTTCTGCTGTCATGATATGGTGCGTAGTTATAATTTGTAATAATCATCATTATTTCCTATCAATATTGTTATAGTTTCTACTTATGCTTTAACTTTTAGGAACTAATTATATATACCGTCAATAAACAGTCTTGAGTGGTGGTCATATGAGCTTATTATATTGCTCTCCGGGCTTTTGCCAAATCCTCAACTTGAGACTTCAGTGTTGTCAATATGGTATGCCTCTTTCCATACCGTAGCATTTATAATTATGAACTTGAATGGGTGAAATGAATCTACACTCAGTTGCTGTTTAATTAATTTTTGACAAATAGTCTTACAATCGCTGCACTGCACTACTACATAACATATTCTTCGGTGCTGGTGCAAGGTATGTCCCAAAAATTACGGCGGTACGAATGTGTCGTAAATAGCTATTTCTCCGTCGTATGTAGTTTATACAACGGCTTTATGATGGGAAAATTTTCGTCGGATAAAATCTCCAAAAGTTTCCGTCGTATATAGTATATGCGGCGATCTTATAATTTTCGTTGTATATACTTTATGTGACGGGCATTTCTATTGTATAAAGTATTTACGTCGTTTTGTGCATTTCATTGGAATTGTCATTTACAATGACTTTTCTACTGTGGTATATAAGTTTTTACGACAATAAAATTTGTTGCTTAAAATATGAAAAGTGTTTACGACAAATAAAGCATATCATTAGGCTACCACAAAATATCAATGAATAAAATTTATATTATATAAGAGTATAAATATAGTTATTTACCTGATTTTAATTGTGACAGAACTTCTTGTTCAAAGGCTTCAATTTTTTACTCCATTTCTATCCTGCATGCTTCACGTTCAGCTTGAATGCGTGCTTCAGTTTCTTGTTTTTGTAACTCAAATTTTTCCTCGAATTCTGCGCGAATTGCTGCAACAGTTCCAACTAATGTAGTTGGGACTCCAGACTTTCTCCCATACACCATAGTTGGCGTGATACCACGTCCTAAGCAATACATTCTTCCATGTTTATCTTCACCGAACTTTTCAATAAACACTTTTTCTAGTTCTTCTGGTGTATCTTTGTTAGCTTCCTTCACTTCATCTCTTATACCCTCAATCTCATTCTAGAATAAGTGCATAAGCTCGACAGCAAAGGACAGAGTTGTGAATTCCTCGTATCCTTTTCACAGTTCAGTTTCAGCATCTTTTAAAAGTTTTAAAAACTTAGCCGTAGGTTCATCAGATTGCACCACATCATTAATCATAAGCGGTCGTTCATTCATACTTGGAATGCCTAAACCTTCATGTACCATTCTTCTAATATTATCACGTGTATCCTCGTGAATAAATTCGTGTTCGGACATATTATTCTGCGCATACGACATGTGCACATTAATGTATTCTTCTCCATGAGAGGTCCAATTTGTGTACCATTTCTCAAATCCCTATACAATGAGTACTAACAATTTCGTGATCTTGATAATAACGATTAGAACAGTCTCGACACGGACAATGAATTTTATCTTAGGGAAGTTGAATATGCAAAATCTAAGAAAACATCTACACAAGATATATACTCACGTGATGCTCTATTATTACTATCAATCCAACCCTTGTTTATGTTAGGCATTATTAACCTATCAAGAAACAAAAACTAAAGTCAAATTAATTTAATTTGTTCACTAGGGAGTTTGATAAATAAATTATAATGAAAGCCTGCATATTAGAACTTTAACATGTTTTCATAATTCAAATTAATGATCATGACATGGAGAACTCTCCTAACCAGAATCTTTCCATTTTTTTAAGAGAGTTACTAAAACAAATAAACAGACTTACCTAAATTATATTTTTCATGTCTATTTATTTATTTATTATTTATTCTTTTGGATAAAAATTAATTATTATTTTATATTTTTAATCAGTTACCTAGAAGTTCCCTTTTACAGACTTGTAGAATTTTTCTTCATGAGCTGCTGTATTTTTTAAAAAATTAACTTAATTTTTATAATTATTTTAATATATTAAATGATTGTTTATAATACATGACAATATTTCTCATTTAAGTAAATAATAATTTTATATTTACTACATATATGTATATATATATATATATATATAATTTAATAGTAATAATCAAAATATATGTAATACAATATTTTTTTTTATCTTTTTTATATATAATAGTTTAATACTACTTACGTCAAGTTTTTATTATTAATATATTTATTTACTCGTTATCTAATTTCAATATTTATTATCATTATTAATATTCTAATCCCCTGCATTTCCATATTTTAGCAAGCCAAAAATGGTCTCCTGGGAAGAACAAGCAGTATATTCAATCTAGTACTATTGTCGAGAGAACTTAATGCAGTTTCAAAAAAAAGGTTTGCTCTAATATAAAGTGCTACATATTTTAACTTCAAATCAAAAATTAAAAATTTTACATTATATGGTGGATATTTATAAAGCTCCAAATAACATTAAAAAATAAAAATTAATTTAATGGTCATCATTAAAATTCTTATATAATATGCATCAAATAATAAGTTACAATATAATACATTCAATGCTCAAAAATAAGTTCATGTATTAGCATCAGCAAGTCATTATGTGCATATAGGTGATATAGCTAATAGAAGAGAGTTCTAGAGGGACATACGTAGCAACAATGGTTAAGAGTTTAAGCAAAATAAGTGAAACCAAACAGCTGCAATAATCCAGAGAGGAACAACAGTGAAACCCACAGACTCTGCATTCATAGAACATAAAAGGTTAGCAACGAAAACAAAAATATTTCATGTCCTACCTCCTCCGTCCCACCCATTTGTTAACTTTCGGAGAGAGGGTCCAACACGCATTTTAAGGTGCATATAAAGTATAGTTCCATAACTCTTTTTTTTCTGAATAAAAATTTAATATATGCATCTTAAAATGCGTGCTGGACCTTCTCTACGAAACGTAAAAAAATGGGTGGGACTGAGGGAGTATTACATAAAGCTCAAAACAAATTATGCAGCATGTAGTAGTGACACCCAAGTGTTATTACCTATAAATACCATGATCGAAGAGAAACAAATATATAGATCTTAAGGCCCAACCACTTAAGTATTGTTTACTAAAGAGAGATATATAAAAGATAAACAAATAGTAGCAAACAGGGGGAACCTTTTTAAATGAAAATATTGTCATGCTGAAGATTCTGCATTTTCCTGAAAATATAGCATATTAAAAATTGTTGCAGTGTGTATTCGGAATTTATTTCGATTTCATATAGTGATAGTAAAACAGGGGTCAGAGATAAACTAACTAATTAACAAAAGATCTCAACTTAGAAAATTCTCCTACACAGTTACTTATACCATTAATTGAACCAACATATTGTTAATACCATTTAGGCCCTGTAAGGGTGTATGACACTAATCAAATGGTGTATGCTGCTATAAGAAACTAAATCAGATCCTTTTTACTTTTACTAATTAAGTGACATTCAAGTTCATCTTACTAACATGCTTGTTTGTGTACGACTCTAAATACAATGCTACCCCGGCCTTTAGTCCCTTCCTGGTAAAACTCTGAACTTTTGAATGCGAATATAAATTCTTATAACAGCAACCACACATTGTTTATGATTAATGAGCAGTGTATGATATATGTGCAGCACAGAGTGATAGTAAAGTACTTGACTTTTCATTTCGATATATAAATCCTTACCTGGTGTATATTATGATGGAGAAAACAGTATTGTGCTTTTTGGATCTGAAAATCAAAGAATTAAAATGAAATTAGCATCAATCAAATAGAGAGGGCTACAGAGTAATTTACATACACACACATATATAATATTATATGTGTGTGTATATGTATACGTGGATATAAAAATAGTGTTGTATAAGATAATCTCGGCACTCCAAAACCAGGATCATCGTGAGTAAATAAAAAGTTAAAAGGAAAATAATTTTAAGAAAATAAAGATTTTGAGGGAAATAAAAAACTTGGGCTAAAACTTTAGCGCAGATAAATTTTGGGTTTTTATATAACAGGAAAAATAATATCGTTGTATTAAATAATAATATATACTGCAGATATAAAAATAGTGTTGTATATATTATATTTTTATACAACGACCGAATAAAACCGTAGCATATGAGTTTGGTGGGAAAATGTTAGCGGGTTCATAGTCGTATATGACGGAATATTGAAACCGTCGCATATATTATAGTTATATATAACGGGCGTCTTGTTTCGTTGTATATTATATGCGACGGGACTGCCTTACCCGCCGTATATATGCGTCGCATAAAACATTATTTTTTGTAGTGTTGGTTGTGTATGTTGAACGTTTTATAGCATACGGGTCTTGAATGAATTAAGTGCAGGGCATCCGGAGGCAGCTAAACTGGCTGCTTGGGTTGCAACATTTCTTGCAGCCATAGAGGTGGTCATTGCAAGCACAATTCTCTTTAGTTGCAGGTCTATATTGGGATAGTCGTAGATTATGTCAGAGAAATGACTCATCTGCTAAGTCTTTCAATTATGGTGGACTGCTTACAAGCCCTCCTCTCTCTACTCCTTAAATATTCACGTGAAACAATTTGTAATTCTATTTAACTTCATGTTGCTATTTGTTTATCAACATTGATTGCGAACACTATGTTCTTTTCCTAGAGTAACAAAATTTTATGCCAACATATATTTTCTTGAATCAGGGGTGGCCAGAGGAACCGGGTGGCAGCATCTAGGAGCATATGTGAACCTTGGAGCGTATTATGTGGGTGGAATTCCAATTGCATGCACGTTGGCTTTTGTTTTTCAATGGAGGGGAAAGGGCCTTTGGATAGTTTTTGAACTCCTGCAAATTTTCATGCTTATGATGATTACATTCTTCACCGATTGGAAGAAGCAGGTTCGTTATTACATAATTACATCTACCTATAGTACTTCTAGTTATGATTTTAAATATGCGAAGCTGATGAATTGAAAATGTTTTAAAACATGGGTAATGCAGGCAAAAGAGGCAAGGGAGAGGATATTTGAGGGGAGATCTCAGATGACAATCGAATGAGTAGATTTATGATAATTTTTGATGGAGCATGATTTTAAAAAGCAGGATTATAATTATTCCATTAATTGTACTAGTTTGATAATACTCCATTGTACTATCGGTTAAGTTGTGTTTTGACTTGCCCCAACAATAAGTGCCAAGTCTACAACAATTCCAGCCTGCAAAGGTGTAGGAAATGTTTTTTGATTTATATAATTATAAACTATCCTTAATCTTTATCTTAAGAATAACAAGCTAGATATAAGGCACAAATCTAAATATTAGAAAATATAAAACTATTTTTATTATTGAATATTTTATTGCCATATTAATGTTCGCCAATATTTTCATTATCTTGCATGCTAGGAAAAAGAATAAAAGTTTACAAATTATTTTAGTATTTTGAATATTTTTAGGTTGTCTTGGTAGCATTTAATTATTTTACATAACAAAAATTATGTTATTATTTCAGATATTATATATATGTTTGAATATTTTAAAATAATGAATCTCTTTTAGAATCGTAAGAATTTGTTTTTGAATCTCTATAAAAAAATTTATTTATAAACATATAATTGTTGTTCATTAAATTTTTAAAAATATATTTTAGATATAAACATGTTTATAACTTTTTTAGATTATAAATTTAATTCTTTTAAATAATTTTTTCCGTTCTCTTTTTTAAAATATGTAATTCATTTTAAATAATGAATTTTAAATTTTCAAATTTATACTAATAGGAGTACATGAATTTATAATAAATTTAGATCAAATCCAAATATATATTTTACCAAATCTCCGATTACAAATGAATTCTACGTCTTCAAACAGACCATTAAAGGATTTGGAGATACAGCTCAAACACTGAAAAATTTGGAACATTCGTGTGATGCATATGGTACACATGTTGTTAAGTTCCTCTCTTTATGCATCTGCACACTCAGTTTGACTCTAATTAATTGTTCAAGTGCTAATAATCTTGTACTCAGATGACAGTTACGAAATTACATGAAATTAAGGTCTAACAATGATTCTTCCAGAGTAGATGGGGTTTAAGTATTCTGATGTTTTTCTGCATTAATTTTTATGTCATTTTTGACAACTATGATGTGGGATGGTGTACGAACATGAGAACCACACTATGCTGTGAAATAGTTTGGTAAATTCTGTAAACTTGACTGTAAATTTGTAAAGTGGGGTTAAACAAAAGAAATAGGATTGGACTCAAAAGTATCACCAACCTTAGAAGTGAATATTACTTCGGATGTCATTTATGTGGTCTATAGTAAAGGATACAGCAGAAACAAAACACAGGCTACAACTTTCATCCCTCACTCTCCCCCAGCCAAGGCAATGGCAGCTCATGTAAACAGATTGTTGGAACTTTTACCAGCCACTCCAAAGCTTTCTAAATCCGCAAAGCCCTGGAGGATGCCAACAGCAATGAGCTGTTCCGGAAACAAGTTGCAGCAACTTCAAGAAGACACCATTAAAACAACAAGAAGGATGTCAATAAGCTTTGCTTCAATACTACTTGTAGGAACTTCTGGTATTGGTAAATCTCTTGCGGACGATAATGGTTTCTGGCTCAATGGCCCTTTACCGATACCCTCTGTTGACAATAGTAAGCCTAGCTTTCTCACCAAAATCTTTAGTAAACCATAAGCAACTTTCGAAGAAGACAAAATATAGTTACTGTTATATAATATCATCTTGTAGATTCAATTTTTCTGTTATCATTATCAGGTAATAAAGGGAAAAAATTTGATGTGTGCAGAGATTGGAAATGAAGAGACAGGGACTCGGTCATTTCTGAAAAATGGACTCTACATGGCAGATATTGGCACAAAAGGAAGGCAGTACAGGATATACAAGTATGCATTTGATCTCTTGGCCATGGGAGATTTGATTGGAAAAGATGCATTCAATTACGTTAGGAAGTATTTGCGCCTAAAATCTACCTTTATGTTCTATGATTTTGACAAACTGATCTCAGCAGCTTCAGTAGATGATAAGAAACCTCTCACTGATCTGGCCAACAGATTGTTCGATAGCTTTGAAAAGGTATGCAATATAATAATCGCCAATATTTGACAAAGTTCATGCACAATTATAATCCAAAGACATCATTTATTTGCACAGCTTGAAGGTGCCGTGAAGGAGCACAACCTTGAAGAAACAGAATCCTACTATCAAGACACCACAGTAATTCTTCAAGAAGTGATGACTAGAATGGCATAAACATGCACAATCTTGTAAAGGGAAACAGAGCCATATTTGACCCGGGCAATATCTGATATGTCAAGTAAACGGCTAATATCAGTCCCAATTCATGCATTATTATGTATACATGTGCAAAAGCTGTGTTAAACCACATGAATACTAGAAATGAAGAATTGATTTCTTAAACTACATTTCTTTTCAAATACATTTTGACTTGAAAGCATAAGCTTTTTTGTCTTTCACTCGTACATACCATAATGTCAGATCTTCTATACAATAATAGAGGAAGATTATGTTAGGTATGCAATTGATTCTAGGTTAATCCATATGCTCCATGTAGATACAACACACATATTTTTCCAGTAGTATCAGCCATTCTTAGCCATAACTCAAGCGATGATGATCTGAAGCTCGCATGTTTGTTTGGTGTCGAGGAGTGCCAATCTCACAAGCATTGACTCTAGCAGCAAACCATAGAGAACACAGAGATTCAGCCACTGACTGATCAGGAGAAACCTTGACAATCATCAAAGTCTTCGATTCCCCACCAAGGCTAGGCTGATTAACCGAGCCAACAAGAATGACATGAAAACACATTAATAAACCATAATCCATCGCTTTCTTAATCCATATTCAATTGATATATTCTTCATGGACACGAAAAGTTCAAAGGATCTATCGACTCGCAAATTTTTCTTTTTGTATCCGAGAAAATCATTATTAAGTATGTTATTTTCTAACTAAATTTTTTTTTATCTATATCTTATAAAATTTAATACCTTCAAGTCAATAATCAGTTTATTATCTATTTGTAAAAATATACCGAGTAAAAAGAAAAAACAGATGACTTTTTTCCCTCAAAAAGGAAACAGATGCCTCGTAGTTTTAACCACCAAGGCGCATGCATAAATGTCCCCTTAGGCCTCAATAGAGAGACAGGATGCTCGTTGATGGATTTCTCCAAGTGCCCCCACCTCTTGAAGGCTTTATAAGGTTAGCGCCTCCCATTTAGCAAAAAAAGAAAGGCTAACGTCTCCCCTGCTGACCTTGACCTCGGGGGTTAAATGGCATTTTGGTCACTCAACTCACACCCAACTTGCAAGTGGGTCATCGAACTGAAAAAGTTTGCATTTCAATCACTGAACCTAAATAAACTTGCAATAAGGTCATTAAAGGTAAATGAAATTTTCATGCCGTTAAATTGGGTTTGACTTAGACGGAATCTGTTAAATTCCACATATATTGCCTCCAACTCAGCCTAATTCATTCATTCTAATTTTTTCAAAATCAAAAATCAAAAATAAAAATTCCAAAATAAAAAATAAAAAATTCCAAAATCATTTTAACTCCAAAATCATTCTAATTCATTTTTTTCCAGTAATCCGGTGACTGCTCCGGCGAGACCCAATTTTCCGGCTATGTCCCGTTCTCCCACCTACCAAGCTCGGTTCCATGGGGTTTTGAGCTCAACATATCCCAAATCGACTCAGAAACTCGTTTTCATCAACAACCACAACAACAACCATCGATAACAGGATTTCGATTAAAAGCCGACAGTTTTCCGGCGAGCTTAAAATCCGGTGACATAGAATACACTCGAAACTCAGAAAAACTCATCCTAGATCGAAGACTAGTGTCATGCAAAGCTAACAAGCCATTTAATATCGACAAACAGCTCAGAATCAATCGGAAAATTGAAGAACACGACGAAGTCGGCCATATTCCGACGAATCGATTCCGAACTCAAATGGCGAAAAGAAAAATATATAAGGACTCCTGGAATAACGATCTATAAAGCTGAGGTATCCATATTCATGAACAATCAACATGATTATAAACACGAAAATTCGAAAATAAATTAAAAAAACTGAAAAACTGAAAATCAGAAAAATGACCCAATCTGAATATTGATGCTTGGATCGTGTATACTATCTCAAGAGATTCAATTTGGTTACTAACACTTGTGATTTGGAGGTCAATAACATGTCCAAATTGGCTTCGATCCTCAAGAACATGAAGAACACTAAAAAATAGTGTTTTTCCAGAATTTTTTTAATTCTTTTGCGATTTTTCTGTTGTTTTCCACATGTGATATTTAAATAATAATCTAAAAGCTGAGTCATTTTGCCGCATGTGATAGCTGAGTCATTTTTCCATCCAAAAGATAACGTAACTAACGGCTAATTACTTGATTGAAAGTTTTAAAGAGTGCGATGATTTGACTGCAAGCTTTTTCAGTTCGATGACCCACTTGCAAGTTGGGTGTAAGTTGAGTGACCAAAATGCCATTTAACCCTTGACCTCGGTAGGTCTACAATGGCATTCATGATATCGGATTAACTATGAAACTCGGTTATTTATACTAAATAGATAGAATTATGCAAACATTTGTTTCATGAAATGTTGATTACAAGGAATAATACATGACAGCATAGTGATGAGTGGAACAATCAAGTAGCAGCAACAAGTTCTTCTGTCTTCTCTTTTTCCTTAACCACTCTCTTCCACTCCTCTGCACTGTCTATAATTTCCCCAGTTTTTATTAGGTAACGAACCCGCTTTCCATCCTCAAGGATTTTGTGACCTACTCGGCTTGCTACCTCCTTTTGTTTCGAGTAGAGCATCACATTTGAGCTGTGGATAGGTGCTTCTATCTGGAAAAAATAATAATGATGAAATATGATAATTTAATACACCATGACTTCTACTGACAAAGATAGTCAACTGTGTAACAACTTCATGATACATGCATATGTACAAATATGTCCAAAGAAATTCTGAAATGCTTAACACCAGTATTAGTTGCGTTAGACAAGTATTGAAACTAGGAAACAACCTTTAGTATCTGCCCTGGTTCGCCTTCTTCCCTGCTCTTCATATGCTTGGTTTTCAAATTGATTTCCTTCACCACAATACTACTGTTATGCTTGAATATCTTGCTAACCTCGCCAATTTTTCCCTTGTCACGTCCAGATATTACTTTTACAGTATCACCAAGCTTAACGTGCATTTTTTGTAGAATCGGAAGGCTGTTCGGCTTGCACTTCTTCCGCTCCCATCGCTTTAGCTGAAAACAAAAAAAATGAAATATGCCGCTAACTTGAGATAATGCACCTTATGTACCTGGCTCAAGCCTTTTTCAACTGTTTTGTAAGCTTATGGTCATAAACTATTAGTATCCACAGGTTAATGCAGTATATATCTGTGGGCAAAAGTAAACAAACCAGCTTACCTTCATTACTACGGGACATGGTTGTTGAACAACTTTGACCTGCAATAACCATGTGAAAAAATTGTTATACTATGAGTATGCAACAATGGCAAGACAGTAAATTTGATGTCAGGAAAACAAAGTGTTTACATCAAGTATAGGCCCAGTAATTTCCTAGTATGCATACGGCGCGAAGCCCTAATTTATTCACATGTATTTTACTTATGTAATCATTGTTTATATTACCAAATGAATAAATCAATATATTGATTTTTTTACACGGGACACAATCAAACAATGGTTTAGTTTTTGTTAGGCAGACAAACAAGATGTTTAACACAAGGTATCCTAACAAATACCTCATTTTAAGTAATACACATACTAATGTAACACCCCTCGTCATCATTCTAAATTAGTATAAATCGATTAGAGATATGCAAATACAGATATATGTAAGAAAAGCAAAGAGCAGGCAATTAAAACATACCTTAGGAGGGGAAAGGGGAGAAAAGCGGGTGCCTAACAAGGAATTACAAGAGAGACTGAGACTAGTGAAAGAGCACTCAAGGCAATTAGCCATTTTCTTTCAAGCTTGCTTGCTTGCTTGCTTTTTAGCGATAGCAGAGAGATGCAAGAAATATAAAAGATAACAACATTTGTAATTTTACACCTTATCTCTCGCCTTGTAGCTCATGAGATTACTTGTATCATTTTTTTGGATTTTCAAATTTCCGTGTATTTTAAATTTAGTGTTATTTAATATAAATTATTTAGAGATATTTTTATAAATAATTATTTTCAAAAAATTACGATTCTCAATTATTCAAATAATTATATAATCTAATTTTAGTAAGTGTTTAACTTGCAAGTATTAAAACTTATAAGTGTCAGTTCTAGGTTTTGATATTAATTAAAAAAAATTAGTAAATTTTTTAATTGATTTGGATATCTAATTTAATTATCCATCATCCGAATGGAATGGAGTATATATGAATTGAGTTTTATAAAGTAGATATGAATTAAATTTTAAAATATTCGACATTTGATTTGATTTAAATAAATAAATAAATTTAGATAAGAGTTATCCGGTTCAAATTCAATTCATTAACCGACCTAGATGGGGATGCATTTTGATCCTAGTTTATGTTTTTTTTTGCATTTCGATCTTGCAACACGATAGCGTTTATATTATAGTTCTAAATTGTATCTAAACTGTTGCCACATATATAAATTGTCTCTACTAACTCTAAGTCTGTAACTAATCGAATTTGTATGTTCTAACCGTATAGTTTTAGTCTGACCCAAAATACTCCATATGCCAAATTGCCAGATGCTATCTGTCCTTGTACCATTCTGATTTCTGTCAACATTAGTAACACACCTTTCGCTTTCTTTATACCCATGTTCTCCACGACTTCGTATCAGATTCAACAGTATTATGAAAATTTGACAGGCAAAGTTTTTATAATAACATTTCAAGTAAGCCGGAAAAATGGATTTACAAGTTGAATTTCTCACGGAAGACAGAATCACCACAATGTAAGGCTCTACATTTCAGATTCAAACCCAATATTCCAAAAACCTTCGGGAGTTGAAGGAGGTGCATACCTATAGCGGTGCCTAGAAACTCCTTCATGATGTTCACAACGTAATTTTTGTTTATTGCTATCCTTTCCCCCACCATCGGGAAGAACAGCATCATAGAACTTCTTGCACTGCTTGCATTCAATGCCTTTTAAATTCTCCCTCTCAGCTTTCTTTCTTACAGGTTCCACATACTTAAAACCTTTCTTCTCAGCTTTTGGAGGTATCATTTGCTGCTTCTGTGGAGCAGGGTCAGGATCAGCATTCAAGTTCTGTGTTTCATCATCTGAACTATGAGATATCATATCCTTCATAGCTGGATCTTGAACGTCACATTCTTCCTTGGTGGCTTTTTTCAAACTTCCCCTTATGTTTTCCAAGGGAGTGTTAAGAAAATCATCATGCGGGTCGGGACCACTTCGGTTCTGATGAGACCTGGTTTCTCTCCAATATGAACCTGGGCGCTTTGTACCAGATAATGGTCTAGAATTTGCATTTGTCCAGCCATGTGGTCTAACTGGAGAACTGGAACTACATGGAGAGTCAGAATTTAATCGGTTAAATAGTATGACTCCTTGGTTATCTATCAAATTCTCCTGGTTATCCTGCTGCCTGGTCAATTCGCAACTAACTGGAGATTTGAACACTTTATCCCCAGTGCCTGTGACAACACAGATAAACCAAAGTGGTCAAGATTAAATTATGTGCAATTTATGATTCCAGTGACATGGCAAAGCCTATTGCTGGATTTCGAAAATGTGTAAGGAATGTGCGTAGGTTTCGCCAACAAATGATTCAATGTGATAATATAAATACTTGCAGTATTTATTGTCTTGAGAAAAATGCATATTTCAATATTACAGTCCTCATAAATTATGCCCAGCAAAATTAACGAAGGTACTTCCTCTGCTAAAATTTAATTTTAAAGATAAAGCACACATTTTACGGACACCATAAATTGCAAAACAAAAGTATATTATCCTTCTATCTATTGTCTTTATCTCCGGGATAGATACATCATAAGGCTAAAATGATTAAAATACAATATAACACAAACCAAAAGAACTATATTATCCTTTTATGTATTGTCTTTATCGCCTAGATGGATACTTCATAAAATTCAAACAAACTTTATTAAGCAAACTTATCAAGCCAAGGGTTTTTTTAGAGATATTTTGCTTTGAACATCTTGTAGTTCAAATAAAAATAAAAATGGACCAGAGGGAGTACCTGGTGAAATTAGTGGATCCAGACTGTGCCTCAATGGATCTGTTTCATTTACTTTTTGGTTGGGGGTAAGCATATTCTCTGGCGTTAGACCATTCCTGGCACAAAGGAAGTTGTACTGGGATTTTAGCCTCTTGTAAGAATCAACAACATTTTTCCTTTTCTTCTTTTCAGACAACAACTCACAATCTTTAGTTTCAATCTGCTTGAGTAATTTTCCATGCAACTCTATTCCTTCAGCAGATTCCATGCTTCTTTCTCTAAGCTGCAACTGAAGTTTATCAACTTTCTCCTCTAAGACCTTAAGCTTGGCCATATGCAGGCTTCTTTCTTTATGAAGCTCATCAATTTCCTGTCCAGTCTTCAACATTTCCAAACCATTTAGATCAATTTGTTGGCGTAACTCTTCTTGCAAATTTCTGCTTTCTTCAACTTCCTCTTGTTTTTGTCTTCGCTCCTCTTGCAGCTCCTTTACAGTACCAGCTAAGCTTTCTAGTTTGGCTGTAAGTAGCCTTTTCTCCTTCTCATTATCTTTCAACAGTTGTTCGTTCTTCATAACCTCTGAGTTGATCCTTTTCAGAAGAAATTCATAGGACTGGTTTCCCTTGTCAGATTGTTTGGATTTTGATCTGAGCTCCATTTCAAGCTCATTAACCTTTTTTTCTAGATTATTGATCTTCCCCTGAAGTACTGTTGTTTTTTCTTCATGTTCTTTTAATAGGCTTTCCTTTTCTAGTACCAGCATCACATTTGACTGAACCAGCTGGAGTAGCTTTTTCCGTAGTTGCACTTCTCCATCAACTTTCTCATGATACATATTAAGCTCCTGTCGTTCCTCAGCTTCAGTATCTAAACTTCTTCCCTGTATGAGCAGTTTGATTTTCCCTTCAAGTTCCTGTAATGTATTTTCATTATAAATTATGACATTTGCTTTCAATTCAAGATGTTTAAGTAAACCCTGGTGTACTTTTCCATCCCCGAACTCTGTATTTACTTTCTTCAAATCCTCCTGAAGATCAATAATACACTTTGATGCCCGAAGAAATTTATCAAACTGCGCATTTACCAACTTCAGCGACTGGCTTTCTTCCAAGGTCTGTTGCTTTTCAAGCTGGAGCTTTTCTGTTTCTAGTAACAGATCTTTTTCCCTCTTACTTGATGTTTCTGCAACTTTTCTTACCTCTGAGTAAACCTTATGCAAGTTTATAGATTTTGCCTGATAATCCGGAAAAAGCTGGGAGCAGAACATATGCTCTACCTCAGAAATCCTGTCTTTTGCTTCCTGAATTGTGGCAACCAGTAAAGCACTGACTTTTGAAACATCTATCTCAGCATCGCCATCAACAGAATATGTTAGTTCTGTGGAATTTCGCAGATCTCCTTGCATGTCTGAGACTATAACAAAACATATCAAAGGCCTTGAATCTTGATAACACCATAATGTCGTAGGTAATTATCATAATGGCACCTATGCTTTATAATCTATAGGAAAACTGTTAAAAGGATATTATAGAGTTCTCATGAATCATGATTAAAACAACCAAGTAAACTATTTTTTGCCAAGTTCAACCAAGTAACTTATCAAAAAAATACTGAACCAAGTTATTAGAATATTAATTTCTAACCCTCAAGGTTTTAATCAAATTAGCTTAGCTCATCTAGTGAAGATTCATCACACTTATTTAAATTTATTTGGAAAAAAGAACTCTGGTATAATAGCTGCAATTTTGAGCGAGTGGAAAGTGGAAACAAAAGAAAGTCTATAGACTAGGTTATTTGGTGAAAGGGGGTTGAAAAAGCCTCACATGTGCAATTAGGCTATATTTGTTTCACGGGATTAATAATGCAAGACTATTAGCCTATTTGCTCTAACTTTATGATATATTTTACCTTAACTAATTTCGAGGACTAATTCCAAACCAGTTTTTAGTTCATTTACATGGTATTGATGATACATAGGGAGATGGTGATATTTAGTAGCCCCAAAAGGTCAAAATGAACTAAAAAGTGATAAAAGTAAATAAATAAGGTTCATACGATTATTCTAAAGGATTAAATATGATAGAATGAATGCATTTGTGTAGTCTGGGATCATAGTACTTGCAAACAAGCATTGCCTTAAAAAGCATATTTGATATTTGATTATCTGCTGCGCCCGTTCAAAGGGACGATTTCAGCAAACGTCATTCTGTCTTTTATCTTCTTATTTAGGTTTCTCCCTTTTCTTTAGTGTAGGTTGCTCTTTTTTTAACATTCAACGCAGAACATATGTGTCTAGCCATTTCTTTAAACAAACAACATAAATAATAGTGTTCTATTGCACCTGTTGAGCTTACACGGGAGTCAGTATATGCAGCACTAAAATCACAATTTCAGTTAAAGCCAACAAGTTCAAACTTCGAAGTAAAATCAAAACTGTGAGACCATTATAACTGTAATAATCGTAGTGCAACCAACACAACAACTAGCACTGTACAAATTCAACATAAAAAAACAGTAATGTGGATTTGGGTAATAGCATAGTGGTAAAAGTATATACCCCTTCCCGAACGACAATATCATGGGCTCGAATCCTTATAAGAGAAAGTGACACTCTTTATCAACATCGCTTGCCTTTAAGCAAAAAAACAAAGAGCAGTACAATTGGTCAATTCGAGTTGCTAACTCTACTAGTTGATCACGCAGATACATTGACCATACATATACACAGCAACGAGCTGTGTGAATTTCTTATCGGCTATCTATAGTAATCGTACATAACTTCACTAGCAAGATCGCAAATTCAACATCAATAACAATTAGCATTGTGAAATGCTTATCGGCTATTAAAATCGTACCTATAAGTTCACTGATAACAATGCATATGAACATACATAATAATCAGATATGTGAATTGGCATATTTGTCAGTAATTTAGCAATACGAATTATCTATCGAGTATCGAAATTACTAGTAATTAGCAGTGTGAATTGCTGCTGCTTATTGGGTATCGAAATCGTGTAGCTCGTATAATATCATCAAAATGTGTGTGTAAATTGGGGGATACCAGAGTGAATTGATACAATATAATTGGGTACAAGGATACAATCATACAAGGATGAAATTGATACAATTAAACAAGGAGATTATGAAAAATGTAGTAATTATAATTGAGATAAAATGAGAGCATTACTTACTTAAGAGTCAAATCCTAGGGTTAGGTTCTTCGAGATTAGCGATCTGCTCGCCTTTGTGATTTAAATGTGTATTATCGCTCTCCCTCCCTCACTTTTACGCACTTATTTTAGCGCTTATCAAATTATTTTTCTAAATATTTCTTCCTCATTCTTGTATTTGTTATTAATTATATAAATAAATTATACGGAGTATATGATATGAAAATTTATTTAATAACAAAATTAAAAATTTAAAAATTTTCAAATACAGATAAAATAAACAAGAAAGTGTATAAAAAATATTTACTCATGAATTATATAGAAAAATATTTTGAATCAGAATTAAAAAAATAAAATTATGAGAGATTTTCATTAATTTTATGTCAAAGCATTTTTTTATAAACCGAATGAATTAGTTTAAGTTGAGTTTTTTTGTTAGAGATTGTGTTGAGTTATTTAAGCGAAAATAATGTACTGCATTTTGTGCATAAGTTTAGGAATGAAGTCGTTTATTTGTTAACAAGAGTGTCTCGTTCTATGCCAGACTTGAGAAGTAGGAATGGGATGATGTTTCTCTCAGTTTCTTATCCGATGTACTTACATATGATTTGATTTGATTTAATGCAAGTACGATTATTTTAAAAAAAGTTGAATCTTTTCGTAAGTCGTAAAGAGAAAATTATAATTTTAGGAGAGTTATGGTCCAAGAGTGAGTAAAAAATACATTATAAGTTATGTGTAATATCTTTAAATGATATATTTCATTATTTCTCATATATTTATTGAACATAGTCTTCCGGTCTATGTTCCTAATTTGAAAACAATAAATAAATAAGAATAATAAAAAATAAAAGTTATAATTAGCTGAATTTTTATATAAATTAAAATTTATTTATATTCATTTCATTGAAATTAAACGAAATATAATCTAATTATTATGTAAAAATAGATAAGTTTTTTTACGGTGCCATAATGCCATTTTAAATAAAATCAAAAGTTCACCAATCCAAAAATTCAACAATTAATGCAAAACATACAAGAAAAGAGATAAATAATTTAACGGTGGCATTTCGAATAAAATTAAAAAGTTCATCAATCCTCTAATTCCAACATACTCGTACGAAACATGGAAAAAAAAAGCGAAATTTGTTCTACTCCTTGTCTAATCCAAGAAGTCACGAAAAGCTGGCATTTTAGTACTTCCCAGCACCCTTGAACATGGGTCCAGCAGCAGCAACACTTGCTCCCATCTGACTCACATTGTATCCGCTCAATTGCTGAATCCTTTTCTCAATATCACTCATATGTCCATCAACAAGCTTTCCAAGAGCATCCAAATCACCAATTCCCAAGTTCTGCAACCCGGACCTCCCAGTCACACAATCGAACATAACATTCTTTAGCTCTAGTTGGCGATTGGCCCGGTCCTGTTTCTCAATCTTTTTCTTAGTTTTCGCAATCCTTTCTTCAATGAGTTTCTTTTCGTCGAACATGTTTCTGGTTCGGTCACCCAAGGAAAAATTCTGAAACCTCGAAACCAGACGTTTGGCTTCCTCTTCACTTGGCCAAAACTCAACTTCAGGGCTCAACTCACTGCAGTGTATGATGGCGCATGCGTCAACTCCACATAAGATGCTCAGCTCGTTCAGCTTTTTCAACAATCCCTTCTTTCTTCTTTTGCATGCAGCTTTTCTTTTAGCTGCATTTTCAATAAAAGCTAGCTTCACTTTGCCCCTTGCCATACCTGAAAAAAAAAACTCAACAACACAAATACACAAAATAATAGAAGAGTATGAAATATCAAAATGTTTTGCGTCTTTAACTTCAGGGTGTATGGGGTATTTATATACAGTGGTCCACAAAACTTTTATAGAAGAGTATTGCATATTGGCCCATTTTTGAAAATTTATATGGACAATTAAGGAAATATTTACAAAAATAGCTCTTGGTAAGAGTATTGCATGGACAATTAGGAAAACTCTGAATTAAAATTGCTCCTAGTATTGTAGAAATATAATTCTTTTAAATATTTTTTTAAAGAATTTTGTTGATGTTCTAGAATGTTCGATATTATTATGGAAAAGAAAATTATAGAAAATGAAATATAATAATTAGAATTTATATATAAGGAAATTTATTACAATTAAGGAATAAATATTTGCGTATTTTAGGTTCGTTGATGAAATTTATTACAATTAAGGAATAAATATTTGCGTATTTTAGGTTCGTTGGTTCGGTATATAATATCTGTGAATAAAATTATTGAGATTATCTTCATCTCGACGGACGAGGATGACCTCATAACTTACGTTAGATTATATCACTTTTTAGTACAATCAAGAAACGACAATTTTATACTCCCTCCGTTCCTTAATGTTAGTCGCTTTAAGTTTGTGTTAAAATTCCTTTTTATTTGTCACTTTATAATTTCAAAGCATATTTAATTATCAATATTTCACCAGTTACCCCTACATTAGTAACTTTGTTCATGTTATCTTCTATATTCACATTAAATTATAAGGTTATAAAAGTAAAATGATAACATTATTAATCACATTAAAGTGTATTAACTACACTTTCTTGGTCTGTGTAAAAACTTCTAAAACGACTAATAAAAAGGAACGGAGAGAGTACTATATACTTTGTTACACATTCATCGACTTATTGGTTGGTTTGTTTTTTATTTTTCAGATTTAATTGGATGAGTTATTGCGTGTAGATGAAAGATGAATAGAAGTGAGATTTTGATACTCACTTGAATGGAATGAAAAGTAAAGAGAAGGTGGATGAAGATGAGAATTTGGATTTAATGGCGGAAACAACAAGACGTGACTAGTTTTTTAGCATTGGGGCTCAAAAAACTTCAAGAATTTCCGGTGTTTGTATTAGGAGCCACTATATATATTGTTTTTTATGGATTTTAACGAGACCGTTTTGTCAGATATAAAGGTTTTTTATTATCTAAACTTTCAAGGGAATCTCTTTCTTATGGGTCGTTCGACCCATGAATTGGTTAAGCATACATTTCGATTAGATGATAAGATTTTATTATTTTTCTGATGTATTATGAGATATTATTTATCAATAAAACGATTATTCATTTTTCCAAAAAGAAAAAAGAAACGACAATTTTATAAATATTAAAATCTTATTTTCATTTTACAAGTGTCATTCAACCTAAGGTCAAGACCATGTAACCCATAATATATTTGTATGTTTAGGTATCATTTTTTCGATGTAACCCATGTACTAATTTTTAGTTTCTTAAAATCTATTAAAGTTACATCTTTTGGTTCTACAAATTTAAAATTAAGCTAACTAATACATAAGATTTTAATGAATTGGGGAGTTCTTATCGCCTCTTTCTCATTAATGAATGTCTCCTCTCGATATGTTAGCTCGGGAGTTCCACGATCCGACCAACAGCTCACGCTGAAGTACTACGAGCCCTCTGTCCCACGGATCTAACGAACTCGCGTAATTCTACGCGAGATCAACTAGGACAGAAATAAAATATCGGGTTTATTGAAGATTCTATTGTCACAATTAGAATTTATATGTTTTATTACAACAATAACCTACAAAAGTGTTTATATTGTATGTGTTAGTAAAAATAAAACAGTGTTACCAAAATATGAGAAGTGTTTAAAATTGTATGTTTTGATAAAAATAAAAAACAAGGTTATCAAAATATGAAAAGTGTTTAAAATAAGTGTAGCAATTTAATGAGAATATGTTGCTAAAATATAAAAAGTGTTTAAAAATAAGTGTTGCAATGAATAAAAATGTGTGGCTGAAAAATTAAGTGTTATATCTTCCAATGTTGTGATAGGAGGAATGGTATTTACTGCAACATTTATTTTGGTGTTAGAATAGATTACAAAGTATTGAAATAAATGTACTGCGTGTTATATCTTCCAATGTTGTGATAGGAGGAATGGTATTTACTGCAACATTTATTTTGGTGTTAGAATAGATTACAAAGTATTGAAATAAATGTACTGCAACATTTTTCTAGGTGTTGCTATAGACAAAAAATATTGTCATAGGGGGTCTTTTGCAACACAAAATTCAGTGTTCCTGTAGTTTTAAAAAATGTTGGCTTATCGCAAAATCCAACACAACAAAATTTAGAAAAGTATTGTCATAGACTATTTTTGGGCTAATAACAACATTTTTCTGTCATTTTTACATTTTTTAGGTGTTGATATAGGCCATATACGGTGTAGTGAATAAAAAAAAAGAGGGGTTGACGCATCATTTCTTTTCTTTTAGATGAGTTTTTTTTATAAGGAGCGGTGAGTCGAGAGTAACCTCCGACTTGACCTATTTTTCGGAGTCGGGCACAGATCTAACGAGAGAATTTGCTCGCTAAAATAACTGACTCGTCATGCATGATTACTGTGAGTTACATAGTTACATATTTTATTTTTCATCAAAAGACTATAATATAATATTTTATACTATACATATGTAATTATATTAAATACTAAAATTATAAAATGTCAAAATCTAACAAATATTAAATTAAAATTAAATGTTATAATATATTTGTTGCTTTTAATTTGTGTGTGTATATATGTAATTAATTTATTTGTTGTAGGTTTATATTTTAAAAATTGATCATTAAACTATTTAAAAATTAAAATTAATAAAATTAATTTTTTAAAATTAAAATGTTAAGTTATATATATATTAATTATTACCCAAACTTTATTCATAATATATTTATATCTCCATCCCCTTGTAAATCTATAATATTTATATTACATTATTATAATCAAATTAGAACTTTTGTAATCGAAGAAAAAATACTAACCATAGTAGATAGATAACAACCAATAGATCTAATATTATTATAATTATTTTTGTTATAGGATAATTCAACTTATATTCGGTGAATTTTAGTTTTATAACACTTACGATGACCAGAAGGTAAATAGTAATTTAAATTCTCTAACTAGAAGAAAATAAATACTAATTAATTGAAATCAGTTGAGACACATAATTAGAATGCGCCTAGTAATTGAACTCTAGTCAGAAAACAAAGTAATTTATATAAATTTTTAAAGCAAAAAATTCCTTAGCATCTTGGAGCAAAGACTAAAGTAGATTGTTTCCACAATTCCAGCTTCATCAGAAGCAGCAGCATCATCAACCAACCAGAGCCTCGTTCACTTGTTGACCGTTGATCCCGCTTTCTTCAACATCTGCCGCAGCACTAGCATTAGTTAGTCAATCACAGCAACTCCAGTTTCATCAGCAGACAAATCATTTAATTAAAACAAGAAAAGTGGTATGTCGCACACATCCACTGAATAGAAAGAACTGTTGTAGAAGTGTGATTGGGGATTAGGGAATAAGACGTTTGACAACTACACGAGTAAAAGTAAACAATGTCATCCAACTTGTAACAGATTTCTGATGGGCTAAGACTTCTAGAATTTCTGATCCCTCTCTCGAGAAAATTCTATTCTTACAAAGTAAACAATTAGTCAATCAGGATGGTTCACTAGTGTGAGAAGATGTGAAGCACAGATTATAATTTACAAATTATATACAAAATGATAAATGCCTAAAGTAGAAAGACAAGATTGCAATACCAAAATCATAACTTCAGCATAAAAGGTTTGGAGATAACTACTATCAGTCATACTGAAAAACCAATTCTGTTTAATTTTTTCCTGAGATCATAAGAGTACGTATGTTTAGATAACTACTATTGTTCAAGCTGGGACATAAATTGTGGATTTTGACGGAAAGCAGAGGTCTTTGCGCAATAATAGAACATTATGGTAACAGAGCACAATTTCTTAAAAGTGGCTACGCCTACTTGAGAATTCCAAGGGGATTCCAGTTAAAAAGCAAAAAACCCCTAAATTTTTAGTAGTCTCTGGGCCATTATAGTATGCTGTCACCCACAAATGATGGAAGTTCGATAATTGACAACAAACACAAGAAAGAATACAAGTTTAATTTATCTTACATTTATGTCTGGTGTGTCATCTGTCAAATTTCTGATAAATATAGAACTCTTTGGAGAAATGTCTACTAGAAGTTAACATAATGAACAAACATATCCAAGAACAAGTATCTCAAAGGCAGAGAATGGACAACCAATAACAATACCAACAATATGAGATCACTAATTCAGCACTAATATTTTAAGACAGCTAGCAGAGCCAGATCCAACAAATAAAAGACATTGACGGTAACAAAAAAATACGAAAGCAACGACCACAGAAAAAGATCATGGTATCGTAAATATTAAATCTCACCATGATTAAAAATGTTCAAACCCAACACAACTTCAGCTTGCTTATTGATCACACGTGTCCTCATGGCATCCAGCTGCTGACGCTTCACAGAGAGATCTTCCAACGCGTCCTCCAGTTTTCTTGCCTTTCCTTCCCTCATCCCGCTAATTATTTTCTTCACGTATTCCTTTGAATCTCCTGGCCACAGTGTTAAATAACCCAACACCTCCTCCGATTCGAGTGAGGCACACAATTGTGGATACAATGACCAAAAATTTTGGGGTTCTTGAGGCTGTGGGGGATGCTGTCCCTGTTCATCATCAGTGGTGATGGTGCTTGATCCATCTTGATCTTCAGTTTCATCATCAGATGAAGATGGGGGAGGGAAAATATTAACAGGCTGCAAGTTGTTTGCCATTGAATATCAAGAATATGAACAAGGCTCTCTGCTTTTAGGGTTTTTAAGGTTTGCGAGGGGTTACAAATGCTCACAATTAGTATTTATAATGCTCTTATTATACTCCCGTTCAATATACACTATTAATCTCTCTTATAAAAATACAATTTCTCATAATATGTATTCTTTTCTTTATTTAATACAATCTTATTAAAAAATATTAAAATTTATCTTTATATCATATATTTCAATTATTAATTATTATTGACACACATGATATTTTTAAATATTTTTAAACTTGTATTTAATGGTTAAAAAAAACTTGTTTATATTCTCTTTTCAAGTAGTTATCAATATCAATCTATCTAGAATCCTCGTGCGCTCTTAAATCGCTTGAAACTATTTTTTTAATTTTTCTAAAATTTATGTATTAAAAATTTATATAAATTCTTATTTGTCTTCTAAAAAAGTCTAAGTACTAGCCTTATAATTAGAAGTCTTATAAGGAAATATTAACTTATTCTGATTAAAGGTCTAATGAAATTAATATTTTCCTTCTAATTAGGATTTACTTCTAATTGAGAGTCTTATAAAAAAATATTAACTTATGCTAATTCAAAGTCTAATAAAATTAATATTTATCTTTTAATTAGGATTTCAATTACTACTTACCCCTAATTAAAAGTCTAATGTAAATATTAAAATATTTTAATTGAAAATCTTGTAAAAATAAAATTTACTAAATATCAGTTGATTTATTATTTAATAAAAATAATTTTATGAGAAAAATCCGATAAAACGACTTATTGAAGAAAAATATATTTGACAAGAGAGCGGCTCATTAATGAGAATCTTGTTTTTGACGAGAGAACGGTTCAGTAAGGAAAATCATGCTAATCATTAGAATTTAATACTCATCACATGATTTGTAAAGGAGAATTTTTGGCGCTTTCAAATAGTTCGAAATTATTTTTCTAATTTTTTAAAATTTATGTATTAAAAGAATTATATAAATTCTTATTTGTCTTCTAATAAGAATCTAATTATTATTTGTCTTCTAATTATGTGTCCTATAAGTCAATATTAACTTATCTTATAATTACTGCTTATTTTCTAATTAGTAGTCTTATTATTAAATATTAACATATTCTAATTATAAGCCTTATTAAAGTAAAATTTACTAAATATAAGTTGACTTATTTTTTAATAAATATATTTTTATGGGAGATTTAAAGAAGAAGCGATAGAACAAATTATTGGCGAGAAATGTGTTTGACGAGAGATCATTTCAATATGGAAAAGCCTGTTAATCGTTAGAATTTAATACACATGGTATGATTTTTAAAGGAGAGTTCTCGGGTAATTTCAAATCACTCGAAATTATTTTTCTAATTTTTTAGAATTTAATTATTGAAAAATTAATATAAATTCATATTTGTCTTCTAATAAGAGTCCAATTACTATTTGTCTTCTAATTAGGTGTCTTATAAAGAAATATTAATTTATCTTCTAATTACGATTTCAATTACTACTTACATTCTAATTAGGAGTCTAATTATTAAATATTAACATATTATAATTGTATGTTTTATAAAAATAGAATTTACTAAATATATAATTTTATGATAGATCTAAGAAAAATGGTAGATCGAATAATTGGCGAGAAATGTATTTAACGAGAAAACAACTCGATAAGAATAACGTCATAATTGTTAAAATTTAGTACTCGTGTTATGTTTTCTAAATAACAAAATTTATTTAGTGTATATTTGATCCCACACTCTATCACAATTATATTTCTCTCATTTCTACTATTCTAATATTTCATTTCATACACACTCTTCTTCTTTGACCTATTTATTTTAATTCTTTGTGACATCTAAATAAATAATGATAAAACAACTCATTCATCGAAAAAATATTTAAAAAGAGAGCGACTCAATTAGAAGAAGCGTGTTAAATGTTAAAATTTAATAATATATATTATGATTTTTAAAAAGTAAGCTCACTTGAAAATTTTATATAAATTACTATTTGTCTTACTAATAAGATCGGTTCTAATTATTATTTATTTTCTAATTAGGTGTCTTATAAGAAAATATTAACTTATTTTCTACTTATAAATTTCAATTACTACTTAACTTCTAATTATGAGTCTAATTAGTAAATATTAACGTATACTAATTGTAAGTGTTATAAAAGTAGAATTCACCAAATATAAGTTGACTTATTCTCTAATAAAAATAATTTTACGGGAGATTAAAGAAAAATGATAAAGCCACTCATTAGTTAAAAATGTGTTTAATGAGAAAGCGGCTTAGTAAGGAAAATCGTGATAATTGTTAAAATTTATTACTCATGTTACGATTTTTATTTATAATGATAGAATTTATTTAGTATGTTATCAATGTAAGTTTACGTGAGATCTAAATAAATAATGATAAATGACTCATTTTTCGAGAAATGTTTGGAAAGAGAGCGGCTCAATTAGAACTAGCATATTAAATGTTAAAATTTAATAATCTATATTATGATTTTTTTTTAAAGTAAGCTCTCTTGAATTTGGAGTAGCATTTAAGATAATTAAGTTCATTTTTATTTTTTATTGGGGTGGACAATCAAATAAAAAATAATAGGGAAAAATATGTAAGAAACTTTTAAGTAAAGTTTTAAATGATATTATTTATTTTATCATACAGATGATAGAAAATATTTAATTTTCAGGCTACTTTAATTCGGTAATATTTAAATATTTCACATTTTTATCCATAAAAAATGATGAATTATTTATTTAACAATCAATTTACAAAATATTATTTTGACTAATTTATATATTATTATAAAAATAAAATGTATGTTCATATGGTTCGAGATCGAGAAAAGAGATTAAAGTTACGTTAGATAAAATCATTTTATTATTTTTTGTTTGTTAATTTTTTTCTAAATTATAAAACTAATTCCATATAATTTTAATGAATTTATAAATATATTATAAAGGCGTTGCGAAATGCGGCTTAGTCGACTAGTCTATATATATATAAAGGAGGATACAAATGTGATTAGTGAGAATATATATTACGTTTAAGATTTATAAATATGTTTAAAAATTGTAAAAATTATTGATAAATAAAAATAGAGGGAACAATTTAATTTAACTTTTTTATTTGTTTTAATTTTATTAAATTTATAATATATGATTTAGCAATATATTTATAAATTTTTTTATACTATATTAATCAAGAATATTAATTTATATTAAAAGGCAGTAAAACAAAATATATAATCCCATTATTAAAATAATATCGAATACTCAGTTTTTAGAATAGTTAGAATTATATCCTAGTTTCGATTTTACTCGATATACAATATTCAAAAATCCATTTAAATCGAATTTAACCAGATTTGAATTAATAATTTAAAATTTAATTTAATTTGCGATTCATATCCTAATTCGAATTTATATAAAAATACCAAATCCGGATATCAAAGATAGGATCAATGCACTAAGAAACTCTTCCAACAGAGATCCCAGGAAATTTTCTAAAGCCATGAGAGAGTCTACAGTTGGAGCAGCTGTCATGGTTTCTAAGAGCAACAAATGGGTGATCTAGCTCTGTTAGGACTGAAGGAGGTTTCAGTTGGTACATCAGCATGAGATACTTGAATAGACAAGAGATTGTAGTAATTGAAGCCATAAAGCTAAAAATCAAAACAGACAAGTCCTGGATCAATGAAAACCTGAAGAGAATTCTGCAGAGAATGGTAATTGAAAAGCTGCCTGAAATTACTTTCAATCCTCTCTGTACCAAGTTCAGCAGTTCAACAGAGGGAAAATACAGGTCAATGAACTTAGACAGGATTAGTTTGTGCAGACCTAGATCTGTAAAGGAGGCTTTCAATTACTTTAATCAACTGCCAAGAACTGAAGATATAAGTAAAATGATAAGGGTTTTGGCTGAGGAATTAATAAGGTTGGAAGAGATGAAATCAAGGAAGAATGTGAAGAAGAGTCAGGGAAGAAGAGACGGGGTTAATGATGATGAAAAGCCTGAGGATGGTGTAGGTAGTTCTAAGTCCAACAACAACAATAATGGTGATGTAGGGACCTCTGAAACTGAGAATAAGGATGGAGAAGATGAGAAGATAGTTGGTGAGATTGAAGGTAGGGTCATGAAGGTAGTGGTACTTGGTTTTGAAGCAGATAAGTAGGATGCTGCAGGAGAAATAAGGAGGAGGTTGCTATCAAGAAGTCTGAACCTGCTGTCAAGCCTATGTTGACAGTAACTTCAAAGTCACTGTTAAAAGAAGTGAGGGAAGAGTTACTGTAAAAGAAAATCACTTTATCTAAAAAATACATGAAGGCAAGAGCTGAGAAACCAAAACCACATTCAAGTAGGAAGCTAAGTAAAAGGAGTTGGAAGCTGACAACTGAAGTGCTTCATGAAGATTGTCTGGATATCAAGAGACCTACAATCAAAAACCTAGCTCAATCAAAGGCATAAAAATTAATAAAGGTGAATGTTGAATGACCTGAGGTCAACCCTCTAAGTAAGATAATTCTTCTCTAATCAAATGGAGAAATTGAAGAGATGTGCTATGAAATGAAAGATGCTAGCTATTTCTTGATCAATAAGATGCTATTAATCATCCATGAGACAGATATAAGAACCCAAGTCTTGAGAGGGTGATGCTGATCAGAAAATTTCTGGACTTAATGGATACTTTCAAACCTCATCCCTTGGACTTTACTGATGAAGAAGAACCTGAGACAATTGTATACTCGGATGGGGTGATGTTTGCAAATGAAGATGGAATCAAGGAGTTCTGGAGTATGGATTCCTTGTAAGAAAAGAATGTAGAACTCCTGGTAAAGTTAGTGGAGCGCGCAGTTGAAAGAGTATCCATACCCTGAGAAGAAAACATTCATTCCAAATGTTCAGAGAATCATTCAAGCCAAGAAGAAGAAGGAATTTGAAAGGAAGGTTGAGTATGAGAAGACTCAACAATGTCTTCTCAGAAATCTTGATAGGATAATCTTCTACAACAGTGGTGGATCTGGAGAAGATATCACCTTTGACCAATTGAGGATTCTAGCTAAGAAGGAACCATGAATCACATAACTCATCAAGAGACAACTCTTCAACATTACAAATTTTGAGGTGTTTGATCTCAAGAAGAAAGCTCTGGAAATCTGTGATTTGAAGGAGAAAAAGAAGTGGGTGGAGGAAGAGAAGAGAATCAATGTTGCAGATGATGTTGAAGCCACAAAGAAAGAGATAGAAAAAATCAACAAAAGAATCAAAAAAGCTGAGATTGATCTAAAGTGTGCCAAGCTTAATGATCAATTCTCCAGAAAAGCTGATTATGTAACTCTTGTCTTTACAAATCCACTCAGAATCATCACTGACAACATTGAAGTCAAGGTTGAAGATTTTAGAGTACTCAACAGTGCAAACCTCAGAAGAATTTTCAGATTAACCACATGTTCTCTTCCAGAAGTTGAAAGAAATCTGAGCACAGAAGATGGAAAAATAATTGATGCTAGATCTAATGAAGACGATGGAGTAGATAACCTGAGGGTAAAGCAAGTATACACATATTTCAAAGGCAGGTTTCTTTCTGATGAATTTGGATTCCAATTTCTATGCATCTCTAAAGGACATGTGGAAACTTATTACTCTTTTCAAGACCTGAAGAACCTTTCGCATACAATGGCGAAGCTAATTCTTAACTGTGTGTCAAATCATGCCAAGACAATAGAAGAAAAGAGGGCCCTGAGGTCTTAGGATTTGTTATATGAGAGGAAGAAACTAAAAGGAAGCTCAAACTCAAAATGAAGATCAACCCAGTCTAGAGAAGCCTAGTTGAGGAAATTAATTTATTGTATTTGTACTTGTAACTTTTCTGTATGTATTTCATGTACAAACACTTCAAGTTATGTTAGTTTAGTTTGCACCTGCAATTAGCTTTTAATTTGTCTTTATTTTACATAAAAACAAAATGGGGGAGAATGTTAGAGATTGTGGTGTAATCAACTAGTGTACTTAGTTTAAGTTTAATAAGCTAAGTAAAACATACTGTCATATAATCATTGACAGTATAGTTAGTAGTCACTTGTAGATAATACATTTAAAAGTATTAGTTAAGTGACAATACATTTGAAAGTTAATGTCTTGTATAAAAGAATAAAAATGAGTTATGTAGTAGAATTTCACTAATTGTTCATGCACAACATGATTCAAAACTCAGACAACAACATTTCAAGTACTCAAGCCTATGACAGTACATTACAAGTGACATCACATTTAAATCAGCTGGCAACAACTATTCCATTGACAATAAACTTAACGGAGTATGAAGATTTGAAGACATCAAGTTTCACTGACAGCAACTATTCCATTGACAGTAAACTTGACGGAATATGAAGATTTGAATAAAGCAAGTTTCACTGACAGCAAAGGATGTAGAGCCAAAAGATACTGTCACCAAAGGGAAGCTAAAAGTTGATAGTAAACTTTTAGTGAAGCTGACATTCTGTTTCAGTTAGCAGACTAGATATTGAAAATACAAGGAATGATTTTGACATTAATGAAAGGCATAGGTGTACTGTAACACTTAATTATTATGTAACTCAACTAGAGAAAAGATAAAACAACAGCAAAACAAGAGAAACTGAAGAAGCACATGGAATCAATCAACTGAAGAAATGGTAATGATACTTGGTAACTACAAGTAACCAATTTGGTTAATCAAGGATGCATAAGTGAGAAGAAGTTCAATCTGAGTATTGCTCATGCCCTAACTTATCTAATGGAGAATCAAATTAATGTCAAAGAAGTATCAAGAAGACCAAAGTGATTTCATGTACTGTATATCAACATCTGGATAATGTAAAGGTTAATCAACAAATGAGAACTGACATTCAGAAACAAGAACCCCTACAAGACTAGTCACTTATGAACCAGACCATTGCATCAAGTGTCAGGACATTGGAGGCAAGTTCATGTCAGTAATAGAAGATCTCATTTGAATTGAGTGAGGAAAAGAAATTGAAGAAGCTAGGGAAACTTGCTCATAAAGGTTAATTCTCAATTAGTCACTAAAGAAGGTCAACATTGGATGTGTGCATATTTGCTAAGGCAAATGTCGATCCACAGCAGATCGAGATGCGGGTCGAGATTTATAAGTGAAGTAAAACATTGCAAAGGCAAATCTCGATCCACGATAGATCGAGATCGAGATTCTCCCAGATCGAGATCGAGATCTTCATAGATCGAGATCGAGATTCTCCCAGATCGAGATCGAGATTTTCACAGATCGAGATCGAGATGGGTCCAGGCGAAGATCGAGATGCGGGTAGATATGTAACATTTAATGTTCAAGGGACAAGTGGCTTATTGTGAACGGTTGATCCAGAGTTGTTGGGAAAGTACTTTTTGTTGTCAAAATCCTGATTGGGCCACGTACACAAAAAGGACAAGATCAAGACTACATGACATTATAAAAGCAGCACTTTGTTTTTATTAAAAAAAAAACTTGTATCTCTGTAATTCAACGATAATTTTTAAAGAGAGAGCATTTACTGTAAAACAAAAAGTGAGAGAGAGGATCAGTTGAATCTAGCTTTAATTGCTGTATTTATTGTTCAACTGATCATGATGCTTTTATGAATGTTGTAGCAAATCCATCAATGAATATAATGATATATTCTTGAAATTCTGTGTCATCATTTATTACCTGCATATTGTTTATTCTCTCATTAATTTTAAACAGTTGTATTCACCCCCCCTCTACAACACTTTGGACCTAACAATTAATATCTAGTCTGTCAAGTCTACTACTATAACTTGGGAGAATTCAAGGAAAAGGTAAAGCGTGTTTAAAGAGTCAAAGATTTCTGCACATCTCAAAGATGGTTTATCTACAAATGAAATGAAGACAAATTTGAATGGAAAAAACAAAGTTTCTATTTCAAGATTTGTTCTAGGAATAAGAGAAAGTACACTTTTAAGTGAGATATGTGTCTGAGTATGAATACAAATATCTCACAAGTACTTTCACTTATGCAACAATACACATATCTCACAAGTACTTTCACTTATGCAACTGAGCTAAAATTTTCTTAAGTGTAGAAACATTAGCAAACTCATTGTTATTGTATCTATCGAAACTTGAATTATTTTCCAGACAGTTATAGCGAAACAAAAATTAATAAAATTAATTTTTGAATTTTAAACATTTTATCTGCTTAGTTTATTTGCATCTCTGACTAATTAATTATTATTCTTGTTATTGCTAGCAATAATCTTTAATAATTAATAGAGTTGCATTCAACCCCTCATCTACAACACTCACTTTGATTAACAAATTTGGATTTAAATTTGTATTTTATTTAAATCCCAAGTTATTTAGATATTAGTACAAATATGAGAATTTGAAATATCAACTCAAATCCTTTCATTTACGATCCATCATTTGAAATAAAATCAAAGTTACCAAACACAATCTTAATTATTTTATAGGATATATGATTAAATAAATTTAAAATTTGAATTCTCTCTTATTAAACCATCTCCATTAAATAATTTTATTTACAAAAAAATAAATAAGAAAAATATTAGGTATCCTAAAAATTATTCCAAAAATTGTTGTAAATGATGAGTTGTCACGTATATAATTCGCGTGCATACATATGAGTTGACAAATTAAAATAAGAGAACAAGAATCCTAAGATAGACTTTAGGAAAATTTCCTAAGGTGATGATTGATTTTAGTGTATTGTATCAACAACCTTTTTTTTTGACAAATTTAAAGCAGTTTCCATTAATAACTTGAAAGAGACTCAGTCGAGACAAACCCCCAACTGACCATGCAACCAGGTTGAAAAACAAATAAATGAGCTAAACAATTAATCGCTTTATTTCCGGATTGATTAACAAAATGAATACAAATATTCTTGAAATTAAAAATGAAATTGATGGCATCCCAAGCAATCCAAATTACACCAACATCCATGAATACAGTAGTATCACAATTGACCTTCACACAATAAAAATCATTTTTAGACCAGTGTTCATAACTTTCAGGAGGAACAAATCTCTGTATGATGAACAATCTTTGGTTGTGAAAGGTGAGTTTTTTAAATATTCGTCACCGACCTAGTTTCGATATTAGTTTTCTAGATATCACAACACAACATTTAAATCATTCTCAATAAAATTAACATCAAAATTAAACTCACACAAAGCGATACATCAAACATCAAAACAAACAAACAATCGCACAAAACGATACTACACACATAGTGATACAAAATTCGAAAAATCAAAGATCTCGGAATGACATCAAATATTGATATGAATATATGATGTTAAGTAGGAGATTTTGAATCTAAGAATGTATTTTATTTGATATTTCGAGCTCTAGATAAATGAAGAGAAGAATTCGAATGGGTTTTTCGAGACTTTTAGGACAAAAACTCGACAGATGAGAGGATGGAGGGACGAAAATGGATATGTGAAGAGGAATGAAGGCTTAACTGATGAAAAAAAGAGTATATATGAATAAAGAAAGAGGCGGCTAGCTAAGGTTTAGAAGAGTTTAATCAGCCTAATTACTTATTTTTCTAATTTATTAATAATGTAAATTAAATGGTCAGTAAATATTTAACAATAAATGACTAGGTGTATTGGTTCATATGTATTTATTTTGATATTAGGAAATATATCCTAAAATTAACCTTAAGATCCCTATTCTCTTAAAATAAATCATATGTTATGTCATTTTGATAAAAAAAAATTGAGAATAATTTTGAGATACGTAAATTGTAATTTGCACACATCGGTTACAATTCTAGTCGCTTAAACTTTGAATTTGGAAATAATATCACTTTCTTAATTATTTTACTTATTTTGTAACAAGTTTAAATCAAATCAAATAAAATAACACATAATGATAACACAGTACATTTAAAACAAAACAAATAACATGAATGTGCAGTTATGATCGTAAAACAAATATTAATATATATATTTTTTAGTGTACAACTAATTTTTTTTATGAATTTAACAAATTTTCATTAAATACATTATTATTTGTTTATATACAAAAATCCCTATTAATTAAAATCAGCTCACGGCAAAAAAAGTGAGGAAAGCCTAGAAAGATCTTATTATATTATTTCCCCAAATATATAGAAACCGAATCAAAATTATATATACATTTCTTGTGTGTGTATATCACACAACGCTTGTGACTCCTGAGCTCTCACCGACTCTACGTCTAAATTCCGGTGAAACCTCTCTCTCTCTCATACACACACACAAATTATATTTATACTCATTGTTTTCTATCATTTTTTCACGCATTTAAGCTACATCGATATGTGTTATATATGTATTTATATTTTTTGAATGATGTTTTGATTTATTGATTTTGTATCTGTGTTTGTTTCCTTGTGCATGTACTTAATTTAATGTGTTTTTGACTTTATTGTATTTATTTGTGTACATTTATGTTGTTTTTTAGCTCTTAATTAGGTAATTTATATGTTTAACTGACTTTGTTATGTTTAGGTACCTTGCTTAATTTGTGTTATAAGTTTGTAACCTTGTTCATATGAAGGATTTTCGAAATTTTCGGAAATGGAAAATGATGATTTACTTGAGTTTTTTTAATTAGTGAACCTTTTAAGTGTGATTTTTCTGTGGTGAGAAACAATATGTTTTGGTATTACTTTTTGTTAGTGAGTGATTGGAGATGTGGTTATTTGGTGGAAGTGTGTTTGGTTTTGATTTGTATTCGTTTTTAGTTAGGGTTTTCGGTTTCCGGTGAGGTTACTAAGAGAATAGGGGTATACACGAGTTTATAATGCTAGGCATGTAAGGAATACATTTTGTTCGGGGAACTTTTAGAAATGAAAGTTTATCGCGAAGAGACTTAATTTAAGCAGGATATTCTTTTTATCGGAGGATAAGGAAGTTCTGTTGTTAATACTGGTATATTTTTTTCCGGATGACAACTTCTTGAAATTCGGAAATATTCAGTATACATGCAAGAATGATTGACTTTTTTTTGGAGATCGCTTTTATACATTAAGGTCGGATCAAATTTATGAACTGTAAATTTTTGTTGATTAATGTCTTGAGCTTCATAAGAGGTGTGTGTGACTGTGTTTTGAGGAGCAGCACTTACATGAAAGACGGTCTTAATATTTTTTGGATGTTGCAGCGGGAAGAGATCCAGAGATTTATGTTTTAGAAGAATTTTAAGAAATTAGTTGTAGGTTTAGTATTTGTATATGAACCTCCTTACTATAAAAATCTTTCTGCGTTAAAGCATATTACTATTACTAGCTGCTGTGGAATTCGTGCGCGCACACACACGAAATTCACTCTCATACACATACACACATATGTTATATATTTATGCTCATACTCATTCGTTTCAATCAGCATTTAAGCTACATAGCCTAAATCAACAAGTGTTTTTTTCCTTCTCTCTCTTTGTGTGTTGTTATTAAGATCATAGGTATCGACTTCTTTTAATTGATATTTAAATTTATTGACTCTATATCACTGTTTGTGTGCATGTATCTAATTTAATGCATTTCTGAGTATTTATTTGTGGTACATGTCTGTTGTATTTGGCTTTCAATTAAGTAAATTATTAAGAGAGTATTATGTTTCCTTGGCAACTTCTGTTGCAACTTGTTGATATTATTAGCTGGTGGTTTTTTGAAATTTTCAGAATGGAAAATTTTGATATGATAAAGTTATGTTAATTAGTGAATAAGGTAATATGGAATTTATGCACCATATTCTTTGTTAATTGGTGTCTTGAACTTTGTTAGAGGCGTGTGTTCTGACTTCTGAGGAGCAGCAAGTTAGATAAAGATTATATTAATGTTATTGAGTGTTGCACAGGGAGGTGAACCATAGATTTTTTGGAAGGAATATGATAAATTAGTTGTAGGTTTAAGTATTAAATGGAGTTTAGCCAACCATTTTACTCAAATGCCCTGCCAAGTTATATTGTATTTTTTCATCTAAAGCTGTATCTCAACTACTATCAATTTATCCTGGATAATTTCTTATATGTATGTACAGTTCTTTTATGTAACAGTATACGGTATACCTTTTTTTTGGTGGTTTCTTCAATTATAAATCTCAATGATTTTGTTTTCTTTATGGTGCATGAGCTATATGAGCTCTTTTTTGGGCCGCCAGTCAGTATGGGCTTATAGTATGTATATGAATATTGAGGGGTAGTTTTTCTTGCGGGGATGATGTAAACCCCTTGCTCTCCTCACGGCCCAAAATTGGTTCTTATGCTGGCCCAATCCCCCTTGCCAAAAGGGAAAGGGCCGCCCTATTTACCTTAGGCTAGATGGAGATACCTTAATTGCCCCACCCCATTGTAAAGCCTAGGTCGTGGCTTGGTCGCAGGTTGCCTTCAACCCTAAATTTCTATAGATCGAGTTGAGGTATTTGTCTTATGAGTTACTTGTTATAGCCATTTGTGGGATTATGAATATGATTCAGCATGATGCGTGTTTGGACTGATACGTTTGTGATACTATGTGCCATTGTTTCTAATTATGTTTGTGTGCCCCACTGAAAATTAATAATGCAAAGTTAGTAAATATGCTTATGCCCATAATTTGTTTCATTAACTATACTCGTATCTTGAATTAATCAGTAGATGGAGAAGTGTCTCATTAATATGATTTCTTCTATTATTTGCTCAATAACTTAGCCTTTTTATTATTACCTACCGATGATTGCTTAAGAGCTTCTATTCTAATTTGTATAAATTATACATATATTTATACTGTGGCTACACCTTTATTATCGTACTTTTTGCCCCTTTTTCATTGTTAGGGGTTGTATTTGTGATATATCTTAATATCTGTACTTTTATAGGGTGTGAATTAAGCTAATAATTTAACAACTATATTCTAGTCATTTTAATCTAGATGTTTTGTCTTCAGGTAAAAAGTGCACTACTTGAATTACTTAAGCGTTTGAAAGCCTCGAGACTGCTTGTAGAAAAAGCTTTCAGCATGCTTCAATAACTCACTAGTCTTCAAGGCTGAGGCTGATTTCTAAGAGAAGCTCGATATCCTACTATAGATGCGTTGATGCACATGTTACTTGAGATGCCCAAGTGAGGACTGTTAACAAGACAACTCTTAATCATAGTCAATTTCTGGTTTTTGATTTTATGAGATCCATGGCAAAAGAAGATTTCTGGGAGGAGGACTCGGTCGATCAGTTGTATGTTCCTCCAAAGTCAAAGAAAACAGCCAAAACAAAGAAGATGGAATATGATGGGTGGGGATCAAAACCTCTCATTGAATTTCTAAAAGAAATTGGTAAAGAGACTGAAAAAAAGATTTCTCAACAGGATTTGACAAACATAGTCAATGAATATGTCAGCAAAAATAACCTTATCAAGCCATCAAAGAAAAAGAGAGTTGAGTGTGATGAATGGCTTCGTTATCTGTTTGGAAAAAAGTTTGTGCTTCGTATAAAAATTCATGAATTGCTGTTTCCACACCTTGCTGAAAACCGTGACGAGTCATCAGATGATGAAGATTCAAGCAATTCTGAAGAGGAGGAGAATGTGAAGACAGGGTCTCGGAAGCGGAAAGCTTCAATTCTGGGCAATAAAGTTACCCCCAACTCAAAAAAGGTTCCCGAGACTCCAAAAAGCTGTTTTGCTTCTATAATTCCTGAAAACATCAATCTGGTTTATCTGACAAGAAGTTTAATTCAAGAGCTTCTGAAGGATCCTGTAACATTTGAGTGTAAAGTGGTGGGAAGCTACGTAAGGATTAAATCTGACCCACATGACTACTCCCAGAAAAACTCCCACCAGCTTCTTCAAGTAACAGGTACTGCTTATTATATGTATATAGGTATTTTTCGTACTGATGCTATATGCATTGTTACCAAATACTGCTTGTTATATTCACTTTAGTATTACCTTTCAATACATTCGCTTGATTCATAAGGCACAAATGACAAGCACCAAGCCAAGTCATGCAAAGGAACTCTAAAATTAAATAGGACTTCGATAATGTTGTCATTTCGAAGCTTAAATGATGAATAATGGAAGTTAGATGTTTATCCCCCCACTATTAATGAACATAAGTGAGTTTTCTTTAATTAAGAGAAAATAGTTTGGAAACAGGTGAGAAATTCTGCTGATATATATGTTTTTAGGAGATTTGACTTGCTGCTTGGTATCTTCGTAAATCATTACGTAACCATGTATATGTCTCCCATATTAGTAGACCCTCATCGTTTCTACCTAAACTTTGAATAGTGTGCAACGCTACAGTTTGTTTGGAATTAGAATGAAAATTTTCTGGCCTTCCTTGCCGAGATCTTTAGGTAGTCTCATTTTTGTCCTGGTTGTCAGTGACCATCTTTATTTCCTCTATTCTACTATATCAACCTTAACATGCCATCTTTATGAGATCTATCTTATTTCTGAAACCACCTCTTTTTTTTCCTTTATATATTTATGAACCCAATGATATGTCTCGGAACGAGTTACATTGGGTGCAACAGTGCGATTCAAGGAGCCAATACTAGAGAATGAAAGACAAACTTGTCATCAATATATACGTGATAGGACAAAAAGGAAGCTCTCTTGCTTACCTATTCCTAGAGGTGTAGGAAATCTGAGGAGGGAATAAAGAAATTGAAGCAAGTCAACTTTAAAACAATCAAGCTAAGTATTAGCACTAGAATTTGTAGGACATTATAAAATGAGGGGGGTCAACTGATTGTTAATTGTTGAAGAAGCCAAGTGACATGCGTGTTCCCTTGCATGCTTAGCTAAGCTTGCTATTTCTAATGAATTAAATGTCTTGAATGAGCTAGGAATTTATTTGTTACAGACTATATGCAAGTTTGCAAGTCCATACTACTCACTCCTGACTCCTCAGTAAAGTTATCTAAATTTGCAGAAAAATATCCATGAATTTTCTTGTCTTGTAGAAAGAAAAAAAGACAGTTTGAATAGAAATAAAAAGGAGACTGTTTGCTAATCACAATTGAGGCTTTCTTCCACCAACATATTTCAAAAGCTGTTGAGGAATAATTGCATACATGCTTACATAATCAATTGACTGACTTCCTTTTAATGGTAATGAGGTTCTGAACTCTAAAGGAGACATTTGCCCAGTTGATCCCAGGAATTTGCTCAGATGATCCGATCACAGCAGAATATTATTTATATAAGGATTTTGAATGCATTGCTTTTGTTTCTTTTCCATGCCAAGTAGGCTATTAGTTGTATACCAGGGTTATACATCAAGCAAGAAGGTATATTGTTGTTACCACCTACACACTAATTATCTAGGAACAAGATCACAATTTAAAGTAGCATTGTCTTCGTGTGGAGTCTTCTTGATTAGTTAAAGATAAGATCAATGCTTGTTTTGTTTCAACATAAAGTGTGCTAATTGAGTTGGTACCTTCTAGATCTAAAAAGTAACATCTCTATCTCTGTTGAATCACCTGAGTCCAATTAAATCCTTCATCATCCAGAACTTTCCCTGACAGAGCAGTGAACTTCTTGAGCTACTAGAATCCAACAGGTATATTCAAAAGAGGCTGAGATCATAATATTAAACAAGCTCAAGTTTAACACCCAAGCTTGAAAATGAGGTAGATGCATAAATGGTAAACCTGTAAGAGATCAAGGTCTTGTTGTCATTAGGAATAGCAAAGCGGATCCTCAATCACCCATTGTACTTCATGAAATTTTAGAAGAAACTTTCACCATCAATAAGGGAGCTTTATAGTGAGGAAATGCAATTCTTATACTTATACATTATTTGAGAGATGTTATGCGGTGGAATGGAGAAACTGCTATGAGAGACGAGACAAGGGATTGGAGAAGAAATAATTGTGAGAAGTCTGCAGGATGCAATCATGCAAGTATGTTTTACAATGAAGTAAAAGTCATATAGCTCTAGTTACAAGCCCATACGTGTGAGAAGAGATATACACAAAATTCTAGTGTTGATTTGCTTCACTAATTTGGACAAGGTAATGGTTTTGTTGTCATTGACATGTAAATTTTTCTGGTACTTGGAGCAGTTTGTTGTGAATTTTTTTTCATGGTAATTTGGAAGAGATCTACCTAAAATGTGATAGAAAATGTTTGCAGGCGTATTCATTCTATACGGTATCTATTTTTTAGGCAATCACCTATGGCTTGGCTTGGACCCAATTTGCATGCTAATGCTTGTAGCTGGATAGTTTATACAGGGCTAGTATGTAAGGTAGTCGCAACTTTCTTGGTGTATGTTAGTGACTCTAATGACATTAATTACAATGAGAGGGAGAGCAAAGCCTTAAGAGGATGACGAAGAAGAGAATTTGACATTTAAGAATCTGGGTGGTATGACATACTTTCTAGGAATCAACTTCCACAGAAGGTACAGACGCATGACTAATTTTTCTGAGGACGGGAAATTTAGCTGTTGCTGCACAGACTAATCCAGATCTCAAACTCAGCGAGTCAAACAAAGATCGAACAAAGACAGTGAGATGTACTCGGAAATGTGTATACTGACTTCCCTAACTCGGGGTATTATAGTTTGAAATTTTACTAATACAGAAATCTGTCTTGAGAATTATTTGTTTCTGTTTCTATTGCTTCAATATCATTATATATTCATGTAAAAATTTCTTTCTATATTATAACAATTGACTTGAATTTTCCCCGTATAATATAGAATGACTCGGAGAAAGCAGAGTACTAGCTTCAATTAAACCCTTTCTTCCTTGATATAGTCAGTAATATTCCCACTTTTCATGTAACCCATTCTACTATTTAATTGCATATAACTATATGTTCTTCATGGATATGTTTATCTTAATTTGATGTTTCTCCAGGTGTAAGAAAGGACCCTGAATGTGGTGATGTTAGTACAGAATACTTTCTCCAAGTACCGGTTTGGAAGAAAGAGATCCCTGTTTCCATGCTATCAAATGAAAATTTCAAAAAGGTCTGGTCACTGGTTTTCCTTCTAATTATATTTAACATCAAGATGCTGAACCATTTTTTATCCTGTTTGTTGTCAATTATTTAATTATATATGTACATTTTATGCTACCTGAATATTAATTGATTAGAAGATCTATCTTCCTAGCGGCTTTATCTAGAGTCTACATATTTCGGTTTCTACTTCTCAAAGTGAAAATAAAATGGTGGAATGTTTTATATGCTCTATTCTTATTAATGCTACCTCCAATATTGGAAGTATGTTATGCGGTGACAACTCAACTGATGAAGCATAATTGTTTCAGTATCTTATCAAATCATAACTTTTTTTATAAAAAGGCGTGCCTTGTACCGAACCATTATAGGTTTAGTCAAGTTACTTGGCTGGTTTTATTTACACATGGAGCACACAAAACACAACTGACTACTGCTATGTTGATTGATAATAATTTACAACTAGCTGAGAAAAGAAGGCTAAAACGAGATATCATGAACATGATATATGCATGGTTATGTGGACTTTGTTGAAATATATAAATAGAACCTATGCTAGTATGGCCTGAACTAGGAAAAAATACATAGAGGGAGACAACTGGCTGATGACTTGAAGTTGATGAAATATACAAGGAGATAGGTATCTTAGACTAGCTGCCTGCCTGCTTCTATTGGCTGTTGGCTTCGGGGTATGAATGCTGCAGTGGGTTTTCTCCTGCTGAAAGAATACCTGATGATTTAAGCACGCATATGATAAATAGGGGGATGTCTCTTCATAGTTATAATTAGTAAGCATGACTTTATCGTATGAGAGAGAGTTCCAAGTCCTCATTACTTTTTTTCCCCTTGGAACCTTGCATTGTTCTTTGCAGGAAGAATGTGAGGATTTGCTTCAAAGAATAAAAGCTGGTTCTGTCAAGAGGCCGACTGTTGTAAGTTTGTTATGTTTCTTCTTTTTTCATAGAAGATCATTCTGTTGCGTATGTAGGCATATAGCCAAGTTCTCTTACTTGATACTTCAACGGGGAAGAAGAATTTTTACTGGATCAAAATTTATATGTGATTAAAGCCAAACTTGAGTCAACTTCTCTGATACAGTGTTGTATAATATTTTCAAATCTAAAGCTTATATTGATCTCGAGATGAGTTTTAAACTACTGTTAATATGGTTCAAATATGTTCTGAGCAGCTGTTCATATTGTGCATGGACTTTGTTTGTGAACCTGAAAGTATTTGTTTGTCGATCATGAGCCTATTACAAGATTTACTCTCAGACTTGATGGTGTTTTTGTATTCAAGTACTATTTTCGTAGTATATATTTTAGCTACTCTGTATCATTTAGCTACTTGTAATGTATATTATATTTTACTTTCCATTAAGCATTAAATTTTAATTATATGTTTCAGTCTTATAATAATTATACATTTTCATTGTATATACATTTGAATCATGCATTTTGCATTTATAAATTTTAAAATTTTGTATGTATTTAGGTTGTCAATTGTGTATGTTTTGCAATTTAGTATGACTCAGCATTAAATTTGATATGTATGAAGGTGTGAATAAGATTTTCATTGTATATGTATATTTTAAGATTTTGTATGTGTTAGGATCGTCTAGTAAAAGAAGAAATATAAAGTGATTATTTTCAAAGACAAAGATACTAAAAGAGATTGTGATTCGTCCATTTACCTCCCAGTTATCGACTGTAGTTAAATATAATGTCTACTTTATTACTTATTTAACAGATGGAGCTTCAACGGAAGGCCGAAAGCCTGCATGAAGTTAAAACCAAGCAGGTATGTATTCTGATTGCATATAAGGAGTTTACTCTTGAGCTTTAGAATTAAGAAACTTGTCTTATTCTCTACATTTTTATTATTGAAAGAGTTTGGGCTGGTTGGAAACCACCTTAAACCATTGTTAATAAATCTTGTAGGTTTCTAAATATAGTTTCTGCAGTGTGTTCATATCACATTATCACAAGATCAACATTGATGTATTCCAAGTCAGGTCTCTATTGTTAGTTCATCAGTATGGGGTTTCTATACCTTTTTTCCCTCCATATTTGCTTGTCTATCCTTGCCTAATAAAAGAATCCACTTTATGGTTTATCAGTTATTATTATTGTTATTTTCTCAAGTTGAGATACATATAAGTCTTGTTTTTCCCCTTTGGGCTTTAATGTGGTAGCACAGAAGGTATTGAATAAGTTAGTTTGTTGCTAGATCTTTATATATCCTAGGCACAACAGTTCAAGCAATTGTTTTTGGTACACTTTTTTTTTCAATGGGGTGGCGGGTGGGGGAATGTGGATTTGAGTACATGACTTGTCCGGTGAAAGAGGGGTCGGCAATGAGCATTTGCCGCTAGGCTATCCCGAATCCTGATACGACTGTTGTTTTTGAATGTGCGCAAGACATCACTGTTTATAATTTTTGTTATAATAAAAAGTTAGGCATTACTTAGCAAAAAAAGAAAAGGATTAGGCATTCATGTTTAATCTGCATGCATAGATTTAACAATTGGATATTCATGTTTGTGTTATTAAATTAATGGGATAGTGTTACCTTGCACCAGATAATGCCTGAGGAAAATTTCTTTTCTTAGAGTACTACTAATTCAAAAATTATATGTGCATAGAATGTAAACAAATGCTTGCACATATGTATGTATCCGAAACATTGAAAGTATGGTAGGGGTTCTGTATTTGGGCCGGGTTAATTGGTTGGTAATTTGGCCTATCCTTTAAACACTGGTTTTCTAATTAAACCACATTTCTAAACAAAACGTACAAACCTTATCCCCCTTAAACATAAACACCAATAAAATATATGAAAAATATATAAGAATATTTCTGCATATGATATTAAATAAAATTAAAATTATTGTTGGACTGATGAAAATAAATTTAAATCGGGCCCCTTTTAAACTTAAGTCTTCTAATTATAACACACAAATCTTATTCACTTCAAACAGAAACACAAATATGAAAAACTATATAAGAATGTTTCTAGGAATCACTGAACTTGAGTGTATCCATGCACACCTTGATATCACAGAACATTATTACTGATGTATCCTGTCCAAGTACATCACTAACCTTCTGTTTACAAAAATTGTCTTTAGTCCAATTCAGTTACAGACTTGCAGGATATAAATTCCATTAGGTTATGCTGTAAATAAATGCCATGTGTTTTCTTTTCAAAAATTCAAAAACAGTTCTGTAAGAAAAAGAAGATTTACATGTTTAAATAGAGATACTTTTGCCTGATCATAATTTGTAAACCATGTATATCTGTAAAGCTTTGTTTTTACAACATTGTTATTCTGTTGTGTTGTTGACTTGTTATTTTGTTGTGTTGTTGACTTGTCGTTGCTGGTCAGTGAAGTCATTTAAAATCAAGCTTAAAATTGTTACAGGGGGTTGCCAAAGAACTCCGTTTGTTACAGAACCTCATAGATCATGCCAATGAGAAGGGATGGAGAAGAGAATATCCTTTCTAAACATATAAATGTATGTTATCTGAAAATATTTGGTGGTTGCTTATACATTATTTATCATGAATTCAGTATCAAAGTCACTTGATACAAGGGACACAATTACTTGTCTCGGAAAAATTTATTATTCAGGCCCTATATTGACGTGCTCCTACAAAGTTTATGACAGGTTTGTTCTTGTCATGGGAACACACGTTAAACTTTCTCGACATAATTTACTAGAAATTTTTAGTATAACAATTAGTTGTTATAATTTGTGGATATTACTGATGTTACGTTTAGCTTTAATTCTAATTAGTTGGGTTTGCTTCATAGATTTAGTTCTCTTTCTCTTCCTTTCTTTTTTTAGCATCTTGTTTGTGTTACCTATACGTGATAAAAAATTGTAAACCTTCCATTGAACATCGCTCAATCCTTGACCTTACTTTGTATTACGCTATTTGAGTACCTAGAAAAGAAAGAATTGCTACAGAAACCAGCTGAACAGGAAAGGTTATTGCTTGAGATTCCTAATGTAATCGCAGAAGAGCTAGAGCCAGAAGTTCTTGTACAGGAGCCTGCAGAAGATGAAAGGAACAATGCTTGTTGTTTACCACAGTTAAATATTTTGGAAAATCAAGCAGATATACAGCTAGAGCCAGAAGTTCTTGTACAGGAGCCTGCAGAAGATGAAAGGAACAATGCATGTTGTTTACCACAGTTAAATATTTTGGAAAATCAAGCAGATATACCTTTTGATACTGAAGCAATTTTTTGTCTGTCAAATGACGACTTCTGTAGTACAGATCCTGCAGGTTTGCACTTGCATGACCTCAAATCTCTGCACAGAACCATACAGTATGCATATAGAAATGCTTGAAATTTCTTTCCTATTATTTCGTCTCTCTCTCTCATCTGACACACAAATACATATTTTTTATTACATATTACGTCTCGTTGCTCAAGTGTTCCTAATGTAATTGCAGAACAGATAGAGTCAGAAGCTATTGTGCAGGAGCCTGCAGAAGATGAAAAGAATAACATTTGTTGTTTACCAGAGTCAACTTTTGCCAGGACTTGGACAGATATACCTTGTGTTACTGAAGCAGATAAGCAAGAAGCTATTTTGCTGGAAGGTGCAGACAATGAAAAGAACAGTATTTGTTGTATACCACAACTAACTATGGCAAGGACTTCACCAGATATGCCTTCTGATGCTGAAGCAGATAAATGTCCGCCAAACAAAAACTTCTATAGTACCAATGCTGCAGGTGCGTACTTTCATGACCTCAACTCTTTGCACAGGATTGTACAGTATACATCTGGTAATGCATCAAATTTCTTCCTCAGTTATGTATATATGATGTTTTAGTTACTTGTGTACTGTTTTCTAAATTTCTTGTAGTAGTGGATACACTTGCATCAAGTCATTTGGTGTGACTAGAGTGGAGCAAATCATTAATTAGGTCTCAGGAAAAGTGTTCAAGTTTCTTAGAGTGTTGTAACTTTTGTGTCAATGCAATTCAGTACCATACAGATTCTGTCGCTCCTATTATCTTTTTAGCAACCTTAATTCTACTTTTTTAAAATAAACCAAAGTTTATCCAATCATGTGTCATATTTATGGACCTACATGACTACATCCCCATAAACATATACCCGTACCTTGTTAAACTAGAGAATGCATTAGGATTTACATGTCTATTATGTCGTATACTTGTATTTTTTTAGAGTAAATTGCAGTTTAATAGCCTGTAAGATAATTTTTTGCACTAGAATGTCTTTATTTTAAAAGTGAGCAATTTAGCGGCTAAAAGTATCATTTTTAAACATTTAAATGACTTCCGTCATGTTCAGTTAATTTCAGATTGCACCATTAGTAATATACAAAAATATTAAGGCTAAAAATGTCATATAACACTTTATAAATCTGTTCTGAATTCTTTCTGCTGGCCTTTGTTTCCACACACCCACACTCACCCACATACATATGTTCTTATAAATATTTGATTTGCGTTTAGCTTATGTATTAACATATATTTATACCCACTCTGAAATTTTTGTATTTACATATAGATCTTTACGAAATTATTGTTTGGACCCGTGTGGTTGGATCTGATAATGAACTATATGTGATTTGCAGATTTAGTATAGTGTACATTGTCCTATCTAATGACTTTGGAAAAGTTTAGGCTAGAATAAGTATTTTCCTATCATTTATATTTGCAGTATACCCACACAAAATGTTGAAATTATTTCTCCAATGCTCACAACAAATCTTCGAAGCCTCTTCAAATCCTCAAAAACAAGTAATAGTATCAGTTTTCGATTAAAAAAAAACTGATGCAATATTCACTCTACCTTAAGTTGCTTATTCAGATCGTTTGCAACGAGATTCTGATCCTCGTTGCAGTCATGTCATCCACAAGACCTGTTTTTAATTGCTTCATATAACATTCTGATCATGTTCATCCTCGTTTTAATAAGAAAGCAACCAATGGGACATGTATTGTGTATCCAAAAGGCTCTTGCTCTGGTTCCAGAACCCTCTTTAACCTTCAGAAGAAACTAAAAATAAAGAACAAAATACAGGTTATTAAAATGAACATAATTAAACAACATTAGCAAAGAGTGTAAGGTGTGGAGAAAGAAGGTAAGATCAAGGAGAAGAAAATAAAGTGTGGGAAAGAGATTAGTGAAAAAGCTTGAAATCGGCGAAATACATTTTTTGGACTAAACTACCCTATTCTAAACTAATGTTGTTTGTTGTGTTTGACGGAAGTCATTTAAATGTTTAAAAAATAATTTTGGCCACTAATATTTTCACTTTTAAAACATGGCCGGCCATTAAAGTGCAAAAAATTATGTTACAGGCCATCAAACTGCAATTTACTTTATTTTTACTACAATTTTAGTTGCCTGTTATTTATTAAAAAATATTATGAATTTGGTAGTTGTGATGTCTCGACTCCTCAGGATTGCGTTGCCTCACATTACCATTGTGATGATGATAAGGATAACATATGCATATATTAAGTTAAAATTTAGTAGCAAGGTAAAAGACAATATTATCAATAAAAACCGTATTTTATTGAAAGCATATCGAAATTTGGAGCTCCTGATTACCTAACATAAAAGATTTGTGGGCTTTGGAAGCGTAACCTGCATCATTTAGGGGGCTCAACTTGATATACTGTTGTAATTAAATGCATTTTGGCATCTGCAGATGTTGACAGAGAAGGCAACAGAACTTACAGCAACGGCACTACATATGTGAAGGAAACAAATGGTTAGATTATCTCTTACTTTTTTGTTCCAGTAATTTTAACATTGGTATAAATAATCTGATTTACCATTGTCCTATACAAGTTGTTAGTTGATAACATTGATATAAATATAAACTCAGAATGCCTGTCCACCTCTCAATGTTTCCTCGGGCGAGATGATTCTAAGAAGGCGGTTGCCTTTCTTTGATTATGCCAGATTGAGGCGATTGATTAGCCGAACCTTTGTAAAAAAAATATTTTTTGTCTAGTAATTGTGAAAAATATAATAATAATAATAATAATAATAATTAATTTATTATATGTAGTTGTAACACAGAAGCCAGGTGCTTTGTATTATATTATTAAAACTAAAAAGAAAACACTACAGTATTTAATTGTAAAGTGGATTTGTATCAACGTAACTGAAGTATATATTAGTCCGATCACATTTGCACAAATCAATCAACAGAGCAAACTGTTATACAGTTTTCCCCCTTCTAAATTACTACTCGAACAAGCATCTTGCGATGCAACCATGTTAAGTCTTGTTAGCTGGTAACTATGCTTATAATGAAAAGAATCAAGTTGATAAAAGGATAGTTTGTCGCTTCCACACGTATTGATATATAAAATAGTTTTCTTCGCCTTTGTTCATTACTTGGTAGTTGATACGAAGTAGCATTTAAGTATGTAGGTTTAATGTGTTTTTGTCGTTTGACTTGCTTTGCGTACGTTATTTGCTATTATGCTTGAGATGGCATGTTGCGAGGCTTCTACTAATTATTTTAACATTTTAAATTCTGTTTATAGACATAGACATAAATTCATTTTACAGGAGGCTAGTCTTTTTTCAAATGGCATTTCACTTCCTAACACAGCCTTGAAACTAATAATATTATTACCTTCTAACGATCATTTATATATATATGTGAAATGTGGTGCAGAAGATAAACCTGTGATTGAACTAAGTGATGACGATGAGGATGAGGAAGGTTTAAATTACACATCCCAGAAGATAGTTGACCACCCAGAAAGTAAGGTTTGGTACTATACAGATCCTCAACAAATCAACCAGGGCCCTTTCTCGATGGTGATATTAAAAAGGTGGAAAGAGAACAACTACTTCCCGCGAGATTTCAGGATTTGGAAGAACGGTCATTCTCCTGTGCTGTTGGAGGATATGATTGACCTAATGTTTCATAGTTAGCTAGTTGATAGCGTATGCAGTTGTATTTGATTAGGTTCTGTGTATGCTATATAAAGGTTATAGTCTCTGTTCTGTCTGGGAGAATGTTTTTCATCCTTTCTAATAATTCTTTTATATGTTGGCATCTCAATTTTTTGGATATTGTACATGTTTCTTACCTGGATCAATTGTCATTTTTTGGAAGATACAAATGAAGGGCATTCTTTTGTTTTTTTGGTTGCAGCTAATTTAAGGGCTATCTTTCATCTGTTATGTAGCTGAGACTAGTAGAATCGAGTCATTGATTGTTTGTGAAAGAAAAAAATTATACTAAATATACTGAGAATCGGTGAACCAAAATGTTCTGCACATTGAACACTTCCTCTATGCTGCTTCTATTAGCAGAATTACGGTTTGTGTTCAAATGCGGAATATTATTTCTCACGGGTCTCATTTAAACGAGACCGATACGAAATATTAAAATTTTCACTATCGATAAAATGACACAAGATTAAAATTAAATTAAAAGATTTTACATTCGAGACTTGTGAAGTTATGATGATGAATGATGAAAATAAACACGATACTTCAAATATAGCAGAATGATTGCTACAAGCTCAACTTTCATTTGTATTTAATAATTAAACAGAAAACTAAATTATTGTTACAAATAATTGAAAACAAATCTCAAATCAAATCATTGCTTGTTGTTCAAGTAAACAAAGAGATCGAGCTCAGATCTCTCGTACAAATTATACATACAAATAGATATAATAGAGATAATCATATTCTAACGATCTTAGCAGCTTTAACAACCGGATTTTCCCGCGAAATCGCGTCTCTACCCGCCGCTTTATAATCGTAACTACAATCATGTCGATCCGAGTACCGATGCGCCGAACAAAAAAGCTCGCCGCACCGGCACCGGATTCCGGTCAATCCGACCTTTTTCCGGCAACCTGAGCACCGATTCACCTGCTTTTTCACCACCGCGATCGCTTCCTCCGCAGTTTCCGTTTTCCGATCTGATCCACTCTCCTCCGGCGACTTGATCGACATCGATCTACGAGTTTTAACGGCGGAAGAAGAAGCGGTGGCGTTGAAGCATACTTGACAGATATTCGCCGCCGACTTCCCGGCGACGCCGCAGTTGATACAGAGCGTTCTCGATTCCGGCACGGCTTTGAATTCCGTTTCTTCGTTCTCCGTCTTGTGCGCCATTTTCATACAAGAATACAATCAAAAGATGATGCTTTTATATAAATATGTTTGTGTGTGTGTAGAGAGATAGAGAGATTGCTTGTGTTAATATTCTTATAATTATGTGTATATCACGAGAGAGATCGAGAGAGAGAGAGATGTTGAATAATGGAAGGGTGTGGAAACGGGTTTGAAATATATACACACACACAAAACATAGAGAACGCGTATGGAGTGGTATGAGGCAATTTCTTGGTTAACTTGAAAAGACAAAAATGACCTTAGTATTCAACTTGTGGATGATGACGAGAAATGAGATAATTGAATTAAGATCAAGGGTCAAGTTGGCTGGCCGTCATGAACGAAAGCTACATGTACATATATACTACTCCTTTTTATTATTTTATTTTTCGACATTAAGATTAACACCTGATTTTTTATGTTAATACGGAACGTATTTATTTTTATCGCGTTTAAAATTAAATACAATTATTTATCAGAGACTCGGAGGCCCCGCCCACTAATGTTATAATATGTATCATTGCATGAAGAAACAGCTAAGCAATCATCAGGAATACTAGAATCATCTACTGGCTGTCAGTCTGTTATTGCGTTTTTGGTTAAGTTGTAAATATGTTATCTACAGTGTGGGTGGATTAATAAATTTTTGTTCAATATTTCGAATATAAAATTGCAGTCAAGTTGAGACTTGAGAGTAGCTGTAGCCTCTGTTAAATTTAGACGATATTAGGGATGAAGTTGAGTTGAATTTACTCTTTATCATGTCATCGGTTCGTTTTCGGATGCACGCCCCTACATTATTAGATAAGATTTTTGTTGAACTCTTCTCATTTGTCTTGATTAAATACTTTAGCTCTGTCACTGATATGAGCAGTCGACCAAGGAGCCACCACATATATCAAAGAATGTACATAATCGAGCACTACACAATGGACTTGTAGTCATAAAGAGATCAGAGTTAATAAACAGCGGAAGATAAAGTACTTTTGGCCAAGACCAAACAAGGGACCATGACAAGCCACGTACTACCCTGATTTCGTCAAGCTTTGTGCCTTCGCAATAGGGTTTGCTCTGGCTATAGCTATCCTTAACAGCAGTTCTACAACTGTGGTGCGCTCATGTTTGTCAGAGCAGCTGCGTGGTCCTTTTGTGTGATGCAGAAGATGCTGGTCTTGATACTACTTGTGGCTCAACTGGACCACTCTAAATGTGACCACATGTCCAACTTCTTCATGCTGGTGTTGCACCTATCATTCAGGATCCACATTATAGATGAAGCAACAATTTTTCATTTTCTTTCTATAATATAATATCAGATCCTTGTAGCTCATAGAACACATGTTCATTGTGACAACAGTACCAAATTAAAGACACAATTGTTAGCTCATTTTGGAAGAGCCAAGGCTTCAAATTACAACATACCTGAATCATTTTTTTTGTATGAGCTAATAATGTTATATATTCTAATTCAGGACAAGTATGTGCAGTGTGCTTGCTAAAGGCAAATTTACAAACAAATAGAAAGTCATCAAACATTACTAAATATGTCCTGCCATTAGTTTAGATAACTTTAAATTTAAATTTAAAATATCCAACAATGTAATAAACTCAGTGAGATCGAGTGTTCAATGGCATAAACAGACGTCGGATGGCTCCTCCAGGACAATCACTAGCTGTTTTTCCTCACTTGCAGCCGGTCGATCATATCCTGCATTGCTTTCAATTGGTCCTTCATCTCCTTAATATCAGCATGCATACGCTGAAGATATTCATTGTTACATCTATAATCTTCGTTGTTATATTGCGAGCTACGTGCAACAAAGTTGTAATGAGAGGACCCACTGTTGACAATATTGTCCGACTCATGTAAGATATTCTGCGATGAGCTGGCATCATATATTCTCCTATTCTTGTGTCATGAAATACCTTATAATCCAATTTGGCTTCTTGAATAGGTTGAGATTCTGGTAAGTCCCCAGTCTGGAAATGCTGAATATGAATGTCCTCAATCGTTTCCTGTATAAATAAAGAGGAATTCAGGAATCCAATGACTTCGATTCTAATTGTTAGAATGAGTAGCAAGTATGTTGCAAAAGCGAGGGAACTACTGAGCCGATTGCAAAATGATGATTATAGACAACGATCTTCTTAGCTGCCAAATCACTACACTTATTTTTAGAGAGAACTACCATAAAATAATCACATTTTGGGCAGTGCTTGTATCATTTAATAGCAATACAATAAAATAAATGCATTTAGTTCCCTCGAGGAGCATGAATATTTATGCACAATCTATAATCTATATTAGTATTTGATATAAGATACTATCTATTAGTTTAATGAGAGTACGAAATATTTGTTTGGTTATTTCAGTCACATATATGATGGGAATACTCCCTGAGGCTATGATTACATAACAGAGTCAGGCAAGTGTGACACTGCAGAAGTATATCTAGGCACAAACCACATCAAAAAATTTTAGAACATTAACAGGGGAACAGGTTTGAAGGAATTTTTTAGTGCCAAGCAAGGTGAAGAAAGTAACTAAAACACACACACAGACACACGCAGATATGGCATCCATTTGCAGCCTACCCCAATGAATTTCATATCATGTAATTAAGTTGACCAAAGACAACTTTAAACCGAGGGTTGCTGATTTTCTTGGACAGAAAGCAGAGCAGTAGATAATGTTCTGAGATATCAAGGTGTGCATGGATTTGAAAGTTCAGTTAATCCTAGAAAACCTAAGCCTCAACTTTTTCAGCTTCAACCATAACAAGTATGAAACCAAGCAGAAGATATTATTGTGTGATCGACGTTGTGAAATAAAGTTCATTAGCACAGTTATATAGTACATAGGATTCAAAGACAGACTCAGCAACTGAGAAAAGTGACTCAAGTAATGCAGATTATTATATTAGTACAATCGTCCTATTAGAACCTCTATTATCGAAACCAACATATCCAAAGTTCACCACTAATAGAATAAGCGCAGGTCCCATTAACATTTGGTTTAGAATTATTCAGTACTCTATAAAATGGCATTCCTCTACTATTGTCTGGCGCAGGGTGGTGCTATATATAATATATCCCATTAGTCACATACACAACCATGTATGTCCAATTGCTAAATTTTGGTATCAAGATTAAACCCGAATGCCTTTCCTGTACCATTGTCGGACGCAGGGTGATGCTATCCCATTAGGCACATACACAACCATGAATGTACAGTTGCTATATATCGTTATACAGATTATACATAAATGGCTTTTTTTTAACAAGAAAATATAAAAACATCAATATATGTTGTACATTCAAATACGACAGTTACTTGAAGACTGGAACTCTTGTGCCTAGAATATACAAAGATCTATCAACAAACTAAGCTGGTCAATCCCTTTATGCTACCACGTAAAGACTAAAGAACAAAACAGATGTGTCGAAAGTTGCCAAAACTTTTATGTATCTGAACTTTGAAATTTGACAATAGTCACTGATATTGTCATATAACATGACCATAGAGAAGTACAGTCTTCTGTTAGGTAAGCAATAAGCATAAACAACCACATATGGAGAAACAAAGGGGAAAGAAACACCATGCTCATAAACTGATAGAAAGACCTGACTAGGAATGCATTAATGTTAACTTTGTGATATGAACACACTTCAGAACCTGAATTTGGAAACCTACGAGATCTATCAACTACGGGAATGGTGGTCTCCGACCAAACCAAACTATTTCAATGGATAAATAAATAAATAAAAAGACGTGTTTATTTATTTCCACAGCTCAAGGTTGAACTCCTTGTATAAGCATACCTGCTTGGTTATAACTTTTATGTAGAATTTGGGCCTTCTGATGAAGCTCTGTCTGTTAACGAAGTTAACAAAGTAGAGGTTAAAATTTGAATATAGTCTGAACGACAAAATAAGAGCAATATGTATGAATTAAAATATCTGAATCATGCTATCAAGGTTATTACTTGGGAGAAGGTTTTGAGTTGTACGAGATGGAAAAACATACAAAATTGGCAATCTTGATACATAAAAAATTACAGTAACTGAATGACAAATGCATAATGCGAAATTATAATTGAATAAAGATTTATAATGATTATAATACTAAAACATAAAACAAAAATAATGCTTCATGGAAAGAAAATTTTACAAGTAGCACATCTAGAAGTATCAAAATATAAATATAACATAATAGTAAAGATATACGGAGTACTAAGAAACAATTAGCTAAAAAGGATATACTAAGAAATGCGCTTGCAAATATACAAGTTTGAGACTAAAGCTTGTAATAGATTCATGACTGACAGAAGAATGATTCCAGGCTCACCAACAAACCTATAGACTAAAAGGAAGAGCTGCTCATAAGTCATAACCAACTTGAATCATGTTAACTAAGACACTGTAACATTCAACTCAAGTTCGTTATAAGCATAATATTTTGAAATATCAGTTACAAAAATCCTCATTGAATTATTGAGTAAGAAAACTTAGGCTACAAATGTAATGACAAAAGAAGAAGCATAACAAACTCACAACAGTAGGCCAATTGGCAGAACCAGCTATTATTCTTCAAAGCAAATCCTCGCATTCTTCCTGCAACAAACGATGCCAGGTTTGAAGGCAAAAAACAGATAAATGATGCATGCAAATAATGTGAAGGTATGTATATATATTGAATAATTCTTGTTATCTGAGATATATGCCCACTATCTTTACAGTTAATTATGTTACTGCACTTTTCATTTACGTGTACATCACCTTTAAGCTATATCTTAACTCATGAGAGTAAAAGTTTCTCTTTCTCTTATCCGGGCATGATCTAAAAGTTTGTCTGCTGTTTATTTGTATGGTTTGTTGGGCTTGTAACACTGATATTATTGTGTTGGCTAAGATTATATTGGCATTTGGCTTTGACAACTCATGAGAGTTCTTTTGCAGGAATATGTTAGTAGAAGCAAAGAAAGAGTTGAATGTATTTTTGGGTGATGATAGTGACTGTTTCGTGTCTTGGTAATGGAAATATTTCATAATATGATACTCTACTTGCCGAGATGTTTTATAATTTTACCCGACAATTTGGTTGCAGGTTGCCGGATCATTTAGAAAAACATGTAGATCTTTATGTCCAACCCAGTGATACATTGCTAAACGAAGTTGCTGAAAGAAAATCCAAACTTAAGGAGCAGCCTAAAAAAATAGATACTCATCAAGTGGACGCTGAACAGGAAGGAGAAAAACCAAATAAATTATTAAGAAGCAGACATGGATGGCAGTGGAAAGGCATAGTAAAGGATGCAGTTGAAACCCCTCCACTTCGTAGTGTGGAGACCTCAAATACTTGTGTGGATGAACATGCTCACAGCCAATATTGATCATCTAAAATTATCATTATCTCAGTTAATATTGCATAAGGAAAGGCACCGGCCTGATGAGAGGATACCGATGAAGGTTTTTACTTAACTTCCTATCCTATTCATTTCGCGACCTACACAATTTTATGCCATTTATCCTCGTGGCCTAAATTATAGGTAGTTTCTTTCTTGAAGCCATTAATATCTTCTTTTTTCTACTGAGGAAATGATAGATCGGAACCTGTTTCATATAGCATGCTATTATATATATGTTGTGAAATTCACAACAGATCCTTCACCCAAAAAATTAGTGCAACTCGCTGCATCCTTATATCATTCGGCCTCCATGCACATGGAACCTTAACAATTCGTTTCTTTAACATACAAATTTTAGCAGGGAAAATTAGAACATTTATCTCATACTGCAACGTTTTAATTATTCTCAAAACTCTCTTCATCTCAATTTTCAAATCAGATTGAGAATTAAAATCACTTGTGCCCTCTTGTCCTAAAACAAAGCCACTGAGGGAAGTGTTAAGCATACTGAATGAAAAAGTTAATAATCAGAACCTCTAAGCAAGTAACAAGTAGCATTGAGCATTGGTGGTCAGGCTTTTGCAGAAAGGAAGCATCACGAGTAATAAAAGGTCATTTATAGTATATTTATGTGATTACTGGCTCAGCATTTTTATTTGGTGGCGTTATTTCATTAGATGTAATGTGATTGCAGTTTAGTTCTGTGTTTTGACCAACTCCCAAATCCTTTGGCTGCTCTATTGTGGCTTACATTTGAGATTATGTTGCATGTTTGTTAAGCGTAATAGTTGTGAAACATGATTAAGGTTGAAATAAATGACTTTTCGTGTTTTACTTGTGGTTGCTTCTTGTTGCCTTCTAATGCTTCTACAGAAGAGGATGTAGACATATTTAGATACAAATATGAGCTTTTGGAATATGGAAATAAAAAAAACCTTCTTACACAGAAACGTTACGATTAAATAGAATGAGAGGCAATTTTAGCACGTGTTCGTGTTTTACCAGTGGTTGATTTCACATTTACATATAATGCCAGGTTCCATTAAAATTAGCTTCTGAAAAGAATATGGTGAAGACATGATTAAAGTCAATATTTTTGTGAAAACATAAAGAATACTTGTTTTTCAGAGAAATAATGAATTGAAAAATATGAAAAGAGTTTGTTCGTGTTTTCAGTTGTCTTGGGTCCTCTCTAATTATTTTTATATAGATAAAATAAAATAAGAATAAATATTTAAAAATTAAAAATAAATGAACCCGTATTCGTATGAGTTGGATATGGATACACTACATCAATACCCGTATTGAAGATAATATTGAAGATAATAGTATAACTTATTTGCCATGTCATCAGTCAGCTCAACACACTAGACAGGCTGGAGACAGTGGAGTCAGTTAGACTTAGTTTGTTATAATTTTCCCGCTCAGAAGTTAGTTAGTTGATAGCTTAGTATAAATGTCACTACTCAATGTACAGACTTTACCTTTTTAGCAATACAATCAGTTTTTCATTTCATTTAAGCAATGCTTCTTCTTCACAAAATAACATGGTATCAAAGCATACAGAGCTCATTCTAATGGCGGATTAACAGAGCTTCATCTCGATACTCGCGACACTTGTGATACGTTCATCTCGAACCTACATAGAAGTCTTTGAGGTGTTTTCTTTCATTACTCTCAATCTTTGTATCTCATACTCGGTATTTCATCTGATTCTTTTCATAACAGTTAGATACACAACTGTGTGTATAGATTGATTCTTGTTATTTCTGATCATTTCTGTGATTTTCGTTGATTGATTGTTGATTTTATCTACAATCTCTGAATATTCTGTAACTTCGTTACTTTCTTGACATTTCTTGCTTGTTTTTTTTTCATCGGAATCGCTCGAGATAGTCATCGATCTGATCATTATACTCGTTTTCTCTTAAAATTGTATACTTGTGTGATTTTCTTTCGATTTGACATCTGAATCTCTATTGTTTCATTAAGTGCATATCAATTGTGTGATATTGTGCTTCAATCAAACACTTGTTACTCTGTTATGGCTTTACAAAATAACCTAGATCCATCTAGTATCTTCTATATACATCCATCTGATGCTTCCACAACGCAACTAGTTTCTATAAAATTCAATGGCAATGGTTTCCACAATTGGAAACGTTCCATGATGCTTACTCTCTCCGCTAAAAACAAGTTAGGTTTTGTTGATGGAACCATACCTGTTCCAGACTCTACTACACCTGAGTATAAATATTGGGAAAGATGTAACAGTTTAGTGATCTCCTGGTTGCTTTTCAATCTTGATGAAAGTATCTCTAAGAGTGTGTTGTTTTTGCATACTGCACAAGAGATTTGGGATGATCTTGAAGAGAGATTTGGCTATGCATCATTTGCTCATATATACTCTCTTGAACAACAATTGTTGGAGCTTAAACAAGGCCAGGAAACAGTTTCAGAATTCTTTACTAAGATCAAATCTGTGTGGGATAGTCTCAATGATGTGAATCCTTTACCATACTGCACTTGCAAGAAATGCACTTGTAACCTTACTCAGAAAATACATAACAAACAACAGGAATAGAGAATGTTACAATTTATGATGAAACTCGGTGAGAACTTTGCAGCTATCAGAGGCAATATTTTAATGATGCAGCCAACTCCAACTATTTCTCAGGTTTACAGAATTGTTGCTCAAGAAGAGAGGCACAAAGAAATTTCCAAGTTGTCAAGTCAAACTGAAGCTATGGCATTTTATGCTGATAAGAGAAGATTCAACAATCAGAATTCGAGGAATTTTAACTCTTTCCAGAATTCAAACACTGGGACTGGAGCACCTAAACAGAATTTTCTTGGCAACAAGAAACCTGATGCTAACTATTTCTGTACTCATTGCCAAATTGCAAGTCACAGTGTAGAAAGGTGCTTTAAGATTCATGGTTATCCACCAGGTTTCCAAGCTAAGCAAGACAGGAAGGTGGCTGCCTTCTCTCATCAATCTGCAGACAACAATAGCTCCACCGAATCTCAATCTGACCCTACCATTGGAGATTCTCACACTGTTACTACAACTCAGTACAATCAATTCATTGATTTTCTACATCAGCAGAATTCAAGGAGAAATGAAGATCTTGATAAGAGTGGCACCCCTAAGCATGCTTTACTAGCAGGTACTATGTGTTTATATTCTTCACTTCATAATGATTGGATCATTGATAGTGGTTCAACAGATCACATCTGTCCCCAGTTAGAACAATTTAACAGCTATGAAGCTGTTAAAGACAGTGATAGTTACATCACAGTTCTTGATGGAAGAAAAGTAAAAGTGTTACATGTTGGTCAAGTGAATATCACCAAGGATATAACTTTGAAGAATGTCCTCCATGTACCTAATTTTCACTTTAGATTAATTTCTATGGCCAGACTTTGTGATGACCTTAATTGTCAACTTGTTTTTACTAATAAAGGTTGTTTTCTTCAGGGCCTTTCTCTGAACAGGCCTCAGATTCCTCTTGGTAACATTTCCAGCGGTTTATATAGTCTCAAAGATTCTACATCTGTCATTAGTAAATTCTGCAACTCCACTACTTCCACAACTGCAAATATGAAAAAATGGCATTTACGGATGGGGCATCTGCCTTTTCCTCAACTCAAGTTGTTACCTTCTCTCAGTACAATAAAGGAGTGTTCAGACATAGTGTGCCAGATCTGTCCTGCAGCAAAGCAAACTAGAAAGCCATTTTCATCTAGTCATAGTAAAATTGTCTCTGCTTTTGAATTGTTGCATATTGATCTTTGGGGACCCTATAAAACTAAATCTTTGTATGGTTGTAATCAGTTCATTACAATTGTTGATGATTTCAGTCGTTTTACTTGGGTACATTTGATTAAGTATAAATCAGAAGTTGGTGATGTACTTGAAAATTTCTTGGAATATGTTTCTGTTCATTTTAAGACAAAGGTTCAGTATATAAGAACAGATAATGCTCTAGAACTATGTGAGGGTGTCATCAAACATTTGTATCTGACCAGAGGAATTGTTCATCAAACCTCCTGTGCTTACACTCCACAACAAAATGGAGTTGTGGAAAGAAAGCACATGCATCTTTTAGAGACAGCTAGAGCTTTAAGTTTACAAGCTCACCTACCACCTATTTTCTGGGGAGAATGTATTTTGTGTGCCACATATTTGATCAATAGAATGCCACTAAAATCCATTGGTTTTCAAACTCCATATTTCAGACTATATCAAACTTCTGCTTCTATTGATCATCTCAAAACTTTTGGATGTCTGGTTTATTACTCTACTTGTAAAGTCAACAGATCTAAGTTTGATCCCAGGGCAGCCATAGGAGTTTTCTTGGGCTATTCTAATACTCAGAAAGGGTATAAAGTTTTTGATATTCAGACTAGTTCTATCTCTGTGACAAGGGACTTAATATTCCATGAGTCAATTTTTCCTTACAAGTTTTTTTCTTCTGGTACACATTCCAAATCACAATTTCTCAGTGAAATTTTTGTTCCTGTCATGCAACCAACAACCCACTCTGAAATTCCTTCTCCTATTCCTATGAGGACTACCGCCACTAAGTCCCATCCTATCAGATCACCTCCTCATTCACCTATTATTAGTTCACCTCCTAATAGTTTTTCTCATACTGATTCTTCCTCTAATTCCACAGACACTTCAACTACTTCTCATCCAAACCATGATCAGAATACTCTCAGACAATCCACTAGAGTCAAAACCACACCCGCATATCTGCAGGATTACCAATGTAACATCACCACATCTTCTTCACACTGGTGTAACCTCATAGCTGGTTCATCTTTACCTCCATCTCATGTCACTCTATTATCAGCCAGATCTATGATTACTGAACCAACTTCTTACCAAGAAGCTGCAGCACATCCACAATGGATTGTTGCAATGAACAAAGAAATTCAGGCTCTTGAAGCCAACAATACCTGGAAGTTAGTACCTCTGCCAAAGGGAAAGAAAGCCATAGGTTCTAAATGGGTTTATAAAGTCAAGCTTAATGCAGATGGTAGCCTAGAAAGGTGTAAGGCAAGACTTGTTGCTAAGGGATTTAATCAGAAGTATGGAATTGATTTTGAGGAAACCTTTTCCCCTGTTGTCAAGATGAGTACAGTCAGGTGTCTTATTGCATTGGCTGCTAGTAGGCATTGGAAGTTGTTTCAGTTGGATGTGAACAATGCTTTTTTGCATGGAAATTTAAATGAAGAGGTCTATATGGCAGTCCCTGCAGGTGTTGCCAATCCTCTCAACATAGTTTGCAGACTCCTCAAATCTTTGTATGGTCTTCGACAAGCATCTAGAGAATGGTTTTCTAAATTGACAGATGAATTGTTGCATAGGGGCTTCTATCAGTCTAAGAATGATTACTGTCTCTTTATTCACAAAACATCCACTGATATTACTATTGTAGCAGTGTATGTGGATGATATAATCATCACATGGAGTGATACTGGTCATATTCAAACTTTAAAGGCACATCTTCATGCTGTTTTTGGTATTAAAGACCTTGGGGAGTTAAAAAAAATTATGGGCATAGAGATCTCATATTTACCTAAAGGCATTGTCCTCAGTCAGAAAAAATTCACAAAGGAACTACTAGAGTTTTATGATGTTGATGTTACACAGAAAGCAATTACTCATCTTCCTTTACATCTCAAACTTCATGCTGATGAAGGAGTACTTCTTGCTGATCCTGAAAAATATAGATCCATGGTGGGGAAACTTAATTTCTTGACTCATACAAGACCAGACATGTGTTATACTGTTCAGACTTTGAGTCAGTTCATGCACAAGCCTAGAGATTCTCACTATGAGGCTTTGACACATACCTTGAGATATATAGCTCATACTTCTAGACAAGGCATAATTCTTCGAGGTAGTAATTCTTTAACCCTCCAAGCTTTTTCCGACTCAGATTGGGCATCTTGTCCAGACACTAGAAGGTCTGGTACAGGTTATGTCCTTCTTTTTGGCAACTCTCCAGTGGCTTGAAAATCGAAGAAACAATTCACTGTATCAAGATCAAGTTCTGAGGCTGAGTATAGGGCCATGGCTGCTGCTGCCTCAGAAATCACCTGGACAATAAGATTGTTACAAGAACTTGGGGTTGACAATCTTACACCTGTCACATTGCACTGTGATAATCAATCGGCTATCCACATAGCTAAGAATCCAGTGTTTCGTGAAAGAACTAAGCATATTGAAGTTGATTGTCATTTTACTAGAGATAAAGTCATGGAAGGCTTAATACAGTTGACCTATCTCCCTACTTCCAGTCAATTGGCAGACATCCTCACTAAGACAGTCCCTTCTCCTCAACTTCACAAGTTGTCAAGCAAGTTAGGTCTCTATGATCTGTCAGCTCCAATAGACCCTAACTTGAGGGGGGATATTGAAGATAATATTGAAGATAATAGTATAACTTATTTGTCATGTCATCAGTCAGCTCAACACACTAGACAGGCTGGAGACAGTGGAGTCAGTTAGACTTAGTTTGTTATAATTTTCCCGCTCGGAAGTTAGTTAGTTGATAGCTTAGTATAAATGTCACTACTCAATGTACAGACTTTACCTTTTTAGCAATACAATCAGTTTTTCATTTCATTTAAGCAATGCTTCTTCTTCACAAAATAACAACCTGCTGCTGACAGTTAGAGGGAATCTCAAAAGTCACTGCCATCTACTGTTGGTGAGTTTCATAACATTGGCTGAGATTTTTATTTCATTGTTGACATGTTAGTAGTAAAATTGAAAGACTTGTATCATCTTACAGGGACGATACTAAACTAAGGGACTTTTGTATATAGAGTTCTCTGGTATTAATTATAGACATGAATTTAAATATTATTATAGTCCTTCACAAGGCGGGATACGAATATATAACAAGTTGACAGTCATCTTGCACTCTTTATAAAGAGATAATTACAGATTAATGCTGAGGTCTACCCATTGAGAGTTGGTTCTGCCATATAAACAAGCACCAAATTAAAAATTTGGTGATTAGGGTAGTTCTAAAAAGTAGCAGCAGTGAGTCTGTTCCCTCTTACTGCTACTGCTTGGAATATTGTTTCAAAAGTGTATGGAGTTTTAATAAGTAGCAGCAGTGAGTCTGTTCCCTCTTATAGTATTTGCATTGAAGGTTGGTAGATTAAGATATTTTAGAATTTATAGCATTTGGAATTGTTGTAATTGAACAAGATATAAAAAGATGAAAAAAAATAGGCCCCGTTAGGTCTTATCTGTGTCTCGGTGTAGAAGAATGACTCTGAAACAAGTGATAGGAACATCAGGTGTACAATGAGTAATTAAGCACAAATGTTATTCTATGCATCTTATTAAGAGTTAAGACCATATATGGGTAACAATCTGGTGCAGATTTTCGCATTACCTGTGATGATTGCCTAATTCCAAATAAGCCAATATCTTTTTTCTTTGTTGGGGTCATGGGGATCAAGGGCTTACAAATGCCATGCAAGATGAATTGCCCTGTTGTTGCAACTTTTTTGACTTTGTCAAGGAGTAGTACTATGGTATGCAGTATGCTATTGAGAAGATAAGCACCTACAATTTATTATTTTTCTAATCCCTTTTGAATGTGTAATTAAAATTTCGTGGGTTCCATCGTTTATATCAATTTGTGGGTTCACATAAGACAATTGTTAACTAAATAGCAGTAACTAGCTACGGAAGTGGGGTTGTGGGGAACCCCATAGGTACACATAGATCTGCCTCTGCCACAAGTACACAGCTTATTACAAATAATGTAAATAAGCTTAATCTGGAGTTATGAAACTCATAAATATTAGTTTAACTTTAATACTTAATCTTAAAATGACCCTTTTGGGTTAGTTTGGTAGTTGGCATGCTGCATACTTTCTATGTGTTTTCATTATATCTTATTGATATTTGCATGTTTGTGTGCAGACGTTTTGTATGTTTTCATCCTTAATGTTATTTGCATGATTGTGTGCAGGTTCATATTCAGCTGGTCGTCTCGTAGAATTTGCAGATTCACGGATGATATTCGTTAGCGATATAATGACCTGTAATTGTAATCTTATATGTGGCTTTAAATATATTTTATTCTCCATTCATTCTGAGCCAGTTGCCTAATATTTCAGGTTCATTTTGCTGCTACCAAGGCAAGGATAGTCTTTCTCGGCACTTGAACAAGTTTGGGGATGTTCTGAAAGTGAATATTGTAACAGATGCAACAGGGCAACCAAAAGGGTGAGTTTTTATAGGAAGCAATTTCTTAGTTTCACATGTTTTTGAGTTTGTGGGCACGTAGAACGTCATGCTAAATTTTGGTGTAAAACTAGGTCAGCTTATGTAAAATTCATGAAAAGAGAAGCGGCAGAGCATGCATTGTCACTGGATGGTACCTCCTTCATGTCACGTTTTCTCAAGGTAATATAAGAAAGGTGTTTGTATTGCAATTATATATAGTCATATGCATCAGACTGCAAACATCACAGATTCACAATAGAATTGGTTGATTTGGATATTTGTCATATATATTGAATTCAATAACTTGGCTCAGTGATAGGTAGCTGAGTATCACATTACTATCATTTACTTTATACTCTTGATTTTGAAACTATTGTAGAAAGCTAATGAGAAATATATTGCCCAAACTTAATATGTTATATGTTATATGCTGACTAATGTCCATATGAAATCATGATATGATTGTCTACAGTGTAGTGATTTGTAACTGGATTTTCTTATAGTTCATCATTATCTGTGTGTAGTGATTTGTAACTGGATTTTCTTATTGCAGGTTGTAAAGAAAAAGTGCTGCCGCGCAAGAAGCTGCAATTGCGATGACATGGCCTCAAATTTCTAGAGGATCTATCTATATTTGCTGCATCTAGGTTTGGTAGAGTTCCCTTCCCAAGAGGGATCCTTAGCCCGTACCAGGCGCGACCGCCAATGAAAGCTGGTGCAAGGAGCTTCCAGTGGAAGAGGGGTGCTCTGACATCTAGTGTTTCGGGCAACATTCCATCCTATAATGCCCCTCGAAGTTTAACTTATGTCCGAGCAGAAGTCAAGGCAAATGGAAATTCTAGCAGCGTCTGAACTATTAATCATCATCTATGCTCATTCCTGGTATGTAGAAAAAAGAGTGCCAGTTTTGAACTTTATGTAAAGATAATGGATGTGAAGTAACTGGCACGTAAGTTCGATTTAATCCTTTTGAAGTTTCTTTGGGCATGCCTTGTCATTTTACTCGTAGCCAATAGGACATTGTGATGGTCTTTTTCTGAATAAAAAGCACACATTTTTATTGTTTTAGTATTAGCCCTTTTTTTTGGAGTTTTAGCTAAATAGACTTTTAAAATCATTCATTTTATGTGTCTAATTTACAGTAGTTATAACTCGTAACCACTTACTGCAGAGGCTTGCACCAATTTTTTGAAGAATAATGAAAGACGTATCTGATTCAAATCTCTATAGTTTTTCTTCTGAGTATATTTTATAAGCTATAAGCTAATAAGTATCCCTTCTTTAATAATCTTTTATCACTAATCTCTATCTCTGTGGTTAAGTTAAAGAAATCTCAAAACGTCTCAAATACTATTATGGACGTGAGGTACGGTGGTGATTGTTGAAAATGATGGATTTGAAATATATAGGTGGACTAGTTCCATGTAATATACTAAGATAAAAGGAGACCCCGAGTCTACACAACAACTAATGATGGTCATTAGTGCAGAACCAAGGACATAATGTGATGTACTGTATACCTCACCTATGTTACTCAGACTCGGGTACGGAGTGTTGGACACGACACATATCCGAGTGTCCGACATGAAAGATCTGAAAATTGGGGACACGGGGACACTGTCCTATTTTTAGACACGGGTACGGGGACACACCATGATATATTAATAAACAAGTATGGTAAGTAAGATATCTTAACAAAAAGTTATAATAAAACTTAGATTAAACATGATTTTGTAAAGGATTTTGCAAATTAGGTGTCTTCTTTGCTTTTATCTCAATCTTGTTTTTTTTTCTTCTTGAATATTTATTTTGAATTGGAGGTTTTAGTCTTATTTGATTTTTAAATTGGTCAAAGTGTCCACATTTTAGTCAAAGGATCCGACACGAAATGAGTGTCGTGTCCGAGTGTCCAAGTGTCCGACACGGGTACGGCGAGTAAAACAGAAGAGTCGGAGTAACATAGTACCTCACTATGTGCTGGGAGGAGATATGAGAGAGGAAAGATTGGTTTCTAGAATTTGACATCATTATAATAATTTATTTAAATACATACAAATAATGTTAGAGATCATAAAATTATTTTTAAATATCATGTGTTAATTTTTAATTTAGAAACCGTGGTCCACAAGAGATCTCTATTCATTTTCAAAATACATAGTTGATCCAATGATGTCATATGTGCAGACGTGTCAATAATCGGATCGGTTTCCAGATCAGATTCATTCGGATCGGATCAACTTTCAGTTTTGATATATCTTGAGTACTATTCGGATCTAATTCGAATTCGGATCGGATCCAGTTTAAATTAAAATCGGTTAAATTTCATAGTTGAATATAAAAGTTTTTAGTATGTGAATATACTACAACACATACACTTGAGAGATTCTTAAGTGTATGTGTTGTAGTATATGTTTTGATCCATAGTTGAATATAAAAGTTTTTAGGGATATTTTTTTTTAGTTTTTTGATTGATTGATTTCGTGATTTTTATATCATTAATATTTCCGGCTACGTTATTTTGATTTCGTGATTACTGCATTATTAAATGTTAATTGATATCATTGTTGCTTATTATATTTTGATATATAAATTTTAGGGATAGTGATTTTGGATTTTTAATTTATTATTTTTGTTTTCATATTTGATAATTAGTCAACCATTGCCTTTTTCTATTCGTTTAAATTGCACCTAGTCTCTTGCATAGTTTAAATACAACTAGTTTAGGTTTTTGACCATTAATATATATTATCTTATTACTTTTCGATTTTATTATACACGCAACATACATGTGTTGATATTACGGATTTGGAGGTATGTTTAGTTTAATATTTTATTTTCTTAAAATTAGATTAATTATTTTAGATCAATTTATTCACTTTAATTGATATTTATATGGTTGGGGTTACTTTATTTTGAATACAATAAATATTATTTATTGTAATTGATTGACAACATTAATGACTTCAGTTACTTTTTTAAATTAGAAGCTTTATTTTAATAACTTTAATTATAATTTTATTTCTCAATTTTATGGGATAAAGATATAGTCTATTTTATACCATTTATGGGGTCATGATTGATGGAGTATATTTTAGCCTTTTAAGAGGCAATCAAGTGTCATTTTGATGATTTGCCTATTTCATATAGATTTTTTAAATTCAAAATTTCATTAAATATTTATATCAATTCTGACTCACCTAGTAGTGTGTTATTTGACTTGTCCCACCAAAGGAATCCCTTTGGTTGTATTTTAATTCTTTTTTCACTTTAATTTATATTAGTTTTGTTTTCAAAAATTCTTATAATTTATTTCTTCTTTTATTGAATTTTTAATTCAAATTTTTTGTACTTTCTTATATAAATATTTTTAAATATATATGTTATTTTCATCATATAAATTTATATTATCTTTTTTAGTATATGGTTTAGCATATTATTGAGATTTATATATTTCTTTATTTCTCTTTCAGGTGTACGTGAAGATGAGGTATTCTACTTTTCAAACAATAAGGTTTTATTGTCTAACCGTCCAGAGACATCTTACACATGTCTTTCGATTAGATGATGAGCTTTTTTGGATGAATGAAACCTTTTGAGGATTATTGTATTTGGATACAATTCAATTTTGTATGTAGTTATCCAAATTAAAAAAAACATGTAGAATCTCACGGCGGGTCATTACAGTTCCATGTATTGAGACATGCACTTATGTTCTTGATTTTAGTATCGTCATACATATGACCAATAAAATGTGGTCATCAATCAACAAACACACTAGTCTTTGTGTATTATTAGCGTCCTTAAATAATAATATTCGATTAGGAAATTTAAGGAATAAAAAGATAATATTCATATAATTTCATTTTTAAGTCACATACTTAAAGATATATAATTCGTATCAAAATTTCAATAACATTTATTATGTTAGCATTTATAATGCAGTAAATAAAGACATAATAAATATTGACTCAATCATCAATAAAAACATAATTCATAAAATATTTTCCATAAAACATGTAAAAGTATTGTCATTAGGACAAAAATACTAACAGTTACAACGTATATTAAAAAATGTTAAAAATCATAATCAACAAGTTACCATCTTCACTTATGTCGTGATAACACCTGACAAATTTCGAATATTTTTTAAAATCGGTTAAATTCTAAATTTGTACTACACATAAGATCACAATACACTGACTTAAATGCAACAAATTGGGTAATAAACAAACTCACCACAAACCTCCTAAAAGATCATTATGTGTTGGTGCACTTAGTAGTAGTATTTTACCTCAATGTGAGATTAGGTGTTACAAACTCCCCACTAAAATTCCTAACGCCCTTTTCAGGTTGAACAAGTAGCACATATGCGCATATCATACTTCTCTATCCATTGTGGGATAATATTGATAGATTTCGTGTCCCCAATTTCGGACCTCTACCATTGTGGGACAATATCACTATTTTTTGTGTCCTCACGTTCAAATCATAAACTTGACGAATCAAGTTTTTGTGAGTCGGTTCTGAATATATATTTATAAACTGGTTCAAACCTCGAGTCCTTTTCAAAAATGGGTCAAGCATTGAATTTGTATCACAAATAAGACCAGTATACACCGGCCCAAATGTAACAATTTAGGTAATTCACAAGTCTACCGTATACTCCTAAAATATCATGATTTGTTATTGTATGTCGTAGTAGTATTTACCTTATATACTGAATTAAAATCTTCATATGTGTCAATGAGGGATTAAGGTATTATATATATGAGTTACATATTCTGCACAATGGATTGCAAGTGATGGAACAAAGTTTTAAAACCTAGTTGCAAAATTCCATATCCATCACCCAGTTAACAATGCAATTGATCTAACTGTTGAATGAAATGTTGATTATGTAACTATCATGTGTACCGCGCTAAATTTCAGGGATTTGATTATGTATAGATTGTGTTTCACATACTTTTTATTTGTAGAACAATATCATTCAAAGTTTAAGTATTTCTGAGCTTGTAATTGAATCATTTTCAATCCGTAATTACACACGATTTTATTGTGTTTAAGAGGTGTATATAAGAAGTTTTCAACTAATTTTAGTGTTTATTGTATGGTTGTGATTAAAGTGAGACAATTTTTTATTTATTAATTTGAGTTTGATTATTTGTTTTTAACAACTCGAGTTTAAAAAGTATCAAGAACAAAAATTATGTTTGAGTTCGACACGTATACTAAACGAGTCGAGTTCAAATTGTTAACAGTTTTTCAAATTTATAAAAAATATTAAATGAATTTTTTGAGGTTATTGAATATATTGAGTTCATTGAGACTGACCAGGCTTATCAAATTTTGAATTATTTTTTAAAAAACTATTTAGTTATTCATTTTCTTACCAAAATTTATAATAAATTTTCATAAAAATGCTCAAATAATGTGATTATATTTTGTCAAAAAAATGTGATTATATAATTTTTTAAAATTTATTTTTTTTAATACAATACGGGTATCAATTAATAAAATCTTAAATAGTTAATTTATTAAAAAAATATGTTGCATTGTAATTGGTATTGATGTACTTATAATTATATAGTAATAATTTAATAGAATATTATAATTTGATCATAGTTAACCCGTAATTTAAGACCTCTACTAGATATTCAAAATTAATAAACGTGTTGTGCGTAATTAAATAATAAAATAATTTTACAAATACAAAGAACAGATAATCAATACTAATAATCATATATTTTAATTTTATACATAAAAAATTTATATAAAATTATTTTAAGAATATATTTTTCAATATATCTTAATATCATAATAAATTTAATTCAATTTATTAACAAATAAATAACTAATAATAATATGTGAAAAATAGTAAATAATAATTTTGATAAAATATTTGCGAAAATAATTATAGCAAGCAAAAAATATTATCAAATTAGATTTGAGTTTCAAAAAATTCAGCTTTTTTATCGGTAACTCGAGTTCGAAAACGAGTTCCAACTTAAGTTATCCGAGTTGAGTTTAAACTGCTCTATTGGAATTACCTTACTAGTCTATATAACCCTAACTCATTTATGATTTATTATATATATATATATAGAACTACTCCAATGAGAACCCTCTTATAATTAGAACTAAGAACCAAGTCAGAATCACCAAATTTAAAATCGAATCACCAAAATTTAAGTAGACAAATATGTTATAACTATATACATTATTGACATTAAACCACCAGCTACCATAATCCACCATACCACTACCATTACCTCATTCTCACTATATCTCTATCACAACTCGTTATATCATAGTTAGAGTTCCCACAATCTCTATCATGTTACACTATATCCATTATAACCACACAACCTAAATAATTAGCAAATTCAAAATCATCAAAACCAAACCGGTGCACCGCCACTGCCACCAACTCTTACAAAAACACTAAATTTGAACTGAAATTATCAAAAAATATGTACAAATCACCAAATTTTATGCGCAAATCACCAATTTTTCTGAAATAAAATCATTATTTTTCATAGATCTGGGATTGATTCCATTAATTTTCAAACTGAAATCATCAAAAAATATGTACAAATCACTAAATTTTATACGCAAATCACTAATTTTTCTGAAATAAAATCATTATTTTTCATAGATCTGGATTGACTGAATTAATTTCATTACCAAATCAGCAACAAAAACCTTGATATAACATATTTAACTACATAAATCGATATTGATGTATATACATACATGCTTACATACATACGTATGTATGTAAGTATATAAGGCGAATGTATATATATGTGTGTATATTAAGATAGAGGATGGAGGTTAGGTTTCTCGTGGTCATAGTTGCTGATGTCGATTGGTTGGTGACGGTGGTGGAGCAGTAACATGGACGGTGGAGAGTGAGATGGAGGATGGGTAGTTGAGAGAGATGAAAGAGAGAAAGTGTATATCTAAAAATGGGTGTTTTAATTGAGTGAACATTATTTATTTCTTTATAAAAATTCCAATGGCTGAGATTAAATCTCAGTTCTCATTTTAAGAATGATTCTCATTTGAGCACTTGCCTATATATAGAACCATTCTTAAAATGAGAACTGAGATTTAATCTCAGCCATTGGAATTTTTATAAAGAAATAAATAATGTCCACTCAATTAAAACACCCATTTTTAGATATACACTTTCTCTCTTTCATCTCTCTCATCCACCCATCCTTCATCTCACTCTTCACCGTCCATGTTATTGCTCCACCACCGTCACCAACCAATCGACATCAGCAACTATGACCACGAGAAACCTAACTTCCATCGTCTATCTTAATATACACACACATATATACATTCGTCTTATATACTTACATACATACGTATGTATGTAAGCATGTATGTATATCCATCAATATCGATTTATGTAGTTAAATATGTTCTATCAAGGTTTTTGTTGCTGATTTGGTAATGAAATTAATTCAGTCAATCCAGATCTATGAAAAATAATGATTTTATTTCAGAAAAATTGGTGATTTGCGTATAAAATTTAGTGATTTGTACATATTTTTTGATAATTTCAGTTTGAAAATTAATGGAATCAATCCCAGATCTATGAAAAATAATGATTTTATTTCAGAAAAATTGGTGATTTGCGCATAAAATTTGGTGATTTGTACATATTTTTTGATAATTTCAGTTCAAATTTAGTGTTTTTGTAAGAGTTGGTGGCAGTGGCGGTGCACCGGTTTGGTTTTGATGATTTTGAATTTGATAATTATTTAGGTTGTGTGGTTATAATGGATATAGTGTAACATGATAGAGATGGTAGGAACTCTAACTATGATATAGCGAGTTGTGATAGAGATATAGTGGGAATGAGGTAATAGTAATGGTATGGTGGATTATGGTAACAGTGCTGGTGGTTTAATATCAATAATGTATATAGTTATAACATATTTGTCTACTTAAATTTTGGTGATTCAATTTTAAATTTGGTGATTCTAACTTGTTCTTAGTTCTAATTATAAGAGGGTTCTCGTTAGAGTAGTTCCCTATATATATATATATATATATATATATATATATATATATATATATATATATATATATATATATATATATATAAATGTTACTGTTAAGAATAATACTATGACTATTTCAATGGAATGGAATAATAATGAGTTTGGCGAATAATAGGGACATTTGAATGGGGGAAATATGAACGATAATTGATAGATAGGAATTTCCAGGTATTATTATTAGAAAACATAGAGTCATGACAAAGCTAGATTAGACTCTTTTGTAATTTGTGATGCTTATTGCTTGGGTGGCTTCTCAGTCAAGATCATAAAACTTTCTAGTCTATAAACCGCGTGGTTCCACTACTACTGAGTCCTCTTTCTCATCACAAAAAAGGTGTACAATTTGGCCTCTTCTCTTTTTTATGACCATTGGATCAAAACACTTGATCAAGAATGATTTAACTGACAGAATTCCACAGTAATTTCTGGCAAAGACTTCATATTTTCCAGGTCTTCTTAGATCTTTGGAGTCAAATGAATGGGGACATAAGTCAATGTCACCAACATTTTTGTTCATATAAAATCTGTGTTGGTGCCAACTATTACAATTTGTAAAACATAAAGATAGTAGAAACAGGAGTATCATACAATTTAAGTAGGAAGAAATAAACTTAGAGGATCAGATATTTAGCTAAACTATTAGAAACCTATATAGTACTAACACAACTAGACTTAACTCCTTTGTGCATATGGCTGAATCACAGCCAACAAAGCTTGAATTACCCGGCTTTCGGTTTCATCCTACCGAGGAAGAACTCATCGAATTCTACCTCAAAAACACCATTTACGGGAAGAAACTACACTATGATGTCATTGGTGTTCTTAACATCTATGGTTATGATCCTTGGTTCTTGCCAGGTGTGTTTAATTTATGCATGTCAAAATTTTCTTGGTTCTGCTAAAAGTTATTTAATTATGCTTAAGCTGGTTGAAGTATCTGCGACTGACTATAATTGTAACGTACATGCATGTTACAGAGTTAGCAAAGATTGGGGAGAGGGAGTGGCATTTCTTTGTGCCAAGGGACACAAAGCATGGAAGTGGAGGGAGGCCTAACAGAACTACTGCAAATGGCTTCTGGAAGGCCACTGGTACTGACCGAAAGATTGTTACTTTATCCGATCCGAAGAGGGTCATTGGACTGAAGAAGACCTTGGTTTTCTACAAAGGAAGAGCACCACGGGGCACCAAAACTGATTGGGTCATGAATGAGTATCGCTTGCCTGCTTCATGCCGTTCCCACAAGGTAAACTTGGACAGAATTCACATATCCTAGACCCTTTTGTGTTGCCACTGACGGACATACATGAGACTTAAGATTGTACATGACTTATGAAAGGCCTATAGTACTGCTGCATCTGTGGACTAGCCTAAATTGTTTTGTTATTGATTTATGGTCTAGTATGTAATTGTTTTCTCACTTACTAATATAGTGATACATGGATTTACAAATATAGGACACTGTGTTATGCAAGATATATAGGAAGGCTACATCTTTAAAGGTGTTGGAGCAAAGGGCAGCAATGGAAGAAGAAATGATGAAAAACAATAGCAGCACCTGTTCCGATTCTCCATCTCCACAAACAATGTCACCCTTGATTTCACTGGACACCACCGCATCATTTTCAAGCAAAGACGAAGAATTGGCAGCAAGAGGAGTAAAAGAGTCGTTTATGAAGGAGGAAGTCGTCCAAGAAGAAGAAACGATGCTATCTTTTCCAAGTTATGAATCCGGAGAGAATACTAAATCCTCCTCGAGTCTACATTTACCAACTGGCATGGGAAATTTGGATCTTCAGTTGCCAAAATTCAGTACCCAAGACCCCTTTGTCACGCCATTATGTAGCCCTTGGTTCGACACTTGGTTCATCACATATGCAAATGTGTATAATCTCTAAAGCTTTGTATAATGCTTGAAGAGATTAATTCATCATCTATTTATTCTCATTACTCTATTTATATTCTAACAAAATAATGCTTCTGCCATGTTTAGCTTCTCTGGGAGAAACTCCTTTCACTAGTTAACAACATAAAATTTTGAATTGTAATAGAGATTGAAAAACATCCATGCCTTCAACATAATTTTTTAATTTGGATTCACAACTTTTTTTAAAATCGGATATCCGGATCCCATCCAATTTTGCATTTTTCTTACAAAATCTAACTTTATAAATAAATAATAATCAATGAACATATTAAACACAAATAGTGAAACATATAACGTATAAAATAATTATAATAAAAAATTATTTTAAAAAATCCTAAAATATTAGGGGGAACAAATAAAAATTAGTAAACAAAAGAGTACTATTACTATTGATTATTTTTCTAGCTTATGAATTAGAGAGGCAGTATAATATTAAAATTTTAAAAAAATTATTTACAAGGACTATTAATAGTCTAAGATTTTGATGTTTAAAACTGGTATAATAAATTTACTTAAAAATAATTAGAGTTAATCAAAATATAATAAAACTAAATAAATATTTAAAAATTAAACTAAATTTTATATTATTAATCAAATCTGGACAATCCAATTTAAACAAATATCTAAATATCGAATAATATTTTAATAATTTAAAAAAGCACATATTTGATCTAATTTCAATATAGCAAATAAAATATCCAAATTTGCTCATCCCTACCGTCCTACCCCCCTTTCTTCAAGACAGTTAGTTAAAATTAATAAAATTGAAAAAAAATTGATGAAATTATAACTATAATATGAATAAGTGTTCTCAAAAATTTCATTCAATACTCCATTACATTCCGAACCACTAGTTTAAACCCCAATTTGTATTACCGTAACAAATTTACACCAATTCATTTTTTATTTAAATTTTCCCTCCAACCTTCATTACTTTCTTTAAATTTTATTCATTCCGTTCTGTTCTTACGAACCAAATGCAACATTAGTTAATTAATTCACCGGTTATTCTATTGTACAACTGGAAACCAATCTTCTCTCCCTGTACATACTTTCGCAACTATAAAGCCTCCATATAAAGCTAAGGTTCATTGCCTAAAGGCTGAGCCTTGAAAAACTACCTTTCAACTATTAGCAATGTGCAATTAGCTGGTAGAAAGGGGAACTTGGTGTTATAACAACGTAAAAACTTGACGATAAACATAAAAGAAATCTCCTTTGTACTGCATCTGGGAAGATATAACCAAAGAATATGACGATTTGATTAGCAATTAACAATTTGGTATTATGATCTTCTCCCACTTTTTTGCCTCTTCTCTTCAAGTCCGGCGCCTTCATTTAACATATCAACAGCATCCTGGTGCATGTCTAACTTGGCAAGGGCAACTGACTGCATATAGAAAGCTGTTGGCCAGTCTGGGTAGACACATTGTGCTTGCATTGCATCCCGGAGTGCAGCATCAGGCTGATCACAAAGGAGATTGCACAAACTTCTACGTGCAAAGACCGTCGGGGACACCATGGTTCCTACATCTATGAACTGCAAAGGAGATAATAAGTAACAGCACGAGATTGGTATACCTTCGGTTGTGGAAATATATTGTTCAACCAATGAGGATGTTGAACTACAGATAAAATAATACATAAATGCATTAAGATTTTGATGAGCTCAACCTACTTACATGCATACTATATTCACACTTCTGTTAAGTCATCTATCAGGTGGACAATTACCAAGGAGAATAACAACGACGATATATGAATGTATGAAAATTAAACTAAATTTTAAGTTTCAACCATTATGAAATATTTCAAAATTATGACATGCATGTTGGCGATCTGTATTAGAGACATATAACAGCATATTGCCAGCCAGAGAGCAGAACACGTGAAACATAAAACAAATATGAAACATACCTGGGAATAACAATCAATTGCAGTTTTGAAATCTTTATCACGAAAAGCAAAATCGCCACGCTTTCTTGCCTCGAGCATATCTCTCATTTGTTGGGTCCATTCTTGGAACGATAACTACAACAAAGAGATAATTGCATTAAGTACAAGTGCAAAGACAGAGAATATACTTTCACCTACCACCCAAGTACCTCATTGGTTCCTTCATCATCCCGGTAATGTGTCGTAACTAAGTTCTGATGAATTGCTGTTAGGTCCATCCTTGAGCATGCATCGCCAAGTGGTGAAAGGGGACGCTGAGGGGTAGGTGGGGCATCCACGTGCTTAGAGATACCAAGCATTAGATAGGATGGAACCTGTAAACCCGTAAATATGGTAATATAAAGAAAAATGCACAGAAAAGGCAATGTTTTGCTGCATTCAGAGTGATCACGATAAAAAAGAAACAATATAAATGCGATCAATCAAGAAGCAGTTACATTTCCCCTATTAACCTCTCCAGATGACTTGGCAGAAAACAACTCTCCATAATTCAACAATGATGCAAGGTGGTATGGTAACGATCAAAAGACTATTTTTTTTCCTGTTCATTTGCAGCTTTAAGGTATATTAGAACCCTGCCCATATAGATTGTAGATCTCTCAAAATAAATAGAGTTGATGGTAAGAAATACCTTGTATCCCTTTTTCCATAAAGCTACATAGACCCTCTTGACCTTTCAGTGATCCTTTTCCATATTTGAGAAATGATTAAATTTGTTTGCTGAGTTTCTAACAATGCCTCTTTGCTTAAAGTTTTTTATATTGGTTTACTGGGACACCATCAACTAATAGCGGATGCTAACATATACTCCCTCCGTTCCATAAAAAGTGGCGGTTTATAAAAATTAAAAGTCAAGCTGATTCAACTTTGACCATTTATTAATAATTATTGTTAGAAATAAAAATTATGAAAAATATATCATTAAAAATATATTACATTAACTATTACAGTTAATTTTTATTTTTGTAAAAATATAAATCAGTAATATTTAATAGGTGGTCAAAGTTGAATCAGTTTGACTTTTATTTTTTATAAAGCGCCACTTTTTGCGGAACGGAGGGAGTATAATTAAAATTTCAAAAAACATGCCAGGATTATGCTTACAGAAAGAAAAAAAAGGTTCCTTACATCTGATCCCGTTTGCAGCGGCAGAAGCGTTGTCACAAGGTCCTTTGCACTAGGCCTATCCTTAGGTTCATATTGCAAACATTTAGAAGCAATATCAACTACTACTGTTGCTTCATCCATTGAAAACTTTCCCTCCAAATGTGAATCAATTAAAAGGATTATATTTTTAGTTCGTATCATATCAAGAGCCTGCATACAAAAAGCTTTTTTATCAGAACCAGAAACAGTTTTAAGTTGGTCATATTTTCGAACAAATGTCACCAGTCAACATTTGAATAGAGCCATAGACAAACCTAAAAAAAAAGCGCACACATTTTCCATACAAAAGTATATCCAACTATATGATAAACAACAGGTATGCATACAACCACCAATAAGACACTGACACTAGCATAGAATTAGTGCCCTCATCAGGACTATAGATCAATAAACTCCGAACAACTCTCAACTTATGAATAAAAACATACATTAAACGCAATAGACATATAAGTAAAGCAGCTCACATGATTGGGAGGGATATGCTTTCCACTTAGCAGATCCAAGAGAATGGTGCCGAAGCTGAATATTACACTTTCAGGTGTGACTCTTCCTACAAAGAAAGTATTGTTGAAAAAATAATCAGAGCATATCGCATGTTAATGCTAGAGTACATATAGCTACTGCTATATTATGACACTAAAAGAGATTTTTGGTACTAAAATAGAACTTGAAGGTCCAATGCATATTTTTAAGATAGAACGAAATAGCTGTATATTTGACTAACTTTGCATCTATCCATCTTTAAGAAATGCTAGCTTTTAATTATCCATTTCCATCCTTTTTTTCATTTCATGCTTAAGTGGCATTTATATCAAATTATGTACTTTGTTCTAAATAGAACCAAGTATAGCATTATGATATTTTGCATTCATGTTTAGCATTACATCGGAGAGATGTGTTCTATTTTGTCCAATTATAAATATAGCCTCACTTAGAGCATGTCCAATTCTAATGCTATAATACATATAGCTTTTGCTATTTTATAATCCCAAAAAGTAATTTTTATTGCTAAAATTGAACTTGAAGTCCCATACCTAGTTTCAAAGTAGAAATAAATAGCTCTAATAGAACCAAATTGCATCAATCCGTGTTTTTGCATTGAAGAGGTACTTTCTGTATATGACGTCAAATTATGGATATAGCGTTGCATTGGACATGCTCCAAATAGCATTACATTGAACATGCTCATAAAAAGTCAGAAGCCTCCTTTCTTAAGAGTAACAATTAATAGATAGGAATCAAGCTCCGAGCTCATATTCACGACTATGTCTTTCTTCTTCTACAGTCATGTATTAAATTGTTCACTTAGCAAAATGAAGAGCATATTATTCTTCCAAGTAAATTAATAATGTATTAGCTATTTAGCAACAAAAAAAATGTTGTATTTAGCATATGTACAAAAATATAATGGAAAATTTTCAGATTGAAGACGACCACCAGTTTTATACATGAAAGACTTCAATGAAGCAAACAAGTAACATGGAATATAGTTCAAGGAAGTTGAACATCTATTTACATCCTTGATCCAGATTAGTATGCAGGACTAGAACCATAAAACTAAAAAGGGTTACTTTTAGTGCTTATCACAGAGAAGTAGTTACCATTTCTCAAATACTCTGGAGGTGTGTAGGCTAAATTTGTGCTATAGCTTTTCCCATCCCTACTATTCCTCATCAGCCCGAAACATGAGAGTCGAGGATCGCCATCCTACAAGGCACACATAACTATTAGCCATTAGGAAATATTAAATAAAGATGAGGAAGTTGAAGAAACATATATTAATACTAAAACTTGATGCTTAAATATGGAGATCCTAAAATAAACCTGATCAAAAAGAACCCTATAAGCATTCAGGTCATGATATAGTGAATGGCCTTCACTGCGACAATAATCTAAGGCTTCAGCAATATAGAATGCAACCCTTAAACGCATGGCCCATTCAATGGTTTGATTTTCCCCTGTAATAAGAATGATAATCCTCGAATAAATCTACTGCAAAAATTTCAATTTAGAGACAGGAACATACACAAAAGTAAAAGATGACAAAGAAAAGCTTGACTAAAATATATGACTCTACAAGTATGAAAATACACTGCTTTCCGAAGTGTGTCTTGTCCACAGAACAAATTCTTACTATCCTTACCGACTAATAAGTTACATTTTATGGAATAATAAACCAATTAACACAATAATAGAAGACCTTATTATTATGTTGTCAGGAAAAAAGTGCACAAGCAAACAGCTTCCACCTAAAGCATGGCACATTGGCATATTTTCTAAACCAATCACTATTAAGGTCTTATTGTGAGGCAAGGGCTGGGACGCTTGGCAACTAACCTCCCATGGAAAAAATAACATACGGACACTCAATACTAGGTACAAGATGACTAAAACATTCTAATAAGTATTAACATACCAAAACATGCTTAACTGGATATGAAGTGTATTAACAATGACATGTACACAGGTAAAAATCTTTAAAGACCAAACAGAAAAGCTACTAATCATATACATACAGTGAAATAAATGCATAGCAAGAGTGTCATTAGGCATGTACTCAGCAACAAGTAATCTCTCATCTCCATCACAGCAATAACCAATCAAATTAGCAAGCCTCCGAAATCGCAGCTTCCCAACACCCTTAGCCTCCTCCTATACATTCAATCAATCAAATTATAACATCAAACACAATTCATAAATTCGAAAAAACTAAAAACACAATTGACTAAATTATAAAAATTACAGCAAATTGCTTAGGATCAGGCCAAGCCACTTTGGAGAATTTCTTGATGGCAATCCAACGGCTATCCTGAAGTTGACCTTTGTAGACAAGATTAGGGGCCTTTTCACCACTTTCAGATACAATAAACTCAGAATTGAAGTTCTTGGTTGCAGCTTTGAGGTCCAAAAAGGAGAATTTTACAAAGGGTGGGACTCCGGCGGCCGGAGCTGCCTCTGAACCGCCGGAAAACGGTGGATTCCGGTTGTGGGGTTGCTGATTATGATGCTTTTGATCCTTTTCTTGATGGGTCTCAGCTGACAAAGATGATTGCCAGCAACCCATGATAAAAAGTCACTTCTTTTCTTGAAAACTATTGCAAAATTGACTAGTTTGAGCAGAAAAAGATGAATAGGCAGATGGGTATGAGAAAAATTGGATCTTTTTGGTGTTTTATATACTTGTATAGCCGTATGTATAGGTGTATGTATGTTGTGGAAATGTGTATGTACTTGGGTGTGTTTTACTTGCAGTGATAAATGGTGGCTAGTTGTTGGTAGTTTAAAATGTATTAATTAATTTGTACAATTAGTTTATTGTTGATGGATGTTAGTGGTGTGTCATGAAAACATCTTTATGTATATCTATATAGGTAATATATTATACTTCTATTTTCTGCATTTGAAGTTTCGTACATTCATATTTAAGCATCTTTCTCAAGTGGTTTGGTAGGCCGTAGGTAGATTAGATAGTATGTAATGTAAAGATAAATTAGCTATGATATTCTTCATTTTATTTTCTAATTATCTTTTTAAGTATTTTTTGTGATTATAATAAGACAAACTAAACATGATCAATAGTTTTTTGAGATGCAAGACCGCGTAGGTCCGGAATACAATAGCCGGAGCAAACAACAAATTCCATTAATTAAAAAAGTCATTATCTAACCGTCGACCGGAGAAATTTAGATAATACAGAGTAGATCTTTAATGACCGAAAAGAAAATACTCATATCGAATATCACATTCAAGCATCCTGAAAATAAATAAAAAAATAATATAATATAAATCCATAAATACAAAAATGAAGTATTTAAATTTATTATTATATACGATAATAAGATATTATAAAAATACATAAATATATCATATATAAATAGCAAAATAAATTCTAAACAAAGGGATATCCTTTGTTTTTTTCCCAGGGATATCCTTTGTTTAGACATTAATTTATATATATGATATTAAAGACTTTTAACATTCAATTTATATAGAATTAAATAATACCTAAATAAAAAATGGATACGTGACTTAAAAAATGAATAATTAAATAATAATATTATATTTTAATAATATAGTCTCCCATATTAGTACAAATTAATACAAATATAACCAAAATAAAAGAGATCGATAAATTTAGTTCAATTCTTAGGAATAAAAAAAAAGTTATTTTTATTAAAACTTCACATCCGAAATTTGAAAAATAATAATAAAATATATAAGAACGCTATGATGTAATGTGATTATTGATATGAATAATATTAGAGATATAAAATTACTTTTCATTTTAATTGGTGAGAGTATGTGAATGATGAAGTTTATTTTGGAACCAAATTTGAGACCTATAATATTAGTCGAAGTGATTTAATATTATTAAATTTTTGGGCCAAACAAGAGCATAAAATGGAGCTATGATTTATTTATTTTCTGCTAGTTTTTTTCATAATATGAGTTGGAAGGTTGTATTGAAAGCTTTCTCTCGGAAATGCTAAATTTTGGATACATATCCAAGAGCAATATTCTTCTTGGTGATTTGATAGACAGGACAGAGTGTGCAATGTTGACGTTGTGCAGATGTCAATCCCACTAATCTTAGTTCTTAACATACTAGATTTGATTCATATTTAATATGTTATGACTTGTGTGTTATGTCCTGGTTCCAACCATTTTAAGAAATTTAAAATTTTCTTTCTTGCTGGATCTTTGTTCAAAATCCACATCATGTTATAACATCTAGTGGAGTTGTACGTTAAAATGTAATATAATGTCAATTTAACTCCTGTGTCTTAATTTGTATTTGTATTAAAACAAATACTAGAGTTCAAACCTTTATAAAATAATAAGTTAATTAAATAATATATTTTTTTGATTTGACTTGGACTAATAGAATAAATTAATATTTTTGCTAAATATATTCGAGAATGATTTTAAAATAAATCCTTAAAGCCCCAATAAAAATGTAAAATAATATTTTGGGCCGGAGGGTGGAGGGATTACTTTAATTTTTATAACTGGTCGAAATTTTAGCATGATTGTCCAGTTCTGCTTCCGACCACCGAGTGCACAAACTTTTCCCTACATACTTTTACATATTATTACAGTGCAGTCATATCAAAATGAAATTGTACAAGAATGAATCACAAATGTAACAACATGAGTTTGTGCAGAGGTTGAGTAATATATTTAATGAAGGGTAGATTTCAGTGTGAAAGAAAATATATACATTATTGCACAAATGTTTCATCCAGCAGGAAATGAGTGTGTACACACAAGCAGATATTCGTTTCCCATTCAGTAAAAAGGACTACAATGATGAAATACTGGAATACACAAGTCTGAAATGTCAACTCATAACCAACAGATTCATTGCATTCACGTACAAACAATTCTTTCTAGTACACAATTCGATTACGCAATCAAGATAAGAGATATATTCATTCATACATCGTTTTTGATTCACAAAATCTCAATTTGGGGTTTGGGATTCAACTCGTTTATAACAATATTTGTTCCATATCAACATCAATATGTAAGCAAAACGAATCAAGTGAGCTCAAGCTTGTTCACAATAAACTCGTTTTATCTACTCTGGCAAGTCTGCAAGTTTGGCCCATGTCCTATTGGTACTTCAGTAGTGACTTCTGGTACAGTGCTACAAAAAATAATAATAATGAAACAATCCTTGGCTGGTTTAGGTTGTACCAAGATTAAGATCAACAAACTTCATTAGTGTAATCGAAACCCTGCCCAGCTAGCGGCAGAACCAGAGGACACGTCGGGGTATGGGAATTTCTATCTTGTAAATTTGAACAGGATGGTAACCGGGTGAAGTATAATGAAGCAATTTGGGTTTCACTTGAAGTGAAGTAGTAACAATAGACTTATGTGCAATGAATGTGAAAAAACAAAGATATAACTGTTTGAGTTGTATCAGTTCACTATACACTAGAATTTCATCACTAAACAGCTAAACAAATAATCTTAACGCAAAACTGGGTAGCATCCTCCTAGACAACTTACCTCTGCTGGTTATGTGAATCACACCACAGAGGCAATTGACCACTTTACAGAGTTGCTTCACCTTTCCAATATAAAATTAGGAAGCGGAAACATCTCAACATCTCAAGTCTCGGCTGTGTCATCTGCAATTGCCATGAAGCTCATGGATTGTCTGAAACCCTCCACGTTAAACTTGGAAGATCACCTGGGGAAGCTCAATGAGTTGTCTGAAACCCTCCACGTTAAACTTGGGAAGATCACTTGGGGGCCTCATTTGACTGTATAGCATAATCCCAATTGCAGCTTATAAGAAAATATAGTGTCAACCCAATTGTGCTAGCTATTCTTAGCTTGCAAAATTGCTCGTGATTAATTACACAGATTAATCGATGATTAATCTTCCCTTACATTTAGATTCTTCTTGCCAGTGGTACTAGGCCAACTTGACTGGACCAGCAGAATTTACACATGCAATTCAATGCCATCATGCCATCATTAATTATATCCATTATCCACAATTGTTTCCAAGTTCCAAGTGATGATAGAAACTAATCAAACAGTGTGTAAAGCTTGCAACTTCAATCTATCAACCCCTCATTAACTCCAAGCTCCACCGAACATGCAACAGAATTCCTCGTTGCAGGTTGTCATTTAAATCACACTTTCGACCGAGATAACACATCTACGTATAGAAAATCACCCCTACGAAAATGTATCCTGCTCTCAGGCTTGCCTGAGCTCTTCACTACGCTGCAACAACTCCTCATAAGCTGTCAAGGAGCTAGCAGTGAACTTCTCCATTGCCTCAAAAATCCGCTGCATACTCAACTGAAAACTAGTGTTGCTGCTAGTTTCACTTTGATACACCACCTGCCCAGTCACTGAGAGGCCGTTAGCTTCCCTAGAGACCAAAACTATCCTTTTATCCAACTCCTGAATCTCCTTGTGTATCTTCTGGTCATCTCTCTCCAAATTCTTAACTTTTAACTCCGTTTCCTTGCCCACTGTCATCCTCTGGCGCATTTCTAACTTATCCCGTTCCCAGAGCTGTAGCACATTCGCTGCGAAGTATCTCATTGTCTCAATCACTTCCTTCTCGGAAATTGCATCTAGTGCTTGTGCCCACTGATTGCAGATTACAAACACAGGTGGTGCTCCCATTCTACCAGGGGAGAAAGGTGCTATCCCGTCAGCTGTTTCTTCAGGTTCATACAGAAGACACTTCAGAAGCCAGTTATTTAATGCTTTGACATATCCCTTCTGGGACGCAACCCAACAAGAAAATCTGAAAACCCAGTTAAGAAGCTCTTGTTCAAGCTGCAATGTGGCTTCAAGATGAGCATCACTTGAGTATCTGTTGGATACAATGTCATCTAATCGTCTAGCTGCTCCAATGGCTTGACGTTGACTTTGATGGCAGTCAAGCATGGCTTTCCACAGTCTGGTTAACCTGAGAAAGCAGAGAAAACCTCCCATATCAGACATGAAAATCTCAACCACAACGAAAGCCATGATTGACAAACATTATGAGGTGCTAATTTAAGAAAGAAAAGGAAATGCATATATATTGATAAAACTTCTCCCAACCTATGTTCAGCTGATAAAGCTATAATAAAGATTAAATAAATTTTGTGGAGCTTCATTACTCTGCAGTCTGCACATTAAGCGTTGTACGTAAATTTTTCCATCTTGCCCACCTTCAACAGTCCTTCATATAGTCAAGCAATTTGATACTATGGAGCCATTTCCACATCATCAAAAAGAATAATGCAATCTAGGAAGGCTAGTCCTAATAAAAGTGAAAGGGCCATATATTGTCTGATTTTTTAAAGCCAGGTCTTGAGATTTTAAAGTGCAAACTTTCATATTTGAGATAATATTTACATTTTGAACTGTGACTGGAAATATTTGACAGGATGCACTCTATTTATTGCACAAAACATAAGCATGGGAAAAGAGCGTAATTCAGATTAGAGAAAACTTAGAAGGGCGTAGAGGAAAGCAAAACTGAAAATCACAATATCATAAATTTTCATATATTCCATTGGTAATTTGTCTTCTACTTCATTTATTAATAAAACTTATCATTAAAACATACTAACATAATTCTATAACAATAATACAATATTAAATGTTAATTTGTTGAATGTGCAATTTACGTGTAGAACAAACTGAAGCAACAACAAAATAAGTACTGCATGCAAAGCACATCGAAGGTTAGAGAATCATATACCCTTGAATGAATCCAATTAGTTGTGGCCACAATTCATTATCTCTCAACTCATTTATCTTCACAGAAATCTTATCAACAGCTTGAATTGCAATTCTAGTTTTTGTGGAAAGGGTCCTGACTAAAATTCGGGTTGTTTCAATCTTGTGAGCCTCAGCACCCTTTTCAGTAAGATGTTTCAGCTTTCGAGACTTCTTTTCATGTTGTACTCTCAATTTCTCCTCTATCTGCAGCACAAGTAAGCACATATCATATGTTAAGTAAATGACAAGAATTGAGCCCAAGAATGGAGTTCGAAAATATTTCTCTATTGTACAAGCAAACAGATAGTAGACTAGTTTCAACAGTAAAAGGCACCTGAAAATGCACCTTAGTAGCATTATTGTATCTATTATCAATAATTTTAATCTAATTTTTAAAATCCACTCTAATCTATAGCAAGAAAGAACAATATACTTGCATACATGTTCAGGCAAAAGATTGGCAAAATTGGACACATACAGATGGAACAACAAAATGTGTGATTTGTGCGAGATGTATGCTACAAAGAATCAAACAGTGAAGTATCCTCAAAACTCGAAAAATGAAACAATCCAATGAAAAATAAAATCAAACTTAAAAGAAGACAGTTTGCAGCGCAAAGAGTAACTGACTGAACCCAGATATCACTATCAACTTATAAACTATGCAATGCATTTGACAAAAAAATTATATATTTAGACCATTATATTTTATGATAACGTCAACTGACAACCTACTAGCATAATATATTCGGTGGCAGCCATCAGGGGTATAACCAAGTAAAACTCAGTGGACTAAAATAATTACCAGTGGCAGATATTAACATATATATAATATAAACTACTAATTCCAGCCAAGAACCAAATCAGTATAAATTTATTAATAACTTACTAAGAATATGAACCACTTCACATACATGTGCAAAGTTACAAACACAACAATACAACCATAAAAAACAAAATATATTGTAGGCATAGAAATAATAAACAAATCTTAACAGAATACTACGGCTACGACTTATACCTTAACTTCCTCGTATAATTTCTTCTCCCAGAGTAATAACTTCTGCAAAGTAGAGGAAAGATTTGTGGAACTCAGCCCCATAGTATCATCATAATTTAAGCTAGGAGCACTTTCAGAGGTAGAAGCTTCTGAGGATACTATTGAAAGTGAAGGAGCAATTACATTCAACATCTTGGACGAAACAGCTGAAGACACATTGGAAAAACATAAATTAAGGGTCCATATGAAAAATTAGTTCAATATAGCAATCAAAGTTAGTATTTTTATATTTTCTTGTCACATAAAAGTTTGTATTTTTAGTTGTATACATAAATGTAATCAGCAAGATTAGTTCTTATAAACCTTATAATACTAAATCACATTGTAATTATCACCTTGATAGGCCGCATGCTTGCGACTGTGAGGATGTTTTCCGATTTCAAGCATCTTCGAAAGCTCAATCCCCATTTCGGAAGCTCTTTCAAATTGAACTTGAATTTCCTTGACCACCTCAGAATCATCACGAAATGTCTTTGATCCAGGGCGATGGCCATCGGACTTATCCTCATCCTTATCAACAACTTTCTTATCAATCATATGCACCTCATACTCCACTGGATCCTCATCCATCGACTCCCTTGCCCTACTAGTCCGATAATGCACCTCCGAATCATGACTAATTTCCTTCCCTTTCCCTCCCACCTCATCCTTCAACGTCGCCTTTAAATACTCACCTCTAACACCACGACTACCTCCACCTCCGCCTTCATCGACAAATTTCTGATTCCCCTGTATTTCCTTCAACACTTCATCCTCATCCTCCAAATCTGGAATCCCTTCCTCCTCCCTCAGTTCCTTCAAATTCATACTCGGAGTATGGGGAGGAGGATAATAATCTCCGAAAGTCTCAAATGGATTCAAAAAATCCCAAGGTGAACCACCTCGTGGAGGCGATGGAGGAGGCTTGGACGTCGAAGCCACCCTATTCACTGCCGGAATCACATTTTCCGGCGGCACTGAACCAAAAAAACCACCATAATTATTACTATAATTAGAATAACTAGTACTAGCAACCTGATTACTATTATTACTATACATATAAGGATTATAACCCGAAAAATCCCCAAATTTAACCGTTTCAGAAACCGGTGGCCGTTGCTCATATAACACAGACGGCGTCGTATCACGTCGCATATAATTCATATTCATAAAATGACCGGTATCATTATTATTGTATCGAGATAGGGTTTCATGATCTATATAATTCAAATGACCGTACTGATAATTACTATTACTATTATTATTATTATTATGAATCGGCGAGTCAGACTCGGAGTGAAGATGAAGATGCTCGCCATCCGAACCATCATCATCCGAGGAATTGAATTGAAGATGCGAGCCAACCGAGTTAGAGTGCGAGTGAATGTGATGAATTGGCGAAGCTTGCGGTGACGGATCTAATTTCCGGTGAGTCGGAAGATTAAGAACCGGAGCAGCCGGCGACGAGGTGAGCCGGATGTGGAAAAAGCGGTGGAGAGAGATTCCGACGGATTTGAGAGAGGTGAAGTAAGCGAGATGAGCGTCGGCGAAAGCGAAGCGGTGGTGGATAGCGTCGTTGAGAAAGTTGCAACGGTCACGGCAGAGAGATACCGCCGGTAGGTCATCGAGTTTTGAGCTTGTACAGCCCATAGACAGAGAGAGATGTGTGTATCTGTAAATGACAGAGAGAGAGAGAGAGATTGGGCTATCAAAGAGGGCAGAACAGTCGTATTGTTTTGTGTGCGAACTGACTCACTGTTTTGTGTGGACCACTATCACTCCCTGCCGCATACACTATACATACATTTATTTATTTATTTATTTTTATATATCCTCTATTTACAATAATTAAATTTAATACAATTTTTATAATTAATTTTATACATTTTTATTTAAATTATTAGATCATATAATATATTATGTATATATAAACAGTCAAAAAATATTTTCATCTTTATACATTTTCCTTTTGGCTTCTCTTATTCTTTTTCAATGCAAGTGGATGTATGTTGATCAATTTCAACCTATTGTTTAATTTAATAAATATGTCTATTATTTTGTTGACCCGCGGTCACATTAGAGTAATTAATTATTAGTATTATTTAATTTGATAAATTATTGGGAGCATAGGAATGTTAGTTAGAATGAATAATATAATAATTGAATAAAGAGTATGCGGTCCTACTTTGACTCAGCAGTCAATAATTCATTCATTGTGATGATAAAATGTACTACTACTCGATTGTATGATCAGGCAATGAGCAAGTGAGAGGAGAGGATAAAGAAGAAACATGATTAAATTAAATTAAATATTAATTAGATTAAATTAAATTAAATATTAATTAGATTAAATTAAAGGATGACAAGAGTGAATCAAACTCAACCTCTCTTTTGCCTCCTCTTTGTGGTGAAATTTGTATGGCCACCCAAACAAGGCGCCAACAAAAGGTAATTATACTTTCTCACCAATAATTAACTTATTTAAAAAATGATTTTAAATTTGATCATGAATTATGAAAAATGTTTTCATGCAAGTTTAAAGGTGTAGTAATTTTTGGAAAAATAAAACGTAAAAATGTCTTTGGTCAAACAAACTCAAATACCTTTGTGGTAGGTATTTTTAACAATATGATAGCATAGGAGAAAGGGAATATATTGAGCCCTAGTTTCTCAAAATTTCATGTATAATTCGTTTATATATATTTATTATCTATTCCTAGAATTATTAGGATTGCCTTTTTAAATTTGACATTATACATTAAAAAACGAAAATTAGGTTGATATTTAAATGGTAATGCCTCTCCTTTCCTCTCATTATCATATACGCTCGCCTAAACTTGTTACAAGGCAGTAAAGTACTATTTTCTGGTGTGATAGCACTCTCTTTTTGGAACTAAACCAGAGGAGAGAAAAAAAAACGACTTAAAAACAAGGTGTAAAAAAAAAACTACAACAATGTCTTATAGTATAAGTGTTATAAATATAATAAAATATGATGTCCTACTAATTTAGCACACTATGTACATACATTAATTCTAACAGGTGTCCAATTATCATGTCCTATTATTAAAATAATAATATATTTAAATTACTTATACATTTGAATAATATATTTAAAAATAAGTGTAAGAGGTAAAAGATAAAAGAAGGGGAAAAGTATTAAAAATGGAGGAAAATGAATATTTTATTGATAACAATGTCCTAATAGTATACTCAAAGTAAGACACTTAATGAATGTCTTAGTATTTTTGTGAATCACTGGGACATTATTAAAGCATTCATTCCTGTAAAATGTCTTTATATTTTACTCAGGATAACATGCTTCACACCGGCGGATGCAGAACTCAGGTGAGTGTAAAAGTCATATTTATATATTATATTTTAAAAGATATATAGAATAATATGAATAAAATCAATAACATTCTTCTCTCTTTCATGTTCTGAAACGCACTATTTCTATTTAAAAAATTTCAAGTAATACATAAACTGCTATATTTTTATGTATATATGGATAATTATTCTTTTAATTCAAGTGGGGTCATTAATCCCCACCTGACCCTGCTGAATCGTGGCGATCCTCGGAAATTGTTGGACTTACTCTAGATTTAACATTCTAACGGAGGCTATGTTATGCGCCTATGCATATGGAATCTTAAAATCATCAAATAGACACGTATTTAAGGACCAGAGAGTTTCGGCTCGAATGCGTCCGGGCTCTAAATTCAAGCGGAGTTGGATATTTTAAAAAATATTATATAAATTTAAGTTATGAATTTGTAATATTTTAAAATAAAAATAGTTTTTCAAATAAATTTAATAAATTTAAATTTTTAATTTAATTTAATTCGGTTATTAAACAAATCGATTTAAATTTATTCATGACAAAATAAATCGAACTTAAATGAAATGAGAAGATAGTATATTCGCGAGCTCAACTAAAATATGATATACAAATAATTTAAAATTATAAAATTAATTAAAATTATAAAATTAATTAAAATTATAAAATTAATTTTAGTTAGTAAATATTTTATAATAAAAAAATAAATTCGAGTACGTTCAAATTTTAATAAGTAAATCAAGTTTCAATTAAATTATATATATATATACTTAAATTCAGCTTAATTATTGAGTGAAGTTCAAACTTAAGTCATATATGAATTCAAATTAAATTGGATTACTTAAATTCGGCTGAATTATTAAGTGAAGTTTAAACTCGACTCATATATGAGTTCAAATTAAATCGAGTTTTGTTATGACTCGTATAAATTTCATTTAAAAATTTTCATTGAACTAAATGATATGTTTTAATAATTAATAATTTTGAATTTTATTTAAAATTCAATATATTCGAATCTTAGTATAAATTTAAAATTTTAAAATAATAATGTAATTCACTTTATTTAAACTTCATCATTTAAAATAAATTACACAAACTCAAAGTAAAAGTTAAACAAAATTGATTGCTCGTGAGTAGCCCAATTTAAAGTCCAACTCAAAGGCGAACTTCTGTTTTCTATCTTACCGACATACGCATATTTATATAAAGAATCATATAATATATAAAATTCATAATCTTCTATCTGTATATAATAGCAGGGAAATGAGAGGTGTGGTGACACTTAAGATTTTGTGTAACTGTTTTTTCTTGTGGTTGATTGTATTACTAAAAGAGTGGTGCTCACCTTATATTTGACTAATGGGGCGAATAAGTTGCACAAACCCAATATATCTAGCAAATCCAAGTATTCAACGATTATTATGATTAAATAATAAATTTTCCTATTATAAAACAAGCTCAATATACCTAGTAATCCAAGTATTTAACGATTATTATAATTAAATAATAAAATTTCCTATTATAAATATAATGATTATATTTGAAATTGTTTTTTGTACGATAATTTTATATTTTTTCTAAAACATAAAATTATATTGAAAATGTAATTTATATATATAATAGCAAAATATTGGAGTGGTGATATTACTGCTTCTATATTTTTGAAAATAAAATTCCTTTATCTTTATCTTGGTATTACAATTTTCATAAAAAGTAGTGCATCATTTCTATTTAACTGGTATTTAATGGCAAGAGAGCAATTCATATCAAGTACAATTACATTTTCTTGCAAATACAAGAAAAAAGAAATGCTAACATGAAATGACAACTAACACATACACATAAAAATGATTTGAGCAACATTTTTCAAAAATAAAATAAAATTTTAATTGTCGATATTAAGAAAATATCATCTTATTATTTATTTTTCTTATTAATAAATCAGTGAATAAAACATATTTATCATAAAATATTATTATGAATTTCAATTAAGATAATTATAATATGGTTATTAATTAGTAGTGTAGAATATATCTTTTAAATAAAATATATATTTTTCTACATTAACATTAAATTACATAATTTTCTTTTTAATCATATGAGAGATATAAAAAAAATTGTGTTAGTTTTGTGCATAGGAAATAGATGAAATACAAATATAGAGTTAATAAAAAAAATATTAATAAATAATATATTAAATTACTGAGATAAATTATTATTTTATTTAGATAAATTTCTACATTATTATCAACCCTATATGATTTAAGCGGGGCGTCGGCTTTTAAGATAGTTGTTTATTTATATTTAATATTTTTAATTTATAATACTAGAAAAAAACATTATTATTTTCATATTTTTTAAATTTTTGCAAATTATATATATATATATATAATAGTGTTTTTTCGAACAAATAATTCATATAATTACTTTTTGGATTCTTAGTTAAGTTACATGAAAGTCTTTATCCATGTCAAAATAGAAAATATATATTTAGCTAACTTGTATAATTATTAATTTTAAAAATTGCAAATTCTATAAAAAAAAATAGAAATCTGTAAAACAAAACATAACTCAACTCATTTAAAAAACATATTTAAAATAATTTTCTAATAATTATTAAATATAAAATTTTGGCAAATTTTTTCGTACGTAGCACGCCATTATTAACTAATATAAAATAATTGAGAGGGTACCTAACTAGTGACTTCGGAACCTCTCCCATTGACTTATTTTGACTACTATTAAAATGTATAAAATGAGCTACTGCTGATATGCATGGCATTGCCGCGTGATTTACATCAAAACTCTAACGGGGTAAAACTCTCGGGCGGGGTAAAAGTAGGGAGTACAATTTTATCCGACCTATTGATACCCAACTCGTTCTGATCTGTTTGGTTTTTTCTGAATCCGATATTTTGGATTTGGATCTTATTTTTACATTGGAATGAGTTTAGATCTGAATTTGAATCTTATATATCCTGAACCGATACCCAACCTGAAACTTAAAACCCGATTCAAATCTGATTCAGACCCGAAACACGATAAAAACTCGATATTATATATATATAGATAGATAGATAGATAGATAGATAGATAGATATATAGATAGATATAGTTCTATCGGAAACCCCTCTCACATGGAGTACTCGGTGAAATATATAATAAATAATATTTTTTCTGATATAAACATGTTTTACAATATGTTCAATATACTATATGTCAATATTATTCAATATATATTCTGTAATTTATTTTTTTAATATGTTTTTAAACATACTTTTAATATGTTCGCTCTTATGTTATGTACTACTATAATTTTATTTAACATACTTCTAATATTTTTATAAAACTATTAACATATACTCCCTCCGTCCCCCAGATTCTTTACATTTTGGAGGGATGGTCTGACACACATTTTAAGGTGCACATAAAGTATAGTTCCATAACTTATTTTTAAAAATTTTTTCTTGAATAAAAATCGAATGTTTAAATTTTTATTCAATTTTTTTTAAATAAGTTATGGAACTATATTTTATTTGCACATTAAAATGTGTGTCAAATACTCTCTCCGAAATATAAAAAAATGAGAGGGACAGAGGCAGTATTAGCATTCAACTAAACATCTAATTTATATAATTGAACCTTAATAATTAATTGTATCATGTCAAATTAAAAAAAATAAAATATTTGATAATAGGTCCAATCCAAATTTTCGGGTTTTACCCGATCTGATCTGAAATTCGTTGGATCGGGTTCGGGTCTCAATTTTTGAGTATTTTTCGAGTCCGGGTCGGGTTCGGGTCTTGTTAAAAAAATTGGGTATGGATTTAGATATAGAAATGTTAGGAATGCAAACACTGGTGATTGTCAGAGATTACTAAACAGAGTTTATGCTGACGTCATCAGCGTTTAAGGAAGCTGTCGGTCAGAGTTTACTCTACCAGAGAATACTCAATCAGAGTTTACTCTAACAGAGAATGCTCAAATCAGAGAATGACAAACCGACAGAGTTTAGCTCCAGAGTTTATCAGAAAAGGAAACAGACAAATCAGAGTCTGATTTGGATAGTAAGAAGGAATTCAAGTGCAAGTCAAATTACCTTATTAAATCTATTCTTATCATAATCTGTTTTGTAATTGTATTTGTAGCTGTGTCTATATAAACACAGAGATAGGTTATAATTAAGTATTGAATTCATAAAAGCAATATCTTGTAACCTAGCAGCTCTTAAGAACTTAATATCTTGAGAGAGTTTTGTATTCAAGTTCATTATTAATACAAAACAGTATTCCATTCAATATACTTGTGTTCATAATCGATTTACAGGCACTATTACATTCAACCCCCTTCTGTAATAGATTGATTATTCTGGGAAACAATTGGTATCAGAGCTGGTTGTAAATTTCAACTCAAAAAGATCAAATAATCATGTCTGGAAACAAGTATGAGAGCATCAGAATTCCAATATTGAAGAAGGCTGAATACCCTACATGGAGGGTGAAGATGATGATGTTCTTAGAAGCAACTGATCCTGATTACTTAGATAGGATCCATACAGGTCAGTACCTACCAACCAAACTGGTGCCTTCTACAATTGTGGAAGGAAGACAAATCCCTGAGTATTACACCCTGAAGGACAAGAAAGAATGGACTAATGAAGAAAAACAGGAAGTCTTGAAAGATGCAAAGGTAAGAAATATTCTACATAACAGTCTTGACTCTGTAATGTCTAACAGGGTAATAGCTTGCAAAACTGCCAAAGAAATCTGGGATGCACTGGAGGTTCAATGTCAAGGAACCAAGGAGATAAAGAAAAATAGAAGATCTGTTCTAATCCAAGAATATGAATACTTTGAGGCTAAGCAGAATGAGTCCCTCACAGATATCTATGATAGATTTCTAACTCTGTTGAATAACTTAGCTTTGGTGGATAAAGTATATGACAATGAAGATTCAAACACCAAATTTCTGAGGGCTCTTCCAGAAGAATGGGATCTGCAGACATCCTTGATAAGAGACAGGGCTGACTTGGATGAGATGTCCTTAGATGAAGTTTATGGCAAATTGAAAACTCATGATCTGGAGTTACAGCAAAGAAGAAATAGAAAGAGTAACAAGGCAAGACCTATTGCTTTGAATGTTGAAGCAAAAATTGAAGAACCAAAAAAGGTGCTTAAGGTTTCAACAAGGAAAGGGAAAGAAGTAGTACTCCAAGATAGCAGTGAATCAGAGTTTGAGGCAAACTCTGATGAAAACTCTGAAAATTCTTCAGACTCTGACATGATGGAGATGTTTGCTATGTTTGTCAAAAGCTTCAAGAAATACAGAAAATTTAGGAAGCAAGGAAACTTTCAGAAGAAGCATAGTGAGACAGACAAGAAAGACAGATTCAGAAAAAGGGAAAATAGAGATGCAAAATCAAAAATTCTTGATAAATCAAAGGTCAAGTGTTACAAGTGCAACAAGATGGGACACTTTGCTACTGAGTGCAGAAGCAAGGAATCTGGGAAAGCTCTCATCACATCAAAGAACGATTGGATGGATTCCTCAGACTCTGAAGAAGAAACTAACTATGCTCTCATGGCAAACTCTAATTCTCCCATTTTAAACTCTGACAAGGTACCAAACTCTGTTTTCAATTTTGATACTAAAGATATTCATGAACTAAAGTCTTTTCTTAGAAATCTGCATGTTAGCTTTAAATCACAATCTCTTGAGAATGAAAGATTAAAATCTGAAATACAAACTCTGAATGCTAGGAATGACTTTCTTGAAACTGAACTTGTTCACATGCTTAGTGTTAAGAAAGACTGTGAGAATGCTATACACATGCAAACTCAGTTGGAAATACAAGTCACATATTTGAAATCTGAGATAGCTAAGGAAAAAGAGACCTTCAGAGTTTGGACAAACTCTGGTAAGAAGGTCCAACAAATGCTTTCTGAAAAGAATTAGACATCTGCCTTAGGTTATGAATCTGATAAAGAAATTCATACTAATTCACACACAAAAGGAACATTGAGTGAACCTGTGAAGTTTGTTAGAGCTAGTAATGATAAGAAAACTCTCCCTGAATGCTCTAAAAATAATAGTGTGCTAGATCTTAAGAAGGTGAATGTAGGGTTACTTTCACAGAAGCAACTTAAAGAAAAGTTGAAGGCAGTCACTAATAAAACTAAGAAGGTGAAAAGAAATAGGAATGGTAAAGTAGGAATTACTAAGGAGAATAATTACATAAATATCCCTGATGCTCCTAGGAAAATCTGTTTTACTTGTGGTAATTCTAATCACCTTGCTATTGACTGCAAACAAAAGAAAAAGAAAGAATCTGAAAGACCTAGGTTTGAGGCTAGAAAACAAACAAGATACAATCCCGGTTTTCATTGTGGTAGTTTATGGCATTCCATTTATACATGCAAAGATTATCATAATTTGTATTACAATTCTTACAAACCAAAGCCTCAAAAGAGTGATTCTCCAAAACATACTGTCAAGCAAATGTATGTGATAAAGTCTGATAAAAGGAGTGTAAACTCTGACAGTACAAACTCTGTGAATGCAAACTCTGATCATGTAAACTCTGTTAACACAAACTCTGACAAAAGAACTTCTGCTGCAAAAGTTAACAAGTTTTCAAAGAAAGGACCCAAACTAGTTTGGGTCCCCAAATCTTCTAATTAAATTGCATTTACTGATTGCAGGGAAACAGGAAAAACATTCTGGTAATTGATAGTGGATGTTCTGCACATATGACTGGAAATAAATCCCTGCTTTCAGAGTTTGAGGAGAAGGCTGGCCCAGCAGTATCTTATGGAGATGGCAACATAGGAAGAATACTGGGATATGGCAACATTGTGATTGGAAATGTCATCATTGAAAATGTAGCTTTGGTTGAAGGACTCAAACATAATCTGCTCAGTGTGAGTCAAATGACAGACAAAGGTTTCTCTGTGGAATTTCATGGAACTCATTGTGAAGTGAAAAGCAAGAAAAATGGAAAAGTAGCTCTTATTGGCCACAGACATAACAACCTATTTGAAGCTAGCTTGGATGTTAATTCTAATGGTCCCTTGACCTGTCTACTTGGAAAGGCATCACCAATGGAAAGCTGGAATTGGCACAAAAAGTTGTGTCACTTGAACTTTGGAAACATTAATGAATTGGTAAAGAAGGACCTAGTTAGAGGTCTTCCAAAAGTTCAATTTCATCCTGATGGACTCTGTGATTCATGTCAAAAGGCCAAACAAAGGAAGACATCTTTCAAGAGCAAAACTGAAAACTCTATTGATCAACCTTTTCATCTATTGCATCTTGACTTATTTGGTCCAGTTAACATAATGTCCATTGGAAAGAAGAAATACACTCTGGTAATAGTTGATGATTTCACTAGATTTACTTGGGTATACTTTTTGCACAAGAAGGATGAAACTGCAGAAACAATTATTGATCATATTGCAATGATTGAGAATGGATCAACTCACAAAGTAAAGAATCTAAGGAGTGACAATGGAACAGAGTTTAAGAACTCTACAATGGAGGAATTCTGCTCAACAAAAGGCATCACTCAACAATTCTCAGCACCTGGCACACCTCAACAAAATGGTGTTGTTGAAAGAAAGAACAGAACTCTAATAGAAGCTGCCAGAACAATGCTCGAAGGAGCAAAGCTACCTACTTATTTTTGGGCAGAAGCTGTGAACACTGCATGCATCACTCAGAATTGTTCCTTAATTAACAAACATGGAATGACTCCATATGAATCTTTGAAAGGAAGAAAGCCTAATGTCAAGTACTTTCACATCTTTGGAAGCAAGTGTTTTATTCTCAAGACACATCCTGAACAATTGAAGAAGTTTGAACTTAAAGCAGATGAGGGAATTTTTATTGGATATGCAACAACTTCTAAAACCTCTTCAAGGGCATTCAAAGTATTCAATTTAAGGACAAGGACAGTCATGGAATCAATTAATGTCTCCTTTGATGAAGGGAAGATAGCTGGGTTATATGATAAAGATGCACAAGAAACACTGAGATTTGAGAATGAACTGCAGAAAATAAACTCTGTTGAACCAAACTCTGACGAGATAAACACTGATCAACCAAATCCTGGAGAGGTAAACTCTGATTCTTTAAACTCTGATTCAGAAATGATTGAAATAGAAATTGAAGAAACTGCACATGTTGAGGGGGAGCAACAACAATCACATACTGACATTGGAGATTCAACAATTGAAATATCAGAGTCTGACCAAACTCTGAACAACACAAACTCTGATCTTTCAAACTCTGAGACCACAAACACTGATACCTCAATCTCTGATAATTCAAACTCTGAGTACATAAACTCTGAGACATCAAACACTGATGGAAACACATCTTCAAGGGGAGGATCATCATTTACAGAAGGATCATTCTATGAAGGCACAGATCATGGGGGAGCATCTAGTTCAAGGAACTTTCCACATCCAAGAAAATGGACCAAAGATCACACACCTGATTTAATCATAGGTGATCTGGAGAGTGGAATAAAAACAAGAAAAGCTACTCAAAATGAATGTCTATTTCATAGTTTTCTTTCACAAACAGAACCAAAAAGGATTGAAGATGCTTTGAAAGATGCAGATTGGATTACTGCAATGCAGGAAGAAATGAACGAGTTTGAAAGGAATGAAGTTTGGACCCTAGTTCCAAGGCCAAAGAACAGATCTATTGTTGGCACAAAATGGGTATTCAGGAACAAGACAGACTCTGATGGAATAATTACAAGAAACAAGGCAAGACTGGTAGCCAAAGGTTATTCACAACAGGAGGGGATTGATTATGATGAAACCTATGCTCCTGTAGCTAGACTTGAGGCAATCAGAATTTTTCTTGCTTATGCTGCAAATAAGAAATTCAAGGTCTACCAAATGGATGTTAAAAGTGCATTTTTAAATGGTGAACTTGAAGAAGAAGTCTATGTTGAACAACCACCTGGTTTTGTCAATCCAAAATATCCAAATCATGTCTACAGACTGGATAAAGCTTTATATGGACTAAAGCAAGCACCAAGGGCCTGGTATGAAACTCTGGCTCTATTCTTACTTGAAAATGGTTTCACTAGAGGAACAATTGATAAAACCTTGTTTTATAGAACTCAAGGTAAGGATTTATTATTGGTTCAAATATATGTTGATGATATTATATTTGGTTCCACTAATGAGAAACTCTGTGAAAGATTTTCAAAGTTAATGCAGTCCAGGTATCAAATGAGTATGATGGGAGAATTGAGTTATTTTCTGGGTTTACAAGTGAAACAGACTGAAGAAGGGATCTTCATTAATCAGTCTAAATACACAAAGAATCTACTCACTAAATTTCAAATGCAAGATTCTGCATCTGCTACAACTCCCATGGCTACTGCAACAAAACTTGATCAAGACACTGGAGAACCTGTTGATATTACAGCATACAGAGGAATGATTGGTTCTCTACTTTATTTAACTGCAAGTAGACCAGACATAATGTTTGCCACATGTCTATGTGCTAGATTTCAAGCAAATCCAAGAGCACCTCATTTGATTGCTGTGAAAAGGATTTTCAGATATCTCAAGGGCACTGCTAATCTTGGCTTGTGGTATCCTAGGGAGTCTGATTTCAAATTGATAGGATATTCAGATGCTGACTTTGCAGGATGCAAGATTGACAGGAAAAGCACAAGTGGGAGTTGTCAATTTTTAGGTGGAAGACTTGTATCATGGCAAAGCAAGAAACAGAAGTCAATTTCAACATCAACTGCAGAGGCTGAATATATTGCTGCTGGAAGCTGCTGTGCACAAATCTTATGGATGAGAAATCAATTGCTAGACTATGGTTTGAAATTCTCAAAAATTCCTATTTATTGTGATAACCAAAGTGCTATTGCAATGACAGGGAATCCAGTTCAACATTCTCTGACAAAGCACATCAGTATCAGATATCACTTCATAAGGGAACATGTGGAAGAAGGCACAATTGAATTGCATTTTGTTCCTACAGATCAACAGTTAGCAGATATCTTCACAAAACCTCTGCCTGAAGGAACATTTAACAGACTGGTTTCTGAATTAGGGATGGTGTCAAGTGGCTCAACTTAGCAAGTTTCAGACAATCAGAGTCTATGTCAGAGTATGGGGTAAACTCTGATGAAAATGGAGTAAACTCTGATCATTATATCAACTAATCTTTGATCACAAGTTCTCAGTATTTATGGTAAACTCTGTCAAAGATTTTCTAGCACAAAGTTATATTGGCTATGCACTCCAGGAACCATTAAACTTTTCTGCTCAATCTCTGGTAAGAATATGGTCCACTGCTACGTACAACAATGCTGATGATGATGAAGAACCCATTATCACATTTCAATGCAATGGAAAACACACAATTACTCCTGCTGTGGTGAGACAAGCTCTACATCTACCAGAAGTGGCTGTGTATGATGACCTTGTTGGAGATGAACAGGTCAAGGGGTTTTTCAGGTCTATAGGCTATGGAGGAAGCCTATCAAAGTTAGGGAGCCTGACAAGACCCAATCTTCGAAGAGAATGGAGTTTTTTCTTCGATTGCATTACAAGGGCCTTCACAGGCAAATGCACAAATTTTGATGCAATCCCACAACTAGCACAACAGATTGGGTATTCTCTGACCCATAATCTCAATTTCAATTTTCCTTGTTTAATAATTAGGCAGCTAGCTAGCAAAATTAATGATGATGTTCACACCATATACTTTGCTAGATTTCTTCAGTTAATTTTTAATTATTTGTTGCCTAATGTAAGTCTTGAGAATGATCAGAGTTTAGCTAGTTTTTGTATGAACAAAAGAATTTTTGCTGACCTAGCTAGGAAGGACACTAAGAAAGGTAATCTCTCTCCTCTCTTTTATCCCACATGGGTCAGGCTTCTCTTAAATCAGAGAATGCCTACCATGTATGGCAGGGATTTCATCTCAGTGGCTATGGATCAGAGTTTAGCACCCTCTGATTCAAACCCAAGCCACCCTCCAAACACTGACTCCCAAACACCTTTGCCAACCTCTACAGTCTCTCAACAGACTGTAGTTGCAAAACACACCTCTCAACAGGGTTCCAGCAAAAGGAAGGGGAAGTCAGTAACAGAATCTACTCTCAAAAAGAGGAAATTAATTGATGAAAATACAGATTCTGATGAAGAGTTCGTTTTTGCTAAAAGAACGACAGTTGAACAGGCTTCTGAGACTGGGGCTGAGGTAAAGAAAAAGAGGAGAAGATTAGTCAAACTTGCAAACTCTGAGGCTGCAAACACTGCAGGGATAAACTCTGATGCAGCTCTAAACTCTGACGTCCTAATCTCTGATCAGCCTAAACCTCAAGATTTAAACTCTGAAGACATTACAAACTCTGAGCCAACCACTAATGTCTTGATAAACTCTGGTGAAGCATGGGGTTGCTGGAAGGCAAATATTCCTTGGAAGGAACCTGGATTACCAGTTCCAATTGAGAACATGATTGGGCTCAAGGCTGAACCGGAGCGACAACACAATTATTTGAAAGATGGGCCATATGTCACTCCAGAGGAAGCTGGTCCTATACCAGTATCTGATTCTCCTACAAAGTCTCCAAAGCAAGTCATAAAGGAGATATCTTATGAAAGAGCAAGGGAACTGGCTGAAGAAGTAAGAAGAGAAATGGAGGCAAAGAAATCAAAGTCATCGTCAGCATCTCTTAGTTCTCAACGTTTTTCAAGAAAGAAGAAAAAGTCTGTCACTTTTGGCCAGGACACACAAGAACCTACTTCTCAAAGTGAGGTAGCAGTCCTTGAAGGGCCAGGTACACAAGAACCTATTGATCAAAGTTCAATAGAAGCCACAATTCCAGCAAGTGAAGCCAGCATTGATCAGGGGTACAATCCACAAGAACCTTCAGCTCAAAGGGTTGAAGAAGTTGTCAAGGCCCCAGCCACACAAGAACCATTCAATCAAAGTTTGGATGCAGGCACTCAATCAATTATAAAAGACATTGCTGTTGCTGATGCTGAAGGCCAATCTCTGGCAGAGTCAAGCCCACAAGAACCTTCACCTCAAAGTGGTGAAGCAGCTACAGATATGACTCAGGTCACACAAGAACCAATCATCACTCTTATGATTGCAGACCAAGCCTTACATGTTAGACAGACAAACTCTGATGAAGCTCCACAGGCACACTCTGATGCTATTTTAGTGCAACCAATTTCTACACAGCCCATGAAGACTCCATCTACAACTTCAAAGGATCAAGGTATAAACTCTGACTTTTCTTCAGAACTTACATTCTCTGATTGCATAAGTTCAGAATTTATGTTTCCTACATTTACTGCTGGGATGATCATGGATAGTCCTAAAAAGGATACCCCTATTCATGTGACTACAGATATCCTTTCTCAGCCACCTCTTATTTCTGTAGGACATTGTGTGTTGAACCTTTCTGGTGAGTCTGAGGTAAAATGTGTGGAAAACAGAATTAATGAGAGGCAGACACAGGATCTGGCAAAAGGAGAGGTAGAATTGAGAAAGAAGTTAGTTACTTCTAGTGAGCAAAATCTAACTATTGAAAGTTATGATATGTGTGATGTGAGAAGTAATGAGATTACTTTAAAAAATCAGAGTGATTTAGGGTGTTCTGTTATTTGTGCAGGTACTCAGAGTTTACCTATTTCTGCAAACTCTGATGCTGTGCCAAACACTGCTGAATTATTAAATTCTGATGGAAAGGACTCAGATTCTGATGATGTGATTTTTGCTGATGAAGTAGTCACAGATCTCTCCATTTCCTTCACACAGCGGTATAACACCAAAAGGTGGCCTGTCAACTCTTATGATGCACTTGACAGATTGCAAATGGCTTATCCTGATTACATGGTGGTGGAAAATCTCAAAGGTCAAATTGAGGCTGATCTAAATGCAGAGGGTGTCAGAAGGGATTTCTCTTCTACTCCAAAGACTTCAAATGAAGATTACCTTACCTCTCACAGACAAGAAATCTGGGATTTCTCTTGGAAGTTTCCTGAGGCAAATATTCCGTGGCCTCATGTTATTGACTTGGTCAATAAAGCTGATAAAGAAATAAACTCTCCAGAACTCAAGACACTCTTGAAGGCATCCACCATAATGACCAAAGGACTTAAGAGTGAAGTTAGTGGTCTTAAGGACTTTGTCACTAAATCTACAGCAGCTGTTGAATCTACCTTCTCTACTTCTCAGAATTCTTTAGGCATGAAGATAAAGAACATTTCAGACAAGCAGAATGCTTTGGAATCCAAGGTTGATGAGATTTCTGTCTCTGTCACTTCTATGCAGGGCATGCTCACAAACTTCGTTCAACTTTTTACTGAGCACATTGGGAATGATGTCAGAAAGGGGGAGACGGGTTCAGACAAATGCAAGGAGGATGAAATTCTAAACTCTGACAAACCTGATGATGAAGATCATGGGAGTCATAAGGAAGGAAAACAAACTCTGATAAGACAAACTCTGACAACCTCACAAACTCTGATGACATCAAAGTCTGATGTAAACTCTGACGACAAGCAAACTCTGATAGATGCTGATTTGGAATTAGCAAAAAGGCTTGAAGAAGAAGATAAGCCTGAGAGGATTGAAGAACAAAACTTAAAAGATGCAGAACTGGCAAAGAAAATGTTTGAAGAAGAAAATCCAGGAATGGATCCTGTTGCTGTGGAAGCTGAACTGAAAAAGTCTGGAAATAAAAATGCTCAAGAAAAGAAGAAGAGAAAATATGTGAAAAAGGCACCTGCTCAAAAGAAGAAGTCAGAATCCAAGCCTACTCAAATCAAATCTGTTGAAGTTCCTAAGATAATTGATCAACCAAAACAAGTCTCAGAAATTCAAACCAGATCATCCTCAAGAATTCAACAAAAAGCTCCAACCAAACCACAAACATCTCTTACTATGATGGGAACAACTTTTCTACCAGGTGGATCTAGGTTTGATGTTGAAGAAGAAGATCATCAACCATCTCTGATCAGAAAGAAAAAGTCTGATCCTCTGTGGACTACAACTCAAACTCTGACACTCAATGCCAGGCTTGGAAACAACAAGGGTGGTATTGGTGATACACATGCTAAGATCTACAGAGGTGAAGCAAACATCTTCAGAGATCCTTATTCATTAAAAGATAAACCTGAAGAAGAGCTGTCTCAAGAACATCTTGACAAATTAATATCTGTTAACATAGTGAAAGATAGTTTTGATGGAGCTCAAGCTAAGGAGAAGCTTCTGTATTTTCTAGAAGATGGGAGAGTTTTGAAGATTGCTGAAGAAAATCTGAAGGATAAGGCATCTAAAGAACTTGAACATGTTCTATATCTGCTCAATGATGAAAATGAAGCAACTTCAAAGTGGAGAAAGATTCTTGAAAGAAAAATAGCTGAAAAGAAGAAGAGTGAAAGATTGATGATGATAAAGTCTGAAGATTATGAGTTTGGGTATTTACTTGAAGATGGAACAAGAAGAGCTATGAGAAAGGGAGATGCAAAGGTCAAGATGGTGTTAGGGATTCCTACACTAATTTTAAATCCTGATGGAATGAAGACCTGTTGCATTGTCTTAGATGAAAGGATGGAAAGGTCATCAATTTATGCTCTAAGGGCTGCAATATTTCAAATAGATGATTCTTCTGAAAACATGAAGGAATTGAAGGAGAAGCTTGTTGACTTACTGAAAAATGCTGAAGAGAAGCTCCTAAGTCAATTTCTGAAAGAAGAATTATTTTACAGAAGAATCTAAGTCTAAAAAGGGTAAATAAACTCTGGTGCATTTGTCTTGTATTTCTGACATCATAAGTGAAATTTATGTTTTAATTCTTAAAGCATAAATTGGGGGAGATTGTTAGGAATGCAAACACTGGTGATTGTCAGAGATTACTAAACAGAGTTTATGCTGACGTCATCAGCGTTTAAGGAAGCTGTCGGTCAGAGTTTACTCTACCAGAGAATACTCAATCAGAGTTTACTCTAACAGAGAATGCTCAAATCAGAGAATGACAAACCGACAGAGTTTAGCTCCAGAGTTTATCAGAAAAGGAAACAGACAAATCAGAGTCTGATTTGGATAGTAAGAAGGAATTCAAGTGCAAGTCAAATTACCTTATTAAATCTATTCTTATCATAATCTGTTTTGTAATTGTATTTGTAGCTGTGTCTATATAAACACAGAGATAGGTTATAATTAAGTATTGAATTCATAAAAGCAATATCTTGTAACCTAGCAGCTCTTAAGAACTTAATATCTTGAGAGAGTTTTGTATTCAAGTTCATTATTAATACAAAACAGTATTCCATTCAATATACTTGTGTTCATAATCGATTTACAGGCACTATTACATTCAACCCCCTTCTGTAATAGATTGATTATTCTGGGAAACAAGAAAAACCCGGACCGATCCGACCCATTACCATTCCTAGGTAAAACTATTATTAATAATTTATTAATTATATTTGATTTAAACTTTCTATACATAATGTATAATTCATACACTTCGCGTAAAATTGATCATAAATTCTGTATTATCTCTTCATTTTAAAATATTTAAAATATATAAGAAAATTCAATATAATTCATGAATTTTTAAAAATGATCAGTGTCAATAAATTTTTAAATATCCCTAAATTTTAATTAATTAATAATAATTCATATTGAACACTCATGAATTTTAAATAATGATTTAAAATTCAGATTGAATACCTCAAATTTAAAAAAATTATTTAAAATTCTGATTGAATAAATTTTGATTTTGATTTTAATGAATATTTTTTATCCAAATTAAATATCTCATATTTTTTAAATACAAAAAACTACTGGAAAATTCAAATTGAATACACAGTAAACCTATATTTGAGTGTGAGCAATTTGCATACTACATTGCTACCTACGAGGCTACGAGTGACTATGACCTAGCTCTTTTTTTTAAAGCAAATGGTACTTGCATTATTTAGAAATTATCACTTTCAAGTACATGATTAATAAAAATCAAGAGGAGTGACATGACACTCTCCAAAACCTGACATAGAATGCGCAGCATTTGCTAATAAATGAGTTATATAATTCGTAGAATGATATACAAAATCTACTGGAACATAATCAAAGTACTTCAATTCCTGGATACATTCAAAAACAATGGTAAGAAAATAAGACTCTCTTCCTTGTCCATTACAAGCCATAGCTAACACCTTTGAATCTGTCTCGAATATGCAACACTTAAGCTCTAGAAACTTAGCCAACACCAACGGTGCCTATTCAAAAGACCATGGGCCACCATCCATCACTTTCTGTAAATCCATTATATGTTAAATAACGGAATCCTCCCAAATCATGAATCTCCATGCCCTCCTTCGGTCTCCATAATGAAGCAATAACATTCCTCATGGCATTGAAATTTATATTTTTTTGGCTCAAGAACCTCCCCACCAACACACACGTTTGCTTTGACTCTACTAACTCCTTATTATCCACTATTATTCCCTCCTCCTCATCCTCCGTAACAAGACCAGCATACATTTCTTCTAACGACTTCTCAGATCTTGACGTAGTTGCATTTTAAAATATGAATACTAGAAAAGGTTTAAAGGACCTGTCAAACTGAAAGACAAAACTTGCCAGAGAGCAAGACTGAAAGCAACTGATCTAATTGATTTATAAGATTAAAATAATGATCATTTTCATAAATCCGCCATTGATATATAACAATTTAAGAATCGAGTGACAACAGTGGTTTGTGTTTTACCTATCGCTCTTAATATAATTTCAGACGTTTAATAATTTAGTGAAAAGTGTGTAGTTCAACGTGCCTTAAAAAACATTAAAGTGGGCTTGTAATACCTCAATATTTTTTTGAATAAAATTATATAATGCTAATTTAATATTATTTTTTATCATTCTTGGAGTTTCAACAATTTTGACTTATTTACTAGTAATTACACAATTATTCAATATATGTACTTGTTTATATTAATTGTTATATATATATATATAAAAGGAGAGAAACGCATACTGATATATTAGGATAAGAATGACTAGTTTTAAGAAATAATTTATTTGTTTAGTAAAGATAAGTATTTGGTTTTATTAAACAAATCAAACTCTATCTTTTAGTTGTTATAAACAGAGGAGTAGTCTCTCATTTGTGAATAGTGCAGGAAAAAGGTACGATTTATATCTTATTTATATATGCTGTTGACCTGCTATACATGATACATATATGAACCTGATTTACATGAGTTCATATGCATGCACATGCTTAGATTGTGATCATCATGATTTGTTTATAATTACACCATGTCTCTGTTTTCTAGTGAACAGTTAAACTTGTAAATTGAATTGCAACTCAAGGATAGCTTTATTATTTAAAAGGGTTAAATATCAATCAGGTGACTGATTGCGTCCAGATGTATCAAGTAGGTGACTGATTGCACAATTTGACTCATTTCAGTTTTCCGGCCACCTGAAAATTTTCCGACGAAAAAAAATATGCATAAAAAAATCTGAAAAAAAATTATATGTATTAAAACACCCCGACTTTGAATCTCCTAAACTCAGAATTATTGAAAGGAAATTCAAAACTTAAAATCGAAATTAAATAAATCTTGACCCAAATTTATTTATTTTCGATTTTGAGTTTTGAATTTTCTTTCGATAATTCTGAGTTTAGGAGATTCAAAGTCGGGGTGTTTTACTACATATAAATTTTTTTCGGATTTTTTTGTACATATTTTTTTCGTCGGAAAATTTTCGGGTGGCCGGAAAACTGAAATGAGTCGAATTGTGTAATCAGTCACCAAAATGAGTCAAATTTGCAATCAGTTACCTACTTGATACATCTGGACGCAATCAGTGACCTGATTGATATTTAACCATTATTTAAAGTTTGAGTTCTTACCGGAGTTGATGTCCAATAATTTTGTAAAGAAAATAGTTTTTTTGTATTTTATAAATTATGTGTCATATCTTAGATTTTTATATATAAATTATATTGTTTTTCTAGATTACAGATGCATGCAGGATAACATGATTAATATATTTATTAATTTGTCTAGGTTTGTGAATGAGTGATTTGGTATGACTTTGATTATATATATATATATATATATATATATATAGTTTAGCATGGCATGATTTTAGAATATGTATAAAAGTGGTTGAACACTAATCTGTATTATTATTATTTTTAGGTTAAACTTGTTTAGTTGATAATTGTCGTGCGTGCTTGAGGTAAGCGAGCTTTCGAATCGTTAGTTTATTCAGAAATTTATATTTACATGTACGTAATTTTATTATTAAATTGGATCATGTATATTAATTTATTGACTTAAATTATGAATAAATGAATTATTTGAACTTCAAATTTTGAACTAAGAAAGAGTATTTGAGAACCTTTCGTTTCGTATTGAACCGTTAGTAAATTGTGTATAATTTCGGAACTAGATTTTGGATCTTACTAGGAAGCACTTCTTTTGGGTCCTTCGGGGATTGTGCATTATTTTGGGTCATAGTAAGAGTAGCGTGTTTATTAGCATTTTGAATTTTTGGGTCGTGTCACTGGCTAAAGTGACAAAATTTGTTTAAAGAGTAAGATTTAATTATTTTAAATTTAAAATTCGTTCTATCTCTTTGATTTTGATATATATATATATATATATATATATATATATATATATATATATATGACGAAACCTACTTAATCCTGCTAACGTGTAGTTATTTTTCTTATTGGGCTTTATAGCTCACTACTTGCAAACTTTCGGGTATTAGCGTTGACTTAATTTTGGACTCTATTGAAGATAGACGAATAAATTGGAGAAATATTTTAATTATTAGATATTTATCTATGGAGCTGTGTCTCAATAAATTTGAAATGTATTGGTTTTGATTTTTATGTTGCAATGGGATTTTGGTTTAGAGATTTATGAAATTTCAGTTTTACAAAATTTAGCCAATTTACTTATACAAATTAATACGAAATGCTAATGCAATCATAGATTATTGTATTACAATTATGAAAAAATAAATCCTTATTTGTTTCTATATAATAGTTTAAATTGATATATAAAAAATTATTTAAAAATTTAATTTTTTTGAGAGAAAAATGAAACATCAATAGTTTTTGAAAAAGAAAGATTATCATATTGCCCGATATCTGCAAGTCCAGAGCCTCGTTACTATTTAAATTATCACTACACATGCATGAATGTTTTAATAATAAAAATGATTATTGTAAAACTAAAATTCATAAACTAATCAACACTTGCACTTGCAGTAAGTTAATACTTTAGTCTTTATAAATATAATGTTGCGCTAAATTTATATTTATAAATAAATTACAATTATTAACGATGAGAGCCAAACATCATCTAAATCTAAATCATATAGGCGCATTATTTTTCTTAAATGGATTTATTATATGCACATACATGTGACTATACTGATAAATGGGAGATATGTTAAAAACAAAATATGTACGTTACAGAATTTACCACATGAATGGTTGTTTGAAAGAATCGAATACTGCATGGCTCTAGTAAGTGGTATCATCACATGTGATGTTACTATTTGTTTTTTCTAAAGTGATGATTTGTTTTTAACTCATATGAATTATGATAATTTGTATTCTATGTAACGCTTGATCACAATACTAATTTTTCAAAATTTTGAATTAGTGTATGAACAAAATGTACTATTAATTTGAATATATTTAAATAAAAATTATGAACATTTAAAATTAATAAGATATGCATAGTGGTGAGGCAACGGGCTGTCATGAAATGGTCGGTCGGTCCTTTTTTTCGGAATGTAGCTGCATTGTTTTGTTTGATTCCTAGCCTTGTTGTTGGTGCCCATGTGATTGACACAAAGTAATAACTATCTATTTCTACTCAATTTCTAAGAAATAGAATGTCAAAAATTATTTACTAAATTTTTTTTTGACAAAAAATTATTTACTAAACTTCTAAAACAAGAATAGAAAGTCAATTTCAATATGTATTGTGTGTTTGTTAACACTTAGTATTGGCCTACTATCTATGCATGTGATTATGATATACATAATGAAATTGACTTAACATAAGACATTATGTGAAAATTACTTGTATATTTAGACATTATGTGGTTTTGTAGAGATGCTGTAGGTCTTCTTTCATGTTTGGTTTCAGTTAGCTTTTGTGCTAGTGGTTCGGTTTAATTTGTTTAAGTTCTCTTGGTAAAGCAAGATTTACCAAGAAAAGAAGAATGCTTATAATATTACGTTTCCTTCATTTTGTTATTACTATTATCTGCATTTTTAAGATTTTTTAGGAATTTTGACTATATAGTTAAAATTATTATTTTTATTAATTTTTTTAAATAAAAATATTAAACTAAAATTTTTATTCAAAAAAAAATTAAAAATAATAATTTCAATCATATAGTCAAAACTTTTAAAAAAGTTTGTCAAAAAACGAAACATCAAATATTACCAATTGTAATAACTTAATGATATTTAATGGTTTATTGTACAAGAGTCTGATATCATGAATATTAAAAGTTAACTTGTTATGTGAGTAGTACTGAGTGGAGTCCATGGGATATTTGTCTGTTTCCACTTTCTAATGAATTTCTGAATCATACATATAATTAATATTACATATCCTATGAACTACTACTTTACTTTTATTGATTCTCATTGTATATTTACTTATTTAGTACTCCGTATAATGCATAATGAACTACTTTCCATGCAAGAGATCCAGTTGAGATTCTCTCAGAAGGTTGCAGGAATTTTTCCTTTTCAGACTTTTATATATTCCTGCTTTCTTCGTTCTTGGTGAGGCTCTAGTTCCAATCCAATTAGCATTAATCCATTATTAAACAACTAAGTTGAAATTTAACTTGTTATGATATAACTTTAGTGTTCATTCCTTCTTTTCTTAGCTACTTCGGTGCATCTGTTATGACTTGTGACTCTGTGTGTCGTGTACTTTCGTGTTATCGATGACTTTAAAAGTAAACACAAATATTTGTATCCAACGATACCCAAAATATTGTTGTATAATTCAAGTCAAAACAAACAGCCCTCGGATGGGTGAAAAGCTACTCATATGAAGGCAGGCTAAAATTAAGATTTGAGGTCCTGTGAGTCTGTGACTGATAACAAAATAGAATATTAATAATAATGAATAGCCCAACAGGATCAAATAGTACGGAAATGAGGCAAGGCACTAATTAAAGTTTGGTGGGATGGAGCTTTTGGTATTGGCAGGGTGAGTAGGATGATATATGTATGGGCCAGTAAAAGTTCAAATTATAATGATTTATATTTGATGTTATATTTTTACCCCCACCATCTTATCATCTTGTTATATGAGTCCTTATCTTCTTGCTGTTTTCCTATTCTTTTTTAATTTTTACATAGCCAGGTGTTCTAAATTCAAACCTGTGGAGTTGGATTCGATTTTTACAGGCGATGGAAAGCTTGGATTCAAGACTTGTCGAAACTATTAAATGTGCGTGTTGAATGACCGAGAAAAGAATCGTTAACTCTTAGCAGTGAAATTAGGTGTGCAGTCACAGATTTGGTCCGAGAGGGTTGGCTACTTGTTAGGGGTTGACTGGGCTAGTCAAGCTTATAGCAATAACTCAGAACTTTCTTTTCTTTTTCTTGAGCAACTATTATGCTCATTGAGAGGAACAGATGGGGAACACTCTACGAGACTTATAATCTCCAAGTCATTTTATTAAAATTGTTAGAATATTATAAGATTCTGATAAGCCCTCTACCTTAACAGAATTAATATCTTAAAATTTATGGGGGGGAAATGTACACTAATATTTGGTTTTGGCAGCTGAATAGGATAGAATATGGGCCAATAGAGAGTTCAATTTATAACCTTCTGCATTTAAGTTGGTATTGATTAATATTTGATGGTATATTTTGTCCTACAATGTCATCTGCTGCTTATACATTTTTTTTTTGTAACAATTCTTGATGAATTAGTATGAACCCATGAAGCTAAATCTTAAAAAAGTCATTTAGGGTGTTCAGTCCATTGCTTTAGGCTGAAAGGACTGGCAGCTTGTTATGGGTTTATTGAGGTCCAATTTATACCAACAACTCAAAGCCCATTGAGAGGAACAGATGCTGAACTTGTAAGCCCATTAAGAGGAACAGATACTAAAGAGTGAAGACTCCATCAGATTTGTACAACTTATTTTCATGATCAATCAAGAAAATTATGTAATATTCCACAGTACCTGTACATGAAAACAGAAACTATAAACTCTCAAGGCTCTTGCTTCTAACATTCATTCTTTAAATATCTCTTCTTATATAGGAGTAAAGATGCTATAAAAAAAATATTACAAAAAAATTCAAATGCATGGCATTCATACTTTTGCTTCATTGTTGCATGGTACATGTCATTGTGAATACATATACAGCCTGATGTACAAGAATACAAGGGAATGGTAGTATCTTAAATGTAGAAGTCGCTTTGTTTCGACTGAGCTTTGATGTTTTTTAGTTTCTTCAGTATGTTTGTGAAGTAATCCTGCAGATATTTCTCTAAAGACGCAATATCTTTTGAATCCACACCAAGAAGACTATATGTTTCGGTCATTGGAACAGAGAATACAGTATCACTTGAAAGAACCTACAGAGTTTCAGCATAAGGTCATCAGTATATTGCACATGTCATGCACTGCTTATTTTCACATAAAATCTCTGATGTAAAAAAATTATATTTCGACTGTTAAAGAATGTGAAAAAATGGTGTAACAGAATGGCGCATAAGCTCAGCGATGGTTAAGCCATAATCACTGGTGAACAATAAGCAAAATTTTCTCTGGGTTCCTGTTACTTGACAAGGCTATAACTAAATAATTTTGTAAATTAATTTACTTCTCTCTTATTTTTTCCTGAGAAACAGATTGTTCACTGCATGCATTATGCATAAGAAGATAGGTAGAACTGGGAGGCTATACTATGCTCTGGGTTCCTGTTTACTTAAGGCTATTAAAAATTTAATTTTGTACCTCCGAAAATGCTAATCTATCAGCAACATCATTAGTCCACTCAAACAGCCGAGTCAGCTGGCGAGTTAGTTTCAAAACTGAGACAGGAACAGTAGTCACATTTGCATCTTGCCCTCCAAGTCTCTCACACAACGCTATCACCTGAAGGAGTGAATAAATAATTAATAAATCCTTAAGTTTAAAGGATAATTCATAATTATCAATTTAAATCTCAGCAAAACTAAGACAATTAAACAATCCTATGGCTGAAAGTTACAAAGAGAATAATTTGAATTCGGCTAATTTAAGTTAAACAACAATGCCGGTCCTCAAGAGAGAGTCTTACAATATCATGTTTGTCAAATACTTAAAGATGTTCAATTTTACCTCTTGAGTTGTCCATGCACGAGGCCCAGCAAAAGTAAGAAGCTTTCCATTAACCTTTTCATTCCTTAAAGCTATTAATGTCAATCGAGCTATATCCTGTAAGAACACCAAACGCATGCTTAAACACCGCTTTCACTCAAACAGATGTAGGATGATATTCGTTATTACTTGGGTGTCCATGTAAGCTATCCGTGTTGGAGCATCTGTTCCCCAAACAGATTTTTCTTCTAGTATAGGAACTGCATATTGCCCGATCAACCCCTGGAAAAAATGAGGCAAGTCATAAGTTAAAAAGAAAACATTTAAGAGTTAAGACTAAGTTTGGAAGAAAAAATAAAGAGAAGTAGAAGACACTACTAAAAAGAAATAATTTTAGCAGATATATCTCTAGTAGCCTGACAAATATTCATCGATGCTGCATCTCAGCATCTGCAACTTCCCATATGCTAACATACTGGACCAACTGAAATACTTCTCAAGATTTAGAATGCTTCAATCTTTTCCTGTTGGTTTTAATTTTTAGTTCACCACGAATTAAAATGTCAGATTTCCAATATTTTAGAAACATATAGGAAAATTTTCTACCAGTCCATTTTCTTCACCATTTGTCCACAATTTATGTGCAGGGAGAATTATTGGCTCTTAACTGGTCATTTACTTAGATATTTAATTTGCACAAGGATCCGAAATGAAAAAATACATATAAATCACACCATTATGAAGAAAATGTTGTTAATCAACCTCAATATTCAAGTACCTGCATAAATCCACATAGCCGGATAATTGTGTGATTTATGCCTGAATCCTGCAAAAATTTCTCAGTGCAGTACTTGATCTCCATCAGAGGAACTTCGGGGTGCTTGTCACAATTATGAATGGAAAAGAACACAAATTTTTGGATTCCCATTGCTTTTGCACATTGTATCAAAGCAACTTTTCCTTCCCAGTCTACCTAAAAAAGAGTAGATTAGATGATGCAGGCAAACCAAAAGGGTACTGATTGTGGAACCATAAAATCATAAACAATGTATGCGAATAAACATTTTATTTATTGTTGATAGGATATGCGAATAAACATACAAGAACATCATAAACTCTAAACTGATAGTTAGATAAATAAATCATAAAGGGACTACAATAAGTAGGTCTTTCACATATTACAAAGTATTGATCGTATTGCTTACAGTTTTTATTGGTTCTTCTGGTCGCCCGGTGGCACAATCAATGATCGTATGCACACCTACCAAAGTTGCAGGTATTGTTTCGGGTTTGCTCAGGTCTCCCTGTTCAGAAACGATTCAACAATAAACAGTTATAAAATAGACTACAAAGAAAAGGTTTTCATGCAAGTATCTCAGACAATTTTGGTTCCAAAACAATTCTAAAGGACTGCATAATGTTGAGCACATAAATGCTTTACTTGTGTATACATGAAGAAGAAAGGCAATATATGAGTGCGTTACACACATATTCATGCGAATCAATATGATCTCTCTCTATAAATATTATATGTATGTGTATATATATGCTGGTGTATCTTTTTTGTACATCTTATATGCATTCCTCCCTGACCTATCAATAACATTAAGCTTAAAAAAACATCAAAGGCAGAAGATTTCTTCTGGTAAGAAGAATTCACATTAAAGTTTGATAGATAATTATTAAAAGAGCAGAAAATAGCATATTAACATGTAATTGACAAAAATAAAAATTGTATACCAGAGCACTGTTGGATACCAATCTGATAAGCTATCCATTATAGAATAACAATCAGGTACAACAACAAATATGGCATGATTATTAAATAGGGATATCAAATTATAGTAAATCCAGTCAAGTTATATAGTTAGTAAGGGCAAATCAGTACAGAGGCCAACTAACTAGAGAGTCAAGTCATCTGAATAAATTGTATCGCATGCTGCATTACGTTTTAACTAGTACAAAGGTTAGTAAATACATTGACAACAATGGCGCCCCAGTCACGAAGGAAATCAGCAGGAATAGGTCTAGGCCTCACTAAGCAGCGGACGTCATATCCCTCATCTAGCGCCCGCCTTACTACCTGTCTGCCCAGAGTTCCAGTGGCACCCACCACCAATATGCTGGTGGGCCTCACGGGTGTCCCGGGTGCCAGATTTGCTGCTGCAGGTGCTGCCCCGGCAGCACATGTCACGAATAGTGGTTGAACATGCCCTGAAATTTCCACATTCTTCTATAATTTAGTCTTTAAAATAACATTTGTTCTTCATTCTATTTAATAAACAATAAGCAGATGATATACTCTTATAACTACCTACCAATTAGACTTTCAACTAAATAACTGATTGAATAACACATATATGCTAATAAGCTAGGAAAATGATTCATCTTTCATCATAAAAATTACACCTCCAAGATTGAGGAGAGAGAGAGAGGGCATACCTGGGGGAGAGCAACTAGGGAGAAAAAGGGACGATTGAGGAGAAAGAAGGGCATCAGTTGCCAAATTACACCTCCAAGATAATGGGCTATGACCATGAGAATGAGAATTGAGCTTCTTCATGGTCATATGATGTATTGGGATTCTTAAAGCCATTCTTTTTTCTCTCTTTGTTATACAGTGTGTGTATGTAAAATATAGTATATAGCTTGTACAGACAATTTACTCAGTGAGGAAAGAGAGTGGACAGCAGGACAATTGATCCAAATTCTACCACGTATCACTCTTTCTCATTCATTGGATTGGATAGAGTATGGCCCCCACACACTCTCACCTTTGCTTGGGACATAATGTTTCATACTTTCACTATACTATTTCACTTTCACTTTTCAAAACCAGTACTTTAGATAGTTGTAATGATCCTCAGTACTTCAAAAAAAAAAAAAATTAGCCTCGATTTATTCTATCAAATCAGTAAAAAATTTACTATATAACATCTCTGCCAACATTTAATTTGCTACAAATAACCAAAATTATATCTGAAAATATGCTAATGTATCTTCCTGTATATAACATGGATTAATATAAATTCACTAGAAGTATGAACACGATGATAATGTCAGCGAAAACTACTCTGGGCAGCTCATTTTTTGCATCAGGACTGCACCCACCCTAATATCTAAAGAATATACATGTTCCTTCTATTCTAATAGCAGTCTTGGTAAAAATAAACCAGCAAAGACTACTTGTTCCGGACAAAAGTTTTAAAGAAAATTTGATATGCAAAATGGCCCTTGTTTTCTTCAAATCTTGATGATGACTGTTATTTTGAAGCGGTTGCTCCAAATTGACTAGAAGATCTGGATCAATATCTTCTGTTCAGCAACACTTCCTCTAGATACCATTTTTATTATTGGTATAATCACTGAGGGTTAAATGTATCTAGCTCATCCACGGCTAACTGCTCATCAAGATCTTCACCAGTAAACTTGTTTATATCAAATTCTTGACTGTATATATTGCCAGTGGTGTCTTGTGTTCGAGAAATTGAATTTTCCCACAAATTAGCATCTGGATATTCGCATATGCATGATGATGGATTTTCATGGAACTCCCCCCTGCCAGGCCTCACCTCATTTGGCTCACCCATGAAGCCAATTTGTAAAGTTCGAACTCGTGAAGAAAATTCTTCCCATGCCATGCTATTCCGATTCATAAACAGCTGATATAATTTCTTGGCATTTGGTCGAATTGTTGGTTTGTGCCCAAAGTATCTCCTGCAACAAATAAAAATGTTTACATGTATTAAGTGACCAGTTTGTTTAGTACATTGTTGTGCACTACATCAACTCCAATTAAGGAGGTCAAAAGTGCAGACGTCATGGGCAGTTCGACAGAAAATGGTTTGTTGTAACTTTGTATTATTGTATGCACATCTATCTACCACATTTTTTTGGAGAAGCAGCTATACTCGTATTTAGATCGATTTTCTTCTAATGTTAAAGTCATTTAAAGTTGTAATTACACAAGACATTTACTTGAGTAGATTTCAGCAATTCAATGAAAGTTGAGGTATCCTCATCTGTGCATTAGAGTTCAAAATTATTTTGACTCGTAACTGTAACTTACCTTCTTCCAGCTAACATTCTTGCCATGTTACCATTGTTATTGGTGACGAAAACACTGCTCTCCTCACAAACTATAAAGTCTAGTGCCGCCATTCGAGAAGAAAAAGTTGAAAACGGTGCTAGTTCTTTGTTGCTTGCAATAGTCTCTTTTGTATGGAAATTAGGAAAGAGAGCCTTTAGTGGTGCCAAGGTCTCCTCACCTCCGTATAGTTCACCAGATGCCACATAAATATGAACATCACTGCCAAAACCCAGTGCCCTCAGCATAAGGCCGACTTCTTCAGGAGATAGTGGGCACTTTCCTTGTCGTCGTTCCTTGTCAGGGTTACTTTTCTACATCATAGGGTGTCAAGTTAACAAGGTATTTTGGAAAATGCTGATAGCACAATATTGATTGAAATAAGACTCTCACATGTAAAGTTTTCCACCTCTTGCGCATTGCACCCAGCTCTATTCTTTCCTTCTCTCCACCGCCATAATCACATCCAGAGAACGCAAGCATATCAGATTCATACCTAGCACATGCAATAATCATTAAAAACAAAAAAAATGATTTCACTTCTATATTCACCAGGGTCGAACACTGGTCAGTAATCGTTGACAATATATATAATTTAGTCTACTCCTAAGGTAATAAAAGTACATAATATGCACATTTAGTTCGTAATTTAAGAACCACCCAAATCAAGCAGTAGATCGGAGGATAATTATGTTATCTTAATAATCTTATTTTATCCCAATAGTTCTAATTACTAATATAATCATGTGATTTAAATTTAGAAATTTACTGATGGTGTGGAGCATCTAAAAATGCTGTGTATATATTAGTCATGCCTGGAATCAATCATTCCTATCAATTTATTTATCCTCTATCGGTGTCACCGAAAGATCATGCAATTACCTTAAGTGCAAGGCAATAAAATCCTTGCTTTTCATCCTCATTCTTTCAACCAACTTCCTACCCATCTGAAGGAGAGAATCAGTAAACATCAGAGCATGGTAATTGACTCTGCATCGCAGCTTCTGTAGATTATTTTCCAACTTATTTGCCAGCCTATAATCAAATTTGGTTAGCTGAACTACCTGCCAAGTAAATTTCAGGATCAGCTCCAAGAGTCAATAGCTGGGATTGGCAAACACACTTGAGATTTTCCAACTCCTAACGGAGTAGAACAAACATAGCTGTTGTGAATATTAATGTTGCATTTTACTGCATGCTCAGATCAGAAAGAATCGGACACATTTATAGGCTATTTGTTTGGCACAGTCTCACAAATTATTATTCAGTTCCATCTCCAATTCTCCACTTCTAGTTCAACTACTATACTGAAATTCACAAGGATTATTATGTATTTTGTATCGTTAATTAAGACCAGAAAATGCAACTTATTTCTTATCAAGTCTCCTGGTCTTGCTGAAAAGTGATAGCTGACACTAAAATTTGACTCTGAGCAGAATAATGACATGCAATATGGATGCAGAAGTGTGCACTGAAAAGAAAATGGATAATAATTTACATGCTCAGCATCAAACAAGGAGCAGAATGCTTACATGCTTCTTTTTAAGAACAGGTGATACACGATTCACATAACAGGTTGGATCACACTTCCTTGGTACACGCATATGATGCGGGGTCATTACATTCCCTTCTCTTTCGGGAAGTTGTTTGATTATCTTGACATCTTTTGAGAGATATGATATGAACCAATCAATATTGAAGATTTCCGAGAAATTGCTGGACACGTTACAATACATCATTTGTATCATCAATGTTTTATACTCGATGGTTTGAAAAGTAAAAAAAAGGCAGCTTGTAACTAAATTCTACTACAAACCTTTTATCCTTCCAATAGGAATTCTGGTCCAGATTTGGAACAACAAGGGTTGCATTTAATATATAGGCTGCAACAACGGCATCTATAATCTGTGACCATCATTAACAAATTGAATAAACTCGCTCAGTTTACTGTGATGAGCAAAGGTAGTAAAACTCATTTCATTCAGAATTGTCCCTCATATAAATTTCTATATTGTGATTATATATACATGCTGAAGAGTGAAGTCATGCACGATATTGCAAACATGTTAAAAAATAGTAAAACAAACAAGTACGTAACTATTCAATATAAAGTAAAGGAAATTATTTCAAAATTTAGTAAATCAAAGCAGGATCATCCGACTGTTACGGAGCCCGTATCACCATTAAATTAAATATGGACAAAAGACTTTTCCAAAAAAAAACCTGGTGAGGTCACATTAACACCTCTGTTGAACCGTCTTGTATCTTTCTCTTAACTACTATGATGTGAATATACTAACAAGCTGTTCATCAGCTATATAACCTCTCTTTCACTACAATCAAACAGTATATCAACCCACCTTTCATATAAGTAATGGAAAAGAACAGATAAAAGAACAATCGAAAAGGAAAACAGAACCGGAACGCTTGAAAACAGCCAAGAAGAAGAAGAATTTAGAATGTAATGCAATGGTGATAGTATTTACATTATTTTCTTCAGTTTTAAACCATGAAAACAAGATGATTAGTAGAGACACTCAGACTTTAATTAAAAGTGCTAATCTCAAATCAATAGTTGGAACTAATCAAGAAATGCACCCCTGTTCTTTGTTGATTCAGTCCTCCACTCGTTGCTATCATCAAGTACCAATCAGGGTTTGTCTTCAACTCAGCAGCTACAATATTCAAAATTCAAAATAAATATTTTCCAATTAAAACTACACAATACATACATACAATTTTTCAATTTCATAAATTACAGAAATGAAACCTGCTTAAAGAATTAACAAGCTTTTGTACGTTATATAAAAAAATTCGAGACTTACATCGAAAATCGCGACTGGCGTTGCTACAACCATAGTAGTATTTCGAGTTGCTGGAACTCCACAGCTCATGAATTAAACTCCCTCCATTCTTCTTTAAAATAACATATATATTCAGACAAGAACATCATCGAAAAATATTATTCAGACAAGAACACACAACAGTGTTATACCGTCCCACGTGATCTTCACTCGGTAACACTCGATAATCATGTGATCAGTGACATAGTAAATACAAATACATTATCTAAATAACCTAACCATTATCTAATTAATATAATTAATCTAAAAAAAGACTAATTCAAAAAAATAAAAAAATAAAAATAAGAAAAGTAGAAGTAACGTAATAGAAGAAGTCTTACAAAGCCGTAACGCTTACCGGAACACGAAAAACAATCTCATTTTGGACATTCTCTCGCACCCCGAGAACCGTGTTTAACTGTAACAACAATAACACAGATAATACCCCTCAATAGTTTTATATCGTTAATGTATATACGTATAGGCAAAAATTTAATGGAGTACTACGAATAAATTATACGTAGAGACCGTCTTAAAAAGAGAACCGAAAGAGCTGAATGATTATTACCGAGTAACGATTAATGTGATAAAGCTGGTGGGTGGTGATCGGAGGAGATAAAAATGAAATGAAAGCAAAGACACCAAGCAAAATCACGACGGCGCCGGCGAAAATCAACGGAAGACGGCGGAGGCGACGAGAATATAATAAACATGCAACCACCTCCACTCCTAGAAGTAGAATAAAATTGTAACTAGCGTGTACATTTTTTTTGTTCTTCATTGCTAAAGACGTAGCAGCACTAGTAGTATAATATATATACTAGTTCTTGTAGCACTCGTTCACGTGTGTGTATGTATATAAAAAAATATTTGTGAATGTGAGAAAATACAGAGAGATATAAGATAAAATAAAAAAATGTTAAAAAGTTATGTACTCCCTCCGTCCCGGCCAAATGTTTACATTTGGTCCGGGCACGGAGACCAAGGATAGTGGGTGTAATAGTGATTTTATTGTTAAAATAAATGAAGTAGTGGGTGTAATAGTGTAAAGTGTTGAAAAAGTGGAGTGAAGTAGTGGATGTAATAATATATTTATTGTTAAAAATTACTATTTTTAGTAATGTAAAGAATTGGGTGGGACGTCCCAAAAAGAAAAGTGTAAAGAATTGGTTGGGACGGAGGGAGTATTTATTTATTTATTTATTTATGTCGATCCCTCGAATTTATCGAATAAAAGTATTTTGATAGGGGTTGGATATCTGGTGTTGTATATATCGTATCTATAGGATATGAAATAATATAGTAGTACGGTAAAAAAGGATCGTCCGTTTGATATGGGCAGGCTTTTGTATTGGACGGCATAGATACCGGAATATTTTTTCTTACGACCCCGCTATTCTTTCTTAATTAATACATATACATACATTATTACACACAAATAAACATACGTATATATTGTTCCTCGTGTGCAAGAGATCGTACAAGTAATCAGATTTGTAGGGCTCCACTTGGTGTCTACTGTATATGAATTATCATTAGCCTTAGGCTCTCTCTTAGCAAATATATTATACATTTAAATCTTGATAAATTAATAAGTTCGAAATTAATGTATAAGTTCACAATGCAGAATTTGGAAATATAATTTTTATGAGGTGGGACCAGGTATGTAATATGCTGAAGAAAAGAATTTACTTTTTTCTTAAGGGAAAATAATTTTTTTTATCACTCAACTATTTCGTATTTTAGAAATTTACCGCTGAACTATAAATTAATTTATTTATTTAAATCACTAATGTTATCTTTTATTTGATTATAACCATTCCGTTAAGATTCCGTTAAGTTTGACTAAAAATATTAATAAATTCTAATTCTCAAGTTTAACATTATTAAGATAAAAAATAGACTCCATCAATTATTTAATAAATTTTAAATTAAAAATTAGTCAAAAGATAAAATTTTAAGATATACCGGGTGTAATAATTATCAATTATACAACATTGTTCAATTTATTCTTTCAAAATCATTATTTTGTTTTGGCGAATGTGTCATTTGTATTATATATTTACTTAATATATAAATTTAATTTATTTGGAAAAGGTTACTAAAATTTTATTAATATAGTTTATTTCATTTTCTGAATTTATTATATTAAATCATTATAATTATATGTATATTATCAATTATTTAAAATTTTATTATTAAACATAATATAAATAATGAGTGTGTTTGTAATTGATGCCAAAAATAATATATTATTAATGACAAATATAAATATGGGAATAAGTACAAGAAAATAAAGAATGATATTACTTTTATAAACAAATTTAAAAATTTTAATTTGAAAGTTAAAAAGTATTATCATATAATTTATATTTGATGAAATATTCTCAAAATAAATATGAATTGCTCATATACATAAAATATAAAATTTGCACTTGTATTTTTATTATGAAGAAGTCAACTATTCTTGTATAATTTTAAAGTAATTTATACATGATTAATTGTTAATAATAAAATTAGTATATATCTAATTTGGATTAATTTTATAATCCAGTGATAAGTTTCTAAAATTATAAATAATTAAATGATATAAAACAATTTATAAAATTTTAAAAGCTTCATTAATTTAATCAAACTTAACAAAATCTTAATGAAGTGATTATAATCAAATAAAGAAGTAACGTTAGTGGTTTAAATAAATTATTTTATAATTTGATGGTAAGTTTTTAAAAGACCAAATAATTGAGTGATAAAAAAATTAATTTTCCTATTTACTAATAAAGGATCGATTAATGGATTACAATTTCACAAAGAAAGTACTCCAACCGATGACGGTACTTATTCAAACTCTTATAGACATTATTTTCGATTAATACGTCTTTAAATCTGGTTAGTCATAAAACACTTATGCTTAAGGTAATTTGCGAGGTGTTCTACGGTAATAATTATGACTTTTTTTAATATACGTACTACTTTTATATTAAATAAAAGAATGATATATTCCTCAAGAAAATATAAAAGAATAACATGGTTTGACTCGGTTGAGTTTGAATAAAATGAAATTATGTTGGTGGTCAATCAAGATAAGAGTTGTTACGATGAAGATTAAATAATGAAGAGTATATATGCTGTTGGATTCTTAACTTGCCATCCTTTGAAGCTAATTTTAATATCTTTGGTGGAATGTACTTCCTCAGTCTTAAAATAATAGTCTGTTTGATTTTTTACACATAATTTGATGTGTAAAAAAATATCACTCTCATATATATATTTTTTCAATTTTTTTTTAAATAAAAATTTAATATTTAAATTAATATTCAGAAAATTAAAATCATAAAAATAATACATACATGCAAGTAGCTTTTTTTAAATCTTAAATACTTGCAAAAAGTCAAAACCACTATTATTTTAGTACAAAAGAAGTATATAATGTTTTGTACCGTAAATAATGTGCACACTTTTTTCTTTAGATAATTTATATTATAGGGTTCATACAAATGATTGATATAATTATTTATAGTTAATTTTTAAGAACAATATTTATTTAAATTTAGAAAATATAGTATTAATAAATATTATTTAAAAAGTTACTTGAAATTAAAAGAATTAGTTTGAATTAAAAAGTTGGTAGGATGTATTCTTTAACCAACTTATTTTATTTTTATAATTTTATTTGATAAAAGTTAATATATAAATATATAACTCATAATTTTATTTTTAATAACTAAATAATAAAAAAAATCAAACAGATATTTTAATTAAAATTTTTATTTTTAACATTAAATAATTTTAAATCATCATTTTTATTTTTTTTAAATTACCAAATGGACTCAAAAGACAGTTATTTGGTTGATATATAGATGGTTTGGGCGAGTTGAGTAGGATTGGGCTATGTTATGTTGAAAAGGAGAGAGTGTTGGGCCAAGTTAAAGACACAGATATTGATATAAGAATGAGTTAGTCCATGGGCTTGATTGAGGAGGTTACTGGAAAGATGATAAATTGCATCGGAGTGCGTAGTTACTGGCGATTTACAGAGAGTAAATGATACTGGTAGTCTAGTACTAGTACTAGTACTAGTCCCATAAAAGTTGCAAGTAATAATTAGTATGATAGTGAGTGTGTACATCAGAATCGAATAGTAATAGTAAAAGTATCATATAAAAATTGATTGATAGAGGTGAAGATGAAGTCATCGAGCTCGGAACTGGAGCTGGATCGACCTAACATTGAAGATTATCTCCCTCCTGATTCTTTTTCTCACCCTCCTTCCCCCACTCACCTTCTTCACCTGTACTCTCTCTCTCTCTCTCCCGCTCTCTCTCCCTCTCTCTCGGTCTTTCTCTCTGTCTCTCTCTCTCTCCATCTCTCCCACTCTCTCTCTCTCTCTCTCTCTATCTCTCCCACTCTCTCTCTCTCCCTCCTTCCCTCTCTCTCTCTCTGTCTTTCTCTCTCTCTGTCTCTCTCTTCTCTCCCTGTCTCTCTCTGTTTTATTTAACTGAATCACTTGTATAGCTTCAACTCTTCTAAATTTCACTACTAATCATCCATTATGTTTATGTGTATATATATGATTTACAGCCGTGATTTGCTTGACATTTCACCTACTCTAACCGAGGCTGCTGGTGCTATTATCGATGTATGTATCCCTATTTATCTATCTATCTATCTATTATCCATATTCTTGTTTTTTGTTTACAAATTCACTTGCTATACTGTACTCTCACACTGCTTACTTTTTCGGCTTCCATTATAATAATCTTAAAACCCCTACAGCCCTATTTTGCTTGAATTATAAGTGACATTGACACCGTATGGTGCTTTAGGATTACCTAGTTTGCCATTTTGTTCCACAAGGCTTGAGGCGTGTGAAGCTTTGTTCAGATCAGCAGCAAAGTACCCACAGAAATTTTAAATTCTGTATCAATTAATTTATATCGGGCTTATTTGTATATTATGTCCCAAGTTCCAACTCAAATTCTCAAATACTTTTGAAAAAATTGGCACATAGTCTCGTTTAATATTCTTTTTAATGTTGTAGTAATAAATTTGAAATAAAATATTTATATACTATTATAAGTCTAGCTCAATAACAACTTGTGTATAGAGTTGATATTGTTTTTCTAAATATTTAAATTTTAATTATACTTTACTAATTTTTTTATTTCAATTTTTTCCTACTAAACCCCCACTGGATATAAATATTGAGTCCACCTTTGATTAAGTTGATTTTTCATTTACTCTACCCCATTTTGGTTGCTTGTGTCATGGGTTCATGACTTCATGTCAACTACAAGATTGTCAAGTTTATAGCAATAAACAGCCTTGCTTATTCTATTTTAGTCCGAAACTTTACAACTACTTCGAAAATCATGAAAAGTGCAGTGTGAACTGAATAGAAGAAATTATATATCTTTGAGAGAGAGAGAGGCAGGGATATTTTTTCATGAATCATGAGCTTATGTATTGGTCAGGGGTAGACGTGTAAAGTAGTGTCTTTATAGGTGTCTACAATATGCATGCTTGTATTTTGTGTTCAGGAAATCTTATTGATCAACTCCACATTCCATACTCTACCATGGTTTGCAGACTTGCTGCTTTATCCTTTTTGTATTTTTGTTATGCAGGACTTTGCTATGTATAATTTTGAGTCTGTACAGTTAATAGTATGCTCCAATAATTGGAGTGCTCTGACAAGTTCAATAGAATATTAGAATGACATAGACAGCTATCAAAAGGCTACAGCCAGTTTGCTCGTCAAAATTACCATTTATATGTCAATTGCTACTGAGGTGTCCAGTATAGGCTCATAGTTGATACAATTCAACCCAACACATGCAGATTCCTCTAGGCTCTAGCTCAAAGTTTAGGTGTAAACTAAACATAGGTCAAGTATAGAAGCTACTTAGCATTAATGCTGGTTAATTAATCAGAGAGCACAGCTTCAATAGTGGTATTTTGAATGTTTATCTCACTCTGAGAAAGTCTCTAATTATCTAAATTATGAAAGAGAAGCAAAGTGGTTTCATTAGAATCAGATTTACGTTTAAGTTGATGCTACTCAATAAGTAATGGCATCAACTTCTACTCAATAGTTAATGGCATCACCTTCTCGCTTTAATTCCAAAGTTCCTAATACATGGTTGCTAAAGCATGTTACCATAGCACAGTTTTTCCGTTATATTATGCATTTTTTTTCTCACTGGCATTATACAAGAACGATTCTGCATTTCTGCATGCTCGTGTGTGTGTCTCAAAGTTCAAGGCTACATCTTGAATCTATTTAGGCTCATATACATCATACAAACCCCTCGAAATAAACTTTCATAATCCTGACTTCTATAATTCATAAGCAAATGGTGTGTACAGACTACAGACCCAAAAGCACAAGTCAGTAGATCACTGTAAATGTGAGTCTTTCCTTATAGCCTTTGTACTCATCTCCAAGTATGAATTTATGTAAGCAACTCATGTTGAACCTTATAAAATGTCCTCATTTGAACTTGAACATTATAAAAGTTGTTGATCTACGGAAGGATATTTTCAAATTGTGTGTCCAAGTCAGCAGACAACTTAAAGTCTCTCTCTCTCTCTCTCTCTCACTCACTCTCCCTCTCTCAATATATATTTTTTGTATATAAATCTGCAGCCTATGTTGTTTTAGGTTATTATTTATTGTATGTACCCTACTCCTGTCCTACGGATATATTAATTGTGAACTGATCATAATTGATTTTTAAGGATTTCTGATGTGTGCAGGATTCTTTTACGAGATGTTTCAAGTCTAATCCTCCAGAACCTTGGAACTGGAATATATATTTATTTCCAATGTGGTGTTTGGGGGTGGTAATTAGATATGGGATTCTGTTCCCGATTCGGTTAGTGTTTCAGGATTCTAAATAAGAATAATAAGCTTACAGTTTGCGCAGTAATCTGATTTCCACTGCACTTTCCATTTTAGCAAATAGTATTTAATTTGAATTTTACTCAAATATTTTAGTATGAATGTTTGAATTTATTAATCGAAATACTGAGATGCAAAGAATGTAATTATGAAGAAAATATTAGTTAGTTTGTACTTGGTGACAGATGCAGAAAATATTTAATCACACCCATCCCCGTAAGAGGCCGTACTGCTTACTCTGTCATGTTTGTTGCTTGATAGCCATTTTTTGTCGCTTTCTTAAACTGCAGGGTTCTAGTATTGACCATAGGATGGATAATATTCCTGTCATCGTACTTTTCTGTGCATTTCCTATTAAAAGGGCAGGAGAAGTTGAGGAAAAACTTGGAGGTATGTATTTTGGTGGTTATATTATTTCAACCTTCAACAGTTTGGTTTTACTTGATTGCTTTATAATTGCTCAGCTGTCTCAAATTTCTTTTAAGAATTGCACCATCCTTCTCTGTTAAAGACTCAAGTATATGTCTTCTTTTCTGGAAGAAACTGGTTATATTTTTTAATGAAATAATTCGCTATTAATTCTCTTATTAATTTTATTCAGAGAAGTCTGGTAGAGTTAATTTGCAGTTTCTTTGTTGCATCTTGGACGGGTGTTGTCAAGTACCATGGCCCACGACCTAGCATTCGACCGAAGCAGGTCAGTCTTGGTAATGATTATTGTTCAGACTAGTTTTCAATTAATGTACTTGTTACTTGTTAGTACTCTCCTCGAACTTAGGTGTTCAGGATTAGAGGAATATCTGACAATGGCGTCAATGATGTGAACAGGTTTTCGTAGCAAATCACACATCAATGATTGATTTCATCATTTTAGAACAGATGACTGCTTTTGCTGTTATTATGCAAAAGCATCCTGGTTGGGTTGGTAAGTCACTATGGCCAGTTTATGTATATCGAGTTAAAATGTACATATATAAAGTAGCAAGTAGTTTTACCTAGTAATACACTTGAATCAACGGGGGAACAAGAGAAGAACAGTGTGGTTTCCCTTTGTCCTCAAATATATGAGAAGTTCTATTGCTTTCTCTTGAATTATTTTAAGGTCCTCAAGTGATGAAGAATAAATTATCTAAACATAGTAATTAGTAAAGCTCATGCTTTGGCCCACAACATACCATCTGCTATATGTACAAATTTTCAACTTTTTTCTATATATCATAGACATCAAGTATGGTAGAGTCTATATAGTCTAGTGCCTAAATTTTAAAGTTCAGGCTATAAAATAATTTGTGAACATGCTATTTAAAGTCTAAAAAGATTATTTGATACAGAAAAATGTGGTAAATAAGACTGCTTGCTTTAAAATCTGATTTTGTGTTCCTTATCAAACTGTTTTATGTGCAGGACTATTGCAGAGTACCATTTTGGAAAGTGTAGGATGTATCTGGTTTAACCGGACAGAGGCAAAAGATCGTGAAATTGTAGCAAGAAAGTATGTTTTAAATAACTGATTAAACATAGTATCTCTTAACATGCTTCATAATAACTGCATCTGTTTCAGATTAAGGGAACATGTGGAAGGGGCAGACAATAACCCACTTCTCATATTTCCTGAAGGAACTTGTGTAAATAATCATTACAGTGTTATGTTTAAAAAGGTAAGTTTCTCTGATATATTTTTGCAGTCATTACAGTGTTTGAATAATCCTTAACCAATATTTCTTGTGCTTAGGGTGCATTTGAACTTGGAAGCACCGTTTGCCCGATAGCAATCAAGTACAACAAAATCTTTGTAGATGCCTTTTGGAATAGCAGAAAGTATGTTCCTTTTTATATCATGTAACCAATTCTGATAATGGACCAGAATTGCTACTTTTCTGAAAATGTATGTAAATTACCAAATGGATCATATATGCAGGCAGTCTTTTACGAAGCACCTCTTGCAGCTTATGACATCATGGGCTGTTGTCTGTGATGTGTGGTACCTGGAGCCGCAAAATTTGAAGCCTGGAGAGACACCCATTGAGTTTGCGGAGAGGTGGATATCTGTTTATATTTGCAAAGAATAGTGTCACTTGTCGTGCAAGTGTCTTTGGGAGATATGATATACCTTTGACTTGTCTTCTTAATTGCTGTATCTAAATACGGTGCTCCTAACATATCAAAATAAATAAATTGTGCTCCTTTCAGGGTCAGGAATATCATTTCCATGCGCGCAGGCCTTAAGATGGTTCCTTGGGACGGATATTTGAAATATTCTCGACCTAGTCCCAAACATAGAGAACAAAAGTAAGTTGGCATTGGGAAGTTTTGCTCATTTTTGTTTGCATTTCTTTTACACTTGCTCTCCCATCTTGCACACTATAAACTCGTATAATATATTCATGTTACATGGAAGAGTAACATGAAATATATATGATTAAATATATATGTCGACCTTATAAACCATGCTGGTATAACATTGATTATCTAAAAGGTTACTTGTGTTGATATTGCTCGCAAACTATTGCCATTTACACGGGGCAATCTAGCATTTAAGATGACATAGTGTGTGTGTTTGTTGGGGGGGGGGGGGGGGGGGCACTAGTTCTGAAATGGAAAAGGGGGCACAACACATGTAGTAAAACACTAAAGACAAGAGTTGATCATATATAAAAGTTGTGGCATAGATTGTAATTATTAAATGCTTCATATAGTGTGGAAGTAGACATCTTAAAATTTCATGTTTATGCACACAGAATATATGAACTAAATTCCCATGTGGGAAAAAACATTGATAAAACAGAGGTTTAAAGTCTAGTTTGGCATTTGTGGTTTAGTGTGTCTAAATTACTATTGCTACTCTGAGTTTTAGGTTGTCAAAGAATCCCAAGGCAGGCACCTTACCAACATAAAGCTATTCCGCTTAAATTGTGCTGCTGCAGCTTCTCTTAACTGCATTATCTTAACAATGTTAAACCTTGGTAACAGACATTCACTCATTTTCAAGTAGCAGTAACTGAAACAATCAAAGATGGATTTTCTAGTTGTCTGTAAATCTCATAATATAATTAATATTCTTCAGGTATTTGCATGCTCTTAATTACTATTATGTACTTATTTGGTAGCATCTAGCATCAGTAAAGACTGCACATCCTTGCATATATTTGTAGCTTTTTTGCATAATGATTAACTTTATGATCTTTTCATACCTGCAGGCAGAAACGCTTTGCGGAATCAGTGCTCCGCCGCTTGGAAGAAAAATAAAATGCTGTTTCTGTTAAATACTGATGTTAGTTGGGAGTTTGAATTAAATGGAATTGTCAAGGTTGCTCGTGCAATGAAAATGGTGAGAATTTTTTCAACCTAGAGGCGCGTTCATTGGATCATTCAACTATCATACTACGAGCAATTCAGCGTCATCATGTGATCTAGCAGACACAAACTGACTTCTACTTTTTTCTTACCTTGACCACTCAAACATGTCAATAAAGTGCTATATTAAGTTTCCTGTTTATAATCATTGTTGGCAAAATAAATTTAATAGGGTTTTAGAATATATCTGTTAAAGCTTCAACTACAGATCATTTCAAACTGCATTGGTAGGTTTTTTGTTTTCTGAAGCAGTTCATGAGTTGCAACTGAAAATAGTTGCAATTGCTAGATTACATAGATTATGCTCCTCAAATCCTATTATAACTACAATAATATATTGAGTTGAGTTTGACATTTGAGCTCGATAAGGAATTTGAATCGGTTCGAATTTTTAACGAACTCACTTGTTTTGCTTGAACTCGATAACATACAATATTTTTTTTTTTTATGTTATGTAATGGATTGGACCTAATAATTCTTTTGTGTTTACAAAATTATCAAAGACACTTTGATATTCCGACAAGTTTGAACTTGACTTGATTTGTACATTAGCCGAATTCGAACAAAATTTCTGTAGTCAATGAATTTAAAACTCAACTTCATAATTAAATTTGAGCTAGATAATAAAAAATTCAACTAGGTTTGAGCATGAACTTATATTCATACATAAATGAGTGACAGTGGAGAAGACCAAACCAAGGATGGGTAAAAGTGAATCAGGTTTGAAGATATAAGATGTATTAGTGTGGGGGTTATTCGAGATGATCAAGGCAGATTTGTCATTTATGGGAGTTCGAAGCAGACGAATGGGAGCTTCGTATCAAGCAAGGGAGGCTGAGGCTTTGAGTCTGAAGGAGGCATTGTCCTTTGAGTCTGAAGGATGCATTGTTCTGGATAACGAAACTAAGATTCAACAAGTGCATAGATTAAAGAAGTGCATTTTCGAGACGGATGCTAAGCAAGTGGTGGATGCATACAAAGGGGGTCAAGGGAGATCTTATTTTCACACAATTGTTCATGATTATGTCGAGTTTAGTAAGCATTTTGACAATGTGCTAATAGAGTTTGTTTACGAATCTGCGAATATTGTTACTCACGCTCACATATTAACACGAGCAACACATTCTATCTCAGATGTGTAGTAGTGGATTAATATGCCTCCTGATTTTGTTTCGTAGGCACTTGTTTATGATTTTATTCAAGTAATGCAAGTTCTTGAATTTCAAAAAAAAAAAAAATCTCCCCTTCAAAATATTTTTAAAGCTTTAAAAAATTTTGGGGTATATAATAAATAAATATATTCTCGCATCCCTCCCTAATAAACAAGCTCAATTATTTTTTGAAAATGAGTCGAATTATTGATAAATAAATTAAAAAAAGAGAGTAATAAATAGGCAATATACGTCTGATAAAGTTATATATTATATTTGAAATTACATCCTTTTCATCAAATTTTATATATTAACTTAAATATTTTTTGATATTATTTCTTTAAAAAGATTTTTAGTTCAATTATATATAATATCAAAAATTCAGATATTGTTTTGCTAAATATTTTTATTTTCTTCTTGATAATAGTATATAAAATTTAGGACCCTATTTTTTAAAAGTTCATATATTTTCTAATTATAAGTCGGTCAAATATAGCAACGGATCTGTATATTAATTTTTAATTCAATCAAAACACACAAAAATATTTTATGAAATATATAATATTTCGATTTTAATAATAATATAATAAACCAATACGCAATATCTATTTTTTTAATAATAAAAAAACCAAGTTAGATGTTATTTCAAACTTGCAAGCCAAAAACAGTAGAAGTATGATCACCAAAAACCTTGGCCCATGATTGATCAAACTTTCTTTACATACATATCCCCTGTATGTATATATTACACATACATAACCCACAGTGTATACACAAAGCCACAAAGGCACCCACAGTGTTATTATTTTTAAGGTTCTTGATTCTTGTTTGTCTTGATTTTTATCAATATTTATTATTGTTACTTGTATATTTTACTAACCCTTTTATTTTGTTTACGTTCCCATTTTGCATATTCATCAGTTGATGCAGTTTTGTATTTTGCATTAGTTTAGGCTTGTCTGCCTTTGTTTTCTTGCTTGGGTTTTTAGTTTTATGTTTAAAAATCTAATCTTTCTTATTAGTTTGATGTAAAGTTTCAAGCTTTTTATGTTTTTGCATTTAGAGTTGTATTATTTGTTGTTTCTTGGGGTTCTTTGTATAATTTTGACATATGTTTTATTGCATACTTGATTTTTACTTTTCAGGGTGAACAAAATTTGATTGCTGACAAAATTTAATATTGGTTGAAATGGCTACTTTTCGATTGAGTAGTGGTGTGGTTTCAACAAGATTGTTTACTGGAAGTAGAGAAGTTAGTAATGAAGAGATTGGGAGTTCACTTTTACTTCAAAAGTCTAGTCAGTTTCGGAATTCATATGCATTACTTAATGGGAAGCGGTTGAGAAATACAGATGTTGTTGCCTGTTCTTCATTGTTTACAAACTACACACGAATGATGTCACCTTTGCCCGTTATTCGCCAAAGAAAATGCCCTTGTTTCAATAATAACTTGAGTTCAGATTCTAATGTGCAAACTTCTGATATGGAGGAGAATTTTGCTGTAGAAGAAGAGTTTGTGCCATTAAGTTCAGAAGATATTGTTCAGTAAGATCACTGGAAATATATTAATAATATTATGTTATGTACATTGCTTCTCAGAAAGATGTATTCTTTTTGCGCCAATCATTCTGAAAGTTGAGTGACTAGTTGCTCATGTTTTTAGGACTGAAATTTTACATGTTCAAAAATATTTAGTGTTTCCTCTTTGCATGATAGTTATAATAATAATAAATTATTGGTAAAGGAATCTATTTTCTTTTTACTGTTGTTAGTATAAGAATCTGATTTAGAGAGTGAAGTGTCTGTTGATGAGAGGTTAGACATGACTGCATGTTAATAATCATACTCTTTCCTATGGGAAAACTTATTCACTCCAGAACATTTTATAATATATTATTTATTCCCTGCTCCGCATCAACCAGTTTGTACTTTGCTTCGACCCAACAATAGCCTTATGGTCTTTTCTCCTCATATAGACCTGGATGTTTACGACCAGCTTCTGAAACATCATAGGATTAGAGCATTCATCTAACTTTGTTAAAAAATATGTGAAAACAATAGTATTTGCTCTCTTAATTTTGTTTGGTAAAAGCATGTGATTGTCATAGTGAAATTCCTCTTGAAAGCCTCTCTTGGAATCACGGAACCAGATTACTTTCTTTTGTCTAGCTCTTCTAGTAATTCTCATTTTTAGAATTTCTGAATGGGATTATGGAGTAAGAACGTCCATTGATTTTGTCAGATGTTTACGTTGGTTCTTTTTGTTTATAGTGAATTGAATGGGATCTCTACATCTGATAAATTTAATGCGGAGTTGACAGGAAAGGCTACTAATCCAACAACTTTCAAGGGTGTAACACGTGAACTCATTGTTTTGTCCTTGCCAGCAATTCTTGGGCAGGCTATTGATCCATTTGCACAACTAATGGAGACAGCTTTTATTGGCCGATTAGGTAAAACAAGACTCTGATTTCTCTACAAGTAATTTTTATGAATATTCTCCAAAATAAATATATCCCATTTACTCTCTCTCTCTCTCGTGCTTATAAAATATAGTACATTTAGTGACATAGGGTTTGTCTGAGGAGATTGGGAAGGGGGGTTCTATTCAATTGTATTTGGCTCTTGTCATTTTATTGGTCCTTTTTTTAACTTGTTGGGTATCTGGGAGACTTCAGTTTTGGCTTTTTATTCTCTCTCGGTGTTCGATGTTTTGGTTAAATGTTTCTAAAGAAATAGCTAGTGGTGTAGTATCTTTCTGCATTGTAAGTTACATGTTAGACTGATACACTGGATTTTTTATTTAAGTAGCTAATTGATGCAGCATTCTTCATTATGATCTGGATGGCTTTACCGCTCTAGCTTTTTAGCTGGCCCAGTTCCTAGTTTGTGCCTCGGAAAAAAATTATCTTTAGGGAAAGTTGAATGTGGAAATTCGATGATATGATTAGCAGAAGATAAAGAGAAGTAACATGAATTTTCACAATTATTTTTTCTAAAAATTAAAAGAAAGGGTTTATTTTGGAAGCTTTCCGGATTTCACCTTATCAATTTTTTTAATTTGTAATGCTTAATTCACATCTTTTTCTTTACCCCAGACCATGTTTATGAGTGGGAAATACTGGGTATGCTTGATTTGGTTCTAATCCCGGTGTTTATTTCTTCCTGTGATTAGTTTCTTTCTGGTCAAATTTGATGGCTTTCTCTTGGATCAGATTTTCTTCTCTTTAGTTTGTTTGAGTTTATTGCAAGATGTGATTCTCTTGCTTTTTTGTATTATGACAGGCCCTGTGGAGTTGGCTTCAGCTGGTGTGTCCATATCAATCTTCAATATTGTCTCAAAGCTATTTAATATTCCTCTCCTTAGTGTTGCTACTTCTTTTGTGGCTGAAGACATTTCAAAAAATACAAGTTCAATCTCCACTTCAGGTGAAACAAACTGAATTTGTAAAGATTCGTCTGTGCATGTGTTTTTCCACTTTATGTTTGACGGTATTTCAAGTTTCAACTGCAACTTTCTATATTGCCATGCAGAGGAGGGCCACAAAGCAATAAACAATAGTAGACAATTTGACAATCTGGCTAAAAGAGAGCAGTTATCATCTGTGTCAACAGCTTTAACATTAGCAGTTGGCATAGGCTTACTTGAGGCTATGGCTTTGTGGCTGGGATCTGGCATTTTTCTCAATTTGATGGGCATATCATCGGTGAGCTTTTTACATAAGAAATTATCCGAAGTTCCTTGAGTTTAATTGATTCCTCATCTCTTGTACATGCAACTTTTTTTTGCATATTTTGATGTATGTATCTGTCTATCAGTCGAGTGCACTTGGTTTTGGATCCTTAGAAATTTGATGCCATCTACTACTTGTATCATCTTATTCCACCATGCAAGTGTAGCTTTACTTTTTCTTGCCGCAACAGTGCAAGTGTATTCCCGGATTTGGTGAATTTGTACAATTTATTGAAACCGTTTTCCATATACATAACTGTTTGCGAGTAGCCATTCTGTTTATAATCTGGTAACGCACCTGCTCTGTTTTGATCTGGTGAGTAATGCAATCAGAGCAAAAAAAATTAATCAGGAGCATGTATGTATATATAGATATTACAAGTCTATAATGATTAAATTGCTTATTTATGCCGGGGACAAACCTATCACGAAGCCTTGTGAACATCTGCCTCTCTTCGAATTTCTTGTCTTTTTTGTGCATTTGATATGTTCTCGCAGAACTTTCCTAAAATATAATACTTTTACGACAGGCTTCCTCGATGCATGCTCTAGCAAAAAGTTTTCTATCTCTTAGAGCCATTGGTGCTCCTGCAGTTGTTGTTTCTTTGGCTCTTCAAGGCATTTTTCGTGGATTCAAGGACACAAAAACTCCTGTCATCTGTCTAGGCATGTCTTTTTTGAGTTTACTACAGTCATCATTCATAATATTAATAATTATTTCAGTACATCAAAGCCCTGTTTATTTTATATTCCCATAATTAGTCAGCTATTATATGTGATAATTGTTCTTCGTATGTAATTGAAACCATTGAAGTAAATCCATCACAGATAGTTGGTCACAGCGTGTACAGTACAGGAATATATAAGTAAACTGGGTTCTGATGCTGTCAGAAAAAATGTTCCAGTTGTTGACCCATGCCTTGATTGTTAAATGACACTGGTGGATATTTCTACATAGCACGCTGAATTACATTGACAGACTCTATTATCTGTGATAATTGTTCTTCATATAAAATTGAAACCAATGAAGTAAATCCATCACAGATAGTTGGTCACAACATTTATAGGAATATAAAAATAAACTGGGTTTTGATGCTATATGAAAAACTGTTCCAGTTGTTGGCACATGTTTTGATTGTTAAATGACACTGGTTGATATTTCTGCATAGCATGCTGAATTACATTGACAGATTTGACCAATCTTAAAAGCATACATTAGAATAGTGTCCAATTTCATAAAGCTTACTCAAATCAATTTATTGGCAAACTTATTTTAATGTGCAGGTATAGGTAGTTCTTCAGCTATCTTTTTGTTACCGATTCTTATGTATTATTTTAAGCTGGGTGTAACTGGAGCTGCTATTTCTACTGTTGTTTCACAGTATGTGGTTGCCTCCTCAGTTTCTTCATTACAGTACTTATACATGCATAGATAATTGTATTGAGTAAACTTTGTACAGATATGTCGTCACCTTTCTGATGATCTGGAATCTCAACAAGAGGGCTGTATTGTTGCCACCAAAACTGGGATCACTTCAGTTTGCCGGCTATTTGAAATCTGGTTAGTATTAAGTCCATATTTTGTATAATCACAAATTTAGATTGTGAGTTTTAACTCTCAAGCATGTCTGTTATGTTGGTTGCCAAGTATATGCGCCTTTGTCTTGTCACATATGTTGGTTGCTATAATCATTATACTTCCAAGTATATGCCCATATGGGTATGTTTCCCTTAGTTAGTATGCAACTGTATATTAGTTTGTGGCGCTTCAGTTTAGCATCACATCAATCAAAATGGTACAATGCAGGAATCAGTATTAAATCTGACGTAAAAAAAAGCAGCAGCACAAGTATATAGCATCAATCTCACACATTTCACATAAATGGAATTTACACATACTTCAGTTTTGTCTAGTCCTTGATAAGGCCATGAGTCAGGAGAAGATTTCCTTGGACCTTATGGTATCTGCAATTAACAACCTACAAATCGCAAGGGTTATTATGTGGTTCACAGTTCACACCCTTCTTTCAGGTTAAGTTGAAAGCAACTTATAGCTTCATTCTTGACTCGTTTGTACATGGAAACAACTTGGAAAACTCCTAGCATCATTCTTGACACATCTTCTGGGAGAAAAATTTATGGCCTTTATTTGTTCTTGAGTGATGTGAAGTAGTCCAATATTGGCTCATTAAAAGAAGCAGTCCGTTACATATACTGTGTTTGGAGTTTGGTCTGACTGCGTCCTTTAAATATGAAATTATGCTAGATCTCAAATTTGCGGAGTTTTTTTCATTTTGTATTTCCTCCAGTTGTACATTTTCTATATCTTTTTACAGTGTCCTGTGTATCTATATATTTTTTTAATTCGTAGATCATAATCATTTGGCAAATGCTAGGTGGTTTTTTGCTCGGGAGAACTCTTGCAGTGCTCATAACTACGACCATTGCGACATCTATGGCTACTCGTCAAGGTCCACTTGCTATGGCTGCTCATCAAATATGCATTCAAGTATGGTTAGCTGTATCTCTAATGACGGATGCACTTGCTACATCTGGCCAGGTAACTTATTTCTCCTGGAATTTTGTTTGTTATCATGAGCTTGTTCTCATCTATTATATTGCCACACATTATTTGACTTGTGTTGTCTAAAAAGTGATCCAATCACGGGTGCACACGATGCCTCATAAGCACAAACACCTGTTCAGCCAGTGCGAACTAAATTTTTCTTTGAGATCTGGATTTTTGTGGATTGTTGACCTCAACAGCCAAACCTATTTCTTGGAGGGAACTTTTACTAATTACCACCAATTCAGCTTGTTCTTTAATTCATTTTAAGATTGTCGGATTTTTCTTGGATACTTATCATTGGTGTAGTTATAAGTATTCTACTTATATATTAAATTACATGTTAATCTTTGTGCTCAAAAGTGCACTCTTAAGATATTCTTTAATTTACTGACTATATTTTCCGCAGGCCTTAATTTCTGGTTCAGCTTCAAAAGGCGACTACAAATCTGTGAAGGAAGTCACATATTCTGTGTTAAAGGTATAGCAGGATCTATATGGCCATGTACTTCATAGACAGATCCTGGTGTAACTGACTTCTCGATGCCTGGGTTCTACATCTGGTTATGCATTTCTGTTTATTTGATTTTGATTGTGTTTATTTTCTTTGCAGATAGGATTTGGTACAGGTGTTTTACTGACTTTGATTTTGGGGGTATCTTTTAGTTTTTTAGCTACTTTGTTCACCAAAGATGCAGAAGTATTGGCGATTGTGAAAACTGGGGTTTTGGTAAGTGCTAGTCTTCCTTTATATACATATATATTGAATTGGAATGTAAAATTCTTCTAATTATTTTTTTTTTGATGCAGTTTGTCAGTGCCAGTCAACCTATAAATGCATTAGCATTTATTTTGGATGGCCTCCATTACGGTGTTTCAGATTTCAAATATGCAGCTTGTTCCATGGTATGCAGTACTATGCTTGTAACTGTTCTCCAATACACAGGATATGATGCAAATTGCATTCTCATATATGTTTCTGTCATGAACTACAGATGGTGGTTGGAGCAATATCTTCTACATTCTTGTATTATGCTCCCTCAGTTTTTGGGCTTCCTGGTGTTTGGGCAGGATTGACCCTCTTTATGGTATTGCGAACACTGGCTGGAGTTGGCAGGTAAAATTGAAAATCATATTAGAGAACTCTCAACTCTGGCATTACCAGAGGTCTTACTTTATATTTAGATGATGTGAATTTTCTCTTGTTGGACTTCAAAATCTTTCTGCTTTTAGAGCTTCGACAGACAACTAGAGGGTGATGGTTTTTGACCTTGAGAATTATATACAGAATAGGAATGTATTTACCTCTGGAAATTAAGTACAATTTTCCGTGTAATTAGCACGGGTAGCAAATAGGGTTTGACTGATTTAGGCTTGTAGATATTTTGTCGTTTAAAATCTTCATCATGGTCATGCCATAACCAGTCACATAGGTTATTTTGTAGTTTCTGGAAGTTGCCAGTAAGTGTACGATGAATGAAGTTCTTGACTGAGCAAGTAATATGTCATATCAGTATTGCTTGGTATCTTTAATCCAGTTCAGCTTAATATCGCTATATCTGCACTAGTTAAGTCATCTATTTTCCTTGTAAAAGTAATTATAGCTTACTGTGATCTGGGAAAATCATTGTTATGTGTTTTCAGATTATTATCAAAAGATGGTCCATGGTGGTTTCTGCATGCAGACACTAGGAGGTCTGAGTTTAGCGAGGTGTCTAAAATTTAGCATCGAAGTCAGCATCCTACAACTTATTAAGGGTTTGGTAATCTTACTTTCCCTAATAAATATGTTCTTCCAATAGATGATCAGTTTGAAGCCCAAACCAAAATAAACAAACTCAGTATATCCCATTACGACGTTTTGTCAGTGCTTATCAGCGGGACAATATGCAACTATTACGAATATGTATAATATATTAAGTCTATTTTGACAACTATTTAATAGTCCTGTTAATTTATGTGCAGCCAACCAATTGAGATGGAACTAGGTCTGAATTTGGCTGTGGGAGCCTGACATGTTTGTGCTACAAAATTTTATTAATCTCTTTTCTAGACATGTATGTACTAGTCTTTCTTTTTTCGCAATGCTAGATTGATAGACAGTTCAAAGCAAATTCAGTTGTAAAGACAAATAGGCAATGAACTTTGCTGAGTTGAGCTTTAAGTTGCAGTGGTCATAATGTCTAAATTATCAAGCCTGCTGGACATCAAGATGTATATATATTCTAAAACGGGGACTTCTGAATTATATAATTGCAACACTGTATGTTTGCAATTAATTCTTTAACTGTTTGATGAGACTTCACTACATATCAGAGCAAGCAAGCATATAATAGACAGGGGTTTAAGGTTCAGGGTTGAACATAATCCATCGGGGTGTAAGGTTCAAATAGTTCAGCCGTAAATCCCCTTTTCCTTTTAGGAACCCATCCCATGTCTTTGCACAATTGATCATTATACCATATCTTTAAGCCTCCAATGCACCATTTAGTGGAGTATTTACCGGCATATTCTTTCATGTATTTATCCCATTTTTCTACATCGCCCTCCATCTCTTTGATGCTTGGTAGATTGAAAGTGCCATCAAGAAGTTCTGCTAGCCATCGACAGCTCATCTCAGAGGTGTGTAGATTTGAAATACTTTCTGAAAATCCAATTATAGCTAGTTGTGGGACTCGTGGGTGAATGCAGTTCCTGATAAAAAGAGAGGGAAATGTCAATAATTATTAATACTATGTTTGTTATAGTACAATTAATAATAATTTAGAAGCTTCATAGAAATATTTTATCATGTAAACCCAAGAAGCTCGCCTATAAAGCCCAGCTGCAGCGTCTATGTAGCATTGGAATGTCGGGGACACAAATATGTACTTTAGCTTTTCAAAGTACTTGAAGCCAGTAGCCAGTATAACCATATCTACATCTTCTGATTCGGCCTCGTCATCAAACAAGATGCCCTTCCCACTGAAACAGAATGCCTGGGCCTTCTTAAGTTTTATGCTCCCCTTCTCAACCCTGTTGTAGAAATCCTCGGGCAATATCGCAATGCTGCAAGAATTGATTTCCTTTGAGAAACTATGTTTTGGAACCATATCAAACTTTGCCAGACGGAACTTGGAAGTTATGTATCTTTCGATATATTTAGAAATTCCCCACCTCTGTCATTTAATAAAAATAGGCTACTATGTCAGTTTTGAGATGCAATAGTCAAAGTACCTATATTTTCATTTTAGCTTCTTCCCAAGATCGGCACTTACCACAGGGGTGAGAATTGATGCTAGGAGAGAAAGTGCTAAACTTTCACCAGCCTTATGAATCATCAACTCTGAGAAGCGATTTAGGTATGGATATAGTAAGGGAATTCCAAATGGAAGGAAATAAGGAATGCCCCAATGTTCAGTCCTGTACACCACTGTACATGGATGCTCCGGCCCTGAAACGATAGATTAACTAGGAAAAGAATTGATTACCAAGTTTTTATGTAGTATTTTGAATGTGCTACTGACCATTTGCACTTGAACATTCCATAGCAATGTCTAATGCTGACTTCTGAAACCCTACAACAGACACTTTTTTTTCTCTGATCAAATTGGCTGCGTCTGTGTTATCCATGGCTGCATACTCTTCAGAGTGCATCACCTTGCCGCGAAACACCTCTGGGCCCTTATCTTTTGGAAACTCAGGAACGTTGCTAAATTTTCCAAAACAAATAATCACAAAGCTCACTTGGTAAACCTGTATTCAGGTATCAGTTAGAGCCACGAACAGAGTAAGTGTAGATCTAGTGCTGGAGATTTTTAAATTTTTACCACTGTTGAAAGCGTGTGCTGATCCTTCACGGTGACATGCCATTTCCCTTTAGTGTTGAAAGGATCGCCTGTGCCACCCCAGAGTGACCATGCTTGCATTTCTTCATCTGATGGACCATCATAGCTGATGCTCTCAACCTGACATCCAAAGCGGATGTGTCGTAGCAAATCAAAATGAGAGGCATAGGATTGAAGATATTGGAACACCTGGGACTGTGTAGGGAAGTCTTCTGTCACTGAAGGTGGCCAAGGAAAATCAGAAAATTGATAAAAGGGTTTAGGAGTCTGGAGCTTGGTAGTTCTGATGGTCTTTCTCCAGATGCCGCCAACACTGCTCTCTGACTCGAACACAATTGGATTAAGACCCTTTGACTTGCAATACCTACAAGCGGCTAGCCCGCTAATGCCAGCTCCTATGATGGCAACCTGCTTCTCCATAACAACAACTTAGAATGCCCGAGTTCTTTAAGTAATTCACAAATTATGTAATGACCTGGAGATGCAGAAGAAGTGCAAACATGTATATACACATAAACGCTATCCTTTTGTTATATTGGATGGATACTATGTGATTAACAGGTACTATCCTTTACTAATATAATATATACTGGATTTTTTAATATCATTACAGTGAATCCCAGAATTTTAAGAAGTTTAGGTAAATTACATCATTATATTTATCTTTTCAAACAATCCATCAAACTCTTTTTTAATAAGATTATAGTAGCAAAATATTAATATCTATGTTTTCCGTATATTTTAACCTTTATTATCGCGTCTGTCGATACTGTGCACAGTTTTTATACTTTGTTTTTGTAACAAGTAAATATTACATTTAGTTAATTGTCAGCTAAATTACATTTTAGTGAGGACACAATGTATATTAGATTCTGGGAAGGTTCAACATGCATCATATACATGTAACATATTATTCACACACATGTACTCAGCGACTAAAATAAGCACATTTCTACATCATAGGATTTGAATATATACAATGGCAGTAGCTGTCTCTGACTATCCTTTGTTTAACTGCCCCATTATTCTAAGATGACTGTATATTATTTACACTACATTTTCTTGCTCTTCTCCTCTATTATGTCTGCTGTCTTTGTCCTTACATTTCAACACTGCATCATCCCAACCTACAAGTTAAAATATTTACTTTGCGGAAAGGAAACATGGTCTATATATTCTTTTTTCACTAAGAAACAATGTAGCAAGTAATATTTACTTGTCGTAATTCCATACTATCTTCTCGATGAATAATGTTTGAGTATATTTCTTGGAGTTGATCACACAAAAAAACCAACAAACTCTGATATTGTTGGTAAAAAAATCATTCAAGATTATTTTTGTTAGATTAATACAATCAACTTGCATAAATAATGAAAAAAAGTAAAAATTTTAACCATGATTAAGTTAAAATATCATATTTATGAAGGTGAGACACGTATTCGATAGATATTACTTAATGGTACTGAATGCCACGTCGTCTTCAATAGTAACACTATATAGTACTGAACTCAATAGATGGTAACGGCATGGAACAGAATAAACTGATAACAGACTGAGCAAACCGTTGAGGTCCCGAGACCAAATGTAAGCATCTCTGGACATGGAACAGATGAAATATTCTGTTGCATCTTCTAAAACGTAAAGAAGTCGAGTTGACCCAACGGTTGAACCAAATGGTTATGGGTTCGACTCTTATTCGAGATGTTATGGGTTCGACTCTTATTCGAAACGTGAGGGAGGTCAAAATATTCATTTGAGTAGGAGTACGTTACCTTTTTTTAATCTTCTAAAATGTAAAAATTTAAACATTATGTTGCAAAAACAATCATCTGTTAATATACAAAGCAAACTACAAGACTGGCAATTATTAGTATCTGTATTATAGTATATGCTACTATGAACTTCATTCGTGATACTGAACCATATCTTACAATTAACATGCGTATTTAGAACTTATCAGCGAAAAAGAAAAATGTTAAAATTGTATGATGGTCTTGGTAATTTATATGAAAAAGAAAAAGATAAATGAGAATTATTGAATTCAACATTAAAAAATATTCTCTATTTTAATATTTAAACTGCATTTAAAAATATAGATTTTGAATCATATTTAGTGAATATTTGTATTATTACCTCTAATAAACAACTAAAAATCTTGGAATCAAATCGCAACAAATACATATTGAAATTTATAATATTTATATTATTGACTTTAAATATATCTAAAAAAATTATCATTTGAATTTAATTAATAGCTAATTTTTCTCATTATTAAAATTAAAAAAATAGTAACCAAAATTTTTGAAAGTTAATATAATTATAAGTATTAAAGCATGTGATGAGAAATGAGTAATAAATATACATTAAAAGTAGCTATAAAAAGACAAGATCAAGGTTTCATAATTTTCTTACCAATACTAAACATTAGCTAAAATTTTAATAAAATATTAAAAAAATATCCGTGCATATTGCTCAGCTTACAAAACAGGTTATGGAGTAAGAAAGAGCTTCTCCCTCCCAAAAAGTTGGTTCACATTTCTGGAAGGACAAAAAAACGACATAAAATAGTGAGCAGCGCTAGGAAATTGCTGATACATTTCCATAAGACTCTTATATGCATTCAGTCTTAGAGGAAGGCATAATTACATAACTTTCACTTATATCAGAAAGCTAGTAATTTCATGTAGTGTAGAAACCAAATAAATCATTATACGTTAGATCTCATACTTTCACAGCTTATTCTACAATACCACCACCAACTCTGCAATCCACAAGAAATCAAAATATCTTGTACGAATGTACAATAAAGACAACCAAAAACAATTAGCTCATCAAATTGTTATCAAACACATAATTTTAGTTTCCATACTACGGTTTCCTTAAAAACAATTAAACAACTAATAACAATTCCCTCCTTCAAATCAAATACTACAGCCGCAACAACGCATGTAAGTTAGTAATATATTACATGGCATGAGATGAAGTACTTAAACAACAGCATTACAATTTAGTCCATAATCACCAACAGATTCATATCAAATCTTCATTAGGGGCATGTTACATGGCACAAGTCGAAGTACTTGCAGCAGCATATCAGTTAAAAGTCCATATATCACCAACAGACTAATATTAAATTACCTCAAATACTCTCTACTTTGTAGTTATACTGGATACAGAAAACAGAAATTCGTGTCATCAACATCAGAATTCAACAACCTAAATCTGATGCAATTCAAATGGTAGCAGACCATGTGCAAAAGAACCTAGTTCATGTAAAGAAATTTGAAGTTATTTAATTGAAGTAATTGAATTAGGCCATTTCCGCTGCAGAGTAATTTTAAGCCATACGGTGGTAGGTCTGGTGCAAGCTTAAAGTTCAAACGTATTATCTTAAAGGGAGCAAAAAGAATCGAGCCCAAAACATTGAAGCCAGGGTATTTAAATCATTTTATTTATTTAAAAGGTGGCATAGAAGTAGATTAAACGTCCAAACTTTAAATGGTTCACATCAAAAGTTCTCATAACCTACTGATTGATTCGTGCAAAGTTTCAAATTTGATGAGAGGTTAAAAGAATGGCAGATGCTTTATTAACAGGTTTCTGTTAGCAACTTAAAGTTCTTTCATTGAGCTGTGCTTAAATCAAAAGCTAAAAAAAGTAAGAGCGCCTTGTTTATATATGATTAACTTGCTGGAAAAATAAAAACTGGTGGCCAGTGGCAGTGGGCACACAGCTAAAATTGGACTGTTTGAGTAGCTAATAGGACTTGTCAAGTTTTAATCATAAGCTCACACCAGCTAATTACAACTAGAAATTACTAATATTAACAGAACCTGAGAAAAAAAGGAGAAATTGACAGAACAGGCAGTGAATTCATATATATATAAAAAAGGAACGTATAAATAGATTTGTTATCAAACTACACCAAGAACTTCAAAGGTGGACATATGTAGGGACAAGATTGAAAATTAGGATTCAGAAATCTGCAGGTACTTGAGGGGACATATCATGCACTCCCCGCGGTTAACAGCATAAATTATACATTTGCATATATCACTAGGATACTATAGATCATATCTTTCTGGTACACACATGACCCATGGTTTTGCATCAAAAAAATGTTTATTCTTACGCTTCTAAGGGACTGGGCCAACACTGCTGCTGCTGCCCCCTAATCCCATCTTCTGCCCCAGAGCAGCAAGCTGTTCTACGAACTCCCCACCTGTTAAAATTTCTGTAGTTCCATATATAACATGTTTGACAGGCTGTTGACGTTGAGCAAGGTCTTGCAAACTTCCATACTCCACATAATTACCACCACCAATCATAAAAACAATAGCTTCTTTGAATGGTCCTCTCATATGGCTGCTACTTGATCCGGAACTTGTCTTGGGAGCACGAGGATCAAACACAAGGTACGATTCGATGTCAGGATTGGGTCTCCCTTCCATCAAGGCATCAACTGTCCTTGTCAAAGCCAGCTGATGATCACTAGACAACAAATTCTTAACTCCAGCAGTTACAGCACTGATAGACTGTCCATATAGCTTCTCAGCCCAATCAACTATATTGCTTCTGCTGGCAGAACTTGCAGATGCTAATGATATGTTCAATGATTTGATCTTTTTGACATACTGAAACGCACTGGTATCTACCTCAGACTCCCTGAGAGCCGATTCAACCATCTCTGCCTCTGATGGAGGAAGACTTTCAGTTGAAATAAGATACATGATAGCAAACCGCAGCTTGTCCATCTTAGTCCCCTTTCCTTTAAGTACAGTAATAAGTTCACTCCGATCTATTCCACCTCTAACCATCATGTCACACTCTTTTGTAGCATAAGAATCCAAAGACCTTTCTTTGATCTCACCTAACAAGACAGTGGCAATATTGGTGTGCTTGTCAATCACTTTTTTTCGCTCCGTTAACTCTGGTAGAGAATTAACTGCGCTCATCAAATGCTTTGTGTTGCCAATCAAGTCTGTCCCATCAAACTCAGCTCCTCCACTTCCACCAGTCCGTCTGTTGACATCATCTACATCCTTCTTATACTTGTTCAACTGAGTCTCAATCTCACTTGCAACTCCAGGAAACTCCAACGATCCATTTGCCACCCAAAACGGGTCCAACCTATCCAATTCAAAAGATTTCATTCCTCCCTTCTCTCCCTGAACATTTAACCTATTCAATCTCAACCCAAGCACATCATGAACAAGAGGTTTATACCTAAAATCATGCTGTATCGCAACAGACAACTCAAAGTTCCTATCAAACAAACACAAAATCGGCCTCTGAAGAGAACCCGAAAAATTCCCACCCTCCGTAAACAAATTATTCTTCGACAACAAATGATCACGCAATCGCTGATCAAGCAACGACGCAACCATCTCCGCCGGTCCCCCTCTCGGACACCTAATAACCGGAACAACTGCAAGCGTCGCCAACACACAAAACAATCCACTCACAATCCTCTCCACAATCTCCTCAATCTCCCTATCCCCCGCCGACGGATCATTCAATTGCACATAACAATTCTTATCCGCAAGCGAAAACAAATTATCATCCAAAGTAACAAACTCCATATACTGATCAAACACCTTCCCAACCCTATGAATCGAGTCCCCACTCAACGTCCCCCCGGCCAACTCTTCCAAAAGTCCCCTCGGTATGGAAGACGAGAAATTAAGGTGAAACGAATTATAAAGACCTCTATTAGCATCGGAAACAATCCGTTGCACATTACGTTCACTAGGACGTACAAAGTAAACAGCAGGAACATCATCGTGTATCGGTTGGCGGTCCTTATCAATTAAAAAGTAAAGAGTAACACCGTGTTTACGAAGATCCTTAACATGAATTAAAGGCGATAAAATGTCTTGACAAAACTTATCGTAAATGAGGATCTTATAAACTTCTTCATTAGCAGTTGTGTTGCTTGAATTTAATTGTTGATTCAGATTCAACATACGAATTATGCATTCTGTTTGTACAAATAATTAATCGAATTAGAAACAGACATGTAAAAATAGAGATACACAAAATTATACATACAGATCTGTAGAGAAAACAAGGGAGAAAGGTGAGTTACCTGTGTGTTTCAGACGGAGATTGAGTGCCATTGTTGCAGATCGGTCGATGTATTGGTGTAGTTGAAGATATGAGTTATGTATTTTTGTAATTCAATTCAGATTTCACCTTCTATCTACATTTTGTCCTTGTCAGTTGATCAATACTTGCATTTTTACGGGACAGATTTTAAAATTTACAATAAATTAAAATTAATTTTACTTCTCACTTTTCAAAATAATTCTATAAAAACTATTTCAAATATATAAAAAATTCAACTAATTTAATACAATTAGTTTGATTTTATCAACATATTCTTAGAGTATCTCTGACCCCATTTTTCACTTCTACACAACAGGGTCTGTGGTGAGATATTTTAATACTAAGAGGGGGGTCTATCAATAAATTTAAAAATTTTATTATCACTATAACACTTTGTTGCATTTACTTCATATCATATTCATAATATGTGTATGCGTGTATATGAATCGTGTCGTGAAGATAAAAGAATCTCTTATATCTTATATATACAAGTGTGAAGCACGAGATAACTAATATTTAAGTAAATTGATTTTTTATTTATATTTTTATTGATAATATATATATATATATATATATATATATATATATATATATATATATATATATATATATATATATATATATATATATATAAGTGTGTATGTGTGTATTAAAAATTTGAACCATTTAATAAATTGAATTTAAAACATCCAATCTAAAAATAAATTTTGTATAACTTATTCATGAGTCATTTTATTAAATAAAATGACGGGTGTACCCTTATGTCTTATAATGAGTCATCTATTAAAATAAATTACGAGTGAAAAAATAATAAGAGATTTGAGATATATATATATATATATATATATATATATATATATATATATATATATATATATATATATACTTTGAAAACTTATGTGAGATTTGAGATTTAGATATATTAAATAATTAGATTAAATATATAAATAGATTAAAATATGATATTTAATATAAGATTGTTTATAATATATAAAATAATAACATTAAAATATAGAGTTCATAGAACAAAACTATTATTTGATAATGGAATAATTGATACTATATGATGATATCAAATATATTATATGATCGATTAAATATTTATATATAATTCACCCCACTTAAAATCATCTAATTTCAGACACATAATTTTAAAAATAAATTTTATATTATTTATAAAAGTTATTTGAATTTAATTATGGAAATAGAAATTTCAAAGCAGAACCCAAATAGTGTATGCAATAATTTATTAAATTAAAATTTAGAGATTGAATTTGGGTTAAATTAATATTCAATTGTCAATTTAGTAATTTGCATAACATATATGTTATGTATGTATTATAAAAAATATATTTAAAATATTTAAATTTTATTTATATATAAAGTCAGGTTAATAATTTTTTTTATCACAAATAAGTACATTCTAAAAAAATTGAATTATCTAATTAGATTAAAAAGTAAATTTTTAATAAAATAATTTAATTTAAATATTAAAAAGTGAAATTAATAAAATAATTAAATTAAAAAATAAAATATATAATTGAATTTGAAAGTGAATTTTTGTAAAATGAATTGAATATAATATATAATAAAAATAATTTAAAAGACAAGAAGTAGTGATTGAGTTATTTTATTCTACAAAATCATGAGTTATAATTTTTCACATATTTTACATATTTTAATATGTGTTCGTATATAAAAGAGATAAAATTTACATATTTTATTTAGAGATAAGTTTTAATTAGAATATAAAATTTTTTTGATATACTTTTTCGTGTAACAATATTGTTCCGATATACATGAATATTAACGTCATAATATTAAAATTAAAATATTTTGATATATTTTTAAAATATTAATGTCACAATATACATGAATATAGTAATTTTCTAACCATAGTTAAGAAAAATTAACTAAAGGGGATATATTGAACCTTTAGTTTTAATTTGAAGGGTTTATTTGAGACTTATTAAATCACAAGAGTTTATCCGCTTCTACGCCTAAATCACAAGAGTTTTTTCGCTCCTTAACCCTAATATTAAAGGGTATAATAATCTCAAATATGCATGAAAGTTAAAAATTAAAATTGCAAAAATGAGGGTTTTTTTATAAGATGTCCAGACAAACCATTTGAATTATTATCTTAACCTAAAATATGATATTAAAATAGATTAAAAATAAATTAATAGCTACATATCTAACTTGTTAAAATAAACCAAAAAAATAGCCTTACCAATATATAAATTAAAACATAAAATCCATAAGAGTATAAAATATAAGTAAAAAAACATATATTTAAAATAGAGTAAAAATATTGCATCTTCAATTAATAAATATATTTGTATCCATAAAATTAAGAATGCAATAAAATATCTTTTTTATGTTTCGTTGATAATAGATTTTAAAAAATTAACATTATGCCACATATGACGTTTTACAACGTTTCTGCATGGTAAAACCACATCAAATGTTGCAAAAGCTATGTTAAATTATGTGTACGACAACATTGTGTTTCAGGTATTTTCTTACATATGAACACGTTGCTGCCTTAACAACAAAATAATAGGACCACAAGAATCAACAGAGTGATTATCATTTCAAATAATGTTTTTCAGTTTGTTTGTCAAATTTGTTTTAAATATAAAACAAAAAGATCACATTTATAGTATAGCTATTTACTTAATACTACAACTAATATGAAATTATCTAAAGAGAAAAATGGGTCTGACCTCAGGTAACTGCCCTGAGGTTATAAGCTTCTCCCGTACAAATATAATGGCATTTTTGTAAATACTAAAAATTTATTCTGAATTTACAAATCTACCCTTATGTATTTATATATAAAATTGTTATAATCTTATGTAGTACCCTGAGGTCATCCTCAAGTACATGATTCTCTTATCTAAATATGTTTTAAATTATTAAGAATATATTTGACAACTTTCGGATGTTATTGTTCTTTTGATTTACAAATAAACAACAACTTATTATGTTTTAGTTGTTGAGAGTTAAATTTAATTCATTTAATTACATTTTCATGTTATCATTATTTATAATGACTCTATAAATTTATTCTTAAACCTTTTTTGTAGATAACCTCAGACTAATCAATCGAATATTGATTAATACGTGAAAGACATGTGATAAGGCCTATTCTTAAAAACTTGATGTGTAAAAATACTGCAAGCGCGCAGTGGTTAATTATAACAATCAGATCCTCAGAGACTATGAAATTTACACAGCCTAACATTTAAATCAAGCAGACTAGACAAATAATTTTGAGAGAGAGAGTTGTTTAACCTAAAAAGCAAATAAGATCAAATAAATATGGAAAACCTAAATAAGCTCAAATAAATATGGAAAACTTAGGAATCTGAAACCATCAATCAATTTCAATTAATATTCAACTTGTCATAAAAATTAATTTTATTTTTTCAAAAAACAAATATCAATTAACGAGACAAACATATATTATGAAACTTATTATCTAACAATAACCCAACATGGAGTAAACATAGACTATAAAAAATAAATTCGGTAATAATAATATATCAAAATCACTTTGTTAATTAAACAGACAAGCACCAAAAAAATTATGAAAATCAATTAATAGGAACATGTAAAAATTAAAAATAATTAACTAACTTCATCTTTATTCTAGGACAAATGATTTAGCTAGACATGATTAAAGAAGGAAACGAAGCAACTAATACAAGGCATGCAAATAACGGAAAACGTGTTTGATATATAAAAATTTGTTTGTATTGAAAGAGTAAGAAAGTAAACGTACTCTACTCCTACTCATCTATACTATATTATTAAAGCCGAAAGATTAAAAGTTTTGGTCGTCGGTTGGTTTGGTACTGGGTGAACCATAGAAAAGATCTTGACCGTCCAATTTTAAGTGAACCATAGAAACAATCTTAACCGTTGAATTTTAATAAAATATAATTTTAAAAGAATATAGTCGTACATACAACTCTAACACCAGTAGTCCTCTTTTTTCCAATTTTAAGTGAACCATAGAAACAATCTTAACCGTTGAATTTTAATAAAATATAATTTTAAAAGAATATAGTCGTACATACAACTCTAACACCAGTAGTCCTCTTTTTATACAACTCATCAGAGATAGAATAATATTATATTATATTTAAATTATATTCTATATTTTTATTTAACAAATCCTACTTATCCTATAATTTTTATTTAATATATCATTGAAATTTATGATAACATTGAAAGTTTGGTAGTCGGTCAATATTTGGGCCGGATAGTTGATTAATTGTTGGGCCTAATTTTAAAATATTATTTTTCTAACTAAAAAACAATCTCATATTAATCTTCTAACTAAAATATCTCACATTAATCTCCTAAGTAAAATACATCTCTATACAAAACAAACAAAAATTATCATATTAAAATATAAATACAAATAAATTATATAAAAATATATACATATAATATTAAATAAAATTTAAATTATTATTATACACATACAAATAAATTCAAATCATTATAAAATATTAAAAAACTAAAAAAATTCATCCGTGCATCGCACGGGATAAAAGCTAGTAATTATAAATTCTAAAGTTAAAATTGTGAAATACAAGAAAAGAACCCCCCATATATATATATATATGGAAAATAATGTAGGTCTTCGATATTAATTACAAATTGAATTCTAATTTTTTTCCCCATTCTTTCTTCTTTTCCTATAAGTATTCAATTTTCTCTCTAATTCGTTTGTCTCCAAGTAATTCCACCTCCTTTTGTATTTTCTTTTTTCTGATACAATTATGATTTTAATTAATTTTCTACAAAACAAGATAAAATAGTTAATTAACTAATAAAATTACGAAAACAAATACTCCATCCGTCCCACCCATTTGTTTACGTTTCAGAGAGAGAGTCCGTTATGCATTTTAAGGTGCATATAAAGTATAGTTCCGTAACTTATTTTTATAATTTTTTGTTTTTAAATAAAAATTGAATGTTTAATATTTTATTCAGATCTGTTCAACCATTGCTTTTCCATTAATACTCTAATTAGATCTGTTCCACGCCGTCATTACTACCTCAATTGATATAGCTTTGGATTTGTTTCTCACTAACACACTCGTCGTTGGTGATTTTTTTTATAAATTTTAGGCCTCGGGCGGTGGCCCCTCCTCCCTAGAGCCGGCCCTGAGGTGGCGGTGGCGGAAGAGGTGGTTGGAGGTGAAGTAGGAAGAAAATGATGGTTGAAGATGAAAATTAATGTAAATAAAATTAATCAGTGGTGGGAGATTAAAATAAAATATTTAGATGAATGGTTATGATTAAATATCATATCTCATAATTAGTGTGGTTCTTATCGGAGTAAGACCCGTGTATCCGGAATCCAATTCTCAAATTTTTAATAAAACTTCCAACAAATCAGAGCAAACAAGAATATAACAGACAATGTCTGTACTAACTGGCTCATAAAGTTAAAATTGTTGGGTCATAAAACCATCCCCAAAGCTAGTGTATGTGGGGCTACTTTCCTGACAACTAAGCATGAAGTGATCTCCAAAAAAGAAGAGTTGAATTCACAAGTTCATTTTCACTTATAAAGGGGTCTCATTTAACTTTTTTTTGCATAATATTTTATATATAATAATTTAATTCAAATAAATAAAATATTATAATTATAATGATGGTAAATTAGTAAATTATAATTCAATATTAATTTAACAATATTAAAATTGTAATAATCAAATTAAAGTGAATAAAATTATTATATTATTAAAAACAAATTACATGGGAAAATATAACATTAAAACACACCACAGGAGAAAACATTAAATTTAAAATATTATAATATAAAAAACTTAATGATTATTTCGGTATCAAAGAGGTCGTGACCCCTTTTTTGTTCAATGCTTCAATATTTTGTCCGATGAAAAATAGTTGCTCATGCCGTATGGTCCGAGGCATATATTGACCTCCTGCCGGAGGTGGTATAAATCTCCTTTCCGTTTTAAGAATTCATCCCATATCTTTGCACAACTGATCATTGTATCATATTTGTAAGACTCCAATGATCATTGTACCATATCTGTAAAAATCCTAGTTCTAGTACTGTTTTTTTACACAAGAAAATCGAAATATCAGTTTAATTATTTTTAAAAATATTGAAATATCAGTGTTCAAAAAACGGTTCTTTATACCTATTTTGGATTAGTTAATATTAAAATTATAGGAAAAATGCAAAATATATATATTAATAAATACTTAGATGTTGGTTCTGCTGAATATTTTATTACACAAGTAGTATTGAAATTTACAATTTAATAATACTATCATTATGATAACATCAGTTGCTAATTTATTAATAGTTTATTATGAATATGCTTCACCTAGTACACACATATATTTTGAAGTCAAAGATAATAGTAACTAAAATGGTTTGAAGAGGAGAAAATTCACAATGTCGGAATAATCCAATACTCTTGCAAATTGCTTCTATCTTATACGCATATATGTATTTCATATCTTGCCCATTCTTGTGGGCCGGGTTTCGTGTAGATAAACTTTAACAAGTATGGGCACTCGTTCAGATTTTTTGATACACTTATGTTATTTGGTTGAAGACTTGAAGGGATGTAATAAGATCGAGTGAAATATAAAATTCAGAGTAAAATTAAACACTGGATCCCAGAGGGAAGAGTGAAAACAAATGAGAGAATGCAATTTCTCGATTAAAATTTGTGAATAAAATGAATGTAAAAGGAAATTATACATTTGCATTGGACACTCAAACATTTCTTTTAAAATTATTATCTAATGCGTTTAGCGGAAATATTAAAATATTTCAAGGCACAAGGCAGACAATAACATTTGCATCCCCAATTACAAGGTAAAAGAATGAGGTTTCTATGCACCCCAAGTGGTGATTAAATAAACTCAAGCTTAGTATTCTCATCATGGCTACAATTCATGCAGCTAAATTGTTACAGCAGGTGCACATGCAATCAAATTAGTCTTGTACTATTTCAATCTAGGTCGTGCTTATTCAAAACCTTGATATTCCGATACAACTTGGATGTTTTCCTGCAAAAACTCTTCTCTGTTCTGACATGCTGTATACGAAAGAAAATGAATATATATAGAAATAATGAAAGCCATTAAAATGACATCATGTACGATCAATTGGAGCCGTGTCCAAGGTCAGTCCAGCTTTGCGATAACAGCATCAACAACTTCTTGTGTGGTACTGCTTCCACCTAGATCTTTCGTCCTGTATTTTCCCTCTAAAATTACACTCTCCACTGCAGTCTCCAGTCGATCAGCAAATGAAGGAAACTGCAAATGTCTCAACATCATGGCTGAGGAGAGGAGCAAAGCCACTGGATTTGCTTTCTTTTGCTCTACCAACTCAGTTTTTCCCACGTTTCCTGCTGAAGCGCCTTGTTCAAATATAGCATGATCAGCCCCCACATTACCTATTAGATCAACAGTCAGTCAAAAATTTGAAGAAAATAGTGGACAAGCTTAAATACTAAATACTAAAGGGTGTCAACAATTTCTTGCTTGGAAACCTCATCATCGAATGCTTGCACATTAAATGGTTAGTTCTACCATTAATTGTGATTAGATTGGCCCTCCAAAGCATGATATTTTTGGTTGAGAAGTAGGAAAAAACCACTGATGAAGAGCAAGGAATCAATAGATTGATCAGTATTTATTTTATATTATTGTTTTTGAAGTAATTTATCAAGATCATCTTTAGTAGTAGAGTATAGTAAATGAGTTTCTTCTACCTAATTATGGTAGTTGATTAATATTAAGAAGCGAGGTACTTTAAGAATTAATTAGAATTCTCCCATAATGATTATAAAGATGTAATCTTTCATTATTTTCAAAATAATATATTCTCTTCATCAGAAAATATATATAGATTGCAATAACATTATAAAAAATCTGTGAACAAGATCAGCTTCACAGTTTAGCCACCTTCCATCTTATGATCATTATAATTATCACCTCCATGATAGTAATCATCATGTTGGATGTGTCTGTAGCGGGTTTGTAGATCAATGCATTCAGCAAGGTTCTACTCATCTTGTTGGATGTGTCTGTCGTGGGTTTGTAGATCCATGCATTCAGCAAGGTTCTACTCGTCTTCATTAAATTCTGAAGTGTAAAAATCAAGGGGATTGCAGTTAATTCATCCAAACTTATCCTTTTATTGTTTAAATTTTATGATTTTTCATATTTCTTGTCTTTGCACACTGTTTCCGCCAACAATTTTTAATTAGTTAAAAAATCTGTGAGGAAAAAAGCAATTAATATTCCCTGAGTCGCCGAGTTACGTTATGTATATATGGGGTATTCTTTAGTTGCATATATTGACCTCAAGACTCGGACACATATATATTGAACTTATATCAGAAATGTGAATCAGCTCGTAAATTTTGGTTACCTCCGGGCATGACACCAGTGCCCCCGGCGATACCGGCAGCTGTATTTGCCACTAGATTCCCATACAGATTAGGAGTGACCTACAAAACATGAATAACCACCTTAAACTACCTGTGATAATAATATGTAACATCAGAGAAACAATTATTTAAGAAATATTTTTGTTTCTATTACATACCATAACATCAAATTGCTCGGGTTTTGAAACAAGTTGCATGCAGCAGTTGTCGACAATGATTTCATTGTACTTGATACCTGGATACTTGCTTGCAACCTCTCGGCAGGATTCTAAGAATAGACCATCTGCAAGCTTCATGATGTTGGCTTTGTGCACTGCTGTTACCATCTTTCGGTTGTTGAGGTAAGCATACTCGAAGGCATATTTTGCTATACGTTCTGAACAGAACTTCGTTATAACCTGTTATGTTGGGTTAATGAGATATAGAACATACTTTCAAGCTCTTGGAAAAAGTATATATTCTATCACAGTCTTTCTTCTAACTTACAACTTAAAGAGTGAAAACATGACCACAGTTGAAGAAAATTAGAAAAGCATGCAAATTTGGAGCAAAAACCCATGGAATCTTGAGAAAGAAACAGTAACTGAAAACATTTGAAATCCAATATGCCCCAGATGCTAAACATAAGAATATGAAAAGATACTGGTGTGCTTGTAAAAAGACAATGTGATTAATTTGTAAAAAGTGAAAACCATAATAAAACCACTCTGCCACACCAATCAATGCTTTTTTCCCATTATTTAAAGTGGCCACGCTGCGTGTCCGTTAAGATATTAGCTTCATGACTCTTTTATTCCACAAAAATGTTAAGTTTTACATTTTAAAAAATCAAAATAAAGGGATTTCATCAGTCATAATTATATTGTTCAAGAATGAAAACATTCAACACTCATCAGAGTTTGTGAAACCGCAGTCCTACTTTATAGAAAGGGGGGGGGGGAGCTTCATTGTCTCCGAAAAACTTAGATCACATATTTGGTGAAAAGAATGACATGAAATAGTGAACACCAGAGGTTTGTAAAGAAAATAGCTAAATATTATTCCATACGACTCTAAACGTATTTGATGTAGGAGAAAGTCATAAATACGTAACTGCATTTCATATCAAACACACAACACAAGTACATATATAGTTGCTATATTTCCTAAAATGTATATACTAGTAGTAACCTACTTAACACCCTGACGAATACAGTTAGTCACACATCACATATCACAATTCGACAACAGAATACATCTTACAACAGCATACCAATCAAACTAAAAACAGAACCAACTAAAATACAAAAACACACGAAAAATATGGATAACTACCTTAAGGCTTTCGACAACACCAGGAACAACTTCATGTTCAAGACCAGCATACTCCCCTTCAGTATTCTCCCTAATAACAACAATATCAACATTATCGTGTCTAGTAGGCAAGCCAGGCAAATTAAAACAATTAACAAGCGAGGCATAGAGATCAAGCTCCTTTCGCAACTGCAAATTCAAAGAACTAACTCCACCGCCCATAGGAGTCATCAATCCGCCTTTTAAACAAACTTTATTCTTCCTGATTGAATCCATTACTTCTTGTGGGACCGTTTTCATGTCGCCGTGGCAGTCGAATTTCTCGAAGATTACAGGAGCGTGCATAGCGTCCATCACTTGTTCGACGGCGCCGGTCACGAGAGGGCCGATGCCGTCGCCGGGGATTAGGGTTACGGTGCGGGGAGCGCCGTCGCCGGGGCGGGGCATGTAGGTGACGGATCGGGTTGGGGTTAAACGGGCCGAGAGGTGGCGGAGGATGGGTAGGGTTCGTCTCGTCGCCATGGATCAAATCAAATCTGGATTATTATTAGGGCTTTTAGAGAGAATAATCAAAGCCACCACTAAGTATTTATTTACGAGTCATGCTGCTGCTGTGTAGCAACTAGCAAACAAATAATAGAGCAGCTGCCCGAACTTCAATAAATTAATATTTAATTATTTAGTAATTATATACTCTTTTTAAAATGATTTCAGAGTATTTATTTATTTTAATTTGTTAATTTAATATATTTTTTAATAAATAAAAAATATATGCAGCTAATATGAAAAATAAATAATTATTATTTATTCAATATTAAACAATATTAATATAAATTTTTATTTTAAAAATTAATATGTAATTTTATAAATAAAAATAATAATTTTTTGATTTGATTCATTATATCTCAGCTCATACTCATCTCCGTCTAGAAAGTCAGAAACTCATATTTTATGAATTTGAGTTATAAATTTTAAAATTAAAAATTTTAAACCAAAACATATATGAATTTTGAATGAATAAAAGTCATACGTTATTTCGAATATACCTAAAAATGAACCAAACCCTCCCTAATTAACTTTAAAAGCTAACAAGTCTATATACGTATAATATTCGGTATAAAAAGATTTGTATATATTCAACCATTGAATATGCTGAAAAGAGGAAGGCATCATGTGCGTGTATGTATAACTTTTCAAAATACTCAGAAGCCCAAACAGGTCACAAGCTCACCGCAGATTTTAAATCAAACAATTACTACCCAATCTCAAAACAATTATCCTATTTAGATTTTTATTAATTAAATTAATTAATTTCTAATTAAATATTACACATAATATATAATTAAAAATAATTATATATTATATTATTAAAAAATATATCTAATTAACTTTAAAATATATTTTTCAGTTTTTGAAAGATATAAAATATTAAATTTAATTTATAGTCAAAGTGAGATCTATTTGATCATCAAAAAATCAATAAGCACAATTGTTTTGGAATGAAGGGAGTAATATATTTTAATTAAAAGGGTTAATATCCAATTTTTATAATTCAGCAGTTTGATCGGTTATTACAAACTCACATCTCAACTTCAATTATAATAATATAATATTAAAAAATTATTATTAAAATAAAATTTACCCTTCAATACTAATTAAAAATTACAACTAAGTAATTTTAAATTTAACCAATATGTTATCTAATTTAATCATTTTAATTTCTAAATCAACAATTAATTATTCATTAATGCATTATTAACATTTAACAATATGAATATCACAGTAAAAAAAAACAATATGAATATCAATATAACCATCTAAATATGATTACTATTGGGTCTAAATTATAATTTTATATTTAAAAGTTATCATCAAATAAATTATTGTTTTTTAAAATTATATATATTATCTTAAATTTTATGAAAATTTTTAGGGCACATTTCAGTACAAATCATTTAATCCACAAATTTGAATAATAAAATTTAAATAATGGTGATGATAATAAAGAAATGATGAGGAAGATCACGGTGATGACGAAATTGATGAAAAAGTAGGGAAAATGAGATATTCTTAAAAGAAAAAATTGAAAAGATTATAGATTTAAAATAATTGAAAAAGATGGAGAGTAAAATAATAATTTTATATTCAATCTTTTATCAGAGTTAATTAAATAATTTTATCTAATAATTTAATATATAGTGTATAGGGTGTTATATAAGAAACTCGTATTATTTTTAAAAATTCATTTCTTTTTAAGGTTAAATCTCAAAGTGCTCACTGAAATGAGAGGCTGGTATCAGATTAGTCATTCTAGTTATTGACATCTCATTTGTACCATTATAGTAAGGAGTGATGACATAGCCGTTAGTCAGGGCCTTTGACTTGACGAGAGAATCAACGTGGCATGGTTGACTAGAACAACGTGGAAGGTAACGGCCCTTTATGTGATGTGGACAATTGTAACGGATATATCATTTATATCTTTTTCTGTGTATATATATATGAGTTAGGGTTCATATACAAAAATCGACTAAGTCGTAAATCTAGTGAGTATTACTTCAATTCCTTTCACTCATTTCATGTTAATATGACAACATATCAAAACCCCTTATCTAAATCTAGTAGTAGCTCTTACGATTCTCAGTCGGTGAATAAGGAAGAGCACAAAAAATGCTTATGTGGGAAAAGAGCTAGAGTTTACACTTCTTGGACTCTAAAAAATCCTGGAAGACGATTTTATACATGTGTTACACCAAAGGTATTTTGTAAAAATATTTTGTTTGATTTTATGATATGTGTATAGGGTTGTAAAAAAATTGTTTGAAAAATGTAGGAAGCCCCTGGATGCAATTACTTTGAGTGGTTTGAAGAAGAATTATGCCCTAGAGCCTTGGAGGTGATTACTCACTTGAATCACAGAAGAATTATCTTGAGAAGAAGTTGAAACTTGTTGAGGAAAACCTTGTAGAAAAGACTGAAAAAAAAGAAGGCTTTGAAAGAGGAAAAGAAAATGTTGATCGAGGGAAATTTGAGGCTTGAAGTTGAGAAGAACAAGATGAAAAAGCAACAGAAGATGTGTGTGTTTATAGTTGTGTTGTTGATGGCATTGATGTTAGCTTTCAAGTAGTTGTAGTGATAGTAAATGTGGTTGCAGTGGGGTTAGATTTGTAGTGCATGTAATGAAATTAAGACAACACTATGTATGGAATATTTGTAATGAATGAAAAGGTGCGAGGCCTGCATTTTGGTACTACATTTAAGTAATGGTTACAGTTGGTATATAGATGCAGTGAATACTGCATTTTGGTATATGTTTCAGTTGATCTGACAAAAATTGCAGTAACATGTTTTTAGTCTTAAACAAGCAAGCATAACATATAAAAGTTGAGAAGATTATGTGAAAATAAAAATTGAAAGAAGTCATAGATTAATAAAAAAGTTGCGTACATTAAGTCTTAAACAAGCTTAATAAAGTCAATACATCAAGTCTTAAACAAGCTTAAAAAAGAAGTCTTAAACAAGCTTAAAAAAACATAGTCTTAAACTTAAATTGTTTAATCATCAATATCAACTGGATCATCACTAGTTTCTTAAACTTGAATATGTTTTTCATTCTAAGCCGTGTTGCCCTCCTTGGAAGTCCAGTGCTAGTAATTTGGGTAGAAGTTTTGGGCTTTTTTTTAGACTTTTTTTTGCTTCGAGTTTCTTGATTTGGTTTTGCAGTAGGTGCTTGAAGGGGCAGTGGTGTTCCTGTTGGATGGCCAATTTCTAATAGGCCTGGTGTGGGCATGAATAGAGCCTGACCTAGTGGACCTCTCAGCTTTTCTTCAAAAGATATTGGATCCTTCCTTGTCTCTTCTTCTGTTTCTTCTAGTAACACAGACCATCTTCTTCTTAGAACCCTTTGCATAAATGCTAAAGGGTCTGCCTCTGGTTCATTTTGTCTTGCTCTATTATCTGCAACTTTCTCTCCTGAATGGGATTTCTCTCCTTCTGATTGCTTTGCTTCTGGATTGTGCATAGGTTTTTTTCCTTTGTTCTTTGGTAGTGAATGACCTTTTTGTGAAGCTTGGGTATGGGGCCTTTCACTTATGACTATGCCTTTCTGAGGCCTTGTTCTAACTGTTAGTTTTTGTCTCTTGATCTCCCTTGCACACTTCTTCTGAGTCTCCTTAGAATTTTTTTGTTGAGGCACCTTAGATTGCTCAGCATGTGGTTGTTTCCCCTTGGATGATTGAGTGTTTTGAACAGGTCATTCAGTGTCTTCTTTCTTACTGGGGCATTTTGAAACTCTATGTATAACAATCCAAGCCCATAACTGAATGAATACCAGGCCCAACAACCCACCACAGGTCAATCCATAAAAAGCTAGCAATTTTAGGTATACATTAGTTATTGACTTGTCCTTATAAAGGGCCCAAATACACTTTATTTATTCGATGTGGGATGTTACAAACACCCCACCTTATTGAGTCGACGTCCTCGTCGATCCCATTGACAAACTTATAGAACTCGGGCAGTGCCTTAGCACTTCCGGCCGGGCAAGGCTCTGATACCAATTATAACAACCCAAACCCATAACCGAATGCATACCAGGCCCAACAACCCACCACAGGTCAACCCATAAAAAGCTAGCAATTTTAGGTATACATTAGTTATTGACTTGTCCTTATAAAGGGCCCAAATATAATTTATCTATTCGATGTGGGATGTTACACTATGTCCTGGTTGTCTGCAATTGCTGCAGTGCATTACTCTTTTATTGCTAAATCTTTCAAGAAGTACACCTTTAGCAGCCTGTGATTGACTCCTACAACCACCTTCCCATTCTTCTCTCCTTTTCAACTTTTTTGGTCTTCCCCTCAACATTTTTAGAATATCAGGTAGAAGTAGTTCTTCTGTAGAGTGAAAGTCCCAATATTCTTCTCCCTTTATAGCTTCTAGAGAATGGTTGTAAGTGGCTAAAAAATTTTCTCTCTTGTAAAAGTCTGAAACATAATCAGCTGGCTGATTCCTCCTTGAATGTATTGCAGCTATGACATGATGGCATGGAATGCCTGTCAAGTCATACATTCTGCAATCACAAGTTCCCTTCTCTAGATCAACTGTGATTGATCTACTACTTTGTTTCACCTGAAATTTTCTACTGTCATCCCAAGCTGCAGACCACTTTCTTGATTCAGTTACAAGGAAGTCCAGTCTCTTTTTGATTCTTGGGCATATCTGCAGACCACTTTATAGCATCTCATCCCTTCTCTGCCTCATTCTAGTTAGTAGCTTGAAATGAATTTCTTGGAGCATCCCTGAAATTGGCATAAACCTGGGAATACAACATTCATAATCTGTTAAATAATTGGACCAAAGTTTAAAACTGTATAATAACTATGTCAAAGGTTTGTATATACCTTTCATAGATAATCCAATTATTAAAACTTTCAGACATGTTATTGTCTATGTTATTAGTCAATGAATGTGTTGAGAAGTAAGCTTTACACCGAATCTTGGGGTCTAGCTTCTGTAATTCATCATGTGCAGCCTTAGAATGTTTCTCCAAATCTTTCATTGCTCTGGTATGTGCTACTTTATGTATAGCCATTGCCACATTCCAAAATAAATTCTTGAGTACACCTGTTTTGAACCTGTTAAACAAAACAATTATAACAATTAGTATCAGTCAATACATGTCACAAGTAATAATTTTTGTACAAGTGTTTTGTACCTTTTTTTAAAATAGGAACACAGATGTCTTGTACAGAACCTGTGCTCAACTCTAGGAAACAACTCTTTAACAACATTCTCTAATCCTTTTTGTTGGTCACTTATAAGGGTTACTCCAGCTCCATCTTCAAGGTCCAGGTCATCTCTCAACAAAGTTAGAAACCACCTTCATGAATCTGTGTTTTCAGTCTCAACTATAACATAATAAATTGGGAACATTTGATTGTTCCCATCCCTGCCTATAACTGATAATAATTGTCCTCCTGTAACTGTTTTCAGAAAACATCCATCTAAGCCTATTACAGGCCTGCAACCAGCCTTTCACCCAGCCTTAAGAGCAAAATAGAAAATGGTGCATGTTTCATTATCTTTGTCCCTACTACACCAAATGTAAAATGGACAATTTCCCTCACAACATACTTGACATCTTTTCCCATCATTTGTCACAAATTGGATCCCTCTCCTATCAGTCACTCCATATGCTCTAACTGTTTCTCTAAAAATAGCCATGTTCAAAAATTTCATACTTACTTCCCACTTCATAATGCCATCAGTCCCATGAGTTTTCATTTTCTGCAATTTTCTCTTTCCAGGATTAGATGGACCTATATAACCTATCTTTGCATTTTCATCTTCACTAGAGGATGACAATGACCTAAGGATTTGAGAGTCAAATTCTGATTCTTCACTACCACAATTAGCAGGTACATTCATAGATTTATACAAGGACTCCTTAAATTTTTTGGACTATTCCCTTATACTATCCATTTCATCATCAGTTTCACAATTTTCAGCATCTGACAAAAAGGTCTCAGAATCTTCACTCTCCTTATCAACATACTCTGGATCAGATGAATCATGACTATCATCACTAAATTCTATATCTTCCCCTGCCACCTCCCAGTCATTATAATCATCCCCCAATTCAATATCTTCCCCTAATTTTTTTGTTTCCATTTCCTTATTAGTATTGGTTTGTTTTGCAGTTTCTGGCACATCAATTAACTCATCCAAATCAAAATGGTCTATATACAAATCTATCCTCCCATAAGGCTTACATAGCTCAACTAATTCCCTCACTAAGGTATCATCATACACCAACTTAGTTCCCTTATTAAAAGTATGCCCATCACACTTAAAATAAACAAGAGAATTCACATCATAGCAATACTTAACAGCAAATTCTTCAAGGTCACGAAAAGATAATAAATCACTATCAAAATCAGGTATCACTTTAACTTTTCCACCTCTATAGACTATATTAGGAGGTTGTGTAAATTCACCATGGTGGTAAAGGTAAAGAGTGGTCGACATACTGTAAATTATAACAAAAACAAACATATACAAGCATACTCAGTACAAACAAATATCACATAGAATCAATCCAATACAAGTATCACATAGAATCAGTTCAATCAGTTCAATACCTCGGTTGTAGATAACTCGAACTGCTCTTGCAAATGGAAGGTGGTAATCAATCTCGGTTTCACAATGTATGCACAATATCACAGTCAATTGAACTCTTTCACTCGATTTCTTCAATTAGGGTTTTCCCCCAATTCTTGTTCTACAGCCTCCAATCGCGACATCTGCAAGTGAACTTGAAAGATATATGAATAATGGTACAAAAGGGTTGTTTTACTTTAAAAGGGCTTAGTTGGAATCCACGTAACCTGCCCAATTGTTGCCACGTCTGTCCACCTGTTTCTTCCGTTACGATCTTAACGTTTCTCGTTAGGTCAATAAGTCAAACAAACGGCTATGTCATCACTCCTTACTATAATGGTACAAATGAGATGTCAATAACTAGAGTGACTAATCTGCTACCAGCCTCTCATTTCCGTGAGCACTTTGAAATCTAACACTTTCTTTTTATACAATTTAGTATCCAAATTTAAAGAATTTGTCTCTCTTTTTTAACTATACATTTTTTTTATATAGGGAATTTTTCCTTTTTTAATTTACAGGAGTACAATTATTTCATATTTAGATTTGGATTGTTGGAGAAGTTATTTTAATCATTTTTAATTCAAACAGCGATAAACATGAGGTTATCAAATAGTTGCCATTCCTTCAATTTAAACAGCCTCGCATAAGCTACTGTTGCTTTATAAAGAAGAAGATGGGTAGTTGTTCGTTTTTGCAAAACAAATACTGGGTACTCAGAAATGGCAAAAGCATTCCAAATGAAACGGGTGTCATTGTCTCATCCATGGTAATACTCTTTTTCGTACCATTCGAGGATGATTTATCACGATCTTATATTATATTTTAAGTGATACTTTTTTCCAAGGACTTTATAAGATCTTATATTATATTTTAACAGTCGGAACAATAAAAATTATTTGTTTTATTGTTTAGTTTCGGTTACAATGCTACATTTCACAATTGCTTCAACATGTTTAGTTAATTGTAGAATTCTGTTTTTTGTTCGTTCTTGTAGATGTGGATCATGTGGTGGTCTTAGTCATATTTTGTGTAATAATTTATATGAGTTTTCGAGATTAAAATGTAGAGGTTTGATTAAATACCTACATGATTTCGATTTGCTTGATTACTGTTATTATTTGAACTGCTCTAGTTTCAGTTATGCAGATCAATAATGGTTAAATTAAATGATGGTTTAAGCTTCTTATTATCTTTCTATTGTTTCTCGATGAGATTTAGAAACTCAACTGTTGTATTCCATGACAAGGACCCGTTAGAGAAATTTGAGAACACTTTATATATTTTCTTCTTGCACATATCACTGTAGACTGTAGTTATACTTGTGCCAATTAGATGTTACCTTTTTAACAGGAAAATGGCATACTTGATAAGTACAAGTTAGCTCCGGAAGGTATTAATCAAGCTCGATTGGCTGGACAAATGTTCCTTAAGGTAACCGCTGCTTTTATCTACTTTTTGATGATGTAAGGAGGTAATGTCGAGCATTAAATATCTCCTAGTACACATCTCACATCTCTAGTGGTGACTAGTTGCAGTTTAAAATTTACTGTAATCAAAATGATTATTATTGTTTCAAAGTTTGGCGGCTTTGGCCGATATAATCTGCTGTATTAGGGTAAAAGAATATAGATTAGTTGATTGAACAATGTAAGACTTGGAATGAGTTCAAAGTAGTTTATGCATATAAAAGATTGCTTCCATGTTATTTAGAAATTTGTAAACGAATGATGCGAGGGGACAAACAGTAGCAAGGTAATAGCTGGAATCAGTTATCGCTGTCAAATTGAATTTTTGCAGTAAGGTAAAGTTATGATGCACAATTTTAGATCTGCTTTCGTGGCGGTGTCCAGTTTTGGTCTTTTAACCCATGAGTTCTGTTAACTTTTATGATTCTAGAAATGGAGCCAAACAGAGAAAAGAGAATAGAGAGAAAATCTGATTATTATTTCATTCAGGTTGTATAATAATACATCCATACTTTACTGATATACTGAAACTGAACCCCAGCACATCTATTCCATCTTATGATAATACCCCTAAACATATCTAAAAATGACTAGATCGTCCTTTAACATTTTCCCCTCTAATTCTGTGCCTCAAGCTGAGAGGGAGACTTTGCTGAACCTTTAAGATTGACCAGCTCAAATCAGTAAAACAAGAACACATCACATTAGGTATAATCATTAGTGATAGATTCTGTGGTATTTTTAAAATCGTTAAGATCATCAGTGTTCTTTGGAACACTTTCAAGATGTTGGATCACCTCTGCAGTCCCACTAGCATTACCAGCTAATAAACAAAACACATTCATAGGGAAAAAAACACCACGACTGTTCCAAACAAATTGCCAATTAGATTTTCAAATTCATCAACTTGCCCAGAAACATGTCACAACCAGAATGCAGATGTTATAGATAAGCTTGTGACAAGCACAAAAAATGATGTAAATTCCAGGCCCAAACTAATACAAGCAATGATGATAATTTCATTCCCTGTGAGCTAAAATGAACTGCACAACCACCCACATTGTTGCCTACACACTCAGCAAGACTGCAGAATTCTTAGTGTTGTCTTCAAGTTCTCCTTGCTCTGGTTAAACTAGTGACATATAACCAATGCAGCAAATATAGTAGTCACAACAAAGGTAGAGATCCATTATACATACTTGGCAGTTACCAAAGGAAAAAAAACAGATCCATAAGTACCATTTACATCCAACCACTATTAGATTGTGTTTAAATATTTAAACCTACAGTGTTCAGGCTTGCTATAGATAATCTTTCTCACGTATGTACTAACTTTCGAGATACATGAATAACTACAATATGTAAAATAGTATATTAAGTCTCACGAGTCACGATAGCATGATGCGAATTGCTAGGCATCGAGTTCAGATCATTTTTGATTAAACAGCTGTCCAACTAAAGTATACAGTACTATTCATAATAGCATTTTATTATTTTGATTGTATAATGCTGAAGGCTAGAGCATATGGAAAATATGTAGCAGTCAAGCATTTCAAATGTCTCTAGGTTACAATTATTATTTTAAGTTTAAATGAAGGAAATAATCTTTTGATAATCTCCTACTCCTCCTAGACTTGTATATTAATATATGGTTTGCCTTCAGTGTTATCAGTATCTATATGTCCAATGATTGGTCTGATGTTGTCCGTGTTTTTATGCACAGGAACTTGAAGAAAATCACTTGTCAATCAAAGATGTTCGAATTTGTTACTCTCCATTCTCAAGGACACGTCACACAGCTGAAATGGTCGCATCTGTTTTGGATCTTCCCTTTGAAGGGCCTCAATGTAAGGTAATCTTTGTTAGCGTAGTTGAGATTGGTTTGACCCTTGACTATTGTGACTTGAGTGCTGTAATTTTAATTGATGATTTTGGTACTTGATATGTGACCTCTGGGATGAACATTATAGCATGGATGCTCTTTATATAAGGAGATTTAAGATACTGTTCCACTAATCACCCATAACATATTTACCTGGTCAAGTCTCAAGGTTTTTTTTATGTTCACCATCTACTTCAGATATGATTTTCCCAGTTATCTTTTGTTTTTTTTCAGCTTATAATTATATCTATTATAAGTTTATTGGCTCAGAATTTGTGAAAGTCTCGCCTGTGGTTATAATCCTTATATAATGGATGATATTGCAAAACTATATCTTACATGTATGCCTGAAGGTGGGCAGACTTTTGTGGCTCTCAATACAAATTCAGTAATATTCTTATAGCCACATGGATAAAAATGTACACGGTCTATTCTTTTTTGTTGGGTGTTTTCATTAATGATAAACAATTATTCACCTAGTATGCTTAACTTTAATATAATATCTTCATTCAGGGAATATAAGTGATTAGACTTCCTGCAGTTATTTTCAGCTTCTAGCCTTAGTTATATAACACAATAAAACTTTCTGGACAGGTTGTGAAAGATCTCCATGAACGTTACTTCGGACCATCATTTGAACTTATGTCCCATGATAAAGTAAGTAATGTTGTTATCACTTGCATGTGAGTTATCATTTATATTTGTTGTGATAGCGAAATGTTGTAGCTTTCTAATTGTGTGCAGTTTCTCTCGAGTTCATTTCACTTTGAATTTTCATTTGGTTTTTATTGAGGTAAGATTTCTTGCTTTCCTTGGTAACAGTATGCAGATATATGGGCTCTCGACGAGAAGGATCCATTTATGCCCCCAGAAGGTGGAGAAAGTGTTGCAGATGTTGTTTCTAGACTTGCAAATGCTCTGCTAACCATAGAGACAGAGTTTCAAGGGTAATGATCTGCAACTTTAATACCACTCGCTTGGTGTAGTCTATGTTACTCCGACTCTTCTGTTTCAGTTGCCGTACTCGTGTCGGATACCTGGACACTCGGACACAACACTTATTTCGTGTCGGATCCTTTGACTGAAATGTGGACACTTTGACTAACTTAAAAACCACATACGAGTCAATCTAATGATTCAAGATAAATATATGAGAAAAAAGAAAAGAACAAAAATTAGATAAAAGTAGGGAATACGCCTAATTTGCAAAGTCCTTTACAAAATAGTGTTTAATATGAGTTTTATTGTTTCTATTTGTTATGGTGTTTTGCCTACCATACATATTTATTAATATATTGTATCGTGTCCCCGCACCTGTGTCCAAAAATTAGACAGTGTCCCCGTGTCCCCAATTTTTAGATTTTTCGAGTCGAACACTCGGATATGTGTCGTGTCCGACACTCCGTACCCGAGTGTGAGTAACATAGGGTGTAGTATAATTTGTAGTTTTTTGCATATATATGGATCTCTAAGTAATCCATCTGTATTCTTTCCAGCATGAGAGATTAGCTTGTTCCTACATATGCATTGCAGGTGTGCAGTCTTGGTTGTCAGCCATGGTGATCCTCTGCAGATTTTGCAGACAATCCTCACTGCGGCTAAGGATGATAAAGGATCAGACAGTAATGACTTAACATCTAGAATTCAGGCAGTTAAGGTACCATCGATAATATCACAACATCGAAAGTTTGCTTCGCTTACGGGAGAAATCCGAGCGGTAATATGAGAAATCCATTTCGTCATGTGTTGAATTCTGGAACAAAATACTGCAATGTATTCATTCAGTTTGAATTTGAAGTTTGATTTGTTAATGGTTAAATGTCTAGTTGTCTACATGACTACATTGCTTGAATCTATCTTTTGTACTGTATAATTATACTCTAAATTTATAAGTGGTCTGGATTAGGAAACTCTAGAAAATATATAGGCCCCTGATTGGTAGATGCACTAAACTGAACTACAAGCCCAAAATACTGACATTTTTGGCACAAAGCTGAACTCTGCAAGCCCAAAACAAAATAAAAGCTTTCAAAATTTGAGTTATTTGATCAGCGCTCAGCTGCTCGCCCCTGAGCACACTTCCAAAATTCCAAAACAAAATAAAAACTTTCAAAACTAAAGGTTACTTTTCTTTTCTATATTAAAATTTAATATAAATTTATTAATTTGAAATTTGAGACACCTTTTTTGGTGTAAAAATATATCCGTGATTAGATTTTTTTTTATTTAAAATGAAATTCTCAATTCAATTCTTAAAAAGGTGCGGTTAAATATGAGTGACGGAAAAATTTATGCACTCTAAATTAAGCTTGTCAAAAAAATTCGAGATATCCTATATTCGTTTGAAATATATATATTTGTATTCGTATTTCAAATAAAATGAATATTATCTATATTCTAAATAAATAAGATAGTATCCCTATCTGAATTCGAAAATTTCAAATGCGAATATAAATATGAATATATCTATATCCGATAATATCCGAATTTAAAGATATATAATATAAATACATATTTTATTATATTAAATTTATAATATATATGTATATTGTACATATATAGCGTATAAATTCAGAATTTAAAAAATAAAAAGTATATTTAAATTTTATTATTATTTATTTTTGAAAAAATATAAAAAAGATTCGGACTCGAATATTATTTGAATGCATTTGTCGGATTTAGATCCATCGGATTCAAATTTGAAGGGGGAATTCAAATATTAATTTAGATATTTAAATTCAAATATAAATAAATTTGTATCCGAAATATCTGTTTCACCTAATTGCCCTGCTCCTAATAATTCGGGACTAAAGTCGTGGTTACTTTGACTAAACACATTAGGTAGGATTTAAAGAAAACTTAATTATTTAACTAATATCCTAGAATTTGTACCTAACAATATACGTACAAATGATTAAATTACTGATGAAAACTTGTAGTAGTAATAATGTGTGCAAGAAAACGAGACTAACCAACACCTTGCACTTACAAGTCCACAAGGGCTTGCCGCTAGCCACCACACAAAGAACGAGACCTGCTCATTCCCTGTAATGCAAACACATCCCCTGGCTTAAAATATATTAAATAAATATATATATATATTAATATGTCATAATTTTAAAATTGAAAATAATAAAATAGTATTGTAGTCCACACTGCACAAATTATTTTATAATATTCGCTCGAAATGAAAAAAAATACAATTGGCTAGGTCTTACAACATGAAAAATTCAAATCTTTTTATAAAACACATCATAAAATTCATTCCTTTGACTAAATATGAATTTTATGAGTAAAGTATTAAATGATGGAAAATAATTAAGTTGAAGAAATGAGGAAAAAAGAGCATCTTCAAAACCACGCATAACGCATTCCTTAATCGCTTGTCGACTGCCCCTCAATATTGACTACTTGTTTTCCTCAAAACAATTGTGTGAGTATATAAATTAATATTATTATTTCATTTAATAAATTTATAAAATATTATTGTTGTTGTTACTTGTTATTTAAGGTATGTTTGGTATTACTGTTCCGGACAGCAATAACAATTGCGTCGTAAGTAAAAAAGTTTTTGATAATTTTCGAAAATAGCTGTATGAAAAATTGTTTGTCCAAAAATTGTTTTTAGATAAAGTCATGCTTTTAAAAAAAATTATTTTTAACTTTTGCAGAAACTAATAACATGTATTACTATCAAATGTTCTTAAAAATATTATTTTTTAAAATATATTCAAATCAAAAAAATTATCAAACAATAATCAAATTTTTTTAACAACACTTTTTCCAACTAACATTTTTTCTAACACCAACATACAGACCCTGAGGATATTCATTCAATATGAATCAAATCAAATTTAAAATATTTAAAAATTAAGAAAAAGGAGTTTGAGTTTATTACTATTTTTTGGAACCGCAATCAAATTTGAACAACTTAAAATATAAAATATTTTTATAAGCTCAATTAATTGTTAAATCAAATTCCAATCTATTATATTAGATAAAATCATATTATTAATAGTAAAATCAAATATTATCATGATTAATTTTTATTAAACTTAAATATTTATTTTATTTAAACTCAAAATTAAATTAAAACCAAATTAAACAGAATTCATTCTACTTTAAAAATTGAGGTGTGGGATTAAGATTACAATTCTTTATTATAGTGTGTTATATATATGGGTCTTTAATATTTTATTTTTCAACTCTATACTTAATTTTCATTTTCAGCAATTTTTTCAAAATGTATTTAATATTATATTTAAAAATATTATTATTTTATTAATTGCTTATTCATAATTTAATTTTGACTGCTATTTTTTAGGTATATAAGTAGTAGTAGTATTTTACTACCAACGAGTTACGACGTTACTCCCATCTGCAAACTCGTTCTGTATGCTGTAAGCCTGTAGCAATATAAACACACACACACACACACACACACACACAGCGTTTCACAATCCAGCCCTCTTTAATCACCGATCTTTCACTTTTTCTCTATTAAATTAAATTAAATTAAATTAAATTAGTTACATAACAATGGGAGCGGAGGGCGAGTCAACTCAGTCTGTTCCCACCGGCGCCGCCGGCGCCACTACGGCTGAAGAAGAAACAGCAGCTGTTGTATCTATCAACGTTCGTTGCTCAAACGGCTCTAAATTTAGTGTCCGAGTCAGTGTGGGATCCACTGTTTCTCAATTCAAGCAACTCGTTGCTGAGAATTGTGATGTTCCTGCTATTCAGCAGAGGTTGATTTACAAAGGTCGTATCTTAAAAGATGATCAGACTCTACTTAGTTATGGTATGCACCTTTGCTTTCGATTCTCGATAAATGAATGTTCGATTATTCAATAATCTCTTCAATTGAATAATTTTTTCCCTTATTGAAGTTTAAATGTTCGATAAATGAATGTTCGATTATGTGGTAATGTCTTTGATGTATAAGTTATGGTTATTAGATATTTTATTATTGTGTGATGCTGATTTCATTTCGATATTACACTGTCATACTAATGCCTCTTTAGTTATGGTTTTCATTGTTCATTTTGAGACTAGACTTATACGTATAAACATGGATATGACATGATTTTTAGCCAACGTAAGTATAGAAATAAAGATATTGATGGAATGAAGAATATTTAAAAGATGACAAGTTGATTTGTTTGGAATTAGGTTATTCTTATCTTGAGGTCTTAATTAGATTGATTCTTATTTTTCAAGTACTCTTTTAACTTTAGTATTGAGGAATATGATTGTGATTGGACCGGAAGCATTCAAGTTCTTAACTAAAGTACACACTTTTTACTAGATGAGGGGGTATTATAAATGTGTCATGGAAATGATTTTAAAGTTTATTTTGCTGCATCTAGAGGAATTAGTGGCATCCATCCTTATGGCCTTGGCTGCTCATGGTTAGAGAGTAGGGACTAGATGCCAAAATTCAAGCTATAATTTTGCAATCCAACCTTATCTAGAGTCAATGTCTTAAAAAATTTATATTTACTTAAACTCTGAAGATATATTTATTAATCGGGACTCTCTTTGTCCTGCTGCTCTGGTAATGGTTTGCCTTGCAAGATTATGATGTGAATAAGTGTTTGCGTCACTGTAGATGCCAAAAGGCTATGTGAAGTGCGTAGTAGAAAAAGAATTGTGTGGAAGTGATACAACCTATAAGGTTCAAATGAAAAAGGTCCCATATGAGCTGTCAAAATTTGAGTTGGTTTTTAAGCGAGTAAATAGGTAGCATATCGTAATCATTTGGATGTTGCGAAGAATGGGACTTCATTTTGTATATCTTGTTTTTTTGCAAATGATGGGGGATGGGATATTTGTTTACATAAATGAAAATTTTGTACTTTTCTTGCTTGTCGGTAGTGACTCGATATTGCTCATTTTTGGCACACGTGTCGATGATCTCCAATTTTAATGGGGGTGTTTTCTTACATAAATGAAAAAGTATGTACTTTTTTGCTTGTCGGTAGTGACTTGCCATGTTTTCTTTCTGCATTAAGGTTACGTGTTCTCCAATGTAACTCAGACTTGTATATGTGGAATGTGTTGTTTGTTTACATAACTGAAGAAGTATTTACTTTCCTGCTTGTCTTTAGTGACTCGCCATTTCTCTTTTTCTACTTAAGGTTATGCGTTCTCCAATGTAACTCAAACTTGTTTTGTGGTGTTCCTCCTTTGTGAATGCAGAATATTTATTATATTTTCTGTCTGTGGTCTCTCAAGGATATGTTTTTCTTCATCTTTCCTTCAGTGTTTCAGTATCCAATGTGGCTAATATTTTGTAGTTGTTGATAGCTGTGGTTCTTTTTGTTATTACTGCCCGAGTATAACTTCTTCTGTTAAGTTTCTGTACAATAAGATAAGCTGCACTGATTGAGCTCATGTTGTTCAAGTGCATTCTTATTATTGACTTCTTAGATTGTTGTTATGGTTTTACAACTATAAAATGTTCTCATGTTTTTCTGTTGCAGTAGATTATTTCTTCTTCTTCTCATAGTTGACATATAATATATCCCCTAATAATAGTGTTTCATTGTTTTATGGTATTCCTAAAGGTCTTCAAGCTGATCACACTGTGCACATGGTTCGTGGTTCTCCCCCTATTGCGTCAACACCAGCTCCTGCAGCTGCGAGTGTTGCAAATCAAAATGCCACTCCGGATGCTACCCAGCATGTTAATCCTAATGACGGAGGGGGTTTAGGAGGTGCTGGTCTTGGGGCATCACTATTAAATGGTCTTGGTGGGTTTGGTGGGCTAGGGTTAGGTGCAGGTAGCGGTACTGGTGCTTCGGGCTTATTTGGAGCTGGACTTCCAGAGTTTGAACAAGTTCAGCAACAACTAACTCAGAATCCCAACATGATGCAAGATATAATAAATACACCAGCCATTCAGAATTTAATGAATAACCCAGACCTAATGCGCAGTTTGATTATGAGCAATCCCCAAATGCGTGATATCATTGATCGGAACCCAGAGCTTGCTCATATTCTTAATGATCCTGGCATTCTTAGGCAGACATTGGAGGCTGCTAGGAACCCTGAGCTCATGCGCGAGATGATGCGCAATACTGATAGGGCAATGAGTAACATCGAATCGTCTCCCGAGGGGTTTAACATGCTGAGGCGCATGTATGAAAATGTTCAGGAACCTTTCCTGAATGCTACAACAATGGGTGCTGGCACTGGAAACGATTTGGGATCAAATCCTTTTGCTGCCCTTCTAGGAAATCAGGGTGGTGGTAACCAAGGCACAAATGCCTCCAACAACACTTTAAATACCGGTTCTGAAGCAGCTGCAGGAACTACTATTCCTAACAGTAATCCTCTTCCTAATCCTTGGGGTGGTACTGCTGGTAAGCTTAACCGTATAGTTCATTATATGACCTTTAATGCTCCTTATTAATCTGCTAAATCTCTATAGATTCTGCTCTGCTTTTTAAAAGGCATCTTGGAAGTAGTAAACATGTGTCAGTCTTTGAAAGAGGATAGAAAACATATATTGATAGTAGGTATGTATGGTTGAAGAGTGAAGACAATAAAACCCAGAAATCATATAGATTTGCAATATTATAACACCAAACTTAATCCTGAAGATCATGATATACTGATAAGAGTAGGCAGTTGCCTTATATACTAGTTCGTCTAAAAATTTGTCAGGTTTCTAATACTTATATATATTATTATGTATTATGATGTTGTACCGAGTAGGAGGAATGAGGACGCATGAAAATTTACCTGATATATGAATGCATTTTTTGGGTGAATACTAAAAATTGCTTCATTCAAAAAGTAATGTCATTGTCACATCGTCTAAAGTGATGAGATGCTTAGGTAAGGACCCCAAGCAACAGGCAACTTTTAGCTCACCACTAGGTAATAGAGAATGATTTTGCCTCGAAACGATAGAGTTAAAAATTGTATTTGAAATATATTCTAAAGATCACTATGTTATTTACTTAATAAATCCTTCTCAATGGGGCGGGGAAATTGGGAAACCTGCCCAATTATATAATAAATAATATAATATATATGATACTATATTGTATAACTATTTTATTATAAAATTATGTCATACAATAATGTATTGTGTATTTTTAATTATTTATATATATGATTTAATGTTCTACAATATATAATAATTTTTTAAGAAAATAAGTATCTATTAAATGGGGCGGGGCGGCGGAGGGTCTATCTTTCCCCACATGGTGGGGATGGGGGGATGGGTAACAACTCCCTGCAGGATATGGGGTGTGTATGGGGTAAATTTTTTTGCCACCCAGAACAAACATTTGATAATATGCACACATTACTTTCTCCTGTAGTCCTGTTTATATTTGAATGATATTTATTGTACTGATTAGGTTAATATTTTGTCTGTTTCTTCCAACAAACATTTGCCGATCTAATATAACACACGTGAGTAGAAAAGAAGTGTCAAGCAAATGTTATTTTGGTTCAAGTAATGAACATGAAAAGTTGGACATGTACAACATAGGACAGATTAAGTGTCTGTTGCATGTTGATTTTATGCAAATTTGTGATCCTTGATGGTTGTGACTTGTGAGAGTAATACATGTTTGCAGCAACAAGACTTGACTACTAGAAGTAAAAGCTGGCAACTTGTTTTTTCGATGGTCTGTGCTAAGTAATTACTTGAGCTTGTAATATGATTTATGTTATCTACCCTCACTTGTGGCGCTGTGTGTGAGTAGGTTCCCAAACAAACACTGCTGCAAGGTCAAATCCAACTGGAGATGCAAGGACAGCTGGAATTGGTGGTTTAGGAGGGCTGGGTCTCCCGGGGTTGGATCGTATGGGCGGTGTTCCAGATCCATCAGTAATGAACCAACTTCTGCAAAATCCAGGTGTTTCACAGATGATGCAGAATCTGCTTTCAAACCCACAGTACATGAATCAGGTAAGCGTATTAAATACTGAATGTCTTCTAACTTAAAGGATGTCGTTGATGCTTCAGATAACATAGATTTTGTTACCCAAATTCTTTTTAATTTCAGTTTCTTGGAACTAATCCTCAACTCCAGAGTATGTTTGATATGAACCCTCAATTAAGAGAAATGATGCAGAATCCAGAAATTATTCGTCAGCTTACGTCGCCTGAAATGATGCAGGTTTTTAAGAATGCAGTCATCTGTTTGTTTCTTTTTTCTTCACCTTGGAGGGAACCATTATTTTAATAACAAACTAATGATATCATATGTTGACGATTGATCTTTTTTCTTGTAGCGAATGTCAACATTTCATCAGGCACTTCTTTCTCAGCAGAACAGACTACAATCAGCTCAGTAAGTGCATAGTGTTTTTATTTTTGGAATTGATTAGGGCTTGGTGCATTTTTTTCAATTTTGTCTCCTAAGTCTTGAACAAAATAATTGTTTTTTCTATGCTTTAACATGCCTTTGCATTTAAAATGGTTCTACTGTTCGGAAAAGCTGCTATAGAGAATATCTTTGCGTCTTGAATCTTGATGTTGTGTTTTAGGTACATCATCAATGTTAATCAAAACCTTAATCTAGCAGACATTTTGTACTAATTTTTTATGTGAATATTTTCTAGTATATCATGTCTGGCTAGTTTGTTGGTGGATAGTAGATAGGATTCCGGAAAACGTGTAGCGTAAGCTATTCCTGGAAAATTTTCTGAGGACTTCGAAACCTTGAAACATCAGTTTCAGGTCAGAAGGTAACAATTAAAGGCAACCCAATCAATTAGGTAGTGAGCTTATTGTAGGTGTTAACAGGTTATTTTGGAGCGCATGGTATAATAGGCTTAGAGGAGGATATTATAACTAAGCTTCTTCGTGGGTAATATCTTTTTACAGTCAGCTATCTGGATCGATGAGTGAACTGTGATCTTCAGGTTTGTTGATAGATTACTGGTCAAGCACACACTTGTTCATGCAACAAAAATACTGCTATTATAATTATATTAAATTAGTCTATCTATCTAATCTTAGAGTAGGAGAGGAGTAAATAATTAAATATAGAGGGTTTTTTTTTTTTGGTGGGGGGGGGGAAGTGAATGTGGCGCTCCTGTGTTTTGTTTTCTAAAATTCAACTTATGCCAATTACTACTATTAAAACTGTGTAGATTAATTGATCCATCTAAAGTAGGAGAAAAAAAAAGTGGCGGGAAGGGAAATGAGATTAGAGCTTTACTGTTTTTCTCGATAGAATCCAACTCCACTTCAATCTGATTAGCATGTTTACAGATCGATTGTATTATTTTGCATCTCACTTTATTTTATATTGTTTCTAGATACTAATCTTTATTGGTTGCTTTGCTGCTTTCTTGCAGGGAAACAGCTCAAACCGGTGGGACTACAGGTATTTAAGAAATGAACGTAGATAGCTAAATTAAATATTAAAAAGGTTTTCTTTCTAATATGCATGTTCTTGTGCCAATTGAAGGTGCAGGAGCGCAAAACACGGGGCTGGATATGTTGATGAATATGTTTAGTGGACTTGGAGCTGGTGGCTTGAATGTCCCAAACACTCCTAATTGTACACTTCCTCGCTATTGAACTTGATATTTTATATTGATCGGCATCTTATTACCACACTAACTTGTTTTTTATGTTTGTTCTTGTAGTGCCTCCAGAAGAACTCTATGCTACTCAACTGTCGCAACTTCAAGAAATGGGTTTCTTTGATACCCAAGAAAATATTAGGGCGTTGCTTGCTACCTCAGGAAATGTGCATGCAGCAGTGGAGAGGCTTTTAGGCAACCTCGGGCAGTAGCACCACTTTGTTTCCTCGGAAACTTGTTGGTGTGTAAAATTAATCAAGTTGAACAAGTGTCTTGTACAGACAATAGCATGTCAGGCACTTGTAATTTCATCTCAGGTGTCATATTAATGAATTAAGCATCTCCATAGTTAGAGGCCTTTGTATAACTAGATTCTCAGACATTCTCCCTTATCACGTGCCTGTTTATGTACATTGTCAAAATTTTTGTTTTTAAGTATTATAAACAATTGCCAAAGTTTCGGAGACCAATGCAGGCCGAGGCCATGTCCTTGTGTCTATGATATCTATTAAGCTATATACTAGTATTGTTTAAAGAGCGGTATTTACCTTGGTATCTTTTCATTAGAATAATGCGTTTGTTTTCAGTGCATTTAATTTTTGCCGGCATTGTCGAAAGGTGAGAGTAAAATTATAAAATAGGTGGTGATGAACGTACGGAAGAACAATGGTTATGTCTGGATCACTATAACTTTGTTCGATGCAAGTCTTTTACATTCGTGTAAATAATGTATTATTGCAATACCAAGCCTTTTGGTGATTGTTTTAATTGGCAAGTGGTTGTCTGTAATTAAGATTTACTCCTGGTATACACTATTGCTGAAAGAGAATAGTTTTGGATCTCTGCGTCTCATTTGATTCTTAACATTTTTCAAATAATGACCGTGAAAAATGTTAAGAATCAAATGAAACAGAGGGAGTATAACTTTTCAAATCGATAAAGGGGAATGTTGGCACAGCCATGTTAGGAATTGCAAAATGATTCTTTAAGATGATATAATTTAATTTGCGGTGTTTTCATGCATAATGGGTTAGGAAAAAATATATATAATAAACTGATAACTCATGATTTTGACCTCTAGCATTTATCAAAAATAAAATAAATTAAAAAATTGTAGGTAAAACTATAAGAATGGTGCAAATTGTGATATTATAGTCATAATACAAATGATATATGACTATTTCTTTTTCATGGACAAAAAGTTGCAGTTAAATTTTAACTTTAAAGTTCAATAATTTTTAAAAAATAATATAATAAAAGCAGATTTTATTCAGTACAATATCCTTAAATGAATTACTGAATCTTATACGCCTTATAATATGTTATAAATAAAATATCAATTAGTATTTTATTTAATTGATTAAATAATCGAATGTTACATCAATTACAATATATAAATGTGTTAAAATATTTTTTTTTGAAAGTATGGAATAAATTTAAATTAAAAAATAATAATATCAATTACATCAATTACATGTTTTTACACTAATTATATATAATTTTGAAATATCAAATTGTAGACAAATAATAATAAAATACTGTCAAAGTTTAACAAAACTTAGTTTTAATGTGGATTTTGTTCAGAGTTGAAATTAAATATTTATTCTGATTTGAAAAAGAAAAAGAAATTTCATATTTAACCTCAAATACAAAAAATAGAATTTAATTGAGTTAAATAACGTGAAAATATAACATATAGTAATAGTTTTTTTTGTTGAAAAGCTACGTATAGTAGTGTAGTTAACAACAAATAAATAAAAATATTATATATTATATATAATACATAATTAGAATTGATTTCTTTATCCCCAATAAAAAGTTATTAAAAACTAAAAAATAAACAATAGAAATAATTTAATTACATATATTATTAAATAGAATTAAAACATTATTAAAAGCGTAAAAGTAGATATAAAGTAAAAAATAAAATGAAAAAAATATTAAAATATATAATGATAATAATATAATAATATAAAATATTTATAGAAATAATAAAAGTTTAGAAAATAACACTATACATTATTAGGTATAAATTATAAAATTACATACACAGCTACACAGCTAGAGCGATTGTCTTTTATTTATTTCATATTAATTTCAGCAAGGGAATCACTAAATCGGGCCTCCCAGGCGATTCTAATTCACAGCCGAGGAGGTGTTTATATACAATACAAATCCATGTATGTATGTATGTATGTATGTATGTATTTTTACTCGTTCGTTTTCACTTTTATATTCTCCGTCGTTATAATTTCATGTACTATTTCTCGATTTCAATGAATTAATTAGGTCTGTGCTTGCTTTGTTGTTTGTGATTTGCACTTAGAGTATGTGTTTTAATGCTACTACTATCTAACAAATCCTGTGCTTTATTTATTTTGTTCGCAAACTCGTTTAATTTGTTAAATTAATTTCACTTTTAAGTGTTAATCATGCCTAATCTACTACTATCAACAAACCCGGCCCCCTTCCTGGTTTTAGTGTTGTTAGGGCGGTTGGATTCGATAATGTGGCATCGTGTTTCTAATTCTATCTTAAATTTAGGTTTACGTCCAGATGGTTTAGCAAATAATGGACTCTAAGCTTAATCACGATCCTGTCCCTACTTCTCAAAATCATAATCAGTTGTCAGCTCCCGTAACGACCGATAATACAGTTTCTTTAGATTTGCAGAATCATAATAAGAGAGTTGTTCCTAAATCTGTGGGAACCTCTCCGCTGCCAAGAGAGAGTGTACATGCTATCGAAGCGGTTAGTTTGAAATTACTCTAGATGTTTCAGAAATCGATGGACTCACAGCTCAAGGATTATAGGCTCCCTAAATCTAAAACTGTTTCCCCGAAGCACGATAAGCAGTTATCGGTTCCATTAACTACAAAAAAGACGGCTTTAAGAGATTTGCAGAATGATAACGAAAGGGTGGTGCCTAAATCTGTGGGAAGCTCCTTACTGCTGACGGAGACCGGATCTTCTGTTGAAGCTGTAAAACTTTCTGGCACCAAAAGACCTCCACCCGAGTCCTTGTTGAGTTCTCATCACCATTCTCCAGGGGTTAATGCTGCTAATGGTCATCTTGTATATGTGCGTAGAAAACCAGATACAGAACCAGGTAAATGCAACAACGATGACAGCACAAGTATCAGTTCCGATCATTCTCAAGCAAAGGCAAACAGTAACCAGACTGAGCATATCAAGGAACCCTTACAGAAAACCGAATCTGTTGTTCTGCTTCCGGAAGCTTTAAATATTGATAGGTCATCTACAGAGTGCACGTCCAGAGTGTCAGTAGGTTCCCTTCCTGTGGCAAAGTGCAGTACTTTTCCATCAACAGTCTCAAATCAAGTGCAAGTTGGGTCTTCTCAGCCTTCCCTGGATTATCAAAAAAGAACAAAAGTTCAACACTGGGAGGAGAGATATTACAAGTTGCAGAACTATTTAAAACAATTGGATAATTTTAGTCAAGAAAGCTATGTCCAGAGTATGTGTTTCCATTTCGGTGAAGAAGCTTTTAGTTGCTGTATAATCAATGGTTGAATCTCTTAATAAAAGATTCTCTTGTTTTTTTTTCAGTGCTCCGGTCATTCTCGTCAGTTGAACTCAGTAGGCATGCCGTTGAACTAGAAAAAAGATCAATTCAGCTTTCTCTGATGGAAGGTAATATGGAATATCAATTTAGGCTTTGCATTATTCAACTAAATTGAACCCATTAATTGCAGATTATGGAACTAAGATCTTAATTATGGAAGCATGAATCCATGTTATTATTTCAGTTATGTGCTTTTAATTTGCATTACAATCTCCTGCATATTGTTTAATTTAAATTTCTACAACACGAACAATAATCTTAAACTTTGTCCTTATTTATGGATCCTAGTAGTAGCAATATTTTTTATCTTGAATGTTTCATATCGATCTCCTAGACCATATATTATGAAAGCCGGTGGCTAATTTAAACCATTTTCACCATTTAGCATGGCCTTAAATTTTTGTGAAGGCGAGTAGAGTTCTGCTAGAGGCTGTTGCTATGATACTTGCACAAACACAGACACCTCCATCTAGGCTGGAAACTCTCGACATCCTACCAAGAAGAGGGGTATCCACTAGCCTGGAAAATTTATGCAAGTCATTTGTGTAACCATATTGCAAAGTTAAGAAACGTTGTTTCTCGCCTACCATTGAGCACAATGCAGCACACTTGGAGCATAAAGAAATAGTGAGCATGATAAAATCACATTTAGAGCATGAAGAATGTCTTGACAAAGAGCATGTTAGAGAATAAATAAAATTAACAAGAGAATAATTTGGTCAGTCCAGGATTTATATTTTATGGTGATGCAGGACAGCGCTTTTGAAAGCCCAAGTCCCCGAAGAGACTATTTGTGAGAAATATCAAATACTTTGAAGCCCATTAGTTAGATTATTTTAGAATTAGTTAATTATATATAATTATATATAGATATCTTTTAAATTAGGGAAGATATCTTTTAGAGTTTTATTCTAATTAGGACATATTGTGTAGGATTATTTTATATATAAGGATTGAGGAATGATTCTTGTAATCAAAACAGATTATTATTATTGAAAAAATTGTGTAATTATTCTCTAGTGTGAGAATTGTTTTTGGGAAGTCCCAAAACCCTAGTTTTCAGCCCCTTTTCCCATCAAAGTGGTATCAAGAGCCACCATCCTCCCTTCATCAGCCTCCGAACAGCCCACCACCAATATCTACTAATTAGCCCGCTGCCAACAGCGGACAGCCACTGATCATATATATTAGAAATAACAAGTCTGATATGTCATCAAAGCCCTCATTTTTCCTGATTTTCTTGTGGAAACGATGATGAAAACCCCAAAGCATTTGACTTTGAGATATCTTGTGTTGAGACACATCATCAAGCCTTATCTAATTTACTTTCATTATTGGATCCATATAGCATACTATAGGAGAAGTGGCAATACTGTGATGATTTTATTGCACATCCGGAGTATAAGCATAAAATATCAGTATTGTAGAAACTATTGGATTATCTAAGGACATGAGTGCTAGATGCCCAGATTCGAGAAAATGTAGCAAGTTTCTGTAAATAATGCATATGCAGTCTACACATCAACTACACTACACAATTCCAATTTGGATATTCTTTTTTGGTTGAGGTTTTGATTCTAAATTTCTATAAAACTTGTGGACGAGTTGTTTTAATGGCGAGGAGAATGATGCGGAACACGGAGTTATGCTATTCATTGTTTATTGTTTTATATTTATTTGTAAAGATAAATTAGTTGTGATTAATTTAATTTAAATATATTAGAATTAGATAATTATTAGCTTTATTAAATATAGCAGTAGAGAATTATTAGGTAATCGTTATCAATTAGGATTACTTTGCTATTATTTAGGATCTTACATGTTCCCCAAGTATTAGAGTATCTTTATATACAAATTGTAACCATCTTTATTTTTTAGAGTTGAATCATATGAATTAAATCTGAGGATTTATTTTGTTTCTTGCTGATTCGCTGTGTAGATAGGTATTTATCCCTTGTAAACCCCTTTCCCACCCTTATTCGACAGATGCTGGACCAATTTGGTGTTTTATGTTGAGATAACAAAAACTTAGGTTTGGAAGTATGCGTTTCCGTAACCTGATATGTGCTTCTCTCTTGATTTCTTCTTCTTTTTTTCCTGTGATGATTATTTTTTCTCTTTTGATGATTAACAGCGAATTTGGTGAATAGTGAAGGCTGAAACAAAAACAGATGGTGCGTGTGTTGAATAGAGTATGCAGGAGATTGTGTTTGAATGTATGTTGAATAGAGTATGCGGGAGTGTGTGTGTATTGTATATGTATGCCAAATATAGTGCACGGTTAAATGTATGAGAGTCTTAGAAATTGTGTGTGCCAACAATGAAATGGAAAGCATGTGTGGGAACTCGAGCATGTTCAAGAATAAAGAGATGGGTACTAAGCAACATGAGAATAATTTGACTATTAATATTATGGAGCACGAGGTTAGAAATGTTTTTGTGATGTATGAAAAAGTCCTGAAAATTGATTGTGCTGACAATGAAAATGAAAGCATTTGCATTGAAGAGGTATCTCTTACTAAAGAAAAACATATCAAAGTTCTAAAAGTTGTTCATGTTAGTTATTTAAGAATATTTTCTTGTCTCTTCTTTGGGTGCAAAGACGACGATCTTAATAAAAAAATTTCTTAAGTTTGTTGAGACTTGAGCCAGATTATGTTAAATTCTTCTCAAACAATGGCAATTTTATACCTAGGGGCTAGTGTCATGTCCAGGTGTGGTACTTGCCTTGTAAAAAACTCGTATTCATGTTTTCTCCATAAGGAAAGAGTGAATTTATTAATTTATTTTGTGTATGGGGTTTAGCTGTATAGATATTTAATGTAATGTTCATTTAGATTATTGTTAATAAATCCAGATCCCCCACATATTGCAGACTTTAACTAAGACTCAAACTGAGTTTTGAGATTTTCTTCCTTCTATTCTATGGGTTGGTGGTTCTTGGTGAGATTTCTTATTGTTGCTTGATTTTAGTAAATAGTTAAACTAATTAGGCTAATTATGTGGCAGTAATCTTGTTGAATTGTTTTATGTGCAGTCTATGTAGTTTTACGTGTAGCTTGTGTAATAGGGATTCTACTTGTATTTGAACTCGTAGGATTGCATTGATTTGAATCTATAGTTATATCTTTCTTATTCTAATAGTTCTTTAGCAGTTGAATCACCCATGCCTATCATTTTAAATTTTTCCTTAATTTCTTGTAGGGCTGTCAAAAAAAATTGAGGAAATATCTGTATCCTGTTTTACATTTTTTAAAAAATAAATAAATAATCATTTTTAAATATAATTTTTTTATTTTTAAAATTCTGAATTAATGTGATATATATGTATAATAATTATATATATCTTAGAAAAATATATAATTTTAAAAATAAATACATATATTTATAAATCGAACCTAATAAAATATATATTTATATTATATATATTTAAATTCGGATTCGGATATTATCAGATACGGATAGGCCCATATTCGTATTCGTATCCCAAATTGTCAGATTCAGATACGGATAATATCCGGATCTAGATATTATTCGACGGATTCGGATATATTGTTTTCAGATATTCTCGGATTCGGATACGGATTCGGATATAGGCAGATCCGTATCCGAAATATCCGTTTTACAGCCCTAATTTCTTACAAGTTTATGATCCGACCGACCAAAACTTTTAGTGTTTCACCTTTAATAATATAGTATAGATTTGTTGAACTTGTCCTACATAACTAGCTCGTTAAAATCACGAGTTCTCTCATAATATCTTGCCGGGAGAGAGAGGAAAGCAGATGCTAATAATCCATAAATCTTTTCTAGTTAGAAAGTTAGCAATAATGTAAGTTTGCTTCACTTTTGCCGTTGTCCTATTGTTATTTCTGTTGCCCCTGTGGAATCTACATGTAGCAAGATATTTCTACAAAAGATTCACCTGGTAGTTTGGTTGGAATTTGCTTGGGCAAATGGCACTATTGATTCTGTTATGTGATATTCGAATTTTTTGTCACCTTTGCGACTGTTGCTGCATCACAAATCTTATTCAGAAAAGTCTAGACTACCTATGTTGACTGCTAGGGTCTCGCTATCGACATTTGGATTCTATAGGAACACATCAAGTCTCGCTACTACTAGTTTATTACAAGTTATGAAATAGAGCATCCATGTACCATGTCAAATCGCTTAAAGTACCTCAACTGCAAGCGGAGAGGTTGACACTTGAAACAAATAGTTGTAGACTTGTAGTTCTGTAACCTAATATATCTTATGTCACCTCACTTGTAGTTCTGTTCCCTAATATATCTTATGTCACCCCATTTCCTATACATGTTACTTGGAAATAAATTGCTTTTTGGACTTATTTTGACTGAAACAGATGATAATCTTGTAGCTTCCTCTTTATTACAGGTAGAGAATGGCAAAGAGTTGTGCTTCTGGATGTTCTTGGCAAGGATCCGAAGAATTATAAAGCAATGTCAACTCAGCAAGAACAGTCAGAAGTGAAAGGACAGTAGTAAAAAATGTAGACCTCAAATTGCTTGGACTCTAAACGGAGGAATTTCCCTTTTTCCTTGTATAATCTGTAATCTACTATTCTACTGTATCGTCTTCATGTCTGTTGCTATGAAACTTTTGGCTGCTGTTGTATCCGATTGTTATTTACACTTCGTTGCCTTGTAAATCATGTAATAACATCAAATATCTACCCTTCTTACATAATGGTATACATTTTCTTTATGTTTCTTCTATCAGAAGGCATTTTAGCCAGGTACTTGTATTGTCCTTTAACAATAATAAGGTTTTGGACTTGTTTTCTCGAATGACTATTCAACAGCTGAGCAAATAATTAAAGAAATTATCTCCCTCGCTTTATCTTTTGTTTGTCTCACTTGAAGAGTTCACTTTTCTTAACTATTGATATGATGGATTGGTACTATAGATGATTCTTTTTTGTTCTCTTACAAATTGAAGGGTCTAATCTGTGTTTTTACTTGTTTTAGTTAAATGTTAGAAGACTAAGAGGTCAAGATGAGTCCTTTTTCTACATAAATTTTTTCCAAAAAGTAAGATTATCAATGAGCTAGTGAAGAGGTGGTAAAATATATATCTTCAGCTTGCTGAATGATTTTAATTTTTCCGTGCATCAGATGTCCACGTACTGGTATACTAGATGTGACTAAAGATACTTTATAAAGTTGTAACAAGTAATCGAGGTTCCAATATATTTTTGTATTGAAGTTTTATTCACATTTATTTTCAGTTACTTCGACACAAATTTTAGTATAAAAAAAACTATTATAAATAAAAAAAAGTGGGAGTTATGGGGAGGGAGATTGGAGAAAGGTGATAGAGACGCATAACTGAAAATAACTACCTAAAATGTAACCGCTCACTCTATTTGAAAAAACCATCTCTAGGTTCATCAGTCTTTTCTTCTCTTGTTCTTCTTGGTTTCATCATAGCCCAGCATTAATAGATACTAAAACAACTCCATTTATTCATTCTACTTATATTAATGATGCTGAACAACCATGCAACTTCTGATTCTTCTGTTAACACTCCTCCTAATTCCCATGATCAAGAAATGATCAACCGCCAATTCTTTCGAACCAGCTTATGTTACGACAATGATGATGATGATCAGAATGTACCTAAGAAGATGATGATGTTGAACCCCAGAAAGAAAAGGACCAAAATGATTAGAATTGACAATGATACTACTACTGCTTCTACTTCTACTAATTATGTTCTTGCTGCTAACAAGCCTAGATATAGTAAGAAACCGGACCCGTCTGCTCCAAAAATTACTAGGCCTTGTACTGAGTGTGGTAGGAGGTTCTGGTCAGTGAAAGCATTGTTTGGTCACATGCGTTGTCATCCGGAAAGGCAATGGCGTGGCATTAACCCTCCTCCTAATCTTCGTCGTTGGTCTAATATTGATCAACACTGCGTTGCTGATGATCATGTTTCATTAGTGACTGAAGAGGATCAACAAGTGGCTTCTTCTTTGTTAATGTTGGCTATGTCTCCTCCACCCTGTACTACTGTTGTTTCTGATCAAACTAATCCTGCTAGTATGATTACTAATCATACAGTTGGGTTTTCGGATTCAGAGATTAGGAATCAGGATGCAGTCTTTGGCCGTGGGGATGTTGATAATACTATTATGGATCATGGGGCTGGTACTTCTGGGGCCAACAGTTTTAAGTTTGAGTGTTCCAGTTGCAAGAAAGTGTTGGGTCTCACCAGGCATTAGGGGGTCACAGGGCTAGTCACAAGAACGTCAAGGGTTGTTTCGCTATCAACAAAATTATTGACTGTAATGTTGAGGACAACAACAACATTGGCGGTCATGATCATAGAAATTTTGATCATGCAGAGAATCAATGTGGGGATCAGGATAAGATGTTGATGGTATTAGGGCACAGGTGCAGCATTTGTTCAAGGGTCTTTTCGAGTGGACAAGCGTTAGGTGGCCACAAGAGGTGCCACTGGGAGAAAGGGGATGAACCATCATCTGTAACGCAAGGAAGGCCAGGGCCATATCAACAATTTACTGCAAAGGGAGCTTCTGCATTGGACTTAAACTTTCCTGCGCCACTTGAAGATGACTATTTGCCATCCTCTTTAGAGTCTGGGCTGTCTCTGGACTTGAGCCTGGGTCTGTGAGCTACTTGGCTATTTCGTACTTTATTAGTGGCTTAATTCTACCTCTTAGGTTACATACTTACCATGAAAATGCTGTTAATGGCTCCAAAACCAGGAGCAGAATACGTGTATGTGGATGTAAAATTGTAATAGATTATACTATATATACTTACTTGTATGTACTATTATTTACTACTAACAATAGAAAAGTTCAGTAACTGTACAAATTGGTGAATCCGTTTGTAGTAATGTTTATGTGCATTTTTAGTTATGTTTTTTCTGTTTGTTCTCTCATGTATACGAGCTGTACACGTTTTTAGCTAATACTATGTATCTCTGGTCAAGTTATTGTCAAGAATCTATATCAACTCGGCCTCAATGTGATAGCAACAAGAGATTTCTTGATATAACAAACATCTTTTTTCTGCACTTGTCTGATATGTTTTTCAAGGTTGTTTGTGTTTTTTTTTTAATATCCAGTTTGCTTTGTATAGCTAGTTTTTACTTATTATGGAGCCATGGTAAGTTAGCCATGTGTTTTTTCAGGCCAGTTAGCCCATGTAAACATGTTTAAAACGTAGACCTACTGAACATTCTTCTTGTAACTCAGAGAACTAACCAACTGTTAACTGTATTTCTAAGTATCTTTAATCCTGCAGCTTTCATGCAGCTAATTCACAAGATTAAATTACTTGTGATTGTACCATATAAGGTGTTACTACAGTCACGGATCAGTTTTCAGATTCGGCAACTCTGATGAGTTGTTAATAGATAAACCTCCTGTTGGGCCACTACACAGGGAAGGAGCAAAAGCCCCACAAGAACAGGCCCATAAGAAGGAAAGACCTTATAGTTGTAAAGGAAACTGATTCATCCTTTTATAATACAGCACCATTTCAATTTTTCTCTATGAAAGTCATTTATGATTTATCAAAATATTATTTTTGGAGTAGCTTTCAAATGGTTCAGTCTGTAATGACTTGTAAAACCCCTCTGAGTACTACAGAAGTACAGAACTTAGCTATGGATGCATGGCTCGTGTGAGTTAAATAGAAAAAAGCTCAAAATCTATCAGAGTACGGTTTTTATCTAAATCTGCTGTTTAGGGATCAAAGGTTTACTTGTTAATAGGCATTAACATAGCTATTATGAATGGCATTCCTACACAGCAACAGCTACAGCTATTTCAGCAGTAATTAACATTGGTATTGCAACAAAAACCAATTTTTGATGCAAAATATAGCCTATAGCTATTTTAGCATTAACATTGGATCTGCTTTCCATTTTTAATGCACTCGCTATTATTATTCAACTGAATTGTGATTTATTTCATATATGAGGTCCGATCCTATCCTTGTTACTTCCCTTCCTTTTCTTTTTACAACGAAAATTAAGGACTACATGCAGGCTTGTTGTATATATTCATGAAAGAATGCGGTAGCAGGGGCGCCCTGAGATTCACGGGGCCTTAGGCAAAATTGGTTTTTGGGGCCTAATCTATATATACTTTATATATTTTTTATAATTTATATAAAGAAAATTCGAAATTTTGGGGTCTTTATGTGTTGGGGGCCCTTTATCTCCAAGAGAACTATAGTACTTGACAAGAATATCTTCAAAACTTTAGAAATTTGATCAGATATATATTTACTAATGCAACTTATCGAAGTCCTTCACTGAAGTGAGCTGCTTATGCTCTAGACAGAGCAATTTGTATTTACTATTTACAAATGAAAATTTTCTGCAATAAACATATATGGAGGGCAGAACTTGGTCCAGTACTATTTGAACACTGTCATCTTCTCGCTCTTAGCTAGTATTTCTCACAAAAACTAAATTAATGTCGCGCGAATACTATATTCTGATTGACCAAGCTTCTTATATTCTAGAAAATTAATAGATAATTAAATAGATATTATGGACTAACAGACATACATATGTCATCATAATACAGAGGCTTCTCAGCTAGCTGCTGCCTAGAATGAGGTTTATTGCATGGCTTGTGACAGAGATTATTAATAAAAAGTCCAAGAATTTTTTAAACTTTGATACTGTATTTCTATGGGAGGATGAATAGCTTCAGTGTTTAGTTTGATTTAAGCAGTTGGTTTGATTAGATTAAAGAATAATATCAGATACCTAGCTAATTAATTTGTTGTTTATATATAGTACCGTGAGTAACTTGCTCATAATAATTGAGCTGACTTTATTAAAAAAGAACATGTATGCTGTGACTTGTGATGGGGTGATCGGTGATCCACTGTTCCTTTTTACACTCTTCTTCATTGGCCTGTATTAAATTCTGTATTAAATAATAAGTCATGAGTCCGGAACAAGCGATTGTTCACAATAATTTATCGGCATTTTTTTCTCGTGAATAGTAAAAAACCCTACATTCCTGCAAGAAATGCGGATAGATGACGTGTCCTCCTGAATTCATAAAAATTTTCGGTGTTAATGCTATCCACGGAAAAAAAATACGGATGGATGGTTGTAACAATCGCTTGTCAGGAATCAGCACCCTAAATTGATAATGATTCCATAAGGCCTCCTAGACTAAAATTGGTTATTTAACATGGCATGGAAGTTGGATGGGGCTGAAATAACGTCATTAAACTAAGTTTTAGGGGAAAGATGGTATAATTCGAAGCAGTAATTGTCTTGGATCTAGCAGTATTTTGAAACTTATGCTTTTGCATTCAGCATCCAATTAGTTGAATACATTCTGTGTCACTCTGGAACTTGCTGGAAATATTCCACGATCACTTTGTGTGTAGTGGCATTGAGTTGTCAACTTGTCATGTATGTATGCTGAAACCTTTCATGCTGCTACTAATATTTTCAGAGTGGAATCAAAATTCTAAAATAATTGTATTAAAATATCTTATAATAATTTATTTATTTATTGTTAAAATACAATCGGACCTCAAAATAAAATTTATACGAATATTTAAAAAAAAATATGACTCAAAAATAAAAATATTCACAATCAGACTTAACCAACCCGGTTTCATGAAATATTTAAAGAAAATATGTGATTCAATCAGACTTGTTCCGCCACGGAATATTCTTCAGATGCTTACAGAGTAAAAATAATAAAATAATAGATGCATGTAGAAACCAGGAAACGAGAAAAAGCAATAAATTTACGGAATCTAAATTATTAATTTGTTCTGTGGGGGAGGGCGGTTCTTGAATTATTTTTAAAGAAGCATGTATTTTTGTGGTTGACATATTTGGATGCCAATTCACGTAGACGATAAGCCTCAGAAATGAATGACTGGATTAACATGATTGGAAGCACAGAATCAATATCTATTTACAAGTTGCAACCACAACAATGATATTCTCTGCATCTCATTCTTAAACAAGAGAATAACAAATTTAAAATTGATTTTAGATATTTTTTCTCCAAATAATGAATAAAATAATTTTGTTTTGATAATTATGATATTTTGATATGCATGATTTTTTATAAATATTATTTTTATTGTGCATATAAAAATATCATGATTGTCAAAATACAGTTATTTTATTTATTCATTATCTGATATAAAGTTACCGAAAATTAATTTTAAGTTCCTTATTCTTTTTATATAATCACATTTCTTTATTTATTAGTCTATTCGGTTATTATGATAAATTAAACATTAATTTTGCTAATTTTATAAAAAATATATATTAATATATGATATGATCGAATAAAATGCGAAATTTACGATGCGCAAGTGAATGAATCTTCCGTATTTACGGCCTTTGGTGTAAATAAGGCTCGTTTGATTTATGTTATAAATTAAAAAATGTATATATTTTTGAACTTATAAGAAAGTTATAATAGGAAACAAACATGGGAATAGTGGAACCGTGGAAGCCAATGTGAAGTTGTTCACAAATTACCTCAGCAAGTATAAAATAATAATAATCACAAGAATCTTTTTGTATAAATTAAAGTGGGGAATGCATAGATGTATCCATGATGAATATACACACGTTCGACTGATACTATTGGCTTGTGCATGTCACAGTTCAGTTTAATATTTAAAATACTCCATTTAATTTGACAGAGTGCCGGAAAAATCGAGAATCGGACTTAATCAAAACACGGAATATGAATTAATCGGATAAATTAAATTAATTAATTAATTAATTAAAAATTTAATTAATCTAATAAATTAGCAAACATGAATTAATCACCAATTTTTAAAATAATATCCATATTATTGAGCTTTTGTTTTATGTTAAGCTGTTGAGAAGTAAACATCACAAAGAGGCCGTGGTAACCATGATAAAAAAAGGGAAAAAACCAGCCGTGGCCTAATTGTTTATGCTATAATAGATGTAGCAAAATTTGACCTGAGATCCTATTAAAAAATACATAAATTTGGCTTGAGTTTTTAGAATTTAGATTGAATTTGTTTTGGTTAAAAATTTATTCGAAAAAATTTATTTAATTTTATATTTATTTAAACTGTTCAAATATAATTAAAAAAATTATAATATATAATACATTATATATATATTATATAATAATTATACAAATGTGTGATATATTATCATATTATTTAAATAATTTTAGATCATCTATCATGGTATACCACTACTATTACATATACATACACATTATTTTATATAACAAAAATATTTAACTTTTAATAATTTTAAAATTAATCAAATATATAATATATTGGTTTGAGTTAAAATTTACAACTCACTTCAAATTTGAATTAATTCAATAACAGGATCGAATACACAGAATCAGATATACGAATCTGACCCGTTAACCAAAATTATTAAACTACTAACATAGTAACATATTATTAAAAAAATACATGTCAGGTTATAAATAATTAAAATTAAGCTGGAGTCTGACTAGATGCTACGCGGGGAAATGGTTGGCCTTAATAATATACATACACTTGCTTATATAATATTACTGGCTCATATCGCAGAATCTTTTCAGTATTTTAATTGTTTTTTATATAATTTGAATTTATTTTTAATTATAAAATAATAATTTAAATTTTATTCAAATTTTATGTGTGTATATGTTTACATAATTATATATATATTTTATTTATATTTATATTTTAATAGGATAATGTGCGTATTTTGTTTGGATATATGTTTTAATTAGTAAATTAATGTTTACAATTTAGGTTGAATAATAATTTTGTGGCGAAATACCGATCAATGATCTACTACCAAAATTTTAGTATTTTAAATAACATATGTTTCGTAAAAATAAAATGATAAATAATTTTTAAATTTTTTGCTTGACACAAATTTTTAAATGAATTAAAATTTAAAAAAAACGAAAAAACACTATCATATAAAATAACCGTTATCTCTCATCTCGCATACTTAAATAGTAAATACGATAAAATATACTGCAACAATTACTCCCTCAATTCATAATTTATTTTTAATTATTTTTTTCTGAATAAAAGTTTAATGTTTAAATTTTTATTCAGAAAAAAAATTAAAAATAAATTATGGAACTATAAAATGCGTGCCAGACTTCTCTCCGAAACGTTAACAATCGGGTGCGACGATGTAATATATATTTGTGAGGATCCATATTCATATATACAAATGGGCTTCAACAAATCATTAGTGGAGTTCACATCATCACACTCCTTAATTAACATTTTCTTGATGTACTGAACCTTGTGGTTTAGCTTTTTATAATGCTAATTGATGGTATCTATCTACAAACAAAGAAGATGATGCAAGTAATAATAATATTGTTAATGTGCATTATGAGGTTTTGTATGTCACAACTCACGAGGGTGGCTATTTAATAACATTTAGATCCTTTTCCGTGACTAATCAACTTGTTAAACAAATGCTATTTGTATTAGTTTTGATTGTGTGAACATTTAAAACTATGACTTTATATAATTATTGCATGACATTGTGTATGTGAATCATATACAGAGTTGATGAATCTAGTTAAGCTTTAGACTTTAATTAAAAATTAAATTTCTTTATAATCGAACAGATTATTATCATACTAACACTTGTAAATTTTGAGTACAAGAGTTGGTTGTTTCCTTATCAGCAGCATGTGTGGGCTCTGCTGCTGCTGCTACTGCAAAAGCATGAATCATGCTCATGTAGAAAACCCCCACCGTGAACTAAAATTATAATGATGATTTGTTATTGTTCTGTTTACGATTTTTATAATGTAAGTGTTGTCTTCTAGTCCAACAAACAAATAATGGACGCGGCGATATGAAACTGCTAAGAAAAGAGGTCATGCCCCCTCAACAAGTCTGAGGGGTGCTTATCATTATAATAAGTAAGGGTTGTTTGAATTATTTCAAGGTTAATTTTAGATGCGACAGTAAATGCAGCCTCTGGATAATCTGTATGGGTAAAGCACATATGGCAAATCAGATAGAGAGGCAAGAAACTCATACGAAATGATGGATTCAAATGTTGCTTTCAGGTATAGAGACAATTGGAGAAACCAATGAGTAATTTGCTTGTTTTAAGCAAATCAAATATACTCGGTATATCTCAGTCGTAAGTAGTATCAGGATATAAAGGTTATTGAAGTTGTTTACGTAAAAACACCCGGCTTAAAAATATAATTAAATTCTGCAAAGAGTAGGTTGGGAATTTTAGGACTTTTCTTTCTTATGTTTCAGTTTTTTCCTTTTATTAAAGCAGTATGGTGGTTTACTGCAAAGTGTTGGATCGGTTAAACCTAAATTGATTTTTTTTTTGATACCCCAAGTTTGCACATAGAAATTAAGCACTCTTATTATAATAGGATGATAAGTGAAGGGTGCATGATTTCATGGATGATGAAATCAGTGGAGTAGTTTGAGCTAAAGGTGTGGCTCTACATGTTTCAGATATTAAAAATTCAATTTAAATAATAAATAATCAAGAACAAGATGCATGCACTTATCCCACTCGAATAGCAAGGAAGGCTGTATTTAAAAAATAATCCAGCATGTCAGATAAAAGAGTTGGGCGCATAACCACTAGGCCAACTTGACTTGTTATAATTTTGCAGTAAACATAAAAAAATTTCTTTAGATCAAGGTTAGATTGAAGTTTAGTTTGGGTCTGTCGGGTGTCCAAGAATCTTTTAGTCAACCAAGGAACTCAAATGCATAATGCATTTATCAAAGAATCTTATATTAAACTCTGCCTCCACACTAAAGAAGTACTACCTCCGTCCCACCCAATTGTTAATATTTCGGAAAGAAGGTCAACAAGCATTTTAAGATGTATATAAAGTATAGTTCCATAACTTATTTTTAAATTATTTTTTTCTGAATAAAAATTAATATTTAAATTTTTATTCAGGATTTTTTTTAAAAAAATAAGTCATGAAACTATACTTTATATACACCTTAAAATGCATGTCGGACATTCTCTCTAAAAGATTAACAATTGGGTGAGACCGAAGGAATAAATAAATAATGACCCTGCCAGTGCTTGATATTCTGATTGAATATTGTAATGTTGTACTACAAAGTCATATTGGCAGATAATTTTATGGGTAAATGTAGACATCAGAACACTAGTAGCAGTATTTAATTTGTATCTTCCCTGTTGGCTGCAGTGTTTTTCATTTTATACTACTAGTGGGAAGGAAGAATAAATTATTACTAAATTTAGATAATGGGTCCTATCTAAAATGGCTATAAGAGATTCTGCTAGATGCAATGATATGCTCTCATGCCTGGAGTTGAATAACAACTAGTTTCCTAGCTAAAAGCAAACCTGGGCTTAATAATTAGAACAATACTCTCTATCTTTTTACAAATAAATAAAATAAATATACAAAGAGGGCTTTATATTCTGGTGAATTGAGTTTATTCCATGAGGGCTTGATGTTTTGACTGTTCTGCACAAGCATACACAAATTTCTAGATAATAAGAGTTCACAAATAATCTTCATAATTAAAGTGAGTCACTTTCTTCTATCTTCCTCCTTATTTGTTACAGTATTATTTCTTTGTATTGGTATTTAAACCAGTATGGATTCTGCTATTTTGAGATTTGGGTTAATGGTTTAATTTCTGATCTCTAATTTTGGGTTCACTTTTTTTCTTTTCTATTATAGTTTTTACTGTTTTGAGAGGAATATCTGTCATTAGAATTCACCCCCCAAAGTTTAGTACTTTGTGTTTCTGGTAACCTCAATGAAATAAAGATTGCTTCTTTTGATTGTTATATTTGGACTTTGAGACAAAGGTGAATCATTTCTTCTGTTTTATGTCAGCCATACACAGCCTTGAGGATTTATCTTTCTTGTTGTCAACCCCTTTCTAAATCTTGATTTATCTTTCCTGACAAGCTTCACTGAAAACTACTAGAACCACCTTGTCATAAAACTGGAGTCTGCTTTATTTCCTCTGAATTGCATTTCTGATTGCAGTTCCACAGAATTTTTTGTTGAGCAATGTGTGTGCAAGCCGGATTGATTGGTGTTTTGAAGATGGGCGATACCAATCCTGCCTGGAAGTTCCTCTTTCTGTTTTTTATATTTAGCCTTCTTTTCTGTTTCGGTTCGTGATATTTTTGTGTTTTTATGTATGATTTAGGCTTCTGATGGAATGGAAACTTGAAATTAGTTCGAGCATGGATGATGGGGCTCCTTTTACGCCTAGTAACATGATAGCAACAGCCTCGGATAACACCATGGATTTTGATCTTATGGATGGTCTCTTTGATGATGGATGTTGGTTAGAGACCACACCTTTTAACTTTTGGGAGCAGGGTTCACCAATTGCTTCAGATTTTTCCTCGTATTACTTTCCAACAATAGATGCGAATAACACAAGCCATTTGGAAACAAACTTTCATCAAAAGGATTTTCAGGAGGAAAAAGAAAGATTGAACTGTAGTGATAATGTGCGTCTTGTGTGGGATGCTTCAGCATCCTCACCCCAATCAGAGAGTTCTTTGGTTGAAGGTAATAAAATGAACACAAGTTTATGGATTTCGTCAGGTGTAGATCCAAATTCAGCTACCTCTGTGAAGAACAGATTAATTCAAGCATTTGAATATTTAAAACATAACACGAGAGATGATTTCCTCATTCAGATCTGGGTGCCTGTAAAGAAAGAAGGCCATAATGTTCTTAGCACCGACAATCAACCATTCTCTCTTGATCCAAAATCCAAGAGTCTTGAGTGTTACAGAAAGGTTTCCAGTAACTATCAATTTGCAGCTGAGGAGGACTCGAAGGAATTTCTTGGCTTGCCTGGCCGGGTTTTCATAAAGAAGTGGCCAGAGTGGATGCTTGATGTTCATCTATATAGCAGGGAAGATTACCCCCGTATTGATTATGCTCAACAGTATAATGTCAGGGGATCTCTGGCACTTCCTGTTTTTGAACGAGGAAGTGGTGCTTGCTTGGGTGTTGTAGAAATCGTGACAACTGCTGTAGAAGTTGATTACAGCCCTGAGGTTGATGATGTCTGCAAAGCACTAGAGGTTTCTTCTTCTCCTCCTATCATTTTTAGTATTTCACTTATGTTTGGTTGGACTGTAAAGAGCTGAAATTTTGAATTTTCGGCAGGAGTGTGCCATATCACTTTTGCCTTCCCTCATACAATATACGCACCTTAAAACATGCAACATGTGATATTGTATTATCTTCGAAGTATTCTTACAAGAAATATTTGAAAAGTTCTGCAAAGTTATAAAAGATTTTCAACCAATCCGAATTTTAATATGCACACAAATTTTCTTAATCAGACACATATGTTTCCTCTTCTATGCCCGTTATCACAGTCTTTCTTGTAGTTACCCTTGGTATTTTTGCAGTTCCTTTTCCAAAATGCTTTTGGTATCACTCACTTGAGCCTTTTTATTATCGTATTACATACAAATTGACTTGAGGGATAAAAAGATTTCCTCTGTATATTTTTATTGTAACCGTAAGCATTCCAAACTCATGAAAGTAAATTGGATTCCTTTGCAGGCGGTTGATCTTAGGATTTCGGAAATTTTGACTCCTCCCAGAGTAAAGGTAGGAAGAGAATATTTATAAAACTTTCGCTCTTCTCTTTTTGATATTTGAAACTAATTCTGCCTATTCATATAATATTATGTATCAGGGTGGCGATGAATTGTATCGAGATGAACTGGCAGAAACTCTATTGCCAGCAAGAGAAAATACTCCAGGAGGCAGACTATTTGAAGAGAACAAGACAAAGTCAGCCTCTTCTTCATCTTCAGAAGAGGCCACTCAAGATGAATTATCTTGGATTTCTCAAATGATGGAGACCCAACAGGAGGGTAAAGGTATATCTGTTTCCTTAGGGAATCAAAAGCAGGAGCCGGAGGATTTCAAGATGAAAACAGATTGGATTATTACTGACGGAAGATATTTTACTTCTGGGGTAGGACCTTCATTGCATAAAGATATTGTGCAAGATGGATCCAGAGACACTGACAAAAACGGTGTAGAGCTGTCTTCTTTAAAGGGGCAGCGTTCCTCTGGTCCCAAAAAAGCAGGGGAGCATAAAAGGATGAAAACTGAGAGGACTATAAGCTTGCAAGTATTGCGACAGTACTTTGCCGGTAGCCTGAAAGATGCTGCTGCAAGTATTGGCGGTACGGATTTTCATCACAAAAAAACTCCTTATTTCAGTTTTACTAAATCCCACAATCAAATACAGGATTAAAAGTTAACTCAGAATTTTCAGATGCAAACTGAATTAAATGGTTAGAGCCACCATTACAGAATATTTGAAATCTTATTTGCTCCAAGTCAAACAGACCTTAACTAGATAAATTTTTTTGGTTAAAAATTGGACAGAAACTTTAGACATTTTTGCTCTATATTGTTAACTTGACTTCGTAACATTTTCTGTAATATATCTGATTCTTTGGCTTTCCCAGGGAGTTTTAATCATGTTTTCTGCTTCATTCATTTGCATTGTTAAAGGGTTCTGTATACACCCAAAAATTCAGTTACCAGTATAAACATTTATAATTGTTTTGTAATCATCAGCTCAATAATCGGTAAGGTTCAACATGTATAACTTCTTCTTGTTTATGCATGTGTTGATTCTCCAACTCCCTTCAGTAATCGATGTGTTGTTTATGCATGAGTTTTAATCATGTTTTCTGCTTCATTCATTTGCATTGTTAAAGGGTTCTGTATACACCCAAAAATTCAGTTACCACTATAAACATTTATAATTGTTTTGTAATCATCAGCTCAATAATCGGTAAGGTTCAACATGTATAACTTCTTCTTGTTTATGCATGTGTTGATTCTCCAACTCCCTTCAGTAATTGACTAAGATTCTATGCAGCATCGATGCTTTTCTAGATACAAGTGTGCTTGTTTGCCCACCTTAAAGTTTGACAGCTAAACTGCATTTACATCAGAATGAAATCCTGCTAATATATGGCAGCATCATTAGTTATCATGTCCGTTATTATCATAAGAGTAGGATAATCTTTAGTATCTTCCTGGTTATAAGAAAGGATACTTGTGATGTCTAATACCATATGTAAAATAACTATCTCATGCTCATCATCATTGACATTCTTGTTTTGATCCATATGCAGTGTGCCCCACCACCTTGAAAAGAATATGCAGGCAACATGGAATTTCTCGATGGCCTTCTCGAAAGATCAAGAAGGTAGGACACTCGCTAAAGAAACTCCAGCTTGTTATAGATTCAGTGCAAGGTAGCGAGGGTGCTATTCAACTCAGTTCCTTTTATAAAAACTTCCCGGAACTAAATTCTCCAAATGTAACTGGAACAATCTCCTTGTCTACATCAAAGATTAATAATCATCTGAAGCAGACTCAACACAAGGAACCCGTATTAAGCCCTGAAACCACAGCTTCAAAATCAACTTCTTCTTGCAGTACTCATAGCTCCAGCTCGAGTTACTGTTGTTCCACTGAAGAAAAGGTCACTGTCAATGTCTCTGGTACTGGGGAAGCTTCACCAGCAGTAGGGGTGCTAAAGAGATCACTCAGTGATGCGAAATTACATGACTCGGTTCAAGAGGATACAAAGTTTCTTGTACGATCCAATAGCCATAAACTTTACAGAGATCTACCCCAACTTGGCTCCCTAGTACCACTGCAAAAAGGTAATCACAAACATGCCTTACGGCATGGAAGAACTTTTCGAGTGAAGGCCACCTTTGGGGAAAGAAAAATCCGTTTCAGCATGTCACAACACTGGGATTTTACAGATTTGCAGAGGGAGATATCAAGGCGTTTCAATATAGATATAGAGGATGTCAAAAACCTTGATTTGAGGTACTTGGATGAAGATTCAGAGTGGATCCTCTTAACATGCAATGACGATCTTCAGGAATGCATTGACATACACGGATCATCCAAGACTCGTACAATCAAACTCTCCCTGCGTCAATTACGTTATCCCAATTTTGGCAGTTCACTTGATAGCTGTGGAACATCCTGATGCCGTATTGTTAATCTGTTCAACATTTTAGTTGGTGTGGCGCATAATTTTGCAGTTATTTTAAGTAGTTCTTTATAGCTATTGCTTTTGCGGAGTTAGGAATGTATTAGCATTACAGGTGAAGATTTTGGTCATCATGGATGCATGATGGTACAACTGCCATTACCAGATGATGGCAGTTTGCCCCTTGTTCTATGGACTATGGGGTTTAGTTATTACATTAATGCTATATATAATATCTATATATAGCTGTTTTACCAGTTAGACTATTCATGTACTGTATATGCTTTCATATACTCCTTTTTAGAGTTTGTGTAAAGATATATGAAGCTATGCAATCTATGAACCTTTTTGTTTTCATTTTATGAGATGAGAACAACCTATCACTCAACCAAAAGGAACATAACTACGCATATGGACATTCCCAGTCCAGTAGCCAAGAAACTAAGAAAACTAGTACAGCCGGTGAAAATTTGTCATTAATCATTGGCATAATAGAACATATCAGCCTGGCAAAACTGGGAGGTTGTCATATCAGCCTGGCAGGAGAACCAGGAGGTTGTGGGTCACAAATTCGAGTTTCGTCCCTGCCATCCTTATACACATAAATAGCAATATAAAGATAATCAATTTGTAATCGCAAGTTGGATGTGTCAACAATTGCTTCTATCCAGTTCCAACACAAAGGAGAAGGGATATGACTAAAAAGATGTGGCATATATGAACATTCCAGTAGAAGGTGCTTGGAAAACTCATGGTGAGAAGTACAAATTGGATTTGTGTGCATTCCAAAACTGATCATTCTATCTTTCGTAAGAAGCCAATTTTTCAATGCAAGTCATAGGATAAATGAGCAGCAACAATGTGATTAGCATAATTAAACTGTCGTCCACCATCAACTAAACTTGAATCAACGTTGGCCATAATATTAGATTTCATAATGAGAACATATGAAGGCATCTTTGCATGTGCCAACCTTATAACAAATACAGTATAAGTAAGTAATTTGCTTCTGGATTTCGAGATTTTACTTACTCCCTAAGGTTTATAGGACAGGCATAGACGCATAGTAGCTTCATCAACCTCGAGTTAGATTATCATCTGCATCACTGCATGCTCTATTGCTCTAGCACAGTAGTTTTTTCGTGTTCTTATATTGTTGAACCTTGCAAACTTGTCGTATGTGTACTGATAAAACTGATCACAACTTGGTTAACTTTGAAAATTTCTCATTCCTAATTCCAACAGGATACCTGTCTGTGAACCAAATGACCCCTTGTTGGATTGAGTTTTCATGACTTAACATGTAAACAAGGTTATGGTTGTGGGTTATAATATTAGATTATGATTCCTTATGGTTTTGGTGGTTATGATTTTGATTATATTATTTGATCATGGTGTTTTTCTCAAAAGGATAAAGATAGGTCCTTTAAGAATAGAACTCTTGATTCCATTTAATATCTTATGGTTAATAAAATAACAAGTAGAGGAATATAGAACAGGAACATAACGCGAACATATATATAACAGTTAAGTTGCGATTTTCGTTCGAAGATCAAGTCCTTTATATAGGCTACAAAAATAAATTAAATGAAACAAATAAAAAAAGTTGCTGAGGTTTATTCTTGGAGTGATTGGAACCACCAAATCTGCCTTTACCAAATATTTGGGCATTATTCTGACAGCCTGCTTCGTTCTTTTCGCAAACAGCAGTCGCCCAAGCCACTTTGCGGCAACAGTTGTTGCCTTGTTGGCATCAGGCCCTCCCCAAAGAGTTTTTTTTAAAAAAGTTTTGAACTCTCCCAAGCACACCTGTTGGCAAATCATATAAGCAATCCAATAGCCAAAAATGCCCAGTATGATTGACTTGATCCACTGCAAGTCTGCAACCGTACGGTATCACTTAAAAACCTGTTAACCCAACTATGTAGTTTGTCACTAGAAGAGTCTCACAATCATTTAGTCAGCTTTCAAGAAATGAGAGAAATCCCCTAATATTTCACAGGCAGGTCACCCCAAGCAAAACCAATGAGAAAGAGTTGTGGTTTTTTATTTTTATTTTTATACGAATACCACTGAAAAAGTATAAACACTTGGAGGGATCGGGATTGAGGTCAAAAATGTCGGGAAGCCTCTTAATCCTCCATACATTCACATGTGCATAATGCATGAAAGGAACCATCATTCAGCGGATAATTCTTTGCTACAAGCCTACAAGCTGTGCAAGATAACATCCCAGAGTGGTAATTCTTCCTATGGTCATACCAGTGCAATTTTATTTAATCATTTCCTATGCGTCTCGCTTTGGGTATTCATATAATATCAGAAGTATTCTTTACCTGGGAAAATTATGCAAAAGATAGCATCTACAGACTATCTGATTTGAGGGAGGAAATGCAACTCTTTCTACTTTGTCACCATCATTCATTGCCGTAACGTATTGAGCTTTACTTGAAAGGCTAACACCCCCTAGAGACTCATGCTGGTTCTGGCAGGTGAAATAAAGCCATGAACCTCCTCAACTTATAACTATTATTGGCCGAACAAATCAAGACTTGTTGGTGCAAACCTAAAGTCCAGCAAGCTTTAGCCACTACGATGGCACGAGTTCTGAAAACGAATATCCCCATAAGAAACACGAGAAACTTTTGGAAGCAAACAAAGTACCCAACTTTACTTGGTATACCACGTTCCTGCAATAATAGTGTCGTATTGTCAAGTCATGCATTAGTTTATGCATAAATTAAACATGGCAAATATCCCATCAAAATAAACATGCCGGTTGGTGCGCGCATGTGATAATCAGATAGATATTACAAAGCACACGGGATAGTTTTGGTTTGTATAACCATAACCACATGAAAATGTTGTAAGCTGTAAGGGATAAAAACATATACGCTTGCGATAGCTCTGTATGAAGCTTATAACAAGGAATTCAATCCAGTAACGTAATAAAAGGAACTCTAATGAAAGATCTACATTTGCATCAACAAGTATATTGTTCATTTGTTCTAGAGATGAGTTTTTTCCCCGATAAGGTCAATTACACGAAATTTTAAATAATCACACACACATTTACCTCCATTACTTGTTCAACTATAATCTATGTAGATGCAAGTTATTACTAACCATATTGCAGGTAGAAAACAACCAAACACAAAATAAATTAGTAACCTAAATTTTGACTCACAATGCGGTATGTTTAGGCATGCAAAAAAGTACGTGCTAGGTTAGGTTAGTAAGAGCATTTCGAAAAAGATCTTCATAGGCTGAAGGATACATACCATATTACCTGTTAGCTTTAAAACAGAAAGCCAGCTTAAAATGCTGAGGAGAAATTGTGCCAGCTATCCAAACACCAAAAAAGACATTTTCACCCAATTCTTTGATGAGTCCCGATGTACAAAGAACGAGAGTTTGTAAAACAGCACAACTGTTAACAAACTCAAGTGCAGAGCATAAAATAAGTCTAAAGTCCAGCACCATTTTTCCACCCATTGAATTTAGTGCAGATTATCAATGCATTGAAAAGTTTTAATCAGCCATCCCAATCATCAAGATAGTCACTTTTGGGGGGTTGAAAACTTGATATACTTCCCTGACCCCAGCCTTTTTGTACTCTCCTAATGGTTCTTAATGCTGTACCACTGCCATCATCCCTGCACAGTTTTTGTTAACAAGTATGAGCGATATCAAAATCCCAATTTTCCAGTGTACGAAAACACAATTTATCACGTGTTTTCTAGGGAAGTAGTCTTAATAATGAATGTAAAATAGAGAGCAACAGGTATGATTAATTTCTATTTGTGAGTTAGCAACAACAGGAGGAAATAGTGGAATTGTATTAGAAACTTTGGGGGGGATTGGAATGGGGACAGAATACTATCTTGCAGTGATACCTGTGCACAATTGTCTTCCAGTCACTTCCTCTATACTTCTTTGATTTTTCATAAACTCTGACATCTCCACACACCTTGTTTACCGCCTTACCTTCAGAAGCCATCCCCAGCATCCGTTCTGCAAGCTCGTCAGCCTCATGCTTCTTTCCCCTTTTAGATAGACCATCTATAACTGGTATGAATGATGCATGATCAAAGCTATATCCTTTACACATCATCTTTTGAAGTATATCAGATGCAAGGTCTATTAAATCATCCTTGCAAAGCCTGTCAATGAGATCCTTGTATAGAAAGTTTCCAATCTCCAAAGATCTATCTACTGCAGCTTCAAACAGTTCCCTAGCTTCCAAAACTTCCTCTCTAGCAAGCAATCCATTAAACAATAAGCTGTAAAGTATTTCCTTGTGGCCACATATACTTAAAGAAATATTGAACACCTCTCGTGCTGGTACAAACTCTCCAATCTTGCAAAAAGCACTAATTAAGTATTTGAAGGAAGATATATTAGGAGACACACCCTTCAGTAACATTTCATCTAAAAGAGTAATGGCATCTTCTGCTCTCTCACTCTCACACAAACAGCTTATCAAATTATTGTATGTATCTACATTAGGAGACACGCCTCTTTCTTTCATTTCATCCATTAGTCCATACATTTCAAATATTTGATCTTTCCTACCTAAACCACGAATTAAAGAGTTATAAGTTACTAAATCCTTCCCACAACCTTTTTCCTCCATATCCTTGAGAACCCGAAATGCAGATGATAGTTTTCCTATCTTACAGAAACTATGTATGAATATATTATAAAGCAATGAGTCAGGGTACAAACTTTTTTTCATCATTTCAATAAACTTCTTTTTAGCTTCGTCAAGCCTCCCATCCTTGCATAAAGTATTTATTAAGGTTGAATAAGTGACCAAGTCAGGCATGCATTTGATTGCATTGGTGTTATTATCATCATCCACTAAACCAATATATAAATTTCCCAGCTCACCAAGAGCAGCGCTTCCATGCATCCACATTCCATTTACAATTTCAATTGCTTTGTCAACCTTTCCACTCTTACACAGACCCTCTATCACAATATTGCAGGTCACAGTATCCACTTGATAACCTCTCTCATTCATCTTTTGCAGGAGTTTCTCTGCTTCTGATATCTTCCCTTGTCCCCACAGGCTATGCAGCAAGATATTGCAAGTGTAAGTATTCGGAAAGCAGCCACTTTCGATCATCTCATGTAAAATCTTTGTGGCTTCACCCACCTTCTCTTTTTTGCAGTACCCGTGAAGTAAACTACTATATGTAACTGTATCAGGAGGAACTCCACTGCTCTTCATTAGTCCCATAACAGTTCTTGCATCAGAAAGCATCCCATTCTTGCAGAGTCCATCTAACACAATGTTGTACGAGAAAATATTTGGTCCAATGCATTTATCAACCATCTCATTGAGAACCGATTGTGTCTCCACAAGCTTCCGATTCCTCACCAAGCCTAACAACCATATATTGTAGCTCTCTAGTTGGGTGAAAATACCATTTCTTTTCATAGAATCTACGAGTGAACTAGCTTCCTGCAACATGCCTTGACTGTAAAAACCTCGAAGCATCAAATTGTATGTCACGTTATTAGGCTTGGGTAGCCCCAACTCCTTATCAATTTGCATATCTCTAAAAATTCTAGAAGCTTCTAAAATCTTTCCCACACTACAAAGAGCCGATATTCTAGAATTAAAAGTAACAACATTTGGATTAATCCCAGCCAATCTCATCCTTTCTACTAATTTCTCCGCTTCATCCGTCTTACCATCTTTACAAAACCTTGAAACCAAAGTATTAAAAATAACCACATTGGGAGCAACACCTAAATTTTCCATAACATCTAAAAGCTCCACACCTTTACAAGCAACCCCATTTCGACAATACCCCCGAATCAACAACCCGAAAGTAAATTCATTAGGCAAGCATCCTTTGTCACACATTTTATCAAACAGGTTACGTGCATCCTCTAACCGTCCCGAATCACAAAGACCCTCAATGAAAAGATTAAAAGTATAAGTCTGCGGCGAAACCCCAGCAAGAATCAAGTCTTGATACAACCAAGAAACAAAATCTGAATTGTTTTTCTCAAGTGAAGACTTAATAAGCATATTATAGAAAGATATTGAGGGTGGTTTCGAAAAATGTTTTCGAAGAGCTCGAAAATGAGGAATGGCCTTATCTAAGTGACCTGCATTGGTAATGATACGAATAAGGGTGAGTAAGTGAGAGTATGATGAAGAGCAAGAGTTGTTATTAACAAGGAGATTAGTGAGGTAATGAGTTTGAGAGAACATATTAGCACCAACAAGAATGTGAGTGATGAGAGGTATTGAATGGAGAATACAAGTGGTGGGGTGAGTTGAAGAAGCAATGCGGGTGAAGATTTGCCATGCTAATGTTGGGTTTTGAGAGTTTTTTAGTAGAGCTTTGCTTAGCTTCTTGCTACCTTGCTCCCCCATGCTCGACTCTTAAATTATTTCAACTCTGATATTTTTTTCGATATTGCTAGAAATGTATTATCGTTGTTAAATTATCGGAATATATTTAATTTGGGTCGTTGAATTATTATTATCAGAATTATAAAGAAATGCAAGACATTGCTGGATGAGTTGCATAATAGTAATGTATCGTTGAAGTTTGTCAAAAGATCTCCAAACAATGTAGCTCACTACGAGATATAATTGTTCTAAAGCTGATCATGTTCGGAGGATGAGCAATGCTCACCCGGAGTAAATTTAATGTCTTCATGAAGAGCAAACAAAAATTGGGTATGTATTGCAATTGAAGAGCAATATAGAAAAAAAATGTTTACAATATCCCTTCCTAATACAACATTAGAGCTCCATTGGAACCAATGTAAATAATTTTGTATATGAAACGACTACGCTAAATCCCATCCGTTGGCACTCGGGTACTTCAAATACACAATGCTACATACTATACTATGCTAAGGTGATCTGATGAAATAAATACAAGAACGACAACAAAAACCACTGCAACTCCAAATAGCAAAATTTTGAAGCCATTTGTGATGTGCGTGTGTCGACACACTCATTTTGCTCTTCAAGCCAATGTGTGAACATGGGAATTACCTTGTTGGTAGTTGATACCCTCGATTGCCATCTTGTCTGGGGTGATGAGGAGACCGATGATTCATAGAATTTTGTCCATTTCTAGAAGTTACATTATGTGAAGAATGTACTCTTGGTGGCCTTGGCTTTTCATTAACTGCTTCAACCCGCTCTAGGATCTCCACTACCTCTTTCATCGGTGGCCTGGTTTTCTGTTCAGGTGCAAGACATGTTAAAGCCAGCTGAGCAATTAACACAGCACCTCTAGAAGGGTACTTCCCTTCCAACCTCGAGTCCATTATGTTCTTCAGCTTTCGTTTATCAGATAAATGTGGTTTCACCCACTCGACTAGGTTATGTTGCGCTGTAGGACGATTTGTGTCTAGTGCCCGCATGCCTGTTAACATCTCAACCAACACAACACCAAATCCATAGACATCACTCTTCACATACAAATGCCCTGTCAAAATAATTAGAATGTTGGGTTTTCAATTTCATCGAGGACTGGCAACTAAGGTATCAAAAATAAAAAAGGCTAAAGGATTACTTACCCGTTGCAACATATTCTGGAGCAGCATAGCCATATGTCCCCATAACCCGTGTTGTAACATGTGATTTACTAGCTGAAGGACCAATTTTTGCCAAGCCAAAGTCTGATAATTTGGCATGATAGGACTGGGGAAAAGAGCAAAGAAATTGATAAGTAATTCTCTAGAAATACCAAAGGTCTCTAGGTCTAGCTATATCTCCTTCAGTCACTTTAGAGAAGGTCAAGGGTTCGAATCTTGTCAAAGATAATGTGGGTGTGTAAGTGTGTTTAATTACCAAAAAAAAATATAAGCAGAAATTTGTCATGCTTAAGTAGAGGACACAAAAAGAATTTAGGCTGACTAGCTAGCTTGGTTATTATCCCAAAAAAAAATAATCTGGTACTGACAAATCTACTCTACTTGTTAAACTAACCCCATCCAGCAATATATTTGACGCTTTGAAATCTCTGTATATTATTTGTTTCTCTGATGCGTGTAAGAATGCCAAGCCTCGAGCAGCTCCAATCAAAATCTTTAAACGTATGCCCCATGGAAGTGGCTGAACAGCAGAGCCTCCTGTATACATTAAAATGGAAGAAAATGAGATTGTCGGATTTGTTAAAGACATGGAGGCTGACTTTCCACTGCCTATTGTTTGTGTATCCATGCAACTCACTACTTACTTCCAAATAGGTGGTTCTCCAAGCTGCCTTTTTGCATAAATTCATAGACAAGAAGTAGCTCTTTATCCTCCCAGCAGTATCCCACCAGTCTAACAAGATTAGGATGAGAAAGGCGTCCTAGAAAGTTCACCTCAGACTGCACCAATAATTAAAAAAAAAAAAACTGCTAACAGTAATGTATAAAACATTTGCAAACTATGAAAAAAAGACTAAATTTCCAAATTCAACTCGATACGAATGTTATAATTATGAATATGATAAATTAGTATCAAAGTCGATAACTAACCACAAACAATAGAGAAACTCCTCAAAGTGATAAAGTGGGATTCAGGAACATGGTTTTTGATAAGCTCTTATTTTTGTCCTTGGCTGATTGTAGATGGCATGCAAAAAACACAAGGACTGTGGACATTGTAAAGTACACATAATCTTTCAAGGTAAGCTTTGAATTGTTTATGTTGCTTATTGTACATTGTTAAATTGAAAACTGCATCTATTCAGCTCTTGAAATTGTTATAGCTGAAAAACTGCCAAGACAGTCTCCCTTTTAAAGAAGAAATTGTAGGCTAATTATTATCTATCTTTAAACTAATTAATTATGAAAAAAAGGGAGGGGGGATTACAAAGCATGGCAATAAGTCGACAAAATAACGAACCATACTATAAGCAACTTATGAAAATGACTTTTACCCTAAGACAGCTCGGTTTGATCTAATGTTCTGGCAAAAAGACTGAAAGAGCTGGTGGCTACATATATAAACATGTATACAGTATACTCATCGTTGACTTGAAGAATATGTACCACGAAGAGAAACTAAGAAACCAAAAGAGTAGGTTGAGAATGAATATAGAAACATAATATTGCCCGAAATAAATTTAAGTAGCCATGTATTCAAACAAATATCTAGTGTATATCAGCCAGGATACAAATTTTCGAATCACTAAAGTAGAATACAAGTAATTGTACCTGCCATTCTTCGTAGCCTTGCGTACTCTCCGAATTTAATTTCTTAACAGCTACAACAGAATCACTTCCACCCCTCGACGAACCTCCCTTGTCATCAAGCCATCCCTTGTGGACCTTCCCAAATCCTCCTTCTCCCAACACAGTATCATTTCTGAAACTCTTGGTTGCAATCTTGAGTTCTGCATAACTGAATATCCTCAAATTAGGGGTAGGCAATATCTGACCACTGGGACACACCTCGTCCCCTCCGCTCGATGCTGAGAACTGGCTGTTCCCAGAGACATTGCTTCCTGATGATATTGTGTTGCTGGTTGTTTGCGATATACCTCCTAAAATTCACAAGTACCGAAGTTGAAATAAAAAATTGGAATTCAATCCTAATTAAGTACAATCCGATCCAGGTCCATAGATTATTTTTAAAAGAAACTAACATTTTATCAATCACAATCAACAACTAGTAATGCTTTAATCCTCTTATTGTCATAATTCCTCCAAACAGGATTTTTTTTTTTTAAAGAAAGGTCAAGTCAAAGGCAGCCGATAGCGCTATATATACTTAAAAATGACAATGAAATTAATGAATGATGACATAATATTTAACTAATTGGGTATAATTTATGAAACTTCTATGATACATACGAGGGAACGTCCGGGCCTGAGGAAGATACGATGTACGCTGCCTTATTCCTACTCAAATGACTGCTAACTTGTCGAATAAAAGGAAACTTTAGTGATACCTGAAGTAATATTGCCAGTAGAAACAGGGCTTTGATTAACAGAAGAAGAAGAAGAAGGAGATCCCCAACAAATACCCATCTTTAATCTCCTATATCTATCTTTGTTTCCTGTCTTTTCACTAAGCAGAAACAGATATGATCATGCTATTTTTGTTGAAGATAAAAAAGGATATATCAAAGAATTTCTTTATATAGTGATGTTTATATATTTTGTGAAGTTATAATAGATGATGATGATGCTTTGTTTACTTGACTTCCAACTCTGAGAATTTATTTGTTAAGCATATTCTTCTATTTTGCCGGTGTTATTCATGTAAGCATAATGCATGTATATACTATGTAGAGTTATACTGTAATAAGTCTAGTCAATGTGCCGTGTCTATGAAGCCAAAGTGTATAGTCAACGCCTTTGGAAAATGAAACGAAGAAAGTTTCAAAAGAAATACTGAAAATTCATAAATAAATTAATTTCATTTCATTTATTTATGTTAGTGTGTCATGTTTCGATATTTTTGTGTGTTTTGTTACGAGTTTCGGTAGTTTTTCTGAGAAGAATTTATATGATATTTTGGGAGATCCGTAGGACTCGCATCGAATCTGAGACCGTGATGGATATCGCAAGATCTCACCATTCACAATAAAAAATTATTCATATTTTGAGATATTTGTTCCCTTAATATCAGTTGATGTAACTGATAGTTGTGAATATTAGGTTACAGATGACACTTATGTCATCTGTAAAAATTTTTAGATTAAAAAATTTGGATATTCTATTTGTTAAGCGATCTGTAAATAAAATGGTTATTTATTTAGCTCATTTTTTATTTTACAATCAGATTGTTGTTGACAGTTCGGAAGTTTGTATCGACTGGTTCCAATATTTAATGAATTTTTTGCTTTACGTCAAAAAAATCAAATGAAGTTTCGAACATTAAAGTAGGGCAGATATCACCGAAATTTCATGGTAAAATTTGACAATTTCTTGGTATTTGTTTCTCTCTCTTTCGAAACTAGTCTGGTCATGTAACACGACAAATTCAGCACGGGACGGGGTGACTAGTGAGTTTCTCATACTCGCGGTGTCGGCTTAGAAAAATCGGGTTTCTAATTTTTTTTTTTAAATAAAAATTTAATATTTAAAAATGTTATGTGGAAATTTTTTTAATCTCTTATATACACTTTAAAATTAGACTTGCATATGAATACGATATAAAAATTACGAATATCTATTTTAATTTAAAATAATATTTTTGAATGTGTTTTTTTCTAGAAATTTAAAAATGGTTGTTACATATTTTACTATTAAAACTTATTAAAAAATTAATTTTTTATATTATATCATAAAATATGTATAGATTAAAAAATTGTCGAAAACTTTTATAATATTTTTTAAAAACATTTTTACTCGTAACACAATAATTTGAAAAAATAACCCTGGCTAGGCCTTAGATCTTATAATTCAAACCAAGTAACTTCTTTCAATTTTTCCAAGCGTGAAGCACAAAAGCAAGAAAAATGGGCCCACGTACCAGCTTATTATTGACTTGGGAGTTTCGGTATTATTCACATGTATATATATATAGTGGTGTTTGGCTGCTCTATTTAAGAGCTCTCAAAATCCTATTTCACTTCTTGTCTCACCGATTTAGCAAAAAAATGCTTATGAACTTATTCTCTGTTTCAGCAGATAAGTGATAAGTTGGATAAGTCTAACTTTTTTCTGATCCAGCTTATCCATACACAAATATCGTCGACACAGAAGAACCCTAGCAGCTCTTATCCATGTGACAAATGAAATACATAACACCCTAATCCCTTGTCGTGTCTACGTCGACGTCAATTCTCACTCTTTTAGATCTATCTATACTTTTTAATTAATCGATTAATTAGAAAGCTGAGTCAGCCATTACCGAGAAAAAGAGAGCTTCTGTTGTGCTAATTAACGCTGAGATTCGTCGCACTAAGTTGACCAAAAGAAGAGCTCTCTACCTGTGTGTGTTCTCTCCATCGATCGCATCAAAGCCGAGGTTAGTTCTCTCCACCTCTCATATGTTTCCCTCAAAATACGTAAACAAAATCTCTTTCTTGAATCTTTGGAGATGTAGCACTCGTCTGATTGCTCCACTTTATTTGATTTATTTGCTCTATTTTCTCTCTGTGTTGCATATTAGTAGCCTGATTTTTATTTTTCAATTTGTTCAATTGCGGTTTTGTGTGTGAGAGTTTATTTTTCACGGATTTGGTCAGTTGTGTTATTTTTCAATTTGTTCAGTTATGGTTGTGTATCGATTCTTCTTTATAGGGATATATGTTTGTTACTACAAGTTGATGTAATTCAGTTAATCTAACGATATGCCAAAAGACACTTCTTTGAGACTTGGAGTTAGTGCTACTAGTTTATTAATCAACAGAAAGATGAAGGACAATTATCATCTGTTATTACAACATGTTTCCAGAGTTCGATCAGCATACAACTATACTAGAATGCAGGTGTGGACCTAATCGTATATATAGTAGTTCTATAGAGGTTATAAAAAAGTAGTTGTGCGTCGTGGAACTGCTCAATATTACTGATATGTGTCCTGACTTTATGTCAATTTACCCCCCAATAAACCAGGTTTTGTTAAGATAATGTGGTTTCATTGTAGTGCTCAACATTACATCTATTTAGAACATAAGTGGTCAATCCATCTTTTTAAGTCTTAAATAAACAGCATTCCATTATGGAGAGTTCTACTCTACGTGTTTCATTAGGATAGCTTCATCTCCCCTTCTTAGTTCTACTATTTATTTTTATTTTTCAATTTGTTCAGTTGTGGTTTACGATTTGGTTCATGTTTTAAGAAAATTTGAATTTTTTTGTTTGCTAAATCTGCATCTCTGCACCTGTCATCCAAAGTTATATAAATGTCTTGCCTGATCAAAATTGCAGATGTCAAAGATGACAGAAAGGGAGCTAAATGGATCGACTCGCAAGTAACTATTTTTGTTAATCTCTGTGTTACTGAGGTTATCAAAGGAAACAGACCAACCACCACTCTAAGTAAAGAAGGATGGCGTAATGTTCACTCGGAATTCAAAAGACAAGCCAAAGTGACCTACACAGGTTCTCAACTTAAAAATAAATGGGATGTAATAAAAAGTGAGTACTAACTCTTTAAGAAATTAATGCATCGAAAAAGCGGCCTGGGATGGAATGAGGCCACAAAAACAATTTGAAGGAATTTATGCATCAGCGGAAGCATTGAATAACATTTATTTGCATATATTCCTATGTATACATACATATAGATACAAAAACTATTTTATAAATTGAAGAATACCTCGATTGCTTTTCGGCAACAGCTAGAGAAGATATTGTTCTTCAATCCTTGCAATCACCCCTCAAGTGTGGAGTGCTCTAAAGATATCCACCAAGAATCAAACTAAAAGATGAAGGAGGAGGCTAGAGAGGAAATTAGGGTTACCTCCCTTTTAAAATATTTCTCACAAATATTAGGGTTTAAGTATTAGGGTTTATAATCCTATATTTATAGGCAAATATCTCAGCTGAGATATTTTCTATAAATATCTTATTATTAATTCTCTTTTTAATTAATTAATCTTATTAATTAATTAGTTAATGATTAAAACTATTTTAATCATTAATTCTTTTTTCTAAACTCTTTTAGAAAATTATTCTCTCTTCATATTTAATTACTTTAATTAAATATTTAATTAATAATATTAAGATCTTATCTTAAATAATTTATAATCAATTAAATCTCATTTAATTAATTTATAAAATTTGCTAAGTAATTATTTATTTCATAAATAAATAATGACTAGATATTATTAATTATTCCTTCATCTATAATTTAATCTCTTTTATGGTGTGACTCTTTAGGTTCAATATTAAGCCGGTAGTAGAAATAAATAATAATAAACATTTTATTTATTATTTATATGAATTCTATTAATTCATTAAATATAATTAATCTGATTAATTATATTTATTCTACATCGTGAGTGATGCTTCTCAACATATCGCGACTATCCAGATAATACGAAATCATTGCTTAGAATACTTAGAACCTGTCAGTAATTAGTTACCGTACAATTAATTCCTTCTACCCTTCAATATCCCGATTAAATACAAGGCATGGAACTCGTGTCAAGCCTATCTAATTTAATCATATGATTTCTTATTCATAATGCAAAGTTCTTTTTAATACAAATTAGAAACTCTTTCTAATTTCATTCACTCTGGCCAGAGATTCCTGAACTTGCATATCTAAGAATAACATAGGATATTCACTTCCTTTACTGGAAGGGGCAGATCCTTTATTGATCCGTTAACTATCTCCATACACAAATCACTATGCCCAGAATGGACCTAATGAATGTCCTAGAGACTAAGGACTAAACCAAAGCATAAATCATTGTGTACGAGATTACTCTAACGATCCAAGTCTAAGGATACTTGTACAACTATTTACTTAATAAACAACTATCGACACGTGAGTAAACTCCATTAGTTGTTCTACTTATCGAGTCATGTTCAGTGAACTTATTTGTTTTCCCAGTTGCACAAGTAGAAGGGGGGGTTGAATACTTGTGTGTCTTTTCTGCCCGATTTAAAGTCAAATTAATAACAAACTCAAACACGAAGATATGAATAAGAACTGTTTTGTATTATTGATTTGTGAATACAAAACTCTCCTAGGATGTACACAAACCCTAGCAGCTTCTCTGTGTTTATCACAGCAACTCTCTCTATCTCTATGCTCTCACAAAAATATTATTAAGACAATTATTTTCCCACTCATTTACAATTAGGTTACATAGAGTTTATATAGAGAGCTTCCTATCAACTAATAACAGAAAGATAAATTACAATAGGAATATAATTCCTAATTATTAGTTGACAGTTTCCTTGTAGAATTCTCTTTCTTTCCCATAGCATATCTGTAATTTAAATTATCTTGATCTTCGAAGACTTTCCATTCCTCTGATCTTCTGTATAGACTCTGAAATATTCAGACTCTGATGATCTCCAGACTCTGATTAGATGTAGACTCTGATAGTTCACAGACTCTGATGGTCTATAGACTCTGACCACCTTCCAGACTCTGATCTTCATGTAGACTCTGGTTTCACTTTCGACAGAAATTCTTCTAAGTACAAATAACATGAATGTTGACTATCTAGACTCTGATTATATATTTCAGAGACTAGAAAGACTTATTACAGATAAACTAATCTAGACCTTGTTCTAGTATTTTGTACATCATCAAATGGATATATTCCTAACAATCTCCCCATATTTATGCTTTATAAAATGTAAGCATAAATCAAGGTTTGATGATGTCAAAACTAAAGAATAAAACTATTAATCTAGAACAGTATAAAAGAATTATAAGGGAAAAAGAATTACTTCTTATTTAATCTTCTCAAAAGCTGGATTATTCTTCAAAAAAGACTTTAACATATTTTCCTCCATAATTGCCAAAGCTTCACCAACAAATTTCTTCAGTTTTTTCATTTCTTCATTTGAACATTTTATTTGACAGTAAGCTGCTCTTAGGTCATTTGCATTGCTTTCTTGAGTTTTTAAGTCCTTCAACATTAGAACACTGACTTTCCCATTCATAGGCTGAAACCCAAAGTAATGACCAACACCTTCTTGAAACTTGATTTGTTTTTCTTCTAATGGCATGACTTGATCATTTCCCTCAGCATCAACATATTTCAAAGAGAATTTGCTCATTTGTCGATTTGCCTGTCTGTGCAGAGTCAGCTTCCTGTCAATTTCTTGAAACCATTTGTGAGTGATAGCCTCTTTGCTTTTGTTCACTTCATAAGCAATTTGCAGTAGGAATCTAATATACTGTAGCTCCTTAGCTTGTTTGAAAAAGATAAAATTTGACTGACTAATCCACCTTACACTTCCACCTTCTAGGAAGTAAACTAGCATCTCATTTTTCACCTTTTCTGTTTCTCCCTGACCTCCTTGTACCTTTCTTTCAAAAATATTATAAACAATTTGAGCAGACACCACTTTGTTTAAATGCTTCTGGGTGATCTTCTCAAACTGCCTATCTGTCAAGGATTGAGGATCCCTGGTTAAGGTAGATGTTCTGTCAATATCTGATTCTTCAAATCCTCCAAGTCCTGTCTTGTTTTTAGCTCTAAGTTGCAGATTTGATTGACTGCATTTCCAGTAAGAAGGTTCTTGAGTGTCATCAGAGTTTGATTTCTTCCTTTGCCTATCAGAGTCTGATTTAGACCCTGATTTCCCATGTCCAGTCCCTGACTGGTGTGTTTGAGTTCTTGCTACTCCAGATTGTTTTTGTTGCACACCATCAGGACCCTTAGGACCATGAGAACTATCTCCATCATCACCATCTCTCCTCCTTTTAACTCCCCTTGATTGATCCTTGCATCCCTCATCCTTATGTCTCCTGGAGGATTCACCTTGCTTCTCCTTCTCCCCCTTTTTGACATCATCATTACTGGTGACAGCCAAAAGGATCTGCTCAAGAACTGTGGAGATATTTGCCTGGGCTGCAATAACTGAATCAACCTTAGTGGTCAAAGCAGAAACTGTAGTTTGAAGAGAGGCTTGAGTGGTAGTGATAGCAGCCAGAGCATCTTTAAAAGCGACCTCTTTGGATAATTGAAGGGAGTGAATTCTGTCAAATATTGTATTGAGAAGAGAAGTGGTATTATCAACACCAGTGAGCTTTGTTTTAATATGAGAAATGTCCTGGTCCACACTGGATAATTGAGCAGCAACATCAGGCAGCTTAGCTTTAACAGCTCCATCTAAGACTTGATCTTCTTCACCAGGATAGTAACCATGTTCCTGTTGAAAAGATTTTTTCTGAAAAGCTGGAAGCCTCTCAGATTGATGAATTGCCAAAATGCAAGCAAAAGAATCTTTATCTGTTATTCCCCTTTGCTGGGCAGACTCCCAAGATTGGGGAAACACCTGATCAAAATATACAAAGGAGGGTGGAACTGGATCATCATCTTCCGAAGAGCACTCCGCAGCAACAGGCTCAATCTTTGTAATTGGAGGGGTAGACTCTGGTGGTGTAGACTCCGAAACTACAAACGGGACTATAAACCCTGACTCCTCCTGAGAGTTATCAGAGACTGTAGACTCTGGAAGTCTAGCCCTTATAGGCATGATTAACAGAGGTTCTTCTGACTTCAAATTCGCAGCCTCAGGTGAAATGACAGGGTTTTCCACCATAGCCTCCATGACTCGATCTGCTCTCCTTGCTAGAGAATCCACCAAATGTAGTTGTGGTCTCTGAGTAAATGATTTCTGAGCAGCAAGAGCCTCCTCCTTCTTTCCAATCTGCACAATCAAACAATGTGAATTTTCATCCATCCCCTGCTCCAACTCATTGGACCAACTTTGTGGAAAATCTTGATCCCAATAAGTAAAGCTAGGTTCAGGATACCCTAATCTCTCATGCTCATAGTGGGGTTGGGCACCCACTTTCTCAAACTCACTCAGGCTCTCTACAGCCTTTTCTACCTCTCCTTTTGCCTGGTCCAGTGCCAGCCTCTCAGATATTTTTTCACTCAATGTGGAGGGTGCACTCAAAAATCTTACAGAAGAGGGGTTGAGAGATAAGAGTTGTGCTTCAATACCTGAACCACCTTGATGGAGGGGAACCCCTTCAAATGTCTGAAGGCTAGGGGTTTCCACCAAGGGGTGAGCATCAACAGATCCTGAACCCTTACAAGTATCTTCTCTCTTTTCAGAGTCTGTTGGCTCCAGTATTCCAGTCTCAGGGTCTACTCTAGACTCTGACAGCTTCAGTATGACTTCATCAGAAGCCAGAGTCTGAGTGTTGCCATCTTGGACTGTTTGTGCATGAGACTCCCCCTCAAGGTGGATAGACTCCGACAGAATAGATTGGGAAATTTCTTTATGAGCATCCATCAGAGTCTGTCCTCCCATATCACTGGGGTTCTCATCAGCTGTTTGGTGAGTTGTCAAGGAGGGCCTAACAGCATACTCCCCTGCCCCACTATCACCCAACCTCTGACTAGGTGGTTCTTGTGTGGGTGAGGCAGACTGAGCATCTTTATCACTAGTCACCACTGGTGCACTAGTCCCATCCTCCAACTGCCTTGCACTACCTGCTACCTCCTGTTGTTCTTCAAGAATAAACGCATCCAACTTGTGATGAAAGGCCCTGAGATGGATTGCATTGATTGCCTGGGCATCTGTGAGATTGAAGAGGTCCTGCAGTTCCCTTCTTACTTTTTGAAAATAAGTGCCCTTGAATTGATCCAGTCTACTTTGGTAGGTTGGATAGATGTATTTGTTGGCAATGGTACCTATATTATGGACAAGATAGTCAGCCACCTGTCTTGACAGAGGTTGAATTTGAGAGATCCATTGAATGGCTGTCCTGTAGGTAACTCCATTATCCCAAATTGCTTCATAGTTAAAAACTGGTTGCTCAATCTCAGTTTCCAACTCATCAACAAACTCTGATGCTCTCCTTTTGTGGACCTTAAGCTTTTTAGGCTTCTTTGTAATTTGCTGTTCAGAGTCTGGCACACCTAGTGCTTTGAGAACTTCATTTGTCTTGCCTTCTATGAGCCCAGCTGCTTGTACTTGTAATGAAGAGTTGAATAGGTAGCTGTATAGATTTTTGACCACATCCTGTGCAGACATTTGTAACTCCTGTTCCATTCTCTTCCTTAGGGCTTCATAGGTTGTAAGAAAATCCAAGACTTGAGATTTAGTCTGATATTACCCTGGATCTTCAACTGATTTCACCAAAGGATATAGGAATAGCAGTACCTCATCACTTGGAATAATGATCTCATCAATTAGACTTGAGGCTGCATCCAATGGCATTCCTTCCCAAAATGTTTCATGATCAGAGTCTAAAGGCAGCCTAGACTCTGACTCAACATTAGACTCTGGTTCAGGAGTTTTCTTGCTTTCAGAGTCTGGCTCTGTAGGAGCCTTGGGAGCATCTGTTTCCTGCAAAACAGGGTTAGTAATAATAAGAGACTTGTGTGTGTGTGCAGAATAAGCCTTCCTCAATCTTCTGTACTTCTGATCAAAGGATTTGTCAGGAGACTCAATTAGAGAATCCTGAGGTGCATTCCTAGGCTTTTCAGAGTCTGTAGCCTTTTCAGAGACTACAGACTTGGCTTGAAGGTTAGAATCAAGTGTATCATGACCTTCTTTTAACAAAGAAAGACCTTCAACAACTTGTTTCTCTAGAGGGTTGAGCTCTTCATCACTGTGCTCATCTATCAGCCTAGTTTGAATCAATTTTCTCCTCCTTACAACTGGTGCCTGTTGAGAGACAGCAGAGGTTGGTTTCTTTTTGGATTTTGGTTTGGAAGATTGTGGAATTGAAGGGGATTGGGTGACTTGGGTAGGTGCAGGGGGACTCTCCATTACTTGTTCCTGCACCATTTCACCACCAAAAAATGAGGCATTGTAGATAGAAGGTTTGTAGGATGAGAGTTTTACCTGCATTACCTGTGGATAGTGCATGGCAGGTAGACTTTTCTTCTTGTCATCAATTCTCTTGATGTCAGAGAATATCCTCCTTTGCTGTTTGTATGCCTGCACACAGCAATCATCTGCCAACTTGGTTGACATATCAGGAATGAAATGGTTGAGGAGAATCATAAGAAATCTATGATAGTAGACTTTCTTCCTCCCCTCTTGCACATTATTTAATTTTGCTCCCATTTGAGTGAGCAACATATCACCAATGTTGATCACTTTGTCAAACAGGAGACTGTGACCAATTTGATAAGTTATAGAAGTAATAGCATCAAAACCACTACATTTACCAGTGAAGCACTTAGCAATTTGATCAAAGAAAAAGGACCATTCTTTCCTTAAGTAAGGCCTAGTTATTTTACTCATGTTATCTAAGCTAGCAGAATAACCTATTGCCTTAAACATGCTTTTAATGTCATCATCAGAAACAGTTTCATCAAAAGGTGTTCTTACAGGCAATTTAAACACAGCATTAAGTACATCGGCAGTTACATCAAATGTAGTGGAGCCAAAGGTAAACATGATTTTACCGGGTTGATCCTGAGAAGGATCAACAATCTGTGCAGAACTCCAAGCCTTTGACACAGCATCCATGTGAATCACTGGTGATGCCTTGAGAATGTAACTGAGCTCAGAGTGCTCCATGAAATCCATCATTGGGAAGTAGTCAGAATCTACTCCTTTCTTATCTCCAAGAGCAGCAACATGATTTGTAGTCATGAAATCAAAGTCCCCAAAAGTGAAAGCAATCGCCTTGGGTCCCCTCAGGACAGTAGAAATGACAGCCATTGAAGTTGTTGATGTTGAAAGTGATGGAAAAACTTGAAGAAATTAACTAGGGTTCGCAAAAAGCTCTGTGAATATTTTTGCCTTAGAAAATAATTGCAATAAACAAGTGAGTAAATTGTATGAAAAATTTTCTATTTTGTTTGAATTGCATACAATACACACGAGTCTACAGTCTATCTCCAGTCAAAAGATAACTGTTACCGCCTATTTCAAGTCAATTGAACCGTTTAAAAGCAATCAGAGTCTGCAGGCGCGAATATTGACCGATTCAGAGTCTAGGCGATATTTTTCTCAGAGTCTACAGACTCTCCGAGTCTACAGGCTCTCAGAGTCTACAGACTCGTCAGAGTCTAAGAACTAGACTCTGTCAAGGTAAAGTACCAAACAAGATTTTGAAATTTTAATTAATCATAGTGTGTTAAGCCAGGGACTATAATTAAAGTACATACCTTGCTTCTTGTAATTTTGATCACTTACATATTTAACATACCTAATTCACCTACCAGTCTGAGAAAGGTAGATTCATCAAGTGGTTTTGTCAAAATGTCTGCAATCTGTCTGTCAGTTGGAACATAGTGAAGTGTCACAGTGCCATTTTCAACATGTTCTCTAATGAAGTGATACCTGACATCAATGTGCTTTGTTCTGGAGTGTTGGACTGGATTCTCTGCAATTTTAATAGCACTTGTATTATCACAATACATAGGAATATTTGATAATGTTAGTCCATAATCAAGTAATTGATTTCTCATTCACAGAATTTGAGCACAGCAACTTCCAGCTGCAATGTATTCAGCCTCAGCTGTTGAGGTGGATACTGTTTGTTGTTTCTTGCTAAACCAAGAAATTAATCTGTTGCCAAGAAACTGGCATTGTCCTGTTGTGCTTTTCCTGTCTACTTTGCATCCTGCATAGTCAGAATCTGAATAACCAATTAGTGAAAAATCTGACTCTCTAGGATACCAAAGTCCAAGAGTTTGTGCCCTCTTGAGATATCTAAAAATTCTTTTCACAGCTATTAAATGTGATTCTCTAGGGTCAGCTTGAAATCTAGCACACAGACAAGTTGCAAACATTATGTCTGGTCTACTAGCAGTTAAATATAACAATGAGTCAATCATACCTCTGTAGCTAGTGTTGTTAACTTTCTTACCCTTTGGGTCAGAGTCTAGCTTTGTGGCAGTTGACATGGGAGTTTTAGCAGTTGCAGAGTCTTGCATATCAAACTTCTTCAACAGTTCTCTTACATACTTTGTTTGATTGATGAAAATTCCATCATCATTCTGTTTGACTTGAAGCCCCAAAAAGAAGTTTAATTCTCCCATCATGCTCATTTCATAATTTGACTGCATTAGTTGACTAAACTTTTCACAGAGTTTATCATTAGTAGATCCAAATATAATATCATCAACATAAATTTGGACAAGCAAAATATCACCTTTACATTTTCTAATAAAGAGAGTTTTGTCAATGGTACCTCTTGTGAATTCATTTTCCAGAAGAAATTTTGAAAGAGTTTCATACCATGCTCTAGGTGCTTGCTTCAATCCATATAGTGCCTTGTCTAACCTGTAAACATGATCAGGAAACTTTGGATCAACAAATCCTGGTGGTTGCTCCACATAGACTTCTTCTTCCAATTCTCCATTTAAGAAGGCACTTTTCACATCCATCTGATACACCTTGAATTTTGAATGAGCTGCAAAGGCAAGAAACATTCTAATAGCTTCCAATCTTGCTACTGGTGCAAAAGTTTCATCATAGTCAATTCCTTCCTCCTGTGAGTATCCTTTTGCAACTAGCCTTGCTTTGTTTCTTACTACAGTTCCATTCTCATCAAGTTTGTTTCTGTAAACCCATTTTGCACCAACAACAGATCTATTTCTAGGTCTTGGTACTAGTTTCCACACTTTATTTCTCTCAAATTCATTCAATTCTTCTTGCATTGCAATAATCCAATCAGGGTTTTGCAAGGCTTCCTCAATTTTCTTGGGTTCATTCTTTGAGAGAAAACAGCTATAAAGACATTCATTTTGAGTGGCTGTTCTTGTTTGTACACCACTCTCAGGGTCACCAATTATTAAGTCAGGAGTGTGATCCCTTGTCCATTTTCTAGCTGGTGGAAGATTGGTTCTTGAACTTGAAGCTCCCCCTAAGTCATTTGCATCTTCTGTATTTGAGTGAAATTCAAATGAAGAGGCTCCCCCTAAATTGCTTGACTCTGACAAGGTTTCAGAGTTGCTTGATCCAGATCCTGATGAGTTAGACTCTGTCTGTCTAGACTCTGTCTGGGTAGACCCTGACCTGTTAGACTCTGAATTATTTGGAGTTGAATTTTCTGACTCCCCCTTAGAGTGTGCAGATTCCTGTGTTGGTTCAGGAGTTGTTTGAGGGTCTTCATCCTCTTCTTCTTCATTTATCTCAGAACTTTTTAGATTTTCAAATTCTAGTGTAGTAGACTCTGACTCATCTTGCAATCCTGTAAACTTTTTATCATCAAATGCAACATGAATAGATTCCATAACAATTTTGGTTCTGAGATTAAACACTCTGAATGCTTTTGTGTTTGATGCATATCCAAGAAAAATTGACTCATCTGCCTTGGCTTCAAATTTGCTTAGATTTTCAGGATGTACTTTCAGTACATAACACTTGCATCCAAATATGTGAAAGTGTTTCACACTTGGCTTCTTGTTCTTTATCATTTCATAGGGAGTCTTTCCATGCATGTTTATTAAGGTGCAGTTTTGAGTGAAACATGCTGTATTGACTGCCTTTGCCCAAAAATAGACTGGTAGCTTAGATTCTGCCAGCATTGTTCTGGCAGCTTCTATGAGTGTTCTATTCTTTCTCTCCACAACTCCATTTTGTTGAGGAGTTCCTGGTGCAGAAAATTGTTGAGTAATTCCCTTTGATGCACAGTAGTCCTCCATGATTGAATTCTTGAATTCAGTACCATTGTCACTCCTTAGAATTTTAACTGTTTTTGTTGATTTCCTTTCCAGAAAGGTGATATGGTCTTTTATGTGTTGTGGAGCTTCATCCTTTGAATGTAGAAAGAAAACCCATGTGAATCTTGTAAAATCATCTACAATAACAAGAGTGTATTTCCTTTTGTTAATTGACATAACATTTACTGGACCAAATAAATCAAGATGCAATAAATAAAAGGGTTCAGAAATGGTGTTAATTGTCTTGCTCTTGAAGGATGATTTTCTTTGCTTCCCAAGTTGACATGCTTCACAAAGTGCATCTTGCACAAAATCAACCTGTGGTAATCCTCTTACAAGATTCTGTTTAACCAACTTATTGAGTGTTTTGAAGTTGATGTGTGACAATTTCTTGTGCCATTTCCAGCTTTCTTCTGTTGAGGCCTTGCTATATAGACATGTGATTTCACTGTGTATGCAATCCTCCAAGCTGGCTTCATAAATGTTACCATGCCTAAGTCCTTTGAAAACCACAATGCCTGTTTCTTTGTGAGTCACAAGACACTCTTTGTTGTCAAAGCCAGTATGGTAACCTTTATCTCCAAGTTGACTTATGCTTATTAAATTATGCCTTAAGCCATCAACTAGAGCTACTTGTTCAATGATGACATTCCCAAGTACAATCTTGCCATATCCCAGTGTTTGTCCTTTGTTGCCATCTCCAAAGGATACTTCTGGGCCAGCCATTTCCACAAAGTCTGTAAGCAGGGATTTCTTTCCAGTCATGTGTCCTGAGCATCCACTGTCCAGGATTAGGGTTACATTCTTTACCCTGGTTCCCTGCATACATAAAGCAACTAGTTAGATGTTTTGAGGACCCAAACAGTTTTGGATCCTTTTCTACTAACTTTAGGAGAAACAAGCTTTACAATTTTCACCTTTGATTTACCTGTCTCTTTTGTTGCCTTAGACTCTGGTGGAGTCTTGACAGTGTCATACCAACTTTTATCAATAGAAGATTTTAGCTCATAAAAATTGTAATACAAGTCATGATAGTCCTTACACATATAGATAGAATGAAATATGCTACCACAGTGATAACATGGTTTCTGTGGTATGTAGTGACTTTTCAGAGTCTGTGAAGGATTAGACTCTGATTTCTTCTCAATCTTTGCTTTACAATCTATAGCCAAATGGTTGTGGTTGCCACATCTATAACACTTCTTTCTAGGAGCATTAGGATCTTTTTGGTAATTGTTTGCCTTATTAATTCCTTCCTTACCATTCTTATTTCTCCTAGTTTTGGTAGACTCTGATAAGTTCTCTAGCCTTTCTTTTAATTTTGACTTAGACAAGTACCCTATATTAATATTTTTCTTAGAGTTATTTGCTCATGTTTCATCTGTCTTTTTGTTAACAACAGGGGGACTAATGACAGATGGGTTTGTGGTTTCATATTTTTCTTTAGGTGTCACAAACTTAACAGGAACAAATGTACTTTTGTCTTTAGTCTTATTAACTTGGCTAGCTTCTTCACTGTTATCATTCTCAACAATAGGTCTTTTGTCTTGACTCTTGTCATAGCCTAGACCAGCAGTTTGACACACATTTTGATTATTGAGAATTTCTTGAACTTTTCTACCAGAGTCTGTCCAGACTCTAAACTTGAGTCTCTCTTCTTCTAGTTCTTTCTTAACATAGTCATAGGCCTTCAAGATTTCAGTGTAGTTATGACTATGTTTCTCAGAATCCTTTTTGTATTGTTCCATTAATATCAACTCAGACTCTAAATGATCATTCCTTTTAGTCAAGGTCAAATTTTCCTCTCTCAACCTTTCACTTTCACTAGTGAGAGACCTACATGTTGCCATTATTTTATTGACCTCACTTTGCACAGTTTCTATACCATCAGAGTCTAAATTAATTAAGGATTCAGGAGTAAAGATTGATACCTGAGTTTTAGGAGATGAGGGTTCTTTGGGAGATTGTGATTTTCTTGAGGAGGATGCCATCAGTGCTAGATTTTCATAATCAATTTCATCCTCTGAGCTTAAATCTGCCCAATCCTTTCCAGTTGATAGAAGTGCTTTTCCTTTTCCTTGACTTTTTGACTTTCTGCATTCACTAGCAAAGTGGCCCAATATTCCACAGTTGAAACATTTGACCTTTGCTTTGTCAAGTTTGATTATTGTACTCTTGCTCTTCTCAACCTTCTCATCTTCCTTCTTGAATGATGGCCTCTTGCTAAATTTTCCAGTTCTTTTGTTAAATTTCATTCTTTTGAAATTTTTTGCAAACATAGCCATCATTTGACTTAGGTCAATCTCTTCATCAGAATCAGAGTCTGTGTCAGTAGACTCTGACTCCACAACAGCTTTACCCTTCTTCCTTGAATCCTTGATTCTAGCTTCTGTGGGTTGTTCCTGTTGTTCTTTCTCAGACTCCAGTAAGAGTGCCACAGATTTTGTCTTCACAGACTTCTTATTCTTCCTCTGTTGCATCTCCAAATCATATGTCTTGAGTCTGCCATACAATTCTTCTAGAGTTAGTTCATCCAAATCTCTAGCTTCCCTTATGGCTGTTGTTTTATTGTCCCACTCTTCAGGAAGTGCTCTTAGAAACTTGGTGTTTGTATCTTCAGAATCATAAACCTTACCAAGCATAGCCATCTCATTCAGAAGTTTTGTAAACCTATCATACATCTCAGTGATAGATTCTCCAGATTTAGCTTCAAAATATTCATACTCCTGAATTAGCAAAGACTTTGCATTCTTTTTGACGTCTTTAGTCCCTTGACAGTGCACTTCAAGTTTTGCCCACATCTCCTTAGCAGTGGTGCATGATATAACACAGTTTGTAATGACAGAATCCAAACTGTTGAAGAGAATGTTTTTGACTTTTGCCTCCTTAAGGACATTCTCCTTATCCTCTCTTGTCCATTCAGCCTTGGGTTTTCCAATGAAGTGTTCTTCAGTTACTTTACCTTCTTCATTGATTTGAGGCACAAGCTTTAAGGGCACATAGGGTCCTTCATGAATTCTTTCAAGGTAGTCAGGGTCTGTTGCTTCCAGATGGTGCAGCATCTTAACCTTCCAGTGGGTGAACTCGTTTCTTTTAAGCATAGGAATCTTAGAATTGCCATCTTTGTTTCCAGACATCTTTGATCGATTTTATACGTTAGGCTCTGATACCAATTGTTTTCCCAGTTGCACAAGTAGAAGGGGGGGTTGAATACTTGTGTGTCTTTTCTGCCCGATTTAAAATCAAATTAATAACAAACTCAAACACGAAGATATGAATAAGAACTGTTTTGTATTATTGATTTGTGAATACAAAACTCTCCTAGGATGTACACAAACCCTAGCAGCTTCTCTGTGTTTATCACAGCAACTCTCTCTATCTCTATGCTCTCACAAAAATATTATTAAGACAATTATTTTCCCACTCATTTACAATTAGGTTACATAGAGTTTATATAGAGAGCTTCCTATCAACTAATAACAGAAAGATAAATTACAATAGGAATATAATTCCTAATTATTAGTTGACAGTTTCCTTGTAGAATTCTCTTTCTTTCCCATAGCATATCTGTAATTTAAATTATCTTGATCTTCGAAGACTTTCCATTCCTCTGATCTTCTGTATAGACTCTGAAATATTCAGACTCTGATGATCTCCAGACTCTGATTAGATGTAGACTCTGATAGTTCACAGACTCTGATGGTCTATAGACTCTGACCACCTTCCAGACTCTGATCTTCATGTAGACTCTGGTTTCACTTTCTACAGAAATTCTTCTAAGTACAAATAACATGAATGTTGACTATCTAGACTCTGATTATATATTTCAGAGACTAGAAAGACTTATTACAGATAAACTAATCTAGACCCTGTTCTAGTATTTTGTACATCATCAAATGGATATATTCCTAACATTATTCCTTAATAAGCACCTACATACTAGCTTATAGTGTCACCACACAAATGTCTATGAGAACATACATCCTTCTAAGAGAGCTAGCATAGTATGTACTGATCTTTACGGATTTACCAATTTCCAATTAGTTATCCTATGATCAGGAACTGTTTAAGTCTAAAGCTATTATCTTCTAGATCTCAATATTACAATCTCATTATAATTCTAGAAGCTTTGCTCTAAACTATGGAACATCTTATTTAATACACTTCAAATAGATTAAGCCCGTAACATAAATACTTTATTATTATCAAATGAAATCAAATAAGAGTAGCAGAAAATTTTTCCTAACTCATCATACATGATTGGTTTTAGGTCAAACACTTTCAATCTCCCACTTGGCCTAAAGCCAATCACTCTAGTATCTAATACCCATCCGCTCCTTATGACGATCAAAATTTAACTGAGACAGCGGCTTCGTGAACGGGTCTGCTATGTTGTTATGTGTGTCAACTCTTTCGATCTTGACATCTCCTCTATGATCTCCCTAATCAAATGAAACCGTCGCAATATATGTTTGGTGTTCTTGTGAGACCTCGGTTCCTTGGCTTGAGCTATTGCAGCGTTATTGTCACAATATAACACAATAGGCCCCTCTATGCCAGGAACTACTCCCAACTCAGAAACAAATTTCTTCATCCAAACAGCTTCCTTTGCAGCCTCACTTGCAGCTATATACTCTGCTTCTGCTGTGGAGTCATCCGTCGTAGATTGCTTACGACTTCTCCAACTAATCACCCCACCATTTAGAGTAAACACATACCCTGACATGGATGTACTATTATCACACTCTGACTGAAAACTAGAGTCAGTGTAACCCTCTATTTTCAACTCAGACCCACCAAAAACAAGAAAAATATCATTAGTCCTTCTCAAGTACTTAAGGATGTTCTTCACTGCTTTCCAGTGGTCTTCACCTGGATTTGACTGATATTTGCTAGTCACACTAATTGAGTGAGCAACATCAGGTCTAGTACATAACATCGCGTACATGATAGATCCTATTGCCGACGCATAAGGAATCCTACTCATACGCTCTCTTTCTTCAGGTGTCTTAGGAGACATCTTGTCAGAAAGGGAGACTCCATGGCTCATCGGTATGAGACCTCTCTTGGAGTTTTCCATGCTAAACCTTTTAAGCACCTTATCGATGTACGTACCTTGGGTTAGGCCTATCATTCTTCTTGATCTATCTCTATAGATCTTCATAATAAGAATGTAGGACGCTTCTCCCAAGTCCTTCATAGTGAAGTTCTTTGATAGCCACATTTTTACTGATTGCAGCATTGGTATGTCATTTCCTATTAAGAGTATGTCATCTACATACAAAATAAGAAATGTTACTGCACTCCCACTAACCTTCTTGTAGACACATGGTTCATCTATGTTTTTGATAAAATCAAACTCTTTGATTGTCTCATCAAAACGAATGTTCCATCTTCGAGAAGCTTGCTTTAACCCATATATGGTTCGTAGTAGCTTACATACTAGATGTTCATTTCCTATGGAAATAAAACCCTCTGGCTGTGTCATATACACTTCTTCTTCAAGTTTCCCATTGAGGAAAGCCGTCTTTACGTCCATTTGCCAGATCTCATAGTCATAGTAAGCTGCAATAGCAAGCAAAATCCGAATTGATTTGAGCAATGCTACAGGCGAAAAAGTTTCATCAAAATCATTCCCTTGTCTTTGTTTGAATCCTTTTGCCACGAGCCTGGCCTTGTAGGTCTCTACCTGGCCATTTGCTCCAATCTTTCTCTTGTATACCCACTTGCACTCTATAGGCTTCATATCCTTGGGTGCCTCTACCAAAGTCCATACTTGGTTGGCATACATGGAGTCCATTTCGGATTTCATGGCATTCTGCCATTTCTCTGAGTCAACACTACTCACAGCCTCGTTGAAGGTCATAGGGTCGTCTCCATCAATGACCGTTAATTCATTGTCATTCTCAATGACAAGGCCATAATACCTCTCAGGTTGGTGAAACACCCTTTGTGATCTACGGATGGGCTGTTCTACGGAAGGTTGTTCAATATGAACAGGTGTTTCCTCTTGAACCGTAGTAGTTTGTTCTTCATGAACTTTATCAAGTTCAATCTTGCTCCCACTATTCCCTTCAAGGATAAACTGTTTTTCCAGGAAGGTAGCATTTCGGGAGACAAACACCCTTTGTTCGGTGTAAAAGTAATACCCTAAAGTTTCTTTAGGATATCCTACAAACCTACATTTCACGGATCGAGATTCTAGCTTATCGGGGTTAACTTTCTTGACATAAGCCGGACATCCCCAAATCTTAACGTGCTTAAGACTCGGTTTCCTTTCTTTCCATATCTCATACGGAGTTTGAGGAACAGATTTAGAAGGCACCTTGTTCAATATATATGCTGATGTTTCCATTGCATAACCCCAAAGTGATACTGGAAGATCTGTATAGCTCATCATGGATCGAACCATGTCCAACAAAGTTCGATTTCTCCTTTCGGATACTCCATTCAACTGGGGAGTGGCCGGAGGAGTCCATTGAGAGACTATACCATTTTCTTTGAGATAATTTAGAAACTCTGCACTTAAGTATTCACCTCCTCGATCTGATCGAAGGGTTTTAATACTATACTTGGTTTGTTTCTCTACTTCATACTTATATTCTTTGAACTTTTCAAAGGCTTCGGATTTGTATTTCATCAAATACACATATCCAAATCTAGATCGATCATCTGTAAAAGTAATGAAGTATGAAAATCCACCCATGGCTTGCGTGGACATCGACCCACACACATCTGTATGTACCAATCCAAGCAACTCCGCAGCTCTTTCTCCATGTCCACTAAATGGAGATTTGGTCATTTTGCCTAACAGACAAGACTCGCATGTAGGATATGATTCAAAATCAAAAGGTTCTAGTAACCCTTCCTTATGCAATGTCATAAGTCTATTTTCACTAATATGACCAAGTCTGCAGTGCCACAAGTAGGTGGGATTTTCATCATCTCTTTTTCTTTTATTACTATGTTCAATTTGAAGTAAACTATGTTCTACGTCACATACATACAAACCATTATTTAAAATACCAACACCATAAAGAACATTATTTCTAAAAATTGAACATTTATTATTCTCAATAACAAACGAAAAACCATCCAAGTCTAATATGGGAATAGAAATAATATTCCTCACAATTGAGGGAACAAAATAACAATTATCCAAAATAATAGTCTTGCCCGTAGGCATAAGTAAATCAAACGATCCTACAGCTACAGCAGCAACTCTTGCTCTATTGCCCATACGTAGGATCACCTCATCTTCTTCAAGAGTCTTACTTCTCCTTAGTCCCTGCAACGAATTACAAATGTGAGAACCACAGGCGGTATCTAATACCCAAGTGGAAGTTTGATTAAGTGACATATTTAGTTCGATCATGAACATACTTGAAGCAGAAACGGTAGTCTCACCACCCTTCTTCTTCTTCAATTCTGTAAGGTAAGCCTTACAGTTTCTCTTCCAGTGCCCCACTTTGTTGCAGTGAAAGCAAACAGTTTTGCTTTTGGGATCTTCAGCTTTTGGCGGAACTGGGCTTTTCTTATTTATCTTCTTCTTCTTCTTAGGAGGGCTCCTCTTCCTCTTCTTAGGGTTAGAGCCTTCACCAATTAGAAGAACAGAACTCTTCTTTGTGGGAAAATTCGACTCAGCAGTTTTCAGCATGTTATGGAGTTCAGGCAAGCTAACATCCAACTTGTTCATGTGAAAGTTCACAACGAACTGCGAGAATGAATCTGGAAGTGATTGCAAGACCAGATCTTGACTCAGGCAGACAACTCTTGTCAGCTACATCTCATGTTATTCCCTAATCTTACTTTAGCCTCTTGAATACTTGAGTCACGGCTGTGACACGACAAACTCAATATTCTAAGTCAAGTCAATCCCAACATCTCGTATAATTAAACTAGTTTCAAATAGCCCACGGCTGTAGCACGTAACGACCATAAGATTCCAATTCATCATACACAACTCATGTTATAGACAAGTATCTCTTCTTTCGGAAACAACGCCCTCGGCTGTAGCACGAAACGACAGAGTTTCAAAAACAAGAAATACTTTCTATTATGTTGGAAGGCTATGACCAACACAAGCCCTTTGTGTTTTATGGCCAATTACTACTTGATATTCTTTATATTTTAGGGGATTATATTATGTTACAATCATAATCATATTATAAAGAGATTCTTTTAGATTGGATTAAATATTTCAAATCAACTATTGATACTTGGAGTCATCCCAGGCCAGGGGTGGAGTATTGTCAAGAGGCGTCTCTTAATAACCCCCTTTCTTACAGATAGAACATCTGTTGTTTGACAAAATCATCTTTTCACTTAAGTTGAAAATTCATATTCAATCACGTGTTTCATAAACACAAAAATCTCACGATTGTATTCATAATATGTAAATAAAGGTCACGAAACAATTTCACTATTCTAGATTGTCTAACATATGCCTTATGTTAATTAAGTTCACCTAAATTTATCATCTCATGATAATTCAAGCATATATCACATATATATAATCACGAATAAACATAAGGTAGGCATGTTAAATCATATATTACAACATATAAGCATTTTACATCTCTATGTATCACATGGTGTATTTAAAAGCAATTTAAAACAGTTAAAACTTGCTTTAAAACACATTTAGACACTCTAAACAGTCTGAAACAATTTCATAAAAATTATTGTAATATACCATTAGAACCGTCTCGGAAAAACGAATCCAACGGTATATTACACGCCCTATTCTGAGCTCTCACGAACTCGCACGCGCCCCGAGAAGTTTCTGACGCATCCTCATGCGCGCACGCGCGTCAGGTGCGTGCAAGACACCCTGTCACGCATCTCGGGTATACGTTACAAGTCAAAAATCCCTTTTTAGCTTATAACGCATGCGCAGAATGCGTTACACGTTTTTTTTCCCAGATATTATTATTTAATTACGAATTAATTAAAAACAACTTTAAAAATCCATAATAAATAATCTATTGCTCAGAAAAATATTCTAAAAATACCTGGACGATCTACAACACTTGTAGAACACATAAAAAATATATAATAAATTTTGAGGAACAGTAATGAATTAATCATAATTAAATCATTATTATTGCTTTCAAAATTCATAATAAATATTCTACACATCAGAAAATTATGAAAAATTAACTGGACGATCTACAACACTTGTAGAACCTAGGAAAATTATCAAAACAATTTTGACGAATAGTATCATATTAATCATAATTAAAACATGATATTGCTTGTATAAATCATAATAAATACATACATGCTCATAAAATTCTGAAACTTGACCACGAATCTATATGCATACAACCTAAGCTCTGATACCATTGAAGGAATTTATGCACCAGCGGAAGCATTGAATAACATTTATTTGCATATATTCCTATGTATACATACATATAGATACAAAAACTATTTTATAAATTGTAGAATACCTCGATTGCTTTCCGACAACAACTTGAGAAGATCTTGTTCTTCAATCCTTGCAATCACCCCTCATATGTGGAGTGCTCTAAAGATATCCACCAAGAATCAAACTAAAAGATGAATGAAGAGGCTAGAGAGGAAATTAGGGTTGCCTCCCTTTTAAAATATTTCTCACAAATATTAGGGTTTATAATCCTATATTTATAGGTAAATATCTCAGCTGAGATATTTTCTATAAATATCTTATTATTAATTCCCTTTTTAATTAATTAATCTTATTAATTAATTAGTTAATGACTAAAACTATTTTAATCATTAATTCTTTTTTCTAAACTCTTTTAGAAAATTATTCTCTCTTCATATTTAATTACTTTAATTAAATATTTAATTAATAATATTAGATCTTATCTTAATTAATTTATAATCAATTAAATCTCATTTAATTAATTTATAAAATTTGCTAAGTAATTATTTATTTCATAAATAAATAATGACTAACTATTATTAATTATTCCTTCATCTATAATTTAATCTCTTTTATGGTGTGACTCTTTAGGTTCAATATTAAGCCGGTAGTAGAAATAAATAATAATAAACATTTTATTTATTATTTATATGAATTCTATTAATTCATTAAATATAATTAATCTGATTAATTATATTTATTCTACATCGTGAGTGATGCTTCTCAACATATCGCGATTATCCAGATAATACGAAATCATTGCTTAGAATACTTAGAACCTGTCAGTAATTAGTTACTGTACAATTAATTCCTTCTACCCTTCAATATCCCGATTAAATACAAGGCATGGAACTCGTGTCAAGCCTATCTAATTTAATCATATGATTTCTTATTCATAATGCAAAATTCCTTTTAATGCAAATTAGAAACTCTTTCTAATTTCATTCACTCTGGCCAGAGATTCCTGAACTTGCATATCTAAGAATAACATAAGATATTCACTTCTTTTACTGGAAGGGGCAGATCCTTTATTGATCCGTTAACTATCTCCATACACAAATCACTATGCCCAGAATGGACCTAATGAATGTCCTAGAGACTAAGGACTAAACCAAAGCATAAATCATTGTGTACGAGATTACTCTAACGATCTCAAGTCTAAGGATACTTGTACAACTATTTACTTAATAAACAACTATCGACACGTGAGTAAACTCCATTAGTTGTTCTACTTATCGAGTCATGTTCAGTGAACTTATTCCTTAATAAGCACATACATACTAGCTATAGTGTCACCACACAAATGTCTATGAGAACAGACATCCTTCTAAGAGAGCTAGCATAGTATGTACTGATCTTTACGGATTTACCAATTTCCAATTAGTTATCATATGATCAGGAACTGTTTAAGTCTAAAGCTATTATCTTCTAGATCTCATTATTACAATCTCATTATAATTCTAGAAGCTTTACTCTAAACTATGGAACATCTTATTTAATACACTTCAAATAGATTAAGCCCGTAACAAAATACTTTATTATTATCAAATGAAATCAAATAAGAGTAGCAGAAAAGTTTTTCCTAACTTGTCATACATGATTGGTTTTAGGTCAAACACTTTCACAATTTTGGCTTCTGATGCATGGTGGAACGAGCGAATTGCGGTATACTATGTTCTCTCTTTATTTCTATTATATGTATATGTTGCCTATTGAGAAAATTTAGTTGATGTTGAAATTTTAGCTTTGTAGATTAATTTTGTGGGAATGGATGTTAAGATGCATTGCTCAATTCTCTTTTGATGTTTTGACCATATGGACCTGACATATTTGTTTTCGTTGTACTTAATGTGTCTAGAGAATACAAAGTATAAGAAGTTCCATAACAGAGATTTGTCACTCTACTAGAGTCATTATGAGACTTTATTTGGCTCCGTAGTTGCAACTGGTAGTAGAGCAAGAGCAGCAAACACCTACTCCGCTGTTGATCTAGAAGTGGGTGAGGAGTTTACTGAGTTTGTTGAGGATGATGGAAAAGAAGGCAGCAGTGACAGTGATGACAATGACAATCAGTCACCACCCTTAAACATTCTATTTCTGACTACTTCTATGAAATCAGGAAGGAGCAGTGATTCAAAGAGAAAGAGGTCTGGAGCTGAAATGATGAATGAGAGCCTTGACGGGTTGGTAGCTGCAATGTCATGCAGGAGCACCTCGACGACAACGGCTAATGAAGATAATTCACTAATGGAGGTTGTTGATATTCTAAAGTCAATGTCTGAGGTTCCCTACGTTGGGGACTTGTATTTTTATTCACAGCGTTATTTGTTTAATAAGCAAAATAGGACTCTTTTTCTGAATGAGCAGAACGATGAACTATGTTATGGCCAGCTGTTATATAATTCCAAGTATAATAACCACTCTGCTGGAAAGCAAAGTGCACGTGGACAATTTGGAGGCCAATACAGTGGACAATTTGGAGGCAATTTCAGTGGCCAATAAAAATTATTCCAGACTGCACATTATTTGAGTGTACTGTTTAATGTTGAGTGTATTGATTTCTAGTAGTTGTTGTGTATTCATTATTAGTGCAGAGTACTGAACTGTACTGTGATTTGTGTATTATGGCACGCAGTAGTGTCCATGTTGTTTTAACTGTTTGTTGTTGAGTGTATTCATTTCTAGTGCAGAGTACTGAACATTACTGTAATTTTTCCTGTACGTTTTCAATTTGTATGTTCACATGTGCACACTGTGTATCTACTTTTATTTGCTATATTAGACTACAATGCATTGATTAGTATCATAGCTTTCCCACAAACACTATCGCATCTCCCACAAATACACTGCAAAACCACAAACATTATCGACTCTCTCACAAATAATTTATCAGGATGGATCCTTTTGGTAATAATTAATATGGTCACTCTTCTAATACATTTCCTTTAGGTCACTCTTCTAGTATATTTCCTTTTGGTCAGTCTTCTAATACATTTCCTTTTGGTCAGTCTTTTAACATGTATGGAGATGAAGAAAATGAAAATGAGGTCGATATTGAATAAGATAATGAAGTAGAAAGAATAAATGACAATGACGAAGAAAATAGTTTGCTCGAGTAACGAGTTGTATGTATAGTTGTTGCGTACACTTTGGTGTACTATTATGATAATTTTGTGCACAAAGAGCCGTGTCATACTTTTATTCGCACATGGAATATATTAATTCATGAAATATTAAACGGAAACGAAACTCGATGTTATCAAGATTTCCGTGTGAACAAATACACATTTATAAGTTTATGTCGACTACTAGTTGAGCATTATCAATTAGTTCCTACACGAGTAATGTCTGAATACGAGGAGGTCGGTATGTTTTTAATGATTGTGGCACATGGTACCAGAAATCGATTAATGCAAGAAATGTTTAATCACTCTGGTGAAACAATTTCTCAACATTTTCATTCGGTTTTGCAAGCAGTATGTAGAATGGCAAACGATTTCATAAAGCCTGTTTCAAATTATAATACTGGATGTGGTTACCACACACCTCAACATGCTCGTTATCATCCATATTTACAGTGAGCTCATATACAAAAATATGTAATTTTTTCATATAATTTTTTTATTGACATTTTAAATTTATTTTACCATTAATTGCAGGACGCTATTGGAGCTATTGACAGCACTCATATCAAATGTCGAGTACCAAAAACAGAGCGTACACCTTACTTTGGACGAAAAGGATATACCACTTAAAATATCGTGGCAGTGTGTGACTTTAACATGTGTTTTACTTTTGCATGGGCAGGATGAGAAGGAAGAGCACATGATAATCGCATTTTAAATGATGCAATAACTAAAGGTGACCTTAATTTTCCAAATCCAACTGGAAATAAATTTTATCTTGTGGATGCAGGTATCCACACAAATCAGGATATATGGCTCCGTACAAAGGTGCACGAGTGAGATATTACCTTCAAGAGTTTCGCCGTCCCGATGGTACCGAGCGGACACCTCGTAATGCAAAAGAAAAGTTTAATTATATTCATTCTTCATGTCTAATGATTATTGCACGAACATTTGGGGTGTGGAAAGCTAGATTTGCTATTTTAGCAAATATGTCAATGTATAAAATAGCTATATAACTTATTTTTAATTTTTTTTTTTTTATATATAAATTTGATATTTAAATATTTTTTTATAATTTTTTATATTTTTTGCACGTCTTTTAAAATATATAAAAAAATAGTTCTAAAACTTTTTTCAAAAAAATTATATAAAATTTTGATATTTAAATATTTATTTAAAAAATTAAATTATAAAACTATCTTTTTTATATATCTTAAAGTACATATAAAAATATAAAAAGTCAAAGAAACATATATTTTGAAACAGATTATTATTTTAGGATCTGACTAATTACTAATTTTATCACGACCGGGTATTACTTGACTGACAGTTGGCTTAATTATATGTGCTTTATTATTTAGGTTGATCAGGCCCGAAATAATTAGTGTTGATCATGTTTTCTACTGCTCTATGACTTCGAAATTAAAAGAATAATAAGGCTATTATGAATTCAATTACTCTAATCATATGTGATTCCTTCTGATAAATTACCGATGCTTTTCTTTACTATTATCACTATTGTAAGTGCTAATTTTTATATAGGAATTAGGAAATATTTATTCAAGTTATTTTGTTTGGCATGCAATTGCAATGACAAAACAAAGACAGTTTTTATCAGTCAAAACATTTTTGTTTGTAATAACAGGTCAAGTAACTAGTCATGATTTTTTACCTGAGACAGAGTCAATATCGTACAAAATGTTTTTGTAATGTCATACATTTTGTTTCATTTGCGGGTCTGTTGTTCCAGGGTCAATAGATTAGCTACCTAATGATGATGACTTTCATAGTTACAGTTACATTATAAACCCAGTATCAGTAAGAAAAAAGAAAATTAGATGAAAATTTTCAAATTCTACTTTATGGTTATTACATATGCCATACTAGTTTCTAGACGTCAAGTTCTGGTTATTGAGCGTGACATACGATTGTCATGGATCTGGACCTATTATAGATACGAGTAAAGTCTGTCTAAAAATTTAGAGAAAATACCGGATCATGTATTACGGTAGAATATATCAAAACATTAAGCAGAAAACACATATCTAGTCCTTATTGGAACCTTCAGTCACTTGTAAAAATCGAAGTCTGTGTTGGGTTTCTTCACATTGGTTCTGTACCCCTTCTCAAAATCCTTCGGAAGTACGATATAACGGTTCTTGCAGACAGCGTGCATTCCTGCTTCTTGACAAATAGCTGCAATCTGTAAACACCAATATTAATGTGTGGTTAACATATAGCCTTACAAGTTTGTAACATCAAGGTTTAAGCATATCTACATATGTATGTAATTTGCCGAAGAAACTAAAAACTTGAATTTTTTCAGAACTAAAAATATAATGTAAACTACATATTCCCTAAATTCTTTACATACTCTTAAGTCTTAATTCAACAAATTCTCGGTACCTTAATCTTTACACGAACATATTCTGCAAGGATACATCTATTCCGTTGTTAAAATGGAACAATAAACTAACCTCGGCAGCACTGATTTTATCTGGTCGAGAAACATAATCCTCCAAATCAACCTCATCAGCCAAGTTCATTTTAGCTGTGCAAACCTTTACAAGTGAACCAAGTTAGAATGCAGGTACAAGCTACTAAACAAAGTAATGTGCTAGACTACTTAGATAATCATTTTAATAACTAAACGACATTTTAATCAGTCCCCCTGGATGAATAAATCTGGCATTGCTCTAACTTTTTCTGGGTAGAACAAGAAATCTGAAGTCATACTTGAAAAACAAGTCTTTTTTGTTTTCTATCAGGCAAAGGAAACTCTATCTTTCGGTCCAGCCGTCCAGGACGCAGAAGAGCAGGATCCAAAGTGTCAGCTCGATTAGTTGCCATGATAACTTTCACATTCGCTGTTTGATCAAAACCATCCATCTGCAGAGACAACCAACTTATCGAGTAAACTTTGGTTAAAAAAGATAGGTAAACTCCAGGTTTCACAATCTATGACTCAAGCATCAGAAACAAGGGAAGTGGTACCCAATTTGCTCATAGCAAACTCAACCTCCAAACTTTACCTGGTTTAAAAGTTCCATGAGAATCCGCTGAACTTCTCTATCAGCTCCAGTCTGCGCATCAAATCTAGCAGTTGCTATGGCATCTACCTCATCAATGAAAATAATTGCAGGAGCATTTTCTTTGGCAAGACGGAAAACATCACGGACCATTCGTGGCCCCTGAATTACATATACATAACTGTCAGGATAACCAAACACTAGTTGCGCTTTTCCATCATTAATCACTTGATACGGGAAATGTAGATTAATAAAGCTCAATATTCAAATTGCACATAAAAATGTAGGAGCATGAGAAGGAAATAATAAAATATCACACAACTATCAAAAGGCTCTTGGCCTAGTGGTATCGCCCTCGGTCTCTTTATGGGAGGTCAAGGGGTTGAAGCAGCTCACTTAAGAAATGATGGCGGCAAATCCAACATCAGTGGAAAAGAAAAAAATAATCAGTAACCAACTAGTAGTCTCTACACTTATCTACTGGCTCTAATAAACGCGACATAAAAACCATGATGCATGTCACTTGTAAGAAACTCTACATATAAATAAAAGGTGTAATCAAATCTTTACCTAACTCAACTAAGTACTTTTGAACAAATTCCGATCCAACTACTCTAATAAAGGCTGCAGTTGTATGATTAGCAACAGCTTTAGCGAGCATCGTTTTACCAGTGCCTGGAGGGCCATAGAGCAACACTCCACGAGGAGGGTCGATACCTATTTGTTTGTACAATTCATGGTGAGTCAAGGGCAACTCAACAGCTTCACGAATTTCCTGCTTCTGAATGTCGCAGCCTCCGATATCCTGACAAAATGAAAGAAAGGAAACTTTAATTTATCCCAATAAGGATCCCCCCACCTTAAAAAAAATAGAGACATCTTGATGCAGTACGGACTTGTGAAAAACAAATACATGAGATAAACTTGGGTGCTTCAACTGCAAAAAACACTAATCCAAGGGTTTCACAACAGTGAAAGGGAGAATGATACAGGAGAATCAATAATTCAGTATATTAATACGGAGTAATTCTGAACATTACTTTAATTTTCATTTCTTCTTGCAATTCAGGTGTTAAAGTTTAAGCGGGAAATTCTATCAAGTCAGATAGGGGCCTGTCAATATCAGTTAGTTTGTTAGCTTCACAAGTTGTATAAATAGGGGAGCTCTCTTCGTATTCAAAACAGATTTTTGATAATGAAATGAAATTCTTTTAATCTCACCTTTTTCTCTTCTGTTATCCCATCTTCTTTCTTTCATTTCTCTGCAAATATAGATATATAGTTCATCTCTTAAGGCTCTTGAGGGTACAATTTGTCCCTTAACAGAGAAAAAAGGTGGATCACAACCCAGAATTAAAAACACTCAATTCAATATTCTGTAATATTCCAATAATCAAGTCTAAAAATAATGACTTATATCAACAATAAAAACCTTATTAACATATCCTAATGAATTTATGCCACAAAATATTGGGCTTACTACTAATATAGATTATACCTGTCAAATGGTAATTGTATCGTCTTTCGTGTACCACTCACGATGTGAAATAAAAAAAAATAAGACAATTCCTGACATATTCGAGACCGGAGCAAAAATTTTAAATGACCCCTAAAAATAATTTCCCAGTATAAAAAAATTCATATAATATAACAGAAAGTTACGGTAAATTTTTTCAAATTTTCACTTATTTCCACCAAAATTTTATCAAACTTACTTAAAATTCTACTTTTTCGATAACAAATTTAACCATAATTCCTTTATAACTATTCTCATTTGTTAAGTCATTTTTTTGCTCTTTTCACATCCAAATAATTATTTTTTAGATAATATCATATAAATCTCATTAAAATTCTCACTAAAAGTTTGAAAAAAAATGAATCATTACATCGAAATAAAGACAATATATATCTATACTATATTATTAAAGCCGAAAGATTAAAAGTTTTGGTCGTCGGTTGGTTTGGTACTTGGTGAACCATAGAAAAGATCTTGACCGTCCAATTTTAAGTGAATCATAGAAACAATCTTAACCGTTGAATTTTAATAAAATATAATTTTAAAAGAATATAGTCGTACATACAACTCTAACACTAGTAGTCCTCTTTTATAGAATTATATTATATTATATTTAAATTATATTCTATATTTTTATTTTACAAATCCTACTTATCCTATAATTTTTATTTAATATATCATTAAAATTTATCCTATAATTTTAATTTAATATATCATTAAAATTTATGATAACATTGAAAGTTTGGTAGTCGGTCAATATTTGGGCCGAATAGTTGATTAATTGTTGGGCCTAATTTTAAAATATTAATATTCTAACTAAAAAACAATCTCATATTAATCTTCTAACTAAAATATCTCACATTAATCTCCTAAGTAAAATACATCTCTATACAAAACAAACAAAAATTATCATATTAAAATATAAATACAAATAAATTATATAAAAATATATACATATAATATTAAATAAAATTTAAATTATTATTATACAAATAAAAATAAATTCAAATCATTATAAAATATTTAAATAAAAATATTAAAAAACTAAAAAAATTCATCCGTGCATCGCACGGGATAAAAGCTAGTATATATATATATGAGTTTTAAGACAAAATTTACTAACGCTAGATTATATTGTTTTGATATAAAATATATATAATCGAATACAAGTGCAACTCTATTTTTCTTTTTTAATAATGAATTATCTAGTTTTTCAGAATATATATATATATATATATATATATATATATATATATATATATATATATATGTAATTGATATTTATTTTTAGTTTTATAGGCCAATTATTAATTTATATTTTGTGAATATTATTGACTTTATAATTTTTTTTACCAAATAAGATATATATATATATATATAGGGAGCTCCTCTAGTGAGAATTTGTTAAAATTATAACTTAGAACCAAATAAATTCAACCCAATAAAACAAACCCAACCCAATAAAACAAAATCAGCCCAGCCAAATTAAAAAAAGGAATTCCAACAGCAAAAAAAATGGTCACAAGCATTAACTCCCGCTTCAATTCACTGTTTCATCAAACCCACACCCACCTTCTTCGCTCAAAATCGACTCAAGCACAGCAGCAACAACACACAATCATTGATTTACACAGTTCGATTCGGTGTAGAATTCTTATAAACATCAACAAATTAGGTATGATTCGAATTTTTCACTATTTTCTAAATTTGATGCAAATCGATGTTTCTATGTGATTATAAATACTGATTTGATGTTTGTATCCTCTAATTTAGACTCAAATTAACATATTTATGCATATATTTGCTATTACCGATTACAATATCTGATTGCATGCTAATCGAAACTAGAATCACTGGTTTTGTGTTTTTAATCTGCTAATTTAGACTTGAATCAATGAGTTTATGCATATATTTGCTATTATAGACTACATATTTATGATTACGTGTTATTTGATGCTACATTCACTAGTTTTACACTTGTAATCATCTAATTTGGACTTGTAATCAGCAGTTTCTTTTTAAAAAAAGGTTGTTGAAGGCTTTTGTATACATAGTTACTATCGCTGGATCACTGTGTTTGGATTTCGCAGTTAGTGCCTGCTTGTTAGGTTTGAACTCTAGAAATAGCTTCTATAAAAAACAAGGGGTTTGGAGCCTTGTGTATGAGTAAATGTTTCTCTGCCCTATGGTGTCGATTTTAAAAGAGAATGACGATTTATTTAAGGAAGTGGGTAATGTGTTTGGCTGTTTATGTACCATGTCTGTGGTTTGTATTTTATGTGGTTACATTATGTGATTTCTTCTTATGTTTGCTGATATTTTATAATGAATTTTATATGTATTGTTATGAATTCCAAAATTATGGTTGACAATGAAACATTTATGCTGCATTTATATCCACAGTTGTCTCTGACCTTTAAATTGTTGGTTAACCTTTATGATATATATATTTGTTTATATTCTCTGGTGTGGTGTTATGATAAGTACACCTTCTAGTGTTATGCAATGCTCTTATTTAGACTCCAATTACTTAATTTATACATATATTTGGCTATTATGCAAGCAGATTATGTGAATCATCTTTTTTTTTAATGTCATTATAGTGAGAAGATGTTGAAGCATTTCCAAATGAAGGGACTGTGTAAAGTTAGATGTGATTCGTGGTAGGAGTTGATTTATAAAGCTTCTATTGAATGGAAATGCAAGTCCATTGATGCAGTGTTTAATAACTTAACCCCATGTGCATTAATTTATTGTTTATGGCAGGAAAGGAATTTCATAATATTTCAGAACTCAAGACGAACGGTTGATCAGTTGATAGCTGTTATTGAATATACTCTTCGATTAAAAATCATAGGGTTGAGGCTCCATGAAAACAGCAAAGTCCGTGAGGTTTTAGATAAGTGGAGGATTTTTTCGAGATTCCTTCAATCCAAATGAGAGTTGTTAGTTTAATTAATTGGTGTATTTTAAGGTGGGTGAAGACTTGGGGAATTTGTATTAGATGTTCGGTATGGATATGTATATGTGATATATTGTTAGATAGATTTACCTGGGTTTTTCTGAGTTTCCATTGGTGGACTTTGTGATGGAGGTGGGGTCTGGGTTACTTTTGGAAGAAGTGTAGATTACATCTTTTGGGATAAAGATTAGTGACAAGTATTGTCGGTATTGTGGTATCTATTTCTGTAATTATGAGTACAGGACTTAGGATCCAGGTGGAAATTGGTCGACGACAGAAGTGGAGATGGGGGATGTATTTTCTAAAAAATTGCTTTGAAGCATGTGGCTGTATTTTCTGTGGCTCCAGACCTGCAGAAATCTTCATTGGAACCAGAATTGCAGAGACCTGTAGAATCTGTCATTGGAGACAAAATTGTCATTGGAGATAGAATTTGTCATGGCCCAGGGATGCATTCTCCTCTTGTAGATTTGCAGTAAAGTTTCAGAATTCATATGTCAAGGGGTGTAGAGTTTTGTTGATGGTTTGTTGGTTTGAAAAAATTCAAATGCAAGTGAAAATTCTGGATTCAGGTTTCTGCAGAAGTTTACGACCAGACCTAGGAGCAGGTGGATGTGGGTTGGCAGGGGTGATAGAGCTTTGTTATATATATTTTTTTACAGAACAAGGAAATTAGGTTGCTTCAAGGGTACATCATTTTCAGATTTTCACAGATTGCAGAAGATCTTCTAATGTGCTGCAATGAAGGTGGTGTGCAGGCTGGTGTCTTTTTGTTTTTGCTCCAGGTGTTGCAGGGTTCAAGTAGGCGGTGTTGTAAATTGGGTGATAATTGTTAAAGATTTATAAAATTATGGTGCAGCTTCTGGGAATCAGATTGTGTTATAGATGTGGCCCCATGTCTGATTTATTGCAGTTGGTAAGATTATTTTCTAGATGTATTACGGAATGGCAGAAATATTTTGGTCATTGGTGGATGCAGAAGTTCAGATGGGGGTAAAGGTCTGCAGAATTTTCTAAGCTTGATGCCAGGAAGGTCTACATTAGTTTTTTCTGCAGATGTTGCCAGTAGATGAAAGTGGCCCTGAATTTGCAGGCTATGCAGAGTTTATTACTGCAGACTTGGATGCTCATGGTGGACTTGCGGCTTGATTCTGCTTTGGGGAGTGTGCAGTTGCAATTTGTAGCTAGCCTTGGTGCAGTGGCTTTGTTTTTGGATTGTGCTGTGTTTGCAAAGAAGGATTTCATTTTTCCTTTTGTTTTTTAGTCGTCGTACTATTGTGTTTAGAGATAATTTGTTTTTGTTCTTTTTGGCTTTTCTCGTGGAGTATGTTCCATGGGAACTTGGTTTGGTTTCTTGAGAGGAGTCATCTCAAAATTCCTTTGTACATATTTTTTATTAATATATCATGATGAGGTGCCGCCTTCATTTACTCAAAAAAACCCCTACAACCCTAAACCTAAACCATAAAATATAAACCCTAAATTCTACGTATATTAAATCACTAAAAAAAATAGTGAATCACTAAAAAATAGACTAATTCACTTAATTTTGGGTTGAATTAGAAAAAATATAAAATATTAAACCCCAAACCTAAACCTAAAATCCCTGAACCCTACAACCCTAAACCAAAACCTCAAAACTATAAAACTTAAACCCTAAGTTCTATGTATATTAAATCACTAAAAAAATAATGAATCACTAAAAAATAGGCTAAATTATTTAATTTTGGGTTGAATCACTAAAATATAAACCCTAAATCTCAAACCCTAAGTTCTACGTATATCAAAACACTAAAAAAAATATAGTGAATCACTAAAAATTAGGCTAAATCACTTAATTCTAGCTTCAATCATAAAAAAGATTTAAAAATTAAATGTATACACCGTATGCCACTAAAAAGTGTGAATCACTAAAGATCTCAAATAAATTACCAAAATATATACTGAATCACTAAAATATCAAAGAGAATCACTAAAAAAATTAATATAAATATACCCAAAATGTATTCATATATCTTAGAGGCCTAGAACATTGTTAATACAAAATATGTACAAAAGAATTTGAGAGGACTCCTCTCAAGAAGACAAAAACAAGATTTCCATAGAACAAGCTCCATGAGAATAGCCAAAATAAAAAACACAAATATCTCTAGACACAATAGAATACTAAAAACCAAACGAAAAACCAATGCCTTCTTAGCAACCGAAAATCCCAAGACCACCACTGCAGTTTTAGTATCTCCACACACCCTAATGCAAAAAAATTTTGTCAGCGACCATTATTACATCACCACTATACTTCAACTGCATATCAACAGAAAATGCCACCTTGAAACAATTTCAGGCTAGTGATATCCACCTGCAAACTAGATACCAACCCTTCCCACTAACAGCCTTAGTCACTTTGATTAAAACTTTACCCTGACTTCTGCAAAATGCTAACAGACCTATACCCTGCTGCAGAGTTCTGCAAATAACTGAGAATCCCGAACAAACATAGCAGGCAAGAGAATGAATAACATAGCAAACAAAGAACACATAATTTGAGAAAACTGACTTTGCTTGCACTGCTTGCTTCATCTCAATCTTTGCACAAGTCAAAAAATGCACAAAGATTGCAACCATTGAAACTCTCATCTGCATACTGATTGTAAACTCCCATCTGCATAAAAAATTCCAGCCCTCCATACACTAGTTCATACAAATTTGCAAATTTTTGTAACGCCAAATGCTAGATTTAGGAAAACTCTTCCACCCTTGCAGTATTGAAACCACATGCAAAATCATAAAAATTTGAATAAAAATTACCTTGATTACAACTAATTCTCAACAAATTGTCCGTAATCATTGTGAAATTGTATCTCTCTTTATAAATCTGACCCTAGAAATAAATATTACAAGTCTGTGACAAAGCTACAGACCCACCAGAATTGCAGAGCCCAAAAACCAGATCTATGACACTGCAAAAATTAGTTATAGAACTTCTAACAAAGGCCATATTATCTCCATTTGCAGCACTACTAATCTAGAACTGCGTCTTGTACCAGAGAAGATGCAAACTGAAATTTTTTTGCCGCAAGTACGAAAATAACAAGTCTGACCCTTAAAACTCTGAAATTTTCTGGCAAAAAACTCATATAAATAAATCTTATTGTAAAACCCTTCCAACTCAGCACCTGTGCACTCCGACACTTGAAATTTAGAAACATCAAAATAAGTCTTCCAAAACCACCATTGAGTAGGTCTGGAACTCAATTGCGACCTGTCATATAAATTATTCTCACTCTCAAAATTCGCATATCAAAATAACTAAAACACATGAATGCATATTAAAACAATTTGTAAATGACAAAACTCGGATCACTAATAAAAAATTAGTGATTCAAATTACTGATTTAATTGAAATAAGATACAGAGTCGAAATTAAAACAACCTAACAATTGTTGTGTCGAAAAAACATAGCTTTTTTATTATAATAAATTAATATATCTAACAATCACATGCAAAATCATAAAAACTTGAATAAAAATTACCTTGATTACAACTAATTCTCAACAAATCATCCATCTGACATGCCATCTGCGTTGCCCAGCCAAGATACGGGTCAGATTCTCCTAAGCTCCAACCGGGGTTGGTAATAATTAGAAAATACTAATATGAATAATTTATCATCATAGCCTCTTTGTTATAGCATTATTACTGTTGGACTTGCTCTATTGGACTTATTCTTAGATACATATATACATACATACAGTATGAGATGGAATGGAATTGAGTTGGACAAGGTGAAGCAAAAGGAGGCGATAATTACATTTCTCCAGATAACCAAACAAAGCCTTAAGGTCTGAATCTGACGCTTAGACGACGATAACAACAACAAGATGAAGAAGACAAGGTGTTGTGTGTGTAAACTGACAAGGGCGGTTGATTTGGTGAGAGAAAATTAATTAATTATACAGTATTTTTAAAATAATGATCAGATTAAACGAAGGATTAGATGAGGATTATAATTTTGTATTGGGATGGGTTGTTTTATTGGGCTGGGCTATTTGGTTCTAAGTTCTAATTTTAAGTTAGGTTCTCATTTGAGCACATGCCTATATATATATACTAATTTTTTTTTCAAAAATGTGCCCCAAATTTTTTTAAGTCCCGGGCCCAATGCAATTAGATAGGGTAAAATTCACTTACGGTATAAAAAACATCAGGTTTCTCAAATTGGCTGAGAAGAGAAACACTGGAATCAGGCATTAAAACATCGACGACAGCATTCGAGTGGCTATGCAAGGCAACAGAAGCTGAAGGCTTAAGTAATTCACGATTAATACTCCTCAAAACTCTAACAAAATAATAAGAGCCAGTGGTGGATCCAAAAATGCCATTATTCTGATCAATCATTTCCATGAACTGACCGTGGCACTGACTGGATTCTTTTCACTTGTTGTTGAGCTCCAGGAGCTGGGAGTTGAGGTTTTTATGGTCATCTTTTACGTAATCCTCTTTGATTTCAGTGAATTGTAACTGCCTTTGTATACGTTTCATTAGCATGCACAGATCTTGTTCTGTGTCTCAGTCACACAGGGTTTCGGGTCTACAACCTGCATAGATGCTACTGTGGCCATTGAGAACAAATCAACAGGCCACAAGAACAACACTAACAGGATTAAGTATATATTTTTAAATTTTGTTTGTGATTTTATTATTTTTTGAATTTTTTTTACAAAAATACGGTTTGCAATTAAAAGTAATCAATGTAACTTTTTTTACATACGATTTATAACCGAATGCAACTGTTTTTTTGAAAAAAAATTGAAATTAATGGTGGTTGATTTTAGTTGCAGCCGATTACATTTGTTATAAAGTCGTATTTAAATAAAAAAAATTGTATTTTTGTAAAATAAAAAATAAAAAAACATATTTTGCAAAAAAATAAAAAAATTCATATTTTCCAAAAAAACTATTATTCTTGTGAGGTAGTTGGGTTTGAATGTTTGATGATTACGATGAGATAGATACATTATACTGTACATACTAGTCACCGGGACTGAGTGAGAAATCAAAAGAGATGTGTATAGGGGTGTTCATATGGCAAGCTCACCCTATCTATCCATTCCTACTACTAGTCAACAGAGATGAATTTCACCATCGGTAACCACTAGCATCTTTTTTATATCGTTGTTTTCCTGTTAGTTGTACTACTACTACTACTACTACTATCAAGTTATTTATATACATACATGTTTACCAGGCTGACCAAGCCTTTGGATTGGTGGGAACAAGGTGGTGGTGATGAGATCCTTGGCGGCCGTGATGAGGTCGCTGGTGGCACCTGGTTAGCTTCTAACAAACACGGAAAACTCGCTTTCCTTACCAATGTTAGGGAACTAAACTCACTCCCTCATTTAAAGAGTCGAGGTCACCTCCCCATCCGCTTCTTGGAGGTAGATGCCCCCGTCTAAGATCTCAATATAATTAAACACCGTGCACTTGCAGTTATTTTACTCATCAATCTATGTACTATTCTATTGGAAATCGTAATATTTTACTCTTTTTCCATTACCCTGCTTGCGGATTATATACTATTTTATGTCCCAATTAGCTCTAATAGCTTATTTCACATTTGTACATCATTACATCTTGTATAGTTCAGTTCTCTCATTTCACGTCACACTGATTTACTATTGTTCAAATGTATATATTCTGCCCAGCTTCGTAATTATCATGTAAACCATTGTCTAATTCTGGAACTGATTTGATTGCAGAGCAAGAAGGATCCAATGATGTTTGCAGAAGAAATTGTTCGAGAAGCTGATTTATACAATGGGTTCAATCTAATACTAGCTGATATTAATACCAAGAACATGATCTATGTAACTAATAGGCCAAAACAAGACGCTAACTTTATAAAACGGGTTTCACCTGGGATTCATGTCTTGACCAATGCCAACCTAGACACTCCTTGGCCAAAGGTAAAGGAGGAGTAATTTATGCATATTCTTTCCCGGCTACTTGCTGGTGCTGGATGAGATACTATCATCTTGTAAAAGTTGGTTTGATTGAGTGTTATTATTTGTCTTTCACTATTAATTTTGTAACTGTTGTCGTTGCTCTACTCTTATGAACTCTTTAGTAAGATTCAAGAGAGATGGTACTACATGTCCTTGCCTTATATGAATCTGTTTTCTTTGCAGGCTCAACGGCTAAAGCAGTATTTCACCAGTTTTCTGAATATGCATGGTGATGATGAATGTCCTATATTGGAAATGTCCGAAAAAATAATGAGAGATACTGTCAAAGATGAAAAAGAAATTCTACCAGGCATTTTTCCTCCAGAGTGGGAGTACCAGCTGAGTTCCATATATGTTGATATTGAATCTCCTCAGGTAGACCTCTAAATTTCCTTCCTTAATATTCTGTGTCAGCTCTCTGCAAGTGCATCCTTGCTCCCGACTTTCTTTCGAGAGTGCATACATTCACATGCACACTTATGACATGTCAGGGGCATTATGGTACACGAAGCACTTCTGTGGTATCTGTGAAGACAAGTGGGGAGGTAACTTTTTATGAAAGTCGCCTTGAGAACAGCTTATGGAAAGAGAAAATCGTGTCCTATATGATCGAAAACATGAAGTAAATGAATGTTTCTCGATTGGGCTACATTCCTTGAAGATGGACAAAAAGCTACATTGCTTGAAGTTTAATTTAGTGTGCGGGGGTAGCTTGTTAAGTGGTTCTAATTATTTAAGGAAAAAAAATAGTTCTAACTATCTGAGCTTGTCATCTAAAACTGCTTTAGATTCGACAAAACATAATAAGTTGCCTTTGCTTTAATGGCTTCATATAATGTATTTCCAGCTCTACCTTCTATCCCCTAGTGCTCTCATCAGCAATTCGACCAATGTTTTGTTCTTGTATGTAACAATCACACCTAGTATTTAAGTAATATCAGCTTCTATATTACATAGGAAAAGTTATTATTATTTTATTGTTATTCTTCTTTTGTTTGTTTAAAAGTGAAAGGGGTTTCTGCTCGCTAGCTATTAGCCTATTACATTGCTGTAGTGGAGCCGGTGCTACTGTTACACACAATATGTATTGAAGATCTGGAGCTTTTGCGCTTTTTGGCCACCAAGAAACATACATAAGACAAAATAGATCGCCATTGTTACAGTCGATTAGAGATTAGATGGACAGGACAGAAATATGTATTATGTACATTGGTAGTTTTTGCCTGCCAATATCTGTACTAGGATGATGCCCGCTCCGTTGGGCTCTTGTAGAGTGAAAAATAATGTATTTTAACTTTGTTTTAGAAGATATAGAATTGTTAGTTTGATAGTTTTTGTTTACAAACTTTTCTGTATTGTTTGGAAAAAAAATATTCTACTGTGAGGTTTATAACTTTATATGGCCTGTTTTTTAAAAATATTCCTACTGTTTCTAAACTTCTGGCTTCTTATGGCCTGTTAATTTTAGTTTTGCAAAATTTTGAAGTAATTCTCTTAGTAGTTATGGAGCAGGGAACTTATGTTTTGAATATGAACTAATACACTGGGAGAGAGATGAACTTTATCTATAATCATACGTAAAGTTTGAACCAAAATAGATTCAATAATGTTAAATTTACATGTATTGTCAATAGTGAAAGGCCTGAAACTCTTGAAACAATTCTGAAAAATATTTCAAGTTTTGAAGGATAACAGACTAATTGAACTTGGGAATTTATAATGATCATCCACTACTGACAAAATCAATAGCAAACGCAACTTGATCCCCAGTTTCCGTCAATCTGAAGAGTAATGTATCATTCAGAACTAAGTTGTTCTCTTTAATAAATAGGTCCCAGCCAGCCGAAAATCTTAGTCTTCCGTTGGAATGGACAATGCAAACTTGCCATTTTTTTTCATCTGTTCTGATAAGAACATTTTTTCCCGTTGTCCAGTTTCGATTCTGTGGCTTTAACCAGGCTGGAATATACCGGAATGTATGTTCATTGGTAGTTTTGCCTGCCAATATTTGTAATTTATTGCATACATAAATACAAGAATTCCCTAGCTACAGCCTACATGCATGATAAGATTTGGGAAGATTGGAGATGGATTTGATTAAAAAGAACCGGCTCTCTGGAATGGATTTGCTTGATCCATCGACAGTCTACCCTATATTACCCGGATGATATAATACTGAACCCGAGCAATGTGATTGAACGCCTCAGGCACAATTTGATTGAGCATATACGCTTTCTTATCATGAGCAGGCAGTGTGCAATATTTTAATGTCAAGCCAGTTTAAAGAATAGCATGCATAGCATATATTGTGTATACATAAACATATCCCATCCATTTCTGAGGCCCTAAATTGCACACAAATCTTGACCTCTTGTGTTACCTATTCTCATTTGATTGCACTTTTAACTTCTAAAGATCAAACTGACAGAATCAGAGATCTTATACTATATCTTAGACATAAATATACATGAAGCTAGCACACAGATTCATCTATTCCATACTTCATAAACTTGAAGAATATATCATTGTCAACTGCAGGGCATGTTCTGGAACATCGAATCATGGATCTGCTCTCCTGCAAATCTCATTGCCTAATCTTTGTTTGAATTTTAGCTTATATGCTGTAATTAAAAAGCTAAAGGTAAAGTTCTCATCCTTAGCTTCATCAGTGGCCTACTCACTCCTATAGTCCTATGACCACTTGATACTATCTAAAGAAGGATATGGTAAACTAAGAAGCAAACTGTGCATAAGCGATACTATTGTCTGCATATTAATACAGCAGCAGGATCGAGATGCAGGAATCCATGATTTGAAAAGAGTGATACACTCCATCTTGTAGATATATGAATCAAAACAAGTACTGCCCTCCCTACACTATGACATGGGAACAAAATGGCAGAAACTAGTATTCAGACAAAGCTAATATAATTCAAGTTAATTCAACTCCAACAGAGGGACAGAGAAGACGCCATAATCAAACATGAACAGGACAATGATGACAACCCTTTCGAGATATTTCAACCTCCTGTCACAACTCTGTGCTACCTCATAGGCGTTCTAGTTACAGATTCAGAGGGAAGCACCTAGCATTTGCAGAGGAATCAGGCTTTGACAACCACATCTGAAGACTTATCTCATCGGGAAGAGAGCCAGGATCTTCCTCGGACACCTCATACTCCAGCACTTATTAATTGTCTTAATAATTGCTCTCCTTGAATTTGAACTATGATGTTCCTTTAACTTCATTTGTGTTGGGAGCTTCTGGATTAGTTTGTTAGCCTAGTTGCTTGTCAACACTCCCATGAACTTCATTTCTAACTTCATGAACTATAAAAAAAATGTCATGACTTTCAAAATCTTCGACTACCTTATTAAATATATACCATAGATATTAACAGAGACCAACCTGTAAAGTATATCACAGATATGCAGAAGAGCTGCTATTGCTTCCCACAACTAAAATGACATTTCTTATTATTACTTACTTAAATATGCTAGACCAGTCAAGTGTCCAAGTATTCCAGACGAAGCTTCTGTAATACTAGGTATATAGCTAGCGGTATGCAAATATCATGGAATTATATGGTTGCTAGTTTCCTTCTAATATTAGTAAGCCAAAGATAAATAAGTATAAGCATGTATGTCAGTATGTGAGAGGCATCCATGATATACATTGCCTTTTTCTGAACAAATATACGAGTAACAGTAATAAAACGAGCTATGTCACTGAGACTCGGGTACACTAGTGTTGGATATGAGTGCGAAAATAATTAGGATTTTTGGACATGGATCCAAAATTGGACACAAGTGAGGGAACTCGACATATAAATTTAAGATAAAAGAAATTTTATCGAATCATAATTATCATACATCATTTGAAATAGTTTCTATTACGAGTGAATCGTATACACTTAATTATACATTTCAAATTCATAGCATAAAGTCAAAAGGATACAATAGAAACAAGATTTTCAAGGACCTTGCTTTCTATAAACAAGATATCAGAGGTTGTGAAGATACCTTGCATTTTATTTAGAATTAGATTGGTTTAAGGTGAAGTGTCTGATTTTAGTATGAAGGATTTAACACGGGTGTGAGGACAAAGACAGTGAGTTCGGGTAACAGAGAAAACGAGAGTCTGAATACCAATTCTAATTTAATTGGGAATACTGAATTAGCATTTGGGACAAATGCAGATTCAGTGCCCAACTGCAGATTGGTTCCATAGATAGAACTGGTCATTTATTTATAGTTAAACCATTGATGATATTTTTGTAGAATCATCATGCAAACTCTGTACGAACTGCATAGTCGTGCCTTTCTGTAAATCTTGTTTATAATTTCACAGAATGGAGAACAGCTTCTGATTCTTAGATGTGACAGCATAACCATTAACCAAATATGAAATATGAAACTATGGTCCATTCCCAAATGGATAAAACTCCTTTCTTTATAAGAAAATGTCAACAGTACTAATGGATCTGATATAAAACATATCCATAATCACTCTACCTTATTCTTATTTTTCTTCTTGAAGGGTTTAACTCTTATTGTGGCCGCCAATAAAATGTAGCTGCAGGTACAGTAGAATGTTTTGAATATAAAACATTGATACCTCTATTATGATGATGATGCTATCTGCATAATAGAAGACCAAGTGCCTGTAACTCCAAGAATAATTCCCAACGCCATAATCCCTATATCCTTATATGCCTCTTTTGTTCCCATCTCGTCCTTAAAGGTCAAGTAGTGAAAGAGAGCAGGCAAAACAAAGCCCAAAACACAGCAAGTGCTACTCCCAACCAATGACAGGAAATCGGTAAAGTTAGGAATCATGAGCGCGATCAAGATGAGAAACAAAACCAACAGCCATCTGATCCACAAGCAGTAACACCCCTCCCAGAACCTTCTCTCAAATACCTCATAAACCGGTTGCATCATCAATGGAAGCGTAATTAAAAGATTGACACAAAGACTTGACTGGACGACAGTGCTCAACCAACCTTTCCCTAAATTAGAAGTAATGATGTCCTTGGTATCCTCGCCAAATGCAAAATAACCAAAAGAACCAAAAGCTGCATACAAGAAAGCAATCAAGAACATAGTGAGGGTCAAGACCCTCCCATATTTGGATTTGTTTCGAGTTTCTGATTCCAAGGGTAAAGCCATACCAACACCTTCAAAAGAGTAAATAGCCACACCTAAACCATAAAGAGACCAGGACAGACTTCCAAAAGGCTTAACAGGTGGCATATAGGTCATGAAAAGACGAACATCCTCAACTAAAACAACACACATTGCTCCAATTTGAATAATATCAGCAAAAATACTCAAAGGGGCTAAAAGTGTGAGCGTAGGGATAGCATTAAGGCCTAACTGGAACGGTAAAGTGGACCAAATATAAAGCGTTTTGGGAGAAATGGCGGTGTACTTATAATTAACAAATAGATGAGCCAATGAGTTACCAATAAAGATTGTGTAACCAACACAAAACCCGGCCTGAGTGAGAATAATCATGAGATCAACGGCAAGCCTTCCATGAGGGCCACAAACAGCAAAGCCAATATCTCCAAAAGAGGAAATATTGGAGAAAGAAAAAGGGCATTGAAGTTTCCGTTGTGTGTAGACTAGAAGCATCATGCAATGATTAGTGAGTGCAGCTGCGGCAAGGGTCATGATCGAACCAGTGACCCAACCAGTCTTTTTAAAGGTGTATGGGAGTCCAAGAACCCCGGCTCCAACGACAGCAATAAACACATTGGCAAATGTCTTAGGTTGAGAGGAGAGTGAATCCTTTTTTTGGAGGAGAAGGGTGTCCTCTGTTGGTCCTCCCACATTCGAGTTCGAGTTCTTCTGAGATGATGATGATGAGCTACTGCTGCTGCCTGATTTTCTGTCCACCCCCATTTGCATTATACACTCACCACTCAATCAAGAGTTTGTACAACCCAATATATATGAATCAATCAATAGTACTCAAAATAGAAACAATGATGGATTGTGAATATATAAAAACAATAACAATAACAATGATGATAAAATAATTATTACTATAAACTTAGTAGTACTATAGTTGTGTTATAAACAGAACATGTGGATTATAGATAGTGAAAGTTACGTAGTGCAATAGAATTGGGAATAGGATACGTGTAACTTCTAGAATAGTGATTCATTCATTATTACTATTCTTTATTTTATTTAGGAAAACAAACAGGCCCATTTAGTAGGGTACTAGAGTTGGTATGCTTGATGTTCAGCTGCAACTATATCTGTAGTTGCTTTCGGAACTCTAATGACATACTGCTACTGAGATTCTGGAAACCTAAAGCTTGTTTCACTTGAAGTCTTCTCGATGTAGAACAAATAAAAGATATTGATACTATACATTAAGCTTGCAGTAACTAATGGGGGGAAGGAAAGTGATGCATCTGATCCTGTTTTTAATGCAAATTCTTTCTCATGATGCAGAAATAAGCCTAAAGTTTGCCATTAGTAAGTGTTAATGTTGTGCAGTGAACTAATGTTCATGGAATCAATTTTACATTCATATAAGCTTGCCGCTTTTTTATATATAGCCTCATCAAACCCAAATATGGTCTGGTGTCTTTCATTTTTCGTTTTATAATCTTCTCATGCATAACATATTCAATGGTGGCTGCATCAAACTACATTGGCAAGGTAATTACTAATTAGTTGACATTTATATTCAAGCCTGTAAGATTGTAGTGTCTGGCGGCCTACACATCCTGAAGATGGCCTTGCTCCTTTAGGGATGCAACACAATCATCAAACATCTCTTCAATAGACTTGAACTTGAATCCCAAACTCTTCAATTTGGTGGTGTTCAACTCATAATATGGCTGATCAAGCTTCTCAAACCTAAATAATTTTTCGGTTAAGAAAAAGATTTGTGCATAGAAGAAAGTAATAATTTCATACAAATAAGAGTGATCCCCCCCCCAAAAAAAAAAAAAACATTAACCGCTCCTCTTGTATTTGCGTAGGTTCCTGGGCAAAGACTCGGCAAGTATGATATATATCATACATGCATATCATATTATATTATATATGTACAAGCATTGATTAACAAACCTTTTCGGAATAGGTAGGGTTGGATATCGTGCAGACAAAATGGATGTGAGCTCATCATTGTCGACAACTGTTGAGCTACACAAGTAGCGGCCATGGGCTTCTTTGTGCTCATAAACAAGGATATGGCAGAGAGCCACATCATCTATATGTACATATCCCATTCTTCCATGCCATTGAAATCGTATGGTCTCCCCTTCAAAGTTTCAACTGAATAATTAGTTCAAATAAATAGGAAGCTGTATAAAAACTGACACTGTACCATACTAGTATATATACCTTTAAGCAAGCCAAGAACATCAGCTGCAGTTGAACACAAATGTGGTGGCAAACTAGGTCCGATGACAAAGGAGGGAAGAACAGTAACCAGGGCAATGTTATTGTCGTTGCAGAACTCCCAAGCAGCCTTCTCAGCTAAGGTTTTTGATAAGACATACCAAATCTGGAATTGTTCACAAAGTTCTACTGAACTCCAAGAGTGAGGTGCGTCAAGCCAAGAATATCTACCAGAATGTTACTCAAAATCGATTACAAGTGTTTTGAATGAATAAAAATACGTAAAAATACTACTTGTCAACTATGCAGTAACTACTCGTTGGATGTGTGTATTGTGTGTATATAATTGTGATAAATTTCAATCCCCCTTGTTTATCTCTTCAAGAATATATTTATAATCTCATTTGGATGCCTCCCACGATCCTATTTTCATGCTAGAAGCTGTTGATCACGTTCCTTGATTGTAGGGATCAGTTTCATGTATTTGAATTATAGTTGAAGTAGGAATCTTATCATTTCCTTAATTTTCTGCCCGTCGGGTGCTTCAGTTTTACATGTCGAGACTTGGTCTACTCGTCGGCTGTTACTCTCCCCTATTTTTTAGGATTTACAATGAATTACTAAAATAATATTTGCAATATTATTTTATACAACTGATATTGCAATAATTAATAAATATTTATCAATTAAGGCAATCAACCCGTTCGTCGGACTCCAAACAATTTTTACCCGTCGTGTTGTTAATATGCTCGTCCATGGAAGTTTCACTCGTCAATACGAATATGGACGTGCAAAAATCCGGTTATAACACATACATACAGCTAGACATACACACATACATACATACATACATACATACATACATACATACAGCCATCCATCGTTGAATCATCCTCTCTCCTCTCTCTCTCTCCCCCTCTCTCTCCCGACATCTCCGTATCGCCGTCGTTTAATCCTTGTACTTTGTACTCGTTTTTCTTTTGTTTCACTTCTGATGAACATATTGTGATTTTTCTTTTTGTTCTTGTTACAGGCATTTCAAGCCATGCTGCTGTCACATGCTTCTTATCGCAAATTTTCTACTGAAATGGATGAGGTGAAATTGGAATATTCTAGTTGTCAGGAGAAGATTCGTGTGTTGCAGGAGCAGGTGTTCATGGCTCACAAAGAGACGAATGATATGTGCAATGAGCTCATCATTTTTGCTTCTAAAGTTGAAGAAACTAAAGGTACGTTTCTGTAAGAGACCAATGATACACTTACTCAAGGTATCATGAAGTCTCGCGTCAAAACTATGCTAGAGTTCCGTCGTGGGGAATGGGGTGACAAAGATATTGATGAGGCTGTCAGGATTTACAATGAAGTGTACCCAGATGATCCTGTCAACCCTGGTGACGATGGAGGTAATGCATCAGTTGGTGGCTCTTCTGTGATTGCAAGGAATGTTCAAGACGACAATGAGAGTGACGAGGAGTAGTTGGTTATCTCTCTTTGTTGTTATTATTTCATTTAGAACTCGTTATTTCTGAACTTTGTTGAATTATTTCCCTTTGACGTCGGTTTTTACATTGTTGGTTTGGATATTAGTCCATGTTCCGTCTTTCATAACGGGGGACCGTCAAAATTTTCATTTATTGGTCTAGGAATCTTCAATAGACATCTTTCACGTCACATTGTTCTTGCTGGTTTATCTGTTGTTATGATCTTGTGTTGTTAACATTCAGTGATTAACTGCCATTACTCATCTGCTATGTATATCTTGTGATATTTCGTTGTTTTGTAAACATTTGTGGGTGCCGCGTTCGTCAAATATCATGAACATACAGGACTTGTCGACAACTCGTATAAGCATGGAGATTGTCGTAAAAGTTTGTAGATGTTCTTTGAGTATGTCCATAAATGTTAAAGTATAAAAAAATTGTATATATGTCGTTGACAGGTTGTTTATGTGTAGTCGTCATGTTTTTCTGATATTTAACGTGTAGGTTGTCCAACTCGTGGACGAGTTTTATTAAACTCGTATATATGTAGAAGAATATAAATCATGTTAGGTTATTTGTAGTTTCTGTTTATAAAATTTTCCAAAACATAGATGCAAGATTATATAATCTTATATTCGTCAGATTGTTTTAATCGTTGATTCGTTGATTCGTCAATTCGTTGCGTCAGTCGTCGATATCATTTTTCTTACGTAAGTGCATGCACGACGTTAAGTAGTTAAGAGGCCTTCCCCTCTTGAAACTAACTTATTTATTCGTAGTTTCTGGTTTTATTATAGAGAATGCAAAAAAAAAAATTACTTAATAGTAATTAATTTTGTTTCTCAATTTGTTGGTTTCGTATTTAAAGGACGGGGCCTTTAGTTTTTTTATTCATCGTGGGTGATCAACCCAATAGTCTGTAATGTCGGGATACTATGCCCCTAGTTACCATGTATGTTTTCGTAATGTGTGCACATCATGATGGTAATTTTCGTAGCTCGTCAAGTGTTTAAATAATACACTAAATTAAAAATTAAGCATTGAAACGTATAAATTAAAGCATTCATAGAACCATCAATTATTCAAAAATAAGTACGATATATTTCACATATATAAAACATATTTTTGAGACAAAGGCGTGTCATGCATTTTATTTAAACAAACTAAGAACCAACAGAGCAAGTCAAACCATAAAACAAGTAACAAGTAAACTTGTCGTCCAGGTATTTTACATGTCCTAGTGACTTATTATATTGAGAAAGTAAAATGAAATATAAAGACCTGAGAAGAAATTATAAATGATATGCCTTCAAATGATGAACATTCCAGCTTCTCGGAATCTGCAGTCCTTTCAATGTCGACAGCCTATATGCTCCTCGTCCGACGACTGCATCGATCAAGTAAGGCCCTTCCCATGTTTCAGCAAATTTACCAGCGTCATTGTCCATTGTGTTTTGGAAGACCTTTCTAAGGACAAGATCCCCTCCTTGAAACTTCCTTATGTGGACATTTTTATTGTAGGCATTCACAACTCTCTGTTGATAAGAGGCCATGTGTATCTTAGCCATGTCACGGAGTTCGTCAACTGTATCCAAGTCATGGACGAGTTCATTTTTGTTGCTTTCAACTATTGTGAGTCCATAACGAGCTATCAGACTCATAATCTCCGTCGGCAAAACAGATTCAGTCCCATACACCAATGCAAATGGAGTTTGACCCGTCGACATATTTGGAGTTGTCCTGTCAGCCCATAGAGTCCATGATAGCTCTTCAGCGCATCGTCCTTTATAAGTAGTCAATCTCTTTTTTAGGTTGTTAACAATGATCTTGTTGCTTGACTCTGCTTGACCATTGGCATGTGGATACCTTGGTGTCAACTTCGTCAGTGTTATGTTCCATTGTCGACAGAAGGATTCCGTCTTTTCACTTATGAATTGCGAGCCATTATCGCAAACAATCTCAGATGGCACGCCAAATTTGCACAAAATATTACGTTTGATAAAAGATATTTCCTCCTTTAACTTAACTTGTCGGAATGCTTCTACCTCTATCCTCTTAGAAAAATAATCCGTCATGACCAACATGAATACCTTCTGACCTGATGCTGGTGGAATTTTCCCCATGATGTCCATCCCCCACTTCATGAATGGCCATGATAGAATCGACGGGTGCAAGTATTCTGACGGTTGATGTAGGACGAGAGCATGCCTTTGAAAAGCATCACACCTTTTGACATAATCAATAGCATCTTGCTTGACAGTTGGCCAATAATACCCCATACGTAGTACTTTGTATGATAAATTTCTGCCTCCATAATGATTTCCACAATCACCTTCATGTACGTCTTTCAGTACCTGTCGGGCCTCTTCGTCCTCCAAACATCTTTGTAGTAAACCCGTAGCAGAAGTTTTGAACAGGATTCCATATATTAGCAGAAATCTTGACGCTCTCATCTTGAGTCGTCTTGCCTCATTGTTGTTGCTTGGTCGAGTATCATTCAACAGGTATTCCTTTATTTCAGTAGTCCAACTCGTCAGTTGAATAGGTTGATCATCAGTCAAATCTTCCAAAGTCATTACACTTTTTAATTCTTTACCTCTTTCTGTAGCTGGCCTCAGGACATGTATAATGGGTATGGTCTTTAAGCTTTCCCGTCGAAAGACAGCACCCAGTCCTGCCAAAGTGTTAGCTTATGTATTCGTTTCCCTTGGTACTTGACGGATACTGAACCTCGTAAAACCTGCTTGTAACTCCTTGACGATTCCCAGATACGCTGACATCTTCTGGTCCCTAGCTTCATAAGACCCATTTACATGATTAATAATTAATAGGGAATCACAACATACCTCAATGTGACTTATTTTCAATTCTTTTGCCGTCGTCAGGCCAATAATCAACGCCTCATATTCCGCCTCGTTATTAGTAGCTTTGAAATCACAACATATTGAATGTGCTATGATATCCCCCTATGGTGATTTAAGCACAAGTCCCAGACCCGTGCCATTGACATTTGACGCCCCGTCGGTGTACATTGTCCAAAGCTCAATCCTTGTTTCTGACATCATCGATTGTGACTCGTCATTAGCTTTTGTTAACTGACTTGGGCTGAAATCTGCCACAAATCAGGTAAAGCTTGTGATTTGATAGCCATGCGAAGTTCATAGACTATGTCATACATGCTTAGTCTGACGGACCATTTCGTCATCCTTCTTGTCAGTTCTGGTCTTCTCAACACCATCTTCAACGGATAGTTTGTCCTGACACATATTCTGTGGGCTTCAAAATAATGTCGTAGTTTGATTGACGTGACAGCTAAAGCCAACACCAGTTTCTCTAGTGACGAGTATCTTGTCTCAGCGTCGACTAAACTCTTGCTAACGTAGTATATTGGAGACTGCATGTTGTTCTCTTCTCTTACTAGAACTCCACTAACCGCTTGTTCCGTGACTGACAGGTATACAAACAATATCTCTCCAGGTACTAGTTTTGACAACAGTGGGCTGTCGTCAAGTATTGTTTTAATTCCTTGAACGCTTCTTCATGCTTTCCGTCCAACAGAACCCTTTATTTTTCTCCAAGATGTCGTAAAATAACTTGCACCTGTCGGACGACCTTGAAATAAATCTATTCAAGGTGGCCACTCGTCTTGTCAATTTTTGCACTTCCTTAACGGATGTTGGTGATGTCAATTCGAATATTGCTTTAATTTGTTCAGGGTTGGCTTCTATTCCTCTTCTTGTCACCACGTGCCCTAAAAACTTCCCCGACGTTACTGCAAATTTACATTTTGACGGATTGAGCTTCATGTTATAATCTCGCAGGATGTCGAATGTTATTGTCAAGTCCCTGATGTGGTCTGACGCATTCTTTGATTTCACCACCATATCATCAATGTAGACTTCCATCATTTTACCTATTTATTCTTTGAACATCTTGTTAATTAGGCGTTGGAAGGTTGCACCAACATTCCTCAATCCAAAGGGCATTGCCAAATAGCAGTATATTCCCCTGTTAGTCACAAATGTTGTCTTTTCAGCATCTGACGGGTGCATCTCAATCTGATTAAGTCCACTTGACGCGTCCAAGAATGTTAGCAACTCGTGTCCAGCTGTCGCGTCGACCATTGCATCTATGTGTGACAATGGATACGGGTCCTTTGGACATGCCTTATTCAGATCCGTGTAGTCGACGCATACTCGCCACTTCCCATTCTTCTTTTAGACAATCACCACATTTTTCAACCATTCGGGGTAGTCCACTTCTCGAATCATCCCAGCCTTCAAGAGTCTACTGACTTCATCATTGATGATTTGATTCCTGTCAGGCGCGAATTTTTTTCTCTTTTGCTGGACGGGCACATAGTTTGGGTCAACATTGAGTTTGTGTGTGATGACCTCTTCACTAATGCCCGTTATGTCATCGTGTTCCCATGCAAAAGCATCCATACGTTCTGTCAAGAACTCGACTAAATTGGCTTCGACCTCCGGCGGTACATATTGTTCGAATAGCACTTTCTTTTCTCCCGTCAACAGGCTCACATCCGTCAGTTTTTCCATGTCCATACTTGTAACTTGAGGAACGTCCTTCCCCTATTATTGAATAGTTGGTCTCAAGCATGTCTTGTAGCACTGTCTTGCTTGAACCTGATCTCCTTGAATCTGTTGGACTCCCCAGGGTATCGGGAATTTTACTACTTGGTGATATGTTGATGGGATAGCTTTTTAAGTCATGTATCCATGGCCTTTCAAGGATTATGTTGTAGGATGACTGACAATCAATAATGAGAAACTTCTGTAATAAATTCACTCATTGAGCGTATGTAGGTAATGAAATTTCACCAATCGTCCTTTTAGTCTCGCCACTGAATCCGACGAGTACAGTGCATTTCTTTGTCATATCGTGTTCATTCAAGCCCATCTCTCGTAATGCATCTAGCATCATAATATTCACTGCACTACCATTATCTACCAAGATTCTTTTGACAAGGCAATTTCCTACGGGCAGTGAGATGACTAAACTATCGTGTTGTGGCTCCGTCACGTGTTCCCTGTCTGACTCGTCGAACTGAATTGCTGGCATTTTTGTTTCCAAGATGTTTGCTCGCATGACCCTCATTCCAGGCTCTCTTGCTGCCCTCTTTGCTTGTGAATATGTAGCTCCACATACCTCAGATCCTCCAGCTATAAAGTTAATAACCTTGTAATGTGGTGGAGGGGGAGGCTGTCTTGGTGGTGACGACTCTCTAACCCTGCTTTTTCCCGTCATATATTTTGTCAAGTAGCCCTTCTTGATGAGTGTCTGTATTTCTCTTCTTAATGCCACACAATCATATGCTCTATGACCATAATCACTGTGGAAATCACACCACCACTTTGATTCAGGTTTCGCTTTAGGCTTGTTCAACTTTGACGGCCAATTGACAGCATTCCCTAATTTATTGAATTCTCTCACCAAAGCTGACGGCCTGATACTGAATATGTAACTGTCAAACATCGGTGAAAGATTTGGGTCTTTTCTCCAGTCCAACCTTCCTTATACAGCACTAACACGTGCATCCTCACGATTGTTCCTTGAATAAGGCCTGTAGTCTCGTGCCTTTGTCATAACAATTTTTCTATTAGGGCGATAGTAGTTGTCCTCGTCATATTTCCTGTCTAACGGCTTTGGCACACCCGGGATACGTTGTATCATTTCTCTCATCTCCTTCAACTCCAGCTTCATGGCATCCATCGTGTTACTTTCTAATCATGAACTTCTATGCCTTGACCTCCTATTCGACCTTTCTTCTTCGTTGTCGTGCCTGCCCGTTGTATCCTTCTGCCATTGAGATGTTGTGTTTGCGTTATTGTACGTAGCTCCAACCTCAACCCTGTTAGTACCCAACACAAGCACTTCATTATCCCCCTTTCGTCTTTCCTCCTAATCATCATCATCGTAATCCAATCGTCGTACCACACTCGCCACCGTTTGTTTAGAGGTCGCAATCGCGCTTGATTTCACCGTGCTCAATGTAGCTTTGAGTGTCTCATTTTCTGCACGCAAGGCCTCAACATCTGTTTGTAACTTCTTCATAACTGTAAATACCTCATCATTCGTGGGGTTCGTAGTTTGCTCTTTGTTACTGCTTTGTTCAGGATCCGTAGTCATAACTGATGCGGACCCCATAGATGAAGCAGCATTGAATTATTTGGAAATCTATGACAGGGTGTAAATTGGCAGGTTGTATCATTCAAGACGATGATGTGGGATCTTCTGGTCAATATTTTCTTTTTGTTTACATAATATTTCCATATGGAAATTACCTATTGTGTTTATTTTATTTCTAGAAATTAGTTAGTATAATTAAAGGAAGTATATGACATACTTTCCTTGTTAGGATTTGGAGTGTTACTTATAAATTAAGTTCTTCTCTAATAAAAAGTTAGTTTTTTTACTTGATAAACAATTTCTCTGGAGAGAGTTTCTCTAAGGTTCCAATTTTAGCATTAATAATAATCAATGAATTTGGAAGCCCAAACCTTGGCATTCACTTGAATCAACGAGTGTTTGGAAGTTTATTGTCTGGTATTCATCCCTGAATCAACAGACAATTTCATAGTTACGTTTCCGCTACATTAGTTGGTATCAGAGCCAACTACCTCTACTCGTATTGAGACGAGAACACTAGCACGATGACTCAATGCATCAGTTACACGATTGGTTATCCATGCCTTGTGTTTAATCACGAAAGTGAATTGTTGAAGAAAAGATACCCATCGAGCATGTCTATGAGATAATTTGTCTTGACTATGCAAATGCCTCGACGTGGCGTGGTCAGTGAATAAAACAAACTATGTGTTACAGGATGGGTTTCTTTTTCGAGGTAATCAATTATGTGTTCCGAATTGTAGCCTTCGTTATCAGATTATTCAGCAACTTCATGGCGAAGGTCATGTCGGTCGTGATCGAACCCTACAACTAATCCAGGCCTCGTATTTTTGGCCTACTCTCCATAAAGAAGTGGAACGTTATGTGCAACGATGTAAAACATGTCAAGTTTCTAATGGCACATCGAGTAATGCAGGTCTTTACATGCCTCTGCCTATTCCATCTCAACCTTGGGTGGATATCAGCATGGATTTCGTGTTGGGTTTACCAAGAACTCAACGTGGTAATGACTCCATATTTGTAGTTGTGGACCGATTCTCTAAAATGGTGCACTTCATCCTTTGTAAAAAGACTACTGATGCTGTTAATGTGGCGCAACTTTTCTTTCGTGACATTTATCGACTCCATGGATTACCTACTTCTATTGTTTCAGATCGTGATACCAGATTTTTAAGCCATTTTTGGCGTAGCTTATGGAAGATGACAGGTACACATTTGAATTTCAGTAGCGCTTATCATCCACAAATGGATGGTCAAACAGAGGTTGTTAATCGTTCTTTGGGAAATTTATTGCGATGTATAGTGGGAGATCATTTGCGGAGTTGGGATCTTAAGTTATGTCAGGCCGAATTTGCACATAATCACGCCGTCAATAGAAGCACGGGCTTTAGTCCTTTTCAGATTGTGTATTCTATTGTCCCCCGTGGTCCTTTGGAACTTTTACCTTTGCCAGACAAGACTCGAATTCATGGAAAGGCTATTGATTTTGTTGAGAGTTTAAAGACAACCCATCAAATTGTTCATGATAATCTTGAGAAGGCAGTAACAAAGTACAAGCGTGATGCAGATAAGAAACGTCGTCATGTAGAGTTTAATGTCGGTGACTTTGTGTGGGCTGTTCTTACAAAAGATAGGTTCTCAGTTGGGGACTATAACAAGTTAGCTGCTCGTAAGGTTGGCCCGCTAGAGATTGTGGAGAAAATTAACCCGAATGCTTATCGTTTAAAATTACCAAGTCATCTGCGCACCTCTCCTGTTTTTAACATTAAGCATTTAGTCCGGTATATTGGAGATTCCTCTGATGATGACAATGTTTCTAATTCGAGGACGAATTTTCTCTACCTTGGTGGGAATGATGCGGACCCCATTGATGAAGCAGCATTGAATTATTTGAAAATCCATGACAGGGTGTAAATTGGCAGGTTGTATCATTCAAGGCGATAATGTGGGATCTTCTGGTCAATATTTTCTTTTTGTTTGCATAATATTTCCATATGGAAATTACCTATTGTGTTTATTTTATTTCTAGAAATTAGTTAGTATAATTAAAGGAAGTATATAACATACTTTCCTTGTTAGGATTTGGAGTGTTACTTATATATTAAGTTCCTCTCTAATAAAAAGTTAGTTTTTTTGACTTGATAAACAATTTCTCTGGAGAGAGTCTCTCTAAGGTTCCAATTTTAACATTAATAATAATCAATGAATTTGGAAGCCCAAACCTTGGCATTCACTTGAATCAACGAGTGTTTGGAAGTTTATTGTCTGGTATTCCTCCCTGAATCAACAGACAATTTCATAGTTACGTTTCTGCTACATTAATAACCGTGGAAATCAGGTAAAACTCTTAGTTAATTTCTCACAGACGGCGCCAACCGTTTTGTCCAAATTTTGTAGGGTTAATAACTAAAGTCTTTATTATAAAATTGAATAAGAAACATGTTTTTTGTATTTGGATTGATACAAGTTCAAGTCCACAGGAAAGCAGTTGCACGAAGGGAAGCTGGTCAGCACTAATCTACTAGTACAAGTCTACTCCAACCATAGTCCAAAACCAACACACACGCACATACATACATACATACAGCTAGACATACACACATACAGCCATCCATCGTTGAATCATCCTCTCTCCTATCTCTCTCTCTCTCCCGACATCTCCGTATCGCCGTCGTTAACGTCACCTTTGCACATATCCACTACTTTCATCCCTTCTGGTACTCTCTCTCTCCCTCCCTCTCTCTCTCCCTCTCTCTCTCTCCCTCCCTCTCTCTCTCCCACTTTATTACATACTGCTAGTTGTTTTATTACATACTACTTGTTTGCTTACTTTTTAAATTAACTAGTTCCATTATTCCTGCTATGTCTCTCTCTAATAGGAGTTTTATTATTTCATAGTCTATAGATCTGATCTAACTTTTTGTTTCAATTCCTTGTAGACTAGAATATACTAGTTAAGTTTTAAAGTTGAACACATTTCATACCAAAGTTTACATCTTTATTGTGTTGTGTATAATTTAATATACTCTTTATTGTTATTGAAAGTTTCCATTTTTGTTGTGTATAACTAAGTATAGTCTTATTATTGAAGCACTTGATGAAGAAGAATCTGTTTCTGGAGGATTTGTGATTGTTTCATGGGCAATACATGCCGTGGATCTTTCGGAGTAAAACAATACCAGGAGGGGGGGTTTTAATCAGCCCCAAGAACATTCCAACTCCATCCACAACAACAACAACAACAACAACTCTTCTTCTGCTCACTCTAAGAATTCACCTACCAATTTGACACCCCAACACCTTGATTCCCAAGATTTTGTAAAAGACAACGATAACGACAAGGACAATACCTTACCACTTGTCAGACCGAAAAAGGATAACACGATGAACCGTAGCAGTAACAACCGGTCTTACTATGTGTTGGGACACGTCACTCCTAATATTCATGATCTTTACACTCTGGGACGTGAATTAGGACAAGGCCAATACGGGACTACTTATTTATGCACTGAGATTTCCACGGGAACTGAATACGCATGCAAATCCATCTCCAAGAGAAAGCTGATATCTAAAGAAGATGTGGAGGATGTTAGGAGGGAGATTCAGATAATGCATCACTTGGCTGGTCACAACAATATCGTCACCATTAAGGGTGCCTATGAGGACCATCTGTATGTCTATATTGTCATGGAACTCTGTAACGGGGGTGAGTTGTTTGATAGGATTATCCAGAGGGGACACTATAGTGAGAGGAAGGCTGCTGAATTAACAAAGATTATTGTAGGTGTGGTTGAGTCATGTCATTCACTAGGGGTTATGCATAGAGATCTAAAACCCGAGAATTTTTTGTTAGTTAACAAGGATGATGATTTCTCTCTCAAAGCAATTGATTTTGGACTTTCAGTTTTCTTCAAGCCAGGTATACGATGGGCAGTTGTATATGTTTTGAGGTTATACTATGTTATCCAGATATCAGATGATATATGGTACACATGTTAGTTTCACTTAAACATTAACTTTTACAATACATGAAATTTGTTTCTCCAGGTCAGACTTTCACTGATGTGGTTGGAAGCCCGTATTATATTGCTCCGGAGATGTTTTTGAAGCACTATGGGCGAGAAGCCGATGTATGGACAGCTGGGGTTATATTATATACACTGCTAAGTGGCGTGCTTCCTTTCTGGGCAGGTACGTATAGAATTTAGAACAGAATTCAGGATCAGCATATGATGAATAGACTGAAACTTCGTTTTACTTTCTTAATTCAGAAACCCAGCAGGGGATATATGATGCAGTCTTGAAGGGATACATAGATTTTGATTCAGATCCATGGCCCGTGATTTCTGACAGTGCGAAGGATCTCATCAGAAAGATGTTATGCTCAAGACCTTCTGATCGCTTAACTGCTCATGAAGTCTTATGTATGTTTTTGTTGTCTGATAAAAGTATTCAATAACATCTGAAAATTTCTTTCATTGTTTGGGTTATCTGTTTATTCGTGAGACCTGTCACAGTCATGCAGATAAGCTAGAAATGTTTTCCATTCTTTTTTCATACACCCTACAACAAATGATATAATTGTGTCATTGTTAAGGAGTTGTTCACATATCTAATGTTATTAACTGATTGACATTATATATGCAAGACATAGAGTTTAAAAATGTTGATTCCAGATTTTATGGCAGTGGCATTGCAACTGTATTAGTAATTTATTGATCAAATAACAATGAATATGACCATATGTAGCTAGAAACCTTGTCAGTTTTACTTAATTAGAGACCATTCAACAATTTTAAGGTTCTCTTCTGATTTTTATTTTTATATATTGAAGTACAATGCCAGGAACAACGTTTTTGTGTGTTTACATTAAATTCATCCAAACCTTTAACAATATCAAATAAAACTAAATGCACTGGCGGCATGTTAATCACATTGTAGTATGCAATTATGCATCGTGTTATGTCAAAGATTAAAGTAGTGATGAAACGAAGTTAAATCTATATGGTGTGTATATGTTCAATCAAATTCATTGGTTTCTGTTTGTTTAATTCATCAAATATCATGTAGGCCATCCTTGGATTTGCGAAAATGGAGTTGCCCCTGATAGATCCCTGGATCCAGCTGTACTATGTCTCGACTCAAACAATTCTCTGCGATGAATAAGTTGAAGAAGATGGCTTTACGGGTATGTAGATGATAAGCACGGGCATGTTTAGTTGTAGCAAGGATAATGTAGCTGACATGACATTGCACATTCTGAAATGATGTTGTTTATATGTGTATATGTTATCGATATGCCTCAGTTCCCCTCTTTATTAATCCTATTTTCCTGACAGACTAATAAACCAATGTGTGGAAGCTTGGACACTTAATATCCATGTCTCATCTAGTAGAATATTCATGCATTTATGTTCTTATATGGAGTGTGGAGGACTAAATTCATGCACTATTAAAAAGCCCACTCTCAGTTTCATTTTTGTGTTTGATCTCTGCAGGTTATAGCTGAAAGTTTATCAGAGGAGGAAATTGCTGGTTTGAAAGAAATGTTCAAGGCAATGGATACTGATAACAGTGGTGCGATCACATTTGATGAACTCAAGGCTGGTTTAAGAAAATATGGTTCAACCTTAAAGGATACAGAGATACGTGACCATGTGGATGCTGTAAGATGTTTTAAAAATATAATTCTTATTGATTTTCCTTGTTAAATTATGTCAGGTCCCTAAATCATGAAAAACTTAAATTGTAGACTAGGAAAGAATTAGGTTTGGTCAAATCCCAGGTGTGACAATTTTGGGGGAGAAATATGAGCAGGAACTGTAAGAGCCTCAGATTATTTCATTTTTTTCAATGACAGACAATTACAGTACTTGATGAGTGATGACATCAGTCTCGCGTCCGTGACGTCTGTAGCAACCAGATACTAACTTAACTTGGAGTTTGACGATGTCCTCTCCAAGGCAGTACAATAGCCAATACTTATGCCCTATACTTTCTGACCACATATATGTTTTTCCTCTGTAATAAAATCCCGTCCAGATTTTTAAGTTATTTCCTTTAAGCATTGATTTCTTAACTCATGGTTGGCCACGATCAAACCTGACCCTGCCACTGAAAGAATGACCAAGTCCTATATCCCCCATCCTAAAGGACCCGGAAGCTCTCCTAAAGGATGATCAAGGAACTGGTGCTTTTTTCAGGGTCTAAATAGGAAAAAGTTGGGTCCTGCTCTGACAATTCACCCACCTATTTAATTTCCAACACATATGGAACCTTTCTTCTGAATTTACTTTCTTATTGTCAACCTAGTCTTCCACCAAATAATATTCTTTGGATGTGTCATTTATACATATAGACATTGCTTCTTCCCCCCCAAATTATTAAGTTTCCTTAAAATAGATTTAGCATGCTAGGGTGTTATTAAGAATTTTTATTATATAGCACATCAATTCAGTAGCTAATCTGCTTTGCGAACTGCTATACATCTATACCAAGTGTATCGAAGATGTGCCAATAAATTATTGAAGGTTCCTGATATAGGTTAGTGCCTTCCTGGATATATTACTTTGAGACCGAAAAATGGCAATACTGTGGACATGACTTACTTTTCTACACCTTGACAAGGAACAGAACTTATAGGCTATTCTAATATCTTTATTGTGAAGGCTTCCATAGTTCTATAATATTCAATTAAGGAAGATAACCTAAGAAGTTTAAGGATACGGGTGAGTAGGATATATGGATTCAATTAATATGTTAGTATTGAGGATGCAACTTATATAATAATATTATAAATATATGTTTGATGTTATAAATGATAAAATCCATCAACAAATATGACTATTATTTACTTATGTTGTAAATTGCCCATTTATCAACACACATACCAGCCTCCATCCTTCTTTGGTGTTAAAAGAGATGGAATATCACATGGGCATAAGCTTTCTTTGAGGAATCCATTTGTCTAAAGTCTCTCACTTGTCTGTTTAATTTAGTATGCCCTGTAGGATTCATCCAGTAACTGGCGGATTCGATAATTGTGGTCTAAAGGTCAATGGCATGTTGCACATTTCACATAGGAGGTAAAACATTAGGCATATCATCACAAACAATATTCTAAAAAATTTCCAACAGTTATTTGATTTTTGGTGGTAATTTGCTTGCAGCAATGTCTTCATTCTGGCTCACTTTTCTTGCCAACACATAGTAAATAACTTTGCATTCTTTAGCCATGCAAAAACTTTTTCTTTATAAACAAGTGGACAACTTCCTCTCATGTGTAGGTTAATGGTCTGACATTTATTTTAAGCCTTCTTTTTCATCCGCTTAGTTGTAACCTTATAGTTAAGTTAACCTATATTTTATTTGGCTCATAAGGACTTTCAGGATAGAATGTTACTATATCACTAGTTCACTACCCTTGCACATTAAATGACAAACATCACAATTGAATAGCCAGCCAAGGTCGACCAAGTAAGATATGAGTGACATATAGAGGGACATCATCACATTGAATACAATCTTTGTAGTTCCGTAATCAACAAGTACTGAACATTTTTTAGTTGCCAATATTAAAGTATATATTGTCAATTCAAGCAACATGACGGCTTTAGATAAGATATATAAGAATATGTAGAACACCCATAAACTGACGAAGAATCCTTCGAATCAAAAAGTCATAAACCATAAACTTTAAAATTTGCTACACCCAATAAGGTGATAAGATCCGGTGGGACGTTGATATGATTTAAGTATCAACTTTCTTAGTAGTTATTTAGTATGTTACACTACTAAGCCATGTAGAGACCAATTACGGATGCTAAAAGAGACCAATTGTAGATATTAACAAGTAACGAACAAGTTTTAATATAAATGTCAAAAGTAAATGTAAATGTACGAATAACTATTTAATGTTAACAAGTTATATCGAAAGATAAAGACTAGCTAGAGTATGAATATAACAAGTTAAACTGTTAATAATTAAAATATATATTGTAGCCGGGCTAAGCCTCGTTGAACGGACTTTGGCTCTCATATTATGCAAAGTGTATGCATTTACATACATACATATATATAATGCAAAGATGCTAAAGCATTAATAAATTAAAGCCTATAGTGTATCATGTCGAACTGTCGATGATTTAGCTTCTTCTAGGCATATATACCGTAGTGCTTGGTGATCGGAGTAGAATACAAACTCCTTAGTTTAGGTGGTATATCTCTCCATGGCCTCATCAATCTTTTTACTAACAAAAACTATTGAGAAAGCAATAGAATGGCCCTTTTGATGGTATACCTCTTTGTGGCTTCATTAAGCTTTTCATTCAGGAAAGCTATTGGATGGCCCTCTTGACTCAACACTCCACCTATATCATCCCTTACCCCTCTGAAGCATTACATGCTACCTCAAAGCACATCTTTCAATTTCATTTTTCTTTAAAATGTGGAGAGATTTAGTTGGTTATGTATGTATGTTGGGAGTCTCAAGGGCCCTATGTAGGTATGCTAGGAGTCTTACGGGGCATGTGGCCGTACAACCAAGGTTGACGTAGAAGACTATGAACAACTTCCATGAGAAGGACATCACTGATCACACCTCTTTCGTAGTTGTGGAGACATCTTTCAGTCACAGGAATAAATGTCTCGTTGAACCACTGGATGGGATGGGATGGGATGTGCGATCTCGGCAACTACATATAAACAACTCTCCCTCAATAATGACTTTAAAAAAATGTGATGGAAGATAGAAGCCCCCTCCAATCTGTCTCCACATGTGTGTTATACATGGATTGCATGATACCCATATGATACCTATCTAATGACCTGCCTTCACCAGGTTTCGCAAAGCATCGTCATTTAATGGACTATGAGGACTATATAACTCATCATCTATAGGGTTTTCATCATCTACATCTTTCTCAGTAAGGTTCATGCTGATAGTTTGTAAGTGGGTCAAGGAAATACTATTATACTATTGTGTTGGGTTATATACAAGGCAGATATGAGAGAGAGAGAGAGAGAGAGAGATGGTCAAAGAGATATCACCAAGCAAATGTAAGTGATTTTCCGAAGAGGTGGATACCAACGCAGCTGGAGCAACTATCGACAAGCAACCACAACAATGCTGGAGAAGAATTCCAGTGGCATTTCTTATTATTACTTGCTTAAATATGCTAGACTAGTCAAGTGTCTAAGTATTCCAGACGAAGCTTCTGTAATACTAGGCATATAGCTAGCGGTATGCAAATATCATAGAATTAGATGGTTGCTAGTTTCCTTCTAATAATAGTAAGCCAAAGATAAATAAGTATAAACATGTATGTCAGTATGTGAGAGGCATCCATGATATGCATTGCCTTTTTCTGAACAAATATACGAGTAACAGTAATAAAACGAGCCATGTCACTGAGACTCGGGTACACTAGTGTTGGATACGAGTGCGGAAATAATTAGGATTTTTGGACGTGGATCCGAAATTGGACATAAGCGAGGGAACTCGACATATAAATTTAAAATAAAAGAAATTTTATCAAATCATAATTATCATACATCATTTAAAATAGTTTCTATTACGAGTGAATCGTATACACTTAATTATACATTTCAAATTCATAGCATAAAGTCAAAAGGATACAATAGAAACAAGATTTTCAAGGACCTTGCTTTCTATAAACAAGATGTCAGAGGTTGTGAAGATACCTTGCCTTTTATTTAGAATTAGATTGGTTTAAGGTGAAGTGTCTGATTTTAGTATGAAGGATTTAACACAGGTGTGAGGACAAAGACAGTGAGTTGGGGTAACAGAGAAAACGAGAATCTGAATACCAATTCTAATTTAATTGGGAATACTGAATTAGCATTTGGGAAAAATGCAGATTCAGTGCCCAACTGCAGATTGGTTACATAATAGAACTGGTCATTTATTTATAGTTAAACCATTGATGATATTTTTGTAGAATCATCATGCAAACTGTGTACTAATTGCATATTCGTGCCTTTCTGTAAATCTTGTTTATAATTTCACAGAATGGAGAACAGCTTCTGATTCTTAGATGTGACAGCATAACCATTAACCAAATATGAAATATGAAACTATGGTCCATTCCCAAAGGGATAAAACTCCTTTCTTTATAAGAAAATGTCAACAGTACTAATTGATCTGATATAAAACATATCCATAATCACTCTACCTTGTTCTTATTTTTCTTCTTGAAGGATTTAACTCTTATTGTGGCCGCCAATAAAATGTAGCTGCAGGTACAGTAGAATGTTTTGAATATAAAACATTGATACCTCTATTATGATGATGATGCTATCTGCATAATAGAAGACCAAGTTCCTGCAACTCCAAGAATAATTCCCAACGCCATAATCCCTATATCCTTATATGCCTCTTTTGTTCCCATCTCATCCTTAAAGGTCAAGTAGTGAAAGAGAGCAGGCAAAACAAAGCCCAAAACACAGGAAGTGCTACTCCCAACCAATGACAGGAAATCGGTAAAGTTAGGAACCATGAGCGCGATCAAGATGAGAAACAAAACCAACAGCCATCTGATCCACAAGCAGTAACACCCCTCCCAGAACCTTCTCTCAAATACCTCATAAACCGGTTGCATCATCAATGGAAGCGTAATTAAAAGATTGACACAAAGACTCGACTGGACGACAGTGCTCAACCAACCTTTCCCTAAATTAGAAGTAATGATGTCCTTGGTATCCTCGCCAAATGCAAAATAACCAAAAGAACCAAAAGCTGCATACAAGAAAGCAATCAAGAACATAGTGAGGGCCAAGACCCTCCCATATTTGGATTTGTTTCGAGTTTCTGATTCCAAGGGTAAAGCCATACCAACACCTTCAAAAGAGTAAATAGCCACACCTAAACCATAAAGAGACCAGGAGAGACTTCCAAAAGGCTTAACAGGTGGCATATAGGTCATGAAAAGACGAACATCCTCAACTAAAACAACACACATTGCTCCAATTTGAATAATATCAGCAAAAATACTCAAAGGGGCTAAAAGTGTGAGCGTAGGGATAGCGTTAAGGCCTAACTGGAACGGTAAAGTAGACCAAATATAAAGCGTTTTGGGAGAAATGGCGGTGTACTTATAATTAACAAATAGATGAGCCAATGTGTTACCAATAAAGATTGTGTAACCAACACAAAACCCAGCCTGAGTGAGAATAATCATGAGATCAACGGCAAGCCTTCCATGAGGGCCACAAACAGCAAAGCCAAGATCTCCAAAAGAGGAAATATTGGAGAAAGAAAAAGGGCATTGAAGTTTCCGACGTGTGTAGACTAGAAGCATCATGCAATGATTAGTGAGTGCAGCTGCGGCAAGGGTCATGATCGAACCAGTGACCCAACCAGTCTTTTTAAAGGTGTATGGGAGTCCAAGAACCCCGGCTCCAACGACAGCAATAAACACATTGGCAAATGTCTTAGGTTGAGAGGAGAGTGAATCCTTTTTTTGCAGGAGAGGGGTGTCCTCTGTTGGTCCTCCCACATTCGAGTTCGAGTTCTTCTGAGATGATGATGATGAGCTACTGCTGCTGTCTGATTTTCTGTCCACCCCCATTTGCATTATACACTCACCACTCAATCAAGAGTTTGTACAACCCAATATATATGAATCAATCAATAGTACTCAAAATAGAAACAATGATGGATTGCGAATATATAAAAACAATAACAATAACAATGATGATAAAATAATTATTACTATAAACTTAGTAGTACTATAGTTGTGTTATAAACAGAACATGTGGATTATAGATAGTGAAAGTTACGTAGTGCAATAGAATTGGGACTAGGATACGTGTAACTTCTAGAATAGTGATTCATTCATTATTACTATTCTTTTGTTTATTTAGGGAAAAAACAGGCCCATTTAGTAGGGTACTAGAGTGGATATCATTTGCGACTTATCAGCTTACATTTACATCTGTCATTCTCACATCCACTATTTCCATCAATATCATCTTCTTCTTTTTGCCTTTTCCTCTGAATACTACGACACTAATATTTTATAAGTTGTCATAAAAAAATGAAATGTTATCCGAATCTAAGCGGTTAAGATATTGTTTAGCAATTAATCGATTCCCAAATGGGGTTCATCATTCTTCCTATCTTGTATGATCTGAACAACCATATATTGATAAAAATATTTAATTTACAGGTTCTAAACTTTTAAAAAACCTTAAAGAAAAGTAAATGACAATTATTTAAAAACAGAGTTACGTGAAACTGAAGATGATGTACAACCTTGCATGCACTCAATGAGTCACTACTTGTCACAGATGTTAGGTCATAAAAGGAAATATAACTGTGTTAGAAGTTTTAATACCCACTCGTCTTGGCGCGCTATAGCCTAAGTGACAAGTGCGTAACTAGCCATCATACTTGCATCATATATATGAGTTACTTTTAATATTATTATGTGCATAAGATTGATTCTTGCTGCTGCTGCTGTATGTTGGCATTTTCATTTGTGCCCGTCTCGATGTTATGTTATTTCTAGTTCAATGTTAACTGCATTAGCTAAGTCATAAGTGAAATGCTTAAAGGAATTACTATTGCATCCATGAACCTCAACCATCTATTACTGTACCATTAGAATTGTGGGGGTTCTCGGTCAACATGTTTTGCAAGGCATATGAGAATGTTTAATAATTTACTGAGATGAGATGAAATCCAGAGATATGGATTGTACTCTCGGAGATTTTTTGTCTGAGGAGTATATTTGTTACCGCAGTTGGTATGCTTGATGTTCAGCTGCAACTATATCTGTAGTTGCTTTCGGAACTCTGTTGACATACTGCTACTGAGATTCTGGAAACCTAAAGCTTGTTTCACTTGAAGTCTTCTCGATGTTGAACAAGTAAAAGATATTGATACTATACATTAAGCTTGCAGTAACTAATGGGGGAAAGAAAAGTGATGCATCTGATCCTGTTTTTAAAGCAAATTCTTTCTCATGATGCAGAAATATGCCTAAAGTTTGCCATTGTGTGAATGTTGTGCAGTGAACTAATGTTCGTGGAATCAATTTTACATTCATATAAGCTTGCCGCTTTTTTATATATAGCATCATCAAACCCAAATATGGTCTGGTGTCTTTCATTTTTCGTTTTATAATCTTCTTGTGCATAACATATTCAATGGTGGCTGCATCAAACTACATTGGCAAGGTAATTACTAATTAGTTGACATTTATATTCAAGCCTGTAAGATTGTAGTGTCTGGCGGCCTACACATCCTGAAGATGGCCTTGCTCCTTTAGGGATGCAACACAATCATCAAACATCTCTTCAATAGACTTGAACTTGAATCCCAAACTCTTCAATTTGGTGGTGTTCAACTCATAATATGGCCGATCAAGCTTCTCAAACCTAAATAATTTTTCGGTTAAGACAAAGATTTGTGCATAGAAGAAAGTAATAATTTCAAATTTTTCATACAAACAAGGGTGATCCCCCCCCCCCCCCCCAAAAAAAAAACATTAACCGCTCCTCTTGTATTTGCGTAGGTTCCTGGGCAAAGACTCGGCAAGTATATATCATACATGCATATCATATTATATATGTACAAGCATTGATTAACAAACCTTTTCGGAATAGGTAGGGTGGGATATCGTGCAGACAAAATGGATGTGAGCTCATCATTGTCGACAACTGTTGAGCTACACAAGTAGCGGCCATGGGCTTCTTCGTGCTCATAAACAAGGATATGGCAGAGAGCCACATCATCTATATGTACATATCCCATTCTTCCATGCCATTGAAATCTTATGGTCTCCCCTTCAAAGTTTCAACTGAATAATTAGTTCAAATAAATAGGAAGATGTATAAAAACTGACACTGTACCATACTAGTATATATACCTTTAAGCAAGCCAAGAACATCAGCTGCAGTTGAACACAAATGTGGTGGCAAACTAGGTCCGATGACAAAGGAGGGAAGAACGGTAACCAGGGCAATGTTATTGTCATTGCAGAACTCCCAAGCAGCCTTCTCGGCTAAGGTTTTCGATAAGACATACCAAATCTGGAATTGTTCACAAAGTTCTACTGAACTCCAAGAGGACTCGTCCAAAGCTACATCCGAATTACTGATGTCTCTTGCTCTTACAGTTGATGAGGATGAGGTGAGAACCACGCGCCTTAATGATGGGTTCTTTTTGCAGGAACGAAGCACATTTAAAGTTCCATCGATTGCTGGTTTTAAGATTTCTGCCTATATGGATACATGTATTGTTGGAGCTTACAAATCAAGCAAGCAAAGCAAATGGACATGCAATATGTACATATAATGCACAGCCAGACACTAATATGTATATGTATATGTTACTAAAAATGCATCATGCTAATTAGCAAAAAATAATAATATGCAGCATGTTCGTGCCTTGGGGTCAGAGGTAGGGCGACCAAGGACAGGAGAAGCAGTATGGAAGACACCAACACAGCCAAAGATTGCATTATCAAAGCTGCCTTCCTCTGTTAGCTCTGCCTTCATTAGTTGAAGTCTCTCCTTGGCTCCTTCCAGCTTCCACAGATGAGCGAGTTTCGTATCATTGCCTACATATATAAAAATATAATTCAAGCAGAATTTCGAGAAAGCCAGGGCTAAAAATAATCATCGTTAATAAGATTTTCACTTATTTTTAACTAAGAACAGGAGTTCGAAATAGAATCCATATTAAATTTTGAAGTTCAGCTCTAGTAGCCCCTCTAGTTTTGTCACTGAATATAAATGTAGTTGCAGCATTGAATCAAAGAAAAAGAAAAACAGGGAATGTATAACCTGGATCTCTTACTGTCCCAATGACATGATAACCAGACAGGAGTAAGCGCTTGATGAGCCATGAAGCCAAAAAGCCTGATGCACCAGTCACACATACTTTCCCTTCCATCTTAGTGATACATACATCAACAGAATGTTTCAGTTCAAAGTTTATATACATCCATAAACATATTTCTATACTCACATGCATCAAGTACATGATACCAGCTTTATATATAAATTAATCATGTACATTATACGTTAAATTATTTATTTTAGTTTTTGGTTTGGAGCTAGGAGGAATTAGCTAGGAAAAATGTAGAAAAAGTAACTCATCAAATACTTGTGGTGGGAATCTTTAAATGTCGAATTATAAAATCCTATTAAGAATAGTCTGCCATGAAGATGTTGTGATAGATTGTGTAAAATATACTACTAAGATGGCCATGTGATTAACTCAACTACTCCATTAGTGCATTAATAATAACAACAACGTACGTTCTGTGTATATAAAATTCAGGAACAATCACTTAATTTAAAAAGATACTTGTTAAAAAATAATTACAAAATATATAAAGATACATACAACTAGTAAATTAAAAAGTAGCATGATCAACGCAATTAACAACTAATTACAATTAGTAGGACAATGAGTTTATGTTCTTTTTGAGTAATTATAAAAATTTGGATTTAGATTTAATTTGAAATAAAATCAAAATTTCCAAACACTATCTCATATGAGAGTTCATCTACCTTTTAGCAATTTCGTCTATTTTTATATTTCATGTATTTAAATATTAAATTTATATTTGATCTATTCCATATTTCTATGTTTCTATGTTGTGTTTTTATACATACCGAATAAAAATATTAATATAATTTAATTAAAAAATGTATATTAGTTTATTAAAAGGGTTAAGGAGCGAAAAAGTCCCTGAGATTTAGGTGTATGAGCGAGCGAATAAGCTCATGTGATTTAAAAAAATTCAAATAAACCTTTAAGTGGTTGATTCAATATAACCCCTCTACTCTACTTTGTTTTTTCTTAACTATGATTAGTAATATTATTATATATCTAATTATATTAATATATATATGAGAATACTTTTACTAAGGTTAACCTCAGGTATATACCTGAGGACATTTAACTAAACTACATCGTTTACTTTATTTAAGTTCTAAAGGGTTTTTTGTTACGTACATATTAGTAAATGAAGAGTCTTATATTATACAATCACATCGTCTAACATAACCTATCCCTCTCCTCTCCCCAAACTTATATACATATTCCCTCAAGATTTCTGTATCATAATATACAAGTAAATATTAATGGAGTCAGACAAGCAATCAGAAATCCAGTGTATAGATGAGATCGATAAGAATGAATGGTTAAGTATGGAAGAGATTTTGGGTGAAGTGCAGAACTCTAGCCAAGCATCAGATTGCAATATGAGCGAACCCCTTCATGAAGATTTTTGTGAAAATAATGACATATCAGTGCCTCGAATAGGTATGGAATTTCTTGATAGTGAAGTTGCTTACGAGTTTTACAAAATCTTTGCTTTAAAACAGGGGTTTGCTACAAGAAAATATTCGTCTACTAAATCTAAAGATGGTATTCTTATTAAAAGGTATTTTGTATGCAACAAAGAAGGTTTTAAAAGGGTTGATAAACGTGAAGAAGGAAGGGAAGTGAAACGAAGAAGAGAGTCAAGAGAGTTTTGTAAAGCTCATATGACTGTGCACTTAACTAGTGGCGGAAATTGGTGCATTAAGAGTTTTTATAACATACATACGCATCCAATGATTGTTTCACCGAGAAAAAAGGTGCATTTGCGTTCACATGAGAAGCTATGTCATGAACAACAAACAAAGACTACTATAAATGAGTATCATAGATGTGGAATTGGTCCTGCTAAAATTTCTCGCTTGTTAAATGAAACTGGGCAAACCTCAAATAAGGTCACTCCACAACAGGTCAGTAATCATTTGCGAGCTAGTCGAAAAAGCAACATTGGAAGAGAATGTACTATCGTTGTACAAAATTTTTTAGAAAGACAAGTACAGGATAGTCAATTTTATTATGCCATTGAAATCGATGAGAATCAAGTGTGTAGAAGTATGTTCTGGGCTGATGGAAGGACAAGAAATTCTTATATGTCATTTAGTGACGTAGTTGTCTTCGATGTGACATATAGGACTAATAGTTTTTCGATGCCATTTGCACCATTTACGGGTGTAAACCATCATATGCAGTCTACGTTGTTTGGTTGTGCTCTTTTGGCGGATGAGCGTGAAGAGACTTTTGTTTGGTTGTTTGAGCATTGGCTAAAATGTATGTGGAATAAAGCTCCAGGTGCAATTATTACGGATCAAGATCTAGCTATACGTAATGCAATAAAAAAAGTTTTTCCGCACACACATCATAGATTTTGTAAGTGGCATCTTGGACTACATGAGGATGAACATATTCGTTCATTGCGTGCCTCCTATAATCCGGGATTTGATGAGGACTATCAGAAACGGTCAAAAAAGAGTAGAAATATCGAAGACTCAGAAATGTATTGGACTATAATGAAAGAGAAATATCAACACCATTATGAAGAGCCTCTGACGGAGAAACAAAAAAGTGAAATTAAATCCTGGAGATGGCTAGAGAGCATGTATGAACAGCGACATCATTGGGTGCGAGCTTATTTAGGGAAAACTTTTTTTGCAGGTACTTGTAATGCTTTATTTTCTCATTTTTTGCTGGTACTTTTATTTTACATTTTCTCATTTTTTACGGGTACTTTTACTTTAGGCATGAAATCTAGTCAAAGAAGCGAGAGCATGAATTCATTTTTTGACGGATTCGTTCACTGTACTACTCCATTATCCGAATTTGTAGACCAGTATGATGCAGCTATTGATGATCGTCGCAGTAAGGAGGAAAAAGAAGATTATACTTGCATGACAACTAAACCAAACTTTGGAGAGATGTATCCTATCGAGGCTCATGCTGGGCAGGTATATACTAGATCAGTATTAAAAAAGTTTGTCGAAGAATTTAAACTTCTGTTTCATTGTCGACATAAAAAGGTTAAAGGAGATGGAAACAATATAACTTATGAAGTCACCTTTGACTTTAAAGGTAAAGTTGTGTCACATATGGTAGATGTTATTATATCGGATTATAGTTTTGTGTGTACTTGTGCAAAGTTTGAAAATGCTGGGATACTATGCAAGCATATTCTATATCTCATGAAACAAAAGTTTTTTATGAAAGAAATTCCTCAGAGATACATTATACAGAGATGGACATTAAGTGCTAGATACTCGACTTCTGGAGTTAAAGAAATTCTAGATGATCAATATGTATCAAATGAAAAAGAAGTGAGTACGTTGGAAGCATGGAAATTTCGCACCTTTGTGAATCAGGTGTATGAAAAGGGTGTGCAAGATCGAAGCCTCTTAACTATTGCTTTTAACGGTCTACGCGATATAATGAAGCAATTTGATGATGTTAATGCTGAGAGGATGAAACAGGACACTGATCTAATTAGACAGCCTACTTCAGTTGTGTTGGAGACAAGCCAGTTCATTAATATGTCTCAAATAAGTATCAAAGACCCTTACAAATGTAAAACAAAAGGTAGGCCAAAGTTAGCTAGCACGATCCAATCTGGAAAAGAAACTTCCCAAAGTCAGAGTCAAGCGAAGCAACGCACGTGCAAGAAATGTGGTGGAACAAAACATGATGCAAGAAACTGCCCCAAAAGGTTAAATGAAGAATAATGATGATGGCAAATGTTTTTGGCTTTGGCATATTTTTTTGCTATTGTTTTTATTATGATTTTGATCGATGTACGCATATTTTTAATGGAATGTTAAGTTTTGGATCTGGAAATTTATCCTCTAATAGAATTCTTGAGTTTCATATTTAATTTTTGGTTTTCGAATAATTGAGACAATTGCTAAAAAATTTAGATTTGTAAAGTTTTGGGTGAGGTACAATTTTTGATAATAATAATGATCTTCATCCTAAAATTTATTACTTTGTAATTTTTTTGATATAAGATTATTAATGAGATACTGCAGTCGTAGAATTTGATTTCTTGAGTTATTGAATTTTATGCCTGAAGGTTCACTAGAAAATAGAAAATGTTGATGGTAAAGATAGTATTAAAGACAATGTAGCAGGCGGGAATGTATCAAGCGGGAATGTATCAGGCGGGAATAGACAATGAGGAGACTAGGCAGTAACCTCAGATAACACTCCTGAGGATGACCTCAGGAGCAGTTTGCTATATATATATATATATATATATATATATATATATATATATATATATATATAAACACATATATATCGTATATTATTTATTATTTCTTTTTTTGTTAGTAACATTATTATTTGTAAATTAATATATTTTTTATATATTTGAATTTTATTAAATAATTTTATAAAATATTCTATAAGTCTTTAAATTATCATACCAATATGATACCTGTATATAGCATGTAATTTTTTTAAATTATATTTACATATTTAGTTAGTTGATGAACATTTATATTTTTTTAATAACTAAATAAATATGAGTCACATTTTAATAATAACACACACTTACTTGTATTTCTTGTTAGTTTTGATATTTTATTATTTTTATTTTAATATTGTATTGACATGATTTGAATTTATTTTTATTTTTATATCAATAATTTTAATTTATATATAATCTTGTGCAGATACTTTTATATAAATTTCACATATTTTATTTGTGTTTGTATTCAAAGGAGATAAGATTTATGTATTTTATTTAAACATAAGTTTTAATTAGTATATTAATAATATTTTTGATATATTTTTTTGTGTTACAATATTATTACAATATACATGAATATTAATGCCACAAAATTAAAATATTTTAATATATTTTTAGAATATTAACATCGCAATATACATGAATATTAGTAATTTAAAATATTTTTAGTGATTTATAATATATTAACATAAACTTTTTTAAAAGTTTTAAAATTGTTCACTAGTTATGGTTAATTTTTTTTAACTAAAAGTACTATCTTGAACCAACAATTCAAATCAAATCAAAGAGATTTATTTGAGTCTTTTTAAATCACGGGCTTATTCACTCCTACACCTAAAGATGTTTTTCACTTCTTAACCCTTATTAAAAATATAAATATTAGGTTTCAAATATATATATATAGGGAGAGGTTCAAGGGAGAACCCTCCATAGCGAGAGAACCAGAGACCCTATATATCCACCGTTGATCTACTCACAATTTAACAGAATTTTAATTTAAAAATTAAGAGAATCTTATTTTAAAAAAATCTACGATCACGATTAAAAGAATCTACGATCACGATTGAGTTCTCTAGTTCTCTTGCATCTCTCTTGCACCTCATATATATATATTAACCAGGGATGCAATAGTTATGTTACTGGAGTATTTGATTTTTATGATTTATTACCGTGTATTTAAAGTTTAATATAACATAATTGAAAAAAAGAAAAGAGAGGAAACAGGAAAGCAGATGCACGAAGGGAAGCTGGTCAGCACTAATCTACTAGTACAAGTCTACTCCAACATAGTCCAAAACCATCACACACGCACATACATACATACAGCTAGACATACACACATACAGCCATCCATCGTTGAATCATCCTCCCTCCTCTCTCTCTCTCCCTCTCTCTCTCCCGACATCTCCGTATCGCCGTCGTTAACGTCACCTTTGCACATATCCACTACTTTCATCCCTTCTGGTACTCTCTCTCTCTCTCCCACTTTATTACATACTGCTAGTTGTTTTATTACATACTACTTGTTTGCTTACTTTTTAAATTAATTAGTTCCATTATTACTGCTATGTCTCTCTAATAGGAGTTTTATTATTTCATAGTCTATGGATCTGATCTAACTTTTTGTTTCAATTCCTTGTAGACTAGAATATACTAGTTAAGTTTTTAAGTTTACATCTTTATTGTGTTGTGTATAATTTAATATACTCTTTATTGTTATTGAAAGTTTCCATTTTTGTTGTGTATAACTAAGTATAGTCTTATCATTGAAGCACTTGATGAAGAAGAATCTGTTTCTGGAGGATTTGTGATTGTTTCATGGGCAATACATGCCGTGGATCTTTCGGAGTAAAACAATACCAGGAGGGGGGTTTTAATCAGCCCCAAGAACATTCCAACTCCAACCACAACAATAACAACAACTCTTCTTCTGCTCACTCTAAGAATTCACCTACCAATTTGACACCCCAACACCTTGATTCCCAAGATATTGTAAAACACAACGATAACGACAAGGACAATACCTTACCACTTGTCAGCCCGAAAAAGGATAACACGATGAACCGTAGCAGTAATAACCTGTCTTACTATGTGTTGGGACACGTCACTCCTAATATTCGTGATTTTTACACTCTGGGACATAAATTAGGACAAGGCCAATTCGGGATTACTTATTTATGCACTGAGATTTCCACGGGAACCGAATACGCATGCAAATCCATCTCCAAGAGAAAGCTGATATCTAAAGAAGATGTGGAGGATGTTAGGAGGGAGATTCAGATAATGCATCACTTGGCTGGTCACAACAATATCGTCACCATTAAGGGTGCCTATGAGGACCATCTGTATGTCTATATTGTCATGGAACTCTGTAACGGGGGTGAGTTGTTTGATAGGATTATACAGAGGGGACACTATAGTGAGAGGAAGGCTGCTGAATTAACAAAGATTATTGTAGGTGTGGTTGAGTCATGTCATTCACTAGGGGTTATGCATAGAGATCTAAAACCCGAGAATTTTTTGTTAGTTAACAAGGATGATGATTTCTCTCTCAAAGCAATTGATTTTGGACTTTCAGTTTTCTTCAAGCCAGGTATACGATGGGCAGTTGTATATATTTTGAGGTTATACTATGTTATCCAGATATCAGATGATATATGGTACACATGTTAGTTTCACTTGAACATTAACTTTTACCAATACATGAAATTTGTTTCTCCAGGTCAGACTTTCACTGATGTGGTTGGAAGCCCGTATTATGTTGCTCCGGAGGTTCTTTTGAAGCACTATGGGCGAGAAGCCGATGTATGGACAGCCGGGGTTATATTATATATACTGCTAAGTGGCGTGCCTCCTTTCTGGGCAGGTACGTATAGAATTTAGAACAGAATTCAGGATCAGCATATGATGAATAGACTGAAACTTCGTTTTACTTTCTTAATTCAGAAACCCAGCAGGGGATATTTGATGCAGTCTTGAAGGGATACATAGATTTTGATTCAGATCCCTGGCCCGTGATTTCTGACAGTGCGAAGGATCTCATCAGAAAGATGTTATGCTCAAGACCTTCTGATCGCTTAACTGCTCATGAAGTCTTATGTATGTTTTTGTTGTCTGATAAAAGTATTCAATAACATCTGAAAATTTCTTTCATTGTTTGGGTTATCTGTTTATTCGTGAGACCTGTCACTGTCATGCAGATAAGCTAGAAATGTTTTCGATTCTTTTTTCATACACCCTACAACAAATGATATAATTGTGTCATTGTTAAGGAGTTGTTCACATATCTAATGTTATTAACTGATTGACATTATATATGCAAGACATAGAGTTTAAAAATGTTGATTCCAGATTTCATGACAGTGGCATTGCAACTGTATTAGTAATTTATTGATCAAATAACAATGAATATGACCATATGTAGCTAGAAACCTTGTCAGTTTTACTTAATTAGAGACTATTCAACAATTTTAAGGTTCTCTTCTGATTTTTATTTTTATATATTGAAGTACAATGCCAGGAACAACGTTTTTGTGTGTTTACATTAAATTTATCCAAACCTTTAACAATATCAATTAAAACTAAATTCACTGGCGGCATGTTAATCACATTGTAGTATGCAATTATGCATCGTGTTATGTCAAAGATTAAAGTAGTGATGAAATGAAGTTAAATCTATATGGTGTGTATATGTTCAATCAAATTCATTGGTTTCTGTTGTTTAATTCATCAAATATCATGTAGGCCATCCTTGGATTTGCGAAAATGGAGTTGCCCCTGATAGATCCCTGGATCCAGCTGTACTATCTCGACTCAAACAATTCTCTGCGATGAATAAGTTGAAGAAGATGGCTTTACGGGTATGTAGATGATAAGCACGGGCATGTTTAGTTGTAGCAAGGATAATGTAGCTGACATGACATTGCACATTCTGAAATGATGTTGTTTATATGTGTATATATTATCGATATGCCTCAGTTCCCCTCTTTATTAATCCTATTTTCCTGACAGACTAATAAACCAATGTGTGGAAGCTTGGACACTTAATATCCATGTCTCATCTAGTAGAATATTCATGCATTTATGTTCATATATGGAGTGTGGAGGACTAAATGCATGCACTATTAAAAAGCCCAGTCTCAGTTTCATTTTTGTGTCTGATCTCTGCAGGTTATAGCTGAAAGTTTATCAGAGGAGGAAATTGCTGGTTTGAAAGAAATGTTCAAGGCAATGGATACTGATAACAGTGGTGCGATCACATTTGATGAACTCAAGGCTGGTTTAAGAAAATATGGTTCAACCTTAAAGGATACAGAGATACGTGACCTTATGGATGCTGTAAGATGTTTTAAAAATATAATTCTTATTGATTTTCCTTGTTAAATTATGTCAGGTCCCTAAATCGTGAAAAACTTAAGTTGTAGACTAGGAAAGAATTAGGTTTGATCAAATCCCAAGTGCGACAATTTTGGGGGAGAAATATGAGCAGGAACTGTAAGAGCCTCAGATTATTTCATTTTTTTTAATGACAGACAATTACAGTACTTGATGAGTGATGACATCAGTCTCGCGTCCGTGACGTCCGTAGCAACCAGATACTAACTTAACTTGGAGTTTGACGATGTCCTCTCCAAGGCAGTACAATAGCCAATACTTATGCCCTATACTTTCTGACCACATATATGCTTTTCCTCTGTAATAAAATCCCGTCCAGATTTTTAAGTTATTTCCTTTAAGCATTGATTTCTTAACTCATGGTTGGCCACGATCAAACCTGACCCTGCCACTGAAAGAATGACCAAGTCCTATATCCCCCATCCTAAAGGACCCGGAAGCTCTCCTCTGTCATAAAGTCATAAACATCCACCCAGATCTTCTCATCATTGCTTGAGTATTGATTTTTTGATTAATGATTGGCCATGATAGAAAGCTAACTCTTCAATTTAAAGGATGATCAAGGAACTGGTGCTTTTTTCAGGGTCTAAATAGGAAAAAGTTGGGTCCTGTTCTGACAATTCACCCACCTATTTAATTTCCAACACATATGGAACCTTTCTTCTGAATTTACTTTCTTATTGTCAACCTAGTCTTCCACCAAATAATATTCTTTGGATGTGTCATTTATACATATAGACATTGCTTCTTCCCCTCCAAATTATAAAGTTTCCTTAAAATAGATTTAGCATGCCAGGGTGTTATTAAGAATTTTTATTATATAGCACATCAATTCAGTAGCTAATCTGCTTTGCGAACTGCTATACATCTATACCAAGTATATCGAAGATGTGCCAATAAATTTATGAAGGTTCCTGATATAGGTTAGTGCCTTGCTGGATATATAACTTTGAGACCGAAAAATGGCAATACTGTGGACATGACTTACTTTTCTACACCTTGACAAGGAACAGAACTTATAGGCTATTCTAATATCTTTATTGTGAAGGCTTCCATAGTTCTATAATATTCAATTAAGGAAGATAACCTAAGAAGTTTAAGGATACGGGTGAGTAGGATATATGGATTCAATTAATATGATAGTATTGAGGATGCAACGTATATAATAATATTATAAATATATGTTTGATGTTATAAATGATAAAATCCATCAACAAATATGACTATTATTTACTTATGTTGTAAATTGCCCGTTTATCAACACACATACCAGCCTCCATCCTTCTTTGGTGTTAAAAGAGATGGAATATCACACGGGCATAAGCTTTCTTTGAGGAATCCATTTGTCTAAAGTCGCTCACTTGCCTGTTTAATTTAGTATTCCCTGTAGGATTCATCCAGTAACTGGCGGATTCGATAATTGTGGTTTAAAGGTCAATGGCATGTTGCACATTTTGCATAGGAGGTAAAACATTAGGCATATCATCACAAACAATATTCTAAAAAATTTCCAACAGTTCTTTGATTTTTGGTGGTAATTTGCTTGCAGCAATGTCTTCATTCTGGCTCACTTTTCTTGCCAACACATAGTAAATAACTTTGCATTCTTTAGCCATGCAAAAACTTTTTCTTTATAAACAAGTGGACAACTTCCTCTCATGTGTAGGTTGATGGTCTGACTTTTTTATTTTAAGCCTTCTTTTTCATCCGCTTAGTTGTAACCTTATAGTTAAGTTAACCTATATTTTATTTGGCTCATAAGGACTTTCAGGATAAAATGTTACTATATCACTAGTTCACTACCCTTGCACATTAAATGACAAACATCACAATTGAATAGCCAAGGTCGACCAAGTAAGATATGAGTGACATATAGAGGGACATCATCACATTGAATACAATCTTTGTAGTTCCGTAATCAACAAGTACTGAACATTTTTTAGTTGCCAATATTAAAGTATATATTGTCAATTCAAGCAACATGACGGCTTTAGATAAGATATATAAGAATATGTAGAACACCCATAAACTGATGAAGGATCCTTCGAATCAAAAAGTCATAAACCATAAACTTTAAAATTTGCTACACCCAATAAGGTGATAAGATCCGGTGGGACGTTGATATGATTTAAGTATCAACTTTCTTAGTAGTTATTTAGTATGTTACACTAATAGGCCATGTAGAGACCAATTACGGATGCTAAAAGAGACCAATTGTAGATACTAACAAGTAACGAACAAGTTTAAATATAAATGTCAAAAGTAAATGTAAATGTACAAATAACTATTTAATGTCAACAAGTTATATCGAAAGATAAAGACTAGCTAGAGTATGAATATAACAAGTTAAACTGTTAATAATTAAAATATATATTGTAGTTGGGCTAAGCCTCGTTGAACGGACTTTGGCTCTCATATTATGCAAAGTGTATGCATTTGCATACATACATATATATAATGCAAAGATGCTAAAGCATTAATAAATTAAAGCCTATAGTGTATCATGTCGAATTGTCGATGATTTAGCTTCTTCTAGGCATATATACTGTAGTGCTTGGTGATCGGAGTAGAATACAAACTCCTTAGTTTAGGTGGTATATCTCTCCATGGCCTTATCAATCTTTTTACTAACAAAAACTATTGAGAAATCTATAGAATGGCCCTTTTGATGGTATACTTCTTTGTGGCTTCATTAAGCTTTTCATTAAGGAAAGCTATTGGATGGCCCTCTTGACTCAACACTCCACCTATATCATCCCTTACCTCTCTGAAGCATTACATGCTACCTCAAAGCACATCTTTCAATTTCATTTTTCTTTAAAATGTGGAGAGATTTAGTTGGTTATGTATGTATGTTGGGAGTCTCAAGGGCCCTATGTAGGTATGCTAGGAGTCTTACGGGGCATGTGGCCGTACAAACAAGGTTGACCTAGAAGACTATGAGCAACTTCCATGAGAAGGACATCACTGATCACACCTCTTTCGTAGTTGTGGAGACATCTTTCAGTCACAGGAATAAATGTCTCGTTGAACCACTGGATGGGATGGGATGGGATGTGCGATCTCGGCAACTACATATAAACAACTCTCCATCAATAATGACTTCAAAAAGATATGATGGAAGATAGAAGCCTTCCAATCTGTCTCCACATGTGGGTTATACATGGATTGCATGATACCTATCTAATGACCTGCCTTCACCAGGTTTCGCAAAGCATCGTCATTTAATGGACTATGAGGACTATATAACTCATCATCTATAGGGTTTTCATCATCTACATCTTTCTCAGTAAGGTTCATGCTGATAGTTTGTAAGTGGGTCAAGCAAATACTATTATACTATTGTGTTGGGTTATATACAAGGCAGATGTGTGTGTGTGAGAGAGAGATGGTCAAAGAGATATCACCAAGCAAATGTAAGTGATTTTTAGAAGAGGTGGATACCAACGCAGCTGGAGCAACTATCGACAAGCAACCACAACAATGCTGGAGAAGAATTCCAATGACGACTCCAGTGAGAACTCCTCGACGTGGGACTTGGTTTGACACTCTTAAAGTAGAATTATGTAGTAATAACTATGTTAAAATGAAACTACATACTAATTACACGTTAGTATGACATGGTCGACACGCACCACATATGTGTATTGGGTTCTAGATGTGGCTAATTACATAACACAAGTTACATACCTGGTATTTAAATATGATATAGCTTTTACGGTCTGAGGAGAAGGTCATGTCGGAGAAAGTCTTGTTTGTCTTTGACCTTTTTATGGTCGTTGTTAAGATGAATGTTTGTACAATGTTGTTAATCATAGAAGTTTATAAAGCCCGGAATTATATCTGTATAGTTTAGAATAGTGTTTTAGATGGAATTGGTGATATCAGTTTAAAATTTAAAATGTCATTACTCTCCCTCTCTGTTCATGTATCTACTAACCAGGGCATTTGTGGTGACTTACTAGCCTTCTGTTTGAAAATTTTAGCAGGCATACAATATACTTGATCCTCATATACTTGGAGACTTTGACAAAAGAGTTCTTAAGATAGTTTTGCTTTAAATGTTAAATCATTCTAAATTATCTGAATAGTTCATTAACTTTTCAGGCTGACGTAGATAATAGTGGGACTATAGATTATGGAGAATTTGTAGCAGCAACACTTCATTTGAACAAACTTGACCGCGAGGAACATCTTGTTGCTGCATTTCAGTATTTTGACAAGGATAGCAGTGGTTATATTACAGTTGATGAGCTCCAGCAAGCCTGGGCAGAACATAACATGACTGATGTTTTCCTGGAAGACATTATAAAAGAAGTTGATCAAGATAATGTAAGTCAAAAAATTTTGATCGAATTACATTATTCTTTACAATATTGGTAGAAATAGTATTATTCCTTATGGTATGTAGCACTATCGGGCTGCTCTTATGCGCTTGTAGTCTATTACTCTATGGTGTGTAGTGCACCACCATGTGGCTCTGACCTTTGTATACCATTATTTTCAGAAGTGTTTCCCCTCAGAAGTGTATACCATTATTTTCAGAAGCTCTGACCTTTGTATACCATTATTTTCAGAAGTGTTATCTATACTCTAATGTATGTATTCTTCCAGGATGGGAGGATTGATTATGGTGAATTTGTTGCTATGATGCAAAAGGGCAATGCAGGAATCGGAAGACGAACTATGCGAAACAGTCTAAATATGAGCATGAGAGATGCACGCTGAGCTCAATAGCTGATACAAAATGCACATTATCCGTAAGTATGCTTCAGTGCCAGCTAATACAGTAATCCAGTATCTTGTTTGTTTACTATTTTAGCATGAAATATCAAATTTCTCCTACTTGAAGAATGATTCCAATACACGTTTTACTGTTTTAGTATATGTCCATGTCTTCAGGAAACTTATCGATTTTTCTTGCTACTAGGTGTGGATCCAAGGGTCTTATAGGTCCTGCAAAAAATTCACTTCATTGGAGTTTCTTTCTTCCTTTTTTTTTAATTAAAAGGTCGTAGAGGTATAAATGATGTTACTGCCTATTATAAGGGGTGCACGTAAAATAATTTTGAACATGTATATGTTGATAGCATATAAAGAAGTTTTATGTATTCACTTAATTTGATCCTATAATCACTTAACAAGGTAGTACTCTCCTTGCACAAATTTGGAGTTTCCTAATATTCATCACATGCCCCAGACACTATGCACTGGGGGTGCTAGGGTGAGGGATTCACACAGGCACAGGGGGGGGTGCCAAATGGTGTGTCCCCGTATTTTGAGAAGGGGGTGTGAGGATAGGTTTGGGGGAGTGGCACATTTTGTATATCTTTAACATACCTTATTCGATGATTGGACTCAAGAGACAAAGTAACAATAATCTTTGATAATTTTTGAATAATTATTTTGATTAGTCAAATACTTGTAATTTTGATTATAGTGATAAGGTAACAATATTGTGTATCCGCCGGTCTCAAAGCTGAAAGCAGACTTATATGTTACTGTGTATTTTGAATGAAATTCTTAGTTCAGTTGATGAGTTTTATCATATGCATATTTATAATATTTAAAGTCTTCGTATCCTAGCACACATATCATTGCTTCTTAGCTAATCAAGTATATAGTACTTCTTAGTTATTACATTATCATACCTCAACTTGGAGTAAACATTTTTGGATAAGTAATATTCATTTCAATGTACTGTTTTTGGACAATCTTTTACTTATCTTGTTGTCTTGATTATTGATGTGGTAAAATAACTGTTACATCATTGAAGTGGGGGTTGACTTGTACTTGCAATTGCATCCTTGAGCTGATTTTTTTTCCCAGTTGAATAACTAAACCTATAATTAATGACTAAGCACATTATTCATGACTTGATTCTTTCTTCAAAAAATTGGTTGCTATGTTAGTAGGCTGTTGCAATTAAAAAACCATGCAAGTTGCTGGTATTTCGTAACATTGCAAGTACTTTGCTTTATTTCCTTGCTGCAAATGATGCAGATTGTATAGCAAGGACATATTTGGAGGTTCCACCGCAAAGTTGAGAGATTTCTGGATGCTTCTATCTATTTTATGCATCTGTGTTTAGAGTTTTTGAGTACTTGAAATTTTTTGATGTGTAACTTGAGACTTGTTGCGAGTTTCATAAATTATTTAGCTGCTATTGGATGCAGATGTTTCCCACTTTAGTTGTGAAATACAGAAGTTTAGATGTTTGGTGCAAGTTTCTGTTTAATATAGCCAAGGAAATTATTAATATCTATGGCACAGATGCATTGATTTTAGTCTGCATGAGTGCATGATACGTGCAAAGCTACAATTTTTTTTTACTTTTACTCTATTCAGATGGGCAGTTTTTTAACATGCAGTGCGCGTACAAACATTAATCAAAATACAAATTAAAAAATGTAAAAACTGTCAAATTCCTGGTCTCTTTTAAAATTGAATTTATCACACATTTGATCGGAGTATACATTTTAACTTGAATAATTTTATATTTTAACAATAATTATTAATTAATAATTAATAATTGAATTAATTTGACTTTTAAATTTCATAAATTGCCAGTTTTTATTTATAATATTTCGAGTTTAGATTTATTTTTCACAAGATTTGTTTATTTATATTGAAAAAGAATATAATAATAGATTTAAGATTTTTTCCCCCATAAATTTACATATAATAATACAAGTATTATTTTCATATAAATACAAAATAATTAATTAAGTATAATTATAATAAAGCTTTCATCAAATGCCGCCCACAAACTGTTAGACTAAATTTAACAAGGGGAACATCTAACATTGTTATTAAACACGCAATAATGTTATATTTGGCTACTGCATTCAAGTATATGTCGAGCCAGGATGTGCAGCGACGAAACATGACCCTCAAGTAGGGCACGTTTATTTCATATAGGTATATACATATACTGAAATGAAAAAATTATAATTTAATTTTTGAATTTTAAAAATTGTAAATAAAAAAAGATTAGAAAATATTATATATTTAAATAATTTTTAATTGTTATCTTCAATAAGTTACATAATTCTAGAAACGATAATATAGAAAACATGTTAATAGAATTAAATATATTCATCGGTACCGGCTGTCTTTTAACAAAATAAACTATTAGTTTTAATGATTTTATTAAAATCAGTAATTTACTTCATTAAAAAAGAAAACATGTTAATAAGTCACGTAATTTTAAAAACAGTAATATAGAAATAAATATATAAATCGGTATTGGCTTTTTTTTAACGAAGTAAACTACTACTAGTTTTAATAATTTTATTAAAGTTAATTAATTTAAATGTGTACACTAATTTATTTATTTATTACAATTGTCAATTAATTTTTATTATTTTATGTACTTTTATATTTTTTAGTTATTAAAGAACTTTTTTTTAATTTTATACAGGACACTCCAAATCTCAGTGGTATCCTGACATATAACTTCAATGCATGGATAGAGATGTGTTAGATTATTTTAACCAGATATAAAATTATTCGCGTGTTAACCATTTTTACATGTTTCACTTAATTTAGTCTAATAATTTGTGGGCATTTGATAAAGTTTTTACTTCTAGCTTTATTATTATGCTTAATTAATTATTTTATATTTACAAGAAAATAATATTTATATTATTATATGTAAATTTATGGAAAAAAATCTAAAATCTATTATTCTATTTTTTTCAATATAAATAAACAAATCTTGTGAAAAATAAATCTAAACTCGAAATATTATAGATAAAACTATCGATTTATGAAATTTAAAAGTCAAATTAATTCAATTTTAATTATTAATTAATAATTATTGTTAAAATATAAATATAATAATTTGTTGTTTTACATACTCCATTTAAAATTATTTTAAAAGAATTATTCTTCGCAATCATACGTCACAAAGCCATTATTTAACGGATCGTTGGATGGTGTTTCGAATGATTCTAATTAATAAAACAAAATCGCACCTATTTTCAGGTGTAAAGATAAAACTCTAAATCCTCTTATTCCAAAAATATGAGCAATACGGGTTCTAAAAAGAAAAACAGAATACCATATTCAAAATACACCTGTTGTTTCAAACTCAAAACTCAACACTCTTTTGTGTCACCTCAAAACTCAATTTAAACTCAGCGATTGGACCATTACTTTATATTACAAGTCTCAAACGGTCTTCGCTGTTTATAGTTCTAGTTTGTGAAGAAAGCTCTCTTTTTTTTTTCCTTTCCGGATACATTCCCTTCATTTTATATATGTCTTGTGTTGTTGATATTATTGGTTGCATAATTATTGGAAGTGGATGCGTTTTAGATCTCAAACATAAATCGTTCTAGAAAAGTGCAATTATTTTCTATGTATGTAGCATCTCACTTGGAATTCATGAGGTAAGGATCTTCATTCTTTGCTTCCATGACACCGACTGCAATTTCTAACCCCAATTTTAGGGTGTTCTGCTAGAAATAAAATGCCTAAAGAAAATTATCTCGAAATTTGGCAAAAGTCATATATAGTAACTTGTATGATGTGTGCCTGCGTATAAATTAGCGCTATATGTGATCAATTACTCCATCAAAATCAAGAACAGTACATGTATCTTTTTCCCAACAAAAATTTAAAATGATTTTATGGAGGAATACTGCAGCTTGCTATTCTTCAGAATTTTTATCATGGCCCTTCTGCAATGCCATTAGAAAACTCATTACCTCCAACACCAGGACTTCCATTTGATAATCTGTTTATGCTGGCGGTATTCGAATACAAGGAGCTAGCGGCACCTTGATTGCTTCTTGTCTGACGATTCTGAGCAGCTGTGGTACTTCTTGTGGACTTAGGGCGAGCTTTTCTTCCCTGTAATCGAGTGGGAAAATGCAACATCGATATCGTAAGCAAGCTAAACAGCGAAAAATGTCCAATTTATATAAGAATAGTCAATAAAAAATTGTAGTGACAAAGAAAAGTAATTAATAGTGATAACTGATTAAGTAGTTTAATCTACTAATGGGACAGATAGATCACCTTCCCCATGCACTTCTCCAGATGAGGAGCAAACCTCCCAGCCATAATTGACCGACCACAATTCATACAATCAAATATTTCACTTGCAACAGGAGGATGAGTTTGTCCAAAAATGTCGACCACATATTTGCCATTTGCTTCCCAACTATTGCTTGGATCAGTTGCTTTTGCCCGCGCTTCTGCTGACAACCTCAGTTCTTCTTCCTCTTCATCTAGATTACGGTCAAGTCTTAACCTTGCTATCCGGTGACTCTCAGATGCAACATCAACAATAACTGAGTCTAGAAGTTCCTCAAAAAAGGTAGATGCAAGCTGCACAGACAAATCACATCACAATAATAAAAATAGAAAAATAGTTGTATTGGCGAAAAAACAAGTTGAAGTATGGCATGCAAAAGTTTGGTTATTAGCGGTACATAAATTAAAACATTGATGATTCACAACCTGTTGTATTAGAACTGTAAACATAGACAAGGGTACAAATAAAAGACTAGATTTGTCATTACTCACAATAATGCGGAATTGTACATATTACTATATTAGGTCCGCCATAAACCTGATCAAAAACCATAACCCATACTTTTTACAACAAACACGAAAACCATTTTCATCTGGAAATATTATATTTCCAGTACAGAGGGCATATGGAAATTTTCTAATTAATACAAGAACCTAGTCCCACTAGCAAATTGGTTAGTTCGGGCATGAAAAAGACATTATTAATAAGTCGAGCATCCAATATTAATCAGATACTGATATCTACATCCAGATGTGGAGAACAAACATATTATTTGCAAACTAAATCAACAGGGGTCTAGTTTGCAGTTAACAAGACTGTCCATCGATTCTACTTCGAACTTTGCAACAATGCTCAAAATTCAAATTTGAAGATACGAAAATGACGAATTACAGTTTCATATTCCAATAACAGCAAGCAAGACATGTATGATAACATAAATTTTGCAAATGTATATATACCTGAGAATTAGAAGACAAATTATCCTGGTTGAGTGTAGACATAATTATAAAATTAACTTTTTATGTCTTAATCCGCACACCGAAAGCTCTACAGGAGAAGCTAAATGTCAGTAATTAAAAGGGTAAGGCAGTAAAAATAGAGTAATGTCAGGGAACCAAACAAAATTTCTAAAATATTTTCCCAAAATGACGTGGCAGTATTGACGTGGCAGAATAGAAAGTTTTAATTCGTGTATTAATTTGAATGCACAAGGGGTTCATCTCATTTATTATTTTGATACAATTAAAATTATACAAGTGTTTTTGGAAAATAATTTTGGGACTCTAGCATTTTTCGTAAAAATAACTCGAACAAATACACTAGAACCTCGATAAATAAATAATTTCATCAACGGTTCCAATATATCACATGAACAATGTACTTTTTTTTAATCTCGATAAATGAATAAAATTCTTCGATTTCCAAATATTCATTTATCCAGATTTAACCTTAAGTAATGACAAAAAATGATTAATACAATAATGCCTTGATGGTATTAAAGTGAAGCCCGCGGTTTAGTAATCTCTATGCTAATACATATATACATACATGCATATATATAAATCGAACTATGAATCAAACACCAGTGATTATGATTTATGAGTACGCCCCACAGATCTAAGATCAAAATAAAACTTAATTTATTGTTGCGAAACACAAAACTAACCTCTTTATTAACGCTTAGGAAACGACGTCGTTTGTAGTATAAATCGGCACCCAACCAAGTGAAGTAACAATGAATTTATCGAGTTGCGGAAGTTGGGAGGAAGATATAATTTATTATGCCATGTTAACACAATCACTCAGTATGTATGCTTCCCAATGAATCGGGGCTCCATCTAATTTCGGGTCTTAATAAAATAATACCAAATGCATTAAATCAAATTTGATTAGATATTGAGACATTTTGGTAATATTTTATTGAATTTTTTTTTTTCCAAATATTGAAAATTATTTAAGATTTTATAAATAAATTAATATTTAAACAAATATTTTAGTACAATTTTGAAAATAAAATTATAGTTTCATATATTATTTATTTTTACTTTTTATTATAATTCTGCAAAAATTAATGAATATTTTCATGATTTTTAATATAAAAAAGTTTGTATTTGAAGGTAAGTCTGAGACATTTTATGTAAATTTGAATATTGTTTGTTTAATCAATTTTGTAGTTACATAAAAATTTAAACAATTTTATAATTAAGTTTATATTGAATAGTTATGTAATTTATAATAATTATAGTGAATCTTAGTAACTAAGTTTTCATATTTTATAAAAGTTACAAAATTTTGAGTTTTTTATTTTGTTTGAAATTTATTTAATTGAATACAGGTATCAAATTTATATTCAAAAATTTCTAGTTACATAGTTAAAATATATCGAAAGAAACGAGATTTTAAATTTTGAATTTAAAATGATTTTTAGTTTTAAGTTAAAAAAATATGTGTTTGTATAATAATATAAAAAATGACTTACAATAAAAAAAACAATTTAAAGTTAAAATTTGGTAGAAAATATTTTTTTGAATAATTTATTTCATTTTTATAATTTACTTTGATAAAATTTAATATCATCATTCATGAATCATGCACAGCTTATGAATTTTATTTTTATTTTTTAATAACTCATAAATGACCAAAAATAATAAAATTACTCAAACGATATTATCTTAAAATTTTTGTTTTTTATTTTTAACTTTAAATCATAAATAATTTTTAAAAATTTAACTAAACAATTTATAAATTAAGGAGTGGATATATTTTTATTTGAATCCTCAATCGAATTATAGATAAAAGTTTAGTTATATGAAGAAAATGGTATGTGAGAAAATTTTCAAGATTTTAGCTAATTGAATTATGGTTTGTACAAGAAAGTGATACATTTTTATTGAGTAACCAACTAATTTAAAAGCTTAAGGTGTTAGAGAAATATCCAAATGGATCTTATATTATAATTTAAAACCTTAAGGTATTAGAAAAATATCCAAATGGATCCTATATTATACTTTAACATTTTTCTCACTCGAAATTAGATATGGCAATTCGTTCGTGTCGTATACTTTCGTATCGTGTACTTTCGTGTTATGTGTACTGAAATGTTAAACTCAAACACAACCCATTTAAAATTTATGTACTTTCATGTCATATACTTTTCGTGTCGTGTTTTCGTGTAATATTAAATAAAAATTAATATATAAATATATAGATAAATATATAAAAATATTTTATTTTTAAGTATAATTTTACAAATATATATTAAATATATATATATATATATATTTACATCATATTTATATACAAAATTATAAATTTATGTATAAATAAGTAACTAAATATACATATATCTATAATAAAAATTAATATTTAAATGTAAATATATTTATTTTGTGTACTTTTGTGTCGTATCATGTCCCAAAGGATAAACTCAATCACGACACTAAATCTGGATAGTAGTGTACTTTCATGTTTATGTACTTTCGTTTCGTGTACTCAAAATTGAAACGCAAACACTAAATTTTCGTGTCGTTTCGTATCGTGTTATTCGTTTCGTGTACTAAATTGTCGGGTCTACTCGAAATCACATTTTTGAGCTCTGATACCATATTGAGTAACCAGCTCATCTAGAACCTTAACGTGTTAGAGGAAGTCCCAAATGGATCTTATATTATCCTTTTAACACAGATTATTGATATAGCATGTCTTTACAGTTTACATACTACAATAAGATCCTCTTACAACACTACAATACTAAACTTCCCACCAGTAAAGAGGCAAGGGGAACTGTTAGGTTATCATCCAACACAGTGCTTAAAGGGTGGGATTCCACCAGTGTTGACGCAAGAGAAACTATCAAAAAACCTAAAACCATTTCCCAACTTTCCTCGAGGTAACCAAATGAGCAGAAATAATGCATATACCTGCAAACAAACTTCATAAATTAGCAACAAATGATACAAATTATCGACCTTCTGAATATATTCATTACATGCAATTGAAAGTTACCCAACAGACACGATGAAACCAGCAGTTAGCATTGCAACACTACCAGCAATAGATTTATTGCTGTTGTAAGGGAGCTTTTGGCTTCCAAACCTCCTTCCGATGATGTCAGCTAGTCCTGAATCCAGATGACAAGAATGATAGAATATCAGTAATAAGACACTACTCAGTTTTGTACTCTTTAGTCCAGTAAGAACATCGTTCAAACCAGTGATATAATTCAACTTTAAAATTTAACATGCATCTGACTGTAAGAATTCCAGCGCATTTATATATAAATGATCCACACCATCTCCAGCGCAGAGGTTGCAAATTGCTGCAATTGCGATAGGGGAACCTCTCCAATAAACAGCACAAGCTAAAGTAATTGTCAAAGCATAGTATAGCGGCCCCTTTAGAAGTTCCCTGGTGCGCCAAGTAAAGTGACAACGATTTAGAAGCAGTTACATGAGAAAGTTTACATTATGAAGAGATTGAATACTTAATTTTGGTATTTTAAGATTAAAATTAAAAAGATTAAAAATGGAAATTAATGATAAACAATATCAAAATTAAGTTTATTTATAAAATTAGGTATACAAGTCTTTACCTTGTTCTTTCGTTGATTCGAGATTTCCGATCTATGACAAAAAAAAAACACATGCAAATATCTATGTATATACAAGTCTATTCTATATTCACTCTGAAGTAGGGGTGCAGATGATTACATATCCCAGATGTAAGAGAAAGCAGAAATAGAAAATGGTATATCTACAAAAATTAATGAGATCAAAGAAAGCTTCCGGGATAATCTTGTTTTATTTGAGGGTTGAGACTATTTTGAGTTTGGGCTGTAGACGCAAGAAATGGTCATGATTATTTTTTACTTAAGGAATGGATCAGTATTTATCATTGAGGATTATGCTCAAGGTAAACATACTTTGTATATCTTTAAATTAATAAAATATTATTATAATGTAATAATCCAATTAATCTATCTGATTTATCCCCGATTAGCCGATTAATCGCTAGAAGGTATGTAAGAAATTTTATCAACATCTAAACGAAAATATCTTATTTGTAATTCATTTTATTATTACTTTATTTTCCTTGTTAATAGTTTATAAGTAGGTTGCGCTTTATACAGAAAACAATCATTATATTTATTTACAACTACGGCTAGGCATAATCATACTCATCTGAACCAAATTTACCTGTAGTCTCCAAATCTGCTCATCGATTTGACCGTGGCCTCATCTTTCCATATTCCAAGTCCCATAAGAAGCATTTTAATGATATTCAACCCAGGAATAAGAGCTGCAATAAGTGCTCCTTGGTGACTGGAAATGTAAAAAAAAAATACTAGCTCTATCACTTCACTGACAAGAAACGCAGTTCAATCTACTATGGGTAGTCATGCAATATACCTAAATATTGGCCAGCAGAGCATGAACACTAAGCCGACGCTTATATGCACCAGCTTCCTGTTTACTTTCTAAAAACAAAATAGAGATTATCACAAACTTCGTACTAGTTGAATTGTAAATAACCAATTTTATGATTGCATCTTTTGGTCCTTCAAGAGATAAATATCACAATCAATTAGATGTAAAACTTTTTCTGATATATTTGGGCAGCTTCTGAATCATAAACTTTGCCTCTTTTGTACTGTCCTTTATCCTAAATGGTTAATAAGCAACCAACATCCGTGTCTTTTCCCTATGATCCAACCCTTATAGAACCTAAACTCCAGCCACTCCAATCCACCACAAGCAACCAACAAATAACCAACCTCCACCACAAAGCAACCAACATATAACCGTGCAACCAGCAATTACATTATGGCATGCAACCACCAAACCCAACTTCAAATCAAAACCCCAAAATGCAAAATGCAAAATGAAAAAACAAAACTCAAATTAACAAAACTGAACCATAAATCAAACCTAGAAATCTCTAATTATCTTTTGTGAGTGTTTATATAGGGCACAGTCCAAATTCGTTTTGAATCAAAATTCAAAAGTAAGCAGCTTCATATATATATAAAAAGTTGATAAATCATATACACAATTCTATTAATAACTGTTTTAGTTCAGGCGTTGAACAAACAAAAAAATTGAAGAGGTGGTGTACAAGTGTATAAGCAAAAGATTTAACCAGTAAAATACCTTTTTAGCCAATGTCCTGCATCAAAAACTGATTTCAGTATTTTCAGAAAATATTAGCATTAATTATTAACTTAATATTATAAAAAAAAACATATTATCCTTTTTTACCTCTAAGGCTCTAACTTCAAATTTTGATTAAATTATATACTATCAACTTGTCTACACCACACATTTCCGCACATCACTTTTTCACACAAGGTGTTGACGGGACTTTATGCAGTTCTCATAAATGATAAAAGTTTTTTTTACCTGGAGCTGATAGTACTACTATTGAACAACATATGCACTTCCTCTGGAATGTCAAAGCAGCCCTTAATATAATTAAACTACGTCTCCATTTCCATCAATTTATTTCTAGATAATAATACAATATTTATATTATAAATGTTTAACTTCATGGTCCACAGAGATTTTTGAGTCTGTATTTGGGCAACCTTGTTTTACCTTAAAACAGAGTTACTATTTACTTAAAGTTAAATTAACAATTTATAAATATTTTACTTGTAAATTATCATTTGTTTAGAGATAATGTAGATTATATAATACAAAAAAGTACTCGTAGTTACGTGATAAAATTAATATTGATTATTACAAAGCCTAAAATGCCCAAGAGAAAGTTGCTCGAATCCAGTTCTATAAAAGTCATCTTATAAGAGTACCTTTATGTCTTTAGTACTTAATTGACAACCCAAACCCAATTAAATAAATTTAGGCCACATAAGTTGGTTTAAGCATGCCCTAAAATACTTGACCTAATTCTTATACAGATTCAATTACCAAAGTCAATGTAGCCAAGGAAAAAAAGTAAGAGTATGCAAAGTTTTGGTCAATGGTCTTGTAGTCTATTTGCAATTTAGTTGCTCAAAAATTGCATCAGCTAACTTTACTGTAATTGAACAAATCAATGATTTGCAAATCAGTTAGTCAAACATAGCATCGGCTAATTTTACTGTAATTGAACAAACCAAGGATTCGTAAATTCGTTAGTCAAACATGGCATTAAGCTAATTTAACTGTAACTAAACAAATCAGCAATTAACAAAAGAGCAAGGTGAATTACGCAACAAGGACAGACAAGTACCCAAGTAAAGCTTTCGTAAATTCGGGAACCTGAACATACTAAACTCACACACCAACACAGTAAAATACTAAAATTCCAGCAGCACAAGGACAAAAACACCAGAACCTATTATATTTCATATAGTAAAAAGATTACATACCTGATCGAAAAGGCCCCGCTTGGCAGTTTCTTCCCAGAATCGAAGAAGAGAAAGAGCAATAGCACCTGAAATGGTCGCAGCACATAAATCTTCAGCTATGGGATTGCTAATACCAGCAAACATGACTGCCCCAGCTCTTTTTTTCTTGGTAAAATTGAGAGTGGGAACAAATGGTTGGAACACAAGAATGGAAAATGGTGAGGGAGCACGAGTAAATGTGGGTATGTGTTGACAACGATGAGATCTAGAGACAGTTGTAGCAAGATTGGTACTACAAGTGAAGCTCAAAGCCATTCATATATATGTAGTGTTTATTTGTTCAAATTTTACCCACAAAGTACATGATTATTGTATCTTCAGTTGCAACTTGCAAAAGTCAAACGGTCTGGTTGGGTTTGGGCCATATTGCATGTGCTATATTTTTTGTTTTGTCCATTAATACTTTCAAAATTGAAAACAAAAATATTTATCAAAAAAATGATCTGAGCCGTTCGATACAATCAAAAAATGTTATTTCTTCCCATCTAATTTACATAATTTGATTCCAAATATCTCTCTTAAATATTTTTTTATTTTTTTTCATAATTAAAAATTATATTAGAAAAAAAAGTAAAAAAACATTTAGTAAAAATATTCAATAGATATACTTTAAACTATCAGGAAAAGTATCAATTTAGGATAGAGATGAGCCATTTAACTTGCAAAAAATAATTTACAATCTGTTAGGTATGAGTTTCAGGTTAAGTTAATGAGGAGGGTGAATGATTACTTCAAATTTTGCTTGAGTGAATTTTTAATGTAGCTAGTTTATAAAATGTGTTTGTATAATAGAGAAATGCGGAATTAAAAGATTCAATCACACAACACACAATTTAAACTTTCAATCTAATATATATTAGATTTTGGTTTGCTACAATCTGAGATTAGAACTTAAATCTCAGCTTCATGTTCCAGAGAGAAAAACAAGGATTTTTAACAATACACACTTCTTCTTCTTTTTTTTGCTACAAAGCACACAGTATCTGTATATATCACATGTCTTTTTAACCCTACATATTTTGCAGACAGTGTTAGTTAAAGCTGGAATAGTACAAATGAAATTTTACAAAACATTTCATTCCATTTATAGCTTAGTCTTCAGACTTGACAGTTCTTTACATCTGCACACAGCTTTTGTCTTTTGTCTTGCTTGTTTTTTCTAGTTTCATTGTAGACTTGTCACCATCTGTTTAGGTTTGACTGATCCTAATCAGAAAAGTATTGCACAATCTTGGGGGTGTTTGGCTTAACTTATAAGTAATAAGTTACTTTTTTTTAAAAGTATTTTTAGAAATTTAAGACCAAATCTCATTTCCAAATTTGAAAATAAGTTACTTATTTTCAGAAAAAGTACATATATACCAACTTTTTCAGCTTATAAGTTGCGCCAAACGGGGCCCTTGTCTGTTGCTTCTACAATCTTCCTTGAATCAGCCCTTTAATTCATTCGAGTTCTTTGTAATAAATTGATTGTAATGTTATGTACTTGGACTTCTCGAATGATGAGACTTTTCGAATGATAAGACTTCTCGAACTGTTCAAGCTTTGTCACTTCTCGAATGATTGAGACTTCTCGAATGATAAGACTTTTCGAACTGTTCAAGTTTTATCACTTCTCGAATGATCGAGACTTCTCGAATGACACACAGCTTGACTTCTCGAATGATAAGACTTCTCGAACTGTTCAAGTTTTGTCACTTCTCGAATGATTGAGACTTCTCGATTGACACACAGATTGACTTCTCGAATGATACATAGCTTGACTTCTCGAATTGTTTCCATACTGAACTTCTCGAATTGATCACTTTCTTTACTTCTCAAATGATCATTTTCTTTACTTCTCGAATGATCATTTTCTTTAATTCTCGAATCTGTGACTTAGAGAAAATTTCAGTATGTGTTCAGACTTCTCGAATGGTGAGACTTCTCGAATGGTAGACATTTTGCCTTAGAAACTTTCTTCAACTTGAATCCTTATTTCTCCAGCCTTATTCTTACTGATGCATGATTCATGACTTGAATCTTCTACCAGCATTATTTGAGGCTTTAACTACGGTCTGGATTACAACTCAAAGATCAATTCTAACTACAGAAATTACATTTAAAACAAATCAAGTCACCACCTATTACAAGATAGTCTAAGATCACATAACAGACAAGTAAGTACTATCTAGTAGGCTTGATATGATCCAACACAATCAAACATGATTTGAGCTGTTCGAAATAATTTACAATCAAACATGATCTGAGTCGTTCATTAAAATATTAATTTAACCATTCAGACTTAATATTACTCACTATATATTAAGGAGTGAATTGCACTTTGTGTACTTGCACTTTATGTGTCAAATCATTTGCGATACTAACTTTTTAAAATTACCACGTAATATACTGATATTCAATTGTTTTTTTACAAGTTATGTATTCCCGTCAATTCCCACTAACTCTATTAATATTTAACAATAGTATTTTCATCTTTATAGACATATGATCCATTTCAATTTTATCATATCTACTAATAAACCCTAATTTCTAAATTAATGCCCAAACAAGCCCATCTTTTCAAATTCAACGGAATGTGATCCATAAACCCGAGTTTTCTAGGTTCAACTTCAAACTCAACAACCGAATTATAACTCAACCGAGTCACCTCGACCCCATTTTCTTTGCTGAAATTCTCACTACAAATTCCCCTCCCCGTGTTGTCTCCCCACTCCCATATATTTTCTAACTTGATTTCACAAACTAAGTCAAATTAAAACTCGCTTCTAACACATGACTCTCCTTGAAGAAGAGCTATTGAGGAGTAACTGAACTGTGCCGACAAGAAAATATTTGATGCAACCGACGACTAAGATAGTGATAGAGACATCGGAAGTATGGCCGGAGATGAAATCTGGAGAGACATGAAAAATTAATTTTTTGTCCCTGGTCAAGTTATCGAATCTGACCCGGTCGATTCGGGTTTGAAGCTTGGTGGTCGGGGGATCCATGCGACGACGTAGGCTTACATGCCGTGAATACTTGCCGACAGCGTCTTCAATTTTTGTGCAGTCTAAAATTTTAAGAATTTTGGACTCCATTTCACTTTTTCTGATTTTTACTCGCCATATATAGTGTATGTATAAGTGTATCTAGGTGAATGTGATGGGTTCCATTCGATGATGAAAGAAATTAAGAATTGAAATCTTAAGGGAGAGAGAGCCAGAGAAAGAGAGAATTGAGAGGAAATATATGAATGTGTGTATTATATTAGTAGTTTTGTTTGGTTGTTAGTGAAAACACTAAATTACCCTACTAAATAATAATGGAGTTAGGAGAATTGACAGGTACACGCAACTTGTAAAGAAAATCGAATGTGAGTGCAGAGAATGATGTTTAAAAAAAGGCTTAAATACAATTTAAACCATGCGTTTTGAATAATATACAACTAAAACCCTCTTTTAATATATTTAGTAAATTTAACCCTACGTTTTTAACTATTTAAAATTAAAAACCCTTTTTAAAATATTTAGTAAATTCAACCCTATGTAATTAACTATATACAATTTAAACCTCCTTTTAAAACATTTACTAAATTTAATCTTGAATTTTTAATTTCAGAATAAAATAAATCTCACTCAAATCTGGTCCAATTTTCGACGATCATAGAAGGTATTTTTGAAATAAATTAAATTAAGTGGTGGAGAGAAAAGGCCTTGTATGTCACAATTTGGGGAGAAAATGCCATAAATAGCATAACTCGTAACAATGGCCCTAAATAGCACTCCAAAACGCTACATAGTGGGGCGTGCTGGAAAAGGAGTGAAAACGCTATTTCGTGTAGCGTTTTGCACTTTTTTTAATTTTTTCTGGGAAAAACGCTACTTCGTGTAGCGTTTTGCACTTTATTTATTTATTTTTTATTTTTTTTGGGGAAAAACGCTACTTTATCTTGGGTTCTAGGCTAAAAAACGTAACTTAAATTAGCGTTTTGGGGAGATTTTTTTTTCAAAACACTACACGATGTAGTGTTTTGGAGTGCTATTTAGGGTCATTTTTTGAGGTGTGCCATTTAGGGCATTTTCTCCCCAAATTATGACATATAGGGCCAACACCCAGTGGTGGACGTCCACGTCCAGTAATATATCGAGCGAGAAGTGTGATGAAAATGAGGTAATAATATAAATACATATTAAAAATTATATTAGACATATATAATCTTTTATACATATTAATATAGAAAAGAGTATCTAAAATCTATTTCATAGGAAAAAACGAATAATTGCATAATAGGGCATTTGACCGATATATGACTTGGATATATCTCATTTGTGTTCCATGTGCCAGTTTATTTATTCAAAATTTGGTTGTAAGGTTTATTTTATTTCAAAATTAAAAAATCAAGGTTAAATTTTGAAAGGCATATGTTTAGAAGCCTATTTGTTTAGCGAGATGACAACTCAACTCAAACATAGATAATTTGTAAGTAAATATATTATCTGTCACAGGAATCTTCAGCAGGTATTATTTGACAAGAAAAAGAATATAAAAGTCAATCTACAGACTTGAAGCAGTACTACATTGAAAGAAGCTCTATTTAATTGATCATGCCTCAGTGGAGTATTTAAGTTTGAAGAAGCTACAGTGTCAGAAGATTTCAATATTGTGTAACAACAAATATAGTCAAATCAGAAGGAGCAGAAGTGAACCATTATAAAAGTCAAGTAAAAAATTTTATTTGTTGTGAATCACTCGTGAACCAGACAGTACACAGAGTGTTGGCAAAATACAGAGAATGTTCTTTATTACAGAAGAAATGGTCAGCTACAGACATTGGTGTGAAGACAGAAGATTTAAAATTATATCATCAACAATTGTAGAGTCAAGACTTTAATTTAATTCTCTATTAATTGATTAAATTATTTAGTTAATTTAATTAGTAAATTAATTCAATCAGAATTAATTTATTCCTTAAATTGATTAAGAAATTAATTAATTTAGAATTATTTTAGAATGAAGAAGACTTTAATTTAATTCTATTATCAAAAAGATAATTTATTATGTATCATATTTACTTAGATTAATTCAAAAGGAATTAATTTAATTAATAAGATATATAATAAAGGAATAGAATTTAAATTAAAAAGAAATAAAAATAAAAAATAAAAGAAATAAAAGAAAAGACAGAAGATGTACACTTCATATATCAAAGCAGGTCGGCAGAAGATTTTCTCGGGAAGAGTTTTCAAAAGTCTCCCCGAGTTTAATTAAAAAGTCTCCCTGTTTTATTTTAATGTCTTCCTGTTATTTAAATGTCTTCCAAGGCCAAAAATGTCTCCCAGAGCCAGAAAAGTCTCCCAAGAGAAAGTCTTCCAGCCCAGAAAAAGTCTCCCCGAGCAGAAAAAGTCTCCCAAGTCCAGATTTGCCTATAAATACAGGAATCGATTAGAAGCTTTACTAACAATTCAATTAACATTCTATTCGCTTAAAAAGAAAAATTCAAGAGCATTTCATGTCAAATTTACTCTAGAATTTTAAGAGCTAATTAGTGAATATTTTCTGATTTAATCTTGTAACCCACGTCAAGTTTTATATAAGTATTTTACTTGAACTGTGTTTCTTTGATTATTATTTCGTGATAATAATTTAAATTGTTTAATAAAAAATTATCCGAAACAGATCTTAATATTTATTAAAGATTGTATTCAACCCCCCATTCTACAATCATTTGGACCTAACAAATTTAATAAATATTTTAAAGGGAGGTTTAAAATGTACATAGTTAATAACGTAGGGTTAAATTTCCTAAATATTTTTTTTTAAAAAGGGTTCTAATTGTAAATAGTTAAAAATATAGGGTTAAATTTAATAAATATATTAAAAGAGGGCTTTAATTGTATATTCTTAAAAACATAGGTTTTAAATTGTATTGAAGCCTTTAAAAAATTAGTATATCAAGTGATGTGGCACACAAAATGCAAGTACATAAATTGCACTTTACTCTGTATCAAACTTAGAACAAGTCCAATGTAAATTGCACTTTACTATGTATCAAACTTAGAACAAGTCCAATGTAATACTAAATGATGTGCTATTTGTATAATATAGCATCAATTATAGAAAATAACACTCCAATGTAATGTTAAACAATGTACTAAAATAGAAAAATGTTATATTTGGTTATATATTTAGAACCAAATATAGTCATATTTGGTCACATGAGTATATAATTGAGAAATTGGAGAAAAATGAATATAAAAACGAATTTCATTGTTGGTTGTATTTTAAAATTATTGAAATATAAAATCTATTTTAAAATTTTCATTTTATATCTATTTAATTCTATTTTTAAATTATTCATTAGCATCAAAATGTACGGTGCAGGGGAGTAAGTACTAATCTAGTACATATTTAAGAGTCGTTTGGTTCAGGGGTTTATGAGATGAAGTATAGATTTAAATGAATAAAACCCATGCACAGTGTTTGGTTCATTTGTTTAAATTTCAAACTCATACCTCACTCCACGTATTGCTTGACGTAAAATAGATAGTGTGTTTGTTTCTGTCTTTGTTGATTTTTTTTTCACAGTTCGATAAATAATTTGATAAGCCAATGATTTTTTTCGTGTTTCTTTCAGAATATGGTTAACCAATATCTTAACTAATCGATTACGATAAATTGGATCGGATTTTGATATGTGTTTTTGATACGTAAGGAGAGAGATGAGTATGAGGGAAGAGTACAAGTATCAATTTTAATATTATTATTTTATTATTGATAATTAATATTATTAATAATAATATATACATTCAAGCATTATTAATAAAAAAAATAATTATATAATAAAATAAATTTATTTAACTATTAATTTAATAATATTTTGTATTAAATAATTTAATGCGTGAACTAAAACAAAATATCAATAATGAAATGAAATTGTATGGTGCAGCACACTATCCCGATTCTTCGTGCCAAACACATGTCACCTCCCGATCTCTTAGACGCACTTAAACAACAAAGATTAAAACACATATTAACCCGCCACTTACAAATTATCCCTAAATTTCATGCCGGAATCGCCATATCTTCAACTTCAACCCCATTTCATAAACCCTAGAATAATTATACTTATCTACTCTTTTTCTCACCAGGTAATTGATATATATTGATCAAACACTTATACTTTTATATACTGTATAGTTGTATGTATATATTAACTTAATTTTGAATTTCAGTGACAAATTGAAATGAATCAAATCGACGTGGTAAACGAGGTTCCTTTTCGGGTCGGGTTCACCGGACACAGCGGTCATCTCAGAATCGAGCCTCTTCCTCCCGTTCAACGATCCGACCCGCTTAGTTCGCTGCCAGACTTTATACTTGTCAGTGTCTATAACCTTACACGTGTGTGTGTTTATTGTGATTTTATATGATTGCTTTGTTTTGCAATTCACATTGGTTGCTTTATCATTTAGCCGAAATTTATAGTTTATTTATAGCCGAAATGTGTAGTTTATTTGTAGCTGAAATTTATAGTTTATAGCTGAGATTGGGTATTGGCCCTTTCTAACACTTTTTAAAGTAAAATGGCCGAAAATATCACAATTTGAAAAAATGGCCCTTTATATCACAACAAAACGCAACTTTAAATTGCGTTTTTAAAAAACTCAATTTGCAATTACGTTTATTATAACTAAATGCATATTTTAGTTACGTTTTAAAAAAAAAGAATAACGCAACTAAGTTGCGTTTTCAAGAAAATAAAAACCTAGGTATGTTATACTATTAGAAGCCCAAACACAAGTTCATAATATGTACCGCATGCGTACTGCACACATCTGACAACCCATGTGGTAGGGTCCATTAGAACTTTTGTTATTCATAAAAATGTATAAGCGAAGATTAACTTACGTTTATGTTTGAGAGTGAGGGCCATGTTTTTCAATAGTGTTATTTTGGGCATTTTACTTTCAAATTGTGATATTAAGGGCCTTTTCTCCTGAGATTCACCAATACACATTAGAAACTTGGCTGTTTCATTAGATTGATGTAATTCTTAATAGATGGGCACCACAAGTACTTTTGTTGTTATTTTATTTTGATGCGGTATGTCATATATCAAGTTCTGTTTGAGTAAATTTTTCTTATTAAAATGCAATAAGTAAAATCAATGCTGGCAGATGAATTTAGTTTTACTACGAGCCATTCGTAAAATAATTTACATTTTGTCAGAATATACATAAGATATTTCTTATAGATTTCTGGGTGAAGTGGTTTACCTGATGGATGAAGAGATGTTAAGGCATTCATTTTTCGGCTGAAATAATTATTCAGAATGTGATGTAAATAGTAGCTGGAATATAGGGAAAGTTCTTTCTTTCTTCTTAGCTGTTGAAGTTTTTCAATGCAATTTCAAAACTACCAACTCAATAAAACTTCTCATCTCCTACTGGTTGAGGCAGGCTTCTGGGCAAGCACAAATCTGATGCGTGGTTTTAAGTTATTTAATATAGTTTAAAGTTTTGTGCTAAATAGTTGACATTATAATCTGGTTGCTAACTAGGGAAACTGCTCATATAATCATTTTAGTTAGTTATATATTTGAAATTTCCCAAGGAACTAAAGATATCCAGAAAAAACGATACTTCAGTGTATATGGAAGATTAGTACTTTTTGCTCTAGTGAACAAGGTTTCTTCCTTGGCTTAAAAGACATTACTAAAATATTTATTGCTTGGAGACTAACAAAAAGTCTCAATAAGTGTACAAATGTGGGGAAAGAAAAGGTGATTTTCCTACATTAGATGCGCGTTACCACTGTTTGATTTTTGATACAATTCTTTATGATTCCTCTCTCTCTCTCTCTCTACACACACACACACCATGTGCAACCTCTAGGTATATCTTGACTGTTACATTTGAATTGCCTATCATGGTATTTTTTAAAGTAATTTATTGTTGCTCTTTGTATATCAGCCTCCTGCGTTTCCTACGGAGACACCAGAATCAGTAAAAGAATATATTGAAGAGAAATATCTCCTTCCAAGATTAGATGCAGATGACTTTTCTCCTGACAAAGATGGAAGGCAATGGGAGTTTGACTGGTTCGATAAAGCAAAAGTTAACTTGGAGCCATCATTACCTCGATCAGTTGTGGTTCCAACGTGGGAGTTACCGTTTAGACGTTCAAGTACGAGCACTATGTCGAAAGTGTGGGATCCCAGCTCAAGACAGGTGCTACTGATAATCTGATATTTAATTCAAAAGATAGGAGAAAGTAAAAGTTGTGAGCTTGTTTATTGTGTGGGTTTTTTTTATAATACTTTTTAGTGGTTAATGTATAGATCAATACATTCAAAGCTTTAGTAACATAGGTATGAATATGATACCCAGAGAATTCAGAGTAATTTTTAGGTTATCACACCTTTGAGGATTGCTTCTTATATTTGACATAATAATGGAGTTGGCTTATTTTTAGGTGGATGTAGCAGAACTTATGGCAGGATCCGAGGATTCTGGTGTTTTGCCACGCATTTCTGGACCTGCAAAGGATTTTGTTAGGGGAAGCATTAACAGCCGTCCTTTTCGGCCTGGTGGTTTGGATAATTCTCAAACCACTGGACGGATTCTTCCCGATGGTGCAACTAGTGGGGATTGGGTGCGGGAGGTGCTCACTGGTGGTGCCTCTCAGACCCTTCCACCAAGTTTTAAACAAGGAATGAATTTTGGTAACCTCAAGGTAAATATACTTGACTAACTTGCTTTAAATTGGAAAATGTAATTGTATCTTTTTCATTTTGTTTTGTTTCCCTTCTATTACAGTCCCTATAAAAATATCTTTTTATAAAGGTCAGTAATATAAAATATGCGGTACATTTAACTTTTTGAAGGCACATTTACACTCATGGAACGTTCATGGAGATCAAGGTGAACTAATGAGTACATCTGATGCTAAGGTGATCATTGTTAAATAGTTGTCGGCTAATCAATTTCATGAGATATGTGCTTGCTAACTCTTTCTCCTGACAATTAATTCGAAGGATAGGTAAAATATGTAATCATGTATGATACCATCATAAAGAACTAGTTTTATTAGTTGTCCAACACTTCCAATTTCATTGCAGCTTGTTTTTCTTCATTATTATATGCATGCACCTATCTTTGTCTGATTTGGTCTGTGCAGACTCAGTTATCTGTGCAATTTGATGATTTATTTAAGAGAGCTTGGGAAGAGGATGTTATTGAATCTGCTAGAAATGGTTTGTGACATTTACATTTTTATATTCCAATTTTTGAGCTTTATTTTTGAAGTCATGATTTATAGTTTTCTAGGCAACTTATCCCAAAAGTGCAATAGTTGATGTTATAGCCTTAATAAGTGCTTGTGTGGTTAACATATCAATACCCAGGTATTTCAAGTTCGTAAGAAGTACCTATTAGTTTAGTTGTTTGGTTGCACAAAATCAAGGAAATACAACTTCCTAGGAAGTGTGAATACCCATGAAATATGAGAATTTGCTTATCCACCCCCTCATGCTTATTTGTACTTCTTATGAATTTAAATTCGTATATGAGTAACCAAACAATTTTCTCACTTCCTATTAATTTTAAATACCAAGGAAATGACACTTTCCATACGAAATTGATATTAATGAATAGCTAAGATTTCAACTTTTCCTGTATCTTTGCCCCACATGTTTTTGTTACCTTTTTCCTCACATCGGTCTTGCCCATGATTGTTTTTTCCTCTTTCCTTGTAAGTTCTGCTCTCTTTCTAAAATGTGATCTCTCACTCAGTTCTCTAATAAGCTCTGATAATTTGGTTTTGGAGCTCATCACTATTGTTATCACGAAGACGACTAGTCGACACGAAGGTACTCGGGCGCCGAGATTTTTCGAAGCCCGACTTGACGCCGTGATAACGATGATTATGGTGTACAATCACATTATTCGATCAATGACAATTCACAGTAAAGGGATAGAGATGAACTTAATATTGAGATGGATTACTTTTTTGATTTTCATCATCACTTTGTTTTTATTTGCTCGGAAATGTTTAATATTTGGTATTTACATGTTATTATGTAGTAAATATGCTTAATTTGAACTTATTACTCTATTACTTTTGATTTAAATTGTGAAATTGATGTGTTTAGCAATGCTATTTATTACATCCGGTAAATATATGTATATGAACAAGTTATCGACTTTTTACGACTAGTCGAGTGACTTGTGATTAGTCTTTACGAAGGTAGTTGGGCGTCAAGCCTCCACTTGGCGCCGTAATAACCATGCTCATCACAACAATAGATCTTCTTCTTCCCTTCTTTTATTTAGTATAGGGTTATGCTTAAAATTAGGATTGATAAAGACTCCATATTTCCTTATTTTTGCTACGAAGGAACCCTTGGGTCCTACCAAAATTAAGTTTTTGTATCGAGAAAATGTTATTGAGTTCTCTCGATATAATCATAACAATTAAATATAACATCTATCTCCTTGCTTGCAACCTTATCTAAGAGAACTTTTGTGTTTGGCCTTGCTATTGGTTGGACTTTTGGATTTGTAATAGTTTTTGTGTTTTTTCGCTTGAGTTCTTTGCTTGGTGACATGATTGCGCCGGCGGTCGAGTGTTGTCTATTGTGCTTTATCTATTTGTTGGCTAACAATTATTGAAAACCTAGGTTTTGTAATTAACCGGTTGGATTTCCATATTTTCTATATTCTTCTTCAAGATTCTTTCTTTAATATACGATTTTGATTCATTACTCTAGTTAACAATGAATACTATATTGCCAAACTTGTGAGCTTTATATGTTTATTTCAATCTCATAGTAATGGAGTGTATTACCAGGCGGGCCTAAATCCTAATTAAGAAATTCGATCAAATACTGTGTTTGTGTGTGGAACAATGTCCAAAGTTCCTAAAAAATATTTATAGATGTTTAAGTTACTCACATATGAAAATATGACACTTATTAGTCCATTACACCATTACATTATATGACCATGAGACTTGATCATAGTTATTAAAAGCCTAGAGTAAATATAAAAGCCCAGCTTAAGCGTGCTTAATGCCAAAGCCCAAAGCGCAAAAAAGCTCTAAAAACGGGCTTATATTTAAGTGGGCCTTTTTTTATAAGATCTAAACACAATTTTAAAAGATGGGTTAATATTTTGTCTTATTGGGCTTTTTTTTCAATACAAAACACATCCAGGTTTTGTATCCACTTCTTAATATCTTATAATAATATGAAGCATGGACCTAGTTCTTTCTTTTGAGGTTATAGTTATTAATTAGAATGTTAAGCTCTAGCTTGAAATTTTGCTTCCCCCTAGGTGATTCCATTTGTCTCTATGTTTACATGCATTTTAATATATATTATAATTATTTAATTTATATAGTGCGCTTCCTTTACAAAAGCTCGTGCTTCACGCTTAAGCTATGCTTTGCTGCGCTTTTTACCTATAATAACAATTATATATCGTTAAACAATCGAAATATGTTTATCATGTGTCTTAGTATCCTTAAGGTGTGTAACACCGTTTTTTTGCACTCTCTCTCACCCAAACTAAGCACTTAAACATCACTTAGACATTAAGCATGACAAGAAGCATTAATGCTAGTGGTGGTTGCCATCAAATCTTGGTTAATCTTTACTATTTCAGACATGATTGAGCAATAATAATATATTGTGAATAGTACCTTGATGAACAATACCAAATGAATGGTGTTGAAGCATTACTAATGATCAACGATAATAAATAAAACTTTTTTCTCTGTGTTTTTGCAAAACTTTAAATCTCCCAGAAAGAAACATTTGTTTGAATCACAAACCATGACAAGAGAAAATATTGATTCAATAATCAGTCTTCGAATAATAAACGATTACTATATATGGATAGTAGTAAAACTCTTGACCTTATCAACAAGTGGAATCATCGTAATAACTAGAAACTAGTAAAAAAAAATGATAAAGTGAAAAGATCCTTTTTGTTATATTACAACCTTACACTAGAATAATCACAATTATGTATTTAACTATATGAATAGATCCTATTAAATTACAATTGATCTTATTCTTAAATAATAGTGTAAAATGAATACAATTATTCTTGGGAATTGATATATAAACTGCGCAATTTACTTGCCAAGAAGGCGCAAGGCCAACCAAAGTCTAGCATACATGCGATGAGCTGACGACCTTCATGGCTGGTAGGAAAGAAAAGGCGGTGGATGATGATGAGTCACTGTAACAAGAGCATTCAATGCATTTTCCTTATTAGAATTAGAAAGTAATCATGTAATTTTCTTGGTGAAATGGGCTTATCTCCTAAAAGCACGGGATCTCTTATTTACTATCCATATCTTTCTCTCACCACCCTTGGATCATCGTCTTGGCTCACTGAATTAGCTACGAGTATCAATAAAGACAATTCTTTTTATCTTTTTTCCTCTTAATACTAATTAAACTTTAATGTACACTTTGATACACAGAGCACTCGTAATAATACACAGATTGGAGCTTATTTATCTATTCTATTGGAGCTTACTTATCAATTTGTCTTGATCTTTTAATTCTCTTGTAATGATACACACTGGTAATATTCATTTTTGAGATGTTAATTGCAATGTTTTAATAAAGGTGAAGTGGTGTCAGAAGATGAATCTAATGTTGAGGATGTTAATAAGCCGGATTTGTTGCCACCGGAAATTGAAAGGAGTACGTCGAATTCGGGTGGTAGTGGTTTTGTTGTGGAGACATCAGTTTTGGATGAGATTTTGTCAGTTGAATCGGGAAATTCAACTTCAGCACTGATTGGAGGTAGTGGCACCAGTGGAGAGCAACAAAAAGAGGTAACAATATTTTACATATCATTTATAGGAGATTGAATGAAGTAAAAAATCGGTCCTGAACTTTTGTGACATATCTATACTTAAACTCTTGCTCCATGAATTGATGATTTCCAGGCCTGGGCAGTTAGTGGAGGCAGTGAAAGTATTGCAGCGTGCTTCCATGATCTCATTCCTGACAAGGCACTTGATTTTCCTTTTGAACTGGATGCTTTTCAGAAAGAGGTATTAGCAGTGCTATGCATCCATAGTGACTCTTTAAATTACTAAGAAACCACTGGACCTGGAATTTGGTAAAAAGACTTCGCTGTAGGACGGGGAACAGTAGCAATGCCGTTGAGCTTTTCAGTGTTTATGTTTATATGAATCCATGTATCAAATGAAATTGTTTATTTATTAGTTACCGTGTTCTCTGTTTGTACATAATAGTTATAGATTCTAAGAAGTCACCTGCCTTCAATCAATTTAAACAGGATACTTTTGTGAGTTCTGTTATTTGCAGCTTAGGCTAAGCTTTGTTTCTGTTGTGATAATTTCAGGCCATCTATTATCTTGAAAAGGGAGACTCTGTTTTTGTGGCAGCCCATACATCAGCTGGGAAGACAGCTGTTGCAGAGTATGCATTTGCCTTGGCTTCAAAAGTATGATTTTTATCAATTCCCTCAATCTCTTCCTATAGGTGTTTCAATATGTTCATATTTATTTCACTCATCGTATCTTAATCACCTATTTCTTGATCATCATAATTGTTATCTATTCCACTGTTTAAAAGCGGTATAACAGTATTTGATATGTGCGTCGTGCAGCATTGTACCAGAGCAGTATATACTGCTCCTATAAAAACAATCAGCAATCAGAAGTATAGGGATTTTTGTGGAAAATTTGATGTTGGTCTTCTAACTGGGGATGTTAGTTTGAGGCCTGAGGCTTCTTGTCTCATCATGACGACCGAAATTTTAAGATCAATGCTTTACAAGGGTGCTGATATCATACGTGACATTGAATGGGTAAGGCATTTTCTTTATTGTACCATCCCTTGAGTTATACATTTTCTTGTTCTATTTTCTGTTGAACAGACACACACCCAGTTTTGCCTTTCATTTCGTGTTTTCCTCTGTATGTTCGATGTTTAATTACCAAATTAGCCTACATTGTTCGTGTTTCATTAATGATTTGATGACGTAGTTTGGTGATTGACTGCTGGATATGCTTGGAGGCAGGTTATATTTGATGAAGTGCATTACGTCAATGATGTTGAAAGAGGTGTGGTTTGGGAAGAAGTTATTATTATGCTTCCAAGGCATATCAACATAGTCCTCCTTTCTGCTACGGTACTTTTTTTTTGAATATATACACATTTGTATTGAATTTATTACACGTGTGAACCACAAGTTAGCCGGTCTATATGGCTGGGATAGGGCTCCTTTAGAAAGATTAGACCATCTCCAATGCATGACACTGACTTAGTGTAAAGATTACACTAGTTTGGTGTAATTATTACAATATCCATGTAATCAACTTCAACCCATGTTACACTATATATTACACTAAAAGGAATCTTTTGTCTATAAGAAGACATATTCTTCCAACTTTTTGAAAAGTAGTTGTTTTGTTTGGATATAAATGGGACATCGAAGGAATGAATATGTTTTGTTAACAAACACTATGGTATATACTATATGGGCATTTTGAAAGACACCACCAACTTTGGTGTAAAACTGACACCAAATGAATATATTACACCAAATTTGGTGTAATTTTAACACTATTATAGTGCCCCATTGGAGAGCAATTTTACACCAAAAGGTCCAAAATAGTGTAAAAGTTACACTATTTTAGTGTTATAGTGTCCCAAAGATGCTCTTATGATATATCTTCGGAAGGTCATAATGGCTAGATGCTGGAACTGTTGATTGCTTTGATGCCTGAAGCTGATTGTCTTTTATAGTTTAACATAGTGAAATTTACCCTGACAATCAGGTTTTCTCACCTACCTTTGGTTTTTTCAACTAGATGAATTTATGAGCCTTTTATTCACCTTGGATATCCTTTGGGTTCTTAATTATTTGTCGAGTACTTTGCAGTTGATATACTTGCGAGATATCTATACTGCTCTACCTTAAATTGGTTTTATAAATTTTTTCACATATTATTCCGACCATGTTTGGTAAATTGTCATATTTAACGATCAAGTGTTCACTAGGGTGGTCTATTTTGAAGTTTTGTGTAGTTGCAGGTTAATGTTACTTCTCTCAATGTTAATATTGTTGGTCTAACATTTACAGGTACCTAATACAATTGAATTTGCTGATTGGATTGGTCGCACAAAGCAAAAACAAATACGAGTGACTGGGTAATTATACTGTCCTAATATCCTATATATAATTATATATATATATATATAATAAGCTTAAGGGGGATCTTATCCAAAGGACTCAAGGGTTTAATCCTTAGCAATTACGTAGTGTTGTATAAATATATTAATGGTATATTTATACTATTAAGAATTTTTGTTTATATTTTATTCTAAGAGGGGATTAAAGGTCAAATCTTGACAAAAAAACGTAACAAGTATTTTTTAATTATTCTTTGATGGTTATTCTAATATTCATAGTCACTTTATGTAAATATTTCTTAAGTTATATATATAGTAATTGACAAATGTCTATGCCAAGGTAAATCGAATCATTAACAATTTGTTAGTGTTGGTTTTTGTCTCTTACGTAGGAACGTTGTTCAGTAACACTTTGAACTTTAGCTTTCATTTTAATTTGTTTTTCAACACAATAATAAATCTTAGGTTTATTGTAAATAAAGCACACTATTACCATCAGATCAAATCTAGGATTTATTATACTATTGATTTTAGAATTTTTCGTTGCATATAGCGTACACATATAGGCACACAGGGATGAAAAAACAAAATAATTGTTATAACCGCGTATGAAAAATATGGAGCATATTTAATTAACATGTTTTAATCAGAATTGTTGTTGAAATTTATGTGTAATAAAAAATTGATACTATTACTTGCTCCTGAGTTTAAAAATGGGGAGAAAAGAAATGAATAGAAAGGTTTCAGTTTTCAGGCTCCCGAGCTTTCTTAAGAGAAAAGAGAAAATAAGAGAATTTTTTTACAAATTTCACCCCAAAATTTTCTACCCAAAAATGGGATTATTACCCTTTTAAATAATTTCTCCTATGTCCTTTCCAAAAATTTCTTTCCCCTTTAACAAAAAACTGTGTGTTATGCAAGAAAAAAGTTTCTTCAATATCTGTTTGTTTCTTTGTTTCTGTTTTTTCACCTTTTTTCTCTTCTATTCTGTTCTTCAATTAAAATTTCAGAAACATAGTGTAAGAGATCGACAGTTCAAGTTTGGTGGAAACATATATGTTTGGATATTTAGATTTTTTTAGTTGATAATAACAAAAAAGCAGGGAATAATAACATAAATAGAAAAACAGGTCAAAAATCTTATCTAATTCTCCAGCTTGGTAGTTTCCACTTTCCACTGCCTGTCCAGGGCTGAGTCCTGGGATTTGACGGTTGAGATATTTAAACATTTAAATTAATAAAATACTAAACCTTATGAAGAGGCCATCATGTAGAGAAAATGGAATGATCCAGAACGAGTAGAATCTTGATAATGTAGTAATCTTGATAAATTATTAATTTCGTTGGTCAGAGGAAGTTAATTTTAAATCTCGGTAATTAATGAAATTGAAATTATCAGGTCCCGAGTTATTAATTAATAGAGGTTTAACCGTAAAATGTTCTACTCAAATATTTTAAAAAATATAGGGTGAATATAAGAGATTGATGGTTAAAGTTCGGTAGAGGTATATGTGTGCGAGTATTTATTTTTCTTTAATTTACCATAACAAAATCTAAAGAAAAATCGGACAAAGAGGAAACTTGGTAAATAATTTAAAAATCAGTAATTTTTTTAGAAAACTAGATCTAGAAAATAGCTTGTCACCGCGTGGAATTAATGTAGTGGAGTTAATTAACACATTTTAATCAGAAAATTTAAGAAGTATAATATTAATTCAAATGTATTATGAAAATATTCAAATAACAATTTATAAGTACTCCGTGCATTGCACGGGTATAAGCTAGTATAAATGAATTTGCAGGTCGGCTCATATCGGATTTTGTATTGCGTATTTACTAATTGCAGGAAGATTTCTTCCATATATTATTGCTCATTGTTTCATTTTTTATCGTCACAATTAAGATTTGGTTACTATTTTTTTTGTTGAAAATATCGCACTTGCATATATTAAACTTCTTCCGAAATAAGGTTACAAAGAATGAAATCAGGAGCAGTAATGCCACTCCATAAGACCTGACATAGAATATGCAGCCTGTGCTATCGAATGGGCTACATTATTCGCAGACCTATGATCAAAGACCACTAACACTTCCTCAAAGTGTTTCAGTAATTCAACACAATCTTGGACGATAGTATGAAACATAGAGTTTCCTTTAGGCCCATATATTGCATCAACTAATAACTTAGCATCCGTCTCGAATATACACTTAATATTTGGCCAAGTCTTCGTCCATGACAATGCCTCCTTAAGACTCAACGCCTCTGCTTCCCTGGCTTGATTCCTCCCTCTAACTTTATTACTTCTTGCCTGAATGAACCTCCCTCTGCTGTCCTGTATCACACATCCCAGACCTACAAATTCCTCTCCTGGGCGACATGCTGCATCTATATTAATTTTTACCCAATCTGCAGGAGGCTAGATTTGGTTACTATTAAAATCTGGGATCTGCATATTATTTACATATTTTGTTAATTTTATTGCATGAACTGAGAGATTTCTGGTGGTATGTATAAGATGATGAAATGCCTTTCTAACTTGCATTATTTGCTACTGTATTGTTATCAGGACCACCAGAAGACCAATTCCTTTAGAACACTGTATATTTTACTATGGGGAGTTTTTTAAAGTATGTGAAAACGAAAAGTTTCTTTTACCGGGATATAAAGCTGCCAAAGATGCATACAAGAAGAGAAGTACGAGTACTGGTGGTGGTTCTGGAAAATATTCTTCTGGATCTTCAGCATCCTATGATGTTGCTCGAAGTCAAAAACGGGAAAGTTCTATTAGAAGCAAACAGAACAAGCATTCTGGAACCCAAAATCTAGGGTCGTCTTCTGGGTCAGGATGGGGACTCCAAAAAATCGGGGGTAGCCAGAACAACTGGGGGTCAAGGAGATCAGAAGCTTCCTTGTGGTTGTTGCTTATCAATAAGCTCACAAAGTTGTCACTATTACCTGTACGTTGAGTCTATTCATCCTTCTCTATAGTCAAACTTTCCTACTTACATTTGCACTAGAAACGATATACTCTAGGAACCTTGGATTACTGATTTACGTAACATGCCTAGGAAAGTCAAGCTAAAGCATATCTTTTTATCATAGACATTCTCAGTCTCGAACCTTTGCAATCTTTCAGTTCATTTGTGAATTGTGATTCTTAATTTAAAAAGGTTTAATCTACTTGTGTTAATACTTAATCATATGCGCGCACACACACAGTCCCATACCAGCACACAGTCATGTAATGTAGTCACCCTTCTATGATGGATTTTTTGAATGTTTAATAAGATATCATCTGAACCTTCTTTTCAATCAAGCATTTGTCTCGATATCTGATTGTAGGTGGTTATATTCTGTTTTTCAAAAAATCGTTGCGATAAATCAGCCGATCATATGAATGGGGTTGACCTTACAAGTAATTCGGAAAAAAGTGATATTCACATTTTTTGTGATAAAGCATTTTCACGGCTGAAAGGATCTGACAGGAACTTACCCCAGGTTTTTTGTTTACACATTTTGGGCACAGCCCTTACTGCTTCGTACTAAATTTAATAGTTAGTGACTTAGTGGACTAACTTCTTTCTTTTTACGTAGTATAGGTTGTCAGACTCCAAAACCTTCTACGTCGAGGCATTGGTGTGCATCATGCCGGACTACTTCCAATTGTCAAGGAGGTGGTTGAGATGCTTTTCTGCCGCGGTGTCATTAAGGTAATACCTGTTACTGTGTATCAATGGAGAAAGATCAACAAACTGTGAGAGCGTTTCTCCCAATTATTAAGGAGGCAATCGAGATGTTTTTTGATGCTACTACATGCTTTCCTTAATTGATTCTACTTTTTTCATCTCTGTAGGTTTTGTTTTCAACAGAGACATTTGCAATGGGTGTTAATGCGCCGGCTAGGACGGTAAGATCTTTGATCATTGCACTCTTTTGTTTCATTTTCTGTCTCACCAGAAATCATGTGACTTTCTTTTAAATTTATAACAATTGTGCCCAAAAAAATTATCTGAATTTTAACGAAGTTTTATTGGTGATTAACATGTTAAAGATTATAAAATTGTTATTTTTAAAGTGTAACTTTGAAAACTTTATCGTTCTTTAAATAGTAATGAAAAGACCAAAAAATTTGGTGCATCAGTATGGGACTGGTAGAGTATTCACTGTGCAGATTGCTAAATTCATGTTTTTATCAGCGTAAGGTTGTGTTTTATGTTCTAGCTTCATTTGTTCTTTACTTTATTTCTTATTGGTCAGAAATTTAGTCCTTAATCCATCCTAGTATTATACAACTGTGTTCACATAGCTTTCAATATACCATTATCTGGGATAATTGGCAAGAAGTTATTCAATTTTACTTAATATTAATTGATTTTATTGGAAAGCTCTTTGCAGTAGGTCTCATTTATTATATGCTAATAATACTGATTGACATAAAATTAGTTCGATTGCATATTTTCTCTGCATAGAAGTAGCTATTATTATGCTTGAGACTCTGTCCAATTACTGACTTGACTTCAGCTTACCTATCAACTGATAGCTGGCAGTATGCAGACATATTCTTGTATTACAACTGGGTAGGCTGGCCCTTTAAATCATGTATAAAATTTGTCAATCTTCTTGTATAGTACACTTACGTGTCAAATTGCGCCACCAAAAGTTTAACATCGGTAAGTTAAGTTATGGTTTTCACATATATATATTTTTTGTCAAGTAATAATTGTATTAACCCAACAAAGAAACAAGAGAATGTTATGATTTTGTGCCTGCCTATATGGGTAATGCCACTTGTGGTATCTTACAGAATTATTTAGGTTAATTACCAAGCCAATTAGAGCATAAGTTGTCTTCTTGTTCTGGAAGTTTAATTGCATTCAAAATTCACAGGTTGTGTTTGACACGTTAAGGAAGTTTGACGGGAAGGAATTTAGACAGTTGCTCCCAGGAGAATATACTCAGATGGCTGGCCGTGCTGGAAGGAGGGGACTGGATAAGATTGGTACAGTGGTCTTGATGTGTCGTGATGAAATCCCTGAAGAGAACGATATGAAGAATGTCATAATTGGCAGTGCAACGAGGCTTGAATCTCAGTTTCGACTGACCTACATCATGATTATGCATCTCCTTCGTGTTGAAGAATTGAAGGTACTAATATACGGGAAATATCTTAATTGTTTACTTGCTCGTAATATTATTCCATTGATCAGTTTCTTTCATCCACGAAGATAATATTTTAATCCTTTGCTATTGAATCCTACCGTAATGTCAAACTTGTTTGTGTTTTTTTCTTCACAAGGAGGAACACCAAAGTAATATTTTTTTATTACTACTGCTGCATAATCGAGTGATTCTTGGTTTATATGGGACAATGTAGAGATTTTGGTTAATCATGGTTTAGGCACTGTTCTGAATTTGCAATGCGTGATGCCTTGTTTTGTTGGTGTAGAACAATAGGTAAAAGAAATGGAAAGTGAACAGATACACTATAAAGTATATATATGCAACACAGAGCTTTAATCTTATTTCAGAATGTTAAATAAGCAAGATGATGTCATTATGGTGACATCACATTTACTTTAGTAAGAGTAGCCACCAAGTGGGGAGAAGCTAAGTTTATCTATGTAAAGAGGGTTAGACTTCTTGTAATAGCACAGAATATAAGAAAATGCAGCAGACATAGTAGTATAATGCATACACACAGTTCACTGCACACTTGTGTTCAACATATCTCTCTCCTTAATCTAGCTATATTCTTCCCTATATACATATAAATCTCCACACAGAATTATTTTACTACTGAAAAGAAATGAAAGTTTACACTCTTCCCTTGAACAGAGATCTTAAAACTTGCAAGTGAAGTAAGAATCCTTAACATAAACACTACTCCTGGTATCGTGCTCTACTGTTAAAATTTGGACAATCGGGAACATTGATCTGGTCATGCCAATCTGCTTAATTTAGTACAAAAGAGAACTTTTCCTAAGGATAAACATACATTGAAGCTTCAGAGTGTCGTATATTTTCACCCAAAAATTAATATATTATGTAAAGTACGGGGTCATTTAACTAATCAACTATATAACCACATTACCTATCAAATAATGAACTATGAACCCAGTATGTCAAGTCTTGCATACAAGGACTGTACAAGCGCATTTAAAATAAAGATCGTCAAAATTAAAATATTTACTTTTGAGGGTTAATATTTATTTACTCCATACAATTTTACTAGCTTTTTTCTTTTCACATGAGCTGAGACTTTTTATAACGCCCATACTCCACTTCTAATGAGTTGGCGCACATGCTGTGTTTGGGTGCATACAGTGCCGAACAATGAACGTGATTGAACAATTTAGTTTTATATTCTCGTCAAGATCCACAACACTTAATCAATTAACCACTTGAGAGTTGAGACTTTAGACAAGCATAATATATTAACTTATTAATATATAGCATACCCGGGACAAAAGACCTCCTGATTGAGAGTTGAGACACATCATATTATTCCACGCCTTGTAGCAATTACTAGCCTCCATTTCTTTCAATGCATTTATAGACATGTTATGACCAAAGTATTAAAATGTCCGTTGGGTTGATGTGAGACCATGGCAATGCGCAGGTGTTGTGCAAGCGACTCTCCACATCATTCTGCATGGATTTTATTCCTACCACCACCCCTATATACATAAAAGTTGTCTTGTATACTAATACTCTAAAGTGAAAGTTGATACTGTACTATGTTTGCTTATCCTTGGGATGGATTAGTGGATTAACAAGCATCCCTAATGAGATAATTTTCAGTACTTTTCTTTATTAAATTTGGGTTATTTATTTTCTCTTAACTCCTTTTTGAGGGTCATACAGTTCAGCACTTAGACATAGTAATAAGAATGATAGGGACATAGATAAACTTGCCCCCTACTTAGAGTCGATGCATCTTCACATCACATAAATTCTAGAATATTCTTTCAATTTCTCTTTCTCGAAAATGGTTCAAATGTAACTTATAGGTCTCCAGAAACCAGTTAGTTACATTAAACCCCTGCCACATGCATTTGGGACGAAGCAAAAGCAGGGATCCTTATAACTGACACTTGAAAGCCCTTTTTAATGCTTAAACTACCACCTAAACACCTGAAGCTGTCAATTATATTTCACTGTGAGGTGTATGACACTATGACTTTTAGAGAGGTGTTCTAGTACAATCGTATTGATTTGAATACAAATTGGCACCTGTAAGATTACTTGTAAGCTTGGAATTGGTATACTTTGTTTTAGCTTTACACTTGCACTGCTAAGCAGATGATGAAAATTAATTATTTTTCCGCCGCTTAAAAGTTAAAAGCCCTAGCAGCAGATCTTCTAGGTGTCGCCTAAATTTCTAGGCAAGTTTATGGCTATTATTGTTTTTATCTCATATATAAATCTTTTCTAAATATGTCTTGCCTCAAGTAAATCTGACTGCTCTGTTTTTTAAAGCACTGTAATAATGCATGTTATTGTACATTATAGTGCTCACTTCTAAATGGCGCAGGTGTAGCCGTGTAGGTCATATCTCTCTCTTAGTATTTATCGGTTTCCTTGAGGTCTTTTGCTGATGTTGGAATATGATACAGGTCGAGGATATGCTAAAAAGAAGTTTTGCTGAGTTTCATGCTCAGAAAAAGCTTCCAGAGCAGCAACAACTTTTAATGCGAAAACTTGCTCAGCCAACAAAAGCCATTGAGTAAGTGCAACATTTAAATTCCTAACATTATGGTGTTTCTTGATGCACTGTAGCTTAACTTGTGCACCAATTGAGCTTCTTTATTTTGAACCTGATTTCCAGATAGATTAACATGTTTTTTTTGGTTAGGTAAGGCTGTCACCATTGTGCTAATCTTTGTTTCTTTTCTTCCGATAGGAAAATTACTGAAAGTGAAAGCGTAGTCTCAAGTACATATGTGCCTGATATAAGTCATAATTGTACAATTTGACTTTAACTTTATGTAAATCTGCCAGAGGGCTTCTGGCGGTTGATAAATTTGCTTTTTAATGAATCAGAGATATTGAAAGCACTAAATGTAGCATTTTAAATTTCTTATAGTTATCCCGAAGTATTTTAGAATCATGTTATTTATTTGTTCGTTAACTTGCATACTGTCTATAAATAATTTGAGCACTGTATGGTTTAAATTAGTGTTGTAGATGAAAAAACTCTAGTGCATATACTATTTTCCTATCAGTCTCCCCAGCAATGTGATGCACTGATGTTAAACTACTGTAAATTCTTCCCTGTGTAGATGTATAAAAGGTGAACCAGCAATTGAGGAATATTATGAATTGTACTCTGAGGCTCAAAAATATAACACTGAGATATCAGAGGCGGTTATGAAGTCCCCAGGTTCTCAACAGTATCTTGTTCCTGGAAGAGTTGTGGTGGTGAAGTCACAGTCTGTGAGTCTTTTCCTGTTCCTTGTATTTCCTATTAGTATCAGTTTGTGTAGTACTTTTTTTTTTGGAGTAATCTGGAACAAGCTCAAGTGTAAAGTGACTATGCTAATGTATTCACCTCGTCTTAATATCTGGTATTACATGATGCTTATATATAGTATATATACATGTGTGAATAAGTGTTAGTACGGAACAAAGCATTTGTGATGCATAGGTTAGATATTCAAAAAGGTGATAGTCGTCAATCTTGCGTGTCCAATTGATATTTAAAGATGCACTGTACTGCATTTTGATTTGGAAAAGAATGTGGTAATACAAGTTACACTTTACAAACCTTAACTTACATTTTCTTGTAATCTCAGAGAGGTTTTCTGAACTTTGCTTTCTCATTGGTTAGAGAGCTTGTATAAATTTTAAAATTGATAAGCTAAAGGAGTAAATATAATTGTCTTGTTCAGTTTATTTAAATATTTTAAAAATATATATAAATGACCCAAAGAAATATGGCCTCTGAGATATATTTCAGTAAGAATGTTTCCTTAAAAACTGAAAAAAAAAACTTTCATAAAGTGGGGTACCACATAATTGATGTTGACACTGTTTCCACCGGAAGGGTGTTCCTTGACGCGGAATGTGATCCAAACTTTCAAAAGAGGGGGTTATGGTCATTGTGAACATTACTGCACTGCTTTACTCTCTAGGATATAACTTTTTTTTCCTCATTGTCTTCCTCTTTCTTATCGTTTAGTATATCCTTTTATTTTTCTGCCGTTAATTTTAAAATTAGGCTAAAGCATGTAATCAGTAAGAACTAATGAATTACAGCCTTTAGTCTTTCAGAGTTTGCTTGTAATTTTAAGCCAGTGAAATAAATTAGGTTACCCTTCTAGGTTTTTAGATCCGACTAAGATAATATGAAGGGTTGAAATTACGCATGTGAAAAGCATTTGTCCAGCATGTATACTTGTTGAATCTAGTAATGTGTTCTAGATTCAGGTATAGTCGTATAGATTAAAAACTGAAGTCACAGTGTCCTTAATTTTTTTTATTGCTTTCTCTATACATGGGTGTGTGTTGATGGAGGTCTACCTTGGGCCTTCCCTTCCACTTGGACTCGTAATTGCATCTATTATTGCTGTGACGTGTGCCTTGTTCAGTCGATCTTGTAATTCTAAGTTATCATCTTACTGTTATCCAATATTTATGTCTGTGCTTTTCTTAAAATTCATGTAACATATATTCTTACAGGAGCTATATCATTGTTGTTTGATAGGTACAAGATCACTTACTTGGAGTGATAGTAAAAACACCTTCTTCGAACAGCAAAAAGTACATAGTTCTAGTTATCACACCTGATTTACCCCCGACACTACAAGCTCCACTTAATAGTGGTGATCAACATAAAAGCAGTGGCGATTTTCAGATACTGGTACCCAAGGCAAAACGTGGATTTGAAGACGATTACTTTTCACCAGTCTCTTCTCGGAAAAGATCAGGTGTGGTCAACATAAAATTACCACACCGTGGCAACACTGCTGGGGTGAATTATGAGGTTCGAGAAATTGAGGGTACAGAATTTTTATGTATATGCAATTGCAAATTAAAGATTGACCAAGTTAAGCTTTTGGAAGATGTTAGTAGTGCGGCTTATTCCAAGACCGTACAACTTCTTTTGGAGAAGAAATCTGATGGAAGATATCCTCCAGCACTAGATCCAGTGAAAGGTATTTTTCCACACTTCACTATTGTCTTGTTGTACTGAGTAGTATCTCAGCTGTTGGAAATAGGAATCTATCTTCTTTTATGTTTTTTTTTTGACAGGAGTAGGACTCGATTAAAACTAAAAACTAGTCACGAAATTTGTGTAAAATAGCAGTTGTGGTCTATAGACCTTCGTTCTGCCATAAAGAAATTTGATCGTGCATACACTGAAACATATTGTAAATACTTTGGGGATTGTTCATGGACATTCTTGTAAAGTTTGTGAAAGATCTTACATACATTGAGAAAAATGAAATATATCACATAAATAAGCAGACGCTCTATGCTTCAATGTGAAAATGAATATATTACATAGATTAGGGAAAGCCAAATGGAGATAATCATTTGTTGGGTCCTATATATATACAACAAGAGAAGATCTACAATGTCCGGATTTAGAACCTTTGCTTCATATCCTTTGTGTTGGACTCCAATCCCAAAAATAGACTAACCTATTTAAAAATCAGTAAATATTGAAGCAAGACATGTTAGTTGTTATATTTATTTCTTATGGGTCCTGATAAAGGAATTGTCTCGATTGTTCCCAGCTTTCTGGATTTTTGATTGCGATCGTTGCGTTAACGAAAATATGGGTTAAGGTTGTACTAATTTGCACTTTGCATCCCTTTGATTTAGCGTTATATCACTTTGAATACTATAATTATACACCTTGAATACTCTGTACATGCTCACTTGATAAAATCAAACTAAATGCAAGGTTTACACACACAGAGTCACACACACATAGTGATGTATAAAAATATTGAAGGCACTGAATTGATGACGAAAACGAGAGTTGAGCTTTATAATCTTTTGAGGAAGAGATGGCCCTTGTAAGTGTTGATACTAATTGAGCAGGACCCACAAATCCTTTCACGACAAGATCGTCGGAAATTGGTAAATGAATCGAGTTTGTTCTTGATTTTGATGAGAAACATGGGCATATATAGGGTCTGGAATTCGATTTTGGTGGTGTGGGTACAAATGACTTGGAGTTTTACGCTGTGCTTTGGAGTTTTAGTTGAAGAAATGAAGGAGAAGAGAAGGTGAGAGAAGCAATAAAAAAATTTTCTTTAGTGTGCTCCTAAGTTTATGGTATAATGGGAGGGAAAATTTTGAAAGAAAAAAGAATATGTTGGGTATTATTCAAAAAGAAGTGTAACAGCGTCTCTCCCGATTACCCCCATTTTTGGGAAGAAACTTGTGAGAATTTTCTCTCTAGTTCTTTTGCCTTCTCTCTTGGAGGGAAAAAACTCAGGAGCATGACTTGAGATCTTTTGCCTTCTCTCTTGGAGAGAAAAAACTCAGGAGCATGACTTGAGAAGAAAATTTTAAAATTTTCTTTTCTCTTCTCCCATTTTCCGATCTCGTGAGCAGTGTTAAGGCCGGGGGAAAGTGGATGTTGAGGCTTTATGTATGTGTATTGCATTTTTAATTGGTGTGTGTGATTGTGTTTGACTTGTTTTTTCTTTGGTGTTTTTCCAATTAAATGTTTTAGTTAATGACTGAAGTACCACTCTACTGACTTGTGGTCAAAACAAGAGGAAATTCGTTAAAGGGGTCCAAAAAGTAGCGGACTGAAACCAATGAGATGCGAAGTGTAGAAATTGGAATAGAATCTGAGGGGCAATAACGGCAAATCATTGGGATGCAAAGTGCAAATTAGTCATCATGGTTCTGATCACGCACATATTATGGTCAAATTTCTTTGGGTTTGTTGAAGGTGTTCGTATATTAAGCCCATTCCACCCATAGTGAAGGAGGCTCACAAAAACCATGAACGTAAAATATTAAAATAATGTGCATTAATGTTGATGTTAGTGATTATAATACTAATCTAAAATCACTGAAATATGCCCATAAGAAATAAATAACAGCAGTAATCAATCCAAGATTTTTCTTGTTGCAGCAAGCATTATATGTCAATTAATTTTGACATCCTAGGATTTGGAGGAGTTGGGTGGTTTATTAATAACAAAATGTGAGCATACAATGTATTAAAGAACCCAGAGAAATTCAGGAAAATTAAGATTTGAGTGTTGCAATACTATTTAAACTATCTCTTAATTACATAATGCTTTCATTTTAATTTGGTAATCCACATGATTCTTATTTAATTTGCAAGTCTACCTGCCTAAAGCATGCTTGATATCTAATTGCAGAAGATAATGGTAGTTCAACCTGATGTTGGTAGATATGTTAGGTAATGAACAACTAGTGAGGAACCTTTTTCTGTACATTGTTATGCTGCACCGATTTTTTCCGTATCTCTACATATTCATTTGAAGGCACCTTTTTTTGGATAAATAACCTTGAACCACTTATTAATGTAATTATAATGTTTGTTTTTCTTTTCTACTTTGGTTGTGGGTTCAGACTTAAAGCTAAATGACCTGAATGTTGTGGAAGCGTACTACAAGTGGTGCGGCCTGTTGCAAAAGATGACACAAAATAAGTGTCACGGGTGTGTTAAGTTGGAGGAGCACATTAATTTGGCAAAAGAGGTAAAGAAGCATAAAGAGGAAGTTAAAGCTTTAAAGTTTGAAATGTCAGATGAAGCACTTCAACAGATGCCAGATTTTCAAGGCCGCGTATGTCTCCCTGACATCATATATATGTTTACTTTTTGGCAGTAGTATATAGTAACAAGTCAATTGACATTAAGGATGTTGTTGCAGATTGATGTTCTGAAGGAAATTGGATGTATAGATTCTTTCCTCGTTGTTCAGATAAAAGGCCGTGTTGCTTGTGAGATGAATTCTGGGGAGGAGCTGATATGCACCGAATGCTTGTTTGAGAACCAGCTAGATGATCTAGAACCAGAAGAAGCGGTGGCAATAATGTCAGCCCTTGTGTTTCAGCAGAGGAATGCTTCGGAACCTACTCTCACTCCTAAGCTCTCAGAGGCCAAACAGAGGTTAGTTTCTTTCACTGAACATTCTGATTATATGATATAATTATGATCGGGCAGATAATTTTCTACCATGTTCAGGAGATGTTAATCACATACGTGTATCATATAATCACATACATATATGTGATTAACATCTCCTGGACATGGTAGAAAATTATCTGCCCGACCATAATTAGCACCATTTGGTTTGATTACAAGATGAGAAACCCATTAAATGCTCTTTTGATCTTCTTCGTGTCCAATTCTTCAGTATATATGCTTTTTACTAAATAAAATTAATTCAACATGACTCAAATCTGAGTTAAATATTTTTTGAGAGTTACCTTTACTTGACATTCCAATCATTAAATTTTGTATAAATAATATTTTTAACTCAAAAGTTAATTTTGCAAAATTATATTTTTCATAACATTTTTTTTAAGTTTTAGGGAAAATTGGACCAAGATTTTAGTCTGTATATAACATTGAACCAATGTTGTACTCCCTCAGTCCCAAACTGTTGTTTGACTTCTTTTTGGTCAGATTGACTAAACTTTGACCGAAAATTAAAAATTATTTTTTAATAATTTCAAAAAATTGAAAATTACAACTTATAGTAAATTAGATATATTTTCTAATGATATAAATTTAAATATTTTTCAGTTAAAGTTCAGTCAATTTGACAACACTAAAGTCAAATAGGGGAGTCAATTTGGGATGGATGGAGTAATAGAATTAACTCTGAAAATAAAATTATCACTCAACAAATGATATTTTTCTAAATGTTACATCATATAAACATTATCTTATATATTTTTATCACATCATTATTTTATCTTTATATAAGCATAAGTGTCAAATTGTCTCATTTTAATAGTTTGCAACTTTTTATTTTTATATTAATTGCATGATTGTTACTTGAATGGTCCTAATTGTCAGGGACCAGGACCCTCTATATTTGTGTTATCGTGTGTGTGTGTTCCTCCGTTGATACTAATGAGTAATTAGAATTCCATCTTAGCACTCGACTCTCGAGGATAACCTGTCAGATGATATTTGTATTTGGACAGATTGTACAACACAGCAATAAGATTGGGGGAGCTTCAAGCACAATTTAAGCTGCAGATAGATCCCCATGAGTATGCTCGAGAGAATCTCAAGTTTGGCCTTGTTGAAGTAGTGTACGAATGGGCAAAGGTACATCCATGGTTTTCATATATCTTTATCTGTCATCATATCAGTTAGACCTCTTGGTCTTAAACTCCAGAAATTTATGCTGGGTTCTTTCTCATTGCAGGGAACCCCATTTGCAGATATTTGTGAACTTACGGATGTTCCCGAAGGCCTGATAGTGAGGACCATAGTTAGGTTGGATGAGACATGTCGTGAATTTAGAAATGCTGCTGCAATTATGGGTAATTCTGCACTTCACAAAAAGATGGAAATTGCTTCCAATGCGATAAAACGTGATATTGTTTTCGCTGCTAGTTTGTACATTACAGGTGTGTAATGTAATGTTTGTGGTCAATAGTTTGCCTTAGGCTTAGCAAAAAAAAAAAAAGAGAAAAATTCTTTACCATGCAACTTTTGTTGTCTGCTAATTAGTTACCAGCTTGAAGTTTGCAAGTTTCTTTCATTACCGCCCTTGTAAATATTAAGGGTACATATGATTTGTCCCAACTTGGGCAGTGTGTTGGATACTGGGCCATACTGCAATGTAAAGTTTATAATAGAAATTTTTTCCTGTAGAACCAATTACTTTGCTTATTTGTTTTCTTTTTTTTTTTGTGCGACCTGTTGTTTTTTCCCCCTCAAAGTAATAATTTTTTAAGCCTAAGAAGAAAATAAAGTATACTAGGGAATAAATTCTCTAGAGCACATCAGGTGGGAAACTCAATAAAAAGCGCCATTCTAGAAAGAAAATAATAACTTTGTTACAGCATCTCCAACCATATAATATAATATCCTGATAAGTCAGTCAGAACAACTTGGATCTCGGGTTCGAGTCTCTGCCATCCCAATATTCTCATAATTTAATGGAGACGAAATATTCTCACAATTTAATGAAGACGAAAGCAAAAAATTTCCCAAAGATGGGTGCCCGTGATTCACTTTTCAACCCAAAAAATGGGATTTCGAGTGATGAAGAATGTTAAAGTATAATATAAGATCCATTTGGGGTCTTCCTCTAATACACCTTGAGATTTTAGGTGAACTGGTAACTTAACATGGTATCAGAGCTTGGTTTGCTGGGGGTCACAAGTTTGATTTCATGTCACCCCCAATATTCTCACAATTTATAATGGACACGAAGACAATATTATGCCCCAAAAATGGGAATTCTAAATATAGTATAAGATCTATTTGGGGTCTTCCTCTGTGTTATTTATAATCGTTAGCTATAGTTTAAAAATAATATTTTATCATTATTAATAGAAGACAAGATATGAGGTGGAACTCTATAAATCTAATGATATTAATTAAAAATGATGAGATGATGAGATGGAACATTATAGATAATGGCACTCATTTTACAAATATAACCAACCATCCTAGATTATGTAAAAAAAATTTAGCTAAGAACATCTCCAACCTTGCAACCCCTTCTTTACACAAATGATGTGGCAAGGTAATTTAGAAAATGAGAGAAAAAAAAAATAAACACTCCAAGGAAGCAACCCATTATGTAAAATTTTACAATTCTCCATCTTTGTTCTCCAAAGTTGCTAGCAACTCCATTCTTCAAATTGTACACCTAGACTTTCACTCTCAAATAATCCACTTCTTTTCTATTTAGGCTTTTTCTTTTCATTTTCTTTGTTGATTATAAATGATAGATAATCAATATAGAGAATACCATCGGAGCAAAACACCTTTTTGATTTTTTAAAATTTGAAGACTATTATTATAAATTTCTTTAAAGAACAATTATAAAGAATGGATTTGGAGATGCTCTAAGGACACGTGGTTAGAGACCATGATTATGTATATTAGTTGGCTATATGTATTGCCACATAGGATATAGTTAAGGGGTTTGGGGGTTTGTATGCATTGGAGATGCACTTAGTCGGACCACATGAACAACACAAATGCATAGGCAGCCTAAATAAAAACATTGACGGTAAGAGGGTATGATTTCTGGACACTCTAGTCCACTTGTTGCCAGGGAAATCCTTTCCCGAACACTAATCTTGACAATCTGCAGCACCTCAAGGGCAGTCCTGACTTTTGAAGTTTGTAATCTTCTATTAAGTTCCTGCCATCTGAAATAGATGGAAGCCGAATTGAACTTACAGAATTGAACTACAATATCATTTGAATCCTTGGATGTCCAAAAAGCAGCACTGTAATTCCAATCACTAGGAATCTGAGTTGACCATCGAGAAATAATAAAGGGTCTTCGCCCCCCCTCCTGCTGGCCGGGCGAATCGAAGTTTAAAGAAAAGAAGAGGTAAATAACAGTGCCACGTAGTTGAGGTAAAACATCACCCATATGCCAGGATCAGCCACTTAATTATGAGCTTTCGTATAGAGGTAAATAGTGCTGCTTTTCACAAGATTAAACATCTCCAAGTCAAGACACTGTTAGTGTTAACTTTGAAATGGGATTAGTAACCTAAAGTATATAGACGAGGATTTTGATGCATTAGTACAAATTTTTTAGGCTCACCTTTCTTCAAAAGAAGATTGGAGAAGAATAAGCAGCTCTTAATTAATCGTAGGAACTAGGAACACTGCAAATTTTTAAGGCTTGCATTTCCTTCCAAAGGAAATTGGAAAAAAATAAGCAGCTCCTAAATAGTCATAGGAACTAGGAACACACAAGCCAATTCACTATTTCAGAGAAAATCTTTTGCAAAAACATTCATCTGAATTCTCTCCATCAAATAATATATTATCAGAGACCAGAAAGAAATATGTTACGTTTTCTACGAAAAAAGTAATACCACACAGTGTAAATGAATAGTTTATAAGGCTAGCAATTGGAATCACAAACATGCACTCAGAGGACGGGTAGCAGAGTTCAAAATATTTTAGTCACTTTTTCTACAAGGGAATTGGAGATCAATAAAGAAAATTAATCATTGTTAGTTCATAACTGATAAAACAGCAGCTCAATTTCATCAAGAAAAATCATTTTTTGATGTCCATGTCCTTAAGACCTTTTTCATTGGTGAAGTCGAGAACAGCCTGGTCAAAGGTGTTCCGAATGTGCTGGCACATGAGCATCAGCTCCTGGCACGAGTCCCTTAGCACCTCACTAGCTGGATCCCCTGCAAAAAATTTGAAAAAAAATCTCAAAGATAGATATTACATAGAAGTATCACCAAGTGAACAAGAAGAGCTAAAGACAAGTTCTACTTTCCTTCTAGTTCATGGGGTAAACTTATTTAGTCTTGAGCAGGTAATGACTTACCTAAATCATAATAGTAAAATATGATCCCTTCACAGTTAGGAAGGTAAATAGAATAGAAAAAGGTTACACAGATTATGATAGAATTTAACAAATCTTAGGAACAAAACTTTCTGATTCAGGATTGATATATCTTAGACGAAGCACGGACTGAAAACAAGATATCATACTTGTCAAAATATAGACACGGAACATACTAGATTCAATTCCAAAGTTTTTCCAGGTAATATAAATACAATATAACACAAAAAAAGCGTATGACAAGAGTTTGACAACGAAAGATATTAACAAAATGGGTGAAGGTCATGACCCTTAATCTAGATGACTTAAACCAAGAGGAGAAGGGCACACATATCTGATGTCAATATTAGATGTTAATGAAGGATTTCATTACTAAAGAAAAGAAAATATAAAGTACAATAGCACCCAAACAAGATCCAACAGTCCAGATAAAAAAAGAATTCAACTTTACCAGTAGTCTGGACTCTAATATTAACGCGAGCTTCTGAGGGATGAGGGATGCTGTAACCGCTAAATGTAACTCTTGGACTGCAAGTTATAGAAATTACAATTTGTAAGACATTAATATTCAAAGTCAAGAATGCCCTTGGTTATACGTAACATCGAATAAACACAATAAAGTCGCAAATATAAAAGTATTATGGGCTTATTGGAGAAAACTAAAGTTATTTCTGGAAAATTTTGCCAACTTTTATGATTATGTTGTTCTCAAACTACCAAGATACTACAAGAGAACCAGATCGAAGATGCATACTTAAAATTAAATACAATTATAGTTGAAGCCACGCCATAGTTTCCACTTTCCTACCATTAACAATTAAGCATCATGCAAACCGAAACACAAAAAGGAAGATAAAATGCTTTAACAAAACTAAAAAAAGTGCTCCTTTAGAAATACTACAAATTGGTCACCACTTACTAATATATATTGTGCGTGTTTGATTTAGCTTATTGTTAGAATTTAGAAATAAGTATGTTTTTTTAAAAACGAACCAGTTCTAGTAGATTTTTCGAGCAATAAGCACTTATTTGTAAAATAAGCTAAACCAAACACCTCTATTAAAAATTTGAACTACTAAGTTCAAATTTGGTGTATTTGTAATATGTACACCAAACAATGAAGTAAATTAGAATCAGTGAAGATTCCGTAGATAATCAATTCAATCAAGCTTTTCATCAGTTATGGACAAAGGTTCCAGCTTTCTTAAATATACAAGCAACTATAGCAGGACAACACTAATAGAAGGTGAGAGTGCTACTAGTGTAAAGAACATAGTAAATTTCGCGATAATATCTTATCACATTGGACAAATATTCATTAAAAATCAATGAAACCTTTCTTGTTCTTTAAAAACAAACTTAATAAATGTTATATACGAAAACAGATAAAAACTAGGGCTTTAAACTATTTATGGAACCCCAAAATAAATTACTTACATATGCATGCGTGTATCAAAGAATTAAAAAGGACAAAAAATCATAAGTAACATATAGCATCGAAGTCCAGTGGATACCTCTGGTACATAAGTTAGAAGAGATTAAAAGTAATAGAGACAGTAGAGTAGGATATGTTTTAATGTTCCTTGGAGACAAACAGTGAAGCATCTACGCACGTGTACTTAGCATGTAGAGAGACAGATGTAGATAACTAACTAACTAAATAAATAAATAAGCAGAGAGAGAGAGAGAGAGAGAGACTCTTGATTAAGAGCGAAACGGAGTGAATTGGCGAGGGTATGATCTTCGTCTGTGAATGAAAAAGTGGATGCAGATGGATCATCGATTGTTCCTTGTTCCATCCTCTCTCTATCTAATGCTATTTCCCCCAAAACTCAAAACCCTAATTTAACATTTAATAAACCCCTCCACTTTTTTTTTCATATGGAACATTTCGATTAGGGCAGAGCCCAAGTCTATTATATATATATATATTAAAAAAAATAAGTGTTTATTTTTAAATATATATATATATATATATATATATATATATATTTACGTATTATATTTTTAAAAATAAATAGTTTTTTTTATAAAATAAGATAAACCAAACTGAAATAATGGGAAGATAAATCAAACTGGATACTGTAGTCTGTACATGTAATTAATAAAAATATATACATTTTTTTCTTTAAATAAATAGGTTTACAAATTTTCAATTATGTATTCTAAAAAATCTTCCACACGAGTCAAAGTCAAAATAAAACAAGAACTATTCAATCATGTTCAAATCATGTATATAATACATAAGTATATACTAATATTTAGGCATGAGCATGATGCGGTTTGGTGCGGTTTGAGTCTCAAACCGCACCGTAACCACTTATGTGCGGTTTTAAAAAATAGAAACCAAAACCGAACCAAAAATAATCGGTTCGGTTCGGTTTTAAAAAGTGCGGTTCGGTTTTTAATTGGTTCGGTTTCGGTTTTAAAACCATTACTATTTTATTATACTCGTCGTCTTACATAAATTAAAATTTGAAAAAATAATTAGATTGACAGCTTATCAATTATATTATGTATTGATGTGCTGTAATATTATATGTTTAGTATTTACATTGTATAATTACAGTAGAACCTCGATAAATAAATGTTCGATAAATGAATAACTTCGACAATTGAATAAATTCCTTCGGTCCCAATTTGGGCAAATGAATTTAATGAATAAACTCACTAAATGCATAAACGAATAAATAAAAATGTAGTATTTATAGGCCCTATGTAAATATAAATAAATAATCACTCTATTTCAAATAATATATTTTTATTTATATAATATATGAGTAAATTTTATCCAATAATAATTTCTAAACATATTAATAAGTTATATCTTTTCGAAAAATGTCTCTAAAACGTACATAACAGTTATAACTGCGGTGAATTCTAGGTTCATTTAAACATAATATATATAAAATAATATAATTAAGAAAAAAGTCTAAAAATATTATTTAAATGAATTAATATTCATTTATTGATAAATAAATATTATATTAATTTATTTATAAATAAATAATCTCGTTAAATGAATATATATTTATGGTCCCAAATGTATTCATTTATCGAGGTTCTACTATAGTTAAAAATATTTAAATTCAAATATAATGATATTATATTATTATTATTATATATATATAATAATATGTATTATAAATATTAGTGCGGTTCTGTTCGGTTTCTATTCGGTTCGTAAAAATTTAAAAACCGAACCAAAACCAAAATATCGGTTCGGTTTTTATTCGGTTCAGTTTTTAATCGGTTTCATTTTTTTCGGTTCGGTTTTATGCGGTTTCATGCAGTTTTCGGTTCGGTTTTGCTCATCCCTACTAATATTAATTTTCCATTAAATTCTATAAAATTATAATAAAGAATAGTGAACCATAATTTTATTACAAAATTATAATGATGACAAAAATTAACCTATAATGACTCGCTTTCGCTGCGACCCAATTATAACAAGTGGTGGTGTATGTATTTCCACTTTATTTAAACATTTTTTATATTTTATATTGTAATTCTACATAATTTAGTGATTGTTTTTACAATTTTCATCTGAATATTACAGTACTTTAAAAGTACATATATTTTTAATGTAACTATACAATAATCAAAATCGTATATATAAAAAATCCAAAATTTCATGTCTGATCAAGTATGGACATGAGCCCATGTAATAAGACCCAAATAACAAGTCACATTAAAAGCCCAACCCAATCCACAACACGTAAAGTAGATATAAATTGGGTCAATTCATCAGCAAACCCTAATTTCAATCTCACACAACAATGGCAGTTTCAATTGCAGCAGCAGCACCGAGCAAAGTGAGATGGGGCGAGCTAGAAGAAGAAGAAGACGGAGAAGACTACGCCTATCTGCTCCCGCCCCGTCAGGTAATTGGGCCGGACCATAACGGGCTTAAGAAAGTGATTGAACACAAGTTCAATGATGAGGGCAATAAAGTTAAGATTACAACTACTATTCGTGTACGGAAGCTTGCTAATGCTAGGCTTAGTAAACGTGCTGTGGAGCGTAGATCTTGGCCTAAGTTTGGTGATGCTGTTCATGAAGATGTTGGTGCTAGATTGACTATGGTTTCTACTGAAGAGATTCTTCTTGAGCGCCCTCGTGCTCCCGGTACTCTTCGATTATTGTTTTCGATGTTGTTTTCGATATCGTTTTTGCTCAGTTTTTTTATTTTTTGTTTGTTGAAGATGAAATTGGATGCCTGATTTATTATGTATGTATGTATATGATGAGTGTATAGAGTTTTGATTGTTTTTGGATGTTCTATGGCATTGTGTAGTTTCTTGATTTGGGAATCCAAGTGATTTAAAATGGGGATTTTAAAAATTGATGCTTTAGTTGTTTTATTTTTATTTACAGATTATTTATCTTTTTTTGCCTATATTGATTTCATGAGTTGTAGTGTACGTAAATCTGTGGATTGTAATGGAGGATGGAGTGGAAATTATGCATTGGTATATGGGAAATAATTTAATTTTTGAATAAAGTTTCTATCTTTCTTCGAATATATGCTAGATGTTGAGGTTATAACAATCTTTAAATCTGAGTGAGAAACTTTAAGTATATATTATGGTGAAGGAAGGTTTGGAGGACAGACTGGGATTGTTTCAAGAAAAGAATATAAATTAAGTATGACTGCCAATAAGTAGAACCAAGGAACAGCAAGTGCCCTGCTACCCTCGTTTCGGATAATCTATTTTCTCATCCTATGATGTGAATATAAGAAACCAAGATATTTGATTATTATTTTTTGCTCCGTAAAATATAGTGGCAAACCCTTCGTTATCCTCTCATCTTCATACTTAAGGCCATCGATGACTTCTATTACCCAATCTTTGGCTTCACTTTAGACAATCTTTTGCTCAAATCTAAACTCACTCAATGTCACTATCCTACATTCCTAGTCAGGCAGCATATTACGGTGCAAAAAAAAAATGCTTCCCCCCTTGTAATCTTTGTACTTTGAACTGGGAGTGGGTGGCAAAAAGTTTTATTTTTTTATTCTCTCTGTTCTATATATTGTCTCTACTATAAATAACTTATAGTAAACAAAACTGGCAGAATTTTCTGTCTAAAGATGTTTGATTATAAGTTTTAATTCCTGCAATTTTAATTTTCATGGTTTCTTCTTTCTTCTGCTCCAGCACTCAGAGCAGTCATTTGCTATTTGTTTCATGTCATTGAAATTATTCTTCCATAATGTGTATTTCTTGCTCGTGTTTCCAAGCATTGTCATTAATATGCTTGAGTACGTTTGCAGGCCGACACAATATACAATCTTGGCTAATGATATGTATAATAGAAGTTTGGTTGCTATAAAAGAACTCTGTTTTCTGGTCAAAATTGCCATTTTAAACATAATCTAATACATATCTAACATTATGCACAGTTATCTAAGTTAAAGATTTAAAAACTGGCAGGAAACTACCGTCTATTATTGTTAGGAAATTTGGTTTCTTCACATCATAGTGGGTGATGGTTCATAAATGCTTCTAATATGGGTTTCTGGAGTTGCATAGAACAGATGTAAGGATGCGATTTTTGATATAGTAACATTCTGATTAATCTTATGGTTCGCTCTTGAGCTATTGACAGGTAGTAAAGGAGAAGAAGCAAAGGCTAGTGGAGATGCTTTGTCTCAAATTGGGAAAGCAGGTGCTGTTCTTATGGTTTGCAGAACCTGCGGTAAGAAAGGAGATCACTGGACTTCAAGGTGTCCTTATAAAGATCTCGCTCAACCGAGTGAAACATTCAGTGAGCAGCCACCTACATCAGATGCTGCAGCTGCAACAGGTGCTACAAAAGGAGCATATGTTCCTCCCAGCTTGCGACCGGGGGCAGAGAGGACCACTGGTTCTGATATGAGACGCAGAACTGAAGAGAATTCAGTCCGGGTTACAAATCTATCAGAAGACACCCGTGAGCCTGACTTGCTTGAGCTATTTCGTACTTTTGGCCCTGTCACCCGCACTTATGTTGCCATTGACCAGAAGACTGGTATGAGCAGGGGTTTTGGTTTCGTTAATTTTGTAAGCAGGGAGGATGCTGAGAGAGCTATCAACAAACTCAATGGGTATGGTTATGACAACCTCATACTCAACGTCGAATGGGCGGCACCAAGGGCGAACTAGTTTCTACCTTGACGAAGACAATGCTCTTATAAATTACTATTGTCCTACTGAATGATAAGATTTTCAGGAATGCCCTATCATGGTTTTGGATTTCCCTGTAGTTAAATTATGAGATTTTTCAATATGAATTTGTAAACTGAAAGTTGAATTCCTGTTTTATTTATGCTAAATTTGTTTTTTCTAGAAGACTAGGACTAACAGTTTTTTCAAAGAAATAATTATTTCAGAAGATTTGGGTAGCTATTGATTTATTGTGTGGTTCTTTTTCTTATGGACATAAGAACAGCCTAAATCAGCTAATGCTCTGTTTACAGAGACAAAATAATGGTATAGGCATGATTTGTATCTATTCTCAGATAAAGAATAGGTCTGTATTTTAGATAGTGATGCAAACATGTATGTGGACCGTGTGGTTAAGTGGTGTTGAGCTCGTTTATCATGTAAAAATTAGAGGTATATAGTCTATTTAACCAGAATCATTACTGTGTAATATATCTATCTATTTCATCACCTTTGACCGGAAAACAATATTTTTTAGGATAAGATAATGGGGGTGTTTGGGGGAACTTTTTTCCAGAATAAATCAACTTATTTTAAGACAGAGTTAGAGATTCCTAACTTTTTTTTGAAAAAAGTTAATTTTTTTTTGCAAATTATAGAATCTCAAATATACATTAAATACTTGTATAAAAAATATTTATCAAAATATGAAATTTTTACCCAAAAGGACTTATTTTAAGGCAGGCCAAACAGACCAAACATTAAAATGTATCTATTGATAAATGAACAAGCATTGATAGTTGATACATTCTTGGAAATTATATAAGATGCTGGGCATTGCGTTCATAATGGAAAGTTTAAAAATATACCTATCATTTGGAATTTTCTATCTACTTGTTCATGCACTCGGATAAGATCGAATTTGCCTATCCACCAGGACCACCACCAACAAAGATCACCCTTATATATATCCCGATGGAAATATAATACTACTATTTTGCAAAACACAGAGACACTATTTAATCAAACTCGAAAGATAGATGAAACCAGACTAGAGCATATTTACAGAGAAGACAAATGAAGCACATTTGTTTTCCACGAATGGTTTCACTCTCCATGAAATTTTTTTTTGGTTATACAAGCAGTCCAGAATGAACAATAATGCCTAACAATCAGAAGGACATAGGGAAGACTACAAATATCAGCATCTATATCAAAGCAGAAACAATAAATATTATGACTACTTCACCTTTTAGGAAATGGATATACTACACCTGAACCACCCTCTTTAGTTTATCATCAAGCACAACATAATTCACTTGCAGCAGCCCTTCAACTACCTGTACATCTATTCCCTCACCCTTAGCAATGCAACTTTTCTAATATATGCCACTCAACAAGATCAGTTTCAGTGATCATAAATCATACTAATATATTATCATGTTATATCTCTCCGTAGAACTACGATAAAGTTGCATTCAAACAATTTTAAAATGCATAAAATTTAACATACACTAACATGAAAAATATCATGTCATGCTAAATACATTTAGTTCCGACAATTTGCCAAGCTTCTTTGCAACCTCATACAATACAAAAAATAACTCATTTGTACTACTATCAAAAAGAAAAAGAAGGAAACCGCTTTTTCACATATAAATTTCTATGCACAGCAAACTCCAGGACTGAATAGCTGAATCATCATCCATATGTACCACAGGAAAAATACTTGCACATAACGATGAAAATATTTTTAATAGTCATTCCAGATACTTTATGATGAAGTTAATAATCAACAATATAAGAAGGCTGTCAAAGTGTCAATAAAGATGAAGCTTCAGGCGAGGGCTGAGAACATGTATGAAGTAAATGGAACAAAAACAATTTACCAAAAGCGCATATAAGCAGGTAGATGATTTTAGTAACTGTGAGTGAAAGAAATTAAGATGTGATAAGACCACCTGATTATCAGCAGTATAGTAGTGCTACATCAGTAGATTTTGTTATCACTCACGAAAATGGTAGAGTATATTCATCATATACAACAGAAGAACATTTATGTGCAAGGCCAAAATTGTAACCAATGCCTATTCTTATAGCTGTGTAATATATCAAGCATTCAACTTATATCTGACAAACAAAAGAAGCATGAAATAAGAATATCCAAGAAAGTTGCTACTACATCATCTTTTCAAAATTTCTGTTTTCCTGTTTCTCATTGTACTTGTCTGATGAAATCAAAGGGAAAGATTGTATGCGTTTACTAATTTTGGGATGACAACCAATGGGTTACATGGTTATGGTGTTTGTAATGTTTATACAACTCAACAATTACGAAAAATCATCACGGTTGGATTCGGACCCACATCTCTTGAAAAAAGAGCAAGTGCCTTCCCAAATAGACAACGTGATCATGTATAATGTTCGCCTATTTCCACAAAAGATTGTGAATATCTCTAAAATACACTTCCTAATACCTCATTTTTGTTCTCCATAATTATGATCTTTTATGTGCTGCAACTCTTAATTAACAACCAGGACAGACATTATGCTCTTCATACATTCATTTCATGTCCCCTATATATTGTCAGATTCATCAATAGAAGCTGCCTCTGTTTATCACCTTTTCAACCGAGAATTAAATATAAAAAACATTGCAATTGATGATAAAATTTAAAAGGCGTAAAACTGTGAGATAAGAATAACAAAGAAAGACATACAACATTAAGGGTCAGTTGTTTATAAATTATTATAGAGTGGAAGACAAATATGCAGTGAAGCTCGAGACTTAATATTTGTGAAACTGCCAGATATTAGTTTATGAAGGTGTAACCTACTCTCCAGAAAATATTAAAAGGAGTTTCAAGGCAGAGACAGAACAGTCAAAAAAATAATACTAGAAGGGACCCTCGGCAAATATACCGAAACATCTAGAGATCTAAAGATTCTAAACATCACTAGTCCAGACTTCAGATTCTACTATATTAGAATTACAAGGTGTGACGAGGTAATAATTAGGAAGCTCAAAATTATCTATTCAGTTTTAAGAGCACTTGATATCCTCAACTGAGGCATATGGAATCTTATACATAGCACATACTCAACCCATTTTTATCAAGATATTCACACAACAATCTTCCTAAACTGAAAGCGTTGCGAGGCATATAAAATCTTATATATATTTATGTATATATAGAGAGAGAGCAGAGCTCAGCGAGGAACTACTTATTTGAGTAACTGAGGAACCAATTCCTATTTTATAAAAATTTGGGTAACAATGAACATAGAAAAAAATTGTTGGACACCAAAAATAATCGCAAAATATACAAAAAAAAATTTACTTAAAACATAAAAAATATAGGACACAAAATTACGCTGAATAGTATTCTGTAATTTTGTGTTCTATATTTTTTGTGTGTTATGTAATTATTTTGTTTTTTTGCGATTTTTTTGGTGTTCTATAATTTTTTCCTATGTTCGGCAAGTTTTTCATGTGTTATGTAGTTATATTTGTCATTTGGTTCCCCACTTACTCAAATAAACGAGTTCCTATATATATATATATTTATTTATTTATTTATCAACTGAAGAAATACTTAACTCTCAGTCACTCCGCCCTCTGCCTGACACTCTTTTCTTTGTCAAGATCAATACAAATCTGGATTACGTGTCAAAACAATAGGAAGAAGCAAGAAGCCGTTTCACCATAGGCATCAAGTCCAGCTTCTTAGACCCCAACTGAGCAAACCCACAACCACAATTTGTTCACATCATTGATTAAGGACACATAAAAACATAAGAGTGAGACTAAATTGCGGCTCACTCTGTACTGTTAAGACCATAAAGTGAACAAAATGTAGCTCACTCTCTTATTCTTAAATACAACATAAAGTATAAAGTATAGCATGATTAGCATCGCCATTGCAAAGAGGAGCATAATGTATAATAATGTAGCTGTCTGGCTGGGGCGGGGGAGGTAGAGAATTGCAAAACAAAACAACAGTTATTTATCCAAATAAGGCATATACATGGCCAAATTGAGATATCATTAGATATATGTATATACTACTGCATCCAAAACTCTTGTTTTCACCCGGCATTTGTAAATAAATACAAGTTAATAACATTGTAACAATATATATATATATATATATCGTCAGTACTACCTTTTTATAAACGCACAAACATAATCAAAAACAAGAATATGAAAAACAAGCAATTCAAAATCATTCACATAAAATATATATCATCCATCATCACATTTATAAGTCAAAACCCTAAATTTGACGAAAAAGAACAACAATAAAGCTCCAACAGAGCAAAAATCTAACCTCCCCTCTATCCAATTCAACCACCAAATGGTCATTTATCACTCGGAGTGATCCGTTGATACCGACTAACACAACCAAACTTATTCCCAGACCAATCATTCTGTTGCATCATACTATACTCAAATCCAGGATAACCCCCAGCCTGAGGCATTCCCATATGTCCATACATGGGCATAGGCACTGCTCCATAAGGCATCGGAACTGGCACCGAAACATTTCCTTTCCCATTTACACTACCATTCCCCTCATCGAAACTCCTAGGCATCGGAGTAGAAGCAAACAAATGATCAGAAGCAGACGGAGCTTCATTCGATAAACCTTGCATTCTCTTCAAATAAAGCCTATACTTTTGTAAATGACTAGCTACATTCTCTCGAGTCAATCCTTCGACATTCATCAATTGCATAATTGTTTTCGGAACCGCATTCTTAATACCTAAATGCGCAACCACATCCACAAATCTCTTATGCAATTGCGGAGTCCAAACAAGTCTCGGCCTTTTCTTCGAATCCGACATATCTTCCTCATCAATTCGCCTCGATTTCATCGAATCATTCTCTTCTCCGTCAATTTCCCTAAACTTTTCAGCATCGAAACCATTGAATTGCTTCGAGAACTGTCCTCGGAGACTCGAAAAAGTGTTCTGCGAGGCGCGATTGACGTCGAGAGTGGTCCGGTAGGGTTCCGGCGAGATACTAAACGCCGACGCGAGTTCCGGCGTAATTAACGGCTGAGATAACGGCGTTAAGTCATCGGCGGTAGGTAAACCGAGCTCCCAGTCGGAAACATGATCGTTGTTGTCGAATTTTCCGGCGTGGTAGTCGGAAAAGTTGACTTCTTCTCCCATATGTGTGTGTGTGTATAGGTGTGAAGCATATAGATATAAAGTTAGATTAAAGAGGAGAGAAAGTCAGAGAGAGAGAGAGAATAGGAACTGGTAGGAGAGAGAGAAAGGGCGTGTTTGGATTGAGAGAAATAGTGTACTACTAGTACGCTTTTTCAGATGAAAAGCGCATATTATTTATTGCCAGCTTGGACTAGATATTAATACAACATCTAAATATCTTCCCTTCCACTATCTATTGTATTTATTTATGGGGTGTGTATACTTTTCTTTCTTTTAATTATTTTAGAAATTTTATCTTAATTTTTATGCTCAAACTATTTTTAATTATTTAGCGTTTTATATGGTAGGCTGTATTTTAAATTTTTATTTATGAGAGTTTTTAATATTGTGTGTGGCTTTACACGTATTTATTACTAAAGTAACATGTAAAATCACCTACAACATTGAAACCTCTTGGATATGACATGTTTTATAAAATAATAATAATAAAGAATTTTAAAATAAAAATTAAAAATATTGTATATATATATATATGTGATATGTATATTTAAATATGACTTTTTTATTACTTAAATTTAATTATTAGCAACCCCCCCCCCCCAACAAAGGGAAAGGCTACAAAAAGAACAATAGAGGTGAAGCTTTCTATTTGCTTCTTCACGGGCGATTCACTTGCTTAGAGCATCAGCGGCATGTATCTTTCTTTTCATTACCAACGACACACTTTGCCTACTCCCTTCCCGTGTCCACAAGCCTGCTTCTCCGGACACAAGCAAGTGTTCATATATATTATGAAAAATATTAACAATACTATTCTATTCTGTTAATTTATCAAACTTAGCTTTAGTTCCGTTTGTAGTAAGTAGTACTCTTATCATTTCTTATTATATCTTTGAAAAAACCAATTACGCAAATATTATCTGGTTAGAATGCTAGATACATAATTTAAACATAAAATCCACTCCTATCCATATTTCGCAGTATATTAGATATCTCCGGCACCTTTCTTATTTAAATCTCTAAACTAAAATATAATGAATGATAATGAAATATGAGCTCCAATAATATTTTAGTGATTTAATATTCACTTCTAATCTTACATTCTTCATTTATAAATAAATAAGTAACCACTCTTTCTTTTTAAGCATGTCTTAACTTATATTTTATAATAAAATATTATAAACGCTAACCACTCTTTCTTCTTAAGCATGTCTTAATTTATATTCTACAATAAAATATTATAAACACTATCTTTCTCTATCTATAATATGGTACATCTTTAATGATAAAAAATATTTTTAATAATTATATACCTATATATAATTAGAGTAAATAAGTTAATGTGGTCGTCATGTATAGTTACGTGAAACTAAAATACATCAAATGTTCCTATTGGTTGGTGTACTTACGTGAAACTAAATACATCAAATTAAAACCTTATATCAAATGACCTATACTATAAAATCATTATACATTTTATAATTTAAATTATAATTCATTTAATTTCATATATTCTTTACAAATGAAAATAATAAAAATAAAAATAAAAATATTTTTTATATATAAATGTGTACATATTCTAAAGTAAATTATAAGCAAACAATTATTATATAAATATTATTTTTATATAATATATAATAAAATAAAAAATATATATAACTAAAAATATTTTATTATATTTATATTTTAATATTTTTATAGATATGCAATATATATAAGAACAACCATACAAGTAATTAATAAATGTAGTTAATAATAAAATAATATTTTTATATTTAATATTATAAAATGTGAATATATTAAAAGAATTATGATATATAAAATAAAATATATTAATTATAATAAATATATTTTAAATATTTAAAAGTGTTCCGTGCATCGCACGAGATTTGAGCTAGTAAAATATAAAATGAAGAAGAGATATAAGTAACATTGTTGGAGTTTAAGATATCTATTTATATCCTAAATTATTAAAATCAAATATTTTATATTAAATTTAAGAAATGAAACAGGGTCTGAGAGTCACTCTTACAATAAGTCAATAATATTGTATATCCATCCCTTTTGTTATATAATTATAGAGGGGCTTGATCCAGGGCAATCATTTGCTCGATAAGACTTATCCAGCAAATGATGTCCTAGTAATTAGATCATCCCACCAACGGTTGAAATTTTTAAAAAATAAGAGCGGACCGTGTTATTAACCGCGATTTGTGTAGGGGTCGCGGCTCACTTTGTCTTGCCCTGAAAACTCTAAATCGAACCCAGTTGTCCAGTTGATACATACACATCCACACGCCATACAGGAATACTATTGAAAGTTACATACGAGCAACAGTAGGGACTTCACGAACTCAGATGCACCCAACGAAGATTCAACACTAATTGACAATAACACCAACACTGTCAATACAACTAGCACTGTTCTTGTTGTTGATGATTTTGCTATCCTCGCTATTTTAGTTTACTTAGATTTATTATTGTTTGGTAGTATGTGTACAGATTATTTTAAAATGCTACGCTGTCTTTTAAGTTGGTTTATGGTTTTTTGGGTAAGATTAAGGTACCTGTCACATGACTTTTGAAAGACATGCCTATGTGTCAAAAGGCATGCCATTTATAATTAAATATAAATTTTAAAATATAATAAATATAAAATAAAATTTAAATTTTATAACTAAAATTTTTATAAATAAATATTTTATTCCAACTTAATAGTTTAAAATATTTATAAATTATAATATTTATATAAATTTTAATCTAATAATTATTATTCTTATTAATATTAACCTAAATATAATTATAAAAAAATAGTAAAATGGCATGCCAATTTTTGAAAAGGCATGCCTAGCTAAATGACCACAGAACAGGCCCATTTTGACATGCATTTGCCCGTGACAGACACCTGAGTAAGACAGGGTGAGCCGTAGTTAATAACAGCGGTCCGCTCCTATTTTTTTTTTTAAATCTCAGTCCGTTCATGGATAACTAATGGCCAAGACATAATAAGGTTTAAACAGCAAATAATTGTTCCGATCAAACCCAATTATAGATAGATATGGTGGACCTGCTGTAAGTTGAAAAAGTTAGAAAGTGCATTACTAAAAGTTATAATTAGGCCAATGAAAGTACAGAATTATGACTAACAACTTTACATGTGTATCTTGGAGTGCGTGCATAGATCTTATAAAAGATTCGGTTATCCGATATCTTTGAATATTCTGACATCATCATTTTTAAATTACCACAAAGTTCATAGAGCTGTTAAAATAGTTTATATAATTATATTGATGCTTGAGTATAGTTAAACTTAGGGTTGAGTATCCGGTCCGGTTAACCGAAAACCGAACCGAATAACCGAAATATTTTCGGTTCGGTTAACCGAAATTAAAATTTTGATTCGGTTTTTGGTTTTGATTTTTCCTGAAATTCGGTTTTTCGGTTTTTAACCGCGGTTAACCACGGTTAACCGAAAAACCGAAAAAACTCGAATATATATAATATGTAATAAAACAGAATATATAATATAATATGAGGTAAGTTGTGATTTGTAGTTTAGAGAATTAGGGTTTACTTTGTGCCCGTTTGGCTTAACTTATAATCTGGAAATAAGTGCTTATTTCCAGAAAAAATAAGTATGTATGTATTTTTTCTGAAAATAAGTAACTTATTTTCAATTTTGAAAATCATATTTGGTTTTAAAATTCTTAAATAAATATTTATCTATAATTTTTTTTGAAAATATGTTAAAAAAAATTAAAATAAGCTACTTATTTTAATTTTAAGCTACCCCAAACGGGGCCAGTTATGTGAAAAATGAGGTAGTTGAGATTTGTGTTGGGGTTGGTGAAGTGAGTCGTGTGTGATAAGTTTGTGTGGTAATATTATTATTATTTTTCCAGAAAAGCTTGTTGTATTTTGAATTGATTTTAAATTTCGGTTATTTATTTCGGTTTTCGATAATAACCGAAACAAATATTTCGGTTCGGTTAAAAACCGAATTTATTTCGGTTCAGTTTTCGGTTTTGATTTTTCTGGAATTTCGGTTTCGATTAACCGAATTAAAATTCGGTTCGGTTCGGTTAAAACCGAATACTCACCCTAGTTAAACTACAATTATGGTTGCTCATTTGCACTTTTTATTAAATCATATAAATTAACTATAAACTACCAAAATTGTATAGTCCTTTTAAAAATATTTAATATATAATTTATCATATTAATTGAATATGAACAATATTTTGAGGACAAAAAAAAGGAAATGAGATCAATATAAATGAGACAGGAATATTATGGTAGCCATCTTCCTAAAAAAAATTTAATACCATTATTTCCCTAAAAATATGATGCCTTTAGAAATAAGAATATAGAATAATGGCACAACACAATATTAGAGCAACCAATATTAAACATGAGTTCAATGTTCTATTGATGTAGTTTTATTTGGTGCGGTTTTTGACAAGCAGCAAAACTAGAAGCAATTAAACTAGAGCCAAAACATGTTTAACTTGCTTCTGGAATGACTTTAACACCAACTCACAAATGTGATTTTTCGAGCTCACCCCTAGTTTGAGCAATCCTTAAGTTTTCCAACATTGTCAGGAAGGCAGCAACAACACAAATGTGTCAGAAAACGGCAAGCTTTCACCAGTCCACCAAATTATCGAACCTCACAAGTTTTAGGGACTGTTATAACGATGTCAAGACTCTTATTACGATGTCAAGAATGTCGTTGCTACCAAAGTACCAATCATGATTCATGAATGTTAAGCATTGCATCATAACACAAGATTCAACAGTAGACATCTCCTATCTAGACAATATTCACATTTCAAGGCCATGTAACTATAGAAAAAAACAAAGTAGAATAGAAGAACGAGCAGGTGCATAGTGGCATTGCAGGGACCCAAGGCAAGTGGGCAACTGACCTCGCTGAACCTAGAATTACATATGCTTATCTTATCCAGGGGCACGCTCATTAGGCACTCCTAAAATATGCAGGACAATAAATACTTTACCTATAGTTACATTAAAGTTTACTGTATTTCTCACCTAAGTGCAAACCTACTTGGATTACTTACATATTACATTAACTATAGTTACATTAACAATTATGGCACCTCAAATATAACTCTACTAAATTTAACAAGATACACTCCTGATTCCTAATCATGCTAAAAAAAGCTAAGAATAGAAATTGCAAAATGAAATAGAGAACCTGGGTCACATGAAAGTAATTGCAAAATGAAATAAAGATCTCGGGTCACATGAAAGATTTAAAAAATCATCCATACATATGCAAATTACATAATCCTAAAAGATCAATTCTCAGACACTAGAAACACTTTTGTACAGTTGCATCCAGCAAGGGACACTACATAAACCTCATTTTCTACACCCATTGAAACTCGTACATGTCACAACCTCTGCATGGGCTTCAGGTGTGTTCAACACCAAGCCTCTTTACAAGATATTCTGTTACGTTATATAAAACACCGTCAGCTACATCATATACAGTTTTCTAGTGCTAGTACAGCTTTATTTGCAATACAACTTAGATACAGAGCAAAAGGAAATGAGGTAGCTCAAACTAGCCTCAGGTTAGCTGTACAACTTCCTTCTCTGTTGCTCCTATGCCGACTGTTGCGGTTGAGCAGCCATTCTCCTCTCTGCAAATGAATAACTTGTGTTAATAGTGTAATTGTTCTAATCAACATGTTTATGAAAAGGTGGTTCAAACGATACATTTTAAGGTAACAATATAGTTCAGAAGAAACATTGAAAGGCATAAACTCCTTGGTCAATAAGATAATCACTCGACTGCAATCACACCAGTTAATCGCAAAAGATGATTACTAGCTTATACCCATAAGAAGCACAGATTTTATTTTATTCAACATTTATATAATATATGTATTAAATATTAATACTATGATTTTTATATATTTAGTACAGGCCAATCCTAGAATTCCAAACTTTTTATAATACATGTGACTCCTTGATAGATATATTTTCTCTCTTTTTTTCTTTGATTTCTAATCATCAAAGATACATAATATTATATATTATATTCAGGTGCAAAGTTAGAATTCTAGATCTACTAAACTAATGATGTCGATGACCAAACAACCAAATATTCCTCTTACACTTATTACATAAGATATGATAAGTACATCAATCACATAAGAATTAAGATATACTAAATATATCAAACATAATACATAGAAAGGAAATGAGTACCTCCAGCAGCAACAAGCTTTTCTACACGAGCAACAATATGCTTGCCATAAGTGTATTTCTTGAGTGCGTTTAAATGAATTTTAATCCGGGTCAGAATCAACTCACGTTCCTGGTCACTGCATGTTTCCAGCACCTTTTGTACAACATAATTCGCAAATTGATCTTTCATCATTGCCTAGGTAACAAAAGAGTTATAAACATAGCTTCATAAGAAAGAGATAATTTAAGAGCAATCAATTCAGCACATAATAGTATGACTTGGGATGCCAACACTTGTGAACCTGAAGTAGTTCTACAATGGACATTGGACAGTTAAAGATCAAGAATATTTTCTCCTAGATTTTTGCCAAGAGGGTAAGTCAAAGATATAAAAGACGCAAGATAAAATCGCATTTGTTTAATACTAATAATTTGTTAGAGCTTCAGAACACATAACATCTATCTTAGTTGTAGATATTAATTAAATTATCACGTATTATAAGCAATTAGCAATGTGAATATGGCTGAAAAGATCCAAGACAGTTTATAAGTGCAAGTTTTAAACTCATCAAGCAACATCAGTACATCATACTTGGTTGTTAAGTCGACAAGTCGAGATTCGGCGCCCGAGTACCTTGGAATTGACTAGTCGACAAGTCGCCTGACTAGTCGTAAAAGTCGACAAGTAGTCGATATACATATATTTTTAGTAATTATAATATATAATATAGTTTAACACTTAACACGCATCAATTTCATAGTTCAAAATGAATATTAATAGATAATAAGTAGTACTTAAAATTAAGCATCTCCAAGGTCTAAGCAAATAAAAACATCTTTATTAACATCCGGCATAGAATACTATGCATATTTCCATCCCGGATCATTTGATCTATTAGATTTTCTTTTAGGATCTTTCGCCAACTCTCTTCGAGCACTTTCCGTTTCAATCTCCATTTTTTCTGCAGAAAATCAGAAGTAGTGTGTTAAAATCAGAAGCAGATTTTATACGGGAGTGAGTAGTGCAACAGTGTGTACATGTGCAGAAGTGTGTGCAGGTGCAATAGTATTGCAGCAGAAGCAATGGCAGTGGTGCAGCAAGCAACAGTGGTGTAGAGTTGGAGTCAAGACTGACTGAAGAGTGAAAAAGACTTGTAGTGGAATAAGTTCTATAACCTGTACTTTGTATAAATAAAAATTGAATACAGTGCTTTGATTACAAAATTTGATTATATGTAAAAATTGAATACAATGTCTAATTGATTACAAAGTTTGTAAAACAAAAGAATTATATGTGAAAAAATGTTTTGTGTAAAAGAATTATTTAAAAATAAATGAAAAAATGGGTAAAACAATGTTTTAAGTGCAAAATAATAATTAAAAAATAAAAACAAATGAAAAATAATGAGTAAAATTTTTTTGTGTGCAAAAGAATAATTTAAAAATTAAAAGAAATAAAAAAATGTGTGAAAAAACGTTTATTGTATATATAAGTATATAATTAAAAGAAATAAAATTAATATAAAACTTTTAAAATAAAAGATAAAAAATGTGCGTATGTATTATATATACATACAAATCAGACACGGGTAACGGGGTGTTTGTTGACTGCCAAAAAAAGAAGATGAGAAGATGAAAAGAAATTAGAAGAAGAGAAGAAGAGAATAAGAGGAGAAGGGGAAGAAAGAAGATGAGAAGAAGAGAAGATGAGAAGAAATTAGAAGAAGAGAAGAAGAGAATAAGAGGAGAAGGGGAAGAAAGACTTACCGGAGATGGGCCGCTGCTGTGTGGATCGTTGGAGCTGCTGTGGGCCGCTGCTGCTGTGGATCACCGGAATAGCTGATCGGAAAAACAAATAGGTATGTTTTACCTAAAAAACTCTATTTTTTTTAATTTGGGCCGGTTCATGGATCGGGTTCCTGGCCGGGTTCCGGGTCGGATCCGGGTAAAACCCATGGACGCCAAACTCACTAGTCGAGACTCGACTAGTTCCAGAATAACGACTTGTCGACTAGTCGGCGACTAGTCGTCGACTAGTAGTCGACTAGTCGTCGACGTAACAACCATGCATCATAGTAGCTTCAAACAGCTAATGCTTTTTGATACTTAATAGTGTAGACAAACCTATAGCGTAGATTGTAACCTATAGCCTATACTATTGCACTATACCAAGTTGTACTATAAAAGATAATTAGAATATAACAATTTTACAATGTGATAAGGGTAACCGCTTTCTTTCTCTTCAAGTATTTCAATATCATACTATAACTGTTATAGAAAATAACACAATTTCTATAGTAATTCCAAGTATTGAACATGAAATATTGGATCCATATTTTATTTGTTAAATAGGAGTATATTCAACTTATATAAAAATATTTAATGTCCTCTGTACTAGAAATTATAAGATGCATTGTCCAAAAAAAAAAAAGAAATTAAAAGAAGTCATTTTTTATTTGAGGAATCAATAGGATGTTTTGCAACTTAGCACACCTGAAGAGGCTCGTTTTCGTCAGTTGTACCAAGCATCTCACGCACCAGAAGTTCACGTTGACTAGGATCACCAAAAGCTAAACACTTCTCAACAACATTTGAAGCAAACTTCTGCTGGCTCATTTGAACTATCTTCCCAGCTAATTCCTGGATTATAGTAGAACGTTCATGCGGCTTCCCATGCTCAAGTACATGCTGTGAAAACAAATTTTAAGATAATTATGAAAACTGAAAACAATGGCAATCAGAAGCAGCAACATGTGATACACAGGAAAATCAGAAAATTGTTATGGACCTGGATAACATAATTTCCATACTGATCTTGTGCCAACATGCTAACACATACTAGAATCTCATCCATCACCTTACTTTGCGTTTTAGCATCTGCACAGTGCTCCAGTACCCTCTAGATGACACACATTAAAAATAAAATATTGTCGTTCTACTAAATTGCGAAGTACATATATAAGATAATAAGAATGAGAGAGAACATTATAAAAGGAGCTGCAACCTGTATCACACGACACCCATATGGATGTGTAGAAAGGGTAACAACTTGATCAAAGAACGTTGATATAATAAATTGAATATGTTCTTCAGGAATACATTCAATACATTTCTGGATGACATGGTTCCCATTTTGATCACGTACACAGCGCATAACATGACCATCAAGCTCCGCAACCATATCTATTTTCTGGTCCAGATCTACTACTTCAATTGCCTGAATTGTCAATTCAATAAAAAGTTGAAGTTAAGTAATCTGAACTATAATATTACAATCAGGAGAAACGAATTTAAAAACTTTGATCAAAACAGGGAATAATGGTTAATCTGAACTAATATTATAATCAGAGGAAACAAATTTAAATACTCTGATCAATATACGGAATGAGAAGAAAGAGTAAATTGCACTTTATATCCCTTATTAACTTTGACCTGATTGCACTTTGGCATCTAAATTTTCAGAATCGACACTTCGTATCCTACTGGTTTTAAGGCCGCTACATTGACCCCCAACCCCCCTTCAGATTTCCATCCATTTTAACCGTGAACGCGAGTCAACAGAGGAAAGATCTAGATTTTTTTTTTGGGGAGGGGGGGGGGGTTGATGAGGAAAGGGAATAAAAATAAAAGGAGTTTTTATTTTTTAAGTCGCTACTTTAATTATATTTAGTGTAGAAATTAGTGATGTATTATTTACATGTTCTATATGCTGGGCTAGTAGGTTATTAAATTGGTAGTTTATACATATTAAGCCAAATTGTTTATGGCCTTAGTTTGTTATTTTATTAGGGTTTCTATTCCCTATACAAAAGTGTTTGTAGAATTTTTTTTCTAGATTTCATTTGATGTCTAACATTGTCTGTTTTTTAAAACTAAAATCTTATTTAATTATCTACATACATAATTATTACTTCAAATGTAACTAATTAAAAAAATTAATTATGTTCCTGTTTTATGAGCATCTTTTCTTTTCGCCTTTCTGATTATTACAAAAAACAATTTAGACTGCTTTGACCCAAATTATATTAAGTTACTAATTTCTACTTTCTGATACATACTGATATACTATTTTTTTAGAAGTTTCTTTTGTAATTATAACTTTTTATAATGAATTCTCTAACTTTTTATAATTATAACTCTACAGGGATTCCATGGAAGAGTTTGCTATATGAAATCACACACACATACATACATATAAGTAAATTTTGAGCTGCGCAAATATCATTTCCCTATATATATGTTTGCACGTGTGTTGACTGTCAAGTACAGTAAAGTTCAGGTTACAAAAGGTATAGTTTCTTATCTACACTAACTTCTCCAAACTGAAAGTTCAGCCTAAATTATGTAGTAGGCAAACATATATAAACAATGTGACGGCTAAACATTAAAGATCAACAACACCAACAGCAGCAGATAGCTTTCTACAAACAATAGGAAAGACTTCAAAACAGAAGTGGTTGGAAAAGTTACCTTTTGAATTACTCGGCAACCATACATTTGAAGACTTAGCGTCAGTACTTGCCCAATCAGCTTGTCTGCCAATTCTCTTCTATGGGATGGCATACCATGCTCAAAGAACTAAACAAATAAACAGTCAATAGTAGTGTGAATTATACTGGATTTGCAACTGAAAGTATTATTATGTGTGAAAAAGAATACAAAAAACTGTACTAGTTAGTATTTACATAGACAAGGTAAAATATACATATATACCTTCTGGATCACATAATTGCCAAAAACATCGGTCATTAACGTGACAGCTTGAGGAAAAATTTCTTCGTAAACCATGGTTTTCTCCTCAGATGTTGCAGTTTCAAGTTTCTGTTGAATAAACCGGCTACCATACTGATCCGCACTGATAATCATCACAGTTCAAAAGTCAACTAACAAATATCTCATCCCAGAACATATTTATAGTCAATCATTACACAAAATTTACCTGAACTCTACAACATGACCTGTAATTTCTGAAAGTTCGAAAGATCGAGCTTTGTTACTCTTGAACTCTTCTAACAACGACGAAGCAAACATATTCTCCACGCCACCAGTATTTAAATGCCAGGGTCCCATAATACCCCCAGCAGCTAGGTGTCTTGTCCCAGGTGGAAATCGCATATTAACATCACCATGCCTGATTGGACTACCTGGTCCAACAGGGGAGTTTGGAACAAGAGGACTTGCCAACGGACTTCCAGGATATGACAAGCCAACTCCAAGTGTAGGATTTCCGTAGAAACCATGAAGATTAGAAGCGCTAGCTTTACCACCTAGAGAGACACCATACTGTGATTTCTGAGGCGATAATAAAGATCCAAGATAAGCTTTCTGAACCAAATCCGCATATGCATTACCCATGTAGTTCATATCCATAGCGGGATTATTATGAACTGCAGCATACTCAGCTGTCCGCAAGTACTGACGGTACAGTGGATCCACAAATGATGCCTGGAGAGCACTATTGGCCATCTGGTTCCTGATTCTTCCAAGATTTTGTGATTCTAATGCATCGTAATTGAAATTTGATTCCGAAGCAAAATTCCCACCCATCAACGGGACAGCCATGGCCGATGCTACAGCGGCATTTTCAAACAAGGGCGGCATAGTAACATTACCAGGATGGCCTGACATCATGGGGAACCCACTTAGACCATAGTTTGGATATGACAAATTGGCCCCATCAATCTGCTGATAGTGAGAGAGTAAGCCACCTCCATTATTAGGAATAGAACCAGGAGATCCCTTTGGGTAAGAATTACTCTGCATGTCCGTTTGGAGAGAAGAGTTACGAATTCCGTGACCATTTCCACTGCTCTTTGAGTAGGAAAGTTCTGCTGGCTCAGAGTACCCATGTAAATGTGCCGGCTCAGATTTTTTTATGTATGAGTGATGCCTCACATTATTCTGACCACCTGGCATGTCAAAAGTATATTTTTCTTGGTCGTCAACGGTCTCCTCAATCTGAGACTTCACACAATTGTCTGCATTTTTTACTCCATTCGACAAATTCATGCCAGATATAGCTGCTACCAAGTCTGAAGGCTCCCTTATGTGAGAAGAGATACCATGAAATGAGTTTACACTTGTGCTTCTCTTTTCCGAAGTGCCTCTTCCTTCACCAATGGGAGTAAGACAAGGACTAGGAGCCCTCGCAACGTGTTGAGGGTCAGGGGTTGTGCTTCTTGACAATGAAGTACCTAGTGCAGCTGCATAAGAGTATGATGCAGGTGGTGTGTTAACACGTTGCACGGCAGATGAATTCTGAACCTTTGAACCCATTTCAAAATTATCTGCAGAAGCTAAACCCTTACGCAGCTGAGCCAGATCAGCTTCAGCTAACCCCATAGAGTCAAAATTTTCACCAAGAGCATTACGACTCGGAGTCCGAGAGGGGTGCCCAGAACCAGGAGTTGAACGAGCTACGTCATCCTGCATACATGCTCCATATAAGCTTTCACAAAAACAAGAAATAAGCATCGAGTGGATTTCGTCTAATGCAACTATGTTCCCTAAGAGCTTTATGTTTATAGATAAGTTTATTCACAAAGAGAAAAATGTTAACATTGTGATGTAGGGAAGACTTAATAATAAATGCATAAAAGAAGTTTGCAACTCCATAATAAATTTTTTTGAAAAACACCCAAAATGTTGGTGCCCATCCATATAGAGTATTTAACAATATATCTTTCTAGTTGTAGGGACAAGCTGTATTTAAAAAACAGGATAAACAAATTAAAGATTCAACAGTGCAGATTTGAAAGAACATAAAAGTTGTGCTAGTCCAGGTACAAGCCTGCCTTTATATTCAGTTTCCTTCTATGTTACTCGGACTCTTAGTTTTGCCTCGAGTTCCCGTGTCAGACACTCGGACATGGACACTTGTTTTAGGCCAAAAACATGTACATTTTTTAAAATGTTGCCGAGTCCAACACTTGGACACGTAACCATGTTGGACACTTATAGCGGAGTCCGAGTACCAAAGGTTTCCTTCATATATGCTTTTCAGTTTATTAGGATAATCATATATTGCAAACTTAATATAACAACGTATGAGATTATTAAGGAAATCATCATAAAAATATAACAGAAAATTTCCAGCAAACCACATAAAAGCATATAATATTTGCATAAATGCTTTACAAATATATAACAAAAAAAGAATACTGATAACATTCACTTGTAAAAGCTAATAACGGTACAGAAGCTCAAATATCACCTGAAATATTTCAGCAAAGGTCTTCTGCTTGCTACCTAGTTCCAAACTAGGCAAACCAATCAGTCCCTCGCCGCCCCAATCAGATTCACTCTGACTTTCTTGTTTCTTGTTGTTAAACCCCGGTGGTTTTGAAAATAGCGACACTCCTCCACCAGCAGCACTTCCACTATCAATTCTATTCACTTTCCTCCTATCTCCAATGCCTCCCACATTTGAAGTTCCCCCTCCTTGCAACCTCTGCGAAAACCGCCAATCCTCCTTAGAAAGCAAGGGAGGCGGCAACCTCGGATTTAAATTAACATTTGAGTAATAATAAGACAAATACGCAGGATCGGACCTAAGTTCTTCCTCGGAAGAAAAACCACTTCCATTCTTACTCAACCCGAATTCCGAAAAGGGCAAACCTCCACCCCCATGATTAAACAACCTATCCACTGCACTCAATGAACCCTCAACAGTAGGTGGAGCTGACCCACTTCTAAACATATTCAATTCCTTCTGAATATCATCAGAGTCTTGTCGCCTCGATTCATTAAGCATAAAACCTAGCTCCTTCTCTAATTCATCACCAAATGATCCTTCTTTACCACTAAGCATTGGCCTTGTACCTAATTCAGACAACATCTTCACTTATAACCACTTCAATATATTCACCAACAATCTTCTTACCCCTAATTCAATCACACACAAAAAAAATCAAGATTCTATAACCTAACTAAACAAGCAAAACCCTTAATATATAACACCCCAACAAAGCTTTAAACACAAAGATTAAAACTTTAATCACAAAAGCAAAGATTAACCACTAATTAACAACTAAAACAATATTATTTGATAAATTGAGATAGATATACTATATAAACACAGCAAAAGCAACAAGCTTTATACAATACTTGTCCATTCTTTCATGGTGCAGAAAAAAAAGGGGGGGGGGGTAAATAAAGTGAGGTAAAGAGTAAGAGTATACAAGTGAAGAGAAGGTGAGAGATAGATTAATTCGGCGGCGAATTGTTCTTGAAAACAACCTTTTCTTAGGGCTACTACTGTTGTATATTTTTCTCAGAGACGAAGACTAATCTGTGAATATATATGCAGCTGATTGACTATTATTTTATTCTTACAAGTTTTTATATGTATTTAGCAACAAAAAAAAAAGAGTTTTTATTGTAAAATAAACCTTAAAATATCAATGTAATTTTTACAGAGAAATTATTAATTAATATTTTTACATATTATTTGTTATTTATTTGAAATGTAAAATTTAATTTACATATGTACGAGGTAAATGTACTATAAAAAACGTTGAATTGTAAATTTTATTTGTCGAAATATATATTTAGCTAAATCAGTGATAATAATAATTTTGTTTATGATTTTCTGAATTTTTCAAAAAAATTAATAGGAAGCTAAAAATCTGAATATTTAAAAATAAATAACATAAAATTGTGTCGATTATTTTAACATGCATGATCATATCTATGCACTTTTATCTTTATTGTTTTAATTGATGCTTGACTAATTATAAATACTCAACTATCAAATTCTCTTTGCTTAAAAGTGTTATTTCCCTTAGTACAAGTTTGTAGAGAGGGGTTTGAATACAAACTTAAGAATTTTATCAAAATCTTACGGATTAACAAGTTTATATACAAAAGTGTTTGAGTGTTTGAAATATTGAAACTGAGAAAGAGAATCAAAAGAAATTAAGAAAACAAATCTTAAAAATTACTAGTGGATTGGTTTTCCACTAATGAATATTTTGCTTTCAAATAACATTAGTCTTGGCTTCAAATTTTCCTAGGTTTTCACCTTGATTTCTCAGGGCATAGCATTTGCAACCAAATACATGAAGAAACCTCATTTTGGCTTTCTTGATCAATTGATATGGAGTTTTTCCTTGTGCTTGATTCACTATGGAGATGTTTTGTATGTAGCATGCTACATTTATGGCTTCAGCCGATAAATAGGTTGGTAATTTTATATTTTCCAACATTGTTCTAGCTGCTTCAGTCAGTGTCTAATTTTTCATTTCAACTATCTCATTTTGTTGTGGAGTTCTTGGTGTAGAAAAAGTATTTATGATTCCTTTAGCTTCACAAAATTCCTTCATTGTGGAATTCTTGAATTCTGTTCCATTGTCACTTCTTCTTTTCTTTACATCCAAACCAAGATTTTCTTTACCTCTCTGATATGTTTGATGATGAGCTCACTTGTTTCATCTTTTGAATGCAAGAAATAAGTCCATGAAGATCTTGAAAAGTCATCCACAATGACCAGGGCATACTTTTTCTTTGTAATGGACATGATGTTTACAGGGCCAAACAAATCCATGTGTAACAACTCAAGTGGTTTCTCAATTGATAATCCCAATTTTGACTTGAATGATGTTTTTCTTTGTTTGCCTTTTTGGTAAGCATCACACAGTCCATCTTTGACAAATTTCATCTGTGGTAATCCTCTCACTTGATTTTTCTTGACCAATTGATTCATGGCTTTGAAATTTAAGTGAGCTAATTTCTTGTGTCATAGCCAACTCTTATCTATACTTGCTTTTGAAAGAAGACTAGTCATTGAATCTGCATTTGTTGAGTTGAAATCAACTATGTACACATTTCCTTTTCTGTTCCCAGTCATCACTAGGCTTCCATCTTTCTTATTTGAAATAATGCATGCTTCTGTTGTGAAACATACTTTGTTTCCATTGTCACATAGTTGACTAATGCTCAATAAATTGTGTCTTAAGACATAAACTAATACAACATGTTCAATGATGACATTTTCTGTTGAAATCAAGCCATATCTCATGGTGTAATCCTTGTTGTCATCTCCAAAAGTCACTCCAGGGTCAACTCTCTCCTCAAAATTTGTGAGCAGGAATTTATCACCAGTCATGTGCCGTAAACATCCACTGTCCAAGTACTAAAGATTCCTCATTTTCCCTACACACATCCAAAAACAATCAAGTTGATTTTGGTACCCAAGTAGCCTTGGGTCCTTTCTTATTAGTTGCTACCTTTGGTTTGGTTTTCAACTTTTGTACCTTTGGTTTAGGTGGTTTTAATTCCACTTCAACCTTGAGTGTTAGTTTCATCACCTCAGCGTTCTTAGTGTTAGTGCTTGGATCATTCATACTTGCAGAATTAGAGAAATTGGATGCATGAATATTGGTATTCATATTCCAAGGCATAGTAGACATAATCATGTTAGCAAATGCAAGATATGGATTAAATATATAAGGCATAGATGCATATTGAGCATGAATAGCATGAGGAGCAATTAATTGAGGAAAAACAGAGTTTGTAGACATATTAAGTATGTCTGACATGTTAGATTTGCAAAGCACAGATATATGATTTTTACTACCACATTTAACACATATTTTTTTGGGAGCATACATGTCAGGTGTGTACTTATTGTGTTTGTTTATGCCTACCTTACCATTTCTGTTCTTTTTCTTTTTCTCAGTAGGCTTAGTTTCAGGCTTTATCTTTTCTAATTTATCTTTCAACTGATTCTTAGACAAATACCTTATATTAGCCTTCTTAACTTGATTTTATGATTTAGAGGAGCTACCTTCAATCACAAATTTAACAGGTCTGTTAAACTTGGTTTTTAAAGTAGATTTTTTAGTAGTTGATGATTTCTCAATCGATGGATAATTATCCGTTGAGATAATATTATCAATAGATGGATAATCCTTATCATTTGATTTAGGATTAGCAATCGATTGCTCCTTATCCAATGATTGATTTTCATCAACAGTTAATCTCTCAAGAGTTTCAGACAACATGGTAAAAGAGTTTGTCCATGAATGTCATTCAACTTTTTTCTAGCTTTACTGGACATGTTCCATTTGATAATGGTTTTTAATTCTTCTTTTAACTATTCTTTCAAAGTTTCTATCTTCTTTTTACACTCAACTAATTCCTCTCTAGCATCTTTGTTCTCTACCTTCAGTCTATTCATAGAGTTTTTGAGTCTAGTGTTTTCTTTGTTTAAGGATTTAAGAGTGACATGCAAGTTATACAATTCATTAGACATTTCAGTAGTTGTAGTATTTCATTCATCTTTAGATAACTCGGATAGGTTTGCAGATATTACCTGATTGCTAGAGGAACGAGCTTCTTGATCATCATGGTTGGCCATAAGTGCAAGATTTATGAATTCTTCATCTTTAGAATCATCATCAGCAGCCCAATCCTTTTCTTCTATTACAAAAGCCTTTTCTTTTTTGCTTTAGCAAATCAAAGTACTTTTTCTTGTAACCAATACCATCACTGAACATTGATTTCTTTTCCATTTTTGGCTTTCTGCATTTATTAGAAAAGTGACCAGCCAATCCACAATTAAAGCATTTAAACTGAGTTCTGTCAACAAGATTTTTATTTTGTTGACTCTCCTTTCTAAACTGGGATCCAGGCCTTTGCATTAGATTTCTTTTGAATTTGAGCTTTGAAAATTTTCTTGATAGAAAATCTAGATGCTCATCTATTTCATCAATATCTTCCTTGGTGTATGACTTATCATCCTCAACTAATTTTTTTCTTTTGTTAGTTGAAGATTCATCATACATGTAGCCACTTATAACTTTTCCATTAATCTCCTTCCTTCCATCTTCAACAACAACATCTTCGCAGGGCTCTGCAGCTTGCTTATCCTTTACTATCAAGGCAACAGACTTGTCCTTTTTTTGACTCTTCTCAATCTCTTCATCTTGTTGTAGTTCCAACTCATAGGTTTTCAGAATTCCATACAACTTATCAAGAGCGTACTCTTTGAAGTCAAGAGATTGTCTAATGGACACAGTCATTGGTTTCCATTCCTTAGGTAAGGACCTCAAGAAATTGAGATTGGTATCCTCAATAGCATATACTCTTCCATATAGTTTTAGCTTGTTCAAAAGCTTTTGAAACCTACTGTACATGTCATTAATTGTTTCACCACTCTTAAAGTGAAATGTCTCATATTTCTGAATTAAGAGTTGCATCTTGTTCTTCCTTACTTGCTCAGTGCTTCACATAGAGTTTGAAGAGTATCGTAGACTTCTTTAGATGTTATGCAATTGATAACATTGTCAAACATATCCTGTCAAGACCATTAAACATGATGTTCATAGCCTTTTTGTCTTTGTGCACTTCTTTTCATCATCATCTGTGTATTCAGTCACGGGCTTTGGAATAAGTTTGTCTTGTGCTTGAGTACCATATGCATTCACACGTGTAACTATTTTCATGGTTACATGTGGACCTTTTTCTATGCAATGAACATAAGAGGGGTCAATGGATATCAGATGCAATTGCATTTTTACTTTCTAGGAAAAATACTCTTCTTTTTCAAGAACTGGAATCTTCACTCCCGTGACTTTGTGACTCATTGTTGATGTATTTAGATCTTAACTTTCTGTATGTTGAAAGCTAGGCTCTGATACCGATTGTTATTTCCCTTAGTACAAGTTTGTAGAAGGGAGGGTTGAATACAAACTTAAGAATTTTATCAAAATCTTGCGGATTAACAAGTTTGTATACAAAAGTGTTTGAGTGTTTGAAATATTGAAACTGAGAAAGAGAATTAAAAGAAATTAAACTAAATACTTGAAAATAAATCTTAAAAATTACTAGTGAATTGGTTTTCCACTAGTGAATATTTTGCTTTCAAATAACATTGGTCTTAAAACCAAGCTGCTTACAAAATGTAAATTGAACAAAGAAAAGCACTAAAAATATTTTTTATTTCTTACTGTGCTTTTCTAGAGTTCTTGTTTTTCAACTTCTACTCTTTGCTACAATGAACTGTTAAACTATATATAGCAGTACATTTTCTACTTCTATTTTCCATCAACTGATAAAGGTACAAAATACATTTTACAATGTTTGCAGTAAAATAGAATGCAGCTTCTTTCACAGTCTTTTTGGGTCTTTATCTTGTTCTGAAAAAGTCTTTGTCTTGTTCTTCTCCTTGAAGACTGTGTTTCTTGAAAGGCTTTACAGTTCTGACAAAAACTGTCTTCTATTGATTCAGATTTCTGCAAAGATTCCATTCCATTTGTCCTTAGCCATTTTGAGAAACCTTGATCAATTGATAATTGTTGTGAAACATATCAATTGGTGCTTCTTTGTTTATCCATCGATTGATAGGTTGTCCATTGATCAATTGATGTATCAATGGATATTTTAATATCTATCGATCCCTTATCCATCGATCGTTCTTATATCTGTTGAATGCTTTGATGTATTTATTCGTTGATGATGATCCATTGATTTGACTTTTATTGATTTTCATCCATCGACCAACATCCATATCCATTGACTCATTTATCTGTTGATCACTTCATTTATGAGAATTCTGACTTAGAATATTTACACTTTGTCAGCCATTCTTCATATCCGTTGACAACCTATCAATCGAAGCCAACAAACATAAGTTGTCTAAATTATTACATCCATCGAAATATTATAATCAATTGATAAGTAAAGAACTCTTAATCAACTGTTACAGTCCATTTTATCAGTTGATTAACAACAACTTCAACTGATAAATGGTTCCATAGTCAATGGATATTTATAAGTCATATATACATTGACCAGTTACAAAAATTAAAATCAAATTTATAATTTTAAGTAATTGGTTATCATCACACTATATGATTCCTAACAAAGAGATATATCCCAGTAATATAGTGTTAGTGTAGGTGCCCTAGAGGCAATACAATGTTTCTTTTAATAGACCTTTATGTCATTTGATTATTCAATAAACGTATTTATTATGACTTTAAATACTACGATATATTTGTTAGCATAATAAATGTCCTTAGAATCATGATACACATTGTATAGTTTAGTACATGACTTGAACTTGAGATTATATAATAGATCATATTCTTAAATGTCCCTAGTCGAGTATTATTATTATAGGACAATAATAATACATAAATAGACTAGTATGTTGTTTGACTGATAACCACATCTCATTAGTTATAAGTATGGGGATACTAAAGTCAACACATAAGTACATGCAGGAGTACATGGTACTGGACAGACCCACAGTGAGATTCTTCATGTTTAATAAAGTCATAAGAAAGACTCACAGTGATAATGGTGTAATGATCCTCTGACTTGAGATCATTATATTTCTATACAAGGATTAATATACTTTGACTACATTAAAAGTTACCTTTGACCGGGTAATGATAAAAGTGGACATCGAGTATATCATGAGTCGTATGAGAAATATGAATGATAGATAAATGATTTAACCCTCCTATAATTAGGAGAGATATTATTGGCCTCTTGATTGAGTGAGACTATAAAATGCATAGCCGTGCTCAAATAATGATTTGTTTTCATAGTCTACTCATGGATCAAGTAAACCCGGATTAAATGTTGAAGAGGATGACTAAATACATGCCTCGAGTTTAATCTATAATATATATGGTTAAAGGGATTATATTACACGGAAACATTAATCACGAAAGGTTTTATCGAATCACGATTTAATTATTATTTAATTGGGTAGCAATGATGTATTACTAGATACCGCTCATTGTTTATAATTTTATTAGAGAATAAAATTATTGCTAATTAAATAATAGCCTATAGGGTCACACACATAGAGCACTTCAAGGAATAGTTAATTTAAATTAATTGATGATTATTTGAATTTTATTATATTAATTAAGTGAGACTTAATTAATTGAAATAATATAATTCGAATTTGAATTCTGCCCTTAATAATTAAGTATGACTTAGTTATTAATTAAATAATAAAATTCGATTTTATTATTTAATCCTAAACCTACATGGATTAGGCTTTGCTGTTATGGGTTGCTATTATGGGCCTATTAACCAACCATTATAAATAGATAATGTAGGGTAATAAGGGTTAACGTTTTTTAGGAAAAAGAACCCTAGAGGCAGCAGCTACACAGCAAGGCAGAGCAAGGCAGTTTCGAAATCATCAAAGGAGCTAGTACATCCATTCCGTAATCAAGATCGTGAGACGTTCTTGAAGGTGCTCGTGTGGATACCATAGAGGTGTTTTCGAGAAGAAGACACAAGTCGTGAAAGCTAGGATCTCCGTTGAGTTCGTAGAAGTCAAGACCAAGAAAATGTATGATTCCGTTTCACACAAATCAGTCCATGATTATACATGATCCTGCGTTAGGGTTTCGAATTTTTTCGTTATATTTACGTTTAATCCGCTGCGTTTTATGCCTCGGAACCCAACATATAGTCACAAATATGTCTCTCTTTATCGCAATTATAAACCAAAACATTAGCGACGCTTCCTTTTTTAGCTGGAATCTTAACCCTTCAAAATACGATAAATAATACATCTCTAACCATGTCACAAAGATATTTTAACTTAAATTGTTATTAACGATGATATTTTAATCTAAATTGTCTTTGCAAATATCTTCATATGAGTTATGTTTAATGGATACAGATACACAATGAATCTTTTTTAAACAAGGGAATCATGAATCTATAATATAAGATCACCCGGTAGTCTGATGGAGTCATGCGTTATTCTAACCCTTCTATGAAAGTAATTTGGATCCTAAACAAATATTTTCTTACGAGTTAGGTATAATGGATACATATACATAATGCATCTTTTTTTAAATAAGGGAATCATGAATCTATAATATAAAATCACCTGGTACTCTGATGGGGTCATGCTTTATTCTAACCCTTCTATGAATGTATTTTTGATCCTAAACACCGGAATACTGTGATGTTTGACGTTCTAAAAAATTAAATTCAATGTGTACATTTTAATAAATATTTTTAAAATAATGATCTACCAAATAGTGCATTCGTTTTGGTGAAACAGACTCGATTAGGTAAACAAAAACTTCTTATTTTTTCCTCCGTACCAATTCAAGTGTCTTGTTTGACTTTTTAAAATCAATTTGACTAAATTTTGACATAAAATTACATATATTATATAACTATAAAAAATTAAAAAAATATATCATTAGTAAATATATTTAATCTACTTTAAAATATAACTTTTAATTTTAAAAATTGTAAAAAAACAATCTCTAATCTTCGGTCAAAATTTAGTCAAATTGACCGTAAAAAATCAAACAAACCACTTGAACTGAGATTGAGGAGATATAAAACAAACGTGATGTGTGTTAATAATTTAATATCCATATATTATATTGTAAAAATAAATTAATATTTTTATTTTGAGTAAACTAAATAATGTTAATAAAATAATAATATTTAAAATAATAAAATCCTCATTTTGTATTTTATTTACACTTTAGGTGCGTAATCAAATGAAAAATAACAATTAGTGATTACACAAAATCTTTTAATCTAAATTAGAAATGATATTATTTATTTTATTTAAAATATTAATGATAAAATATTTGATTTTTGACTTAATTTAATTTAGTTGAACTTACAATATCAAAGATTAACTTTGTATAAACAAAGAAGAATATAAAAATATTTTAATTTATTATGTTATAAAAAAAGTTATTTATTTATTTAACGATTAGTTTATAGAATATTATTTTGACTAATTTATACCGCGTTTGATTAGAAGTTGAGAATGGTAATTGGGAATGAAAATGAATTCAATCAGAGTAAGAGTGAAAGTTAACGAGAATGAAAATGATATGAAATTTCAAGGATTATGAGAGTATAATTTACCGACCTAGAATACTCCCTCTTTGCAATCAGATTACTAATTCAAAAACTATTTAAATATTAACATATGATATTGAAGCTCCAATTACCATTAAATGAGCTTATTAATCATCAAACAAACACCCCCTTATATGAGATTATAATTACCTTGTTGTTAATTTTTATTCAAAATTATAATATTAAAAGTAGAGTGCATCTTGTGTACTTACATTTTATGTGTCAAATCATTTGAATATTTAATATTCAGAAATTATCACTTGCTAGTTTTTACAGTGACATTTTTTCTTTTTTTATAAATTGTGTATCTCCGTCAACTCTTAATTTTTTGCGGGGCAATTTACTCTTTTCACTATTTTTTTATTAAATTTGACTTTTTTGATTTATTTGGATATATTCTTGATTTTTACTTGGAATCTTTGTGACCCTACTCGAGTTTGAGTTCTTTTGAGATTTGTGAATTTATTATATGGATTTTTCTTGAATTTGTGTTTTGTGAATCCTTGATGTTGAAAACTGTTACTAATTTCTTTCGAAAAAGTCGCCGGAAAAGCTACGACTTTCGCAGCTGTCGGATCTTGATCTTAAAACTTTCCAGCTAAATGAAACTTGCTCTGGACTGTCATTTTCTTCCACTACTATAACCTCTTCTTTCTTTACCTTGAGAATGACCCCATATTGCTGGTGCTTGAAGACGATGGAGAACTGATTTATTTATTTATTTTCCGGAAAGTTCTGGCCTGCCAAGTGTTTGTTGACATGTCGGAATGACCAAAATCTTTTTTTAAGTTCAATAACATGTTCGTGTTCATACCTCATGGTCCTGGTGCAGTTCGTGATGTTGCTAGTCAAATTCGTGATGGACTTCTTTAAGGATCTTCTGTCCAGCATTAATTTCCCACCATCTCAAGCATGTATCTAAACATTTGGTCTTAAATATAGTACATAGTTCTTCGTTTGTGAGTTTAAGCTTGTTATTGTTTGGTCTACCTGTTTGGTTGGTCAGACATATTTATATTAGTTAAGTTGTGATTGTTCGAACATGAACAACTGATCAGATCTACAAGGTGGGGAAGAAACCCAAAAGATTAAACCTAATAAAAAATAATGAAAAGACTGAATTGCCCTGCAAAAAATTAACGGAGTTAGAGTGAGTTGACGTGAATCAACAATTTATAAAATAAAAAAAAATGTCAGTATAACAAGTGATAATTTCTGAATGTTAGTATCTCAAGTGATCTGACACACAAATAACTTCTGAATGTTAGTAACTCAAGTGGCCTGACACAGAAATTGTAAGTACACAAAATGTACTTAACTCTAATATTAATTACATATAATTTTAATTTATAAGAAATTTATGTGAATTGCTACTTAGCTTCTGTTTGATATTGCTGTTGTAAACAACCATAATTTTTTACTGAAAAACAGTCAAAAAAGTGTTTGATAAAATCCAAAAACTACGGTTTGTAAAAGTATTTTTGGTCTAAACTGTTGTTATAAAAAAACATGTCTCTCGTACATTTAGAAAAAGCTGTTTTTCACCTTGTGCAGGAAATAATTATAAATTTTATCATTAAATCTACCCAAAAATATTATTTTTTTATATTATATTTCAAAACATGCACAAATAAGAAAAATAGCACTAATAACAACATGTTGGGAGTCATTTGGAAATAATTTTGAGATTTCCGCATCGTTTCACAAATCCGAATTGTTTATATTTTAATTTTGATAAATTTATAAGTGTGAAACAAATTGGGAAGAGTTAATAATATGGGAGTGGATAAGAATTGACAGTAATACAAAGAGGGTACGAAAATTGTCTTTAAATGCACTTCTGTGGTCTACTCGACCAATAGTTGGCAGCGAATCTAATTTGTACAGAAATGTTACTCCCAAGTCCTAAAAGTAAAAGCTACTATCATTTTCCCACTAAAATCTGTTGTAAAATGTACTTGCCAGAACCTTAAAAATCAAAACAAATGAAAAGTCTAATCAACCAAACAGGCCACATATCTTGTGTATATAAAAGGTTCTGCCATGTCTCATTGTACAAACACAGTACTGAAATACAAGATTTGTATTTCAAAGAACAAAGAAAGTAGCAATGGGTACTTATCTTTTCTCTGCATCAGCATTCATGCCTGCTTTACTCTTCTTCTTGATTAGTTTCTGCTTTGCTTCTGAGGTTGCAACTGCAAAGCATGCTGACATTACAAGGCACTATAAGTTTAATGTATGTGTGACGAAAATCGACTTCAATATGTACACATGCATAGCACATTTATGTTTTTATGTAATCTGCAATGTTGTTAGTTATGTGTCTAAATTATGTAATGCAGATACGGTTACAAAATGTGACAAGATTATGTCACACAAAGAGCATGGTGACTGTTAATGGGAAGTTTCCTGGACCGCGGATTGTAGCTAGAGAGGGTGATCGTATGCTCATTAAAGTAGTTAATCATGTCTCCAACAATATCAGCATTCATTGGTATACTCAAAAAAGAAAAATAATTTGGTTGAGTGTTTGTGAAACTGTGTTGGTATTTTCTTAATGATTGATGATCAACACAGGCATGGAATTCGACAAATTCAGAGTGGATGGGCAGATGGACCAGCATATGTAACACAATGTCCCATTCAAAGTGGCCAAAGTTACATTTACAATTTTACCATCATTGGACAAAGGGGAACTCTATGGTGGCATGCTCATGTTTCATGGCTAAGAGCTAGCATTTATGGACCAATTGTCATCCTCCCCAAGCACAATGTTCCTTATCCATTCCCAAAACCAGACAAAGAAGTTCCAATCATGTTTGGTACTATTGTTTATGAACCAGTTCAAGAACAAGCAAACCCCTTAAATTAAAGTACATACAGCTAATGTAGTTGTATTATTGATTACAGGAGAATGGTGGAATGCTGATACAGGGGCAGTTATCAGCCAAGCCCTTCAAACTGGAGGTGGACCTAATGTGTCCGATGCATACACCATCAATGGTTTCCCTGGACCATTGTATAATTGTTATGCTAATGATATATTTAGTATTATTTTCTTTTCAAGTGAATTGACTTCTGAGAAAATCACTATTCCATAGCATAATATATCTAGTAGTATCCAGGCTATAAGATGGTCTACTTATTTTTTGTTGTATATTCAGAAACATATAAGCTGAAGGTGAAGCCTGGGAAAACATATCTTCTTCGTATTATCAACTCTGCACTCAATGCCGATCTCTTTTTCAATATAGCAAATCACACCTTCACAGTAGTTGAAGCTGATGCAGTTTACGTCAAACCATTCAAAACCGATATCCTCTTTATCACGCCAGAGCAAACTACTAATGTTCTTCTAAAAACAAAGCCTCTTTCTCACAACGCCGCTACTTTTTTTATGTCTGCTAGACCATATTTTACCGGCCAAGGAATATTTGACAACTCAACGGTAGCTGGAATCCTCCAATATGAAAATGCCTCTTCTAATATCACAAACCTTCCTTTCCCTACTCTTCCTCCAATCAATGGAACATCTTTTGTTGCTTTTAGTAACAAGTTTCGCAGTTTAGCTAATTCACAATATCCAGCAAATGTACCTCAAACTGTCGAAAAACATTTTTTCTTCACAGTGGGCCTCGGAACACACCCTGCCCCAAGAACCAAACAATAGTTCTAAATTTTCCTCATCAATTAATAACATCTCTTTAGTTATGCCTACAACTGCATTCCTCCAAGCATACTTCTTTGGAAAATCAAATGGTGTCTACACTACTGATTTTCCTATCACTCCTCTCATGCCATTTAATTACACTGGCACTCCTCCAAATAACACCATAGTGACTAATGGTACAAAGTTGGTTGTGCTGCCATTTAACACTACTGTGGAACTGGTAATGCAAGATACTAGTATTCTTGGTGCTGAAAGTCATCCTCTCCATCGTCATGGCTTTAACTTCTTTATAATAGGCCACGGTTTCGGAAATTTTGATGCTAAGAATGATCCTGGCAAGTTCAACCTTGTTGATCCTGTGGAAAGAAATACTGTTGGTGTGCCTTCTGGTGGATGGGTCGCCATACGTTTTCGGGCTGATAACCCTGGTAAGTACTATAACTAGTTCATTTACTACATGATACTGATATCAAACTGATGCTTTGCTTCTCCATGCCTATAATATCATATCTAGTTTGCCTCATAGGTATAACTTATAAGTCCTGATCAAATAACAGGGGTTTGGTTCATGCACTGTCATTTCGAGGTTCATTTGAGCTGGGGATTAAGGATGGCATGGGTTGTTTTGGATGAGAAGCTTCCTAGCCAGAAGCTGCCTCCTCCACCTTCTGATCTTTCCAAATGCTAAGCATTTTTCCAAGTTGTGCATTGGTCCTTGTTTTTCTAATTTTTTTTCACTATGATCAAATAATTTTGTTACATGAGTATACATATGGTTGTCAATAAATTTTTTGTATTTTGCATATCATGATCAAAGATGTACTTCAATCCAGTCCAGCACTGGTAATTTTTTTGTGCATAATGTATTGTTGTATTTGTATTGCTCTTGGCTTTGGCTTTGGCTTGCCAATTGTGGAGAAGATTTTGTAATATATAAAGTTGAGTTTTGGACCTTTTGGTACTAAAATCATCAATAATATTCATCATCGTTGGGTTTCAATTTGTTTTTTCTTTACAGTATCACTGTTGCTAATCCGTATCTTCATTAAGCTAAAAAAATTAATTTTTTTAGTAGAAAAAAATTAATTTTTTATTTAATATTCACAAGTTACCGGTTACTAATCCCTATATCAAATGTTCTGTCAAGAGAGTTTAGATTCTCAATAATCAATCAACTTTTTCATTAACAATAAATATTCTTTTATATGCATTAAAACACATAGTAATTCATAAATAAATGTGACACAAAATATAATTATAATAACTAATAGTAACTTCAAGAAAACCCCACTCTTCATAATATTAGAAAAAACCAATTTATATATTTTACAAGTGAATACGAATTTTTATTATAAGATAATGAAGTTATAATATTAATAACAGTTGAAAATATGTTATTTTAAATCCCTGCGTTCCAAACTTTGCCTCATTTGATTATAAATTATTAGTCTTGACAAAGACTTTAGTTGCGTATGATTATAAATTAATACTATGCATGAATAATGAATAAATTATTATAACGTTATCACATAATATTATATAGTATTGTGTGCGGTTGTAAATCAATAGACCAAATTCATGACGCTTGCAACGCATTATATGTAGTTTACAACTTCGTATGCAAAAGATTAATTAAATTAAAGTAGATTATGTGGATTCCAATTCCAATATAATAGCTTTTATTGTTTTTTTTAATATCATTTTTATTATTATTTTAACCATATATTTTCAGGGTGTGTATACTATACTTTGCACCAGAAAATTTCTGATTTCTAAATTTCAAAAATGTAAAATTAGTGAAAAAAACTGTGAGAAATTAGTAAACTAGTAAAAACTGTAGAACCATGTTGCCAAACTTTACTAATTTTCTACTAAGAAAAATATATATAAAAAAATCTGTTTTAATCACATCATTCTCAGATTTTCTTATGGAGTTCATATTTATACCTAAATTTTAATATTCTAAAATTAGAAAATTACATTTCAATTTGTATGAAAAAAATATATAAACAACTTGAATGAGTTTTCAAAACTTTCTAAATTACAATTATATTTAAAAATCTTGTTTTTCAATATTGCAGATTTTAAATCTAAAAAATATTAACTTGAACGTGTTTTGCATTTTTCATAGTTATATATATATAAAAAGAATCGGGTATAGTAGACGGTTCATAAGTTTTTATATTCACTAAACCAAAACAATACCATAAGAAAATTAATTAATTTTTCTACACAATTTTTTTAAATTCCTTATAAAAATATCACTCATTTATTGTATTCAAACCCATTAATTTTCAGTCTATTCATAAAATACATAATGTGTACCGAATATTGTTTAATAAAACATTATTGGGTTATGGCCTATGGGTATGACCTCTATATATTATGTTATATTAAAATTATACTAAATTATTTTAGTAGAAGAGTACGCGGATTGCCACCTATTAATACAATAATAGTTTTTGTTTAGAAATTAAACAAAGTTAGTGACATGACATATTGACATGTCCCTCAAAAATAAAACTTAGTGACATGTGACACGTGAGAGAGATTGTTTATTTTGAACACTATTATCGTCAAGAAAACAAGTCTCATTAATTTAATTTGCCTTCTAGACTTTTCACCAATCATGACTGCTTTTTAATTTTCGGGGGAAAATATAAATTTAAAACTATATAATATGTAGTCTAGCCACTTTTCTCAACTGCTAATTCACCTATATATAACGTATGCTCCTCAACTGCTTCATCCCACACTTCCTCCATTCCTCTCTTTTCTCTGCTCTCGAAAAATCATACATTGAAACTATCATTTTTAGATTTCTGTAAGTTCCCTTTCTGGGGTTTTATTATGATTTTACATTTTATATTTAAGTGTTAGAGCTATGCATGTATGATATTTTCCTAAATATATTTTTGTTCGTAATTTATATTGGTGGCGGAAAAAGAAAATTTTAGTCGTTGAGCTAATATTTATTTTTTATTTAGTATTGTATAGTTTTTTCCCCCCATTTTTAGTGAGAATTTTAGACTCGACTAGCACTTGTGTAACCCCATCAATATATATTAGAACTTTTGCCTGGTTTAAACTTTTATGCAAGGATGTATAATTTTTATAACTTGTGTTTGAAGTTAGAACTCCATGCAAAGTTTAATTGTTGAAAATGAATTTATACTCAGCTATATAGAATCCACCTCTGATATGCACTTTCAATCTTGTGTAGTGGGCAAACAAATTGTTTACTCTGAAGCTGAAGAATTTTTAAGCTAAATGGATTATCAAGATCAGTACCTCTCAAAGTCCGGATATGAATGCCTTCTCTTCGGTAAGAGTCTTTTGTTAATTAATCTTGCTTAAAAATCGATTTGGTTTATGTCGGATGGATATAAATAGTTAATAATTATTCGACTTTCAGATGTTGATGATACTCTGTATCCGTTTAGTTCCGGATTGTCCAGCCAATGTACCAAGAACATTACAGGTTTGCGATAGCTTATATCAGCAGAGGAACTTCATTCCACTGCATTTCCTTATTTATAGCATATGAACTTATCTCTACCTGGTTGTCTTTTTCTAGAATATATGATCGAGTATCTTGGAATAGATGCGACGAATGCTTCTGAAATGTGTTTAAAACTATACAAGGACTATGGCACGACGATGTCAGGCCTCCGGGTATGTAAGATCAGGCATATAAAGATCGTATTGATGAAAAAATTATTACTTATAGATGCTAACTAATTGCTCTTCTTCTAATGACCAGGCCATTGGTTATGATTTTGATGATGATCATTATCATAGGTATAACTATTCCCTCTGTGTGCATACTTATCAGTTACCACAGTGCTTATTTTCTTGTTCCAACATTTAAGAACAATCAACTGATTATATTTTCTCCTAATTCACAGTCTTGTTCATGGGAGATTACCGTATCAGAATCTAAAACCGGACCCTGTTCTAAGGAATCTTTTGCATAGCATACCCATTCGTAAAGTTGTAAGTTATTTTCCACAATCTGAGAAAATGTTGATTACAAGGCCATCGGTATTTTACCTTCAAATAATGATTGTTTCTCTATTACAGATTTTTTCAAATGCAGATGAAGCCCATGTCGCTAAAGTTCTTAGCATACTTGGATTAGAGGATTGTTTTGAAAGAGTTATATGCTTTGAGACATTAAACCCAACCCACAAAAGAAACATAACTGATGATGGTGATGCTATAAACTCTGCAGAAGATAATAATGATTCAGCACTCCTAGAGTCCCCTATCATCTGCAAACCATTTAAAACTGCTTTTGAAGAAGCTTTTAAGATAGCGAATATAAACCCTAAGAAAACAGTAAGATCCTAAAACTAATCTTCAAGTTGATTGTCATTGTATCATCTTCGTTATAGTTATAACTTTGTCCCTGTTTCAGCTGTTTTTTGACGACAGTGTACGTAATTTGCAAACTGCTACATGTATGGGGCTCCACACAATGGTGGTAAGTATTGATAGCTAGTGGCAAAGATTACTAGCTATGTTTTTGTGCCAGTTCCTCTGTAGGTTTACAGAAATTGTAATTTCCATTTGGCTGTTAATGTATGAAGGTGGGATCTTCTTACCGTGCTAAGGGTATCGATTATGCATTAGAGAGTATCCATAACATCAAAGAGGCATTGCCAGAGCTATGGGAAACACTTGAGAAGTCTGAAGAAGTTTACTATTCTAGAGAAGCTGCAATTGAGACGATTGTGAGAGCTTAAGTGTGTGACTAAGGACTTAGGGATAGCCTACTTGTAAAGTCTGTCTCATTCCATTTGAATCCTCGTAAGCATAGAGGCTGTAAAAAAACTGCGTGATTCTTGCAAGCAAGGAAATATCATGGTTTTTGGGGTTTCCAACCCAACTGTGTAATAATACCTAAATAGTGGATTCAGATTTTATATCTGACCACATTTATCTGTAAATAGCTATTTATAATGAATTGATGTAACAATTTGGTCGTACTTGATCAAGACTGTTTCTCTAATTCATCTTCGTTTGATGTGAGTTAACATGTATGAAACCTGAAATTTATTATTAATAGCAAGCATGATCCAAATGGAGCTTGATGATTGTTGAGTGAACAAGCTTTCTGCTCACAAGGAAGCTAGGATTAGCTTTGGAAAACTTAGTGTTCAAGGAGGCACCATCACAAGCAACAACTACAAGCCCAATTTAGTTGTGATAAAAAAATTCTCTCACTGTAATAAAAACTTCTATCATTGTAATTGTTGAGTAAACAAGTTTGGTGATTATTTAAGGGAGCTTTGTGCTCGGCTTTGTTATCCAAGACTTGGTCGAAAGTGTCCAACAAGGATATTTACCCTAGTATCGTACTCGGCAATATTATCGTACTCGGCAATATTTTTAAAATTTTACATGTTTTTTGCTTAGCTGGTTTGTCCGGGATACAGAGATGCTCGGAGAGCTGTGTGCTCACAAGGAAGGTAGGCATTCTTTGGGGAACTTAGTGTTCAAGGAGGCACCATCACAAGCTCTGTAAAGAGGGAGTTGTATCAGTTACTTTGTAACCGTTGATATTATGGTAATAATACAATCCCATATCATGTTGACAAGGGACTAGGATGTAGGCCATAGTGATCAGGGCCGAACCTAGCTAAAAAATCTGTTCTTTATATTCCAATATTGCATCATATTTTTATCATGCTACTGCTGTACTGCATATCATTCATTGTCATGTTATACTTCTGGTAGTAATTCAACATGTTGGATAGACTGTTCTCAAAGCAGTCTGTTATATTCAATATGGTTTTATTTAAAATTGGTCATTCTAGTTGGAACATCTATTCACCCCTCCCCTCTAGGTGTGTATTTCAGGTGCTACTTTGACATTAAGAATGTGTTGTAACAGGTGGCTCTAGTCTGAATAAGAAGCCTTGTTAATGATCATCCCTAGTAATCGATGAAGAATGAAAGCTTATATGCCCCTGTGTTTTCATACCTGATACCTAGCAGACGTCGAGTAGAATTGTCAGCCAGAGGCTAATGAACTAATTCAATTATGAAAACATATCAAGGCATTCATATGGCTAATGAGCTAATTCAATTATGAAAGCATAAAGGCATTCGTACAACTTCCATCTCATTCTAGTTATGGCCGTATATTCATTATTGTCATGCTATCATTACTTGATGCTTATAAGAACATTTTATTAATGGTGTATATTCCCAAAATCGTACATGCTAGAAACAACAGCATTCTAGTCCAGTTACTACTAGCACCAGCATCACAAATAATCAGAAGATTCAAGGTGCATAGCTGTTTACAAGTTTGAGCATTAAAAAACTCATTGCATTCACATTTTTTCCATAAGACAGTATTGACATCCAAGTTGGTCGCCAATTCATTACATTTTGTCAAATAAATTAGTTTGAAGAATATTACTTAGTTACCTCACAAAATTTCATTAGCAGCGGATGATGATACACAAGGACTGCCCTAACCAATATATGACAACTAGCCATGCCACAGAATTTCCAACTTGATTGCATATATAAATTACTGAACTTTCTTCAGCATTCCATAATCGATACGGTCTCTTTAAAAAAAATCACAATCAGAAGCATAGTTTTCTACTTCCTCGTGATCTTCATTACCCGAATCATCACCAACAATTTCTTCTCCAACGTCTTCTTGATCCCAGGCATCGCTACCATGATCAGAATCAGTACGATTCTTTTTACCATTTGGAGCCTCGTCATCTTCAAACAGTTCATTCAGTGCATCAAAATTTATAAGTGAATTCAGTCTCTTCTTACTCGATGCCTGATGTGTAGCTTCTGCAGATGTTGGAGCAGGGTCAGCAGCCTTGTCAACCTTAGTACCTCGCTTTTGCATATGTTTTTTTCTTGGTTTTTTCCATGCTTCACCAGCAGCTGCTGCAGATTTCTTCAAGACTTGTTCACGAATATATTCTTTGTTCATTACTTCCCACAAAACCTTCTTACCCTCAGCTTCCTCGTCATTACCTAGATATTCATCAACCTCAACATCAGAAAGGTCCTCCGATTCATCACTACCTGAACTCGAAACACTACTAAACTTATTCAAAAACCTAAATTTATCATTAGTACATTCTCTAATCAGTGTCTCCGTTTTAGCACGATCAAAAGACTGAGTATTTGATCCACAACTAATTCCTTTAAAAACCTCAACAAACTCCTTATAACACAAACTACAAAGCCTATACCGACAAGCCTTTTCACCTTTATGTCGACACATAACATCCAAATCACCCCCAAAATCCCACAAATCCAAATCTTTATCCTCCTCAAACTCCTTCGCAATCCTCCTGAACTCATCAACACTCAATCCCCCCGATCCCGTTTTCCCAAACTCAATCAACCTCCCCTTCAACACACCTTCACAATCACGAACAACTCTCTCAACATCCGACTTCCCACACGTAATTCCACAAGCCAATGCAGCAACATACACAGCACCACCGCAAACCCCACCAACATTCCTCCCACCCTGCATCAAATCCCCCTTAACACAATCCACAATCCGTAACGCAACCATACAAACCCTCAAATTCCTGTCTTTCAATAACCCACTCACAAACCTATGAATAAATAAACTAGGATCAACAACATTCTGCACAAAAGAACACAATTTAAACCCCAAAACCCTACAAACCTCAAAATACTCAACACCCAATTCATAAACATTAAAACCCAACTCAATCGAAACCCGAAAAAGCATAACAGGAACCTTATTCAACAAACAGGCAATATACAAACAACACCCCGCAATCTTATCATTCCTCAAACCATGCTCACAAGCTGTTTGATAAAATTTACGAGCCTGTTGGACAGCAAAAGCATCGAAAATCGAGAGCTTTAAGGCAAGATTGTTGATAAAATTAAGTGAAAGCTGGTTAGATCGGTAATAAAAATCTTTTTTAATGAGAATAGAGTGGGGTTGAGATTGAGAACTAGGGGTAGATGATAATATATTGGAACAAACTGGGCTGGGTGAATTGATACAAGTAGAGAGATGGTCTGGTTCGTGATTCATCTCACATTCATCGCACCACACCATTGTTACCTAAGAATTAGATTTCTTATGCGTTTGCCTCGTATACAAAATCGGAATTAGTTCGTGAATGTGGGATAATCGAAAGGGAAAATTAAATAATCGTTCCCTTTATTATTCGTGTTTTATTGTCTATATCCTGAATAAAAAATTCCATATTTTAGGTCCTTCAACTATTTTATTTTGGGGTTTAAATCCCTCATTTTAACGGACGTTAGGATCTTAACGACGTGTCATTGATGTGATATAAAAATTTCTGGTGTAGGTTCCTGAATTTTTCTATTTCTTGATTTAGGTCCTTAAACATAATTTTTTTTAAAAATAATTGAATATTTTTAAATTTAAATGAGAATGATGTTTATTTTTAAAATGTTATTTTTAAAATAAACGATAAACGATAAACATAAAAATATCATGTTAAGATTTTTATGTTTAAAATTTAAAAATATTCAATTATTTTAAATTTTTTGTTGTATGAAGTTTTTCGGTTTGGCATGACTACGGCTGTAAATTGATTCGGACTATCCGTCAACCTGGTTCGTATCCGGCTCGAACATATGATACACATATCATATTTGTTTTATTCTTAGATTAAATGGTTATTTATATAGTTCAAATAAAAAATAATACTTAATATTAGTGGATTATATTTGACTCGTATTCGATGGAACACAATATAAACACGATAAAAGTAAAATGATCTGATACATGAGTAAAGAGATATTCACAAAATCTCAAAACTAGAGGTACACCTAAAAAAAGCTTACCCCAGACACTTTGAAATGTTAATTGTAATTGCCATTAAAAGTGGCTTGAGAACGGTAAATTTAGATGTTTAGAATTGTGTATGGTTTTAAAATTTTATTTTTAAAATAAACGATAAACATAAAAAAAATTATGTTCAGATTTTTATGTTTAAAATTTATAAATACTCAATTATTTTTAAAATTTTTATATTTAAGGACCTAAATCAGGAAATGGAAAAATTCAGGGACCTAAACCAGAAATTTTTATGTCATATCAGTGACATGTCATCAAGATTCTAACTTCCGTTAGAATCATTTTAACGGAGGGATTTGAACCAGAAAATAAAATAGTCGAGGGACCTGAAATATGGAATCTTTTGTTCAGGGTCCTAGACAATAAAACAGGAATAATTCAGGGACCTAATATTTAATTTTTCCATAATCGAAAATATTAAGAAATATTAACTTTTGGTATTTATCATATATTATAATTTTGTTTTTGATATTAATCTAAAGTATTATAATTGTACAGTTGTATTTATTATTTAGTATTTATTTAAAATTAGAATATTAAATATATATTTTTATTTACAAATTATATATTTGAAAGTAATAAATTTAAGAGAATTTACCAAATATACAACTTTTTATGAAATTATTTATAATTTTATCAACTTCTGAAAAGACTTTTTAAAATATTATTTTATTCTAAAAATATTTCCAAAAATACGAAGGTTGCATTTTAGGTTGCATTTAATTTGAACTATTTAACTAATTTAGGTTGTATTTTAATTTTCATTTTAACTTACATTTTATGTTGCAAATTAGATTGCAAATATGGTTGCAAAGTTGTAGAAACGTAATTTGGCAAATATTTTCTAAAATCTGAATTGCAAACATATTTGTAAAGTTGAAAAACGTATTTTTACAAATATTTTTAAAAAATGATAGTATTTTTATAAGAAAAAAATTAAAACTTGAGTATTTGTTAAAACAAACCCTAAATTTAATTATGTATTAAACTATTTTAATCCTAATTTCTTAACATGTAGAAAGCACCGACATTAAGTTTGCAGATGGGATATTAAGCACATATTCAATGCGAAAGGGGAAGTATTTTAAATCTTGGCTAGGTTTTGTATGAAAAGTATTTATTATGAAATTTTTTATTAATTTTATATATGATAAAAATGGAAATAAGTGGAGAATAATTATAATTTTTTATAGAATAATAATAATAATAATAATAAATTTATTTATTTATAAAATATCAAATAACTTTAATATTTAAATAAATTTATATGTTTTCACGATAAATACATATTTATCAGAATACTACTCTATTAATCTTTAAGTATAATAATGAATCTGCACCTCTATTTATATAAAATTTACATAATCAATTCCTCTCGATTGTGTTTTGAAAATTCAGTTCATTTATGAATTAAGATTGTGTTTGTAAACATTAATTTAATTTCTAATGATATTTTTAAAATGACAGAATTAGAGTTCATTTCAAATTATCTATTTAAACAGAATGAGCATTGCAAAAGGGGGTTGAATACAACTTCTTAAATAATCACAATTCTTACTAACAACAAATAAGAATATGATATAACAAGTGTTAAATGCAAACAATGAAAGCAGATAAAAGACACTGAGTGTAAACTTCAAAATTAATAAATTATTAATTTTGTTGCTACAACTCAACTGAAAAATTATTCCAGTTTCTAAGTTACAATAACAGATGTGTTTGCTATTATTCCTAAACTTGAGAGAATAGACAAGTTCTAGCTTAGTTCCTTGAAGAAAAGTGCTTGTAAGATATGTGTATTTATATTGAAACACATATCTGGGATTTTTTTTTCCATGTTATAACATGTGTCATCACCTAAAGTACTTACTCCCAAAAGTCTCGCCCTGCTCTTCCCACCTCTAAAAGGTGACATAGAGGGTACTCTACTTTTTCCCTGTCTAAGCTATATCAACATAGCCTACTATCAAACTCATACGCTTGTAGATTCTTGGTGTCATACTCACTCATAAATTCTTGGTTTCATAATTTTTCTATTTTCAGGTGTGATCAATCAAATCCTTGGAACTAATGATAAAGTGAGACACAAATTCTTTAGTTCAGATTTTTTCGTAAAAAAGAAGAAAATGTATTTTTTCTTTGTCCTAAAATAAAGTTTGAAATAGAAACTTTACTTTTCTTGTTCAACCTTGGCTTCATTCCCTTTGTAGATAAAGTTGTTCTGAGATATACAAAAATCCTTGACTCCTTGAATACACCTTATCTTTTTGCTTGTCTTCTCCCAAATTGCAGTAGTACAGAGTAGATTGAAATGTCAAAATCATTCCTTGTGTTTTCCTTATCTACTATGCTACTAGGAACAGACCGTCAGCTTCACTAAAAGTATACTGTCAACTTTTAGCTCCTCTTTGGTGAAAGTATCTATGACTCCGCATACTTTGCTGCCAAGCCTCGATAGTCCATTAAAACATACTGTCTCCAAAGCTGATGTCAACTATCTCCGCCAATGTTGTTGTCATTAAAATTTGTTGTCTTCAATTCTTCATTCTCCGTCAAGTTTACTGTTGAGGGAATAGTTGATGTCACATGTTCCTTTGTATTGCACTTGTGTTATCACAAAAGATAGGAATTCCTTTAAGTGCTAGGCCATAGTCCAACAACTGATTTCTCATCCAGAGTAACTGTGCACAACAATTACTAGCTGAAATATACTTAGCTTCTGCAATTGAGTTTGACACAGAATACTGCTTCTTGCTAAACCATGAGACCAATCTTTCTCCCAAAAACTGGCAGCTTACGGTTGTGCTCTTTCTATCAATCCTACACCCAGCATAGTCTGAATCTGAGTAGTTAACCAAGTCAAAACCAGATTCTTTAGGATACCAAAGGCCTAGAACTTGAGTGCCCTTCAAGTATCTAAAGATTCTTTTGACTGCCATCAAATGTGACTCCTTTAAATCAGACTGAAACCTTGCACACAGACATGTTGCAAACATGTTGTCAGGCCTGCTAGCAGTTAAATAGATGAGATAACCAATCATTCCTCTATACAATTTATTGTCCACCTTATTTCCTTAGGATTCTTGTCAAGTTGAGTTGCTGTTGAGATTGGAGTCTTTGCAGGTGATGAGTCTTCCATGTCAAATCTCTTCAAAAGATCCTTGACATATTTGGTTTGATAAATAAATATTCCATCTTTCTTCTAATAGACTTGAAGTCCAAGAAAGAATATTTATTTACCCATCATACTCATCTCATACTTGTTTTGCATTAGCTTAGAGAATTTTTTGCACAGTTCTTCATTTGTTGAACCAAAAATGATGTCATCAACATATACTTGGATTAGAATGATATTTTTTCCATGCTTTTTGTGGAAAAGAGTTTTATCTACAATCCCTCTTATAAAAAAAATTTCAAGAAGAAACTTGGAAAAAGTGTTATACCAGACCCTTGGTGCTTGCTTTAAACCATACAGTGCTTTGAGAAGTCTGTACACAAAGTTTTGCATTTTTGGATCTTCAAAGTCTGGGGGTTGTTCAACATAAACTTCTTCTTCCAATTCTCCATTTAGGAGAGCACTTTTTATATCCATTTGGAGGACTTTGAAGTTGTTGAATGCAACAAAAGCCAAAAATATTCTAATGGCTTCAAGTCCGGAAATAGTTGTAAAGGTTTCATCATAATCAATTACTTCTTATTGACAGTAACCTTTAGCTACCAACCTTGCTTTATTTCTAGTGACAATACCACTGTCATCCATTTTATTTCTGAAGACCCACTTGGTGTCAATCACAGATTTATTCTTTAGTATGGGTACTAGTTCTCATACATTGCTTCTCTCAAACTGATTGAATTCATCTTGCATGGCAATAATCCAATCTGGATCAAGTAAAGCATCATCTAAAGATTAGGCTCAATTTGAGAGAGGAAACAGGAGTACATGCATTCATTAGCAACATTTCTTCTTGTCTTGACTCATGTTCCTGGATCACCAATTATCAAGTCATTTGTGTGATCCCTGTTCCACTTTGTTTCTCTTAGTGAATCACTTGAGTTTGCTTCACTATGTTGGTTGACAACATCTTTTGCTCTTGAACTGTTAACAACATCAATTTCCTAAAGTCCATTAGTTATGGGAACATTTCCAGATTAATCTGTGGACTGAGCAGTTCCTTCATTCTCCTGTGATTGAGAATGAACTATGGTTGGTCTAGAAATTGTGTGATTCATTCTTGGTGACTCTTTATCAATCTCTTCTAGATAACCTTGATTCTCAAAGTCAACTGACTCTGTCTCTTGAAATCCATCAATATCAGGAAATTTTATTTCATCAAAAGTGACATTTACACTTTCTTCCACAGTCTTGTGATCAATGATGTAAACTCTGTATGCAGTCTTTTAAATTCCATAACCCATGAATTTTTTTTCAAATGCTTTAGTATCAAATTTTCCTTTCTTTTCTGTTGAGTCTTTCATGATGTAGCATTTGCTTCCAAAGACATGAAAATACTTGACAGTAGGTTTCCTTCCTGTAAGTAGCTCATAGGGTGTTTTTCCAAAAGCTTTGTTGACCACAGTCCTATTTTGAGTGTAACAGGTTGTGTTGATGGCTTCACCCCAAAAGTATGTAGGGAGTTTTGCTTCACTTAACATGGTTCTTGCAGCTTCAATAAGTGTCCTATTTTTTCTTTCCACAACACCGTTTTATTGAGAAGTTCTTGGTGCAGAGAACTGTTGATTAATGCCATTGTTCAATAATTCATGATATTGTTTTTGAATTTAGTACCATTATCACTACTTAAAGTCTGCACTTTGTACTTGGGATTGTTTTCTCAGTTACACAAGTAGAAGGGGGGTTGAATACTTGTGTGCTTTTTCTGCCTGATTAAAATTAACTCAATATGAATTAAAGATTTGAATTAAGAATAAAAATCAAACACAAGAATATGAATGAATATTGTTTGTATTATTGACGAGTAAATACAAACTCTCTTAGGATGTACACAAACCCTAGAAGTTTCTCGGTGTTTCTCATATCAGCTTTCTCTATCTCTATGCTCTCACAAAAGTTCAACTTCGATATTTTTCAATTAGGTTACATATAGTGTTTATATAGAGAGTTGCCTATCAACTAATAACAGAAAATCAAATTACAATAGGAATAGAATTCCTAATTATTAGTTGACAGTTTCCTTCTGAAATTCTATTTCCTTCCTATAACATATCTGCAATATATTTATCTTTATCTTCAAAGACTTTCTATTCCTGTGATCATCTTCCAAATTTAGCTTCAACTTTATAGACTATGAAATCTTCAAACTCTGACAGACTATAGACTCTGATAGTCTATAGACCCTGATCACCTTCCTGACTCCGATTTTCATCCAGAATCTGGTTTCACTTTCTACAGAAAATCTTCTAAGTACAAGTGACAATAATGTTGACTATCTAGGCTCTGATTATAAAAATTCAGAGACTAGAAAGACTTATTACAAATAGACTATGCTAGACCATGTTCTAGTATTTTGTACATCATCAAATGAATATATTCCTAACAGGGATTTTTGTCAAGAATCATTACAAGATCAATGATTTCATGTGCAAATTTATCCTTGGCTGTCAAGAACCTAACCCAATTATATCTTGAAAAATCAACCATTACTAAGGCATATCTTTTCTTTGCCAATGACTGCACATTCACAGGGCCAAATAAGTCCAAATGAATAAGTTATTTCATTGATTGAACCAAAAGGAGTGCTATTGTGAGTAGCTCTCTTTAGTTTTCTATTTTGTCACTCATTTGGAAGGGTGCACTCAATAATCCTACAGAAGAGGGGTTGAGAGAAAACAAAGGTGCTTCAATACCTGAACCACCTTGATGGAGGGGAACCCCTTCAAATGTCTGAAGGCTAGTGGTTTCCACCAAGGGGTGAGCATCAACAGACTCTGAACCCTTACAAGCATCTTCTTTCTTTCCAGAGTCTGTTGGCTCCAGTATTCCAGTCTCAGGGTCTACTCTAGACTCTGACTGCTTCAGTATGACTTCATTAGAAGCAAGAGTCTGAGTGTTACCATCTTTGACTGTTTGTGTATGAGACTCCCCCTCAAGGTGGATAGACTCTGATAGAATAGATTGGAAAATTTCTGCAGGAGCCTCCATCAGAGTCTGTCCTCCCATATCACTGTATTATCAACACCAGTGAGCTTGAAATTAATATGAGAAATGTCCTGGACCACACTGGCTAATTGAGCAGCAACATCAGGTAATTCAGCTTTAACAACTCCATCCAAAGCATGATCTTCTTCACCAGGATAGTAACCATGTTCCTGTTGAAAGGATTTCTTCTGAAAAGCTTAAAGTCTCTCAGACTGATGAATAGCCAAAATACACTCAAAAGAATCTTTATCAAGTATGCCTTTTTGCTGTGCAGACTCCCAAGACTGAGGAAACACCTAATGAAAATAGACAAAAGAAGGAGTAACGTGATCATCATCTTCAGAAGTGCACTCCTCGGCAACAGACTCAAGCTTTGTGATTGGAGGTGTAGACTTTGGTGGTGTAGACTCTGAAACTGCAAACGGGACTAAAGACCCTGACTCCTCCTGAGAGTGATCAGAGACTGTAGACTCTGGAAGTCTAGCCCTTATAGGCATAATCAAAAGTGGTTCTTCTGACTCCAAAGTTGCAGCCTCGGTTAAATTGACAGTGTTATCCACCAAAGCCTCCATGACTCTATCTGCTCTCCTTGCCAGAGAATCCACCAGATGAAGTTGTGGTCTCTGGGTAAATGACTTCTGAGTAGCAAGAGCCTCCTCATGTTTGCCAATCTGCATAATCAGACATAGTGAATTGTCATCCATCCCCTGCTCCAACTCATTGGACCAACTCTTTAGAAAATCTTCATCCCAATAAATAAAGCTAGGTTCAGGATACTCTAATCTCTCATGCTCACAGTGGGGTTGGGCACCCACTTTCTCAATCTCACTCAGGCTCCCTACAGCCTTTTCTACCTCTCCTTTCACCTGGTCCAGTGCCAGCCTCTCACATGAATTAAACTTTAACATTTTATTTGGATTCGACTCGAATTTGAATTTCAACATTCACATTTAATTTTTTCTGACTCAAATAAATACCGAACTACTCGTTTTAGTATATTAGAATTCAAATTCATATGCAGTAATTTCATAAAATTAAAATGTGATCATTTTGTAGATATTATTTTAATATAAATATTATATTGTATATAATATATATAATATATATATATATATATATATATATATATATATATATATATATATCTTACAGATTCGAGCAGACCTAGCGATTCGGGTAAACAGATCGGTTTCAGATCGGATTGATTTTCGGTTATAGAATATTTATATCCGATTCAGATCAGATTTGATTCGTTTCGGATCCACTTTCGGTTTTACACAAATTGAATTGATTTCGGTTCAGATCGGTACAATTTCGATTTGGGTCAAAATCGGATTAAAATTCGAATGATTTTCTGATAAAAAAAAGATTAAATTCGGTTCGAATCTTTTTCGGATTTCTCATTTAAAACAAAATTTCATTTGAATTTGAAAGTTCAATTCGATTAATGTTAAATAAATTCGAATTATCGTCGAATTTAAAAAAGTTCATTAAGCAAATTTGCTAAATAATAATTAAAATTTAATAAAATAATACTGAATAAATTAATTATCTCGATTAAATAATACATTACTCTAGTTTTGATTTTGGTTAATATAATAAAAAATTACAAAATACTCGTAATATAACAATTTTTAAAAAAATCTTATGGTCAAATTAAAATATAAATATATTTTAATAAATTTTATATACACATATATAATAATACAATATTTATTTCAATTTATAATATGAATTTATATTCACTTTTCTTTTCTTTCCAACAAATTCAAAATAAATAGTATTCCTAATTTTTTTTAATATTTTATTTTACGAATACATGTATTATATGTATAAATTATGTATACGTGTATAATGTATTTGTGATATAACGAATCATAAGATTGTATGTATAAAATATACGTAGGTTCTATAATTTAATTTGAATCATATTCAATATGTATAATTTTTCATTAGGATTTGATCGATTTGGGTCATTATTGGGTCTGTTATTTCGGATTATTTTCGGTTAACATTCTGGTTCCGGGTCATTTTCAGATCGAATCAGTTTTTGGATAATTATCGGATTTGATTATTTTGAACCGATATCAGTTCAGATCGGATTGTTTCGGATTCATCGGATTGTTTCGGATTCAGTTACATTTTCAGATTATCAAAATTCGGATATAAAATCGAATTTTGGTTCCCTACATTCTCGTTCGGTTCTTCGGATCCAGACCCATTTTACCGAGTCTGCATTCGAATCAACTACATGTAATAAACCTGTAGTACAATGTTCTAAAATTATTCGAACTACTCAAAATAAACATGATCGAATATCAGAATGATAAAATACGACTTAATATTCATTCAAATTATAAAATAAAATTCAAATTCGCTATTTTTTATACACATCCCACACGGTTTTCAAAGGTCGTCCATAAGACCTTATCTTTCTACAAAGTCCTTGCAGAGTAATAATGTCAATCCTGCAACTTCCCTCCACAATAAGCTTGAATCTTCAGACAGTTGTTAAATATTCGACGTGCTAGGCTAATTAATTCATGTTCCCTGCTGAGAGTACTGAAATAACAAATTGGTTGAAGATTAGATAATTTAAAAAGCAACAACTTAGCAAACTGTCAGCTCTCAGCAAGAATCACACTTCAACTCCAAGACAAAGCAGTAACAATAAACATAAGTACCAAGTCAAATACATATATCTTAGATGTGTTCTAACTCTAAGGTACCAAGTCAAATACATACAAAATATAAAGGAAACATTAGTACCTCGTATCCTCAGCAGCATAGTGAACTCTTAATTATCATTATGGTATTGAATAGAAGTACTTTTATGCAGGTTCCCAAGCAGACATGCAATGGGAAATCCGACCCTTCCACCCCGTCAACATCCACTGCCCATCTTGATCAAATACAAAATCTTTATGAAATTCTGACTTAACCTTACACTTTAGCTTGTTTAAGAGTTCCTTGTTTAAAGGAAGACATTTAAAACCAGCCTTCATATTGCGGACCTGCCACTGTTTATATGTCTCAGGCCTTATAACCCTTTCCACACCCTCGCATGCAATAACATTCATCACCTCCCGGCCACAGAACTCTCTCTCGTAATTCGATCTTTCTAGATCGGCAAAAGGCATAGTAGTATCAAGTATATCGTACACAGCAGAATAAAAAAATAGAGCCTCTCGAAAGCGAGTCACGAAAAAAGGTAAACCATAGGATCCATTAATAATAGCCTGCACAAATATAGCAGGGTTTACTTTCCTGATTAATTTGAGAACAGCATCCCTTGGATTGTTCTCAGCAACAGTCTCGTCAAGTAGGTTCTCAAATCGTAAAAAACAATTTACAGCAACAACTTCATTGCTTTTAATCTTAAGGTCCTCTACTGTTATTGTCTCCCACTTCTGGCTTGCTATAGGATTGTACTCGAAAGAAACATTAAAACGCTCGCAATAACCTCGCAACCGACGGCCTGTTGCCTCCATATATTCCGCAGGTCTGAAACCAGGCTGGGGCAACTCTATTCCCGTAATTCGGAGCTTAGGCGGACCACCAGGTCTTTTTGAGAGACATTGGATAAGAACTGGCCACTGAAAACCATACTGGATACCAAAATCAATAATATGAAGTGTTGTGGCATTTGATGATTTCTCCAGAATCATTTTATTCGCAAAGAAAACTGATGCCTTCTTAAATGGACATGATAAGAGGTATGCTTGGTATGCTTTTAACTTCTCAGTTGCTGAAATCCTCCCGGATGAAAGGGCTGCATATAACTGAGTGCCAGTGCCAGCCATGCGTGCCTCGAGACTATTAGCAAATATATTAGCCAATCTCTGAGATGCATCCCCAGAGGCAGACGAATACTGCCTAATCAGCTTTAACTGTTCATATGCAGTCCTGCGATCTTCAGAAGCAACGGATTGCGCACAACTGATCAGAAGAGTACTTATATCCACCACTTCACTTTTACCGTCCGTTTGTTTAGAACAACTCTTGCCACCATTAGATCCATGTGCTAGCCCATTTTCATTATGAGAGGCCGGAATGAATTCAATAGGTTCTTTGACACAGCATGGCTCAGAAAGTAAAACTTTATCGAACATTTCTCTTACCTCAACTTCTTCCTCATAAACTGCCAATTGCTTGCTACTCCTCTCATTTTCAATTACACTATCCTGCTGAAGAAAATGCTTCCTTCTCCTTAAACTTCTGAGTGAGATCTCCTCATCCTTTCCTACCTTCGCTTGAAGTACATGAGGACCTCCTTTTGTGTCTGACGGTAATGCATAATTATCCAAGTCAACAACTAGATGAGGAATCTTAGGAAGGAATTTACTAGCTTCCTCCATTCCTTTATTGAATTGCAAAATAGAATTGCTGTCGCTAAATATATTTGGAATCGTCTGAGTGCTCATAGGGCAGTCCAATAAACCACCACAGATATTATTATGCAAGCTGTTTTCAGATGTTAATGACCACTGTGACCTGCTATCTATGTTAAAATCTGGAGGTCGATTCTGCAAATTAGAAATTCTAAGACTTACGGAATCAGCAAGCCAGTGGGGAGGCTCATAGTAATTTCCAGCACTAGTGCCACCACTGCTGGTACTGTACTTACTCGAGCTTCCAGTAAAGTAATCATTTGAGCTTTCAGCATGTTGGTAGATGTCAACCAGGCCATCATGTGAAGGAGTGTATTTCTTGCCAAGGGCTTCATACAAAGACTGTTCCGTCGCTTGCAGGGCCAATGGATCATAAAACATGGAAGGCTTCTCATCAATTTTATCTTCCATAAGAATCTGGTTAAGGAACTTGAGCACACCATCAGAGAAGTCATTATCATCTTGGGAGTTCATTTCCGAGCTACCAGCAGGTGAAGTATCATTTACAGTAAAACCAGATGTAGTCGACGTACTAGTAGCCCCATCATAGTCAGAATCAGGTTGATTATTAGGAATATCCAAGAAACTAAGATCAAGTTCATCTCTAAACTTGAACGTATTAGCATAATTTGGAGAGGAATTGAAACCAGGTAAAACAACCTCATCACCAAATTCAAAACCATACAGTGCATCAGAAAAATTAATCGAGCCCGGATCCATCACCATGTAGCAAAACAAACAACTTCCAAACCCTAATGCTAAAATTCAGCAATATATACATGTCAGCAAAATCATACAGTAATTTTTTTTTAATCAAATCAAGGACTATATTCAAACCATACAACAACTAATAATAATCAATAATGAATTTTATTGACAACATAGATACAATAATAAAACTATGTTTTAACAAAGAGAGGAAACAGATAAACCCTAAATTAGCAGTTAGAGCATTTTTAATACATAGAAAACAAGTAAGTATAAAACTGAGAGTTGATAGAATCATAGGTAGCAGATCAGAAAATTGAAATTAGGATATGAATATGTGTAATAGAACAAGTAGTGGATTTTTTTTTTGAAACGTGCCGTACCTGAGAGATGATCGCGTAGCAGAAGAGTTAGTGAGAGAGATGAGCGCCTAACAGCAGAGAGAGATGATCGCCTAGCAGAGAGAGCGTGCGAGAGATAGAGATGATGGCCTAGCAGAGAGACGAGAGAGAGATGATGGCCTAGCAGAGAGAGACGAGAGAGAGATGATGGCCTAGCAGAGAGAGACGAGAGAGAGAAGATGGCCTAGCAGAGAGAGACGAGAGAGATGATGGCCTAGCAGAGAGAGACGAGAGAGAGATGAGCACCAAGCAGAGAGAGATGATGGCCTAGCAGAGAGAGACGAGAGAGAGATGATGGCCTAGCAGAGAGAGACGAGAGAGAGATGATGGCCTAGTAGAGATATGATGGCTAGCAGAGAGAGACAAGAGAGAGATGATGGCCTAGCAGAGAGAGATGAGCGCCAAGCAGAGAGAGTGTTGTGCGAAGATGGGGAGAAAATGAAGAGAGAAAAGGAGTGTAAAGGGTGTGGCAGGATACCGGCTATCACCGGTGGGCGGTGGCTGATAATGTGTACGTGATTTTCAACGATCTCATCTGCACGGTGTTAGTTGTTTCCTTTTCAAAATCATTTTTTGACTCACTATTCTCTCGACCACATGCTGCTCTCCCTCTTCTCTTCTGGGGGCTATTATTTTTATAATAAGAGAAAGAATGATATGTTTATTGGAAATTATATGGTTTAAATAATATATTTTTATATTAAATTATATTTATGTCTTTCCAATATCTATACTTGACTTCACAATCTAAAGAAAATAAAATTCAAACGAAATTTGATAGCATATAATTTAACATTAGAATTATATAATATTTAACTCAACTATTTTTTTATTTTATTTTGTTATATCTAGATTTATGTTATACATGAATAATTAAATTAATGTCATTTAAAAATCTAGAAAGAAGGATACTATTTCAAAAAAATAAATTAATTGAAAGTTATAAATAAAAAAATATTGTTTAAGTACCTAAATCCCAAAAATCATATAAATCAAAGATTTTTCAATTGATTTTTCCACTGTTTTAAGGAAACAAATAATTTTTTTATTTACGGATCTAAACTGAAAAATTATATAATTTAGGCACATAATTATTAAAAAAAATATTTAAGGATTTACACCAAAAAAACATATAGTGAAGGATATTTCAATTGATTTGCCCTACATAATATGTATGTATTCAAAAAATATTTTTCTTCATTTTATTTTCAAATACATTATTTTTTTTATAATTATATCTGTTTTCACATGACATATGTATTTTAAACTGAGATGTAATAATTTTTACAAAATGAAAAGTGTTTTTCAAATTCTTCAAATTGAGTAGTTTTCTACTGAACCTTTCATTGAAATTTTTTTAAAATGAGATCTATGAGAATCGATAATTTTTAACATTGGTCTCTACTAAATTTAAATTTTTTAATTTATATCAAATTACCCTTTTACCAAATTTAAAAATTTTAATTTACATAAAATCATCAATTTAAACTAAACAAATCAACAATTCTCACAATTTTCATTGGAACCAAACTTTATATATATATATATATATATATATATATATATATATATATATATATATATACACACACACAGAGTCCTGCTCAAATAGAAAATAGTTTAAATGAGAAATAGAAAACCTTATCTTTATACCTACCGCACCCACACACAAATTATATGCACCCTCAGACACACAATCCCATCTATTCTCCTACGTTTTTAATTTGATTTTTCCCGTCAATTGACAAAGTTTTTTTCAAATCCAATTTCACCACATTTTTTTTCATCTCCCAACGATCAATTTCCATACCATATGTGCTATATTTCGGCGAATATAATTTATAATTAAAATAAATTCGTCACTTATCAGATTCTAACTTCAATCACTAAATTATATTACAGAAATCACTAATTTATATTACAAAAATCACTAATTTGTATTACAGAAATCACTAAATTATATATCCTGGGTTCACATAAAATAATGGAAATCGCCGGAAAAATAAAAGTCACCGGAATATATCACATATGGTATGCAAATTGATTATTGGGAGATGGAGAAAAATGTGATGAAGTTAGATTTGAAAAAAGTTCACTAATTAACGGGAAAAATTAAATTAAAAAAGGAGGGATTATGTAGGATTGAGTGTATGATGGTGTATTTGATTTGTGTGTGGATGTCCCTCCTTGCCATTAGATTAGATCGAATATGTGGTGTAGATCTTATTTTCTATTTTCTATTTGATCACTTGCCTATATATATATAGGGTCCTGCTCAAATAGAAAATAGCTTAAATGAGAAATAGAAAACATTATCATTATATCTGCCGCACCCACACACAAATTATATATACCCTCACACACACAATCCCATATATTCTCCTCCGTTTTTAATTTGATTTTTCCCGTCAATTGGCGAAGTTTTTTTCAAATCTAACTTCACCACATTTTTTTTCATCTCCCACCGATCAGTTTTCATACCATATGTGCTATATTTCGGCAAATATAATTTATAATTAAAATAAATTCGTCACTTATCAGATTCAAACTTTAATCACTAAATTATATTACAGAAACCACTAATTTGTATTATAGAAATCACTAATTTGTATCACAGAAATCACTAAATTATATATCCTGGGTTCACAAAAAATAATGGAAATCGTCGAAAAAATAAAAGTCACCGGAATATATCACATATGGTATGCAAACTGATTGTTGGGAGATGGAGAAAAATGTGGTGAAGTTAGATTTGAAAAAAACTTCACTAATTAAGGGGAAAAATCAAATTAAAAACGGAGGGATTATGTGGGATTGGGTGTATGAGGGTGTATTTGATTTGTGTGTGGATGCTCCCCTTGCCATTAGATTAGATTGAATATGTGGTGTAGATCTTATTTTCTATTTTCTATTCTAAGTTATTTTCTATTTGAGCAGGACCATATATATATATATATATAATTAGGGTCCTGCTCAAATAGAAAATAGCTTAAATGAGAAATAGAAAACCTTATCATTATACCTGCCGCACCCACACACAAATTATATACACCCTCACACACACAATCCCATCTATTCTCCTCCGTTTTTAATTTAATTTTTCCCGTCAATTGGCAAAGTTTTTTTTCAAATCTAAGTTCACCACATTTTTTTTCATCTCCCAACGATCAGTTTTCATACCATATGTGCTATATTTCGGCAAATATAATTTATAATTAAAATAAATTCGTCACTTATCAGATTCAAACTTCAATCACTAAAATATATTACAGAAATCACTAATTTGTATTATAGAAATCACTAATTTGTATTACAGAAATCACTGAATTATATATCCTGGGTTCACAAAAAATAATGGAAATCGTCGAAAAAATAAAAGTCACCGGAATATATCACATATGGTATGCAAACTGATTGTTGGGAGATGGAGAAAAATGTGGTGAAGTTAGATTTGAAAAAAACTTCACTAATTAACGGGAAAAATCAAATTAAAAACGGAGGGATTATGTAGGATTGGGTGTATGAGGGTGTATTTGATTTGTGTGTGGATGCTCTCACTTGCCATTAGATTAGATTGAATATGCGGTGTAGATCTTATTTTCTATTTTCTATTCTAAGTTATTTTCTATTTGAGCAGGACCCTATATAATTATATGTAATACTTATATTGATAATAAGTTAAAGTTTAAAATTATTTTATTACATATATACCGAGAAAAGGTTACAAACTTACAATTATACAAACCTAATAGTCCCGTTTTTCATGTTTTCACTCCAGTTTTGAATTTAATTTATTTCGGTAATTATATTTTGTAATTTCATTACTTTTTGGCTTAATTTTTCCAAAATTTGTAAATATGTTTTTAAGAATCAAATCACTCTAATTTAATCTGAATTTGATAAAATAAAAACTCATAACAAGGAGATTAGCCCCAACTTTTTTCACGATTCTAATCCTATTCAAGTAATTGAACCATCAGACCAGATTTTGATTGGAAAATAATTGGTCCGTTTTAGACCTGTGGATCGGGCCACGAATTGTTTTTTCAATATTTAAATATTAATATTTTTTAATTTTATAAATAAAAATAATTATTTTTAGAAAGGGTTTTTAATATTTTTTAAAATATGTATACTTTTATTGAATATTTAATTCAATATTTTTAAGAAGATAGATAAAATTTAAATATCTTCTAAATTTTATCCGAATTTTTTGAAATATTCAAATAAAATCTAGGAAAAACGGGTTAAAATCGGGTTAGACGAGCTAATCAGGGCCGGACCGATTTTTATCCGGATCGGGTCTAAATCCTGATTTTTTTGAGACTGGCCTAAATTCTAATTTTTTCGGATCAGATTGGATTTTTACAAATCAAATTTTATCCATAATTTTTTCGGATTAGATCAGATGAACTTTTCGGATTCGGATTTTTGTGCATCCGTCACTGCATCCAAATGTTTGTATCTATAGTTTTCGTACATTTCTAAGTGTTTCGTTTTCTGTATATTATTGAGCATAATTGATAACACATCAGGAATTCTGAAAGTCCCAAACCAGTCGGTCAACCTGTTTAAACTGTTTTTTTTAATTGTGCAGTCTTTGCTGACAACTGCGTGAAATGCTGCATTTCTTGATATATAATCGTTTTTTTACGTCTAGTTGCATTGCTCCATTTGATTTTGGGAGAATAAAATCCATTAATTTGAAACTTAATTTAATACTCATATTTTGACCCCGGTCATTTTCGGGGCATTCTTTCGTTTACATCTTATTCCTGAATTTTAAAAATTGAGAAAAACAAATAAAGAGGTAGTAAAATACTTTTATTCTAATTTTTGGATGAAAATTTTAGAATAAAAACATGTCTAATTTACATTCATTTTCACTTGTTTCCTTTCTTTTTAAAAACTCGAGAGCACAAATAAGAGTGAAAGGACAACTATTTTATTTACCTTTCACTTATTTTCTTCCCTTTTTAAAAATCGGAAACAAGGTGTTAGGCATCTCTTTTTTAAAACTTGTGAACAAAATCAAAGGAAAAATAAGGGTTATTACCAACTTATCCATAAAATTTAGACGGTTATACACAGAAATCATTATAAAGAAATTTTGACAGTTCAACCATCGTAGTACCGGGAGTACGTGATTGTATAATATGACCATAAATCAGGGCACTTAGATCGGAAATTGGGAGAGTATTCAGCAGTCTCCACCTGACAATCCGAAAAACCGAATTGAAATACACGGAACCGATATCCGATTTTATATCCGAATTATACAATCCGATAATGATTCGAAAACCGATTTAACCCGAATCGAAAATTATCTAAATCAAAATATTAACCGAAAATAATCCGAAATATTAGATCCGATAACGACTTAGGAACCGATTAAAACCAAATAAAAAATCATCTAAATCGAATATGACTCGAAGTACGAGATCAAATTCGATATAAATACAAATTACAACGAATTAGAAAATAAATTAATTGAATTTTAATGCAACAGTCATATTCGAATGAGTCATAACATATAGTTTATATATTAACCCATTGTTTATTCATTAAATTAATATATTCTTACGTAAAATTCATATTTAAAATAATTTTATATCAAAAAATTAAAATAGTTATACAATCGAAGTTTTAAAACTTATATTATTTTATATTACAACTGATATATTTAATAATAAAATAATTTTTTAAAATCTAATAAATTAAAAAACACAAAAAAAAGGAATGAATAAGGTATTATTTCGATAAACTTACTTAACAATATATATTTTTAGTTTTTTACTAAATTATTTTAGTTTAAATATAATTAAAAACTAATTTAGGATTAATTTATACTATATTTTCCAATTCGAAATGATAAAATTTTGAAATGATATAAACCAAACTTAATTCAATCTTAATCCGAAATTTATCCGATTCAATCCAATCTAATAACCAAAAATTGATCCGATCTAAATTAATCAGATCCGAAACCGATCCGGTTACCGTCAACTTGGCAAAACATGCAAACAACTAACCACAAAAAAGGTTTCCATGGACTATTATAATATAAATGGTCCAAATTAAGAGGGGAAAAACAACATACAAATTAGAATAGAATAGCAAAAGTTAGAAAATTAGACCAAAATTTTCATAATATTTCCTGCATAACATTTTTTCTAGGATAGATTTTGTATCCGCCAACTCGGTTCATTTCTTGCTCTTCTTCATAGAGTCTTCAGACAAGATATTATCGTTGATGCTTTTGGAATAATTGTCTTCAGGGATTGTTATAAACTTTATAAGCACATCAAGAGTTTACATCTGGCTTTAGATCAGATATGGAGGTTGAAGGACCACCAGGAATAACCTCTGAATCTGATGAGCCGTATTACTGAGCAAAAATTGATGAATACTTGGAAAGAGTCCCTCCTGAGCTATGAGTTAGAGAACTTCCATGGTCTGATGCACTCAATAACGCTGACGACATATCACCAGGGATAACACTATCCGAGCTATAGTCCAAGGTCTGCAGCTGAGCAATGCTTTAGCTGCTTAATCACATTAGGTTGGTACTTGACAATCTGTCCATCATTAGGTTAAATCCTCCGTTTCTTGTTGCCTTCCGTTATGCGCTTGGTGCTCTAATTTTGCTGCTGAACAAAATTTGACAAGAAGCCACAACTTTCACTAGGAACGACATCATCTGCTGCTGCCTTTGCTCCATCCCATGAAGGCGCTTCACCGTTGCTTGTAACAAAACAGAGAGCTTGGGACAATTAACAATAGCATTAGGCCATTAGCAGCAACAAATACATGTAAGCTATCACTATATCTGGTGAGAATGTTGTGGTTTAATAGTAAAATTAAAACATTTAAATCGAAAAGCTTCAACTAATCTACCTCAATTAACCCCTTCCCACATTATCCCCAACAACCTTTTCAAAACTCACAATCGCAGCCACTGCCACGTTCCCCACATCAGCCCCGCAAAATCCCCATCCTTCACCTTCCCATTTCCATTCCCTCGACATTCTCCTCCTTGAACCTAATTGATACTTGGTACCAAATTCCCTACCCTTCACAATCGCAGCCACTGCCACGTTCCCCACATCAGCCCCACAAAATCCCCATCCTTCACCTTCCCATTTCCATTCCCCCGGCATTCTCCTCCTTGAACCTAATTGGTACTTGGTACCAAATTCCCTACCCCCCCCCCCCCCCCCCCCCCCCCGAAGCAAATAAAAAGAAAACCTAATTTCATACCAGCCTCTTCAAATATATATCTCAGTCGGCACCGGTGAGAGAGATGTGAGTGAGAGAAAGAGAGAGGTTAGTGAGAGACAGAGTGAGAGAGAGAGAGAGAGAGCCGAGCGAGAGACGGAGAATCTTTTTTTATTTTAGTAAATTTATTTTCAAAGCCCACACTCAGTCACCGGATTGTATAGCCCACATTGTTTTTCAGTTCAAATATGATTAAATTGTCCATCAGCCCAAATAAAAATGGCTGAACCGTTTTTTTAAATTTTGATGGTCAGTCTGTATTTCGGCAACCTTTGAAGGCCAATGTGATAATAACCCAAAAAAGAAATGACAAAGGAATGAAGAGCGCGAAAAAACAAGAGAATGCAAATTACCTCGTATCCTCAGCAGCATAGTGAACTCTTAATGATCATTATGGTATTGAATAGAAGTACTTCTATGCAGGTTCCCAAGCAGATATAGCATGGAGAATTCGACCTTTCCACCCCGTCAACATCCACTGACCATCTTCATCAAATACAAAATCTTTATGAAATTCTGACTTAACCTTACACTTTAGCTTGCCTAAGAGTTCCTTGTTTAAAGGAACCCCTTTAAAACCAGCTTTCATATTGCGGACCTGCCACTGTTTATATGTCTCAGGCCTCTCAACCCTTTCCACACCCTCACAAGCAATAACATTCATCACCTCTCGGCCACAGAACTCTCTCTCGTAATTTGATCTCTGTTCATCGTCAAAAGGCATAGTAGTATCAAGTATATCACACACAGCAGAATAATAAAATAGAGCCTCACGAAAGCGAGTCACAAAAAAAGGTGCACCGTAGGATCCATTAACAACAGCCTGCACAAATATAGCAGGGTTTACTTTCCTGATTAATTTAAGAACAGCATCCCTTGGATTGTTCACTGCAACAGTCTCGTCAAGTAGGTTCTCAAATCGTAAAAAACAATTTACAGCAACAACTTCATTGCTTTTGATCTTAAGGTCCTCTACTGTTATTGTCTCCCACTTTTGGGTTGCTATGGGATTGTACTCGAAAGAAACATTAAAACGCTCGCAATAGCCTCTCAACCGACGGCCTGTTGCCTCCATATATTCTGCAGGTCTGAAACCAGGCTGGGGCAACTCTATTCCCGTAATCCGGAGCTTAGGCGGACCACCCGGTCTTTTTGAGAGACATTGGATAAGAACTGGCCACTGAAAACCATACTGGATACCGAAATCAATAATATGAAGTGTTGTGGCATTCGATGATTTTTCCAGAATCATTTTATTCGCAAAGAAAACTGATGCCTTCTTAAATGGACAGGCTAAGAGGTATGCTTGGTACGCTTTTAACTTCTCAGTGGCTGAAATCCTCCTGGATGAAAGGGCTGCATATAATTGAGTGCCAGTGCCAGCCATGCGTGCCTCAAGGCTATTAGCAAATATATTAGCCAATCTCTGAGATGCATCCCCAGAGGCAGACGAATACTGCCTAATCAGCTTTAACTGTTCATATGCAGTCCTGCGATCTTCAGAAGCAACGGATTGTGCACAACTGATCAGAAGAGTCCTTAAATCCACCACTTCACTTTTACCGTGTGTTTTCTTGGAACGACTTTTGCCACCATTAGATCCATGTGCTACATTTTCATGATGAGAGGCCGGGCTGAATTCAATAGGTTCTTCTTTTTCACAGCATGACTCAGAGAGTAGAACTTTATCGAACATTTCTCTTACCTCAACTTCTTCCTCATAAACTGCCAATTGCTTGCTACTCCTCTCATCTTCAATTACACTATCCTGCCGAAGAAAATGCTTCCTCCCCCTTAAACTTCTGAGTGAGATCTCCTCGTCCTTTTCTACCTTCACTTGAAGTACATGAGGACCTCCTTTTGTGTCTGACGGTAATACATAGTTATCCAAGTCAACAACTAGCTGAGGAATCTTAGGAAGGAATTTACTAGCTTCCTCCATTCCTTTATTGAATTGCAAAATAGAATTGCTGTCACTAAATATATTTGGAATCATCTGGGTGCTCATAGGGAAGTCCAATGAACCACTGATATTATTATGCAAGCTGTTTTCAGATGTTACTGACCACTGTGACCTGCTATCTATGTTAAAATCTGGAGGTCGATTCTGCAAATTAGAAGCTCCAAGACTTACGGAATCAGCAACCCAGTGTGGAGGCTCATAATTTCCAGCACTAGCTCCACCACTGCTGGTACTGTACTCACTCGAGCTTCCAGTAAAGTAATCATTTGAGCTATCAGCGTGTTGGTAGATGTCGACCAGACCATTGTGTGAAGGAGTGTATTTCTTGCCAAGGACTTCATACAAAGACTGCTCCGTCGCTTGCAGGGCCAATGGATCATAAAACATGGACGGCTTCTCATCGATTTTCTCTTCCATAAGAATCTGGTTGAGGAACTTGAGCACACCATCAGAGAAGTCATTATCATCTAGGGAATTCATTTCCGAGCTACCAGTAGGTGAAGTATCACTAAAAGTAAAACCAGATGTAGTCGTAGTAGTAGCAACCGCATCATAGTCAGAATCAGGTTGATTATCAGGAATATCCAAGAAACTAAGATCGACAATTTCATCTTTGAACTTAAACGTATTAGCATAATTTGGAGAGGAATCGAACCCAGGTAAAACAACCTCATCACCAAATTCAAAACCATGTAGTGCATCAGAAAAATTAATCGAGCCCGAATCCATCACCATGTAGCAAAACAAACAACTTTGAAACCCTAATACTACAAATCAGCAATATATACTTGTCAGAAAAATCAGAAAGAGATTCAAATTTTATCAAATCAAGGACTATATTCAATAATCAAATCAAAAACTAAAAAAAGTCAATGAATTTTATTGACAACATAGATACAATAATAAAATTATGTTTGAACAAAGAGGGAAAACAGATAAACCCTAAATTAGCAGATACAGCATACATAATACATAGAAAACAAGCAAGTATAAAATTGAGAGTTGATAGGATCATAGGTAGCAGATCTGAAAATTGAAATTAGGACATGTGAATATGAGACATGTATGTATATAATAATAGAATAAGTAGTGGAAACAAAAGTTGAAACGTGGCGTACCTGAGAGAGATGATCGCCTAGCAACAGAGAGAGAGAGAGCGTCAATGAAGAGAGACAAAGAGGAAGGAGAATGGAAGGGGTCGTTTGGTTAGTAAATTAGGTCGGGGTTCTGTCCGCGTGAGATGGACATCAAGAATCAAATTAAAAATGTATTATTTTTATTTATAAAATTACATGTTAAATTTTAAAATAAAAAATAAAAATTATATTTTATAATATTTAATAAATAATAGTAATTTATCCTTATATTAATTATATATTTTTATTTATTTAAAAATATATTAAATTAATAAATTTATTCCCCTATTCAATCAGACACGATATTATACTTCGCATACCATTTTAACCCGATTTGCGTGTGAGTTTGGGAGGACACCGGCTAGCCGGTGGACGGGGATGATGTGTCTCCGTGATTTTCAACGATCTCATCCGCACTGTTTTTGTACTCTTGTTTCCTTTTACTTAAAACATTACTTGAATTATTATAGTTTAAAATTAATACCTTGTAATATCGTATGTTGATTTTTTTATATTTTATGATATTTTACATAAAAGTAAATTTATTTAATCATTAATTTAACAGAAATATTTAATTTATATCAATATAAATCATCAATTTACCAATTTATTTGGTTTTTTTAATCCTTATATTAAATTTTGTTAAATCTTTTAAAGTTCACAACTAATATTTAAGTTAATATATAAAAGAAAAGAAAATACATATGGGTTTACACTAATATTGATCAAATATATCCATTAAATTAATAGTTGAACAAATTTATCCTACAGAAGTAACACAAATAAACGAAATGTCACAAAATATCATGAAAATAAATATATAATATTACAAATGACTGATTTTAAATTAAAATATTTGAAATGTTATTGAGTAAAGTGCAGGTACAATAATAAAATAAGGCATCTCTTGTGCCATCTCCAGAGACTTGACATGTTTTGTTCCCAGAATCAATGCATCTAAGCTTCTACCTTCAGTGAACTGGAAAAAATTCAAAAGCTTTGGTGTGGTTAAAAGAACTCCAAAAGATGTCTTCTTTGGACATATTTTTATTTAAGTGTTCTTGTTTGTTTATATACCACAACATTGTCCAGTGAAGTCTTCTGATCTGATCATCAACTTCAGAAGTAAATAGGATAACTATAAACTTAGATTTAAAATTTTGAAGTCCAAGTGATGAGTTAAGTTTAAAGACGTAGAAAATTAGGCCTAAAGTAAGGAAAAATATATCAATATCGTCTTCAATCTGATTTTATATCCAATGGATGAATGATGTTAAGCCCAGTTTGTAGAGTCCACGGTGCAGACAATTTCAATGGCTTCCTCTATCTACCATCACTTGCAAAGGAAGTCGCATGATTGCATATGCTTTATGTATGCCAGGTTGCGGAAGGTAGATCAAGGGAAAGTATATCTTTCAATAACATCAAAAGTTTAAACTACCTACAGCTTCTGGAACCTGGCATGCCAATCTTGATTTCGGAAAACATGTAGATATTTAGCATTTTCTTGATATTATACTATTCAGACAAATTCTCACATTATCTGATATTGTCTAATCTCGGCCATAGAATCTATGATGATGTGGTAATCCCCGACACTGTGTTCTTGGTTACACCTCATTCAGAGAATTGATGAACTATAATAGGCATTCTCAATTTTAGTGAGAACGTTTTTAGCTACATCTTGGGAAATATGTTACCCCACTTTGGTGAAGTGCCGCAGCAAGCCCTAGCTTTTGTACAAGACATCATAAGTTGCATTTCTTTTTCTTTGTTGTTTGGATAAGATGGCCTTGAAACTGTTTTACTTGAACCATGAAATCTAGCCGATAATAGATATCTCAACCATTTCAGCAATGATCTACTAAGCAAATTTCTGATCCTAGTATATACAGAGATTAGAGATTCTAAATAAATGGATATAAAAATAGGAAAGAAAATATAGCATTAGGCATTGCAACAACCTTATTCTTTGTATAACACTGAATAAGTGTAACTGCCTTTTGTTCCTTTATATACCTTCTATTTAAAGATTGTGAAACTCGAAAGAAAATTTTAAAATAAAGGACAATTTTTCCCCCCATTTCTTTAGCCTTATCTCAGCTCACATGCTAAATGCTAGACCTGGATTTTGATATGTCACTACTTGATCTGCTTCCCGATATATCAAGGCTTGATCTTCCACCAGACGTGCCCGATGTGCCCAGAGTTGACGTGGTAAACTGTGGGATATATCTTAATGACTCATGGCCAAGAGGCAATGGTCTATCAGGTAACATTGGAACTTCTATATCTCCCTCTAACATCTTTAAAGCTTCAGAAATGGTAGGCCTCAGAGCCACCATTACATGAGCACAAAGTATACCAACATGTACAAATCTTTCCATTACTCCTTTTGATTCATTTTCCCCCATTCGATCATCAAAAATTTTATCAACATTTCCTGACTTGACATGATCCCATGCCCAATCCGTAATTAATAGTCTTGATGATGTTGAGGATGTATCAAGTACTTTTCGCCCACTCAAGATTTCAAGAATTATAATGCCAAAGCTATAGACATCACTTTTTTCAGTTAGTTGTCCATAAAGAGCATACTCTGGAGCTAAGTACCCGTACGTGCCAGCTACTCGAGTTGTAAGATGAGATTCTCCTTCAGTGGTTTGTTTAGCCAATCCAAAGTCTGCTAGTCTTGCTTTCATTTCTGAATCTAAAAGTATGTTTGTGGTCTTTATATCACGGTGATAAATTGCTGGTTTGATTCCATAATGCAAATAAGCCAGCCCTTTGGCCACATCAACTATAATTTTTTGTCTCAGAGGCCAATCCAGTGGCGGCCTCCTAATAGAATCTCCTTGTTCATAATTAAATAAATGCTCATCTAAACTCCCGTTTGACATGAAATCATAAACAAGATATCTTCTATTACCTTTACTTGCATCACTTGTAACACAAAATCCTCTTAAAGCAAGAAGATTCCGGTGCCTGATTTTGCTAATAATCTCTGCCTCATTTGTAAATTCTTGATCATCCCCATTTATATCCATGTCAAGAAGCTGTTTAACTGCAACAATTGTTCCATCCAAAAGTGTGCCTTTGTAAACAACTCCAAATCCGCCCTGCCCTATTAGATTTTTCTTCGAGAACCCTTTAGTGGCCTGCTCAAGCTCATCTATGTGAAACCATTTTGCTCCTGTGTTAGGCAAAACCTTAGCCTTAACACCCCTTACATATTCTTCACGCAACGCTGCTAGCTTTCTTCCCTCTATCATTTTCTTAAAAAGTATAATGAAACCCCAAGTTGTCAAAACTCCAAGAATTGCCCCTAATGATCCAAAAACAATCTTGTATAGTACTTTTTTCTTTTTAGATGCTGACTCGACCATAGATAGACCTAGTATGCAAGAAGCTGTTCCAATATCCTCAGGGCCATATTGATTAACAATTCCAGCAGCATACAAACAAGTATAAAAGAAACATCTTGTTGAGTTTGATTTCATAGACACCAACGTTGGAGTCACCCTTTGTCCAGCATCTGAGCAAGCATTGCACCGTGTTGGAGTCAATACTTCCCTATCACAAGTTGAGTCTAGTTCACTAAGTCCAACTTTTTCTTTCCAATCTTCAAGGGTAGTAATTCCACCACAATTACTTGTTTTGTTAACCACCAGCTCATCATACGATCCACTCGTGCACGAAATATTAATCGACATGGATGCAAGCCTTTTATTGAAATCATACATGCAAGAAGTTGCAGTTTGTGAGTCTGGAAAGTAAAACATTGAAGTTTTGTTGAGGTATTTTGCAAGGCCAACACCAAGGAGGCTTTGGATGGTTTGACAACAGTTCACTTTGTCTACAGGTTGATCTATACATGTTGATTTCTTCCATGGTAATGTACTGACATAACCAAAATCAACTAGGCATGAAGAACTTGCACAAGAAATCAAGTATAAATTTATCAAATGATAAAGCCAGAGGATTGAAGATACCTTCTTTTGGGACCTGCTCATTTCTTGTTTCTTTACTAATTGCGTCATTCATTACATGTAAAAATTATTATACAATGATTAACGTTTAACAGTGCCAATTGCCAAAGCATCAAAGGTGGCTTTTGTTGACTACAGTAAAATTTAACTATTTAAAAGTGTATATTATAAACTTATTGTCAGTGGAAATTCACTTTATCAATATGAGATGATAAGTGGGGCTTATATATTTTGTATTGTTCTTTCTTTTTTGACTCAATATTGTCCTGATTGGGTGTATTTGTGTTTCATCTATGACAATGTCACCATGTGGCCCGTGAATAATTTAAACGATATGGATGATTGTAATAACTATATATTTTAATATTATATATTAATACTAAATTATTAAAATTGAAACATTTTTGAACTGTCGATTTTGTATCAAATTGACAAAAAAGATACGGGAGCTTTATAAAAAGCAATACATGCAAGGGGTTTATTAAATAACAATATAATTCTTTTCAGTTTTTAGTTTTTGACAGTCCCATCGACCATCACCCACGCAAAATGAATATTTAACATGGGCACCAGACGGCACCATATATATCCATACCATCTTTTTTGTATGATTGTATCCATATCTGTTTATATTATTTATCTATACTATAATAGCAAAATTTAATGAATTTTTATAATTAATAATAACACTTCAATCATAGAAAAAATATTAATCATTAGATTATTTAAAATAAATAAACTAAAACTGTGTGATCAAATACTAAATAATATTATGTATTTTAATATCTAAATTAATAACAAAATTCTAAGATTTGAATCCTTTCAACCACATACCAAAATTAAATATTTATATTATTATTTCTAAAGATACAAAAAGGTCACTAAATTCGGCAAAAAAGAGATATAAAAGGATTCGAATTTCATCAAAAGTATATTATTATATTTGTATTTTGTTATAGGGAGAAACTGGTATAACAGTTATTTGGAGGTTTGCTGAAATCACGGAGCAAAATATGATGATTTTGCTGATGAACTTGATGAAGAACGCCAAGAACACGGGAGGAAAGTGATGGATTTTGGTAGCTGATCTTGTTGTTGATTCGTTAGAAGGCCAGAGAAAATATGTGTTCTCTTGCTGTCAACTGTTCATTCAACTGAAACAAGAGGCCTACGTACCCTTTATATAGGTGTTCAAGCTACACGTAGTTCTTGGAGGATAAGTTACCTATTTGGGCTAGGTATTGGTCCAGTCCATCAGGCCCAAAATCCTTAGACGTGCTGGGCTTCGGCCCAAGTCTGTGCGGATGTGGAGGGCAAATTTCTCAGATGTCTGTAACTGCCATAGCCCAAGCCCGCTAGGTTCCGGGGGCTGTCATGGAGTTGTAGAGCAAGGGGTTCCCGTAGGGAGTTATGCGCGATGTGGCCTCGTGGGAACGGTTGTGCGTGATGTGGCCTCACGGGAGCAGTATATAGAGGTGACCCTGTGCGGATCCCTTGATGAGATGAAAGCCCGTAGGGCTGGCTGTCTTCAAATAGATAAGTATGTTGAGATATTACCCTGGGGGCCTTCTACAGTCTTCAGATTAGCAAATAATACCAAGTGAGGTGAGCTCATGAGGTTAGGAGCATTTCAGCTAGTTATGAGAAATCTGTGCTAAGTGCTCCGGGCTAGCGAAGCGATCCGGAGGCAGTGAGGCGGGCCAAGCGAGCCGGGCTGAGAGCCTCTCTGTCAAGTCCATGCGACCTGGGAGGTGATGAGAAGCGAACCGGGCTGAGGGTCGGTTCTCCTCTCTCTTCCTTATTAAAGCTGAATGAGTTTAAGGCTGACGGGCTAGCGATGCGACCTCACGCTAGGCCAAGGGTCTTAGAATATTTTATCATCATTAGCACGATGCGAGCTGGATATGGGGGCTTTGAAGTCAAGTGAACCCAGATGCGAGGTAGGCCGGCCAACTTATGTCATCGGGCCTGCCTAGGACCCATGTCCAAATTTTGGGCATAACATATTTCAATCAAATTTTATTGCATAAATTAATTAATATAACTTAGAATATAACAATATTGTAGTTCGAGAAAGAGATGTGGCATACATATTTTTCATATTAACTAAAACTAAAACAACTATTAAAAAATATTAAAAAATATATAAAATATCAAACTTAAAAATTATTAAAATTTTAAAATACATCTGTCCATCACACAAGTTATAAACATATGTTATTAAAATTGAAACATATTGGTCATCGATATGGAACTGGGTGAACCATAGATAATATCTTAACCGTTCAATTTTATGTGTGAATCATAGAAACAATCTTAACTATTGAATTTAATAAAATATGATTTTAAAAAGAATATAATTATACATACAACTCTAACCCCAATAATCCTCTTTTTATACAAGATATGATAATATTATATGATAATATTATATTATATTTAAATTATATTCTATAATTTTTTTACGAATTCTACTTATCCTATAATTTTTATTTAATATATAATTAAAGTTTATGATAAACAATATGCATTTTTTTAGTTTCTATCTATTTCTCTGTTTTAATCGCATAACACAAATTATTTATCAAAACACAAACTCAACTCAAATTAGAAAAACTTTTTTTATTACTGTAGGAACCCGCAGTCGGTAGCCTTTTGAGGGTGCATTGGTAAACCGCGGGCTCACGCAATAGCCTGCAAACCACGTAAACCAGGTAAACCGCACAAGTTCCCATCAATACTCGTATACCCTATATACAATTCTAACCGCGATAGTCCTCCTTTTATACAACTCATCATGGATAGAATAATATTATATTATATTTAAATTATATTCAATTAATATTAAATTTTATGAATATTAAATTTTATGAATATTAAAATAATAATATTATTTTATTAATATTAATTAAATTGTATCACTATGTTATATATATATATATATATATATATATATATATATATATATATATATATATATATATATATATATTATCTATACTTTTATATTATATTATTTAAAAAAAAACTTCTCTTTTAATTAGAATATATATTTGTACTCACAATCTACTAACATGTTTCAATTTTCATCATCGCTCAAATACTTTAATTTATCTAAAATTACAATTTTATAATTAAAATTTTTTAATATTAAAATTATATTATATTTTACCTACATTAAAATATACCATTTTATTTAAATTTTAATTAAAATATTTGTAACTCTTTTTATTAATAAAAATTTCCTAATTAAATTTAAAGAAAAATAAAAAGTTTGGTCAGTTGGTCGTCCGTCCGGTAAATCCTCTTTTTATACAACTCTTTTTATTATCAGTAAGTTTTCTTTTTATACGATTTTTTATGCAATTATGATATAATTATAATTTAATTTTAAAACATATATATTTTACATATAACTCTATCATCAGTGAATCATTTTTTGTACAACAATCTAATAATATATCTCACTTCATTTCTACTTCAAATTACAACTTGTTAATTAAATCTCATGAATATTAAAATAATATTATTATTTTATCTATAAATAATTTTTATTATATATTATATTATCATAACCGATATAATAAAAAAATTAAATGATATATCATATAAAATAATTAATATATAATTTATTAATTTTGTTCATGCTTTCACGACTTATAAGCTAGTATGTTATTAAAATTGAAACATACAAAATTTAGTATCTTGATCGATGTGTAGTTAGTTGGTCTGTTGAACCTATCTTTTAAATATTATTATTAAAATTGAAATATAAAAACTTTGATGTTTTGGTCGATGTGTAATGAGGTATAGTGTAATGTTAGTTATATTAATGATCTACTAAAATTTTATGTAAAGGGAATAGTAGTTTATATTTTAAATATAATTAATGAAATATGGTTATCTAAAATTTTTATTAAAATAAATGATGGGTTAAACTATTATATTTTTTATTTATATATTATGAGTAACAAGATTATAAGTGACAGAGTTACAAAATTTTAAAAGTGAGGATTATGAAAGAATGAATATTTATTAATTAATATATTTCTATTACGATTTTATTTTGGTGAGGGTTAAAATTTTTAATTATAAAAAAATTGTATAGAATTTTATGTGTTACAATAACCCCGGTATAACTCTGCCATTAAACTATAGTATTTTTTATAAATAAAATATTTTACCACAAAAGTGGATAGTGTTTTTTAAAATTTTCCCATATCCACATATTTATTAGATTTGAAAAATCTAGATATCCCTGGATTTTTCAGATCGAGTATCCAACATTCATACATATCTACTGTCAACTTTGGCTATAAATTCGATACCCACAGGCCACAGCCATATTCTAACCCACCACAGAAAAGCCTAACAATAACGATATTACAAATACATATACAATGATGAGGAAGACCATCTCTTTCATTCTCCTTGCTTTCATTTTTGTTACCATGTCTTCAGGTAAAAAAATTAATGAACATTATATAAATTATGTACAGTTAAAGATATTTATTTAGGTATATAATTAAGTTAATTAGCTAGCTTCGGCTGTTTTTGTAATAATTAAATAATTATCTTAAGAATTCTGAATAATCAAATGCAAAACAAATATTAGTTGCTGCACTATCTTTTTCTCATATAAATAATACATTTGTGGATGTATGTATATATTTGTACAGCTGTTCCTCCGGATATAAAGGTGTACCAAGGACCATGTAAGGATTTTCCAGATTGTGATGGACACTGCAGGAGTCTGGGGTATCACCATGGTGGAGCTTGTGACCCAGCTGTACCAGGATCTTCTGTTATAAATTGTTATTGCCATGAACCCCCATGGAAGTTGTAATTTTATGATTTTCTTTTACTTCAAAATTGAATAAATTAAATGTTACAATTTAATTATGATGTATTTGTTTTTCATATTGATGAATTTTCAAAGTAAAAATTCTAAGAAAAAAATATCGAAGTCGGGATCAAAATGGATTATAATAGTAATGTAAGAGATCTAAATATATTTTATGATTATGAGAATAGTTCAAAATATAATTTGAGAAAATAGGGTGTACAAGAATTATGAGGAATTGAAATTTTCTGAATCATGGACTGAATTTCTATAAATTTTATAAAATATGAATTTTATGATTTGCATCTTGAGAGAGATTTATAAGGAATGTTTAATCTTGACGGTTAAAAAAAGAGATGAAAAAACTTTATTTATATAGAGTATTTTAAAACCGCAATTCTATGATTAATATAATTGTTATTCACAACCAATCATATTACAAGAGCATCTCCAACACTAAGTCTGCTAGCAATAAAGTTTACCTTGTAATATATTATACCTAATATGTAAAATATACATCACTCAAGGGCTAATTCTTACTAATTCTTATTATGTATAATTTTAGATTTCATGCTTTCATTTTCTATATCTGTTGAGTCTATACCTCTTATACTAATTTAATTATAATTCCTAATTTTTATGAAATTTTAATTTTTTTTATTTTTATTCTAAAAAATATATGATATTACTACTACAAAGTTGTTAGATCCAAAATTAAGGGGTCATTTGTTAAGCACGGGATGACATCTAAATTGCTGGATATGAACGATTCAGTTGTTCAAATTGTTTGGTAAGTGGAACAATTCAGTTGTTCAAATTGTTTGGTAAGCGACTGGACGACACCATAATTTTACTAGATGACACTAGCTAAAAAATGGAGCTGGTTGGTTCATAAAAATCACGTAAATGGATTACTTATGTTATAAATTAGTAAATTTTAAGTGGAATTATGATAATATATTTTGTTCAATGTTAGAAGAGTAAAGTTCACTCTTTTTAGTTAAAAAATATACATTATTTACTCAAAGTTTAGTATGTACATTGGTATATTATATTATTATATATTACTAATTTATAATCCGTGTGATATACAAATATTTTTTTATTATATTATAATTTTTTATATAATTATTTTTGTAATAATTATTTTAATATAAATTCTTAATTTTAATATGTTATTGAGAGAATTCGAACTTTAGACTTTTAGTAGAGTTGTTTAAATAAAGAATATTTTTTAATATTAGATTTAAAAGTTCCATGAATTTATTAAAGATTTAACAGTTATTATCTTTTATACGGTTCAACGGAATAATTATACGCATGCTTATTATAATGCTTATTATGCTTTAGTATAGATTATAATACGAATTGGTTTCAAAAAAATTATTATTTCATTAATTTTTTGAAAGGTATAATAAATAAATTGTGTCATTCACAAATTAAAGAAAAATCATTTACCAAACAATATTATTTATTTCATTCAGATAATCATTCGTTCAGAAACTTTAGTCATTCAGAAATTATGATTAAGATTTAACAAATGACCTCTAAGTTAAAGATTATTCTCAAAATTTAGAGAGACAAAAAACTCATCATACCACATTAATTCGTGATCAGAACCCATTCTGATGATATCAAATTAACTAAAATTCAAAATATTTAATCAACATTTTATAGTAACATAAGCTCAAAGAGCCTGCCAGTCGAGAAAGAGACGGACAAACGGGCCGGATAAACGAGAAGTTGCGATTAGAGAAGTGAAGAAGATGATAGAAGTGTCATCGCAAACACGCTCGTCTAATATATTTTGAAGGCCGTATTCTGTCGTTCAAAGGCTAAAAAAGGCCCTAAATTTTTACAATAAGTAAAATAAATCTATCTATTATATATATCTAATAGGCCAACTTGAACCAATTTATTCCATGTCATCACACATATAGGTTCATTAGAACAACTGCAACCTTTACTCTATTTCTAACCACTCTCGATGATCTAACACCAACATCACAAACATCGACATTTTAGAGGTTACAGGCACATATCAGTTGTTTTTACTGACATTCATATGTACCAGTTTACCTGTTTGCAAGGAGGTCAGTGTGCATGCTGGTGGTAGGTCTCCACTCTAGAGCAGGCAAGCCACCAAACCATTGAATGTTACACAAGCCTCTACATCTTCACCGCTGATCCTACTTCCCATTTGTTTTCGGATATGCATCTGCTATACAATTACAAATCACGATGCCCCTCTACCTGTGTTAAATTATATAAATAGTGATTGATTTTTCTATGCGTTACGAATGAAAGGGTAGGGTAAGAGATCGAGGAAAAAGCTATTGTGATATAGGACCCTAACTTCAAAAATGGTACAAATTATATACATACACAGTTATGTTTTTTTTTTATTCCATTTATTGTTCTGCATTCGGGGAACACTTGGTTTCTGCGGCAAGAGATGAAGATCTTCAAGAAGCTAAAGCTCTATTGGAATATAATCCCCGTCTTGATAGGTATTCAACTTTTGGTGTTCGAAATTCCCCTCCTCATTATTCTGCTGGTCAGGGCCACCATCAGGTATATATTATGTATATATTAGCTTAATCTTGCATATTAAATTAGTTTTTGTTTGGGACTCCTATGTTATTATATAGTATATTATGTTTGAAATACAAATGCTTATGTACTTTTAACTTTGTTCATATTTTTGTAGATAGTTTCCCTGCTGCTCGAGTCTGGAGTTGATATCAATCTCAGGAACTACCGCGGCAGGTAAATTGTACTTGGTTTTGTTCATTGAAAGATCACCAAGTTGCTCTGTTTAAATTTTCAGTCAATTTCTCTGCTTAGTGTATGTCCAGTCATGCAATTGATTTAAGTTGTATATTTTGACCATCGTAATTTGAGCTTTTGTTTAGTTTGAGTTTGATGTAAGATTTTTACACTGAGAGAGATAAATTAATGGGTACATGTTTGTGGAACAGACCGCATTGATGCAAGCTTGTCAATATAGCCACTGGGAAGTTGTTCTGACACTGGTCCTTTTCAAAGCTAATGTATGACTCTGTTTACCACAATTAGTTTACTTATGTATTCAGTTGCAATATCCTTTATAAGATCATTATGAACTTAAAATTATATATTTCAGATGCACAGAGCTGATTATCTTAATGGAGGTACTGCACTGCATCCTCTTAATGGACATTCTCGATGCATTCAGATCTTGCTAGCCGACTACATTCCCAGCAGTCCAAATATTTGCAACATCCTAAACAAAAGATCTAGAACTGAAGAATCTATCTTAGAATTCGATAAGAGGTACCCCACCGCAGTCTACCTTTGGTATTATTAATGTATTCCATTTACGACTAATCTAAGTTCTTGGCTCTATTGCATGAGCTCACTCTATCAGGTAATTAATAGTGCCTCCGATGGAGGCATCACTTCCCTTCATATGGCTGCACTAAATGGGCATGTTGATAGCATGCATTTACTCATTGAACTTGGGGCTTCTGCATTTGAGGTAACTATTGAAGATGGGACCACAATTGATCTAATAAGTAACTTCCAATGTCTTCTATTCTTGTGTTGGTTCCCCGCGCATTCCCCATGATACATTATATTTACCATCATATTTCTTGTCTAACTTTGTTTGCCTTTCTTGGTTCTATTAATCTTCTTTAAAAAGTGATGCATCGTTTTTGTCGTGTAAATAATAGAATTAAATCTGTGTGTGTGAGAGATCTGAAATTTGCTAGATCATTATCTTAGTGAAATAGATTTTGTAAATTCTACATGTCATAATATCATTTGTGCACCTTCGAGCAAACTAATAAAGTAGAATATGATATTGACAAATGTACTGTTGTCTCTAGTGTGTAGTGTATGTTCGTGTAGACAATATATAATTTCACTACTAAAAATATTTTTATTCATAATCCGATGATTCCAAAAATAATAATAAGCTCAAGCAACCAAATGGCAAGAATGTCGTGGTAATGTTACATAGGTGCATTTTCCATATCAACTGTTATATTTTATTTTGTGTAATTTGATAAATAAACTGAAACTTATAATAGTTTTTTATGGTAGAAGATGAACTCCGTTGGCAGTTGCTCATTCATGGCATAGGGATGGTCTTGAGGAAATTTTGACCCCAAGGGCTCAGGAACAAACTCTTGCTCTTCCACCCTCACTATACTTGTGTCTTCCCTTCATGAGCATTGTCAAAATTGCAAGGTAAACAATTGTTCAAGTTACTCACTAATCTCAAGTGATTTCCTTTTTCCTAGTTGGTATATAATATGTGGGTGCGTTAAGCATGTAAGTATGTCATGTTTTATATGCACCTTGAATTATATATTTCAGAATCAAGAGATTAAGAGATTATATATGTGGATTGTAGAGAGTCCCAGGACACACCCACACACTATATCAATATATTGTTATGCCGTGTTGTTGATGATACTTCAATTATTATTTTCAATCAACTGTGCGTTATCTAAAACAATATATGCAGATGAGATGACAGCTACAGTAAATCATTTTAAAAACTTCATTAATTGACAGTCTATAACATTTAGAATCTCAAGCAACTCTGGGCATATGCAATTTTATTATTTTTCAACATGCAATAAAGATTATCATCCCCTTGTTTGACTGCGAATGAACTTCATTATTTTTTTGAAAAGACAAGAGGGATCTACTATTATGTTTAAAAATGTTCATGTTTACATATTACCCTCTTTTCCCATCCGCAGTATTACGACATTCTCAAGTATTATGCATGTCAACTGTAAGGAAACACAAGATTACTTGAGTTCTGCAACCTCTAACTTTATGCGTGTACAAGATTAGAGCTGCAAAGAAGTTGCAGTCAGAGGAGCAAGAAATCAGCCAGCCTAATCCATGTGAAGAAAAACTTTCCTGTAATTCTCGAGTGCAGAATAGTGCTGAGATCTGCAACTCTAATGAGGTAATGAATTCAGATGGTACTTCTCAAATTACAATGTCGATGGAGAAGATGAGTGGACATCAAGACATAATAGCAGAATCTAACAAGGGCAAGTCATCAGTCTCTGGGATACAAAAAGACAACTATAAAGAGGATGTTGTAAAGAGGGTGCAGAAAAGTAACAATACCTTGGATTCAGGAGGACATGAATGCTTAGAGAAGGCCGCCAAGATTCCTGCTGCATCAGCAAAAACGCATTCAAAATCCTCCCTCCCCAATAGAATTGTCTCAGTTAGCCTTAATGCTAACAAGCTGAAAGCTCGCACTCTGCCTTCTGAAGTCAAGGTAGCAGTCAGACATCTTAATATTTATCGCTGATTACCCCTCAAAAAATTTATCTAGAAATTAACAAAACTACATATTGAAAATTTGGTAGTCAGTCGCTCGGTTTTTGGGTCGGATAGTTAATTATTGGGTCTAAATTTAAAAAATTAATCTTCTAACTAAAATATCTCACATTAATCGGCTAAATAAAATACATTTCTATACAAAATACAAAAACATTATACTATAAAAATATAAATACAAATAAATTATATAAAAATATATACATATAATATTAAATAAATTTTAAATTATTATTATAAAAATAAAAATAAATTCAAATTATATAAAAAATATTAAAATAAAAATATTAAAAAACTAAAAATTTTCATCCGTGCATCGCATGGGATATAATTATATTGTTAGATCAGAAGATATGAAAATGTCGGTTAGGAAGGAGGCATTTATTGTTCATGTTCAAAGGGGATAAATTTTAAGAATTTTATTTAAATATATATTATAATTAGAATATTAATAATTTTTTGATATATTTTTTAGTGCAACAATACTATCACAATATATATGAATATTAATGTCGTAATATTAAAATTAGAATATTTCGATATATAATTTTAATCTATTTTTAAAATATTAATATCACAATGTTCATTAATATTAAAAAGTTTGTAATATTTTTAGTCTTTTAAATATATATTAACATAAATATTAAATTTAAATAATAAAATTTTAAATGTTTTAAAATTATTCATTAACTATGGTTAAAAAAATCTAACTAGAGGGGTTACATTGAACCAACTGCTTAAATATTAGGGACTTATATGAATCTTTTTAAATCATAGGGGTTTGCTCTTAAGCCTAAACCAGATGGGATTTTTCCCTCCTTAACCCTTTTAATTATTATCCTTTTATTGTGTTCATGTAACCAATAATATGTGATCGTTTGGGGTTTTTTAAACTTAAAATAAGTAACTTATTTTATTTTTATTTTTTTACATATTTTCATATTTTTTTTAAAGATAAATATTTATTTTAGAATTTTAAAACCAAATATTATTTTCAAAATAAAAAATAAATTACTTATTTTCAGAATAAGTACATACATCCCTACTTTTTTTCGAAAATAAGGGCTTATTTCCGGAAAAAAGCTCTTGCCAAACGGCCCCACACCTAACTCCCAAGCCCAAGGAGTGATTTCGGAATCGGAGAGGAACAACAACCATCATCGTTAACAAGGAATTATAATAACTCTGCGCTACAAAAATACGGAGGGACAAGTTTGTAAATGAATTATAATGCATATCCATTAAAGAAAGGAAAGAGTTTCTGGGTAGTGTGGGATTCTTGTGTGTCAGATTTATGTACAGATTGTACCTTTTTCTGAAACTTACTCATATTCAGGTGATGTTTTTGTAGAGGTTTCTTTGGGAAGCTTGGCAAGATTTAACATTGATTATCTTAGTAATAGCCGCTGTAGCATCATTGGCACTAGGAATATACACAGAGGTGAGCTTGGACATGTGATTATTGATTGTATATGTTCATCAGTTCTAAATTTGATATTTGATGGCTGTTAAAAGAATTTCTAAAAAAATATTAATTTTTAAAGCTCCTACCCAGCTCCTCTCATCTCTATCACATAGAGGCTTTGAAGGCTCTGCTATGTTAACTACCGTGCACATACTTGACTTCCTTTAAAATTATTGAATTTTCGGTCCTTATGTGTATGCTCTTGCTTCTTTTAAAATTTGTCTGTTTTTCCAGGAACTTATCCCATATGTCTGTGAATTGTAACTAGAAGTGAAGCCGGCTTGCTTAAGATGAAAGTTAAATGTTGTTACCTTTTCGTTACTATAACAAAAACAAAAAGAAGCGAGGTTTCGTTATTATCAATAGACTAGAAACATTATTATACCTTCTATTTTGTGATCTGAACTTCTTAATTGCATGAAATTCTTCTGATGACCGACAGAGAGGGAAGGAGGGGATAAGCTAACAGTCGTATGAATTCTTCTTAGAAGATTAGTCAGAAAACTATCTGACAATACATATGAAAGAAGCAAGGTGGGGTCAGATTTGGTTCTTTACAAGTTTGCCTCTGCTTGTGTTTTTTCACTTGTTTTTTGGTTAAATTGGTACTGAATACGTTTGTTTGGATTTAGGATTGCTTCCAATATCATCAAGCTAGGGATGGAGATGGATGGGTTGAGTACAGAGGTTCTCGATCTGGTGTTCAATCAACCTCAAAAGGTACACAGCTTTGAATTACCTTCTCAGCTTCTAATTTAGCAATGGTTTCCTTTAGGTTTAGTATTTACTTACTCACCTGCTCGGACTCTACACACTCATGAAACATGAGAAAACTGAGCACAACAGAGGACACTTTTCTTATACAATTAGATTGTCAGAACTAAGAGTATGTGAGGCTTGTACTCGACATATAAACTTGTGAAGTTATTTCAAGTTTTAAATTATACCACTGGCTATCACTATTAATGTCTTTCAGATTTGATGCTTTTTAAAATGTTGTGCTCTAACCTGCTAAATGGATTCACTTTTGCATTTAGTATAATAGTAAACTTTGTATCTCATCATTCTACATGAAGACTTCAGGTTTACAAATATGACCTTGGAGGTCATGTGATCGACCAGAGTTTACAGGTTTTCTGTGATTTTTAGTTATTTAAATTATTTATCTTTATTAGTATTTTTAAAATTAATGATATGCATAATAAATTTTAATATGTTGTTAATACGATTTAAACCTTTTGTTAGTGTTTTTAAAACTAATAATATAAATATTAGATTTTAAGAATTCAATGAGAATGCAAAGCACAACAAGTATCATAATGTAAAGCAAATAATGTATATAAAGCAAATAGAAGGATACATTCCGAGAAAATAATCATATTATTGGGAAGACCAGAAGCTACTTCCTCTGTGTAGGAAAAACATGAAAAATATATGAACAAGTGGTGTAGCAACATAGAAAACTGGCGCTCACACACCATAATAAGTATTACATTTTTCATATCTTGAAACATATCTAAAATACTCCTTAGTGAAACAAGACCCTGGTGCCATTAATAGCATTGTCAACCATCAGCTCTTACCACTTATGTTCTTGTTAAGTGTATACAAGGCAAACTATTAGTAAATTTTGGTTGTGATTGTAACAATTGCTATAATTTTTAGGGAATCATATTCATAATTAATACTCTTTAACACTTTATTTATATAATCAGAAACTTTATTGAAAGAGAACTATATTCTCTATACACTTTGCTCCCAAATAGAAACTTTAAACCCACTCTTAAGTACTAAAGCAGGGAGTGCTACTTATTCTCGCATGACATTTTACTATATAATCAGAAAATTAGATCAACATATAAATATGCAGAGAAACTTGTTTTTCCATTTGATTGTTGCGTTCATTTCAATGGTTTGTAGTAGTACCTATTCTGGAATGTAAGATTTGGAAGTTTAGTTTCTTTCAATGACGCAACACATAATATAACCTTTTATTTGGATCAAGAGAAGCATACTAAAATTTGATACAGAATTATACTGAAACATCTTCGGAATTAATATCTAAAATATTTATATCTCATTTCACAATCACTTGACAATATATATGATCGCTGCAAGTTTTGATTTTGGGTATCAAGACCCTACATTAATTATTGTTCAAGCACAAACATGAATTAAGATTATTATGTGTGCACTTGTGTACAAGCTTCCAGAAAAACATCATTACAAAGCTTACTAAATTATCAACAAACTTCAGACATCTACATATATAATACATATCCACTGCAGTAACTGTAATTAATTATTAATCTGGCATTCCTAGAGCACGGGCTTTAAATCAATTATTTCTCTTGAAGAACATTAGAGGGTGCTTGTGTACTTTCGCAGTTGACTTGTTGCCCTCTGCCTTTTCCAATATGACGGGCACCCTACGCCTAAAAAAGAGGGAACCACTCACCTCATAATAAGAACATTATGCCTCCGCTTTATATATGGATTACTCCTTTCTAAATATTTCGGTGTGCCTTTGTTTTCGTTGGGACAACGGCTTGTAGACATAGTAACTATCTTAATTTTTACGGGCTCTATAGATTTGGTTACTAAAATTTTATTTTACTCTCCTTTGTAATTGATTGCTCACTAAAACGGTAAGTGTCGTGGGTGCCTTGTTTGACTCGATGCATTTTTCACGATCCTTTACTTGTGTAACTGCACTACTCATTTGATATTGCCTGCCCAGATATTTTACTAAATTGTTAAGAGTGCATTCAGGGACGGAGCTAGAAAACTGAACTTGTAGGGGCGAGGCTAAAGCAATAAATATCACCAAAATATTCCATTATATATACTCAAAAAGATCATTGGGGCAGGGGCAGCAATAGCAATAAAAATAACAGGCAACATTAACATGAAGCACATAGTGTTTACAGACTATGTAAAAGTTACAAAAATGCTTCTGCTCCCTTATATATTGCAAAAACTAGACTAATATATATACACTATTCTAGCGCTAAACGACGACTTTTCATCTTATAAAATGCATCAATGATCGAATCATTGTCAATTTTTTCAGCAATGTCTTTCTCAATATACACAATCAAGTAATCTTCTAGAAAATCATCTTCCATTTTGTTGCGTAACTTGTTCTTGACAAATTTCATTGCTGAAAAAGCACGTTCCGTTGTTGCCGTTGATACATTGGAGAAGGACTTTGCATATTTCATTCTTTAGAGTAGATGATGCGGTATCTAGCACATGAATAATTGCAAAGAAACGCTCTTGAACAAAGCCAAACTTGTCCACAAATCGTATAACAATGGACATTTGTTCTCTTTTTGCTTCATTTCGAGCTTCATCAACAATGATACAAAACTTTGCATCTCCAATCTCGCTAAGAATTGCACCTTGTACTTTACTTGCAAAGATAGAGAGAATTTCTTTTTGAATTTGTGGAGAAGTATAAGAAGCATTCTTGGGCGCATTTTGTAAGACAACATCATTGACATCTTTATTGTAAGATGCTAGAATCTCTAACATTCGAAGAAAGTTATCGCGGTTCTTAGAATGTAGACTCTCATCATTACCTCTAAATGCACACCCTTGAAAAGTTAGCCACCTAACTGCATCAATTGAGGTTTTTAAGCGTAAACGGTTGTTTGCAATTTGTTGTAAATTTTGCTTTTCAACAACCCGCACAAGATGTTGTGATGGCTTCGAAAGATCACGACAACGTTGAATGGCCAACCGATGAGGAGAATTGGAATTTCCAACATGAACTAAGAATGCACATTTTTTACCATCATGAACTTTCTTCCATGCTCGAAATCCTTCAATAATAAAAGCCGTTGATCCTGAACGTTGACTGGGATTACAAAATAGAAAACAAGGAAGACAAAATGCACAATCCTTACTTGGAGAATATTCCAACCAATCGGGAAATTACAGATAGCAAGGCAAATTATCAATACACAACTACTGAACTATTTCAAATTGCACTTAAACATCATTACATCAAAGCATTTATGTTAATAGATAGATAAGTTTGAGAAATACACACCTGAATTAAATAAATTGACTAATAGATCAGGTCAATTGAAATTGTAAGAAATCATCTCAATTTTCATTCCAATTCCCAACTGCTTTAGTATAAAAAGCCCTAAAAGAGATAATTATAATAAGAACAAAAAACTAAAAGAGGGGAAAGTATGTTAAGGAGGTGGGAAGAACAAGAAATACCTTGATTCCATTAAAAATAATATTCATTCTGTATTCATTCTCTCATTAAAAACAGAGCAGAGGGTTTTAGGTTTTACTTTTTAGTAAAGATAAGATAAGTGAATGTTTGATTATAATTTATTTTGGTGGTGTATGTATATTTACATATTAAAATAATATTGTTTACTAGTTCTAATTTACCAACTAGGCAACTAGTATCGATTTGTTTTTAATATATTACTTCAGTTTAGACTTCTAGTTTTGTTTCAAGTCTATGTCCTGTGTTTAACTTTTCACTATATCATACATACTTTTTGGTTTAAAAAATGGAGGATTGGAGGGGCAAACAAAATTTACCAACTAAAATATACATATAAAACAGCAAAATCTATATGTTTTGGGGGGACCATTGCCCCTGTGCGCCCCTGCTTGTCTCCGTCCCTGAGTGCATTATAACATACTATTTCTTCAACTATAAACTACTAGAAATTATTTACAACATGATTGTACCATTTCGAGAGGTCCATTTCTACTCCGGGACAAAAAGCGTTGGCCTTACATATCATGGATGTGGAAGCTTTGCATCTCTAGCTTCTAAACCTCTATACATTTGTAGTTTTGAAATATTTAGGCTAATATTGATACATTTCTCTGTGTCAATTATCTTGCATTGCCTGTAAGCCTTTGCTTTCTGTGGCACTGCATCTTAATATATTAGTCTCGATGCTCGAAGCTTTTACTTAACCATGTCTACTTATTTCATTTCATTAGTTAAAATATCCTTCTTACGAGCTTACCATTAGTTATAGTCCTTTTAGCGTTAGCATTGGAGGGAAAAAAATTAGGTTGCAGCAAATTACCAAACACCGCTATGACCGAATTATCTTATTTTGGATGAAACAAATAAGTGCATCTTCAAGCCTTTCATTTGGAGGAAACCCAATATATATATGGTTTACCTTATAGTTTTGAAATTTTTTGACGTAAGATATTGTTAGGTGGACACTTAAAATTTAATTACCTGCCACACTGTCATCAGCTGGGCAATGGGAGAGGGCAACTTCAATATTACCTAAATTTTATATACTGCAGATTGCCTTTTGCTTCTGGCTCTCCTCGTAATCCAGTTGTATTATTCCATACTACTCTTGCCAACATAAGCCGCAATTTGAATGGTTTTAACTGTGATTACATGCGGATTCCGGCCAAAACATGCGCAACATACTATCTAATTTATGAGCAAAATTCTGTAACTTGGACATAAATTGCATATTCCCAAAACAAAAAACGCGTGGCAGACTCTAGAATATGCCCGTGTCTCGCATGGACTTTAGAGCCGGTTAACAGTAATTAATCAACAAAGTACAATGAAGTCGTTCGCTGACTATTACGTACATATTTATGAAGTGAAAACAAAATAAGTGACTTTGTTGAATAGAGCGAATAATTAGATCGATTCAACTAATTAATTAACTTGTAAACTGACTAATCAAAAACAAGCGACGGCATATCTTTGATAATAAGATGAAGATACAAAGAAAAACAACCAATAATATTTTACCTAATACAAGACCCAGTTGAACACTTCAGATAAAAGCTATAAAACTATGTGGTTCATTGTGATTCGACTAAAATGTAAAGTTTAGGCTCGTTTGGAAGTGCCGTTGAAAATTGCTGTGTTGTGAGAAAAAGTGTTGTTAGGAAAATCAGATTACTGTTTGGTAATTTTTTGATTTATGCATATTTTGAGATATAATATATAAAAATAATGTTTTTGGGAAGGTTTGATGATGAAACTCATAGCTACTTCTTGCAAAAGATGAAAACAGCTTTTTCCAAAAATATGGGAGGACATGTTTTTGCTAACCGTAGCTTTTAGACTAAAAATGTTTTTTCACACGGCAGTTTTTATAATTTACTAAACACATTTCTGACAGGTTTTCAGCAAAAAAACTGTTGTAACTGTCTGTAACAGTAATACCAAAGGGGCCTTAATATATTTAGACGTTTTCAAATGCTGCATATATGAAAATTTAGATAAGCATGCACTCTAGTTTCTTTTTCCCAATTTATATTTTTGCAAATACACAAGCGAATCATCTTATAACTAAACATTCAATATAACTGTAATATTTTTCTTCTAAGCGACAGTGTTAATTAAATATAATTGTGGTAATAACTAGATTATCAAAAAACATATAATATTAGATGACATTGATAAAAGTCTCGAATAGTCAAAAAAGAATTATTTCCGTCAATTATTTTCGAAGACTTTTGAAGAAATTATAAAAAATAAATTTGGGTCGTAATGAATTGCATTCCATTGTCACTGAATATCAAAAAGAGAGCTTCCTTCCCTAAACTTAAGAACGCTTCCACCTTACTATTGCACTTAGAATTTTTGTGAAAAATTCTTACTTACATTTGATTTCTTAATTTATACTATACTAAATTATTAAAATCAATATACTAAAATTTTAATAGTCGGTCATTGGTCAGTATTTGAGTCGAGTTAATAAATTAATAATTTTTTTTAATTTTTAAACATTAATACTCTAATTAAATTAATCTTCTTTATTACACTAGCTCATTTAAATAAAATAATAACTTTATCCACTTTATATGCAAGAAAAATATTTAAAAAAATTATATATAAATATTTTTGCATAAGATATTAAATAAATTAAAAATTATTACAGAAAAATTAAAAATAATTTTAAATTATATAAAAAAATTATTAAAATGAAGATAATAAAATATTATGAAAAATTTATGTATCGCACCGGATGCAGGCTAATAAATTATAATTTAATAAATAAAAATAAAATTTTGTAAACTCCTTATATTAAACGGATAATATCCTTTTAATGAAGACTTAAAGAAAATTTGGATGACCATATTTAAAAAAAATTGCAAAATAAAATTTTGAAATCCGCTTTCGTATGTTTCGACACAAACCGCAATTAACAAGAATTGACTTTTCAATTATTACACGCGCGGTTTTGCGGGTTCAATTCAATCTTAATTTACCAAATTTTATTGACTTTTTTTAATTCTAGATACCAACAGTTCTGATTGATTTGTATAAAGAAGATTAGATACTGGATAACCTTTCTTACACGTGACAAAGACACAACATTAAACTAGTTTTAATTGGAAAGTACATTGTTATTAGAATGCCAATAAAGTTTGATTTTTTATTCAACATATCTAGTCCTGGTTTAGAAATATGGCCTATAAATACCCATCACGAATTCTTATATATTCAACATTCGAAAAAATACAAAGTTGATCGAAAGCAGCAGTATTAAGTTGTCAACATGAAAATTTTTACATCTCAGTTTTTAGGCTTCTTGTTTTTAGTTGGCATTTTCGCGTCCGAAGCTTTAATTCGTCGTGCTACATTCGTGGTATGTTGGGATATTTTCGTGTATTTATAAAAAGTTGGAATATGTGTTACCTATGAATAATATGCAAATATATGCAGGTGCAAGAAAGTTCTTACACAAGGCTCTGCAACACAAAGAAAATATTAACGGTTAATGGACAGTATCCTGGTCCAACACTGTATGCTGAAACCGGTGATACCATAATTGTTGATGTTCAAAATAAAGGAAACCAAAACATAACTATCCATTGGTAAGAAATCTATACTGTATCACATGTTCACATGCTATATCTATTGGCTTCAGCAGATTGAGGACTTATCGGATCTTATATTATATTTTAACAGATACCCGTAACATTTGTTGTGCAGGCATGGAGTAAAACAGCCTAGAAATCCATGGACGGATGGTCCGGAATTTATAACACAATGTCCGATAAAACCAGGAGGAAGATTTAGCCAACGGATTATCTTATCCGACGAAGAAGGAACATTGTGGTGGCATGCACACAGTGACTGGTCACGAGCAACCGTGCATGGAGCTATTGTTATCCGCCCTAAGCAGGGAACTAACTATCCCTTCCCTAAGCCTCACAAAGAAGTACCTATAATTTTAGGTACAAATTAAATTTAACGATAATTAACATTGATTTCAATATATACTAATTTAATTTCCAATATCTCGAATATTTATAATTACCTATGCAGGGGACTGGTGGAAGAGTGATATAGAAGAGGTTTTGCAAGAGTTTTTAAGGATAGGTGGAGACCCGAATGCCTCCGATGCTCTCACTATCAACGGTCAACCTGGTGATCTTTATCCATGCTCCAAACAAGGTAATTTTCTTCTCCTCAATCATCATTTGATGTTAACATTTCTTCAAGTTAATTTTTCGCACGCTAATCAAACTAGGTACTTGTATGTTAATATGCAGACACATTCAAGTTGATAGTAGACTATGGGAAAACGTACCTGCTCCGAATGATCAATGCGGGAATGAACAACATTCTCTTGTTTGGAATAGCAAATCACACATTCACTATTGTCGGGCAGGATGCTGCGTATACCAAACCCTTCAAATCCGATTATATCACAATTACCCCGGGCCAAACTCTAGACGTTTTGCTAGAAGCAAACCAACCTCCTGATCATTATTACATGGCTTCTAGAGTTTACATTGGTTCTGGCAGAGCTCCTTTCTCAACAAATACCACCACAGCTATACTCGAATATCGAGGAAACTACACTGCATCTTCACCTCCGTCATTGCCTATTCTTCCAAACATCACAAATTCAACTGCACCACAAAGTTTTAGCAGCAGTCTTAGAAGTTTGGCCAGTGTTGCTCATCCTATAAATGTTCCATTAAACGTAGACAAGAAGTTTCTCTTCACAGTTTCTGTGAACTTCGTAGCGTGCAACAATACTGTCGATTGCAGAACTGCAAACAATCAAAGATTCAGAGCAAGTATAAACAACATAACGTTTCAGTCCCCGAAAATTGATATACTGGAAGCCTATTACAGAGGCATTAATGGTATATATGGAGATGATTTTCCAGAAAATCCTCCTCTCGAATTCGATTACACAGCATCTAATCTTTCAGCTGCATTACGAACACCGAGAAACGGGACCGAAGTCAGAGTTCTTCCCTTTAATACAACAGTGGAACTTGTTTATCAAGGAACAAGTTTGTTAGGGGGCATAGAACATCCTATGCATCTGCATGGATATAGTTTCTACGTTGTCGGTTCGGGGCTCGGAAATTTCAACAAAGATGAGGATCCTAAGCATTACAATCTTGTTGATCCGCCTCTAGTGAACACAATCTCTGTTCCTAGAAATGGTTGGACAGCCATCAGGTTCAGGGCAGATAATCCAGGTACTAATTGTTCTACTTCTCTATCATTAACATAAAAAATAAAAAAAATTGGATTAAGTAATATTTAGATGTCTAATTAATTTTAAATTTTCAGGGGTGTGGCTGATGCATTGCCACTTTGAGCGTCACATAAGCTGGGGAATGGAGATGACTTTTATTGTGAGGAATGGAAAACGATCCGAACAAAAGATCTTGTCACGACCTTCTGATATGCCACCATGTTGATTCAAGATTACATAATTAATTATTCTTTGAATTGTTGTAATAAGCCAAATAAATATTTGTTGTAAATTTGTAACAAGTACAAGATACCTATGTCGAACAAAGAGTGTTTGAATTGTTCAATTTATTTGTAACAAATGCTATGAATTTTCTGATATTCTTACTTTTTTGTTTTTTGACTTCTGAATTCTGATGCATCGCAAGAAAATATCTCTGTTGTGACAAATACTTTACGTATATTTTTATGTGCACATTCAACTATTTGGTACGCATATTCTACACATTTTATATTATATTATTCTGCATTTTTTAAGATAAGATTTTATGATAAAACTTGTTCTCATTAATTACAACTACTATCAATTATTATATTGGAAACACGATTATAGAATTGATGTTAAGAATTGTGATCCTTAAAAGTGATGCGTAGGAGAGAATATAAAGATGATTAGATTTAACAAAGTCGTAAAGAGCTATTGAAAAATGACAAGGGTCGTATACATGTATTTGAAAAATGTAACGTGAAAATCCAGTTGACCACGTATGCATAAACTAGATTTTAGTCTTCTCTTTAGTTCATATTTAATGTTCTCATAATTTCTCATGAGAGCAGTATATAATCGCATGGATATGAACCGAAGAAATAATTTTAATTTAATTTTGGATTTTTTTGAAAAATATCAATTCTTTTTATTTTTTACGAAAATACGTTTTTTTATTTTATATTTTATAAAAATATAATTTTTAAATTTTTTTGTAAAAACATGATTTTGCAACCCGATGCAACTAAAATTAACATGAAATACAATCACGAGTAACTTCAATTTTTTTAAAAAAAACACTTGCATTTGGTTATAAATCATATATTAAAAAGTTATATTTGGTTATTTTTAATTACAAACCATATTTTTGCAAAAAAAAAATCAAAAGTAAGTAAAATCGTAAAAAAAAATAAAAAAGTAGTATTTTTGATAATTATCTTTTAATTTTTATGAAATAATAATTTTTTAAATTTAGGGTAAGTAAGAATATAAGATACTAATAGAGAGAATATAATCGTGAAAACAAACATAGCACACAGGAGAGAAGCTTACTGCTGCCAATCAAATGTTGGATCTCTCAGATCTTTGAACACTACTAGATTAAACGGCAATATCCGAATTCCGAACGTAACGGTAACACTAGATTAACATAATCAATCTTAATAAATATATTAGGTACGAAATTGGACAGCGAGCTTCAATAAACAATCGGTCTCAGAATCTGGCTTAGCACCTCCAACAATCATTTTTTTTGTAAGATTAGGATCATAGATGGTTGCCTTTATCGGTTTATCCATAGGTGACGTGAGTTAACATTCTCTACAGCACCCTTTTCTGCATATTTCTGAGTCATAGAGCGAGTGGTGTCTAGCCATGGGGTCAATTTCTGACCATGGTGATTCTTGTCACTTGTGACATCTATCCCCAACTTCAGATCCTAACAGCTTTCACCTCTTTCACTAAACCTGCTCTCGAGCAACCAATATCGATAAGTTATGGCATTTAGTTTGCATCCAACTAATAGCTCTCTTTACATTCCAGTTGCTCTGCTCGTCAAACATGTCTGCAATAAACATATATCGGGGAATCGAATTTCTCAATGCACTTCAAACCTTAGGATGTATGCATCTACTCTGTTACTTCCAACATTACAACTTTTGTAGATAAACTTGGGAATGTGTAAATAGAACATGATGCCAAATAATAATCAAGACCACCAAGGAAAAATATACCTCACGGGCACATTTGATAAAATTACGCTTGCACAAACAGTTGGTCATATGGAAGATCTCTATGAACTGGGAACCTATCGTCCATCTAGCTCTGAAAAGCAAAACCTGTTGGCTCTTCTCTAGAGAATTTCTTGATCCTCCAACATAATCTACTCGCCTTTCTTCATATTCATTTTTGTTTTCAGCAGAATTCTTCTGACACGAGGGGACATCTGTTTGGGTACAGAAACTGAAATCAGACTTGGTTAAATAGAAAGTCCAATAGACGGAAAGTGTTCAACCGATTGCCTAAAAGAATCTTACTTCCCCTGAAATGCTTATGTTTGCATAGTTCAAATAATAAAATTAAGCAAAAATATAGGATTCTGGAGCCTACAGCACCATATTTCACCAATCTAGATTAACTTGAAATGACTACCATTGTTTTGAAATTGAAGTTCATTCATTTTTGTTCGATATGGATCCCTGGGCAGTCAAAAAATATTATATAATCGTTCACTTGAGATCTACAACTCTAGTGCCAAAATGAATTCTCTCAGTCATCTCAATTTATTTAAAGTGCCAGTTGGCTAATTTTGTTTAATTTTTTTTTTTCAAGGCATAAACTTTATTCAAGCAAACCAGAACCCCTGAATTAAGAAGTTGCATATCTGTATAAATAGCAGAAACAACTTGAGGAGTCTCAAACCGCCTAGCATCATCTTGGACAACCAAAGATTAGTGAGCTATAGGGTGGGCCACTAAGTAGGCATCTCTAACAACATTATTATTCAGCAAAGTATGATATATAGTCTAATGTTGTGTTGGTTTGGTTGAATGGGGGAAATGGAATGGAATTTCTATTATTTTATGGTCAATGTTTATAATTTTCATTCCTTCCTCCGTCCCATTCGTAGTAATTTAAACCAAAACTCATACCCACCAAATTGCAAAGGAATGCTCACTACCCTTCTTACTCATTTTCCTTACAAATCCGATAATAAAAAATTTGCACTCATTTTATTCACTCTTACACGCATTCTTTCCCCTTGAATGATTTTTTACAATTTTTCATTTCATTACATTCTCTCCAAGCAGTGTTACGAAACGTGGGTCATTCTGGTACGTAGTACATTATCTCCCGTGAATGTCATGCAATGACCCGCGAATCGGATACAAGGGTCGATATGAGGAAGCTGATAATAGTTATTTTAAAAAAAATTCCTCAAAATACTATACACATATATACCGCAAGTTAGTTTATAAAAGTCCACCGACAATCTAAAAAATAAAATTATATATATGTAAATATATTTGATTTTTTAATATAAATAGATTGGATATGCTTAAAAAAGAGTTAAATACTTATTCATTTTAAAAGACAAACAGTAAATGTATAATGTAATAACAGAGATTTGTTTTTAGTAAATAGAGAATTAAAGTTTAGATGTTTAGTATGTATTATACTTGTGTATCGGCATTTAAACAGGCCTAATAACTTAACCTAAGCCTAATACAGAAAACCACAATTATATCATAAACTCATCCCCTCTAAAAGAGTCGAGAGTTGCTCCCACAAACCCTAGGTGTAAATAATGGTCAATCCCCCTATATTACTCCGTCTATGAGTTTCATCCCTATCAGGCGGAGGTCGCCGGAAACTTCATCCACTGCATTTAGTTGTTCCTTGATCGGTTTCTTGTCAAATCGGGTTGGGTATTCTGATTACAATCTTTTTTCTTCCTTCCCTTCCTCTTCTTTCCTTGTTCCGTTTCATTCAGATCGTCAATTTTGGCGGACTGTTCCATTTCAATCAGATGAACCAGGTCGCGTGCGACCCAGTTCACAATTCCATTCCCCGACCCGCGAACCGGGTTTTAATGTCTCTGAGCCTCTAACCAAACACGTAATAAATAATTCAAAATGCCACATTCAGTGCTTTCAATATCTCTATTTCATTATAAAAGCAAATGTATCAACCACCAGAAGCTCACTTGACAGATTTACCTAAATTTAGAGCCAAATTGTACAATTATGACTAATATCATGCACATATGTTCAGACTATGCTTTCACTTTCACTAATTTGTTTATCGGAATAAAAGAAACAAAGATTAGGACAACCGTAACAGCGTTACCTAACAAAAAAAAACATGTTAATCTATCTAGAAAAGGGGTTTAAAATAAAGAAGTTCAATTGGTGCACAAGTTAAGCTACTGATACATGTTAAATTTACATATATTATATCATATTCTCCTTTATTTTTCTTTTGTTTGTAACTAATTAATCCTTAATTATTAGTAGTGTTTTAACTTGGATGAATGGTAAAGATGATTTTTAATGTTTGTAGACAATTTTGAAAGATTAAGGAGCAAAAAGAGAGTTAGGAGGAAGATTAAAAATAGAGAATTTCAAGGCCCTGAGTCTGACTTTCAAGGCCCTTTCAAGGCCCTGAGTCTGACTTCCAAGACCCTGAAGATTATATTCAAGGCCTTGAATCTGGACGGGATTTTTAATACTATAGCTTTCATATTTTGTTCTAAGTCTCTTTTCTAGGTATTGTAAGGCTTTTAAAAAGCCCATCCTAAGTATATATAAACACGATTATTAGGATTTTAAAGGGGAGACGCATTATTATATAGTTGCATTATAATATAGCGGTATACATATAGATATAGAGAGAAAAGGGAGAGAAACAACTAGGGAGAGAGTTTGAAAAAGGATTGAAGGGATTCATTCGGATATCAAAGGAACTTTTCAGGTTGTATACTTCGTGCTTCAATTATATAACTCGTTGTTTGCGTTTTTTATTTATATTTTTCTATCTCATCAACATGAGTAGCTAATCCCTTAATCCTGAGATTAGGTAGTGTTCATTGATTTAATACATTTGTTTAATCATATTGTGATTTCTCTTGATTTGCTAATCTATCATTGAGATCTTTATACAATTAGAAGAGTAGCTAAATTTTAATTGAATCTATAGAAATTTTATAATGAATCAGGAGAGGAGTTATAATTCCAGTACATAACATGATAGACATAATTCAAGTATTAGATCGGGAGATTAATATACGAATTGTGAAACTGAAAATCCTTGGATCTTAATAGTCTATAATTATACCTTTGATTGACCATGGGAGTGGCTTTCTTGGTGTAATTGTAGGCACTATAATTTACCTTCGATGAGGACTTTATAAATATTAGAAGGACTGTTTTTAACAAAACACAAGACACAAATTAGACATTCATGATAGCCAATTGAAGAGTCATAACTCTTGATTGTTTTCTCTCATATTTAACATATAGTTTTCTTTTGTTTATTAGATTATTTTAGTTGATAATTACATACCCACAAATCTTCATCATACTTCTAAATTGTAAGAAATATAATACTTTTAATTGATATTGATATTAAGCCTTCCCTCTGAATGAACTTCTAGAAATTACTACTTCAAAAAATTGGCGCCGCTGCCGAGGAAGGCAACAATATTGATTTTGGATTGATTATTTCTTATAGTTTAAATTTTAGCTTTGTATATAAAAAAATTTCATTTGTTACGAATTATTACTTCAACAGCTACAATGTATCAAGAAACACCATAATGTGAGGACTTTAATGGTACACTTACTCAATGGCTTTTGTTGGCAGAGCAAGTTTTCGCATTAAAAGTTGTTGCAGGTCTGGAAGCTTTTTCTGATCATGAAACTCAGCAGAACTTCTTTTTAGCATGTCCTTGACCTGTACTATATTGCAACATCAACATCAGCAAAATGACTCCAGGAAACTGACAGATACTAAGGCAAACTGACAGATACTAAGGCTGTGTTCACTTGGATAGAATGGAATGAGTGGAGAATGGAATGAAATTTATACTCTTATTTGGGTGAAATTAGGGAAAATGTTTATAATTTTCATTCATTTTTTCATTCCATTCCAAACTATTTGAATTAGAATTCTAACCCATATGTTTTGAAAGGAAAGCTCATTCCTTTTCTTCACCATTTTCCCTACAATCCTCATCATAACAAATTTAAACTCCCTCATGTTTATTCACAATATACATTTTTCTTTCTACATAAAATTTGTTATAATTTTCCATTCCATTCTTTTCTCATTCCATTCTCACCAAGTGAACACAACCTAAGAGAAATATGGCCTTACACCTGTGTCATTCAGGAGTATTATAATGTATGATGATAATATGCATTATTACAGTGCTTCAAAAAGCAGAGTAGTCGGATTAGAGGATTTACTTGCAGAAGATAGATTGTTCTGCTATACAATTACATATACTGTATATTCAGCAGAAAACATGCCAGCAGAAAAAGGCATTTGAAAGAATTTTACAGCCTAGAAATTTAGGCGTCGACTTGAAGATCTGCTGTTGGGGCTTTTAACTTTTAAGCGGCAGAACAATAATCAATTTTCATCATCTGCTTAGTAGTGCAAGTGTAAAGCTTAAATGAAGTCTACCGATTCCGAGCTTACAAGTCATGTAACAGGTGCCAAATTGTATCCAATTCAATACGATTGTGATAGAACACCTCTCTAAAAGTCATACACTTCGCTGTGCAATATTATTAAAGCTTCTGGTAATTAAGGTAGTAGTTTAAGTTTAAAAAGGGTTTTCAACGGTCAATTAAGAGTATCCCTGCTTATGCTTTGTCCCTAATGCATTAGTGGCATGGGCTCAATGTCACTAAGGGGTTTCTGGAGACATAGACATATGGTTGTTAAATTTGAACATATCAAGTGGTTGATTGATTAAACGTTGTGGATCTTGTCAAGTATATCAAACTAAATTGTTAAATCTTGATGTATGTGATGTTCGGCACTGTATGCACCCAAACACAGCATGTGCACCAACTCAATAGAAGTGGAGTATGGGCGTTATTAAGGTCCCAACTCGTGTAATATGAAGGAAAAAATGCAAAATGCATGCAGAGTAAATAAATATAAACCCTTAAAGTAAATATTATATCGTCGATCTTATTTTAAGTGCGCTTGCACAGTGTTTGTAAGCAAGACTTAACATACTGTGTTCCATTATTTGATAGCTAATGTAGTTATATGTCTCTGTTCTTTATTCATTTTTTCGTCCATTGTTGTACACCAACAAGGTGTTGCATATTGCAAATTCAGAACAGTGCCTAAACCATGATTAACCAGAATCTCTATATTGTCCCATATAAGCCGACAATCACCCAATTCTGCTGCTGTAGTAATAAAAAAATATTAATTTTTGTGTTCCTCATTGTGAAGGAAAAAATGACAAGCTAGACATAACAGCAGGATTTATTAACATAAGATATAAGAATATGCCCTGGGGAAGAGAGAGCATAACCGAGCAGTAATACTAGTAATTTGGTAGAGCATCTACACAATTAGGATATTTCCCGTTAGTACCTTCAATTCTTCAACATGAAGGAGATGCATAATCATGATGTCGGTCAGTCGAAATTGAGATTCAAGCCTTGTTGCACTACCAATTATGACATTCTTCATATCCTTCTCTTCAGGGATTTCATCGCGACACATCACAACCACTCTACAATCTTATCCAGTCCCCTCCTTTTCCAGCTAGGCCAACCATCTGAGTATATTCTCCTGGGAGTAACTGTCTAAATTCCTTTCCATCAAACTTCCTCAACGTATCAAATACAACCTGCAAATTTTGTATGTAAATAAACTTCCAGAACAAGAAAACTTATGCTCGAATTGGCTTGGCAGTTAACCTCAAATAAATCAGTAAGATACCAGAAGTGGCAATACCCATATAGGAAGGCGCAAAAAGCGAACACTCTCTCGTTTCTTAGTTGGGTTGATACAATTATTACTTGACAAGAATTATATATATGTGAAAACCATAACTTCACTCAAGGATGTTTGACTTTTGGTAGCATAAATTAACCCAAGTGTACCGTTCAAGAAGATTGGCAAATTTATACATGATTTAAAGGGCCCACCTACCCAGTTCTAATACAAGAACATGTCGGCATAGCACCAGCTACCAGTTGATTGTAAGCTGAAGTTAAATCAGTAACTGGACAAACACAATCTCATGCATAATATCTACTTGCATGCAGAGAAAATATGCAATCAAACAAATTTCATGTCAACCAGTATTACTAGCATATAATAAATCAGACCTATGGGAAGAGATTTTCCAATAAACTGAGTGAATACAGTTGTATAATATTAGCATGGATGAAGGACTAAATATCTGACCAATAAGAGATGAAGTAAAGAACCTTAGGCTGATAATAACATGAATTTAGCAAAGTGCACAGTAAATACTCTACCAGACCCAGACTGATAAACCAAAACTTTTAGGCCTTCATTACTATTTAAAGAGCGGTAAAGTTTTCAAAGTTACATTTAGCAAATAAAAAAAAAGTTTTCAAAGTTACAAATTAAAAAAAAAAAATCAAAGTTCATATGTTAATAACCAGTTACAAAGTTACATTTAGCAAAGTTACAAAGTTACAAAGTTTTCAAAGTTCATATGTTAATAACCAGTAAAACTTCGTTAAAATACAGATAATATCTTATGACACATTTTTTTTAAAAAAAATAAAAGAAATTCTCATGGTTTCTGGTGAGATGGAAAATATCACAAAAGATTGCAATGATCAAGATCTTACCATCCTAGCCAGCGCATTAACACCCATCGCAAATGTCTCTGCTGAAAACAAAACCTACAGAGATGAAGAAAGTAGAATTAATTAAGGAAACCATGTAGTAGCATCAAAAAACATCTCTCGATCACCTTCTCAACAATTGTAAGAAAAACTCACACAGTTTGTTTATCTTTCTTTAGTGATACGCAGTAACAGGTATTACCTTAATGACATCATGGCACAAAAGCATCGCAACCGCCTCCTTAACATTTGGAAGTAGTCCCGCATGATGCACACTGATGCCTCGACGTAGAAGGTTCTGGAATCTGACAACCTATACTATGCAAACAGAAAAATGTTAGTCCACTAACTTTCATTTAGTACAAAACAGTTAAAAGCTTTCTGCCAAAAGTGGGTGTAAAAACATCTGGGGTAAGTTCCTGTCAGATCCTTTCAGCCGTGAAAATGCTGTCACAAAAGCGAATGTCACTTTTTCCATTCAGGTTAAACATCACAGCTGCACTGCCAGCGTGGTAGGAAGTTGAGAGGGTTCTAGCAAAGAATAGGGAATTTATTTTGTATCATAGCTCAGCACAAGTTTTGTGAAGGGCAAAAGTCACAACCATCAATGACTACAGCAATATGTAGCAGAGCCCATGACAAGTTTATTGCAACCATTGCTGCAATTCCTCCTTAATAACGCCTTCCTCGGAATTCATGGGTATTCATGCCTAAAATTCATAAACATCATCTCAAACATCTTGAAAGGAGTTTCAACATGTATTCTGAGACTGAGAGACAGATCCTTTCAAGTATATAAACACATCAAAGCCCTTGGTTAATAGTTATTAAAAGTGCGCTTAAGAGCAAGCTACTGTGACGTGGATCAAATTAAATCAATTCCATCCATGTCACTTCTATATGTGATGAGAAAACTAGTTGGTGCAATTTCAAACTAGGACTTCTCAAAGTCTGCCATTTCGGCGTGTTTAACCAGAACACTTGAAGGTTAGTCTCCACATTTACCAAGTGCAAATTGATTTTTCAAAAAAATATAATAAATGACAAAAATTAGCATAAGATATAAAACCATCAGGTATATATCTCATTTGCAATTCTCAGACTAACCGAACTAACAATACGAAAAATGGACTATGTGCATATCTGTTGTTGTATAATATATAATATATAGTTTAGAACGAACCTAAAACGTGATAACTGAAATTGTTTGAATTTTGTAATAATAGAAAATTACAGATTAATATAAACAGAAGTGCATCTTTGTATAAAGGTCTCATTAGTAAATCTAGAGAGAGAGAGTACTTAAAAAAGGTTCAGAGTCCCACCTTCAAGAAGAAATGGTGCATTCGATTTGCTTTTCAATGTCATACTCTCTATAAGAATCTTCACATGCAACATATCCAGCTTCTTTCATTTGTTTAAGTAATCCCCTGAGCAAAGAATAAATCTCCTCAGACTGGGTGTTGGACAAGCCTCCAACCACGAAAGGCGAAATTCCAGCTCCAGCATCAATCCATGCACAGCCAGGAGCCTTTTTGACACCCCAATCCCTCATGGAAGTCCTAACCTTTGCTAGTTCGTTCCAACACCCGGCTGCAGCATACATGTTGGCAATTAACACATAGTACCCTGAATTTGAAGGCTTCATTTCTAACAGTTTTTTAGCTGCCCATTCTCCAATTTCTGTACTTCCGTGTTTTTTACAAGATCCTATAAGGGTGGCCCACATTGCTTGGGTTGGTTTGTATGGCATATTTCTCAAAATTTCCACTGCCTTTTTAATCAAACCAGCTCTCCCATAGAGGTCAACCATGCAAGCAAAGTGCTCCAAACGAGGAGTTAAGCTATAAACACGGTACATATTTTCAAATAACATCTGACCTTCTATAAGTAAACCTGAATGACTACAAGCTGACAATACAGCAATCATGGTTACATGATCTGGTCTAATTTGGGAAGCATTCATCTCTTCAAAAAGTTTCAGTGCAGCTTTGCCCTCTCCTTGTATCCCATACCCAGCTATTAGTGATGTGCAAGTCACTTCATCCTTTTTGCTTAGTAAATCAAACAATCTTTTCGCTAATGATATTTTCCCGGATCTTGCATACATGTCCACAAGGGCATTCCATAATAGCAAGTAGTCCTTAAACCCTTCACGCTTAATCATATAACAATGGAACTCTCTACCATGCTGAAGATTTGCTACTCTTGCACATAAAGGCAAAAGGCTTGCAATTGTCACATTATTAGGTTCAAACCCGGAAAGAATCATTTCTCTAAACAGAAAGAAAGCTTCCTCAGTTTGGTCCCACTGCGAGTAACCAGAAATGATGGAATTCCATGTAATCACACATTTAACTTGTACTAAATTAAACATAACAGTTGCCAGCCTAAGGTCGTTGCACCGGGAATACATAGTGATTAACGAATTTTTAACTTTATCATATTCAAAACAATAACTACGCACCGCCAGACCATGAATCTCCTTCCCCGATTTTAAAGAACCAACGTGAGAACATGCACCTAAACCAGTAATCACTGCAACTGGATCCAAGTGAACCAAACATTTCCTCATTTGACAAACCAATTCCAGCGCCCTATCATATCTACCCGTCTTCAAACACCCTCCAGCTATCGTATTCCACGTAATCATATTCAATTCAATACTCTCTCCCTGCATATGATCAAAAACCTCAAACGCTTCCTTCCACATTCCCCCAGACGCATAACACGAAATCATCGAGTTCCACGAAACCGCATCCCTTTCCGGCATCTCATCAAACAATCTCCGCGCAACACCCACTTCCCCACACTTCCCATACATATAAATCAAAGCATTACACACATACAAATTCCACTCAATCCCACTACATTCAATACACCTATGCACCTCTCTCCCCGAAACAACATCTAATTCCTCACTACAAGCTTTCAAAACAGACGGATATGTATAATCATCGGGCCTAACACCCTTCTCCACCATCACCCTATACATCGAAATCGCCTCCCTACAAAACCCATTCCTCACATACCCCGAAATCAACAAATTCCACGGCGAAGGATGCCTAATTCCAGACCTACGAACTATATAACTAGCATTATCAAACAAACCAAAACTAGTATAAAATCTAACAAGCGCAGGAACCAAAATCGAGTGTCGTTCGAGACCCGAAACTATAACATAACAATGAAACTGTTTACCATATGATAAACACTTCACATTAGAGCAACACAACAAAATTCGAGACAATGAGATTACAAAAATGTTAAATGAGTCATTAGAATTAACACAAGCTTGAATAGAAGTAAATATTTTAAGGGCATTATGTAATTGACCTTGACTTGTAAAGTTCTTAAGGGACACAAACAAGGAATCAATCATGGGTTTGTCAGGAATAGTTTGATTTTGTTTCCATTTTCGAGGAATGCATTTTTGGATTTGTGAGAGAAAATAACGGGGGTTTGGTAATGAAGAAAATGAAGATGATGGCATACAATGTGAAGTGGTAGTGAATGCATGACTGCATACACAATTGTTTGTATGTATACAAAAACACAGATGTGCTAATTTGATTGTTTTGTGTTTGAATGTTGTTGCAGTGTGCAAGGGTTTTAGACCCAAAGGAGCGGGGGGTTTAGGGATTTTTATTTTCTCGTTGATTTTGGGCGACTTATGTTTTAAGACATTTTTTTTTATTTGCTACTCTCTCAACTTATTAAAATTATTTGATATTTTTATTTTTTAATTATTTTTTATAAATTAAAATTTAATTACATATTTTAATTTAAAAAAATAATATTAATAAATTTTATTATACGATCAAAATACTTAAAAATGTGTGTTAAAAGTTAAAGTGGCAAATAAAAGAAATAGAAAGAGTAATAGGTTAATCTTATAATACCTCCGTCCCACCCAATTATTTACGTTTCAGAGAGAAGGTCTGACACGCATTTTAAGGTGCATTTTATGATTACGTGGGCGAATGACCTTGGTGATTTTATATGGGCCCTCTCATGGTGTTTTTAGTTTATCGGAAACTTTTGGCATTGAAGTTGCGGATTCTCGCATGTCGAGGTCATTGACCTGGAGTTCTTTTGTCATGACTTTTTTATTGTAGTATTGAGCTACCTTATTCTGATAGGTCGTTGCTCGTTGTAGAGCCTCTTCACGTACTTCCTCAAGGAGGTCATTATCGAGTTGGAGTCCTTTTAAAGAAGAGATTGGATCAAATAGCTCGATCCTAGGCATATTCATGCTAATCTCAATGGACACTACGGCCTCTGTGCCGTATGCCATTCGAAAAGGTGTTTCTCCTGTGGTTGTGCGGGGAGTAGTCATGTATGCCCATAAAACATTGGGGATTTAATCGATCCAATTTCTCGCGGCGTCTTGTACTCGCTTTTTCAGGCCTTGGAGTAAGATCATGTTGGTGACCTCGACCTGCCCATTGGATTGGGGGTAAGCTACTGAAGCTCGCAGATGCTTGATGTTAAGTTCCTAAAGAGTTTTTTCAAAGTCTTCTCCGATAAACTGAGTACCATTATCAGTTACTACAGCTCGGGGAACTTCGAAGCGAAAAATAATGAATTCCATGAAAAATTTTATCATATCTTGTTCTCTGATTCGGGCGACGGGTTTTGCCTCAACCCATTTGGTCACGTAGTCGATGGCGACCATGAGATATTGTAATTGATTTCGACATTTCGAGAATGGTCCCATTATATCAATTCTCCACATAAAAAAGGGACATGGGATTTGTACGGAGGAGAGCTCGATGTGAGGTCGGTGGCCGACATTTCTTGGCAAAATCCTCACAGTCTTTTCTGAGTGTAGGCCAAAATAGGCATTGCCTAATTATCTTATAAGCTAAGTTTTTTGCCCCCAAATGATCACTACAAATACCCATATGACCTTCAATCAAAGTTAGTTTTGCCTCGTTGGTGCTAAAGTAGAGAAGTATTGGTTCGATTAGTGCTCTTCTATATAGTCATCCATTGTACATAGAGTAATTGCGAGCTCGATAAGAGATAGATCGAGCTTGTTGTTTATCTTTAGAAATCTTATCGTGTATTATATATTCCAAAAAAGGAGTGCGCCAGTCGGTCGAGCATGTGACTTCGAACACCGATTGAGCGATTATTGAAGGACAATTGAGCTCGTCCATATAGATGGACTCATTTGTCGAGCTATGGTGGGATGATGCTAACTTGGCTAAAGTGCCTGCCCACTGGTTGGCGGTTCGAGCTATGTTTGTGAGTGTCCAAGATGTAAATTTGTTGAGTGCAGTGTGTACTAGAGAGAGATATTGAGCCATTCGGTCATCATGAGCCTTGAATTCACCTTTGACTTGTTTTACCACCAACTAAGAATCCCTAAATATGTCAATATTAGTAATCGAGAGTTCATGAGTGAGTTTAAGGCCTGCTATTATAGCTTCATATCGACCTCATTGTTGGTCGCCTAGAATTTGAAACTTAGTGCTAACTGGATTTTGAAGTTTTCAGGACTTAAAATGATGATCCCTGCACCTGCTGTCGTGGTTGTAGATGACCCATCGACGAAAATTTTCCATGTCTGTCCTAATGGATCGATACATGGGACCTGTGTTATCAGTTGTTCATGAAGTTATTCCTGAAATTATCCCTCAGTGACAAAGTCGGGTTGATGCAAGATATGTTTTAAAGGTTGATTCGTGAGAACGATTATGGGGAGACCTCGAAAGTAGTGTCATAGTTTTCGACTAGAGATTATGAGAGCATAGATCAATTTCTCGATATGAGGATATCGTGTTTCAGCGTCTTTCAATGTGTGACTGATGTAATAAACAGGTCACTCAACATGACCGGTCTCGCAAACGAGCACCGAAGCTACTGTGAGGTCCGTTGCAGACATGTATATTTTTAACGGCTAGCCTGGTTGTGTTTTAGTCATGATTGGGGGGTGAGTCAAAAATGCTTTGAGTTCTGCCAGATTGTGTTGACATTCTTCTATCCATACCAGTTTTTTAGCTATAGACGCCTCTTTGATTGCTTGAAAGAAAGGAAGACATTTCTTAGACGATTGAGGTATGAAGCGGCGTAAAGCCGCTATGCAACCGATGAGAGTTTGAACCCCTTTCAAAGAGGTAGGGGCTTTGATATATTGGATAGCTTTTATTTGGTTTGTATCAGTCTCAATGCCGCGTTGAGATACTAGATATCCTAAAAATTTACTGGATGAGTGTCCAAAGGAGCATTTGGTTGGATTAAGCTTCATCTAATGCCGACGAATGGTTTGAAAATATTCATCAAGGTCGAGGGGGTGTAGGTGTTTGAACTTGGTTTTAATGATCATGACGTCCACATAGACTTCCATGTTGTGTCCAATTTGTTTGGCAAATATTTCATCCATCATTCGTTGAAATGTGGCTCCTGCATTGATGAGACCAAATGGCATATTTAATAAGTCGAATACCCCTCTATGGGTGATAAAGGTATTTTTTTTCCAATCATTGGAGTCCATTTTGATCTAATTATAGTCAGAGAATATATTCATAAAGGAAAGCAGCTCATGGCCGGAGGTCGCATCAATGAGTTGGTCGATGTTACGTAAGGGGTAAAAGTCTTTTGGACAAACCCTATTGAGATTAGAGTAATCCACACACATTCGCCATTTCCCATTGCTTTTTTTAACAAGGACCATGTTGGAGATCCACGTTAGAAATTTGACGTGCCGAATGAAGCCTGCCTCTAAAAATTGACCGAGCTTGAGGTCAATGGCCCGTTATTTTTCGGCTGAGAAGATTCTCCTCTTTTGGCATATTACCTTGGCTTCGTCTCGTATATGGAGAGAGTGTCGCGCCACCGTTTCTGGAATTCCTGACATATCTTTAGGTTCTCATGCAAAGATATCCGAGTATTTTCTCAATAAGTCAGTGATTTCCACTTTTATTTGGGGATCAAGATTCTTGTTGATCTTTATGACCTAGTCTGGTTGACCTAGAATAATCTCGACATCTTCTGTTTCTTCGACTAAATGGTCTGTGTTGATTATATGGCCATCTAACAGGCTATGGAGATCGATCTCGACCACTTGATTAATTGATAGGTCTGGATCTTTAGTTTTTTGTAAAACAGAAGTCAAGTAATACTGCCTCGCTGTGGCTTGGTCGCCTATGACCTCGTCTATTCCAAATTATGTAGGAAATTTCATTTTGAGGTGAGGGATGGATGTAACGGCTCGTAAGGTCGTCAAAGTAGTTTGTCCAAAGATTGCGTTATAGCTTGAAACTGCATTAATTACGTAGAATTTCATGATTTGCCAAGTTTGACAAGGTAAGGATCCGAATAGTACAGATAGGTCGATGGTTCCCATGATTTTGACCTCATTTCCGGTAAACCCAAATAAGGGGAGTTTGTACATTTTCGAGCTTGCGATCCCTTAGATTCATTCTAGAAAATGCGCCATAGTACAGGATATGCACTGAACTGCCATTGTCGATCAAGATCTTTTTGACCGTGTCCGTTCTCATTGTGTTGTGATTACCAGAGCGTCCTGATGGTTATCTAGGAGTCCCGTTGGGTAATCTTCATCAGAGAAAGAAATGACCGGAATTGGATTAGGCTTGGCACATTTGGGGAACCCTGGATTGATGTTGAATATTTCTCGAGCATGTGACTTTTTTGCATTAATGGATGAGCCTACAGCTGCATGACATCCCGAAATGACATCAATGATGCGGTTTGATTCCGAGTAGATTTCATGTCAATGAGTGTCATCTGTTTGGATGAAGTGGGTGAATTGAAATCGCTTGATCTTACTTTCGATGAGGTTACTGAGTTGATAACATTGCTCAGTTGTATGGCCTGTATCCACATGGTAATTGCAATACCTTGAGCTTGGTGGTCGATAATCGAGTTCTATTTTGAGTATTGCCAAGATTGTATCTTTTCTAGTATTAAGCTTAGTGAATTCTTTAGGTCTGCGAGTCCTGGGCTGCCATGATTTACTATTTTTAAGTGAAATAGCTTGTTTGGTTGCATCTGTGGAGCTGGTCGGTGGCTCCTCCCTTGCCGCTTGTGGAGGTCTATCTTGATAATTACGAGATAGTGGTTGGTTGTGATCACGATCCCGATCTCTATCTCTATCACCGGTGCGATCGTATCATGAAGATTTAGACCTTGGAGATTGGATACTTCCTACTGCCTCTTGCAAAGTTAACCTATGCTCGAAAATTTCTAAAGCAGCTTGCAAAGTTCGTGGGCACTTTTCAAAGTATTCCTCTAGCAACAAACCATGTATGTCTTTGTCGACCCCCGCTGCCAGATAGTTAATACTAAGTTGGTCAATTAAATTTAGAATTTCTGTGACCTCAGAGAGACTCATCTTGCTTTTGTCGAACCGTTATTAAGGAATATGTGACTTGCCTCCTTTCTTATTGCTGGAGAATCACATTTTGAACTTAGCTTTGAGAGTGGTCCAGGAATCGATTGAGCATGGAGGTAGATTAGTAAACCATTTAAGGGTTATGCCCTGAAGACAAGTACTGAAAAGGTGACACCGAGCTAACTCGGAATGTCCAAAAAAGGTCATCTGTCCGTCAAACATGTTTAAAAAGTCGTGTGGATCAGTTGTACCATCGAATTGGGAGATATTGAGAATCTTCAGTTGTGGGTCGATAACTGTGGATTTGATTGGTGTTGACAACGGGCTTTCCGATGGGAGCTTAGTTCCTGATTGAGTCCGAATAAAATCTTTGCATAAAGCGACATCTTGCTGGAGTCGTGTGATCTCTTCTGGTCGTCAGGAAGTTTCGATGCTCTCACTATGCCTCGAACCATCAGAAGAGGTCATTTGGCAACGTCGTTTAGGAATGCGCCGTGAAGTGTAGGTAGATTCAGTTTCTGTTTCTGCCTCGAAGTTAGAGTTATCCTCGTCAATTTGATCATCAGGGAGTGGTGATGATAATGTAGCTCGTTGGAGTTCGAGCTAAAGTCGTTCAATCTCCCTAAGCTTGGCAAGTTTATCATCGAGTAAATTTCACTCGTGTTGTAAGCGCTTGACCTCGACATCATCGACTTCCATTGGAACTTTACCCAAGCTCGCATCCTGAGCTCAAAGAGCTTGAATTTTCTCTAGATGTAGTCGAGCATCGCTCGTAAGAACAGTCCTTCCAGACTTTGTTTAGACAATAGTTCGTTGTTTCTCTGTAGGTTAACGTTTCCGGCCCTTTGAGTCGGAACTCGTCAGTCGCTGCAAATGAGTGATAATTGTTTCAGTATCTAGTTGGAACAACTTTTTTGGCTGTAAGTTAGACGAAGTTCGATGAAACTCGTCTTCTTTTTCTTCTGGGAACTCAACCGTGTAGGGTGGTTTCGGTAATTTGATTGATTGTGCCATTTGTTGAATTAATTAGAAAAAGTCTTCAAAACTCCTTCTAGCGCCAAATGATGAATACAAATAATAAGAAAGTATTTAGATACTAGGGTTTATAATATTTGTGTTAAAGAGGTTTTTTTTTTGTATTTCTTTCATTAGTTTTCCCTCCTCTTTCTTATGGGAGAAAGAGTTTTATTTATAATAGTTACAAGGGAGTCCCATTCTTGGAGAGCAAGTCATATATCGTATTGAACTTTATAGGCATTTATAAACCATATAGACTATTTGCTATTGTATTGAAATACAGCCCAACAAACCTCATTGTTATCCAAATGGGCTATTACCCAACATTACAAATTCATGTAAAGATTTATTTATTTGCTTTATGTCCTTTGTCCACTCCTATTTACTCATGTACAGTTTTTTTTTAATACAATAACTCATACAGTTAGTAGCTAGAAATAAAAGCTCTGGATGTAGTTTATGTTTGGGGGAATCCTAGCTCACTAGTATTTTCCGATGGCCAGTAGTTTTTTTTATAATTATCCACCCCACTACAGCCTGTCATTTTTATTAAAGTTCTTTCCCGTGTCCCTGTCTACAAAAGACATGTTTAATTTTTCACTTTTTATATTCAGTTTTATTATTTTTTTTATAGGTGGATGAGAATAATCCTCAAGCACTAAAGATTCCAATATCATTTTGTCAAGTTGTTCAATTTTAGTGAACCTTATTATATTAATTTATGCCTGAGATCTGAATTATCATTGTGATTAAAAAATTAATTGCATACACATTCCAAAGTATTGCTCTTGTATTGGTTTAGGGATCCCTTGAGGGGTGGTTTGGTTCTCTACGGATTGAAATGATGAATCGGGTTAAGGTGGTATGAAAATAAAGTATGATATCACGTATTCGGTTGAATGATGGAATAAATTTATTAATTTAATATATTTTTTAATAAATAAAAAAATATATACAGTTAATACAAAAAATTAATCACTATTATTTATTAAATATTAAACAACATCATTATAAAAATTTTATTTTAAAAATTATGTAATTTTATAAATAAAAATAAAAGTTGTAAAGTTTTGATTTGATTACGCATATCTTCATCTCATACACACCTCCCCCTAAGATATCAGAAACTCATATCTTATCTTGTGGGTTTGAGATATGAGTTTTAAAATTAAAAAAATTTAACCAAACAACATGTATGAGTTTGAAATGAACGAAACTCATACTTGATCCCTAGAAGTTCCGAACCAAACGACCCCTAAGTGTTTTTAGTCAAAATTATTTATTAAATTTGTGTGTTTTAGATACATAAATTTATAGTTCCCTTCGTCCCGAGTAACCTCATTCACACGTCATTTTTAGAGGCTAAGAAAAGGAAATGTCAGACCAGAATTAGGCCCAGTTATGTTAAGATCGTTGTGATTTGAGAAAAATTGTTAGATAAAAAAATTATTTAAAAAATTAGATAATTATTTGTTACTCCCTCCGTCCCGGCCAAATGTTTACATTTGGTCCGGGCACGGAGACCAAGGATAGTGGGTGTAATAGTGATTTTATTGTTAAAATAAATGAAGTAGTGGGTGTAATAGTGTAAAGTGTTGAAAAAGTGGAGTGAAGTAGTGGATGTAATAATATATTTATTGTTAAAAGTTACTATTTTTAGTAATGTAAAAAATTGGATGGGACGTCCCAAAAAGGAAAGTGTAAAGAATTGGTTGGGACGGAGGGAGTAATATTTATGATTTATATATAATTTAAAATATAATATAAATAATATTTTTAAAAAAATTGATAGTAAAATTGACAGTTATTTGCTGAAAAAGTTGGAAAATATCAATATATGGATGAATTTATTTAAAAAAACAGTTTTTGGACCAAAAATACTTTTCTAAAACACTGTTTTTAAATTTTATCAAATAATTTTTTTCTAGTTTTTTGACAAAAAAATTGTTATTACTATTCATAATAATAATACCAAATGGGACCTTATTCTTTTTTTTTATACGAGAATAAAGTAATACTCATGGTCCTATTAATTTTGTCATTTTTACCAAATTCTCACTAAAATGATCATTTTATAATGAAATTTAAATATTATATATAATATAATAATTCTACTTTTTTAAGAAAAATCACCGTAAATTATATTAATTATATTATAAAATTGAATTTTTTAATTCATAAAAATATAAAAAAGAAATTTTAAATTTCATATTAAAAATAAGCCTTTAATTGGTTGAAGGATTAGTTTGAATGTTTGGTCATTGTTGATAAAGTTGGTGGTGAAGATGATCAATATGAATACATGATCTTATGTGTTTTGAGAGTGAGAGATGTGTGAAAGCTAAGCCAAGGTCACGTCCAATTTCTGAACATGCAGGTAGAAAACAACTGCTATTTAAGTTTGTCTTGACTATTACTATATTGTCACGATCACATGAATTTTAAATTAAATTAAACAATAGTAAAATAACTTGAGAATTAAAGCTTCGAGTAATTAAAATAATTTGGATATTGTATGTGGCCTCTTAAATTATTTTTTATTTCACTCGACGTACTAATCTGTTCTTATTTTTGCGAATTACGATAAGTTATTCTTTTCGTAGTTATTATATGCGGTTATAGTTTTGGCAATGAGCCTGTACAACCATAGATTATAATAATTTTGACAATGAATCTATTTTTCTCAACCATTGTGCTCGTGTAAAAAGTTTGTGCACAAATTTAGTACAGTAGTACTAATTTTTACTAAACAACTTGATTGAATATTAAAACAAGAAGTAACTTTAAACATACAAAAAAGGCTCTTAAATTTTGACTGATAATTATTACAACATAATTTATTGTACTTGTTATCAACTGTAAGCAGAGCTGCATTCATATTTATTTTTTGATTCGAATTTATATACGAGACGAGTTTGAAAGTTTGAAATTGTTTAATTATATGGGTTAAATTCGACTAAAGTTTAGGTTAAATTTAAAATTTTAACTCGATTCGAACTTGAAGTTAAACTCATTTATAATTATAAATAAATTATTATAAAAATTTAAAATTAATTATTATTTTTTAATTGGTAATCTCATGAGTATTATCAATTTAATTTATTTAAATTCGACACGATTAGCTCACGAATATTCTTGACTCGTATATTAAACAATTTAATTTTCAATCAAAAGTTTTACCTCATTTGACTCAAATGAGCAATTTGATTCATTTAAAATTATCTAAATTCAGACTCATTTATAAACTATTCAACTCGATCTATCTGAATTACAACCCTATAAAAAGCAAGACTCATTTATTACCCTCGGTCCCAAATTAATAGTTATTTTTGGGGAAAAAATTGTCTCATAATACATGTTCATTATTTTTTTTCAATGTAATTTTATAGATAAATTTCCAAAATAACATTTTGACTAATGTATTGGTACTAGTATTGGTAACTAATGTAATAGAGTTATCATTCAAATTATGCATTAAAACTATCTCAATTAATGTAATTAATATGGCTACAAATGGAAAATATTTTTTATATTATAATTTTTTAATATGCGTAATTTTTTTAGAAGTGACATGTAAAATGGGACGGAGGGAGTATGTTTTAGAGTAAAAGTAAAATTTTAGATTTTGACCCAACATACTTGTTATCCTGCAGAAAATATATACTAATAATCATATGTTGCAACTGAACCCATGTACAATTTGATACTGTGTATAACTAAACAAAATCAACCTAATGTAACAAAAATTCACCACAAATCTCAAAGACAACATAAATAGGCTCCAAAAAATTCAGTGGCACTCACTAATAGTCTAATCCACTAGAAAAAGGCAAGAAGAAAAACAATGACAAATATACAATAACAATAATGTAATAGTACAATATTCAACCAATCATCCATCCCCACCCCTCTCTCACTCATCATCACTCTCCCACCCAACTCTACCATCTTTCCCTTCTGCAAATTCAAAAACCCAACCCAACTCCCTTAAAATTTACAAATTAAAAATCATAGCATGGCTCCTACTACTACTACTCCACCTTCATCTCTTGTTTCCAAATTTACCCCTATCATTCTACTCTTTCTATTCCTCCTATCTCCACTCCCCATTCTTTCCTTAACTAACATCACTACTCTCCTTTCCTCGTACCCTGACTTGTCTGACTTCACTAATCTCCTCATTTCAACTCCTGTTCCACTTGATCTCACTCATCGTACTTCTTTAACTATCCTTGCTGTCCCTAACTCATTCCTTCGCTCTTCCATAACTACGACGACACGCCCGGATATCGCGGATATTCTCCGCTATCATGTACTCCTCCAGTACCTCTCATTATCCGATCTCCATCATTTTTCGACACACGGAAAATTAATAACAACCTTGTTTCAAACCACTGGTCGTGCTACTAGCAACTTTGGTTCGGTTAATGTCAGTTATAATTCGGACACTGATGTTACATCTTTTCTTTCGCCCGAAAGTAATGCAACCCTACTCTCGGTTATTAAAACAGTACCTTATAATATCTCGATTTTTTCGATAAATAATTTACTCGTTCCCGTAAGTGCTGATCTCATGGCATCCGAATCAGGTCCTCGAATAGACCTGAATATTACGAAAGCAATAACCGACGGCCACAATTTTAATGTGGTCGTCGCAATGCTACAAGCATCAGGCGTTATTGATGAATTCGAAGCAGACGAAAACGGGGCCGGGATAACACTTTTTATTCCAACAGACGAATCTTTTTCCGATCTACCATCCAATGCTAGATTCCAATCTTTACCAGCTGATAAAAAAGCTGTGGTGTTAAAATTTCACGTGTTACATTCTTATTATCCACTTGGTTCACTTGAGTCAATAGTGAACCCGGTTCAACCAACTTTAGCAACCGAAGATATGGGAGCCGGTAGTTTTACATTAAATATTTCTCGAGTAAACGGTTCGGTTTCGATTAATTCGGGTATTGTACAAGCTTCGGTAATTCAAACCGTATTTGATCAAAAACCGGTTGCGATTTTCGGAGTTTCTAGAGTATTATTACCTAGAGAAATTTTTGGAAATAATCCAATTATTTTTAAACCTAGTACCGGAGGTCACTATGCAACTGCGCAACCACCGGTAACTTCAATTTCACCTCAGAGTTCACAAGTATCGTCGCCGCCGGTGTTTCAAAGAGAAATTAAATCGGAGGCAACTCGTTTGGACAGGTACATTGCTGGTTTTTGTTGTATAGTATTGTCGTATGTATTGTCACATTGAAATGTTTTTTTTTTGGATTGTTACATTCTTTTTTTGAATTGTTTATTATACATTTTTGTAAAATTTAACACAGAAATTCGAGATTGGCTAAGGAAAAAAATATAGCCATTTCTTTTTGTTGTGGGGTTGACGGTGGGAGATTAATGATTGATATTTATGTTGTATGCTATAATTGAGGTTGAGAGATATTTTATACAGAGAATATATTACTATTACATCTTAATCATGTACACAATGACCTGAATTATTGTTGATCAGTTGAATTATTAGATTAGATAGCTGGTATAAGCTAGTATATTTGTTTTGTTGAATTTAGAAAGTGAAGACAAGTTTTCCTCATTTCTGGTAACTTTGTTTAATTATTTATGCATTTGTTACGTGTAGTCAGCATTAGATTTTTATTTTAATGGGAAAGATTCAGAAGATTGTACAGATTTTCCACGGGGCCGTATGTTTAGATATAACTTTAATTTTACTGAAATTCGTACAAGACAAAAAGGTTCTTAAAGTTATCTATTGATAAATTACCTAAAGTTACCTGTATTTTTAATATAAAAATTTAATGTCATTTTTATAATAATAGAATTAATCATCATATATTTACAAAAATAGTCTTGACAATGTATTATATTTTATGTTAATTTTAGATAATTACCTAAAGACGCCTTTAGGTCATTAAACCCTTCGTATAAATAGTGTTTAATTTAATGAATTTTAGATTAGAGAATATTAACCCAAGTTTTCAAATTTTTGTAGTTACTTTAGAACAATAAAACAATAGGAGTTGAGTTGATTCCCTATATTTTCACGACCGCTGAGGCGCTGATGATTACATAATCAACCTTGATAATAAATAATTTAATTTATCACTATTGGACCATGGTTAACATACTAATAACAAATTATTAAATATATTATTTTCTAAATTTTCTTTCACATTCATATTATTCTTGGTAATATTTATTAAAATTTTATTCCAATATTTACTAATTTTAAAGGTTGCCCATATGATCCCTCTATATTAATTTTATATTTAGTTAAACAAAAAAGTGGGTGGAGTAATATAAATTTTTATATATTTTATATGATTTTTTATGAAAAATTGTTAACTTTTTGACAATCTTAATAAATAGCCTCCCAATTCTAATAAATTGTCAAGATTGACATGTCAAATAAACCTGTAACTTCCTTCACAACTCATATTAGACATGCTCTAATGGGGCTATATACATAAGCTGGGTAAATAGAAAAGCCTATAAAGGCCCAAAGTAATATTTATTTGAAGAAGTAAGTTTGTTAACACATTTCAATATTAACATCTTTTTTAAATATTAACATATGATTGGATAAATCAAGTAATAAAGATATATCATCTATCATCTAGGTTTGACTCTTAACATGAGAATTTATTAGAATTGACTCAACCCAAAAATTTATTAGAACATACACTCACCGTGTTAAACTATAAACCTATTTATTAAAAAAATACACATTTGATTTTCAATTAAATAAAGTAAGAATGTGTGTGAAAATACGAATTTCATTTGAAATTATAGATTTCAAATGACAGGATTTGAGTTGTCATTTTAAATTCTCAGATTTATATTAATATTTAAATATCTTGAAATTGAAATCAAATCAATATTTAAATTATTTAATTATTTAAACATATTATTTAATAAATTCTGAACATCAAATGAAATTAATATTCCCAAATCCCAAACAAAGGCATTAAGATCATAAACTCATATTTTCACGCGATCTCACCAAATAAACGAGATTTTTAAGAACAAATCTGTTACTCGTGAAACAATCAATTTTCAATTAAGCACAAAGGTTATAAACTCATATTTTCACTCGATCTCAGTAAATGAATTACTCCCTCCGTTTATATTTATATGTTCATTTTGATTTTTTTGAAGTCAAATTGATTAATTTTTTTATCAGAAATTAAAATTTATTCTTTTATAATTTTCAAAAACTAAAGAATAAATTTTAAAGTACATTTTATATACTTCTAATAATAGAAATTTTTAATATTTTTTAATTATATATTATTTTTAAATTATAATTAAAAATGAATCAATTTAACAGCATAAAAAGTTTAGTGTACATATAAATAATGACGGAAGGATTAAATTTTTAAGAACAAACATGCAGTGATCATGTATTAAAAGATGTCAGATGATTATGAACTCTTTTGTACTAAAGTACTCAATCCAAAACATTTTTGACTAATTAAAGGATTTATTTAAATTTCAGATTAAAACTACATAGTATTATTAAGGTGATTTATTCTTATTCAATTAAATTTTATTTATTTCCACAATTTTGAATTTAAATTTACTTTTTAAATTCGAAAGAATTTGAATTTATCTGTGTGTGTTAGTAATATAAAACCTAATTACTATTTTTTTCCAATTTGTAGATACCTCATATATATCAATTTTATTCAAAATGCGATAAATTTAAATTTATATATTAAAATTTTGAATTTAACATAAATTTAAATTTATTCTCAAAAACTAAATACATTTAAATTTAAGTTTTATTAAAATTCAACCGAAACTGACATGTTATTCCCATCCCTAGGGAAACGTTCGGAATAGGGTACTGTTAAACAAACTGCTTCAGCCTATTTTTGGGCCACAGCCCATTTCGTGCAGATAGGTTTTATTTTTGTGTCTAGTTTTTAATCCACATCCCATTTTTCTTCAATACTAGTATGAGACAAATTTTAAAAAAATTATTTATGAATTTAAAATTTAAAATGAAAAATAAAAATTTTAAATTAAATATATTTGGATGATTTTAATAATATCGATTCTCATCTAATATAGTAATATGATAATATTATAAGTTAAATTTCATGTAACTTATAAGTTATTAAAAAAATAAATTAAAAACTATACATGTGAATGATACTATTAAATTTTATCAGATAATATTACAAAAATAAAATAAATTATTCAAAAATTGCCTCCTAATAACTTTTTACTTTAATTCATTCTTTTTAATTTTAAATTATTTTTAAATTTATTATACAAACACACATTTTTTAATTTAAAACTAAAAATCAATCTCAAGTTTAGAGTTTTAAGTCAGAACAAATGGATTGCATATATATGATTAATATATTTTGGGGACTGTGATAAATTCGTAAATTTCTCAAAATTGTTGGATAAAAATTAATCATTATATACTTCAGATTTATATGTCGCTTGAATTCGAGATAAAATTGATTTTGAATTTTTGGAATCTTCGTCTAACACCTTGATCTCCCTCCTCTCTCCTAATATTATCACAATTTATAATAGATATGAAAATAAAATTATGACCCATGTTATTTAAAACATTAGAACATGTATCTCATTAATTATTTTTAGATAATTATTAATTATTATTTATTTCATTTCTAAGAATAAAATAATCTTTTTCTTCCTTTTTCTCTATCTTTTATCTTTTTTTTAAGAAGTAAGATTTAAATTTATTATTATTATGAATAATAATAATTATTAATCATTGAACTTGCTCTTAGTTCTCGAGGCAAAATCTGTGTGTTACGCATTGCTTAAAATTAACGAGACAAAAATTCAAATACAAAAGTAGAAGCCCGCACAACAACGCACTTAAGACGTTTCACCAATTTCAATTCAATATTCAAACAGGATCCAGATCTTAACCTCCCCCCCACATACATGCATGTACTCTACAAAAACATTATTTTTCAAACTCACATTTGAATTTTTCAAACTTATATTACATCATTCGAGAATTTGTCACATTATTACAGCCCACTTTATTAGATAAGTGGAGTTAGTGTTGAATATTGTGGTTTAATTTATCATCTGATATCAGGGCCTTTCTGACATATCCGAGATTCGTTGCTGAAAATTTTAAATGGATCTCCTAAATTTTTTTTTCCCACCATAACTATAAAAAATATATGATATAACTAAAATTTACGGTAAATTTTTTCAAATATTCACTTATTTTCACCAAAATTTTATCAAGTTTGCTTCAAAAATTATTTTTTCGATAACAAATTTAACCTTAATTTTTTTGTGACTTTGCTAACATCAACTCATTTTTTTGCTCTTTTCACATCCAGATGATTGCTTTTTAGGTGGTAGTATATAAATCTCATTAAAATTCTCACTAAAAATAACTTCATAATAACACCTCAAATAGATAGTTCAAATTCAAAATGTTCATTAAAAATATGAAAAAAATGAATCTTTATATCAAAATAAAGACAATATATATATATATGAGTTTTAAGACAAAATTTTATTAACACTAGATTATATTCTTTTGATATAAAATATATATAACTGAATACCAGTGCAACTCTATTTTCCTTTTTTAATAATAAATTATCTAGTTTTTCAGAATATATACATATATACTCCCTCTCTTCCATATTTATTGTCTCATTTTGACTTTTCAAAGTCAAATTAATCAATTTTGATCAAAAAAATTTAACTTTAAAAAGTCAAAATGTGACAAGAATTATAGGACGAATGGAGTATTATATATATACATATGTAATTAGTATTTATTTTTAATTTTATAGCTGAATTATTAATTTATATTCTATGAATATTATTAAATTTATAATTTTTTTAACTAAATAAGATATAAATATATACTATTTTTTTTTCTAAAAATGTGTTTCAAATTTTTTTGTCTCGTGCGCTCGCCCGCGGCGGGCCCGGAAATCATGTATGACAACTTAGGGTCAAATCTGAAATCTCTGTTTCCTTTAAACCTGTGATCTGAGTTTCATTTCTTGACATCAAAAATGTCAATCCTAGGCGACGGCAGCAGCAGCAGCAGCAGCAGCAGCAGCAACAATAATGGTCACACAACTGGTCCAATATTCCAAGAATTCAAGAAACAAGCTTCTTTTTTCTTTAAGGAAAAGATCAAGACTGCCCGTTTAGCTCTCACTGATGTTACCCCAGCTCAACTGTATGTGTTCTTATATATCATACTCTCATTTTTAACTTGTTTCGGAAGTAACATATGTATTACATGTGTTTTTCTATCTTCCTGTCCTGTAATTATTTGAGTTGGACCTTGTTGCGGGTTTCAAGATTGACAGAAGAGGCAACGAATGGAGATTCATCAGCTCCTGATACGCGTACCTTGAAGGCGATATCTAAGGCTGCTTTTGAAGTTGATGATTATTTCAGAATTCTTGAGATTTTGCGTAGCAGGTTTAATTACCTTGTCTTGTACTCTTGTTAAAACATTTCAGTTTTTGTTTTCTATGTATGAAATTGAAATGTAAATGTTTATGTGTTTGTAATTGTTTGTATTTTTAGATTGGTCAAATTTGATAAAAAGAACTGGAGAGGATCATATCAGGCACTCATTGTAATAGAGCATTTGATGACCCATGGACCAGAAAGTGTTGCAAAAGTATTTCAAGCTGATAAAGATGTTATTAGAGAAATGGGATGCTTTCAGCTTATTGATGAAAAAGGGTACGTTTTTGTTACCTGATTTTTTTTGTTTATAGGCATTTTCTGATTTTATAATTGATATTGATACTCAACTTGGGCTACCATTGATTTGCAGATTTAATTGGGGTCTCACTGTTAGATTGAAATCTGAAAAGATACTGATGCTCCTTGAAGAGGGGTCCCTCCTCAAAGAAGAAAGACAACGAGCTCGAAAGGTAAGTAGAGGTATTGAGGGGTTTGGGAGCTTCTCCCAGAGGACTTCACCAGGCCAAGGAATTCTGAGTGAATCCCCTAACACGATATATACAAGGTCGAAGTCTCAGTTTATTAAGAATGGTGATCAGGAAGACTGGTTTTCATCCGTCAAACGTGAAGAAGAAACAGCAAAAACAGTGTTTAACGGTTCACATGACTCAAGTGATGAGAATGTCCACTTAGTGTCAAACAAGGAGGAAAAAATTTTAACTTTAAACAATTCCTTTAATAGCCAGCCACTTGCAAACACTGAAACTCAGAGTGTTTCCAAAGAAAATGTAGCTCCAAAGAAAGAATATAAACGAGGAGGATTTGTTAAAAGGAACTCCAGTGGAGACTCAAAACCCCTTTTGGATGATGAGAACGATGAGTCCAGGGCCAATATCTTTGTAGAAGAAGATCATCCGTTCAATGCTGATTCCCAGCTAACTGGTGCGTCCCTTCTATCAAAGGATCACTCAGTTCAAGAATTCTAAGATTAAATGGTTATTGAATTAATAGAGTAGACATCTTGCATTTTACATCTTGTAAAAGTTTTCATGTTAAAGTTTGAGTGTTATTGCTATTGGAACTGCAAGCACCTGTATTATAAAAGCAAGCATGAAAAATTGCGACTTTTATGAGTTTTCAAGTTACTCGTAGTATCTTGATTGGATCGGAGTTGCCAATATAATTGGAGCTGATATCAAATATTTTCAGACCTGATTAAGGCTTTTGTAAATGATCATCTTAAGCATAAATCTTGCAATAAATTTCATGATTCAAAAGCCTTTTGTGAATTGCTTGTCACAATGGTTCAAAGCGGTGGTTCTTTTTGTAGTTCCAGTGCCACTTTCCATTTATTTACATCCCCATCCTGGTGGGTCACGTTGCAAGACTACTTGTTTGGATGCTTATCCTATTTGTGTTTACATCCTGTAGTGTTGGTTACTTACATTAGAATACAGGTCCGATTTCAGATGTTTTACAGCTGAATTTCGAATTACACGGTCTGGCTCCATATGACAATGTAAAACTTTTTCTGGCAACAAAGAATTAACAAACAAAAGGGAACTTAATGTGTCATACTTTGGGTAAAAGTTCCAACTCAAACATTTGAAGCTCAGATATCACCGACTACAGGGGAAATTTCTAGACTTGTCAATAAGTAGGATTACTTGTCAAAGAAGCACTGTCATGGATGAAAGGGTTAGGCTTTAGACGCTGCATATTTGAGACAGATGCAAAGGCACTTGTAGATGCTTGTAAGGGAGTACGAGGACGAGCATATTTCCATATCATTGTTTTAGATTGTGTCAAATTATTTAAGCACTCTGTTGATGTGCTAGTCGGATTTGTTCATAAGTCCCGTATATTAGCAAGGCCGCCCAGGAGTGGGTTGATACGGAATATCTGCATAATATTTAAAGTTAAACTCACACAATTTTATTATAATTGAATATATTTTTGAGAGATTTTGGTGATATATTTTATTTGATATAATTTTCACGATATGATATCTTTGTGATTTAAAAGTATTATTTAAAAAAATTCTATAATTTATTCGTTAAAAAATTGATTTTTTTCCAGATTTCAGAAAAAATTATTTTAGAAATTATTTTATTAATCATTAATAAAATTAATATTATAAATTAAAATTTTTATAAAATTATGCCAAAATTATGGCATAAAAGAAATAATAACAAAAATGCTCATTATGACATACAGGCATACCGACTCTGAATTATAGAAAAACTATAAATTTCCTCAAAATAAAAAAAAAGTTTAAGAATTAAGACGAATTAGAACCCTTTTCCCCCCTCAAAAATGAAGCTCACGAGTGTTGACAAATATAAATGCCTAATAAAATAATTTAAACTTACATTTATTTGTTAGTCAAACAGGGTCTTAACTCGTTTGTATAACTTGTCGACAGAACAGCATAAAAGCACAGACCACGTTCTAGCAACAGCGTAGCGGCCTCCAAAACGAGTTCATTTTTTGAACCCCTTACATACACTGCATATCTATGATACGATCATAATCTGAGTCTCACTTGCTTTTAATCACTTTTATTTACCTTTGTTTTTGAATGTATGACTATTTTGTGTTTTGTCTTTCTTTATGTCTATTACTTTGTTTTTTGTTTGTTTTTGAATCTATCTATGGTTTTTTATGGTGATAGGTGAACACCCTAACTTTCCTCTCCCAAATGCGGATAGAGTGACGTACGTAGCGTTGTATATACATAAAATTTTTAGGGTCAATCCTATCTCCCATGCAAAACCACATATAGATGTTTCTGATAATCGATTGTCACAGATTAGAACCCTTTATATTCATGTACATAATTATTAAGAATATTGGTAAAATTCTAGGTATTACTCCTTTTTACAGGGCACACTGCAGAGTTCTGCTCAATATTTTGTAATAATTCTTTTTCTGAATTAAAAGATTTTAAAAATATTTTTATTCAAAAAAAGAATTATTAAAAAATATTGAGTAGAATTCTTTTTACTAAGACTTAGAATTGCGTGCATTACCCTATATAAAAGACTAGAGAGAGTTTTAATTATTATAAATTACGAAGTTGTTGGAACTTTCATACATTATAAAACTTGTGAGCATAACATTACCATGCACGACATATTTGAAATAAATTGTGAGTGAGTCGTAAACGTGGTAGGATTCTAGATTTCTAGTAGAGTTGGATGCTCAGATTTTGTTTTGTCAGAGTTAAAAATTCTCTTGCAAAGAAAAATACGCATTTAAGAATGTAGCCTCGAGGTTCTACACTAAAATCTGGAGAATTTCACGGGTTGTGTTCTAAAATGTATGTACACTATGTATCTCAGAGGGGTGGGGTCTTCGAAATTTCTTGCTCAACTAAAATAATTTACTTGTGGTAAAATCAGTTTTACAGAAAAAATACCTATATGAATGCAAACTTAGACAGAAATTGTAGTTTAGATACTGATCCAAATTCTTTCAGCAAAAGCTTTACTCGTTCAGATGGTTAAGTATGATGGCTTTTACTATATATACAAGTAAGAGATTAATTTATTGCTAAATCTTGTTTCGTTTCAAATTACCTTTTCTTTGAAATTGGTATGGAGTAAATACATTTGAAATGTGCTCAAAATAATGTTTGTTTGCCACATGGATATGTCCCTGATTAGTTGCTGTTGGGTACTAAAGATAGAGGTCCTAGAGGATATTCACATTTCCGTGGCACCACGTTTACTTTTTACTCTCTGACATTATCAACTTTCTTTAGATAATATGTGCTCGGTATCTTCTGCTTCAACGTAAGTGCAAATATCTGTATTATTCACTATATGTCAATCACTTGATTTTAGGAATTGTTGTGTTTGCTTACATCTGAGAAACTGGCTGCTTTCATGACGACTTTCTTGTTGTATTCTCATATCACTTGGTGATTCTCTTTGTTCTATAAGTGGTTTCTCTCATTTGGGTTTTCACGTTAAGTATAGGTGTTAGATTCTTCTGTATGCTTGCATTTGATAACATCCGTAGTATATGTCTTTATAATTCCAGTTTACAAATACAGCTACTAATATTTTTGAGAAATTTAATCTAATTATTCAGGAGGACAGTTATGCATAAAATCAGGTGTGTTTTTTCTGCCTATTAATCACTTAAATAGATGCACCCATACAGCCATACTCATTCCCTCTATATTGCTACAACTAGGTATTGTAAGATGGCCACTGTTAGCTTAAAACTCCTTGTAGACAACAGCACCGAGAAGGTAATCTTTGCAGAGGCGGGAAAGGACTTTGTGGACTTCTTATTTGGACTGATGGAAATTCCACTAGGATCTCTGCTGCGTCTTCTTGCCAGGGAAGGGGTGTGTGAATCCTGGACTTTGAGCAAAGTCTATCAAAGTGTGAATAAACTTGACAACGAATACCTACAGCCTGATCAAACCAAGCAAAGTCTACTGAATCCTGGAATGCCTGCATCAAACACCAAGGGTGCCCCTCTGATGCAACAATTGGGTTATCGGCAGTCACAATCTTCAAGCAGTTACAATAATTATGGCTCTTCAAGAAATGATGTGAAGAAGGAAGTGGATGGGTACGTTAAAGGATCAGTGACGTACATGATTTCAGATGACCTAACAGTGAAGCCCGTGTCCAGCATTTCTAGCATAAGTCTTATCAACAGTCTAGGTGTCAAAGACATTGGTACTCTGGAAGAAAAGATTGTGGACATCGACATGAAGAAGGTATCCCTTAATTCAACATTTAATTTACAATGCCTTCATAACAGAACTATAATCACATTTTATGGGGGCATCATTTTGAATATATGTATATTTATTGACATATATATAATTAATCTCTTTAGCATATCTAATATCGTAACTCGTAAGTGTATGCCGCAGTCTATGATTTTTATAACATGTTACCTGATCTTTTGTGATGGAGATGTTCTCAATATTAGGCTCTGTTCTCGAATTATATTTTTTTATCTGTCAATTGTAGGCTTTGGAGTTGGTAAGGACCTCCTTAGGATCCAATACTGTTCTCCACGAAGGATGTAGTTTCTAGTTATAATTTTGTTTTATCCATTACCCCTCCAAAACCCAAGGTTACTTGCAGAATTACTGTTTTGCGTTCAGCTTCTTAGTTTGTTTTATGGTAACTATGTTTTGAGCCATTTTATTGTTTAGCTAACATCTATTCTTTGTCACGATCGACCAACCAATCAATTAAATTTTTTAATATTTCCATTTTGATAATATAACATAGATAATGGAAGTATGATTAAAATTTAACATATATATGGAAGAATAAGAATCAATTGATTTCATTTATATAAATAGCTGTAATAGGGTATAATTGTTGATTCGGTTGGTTAACTAACCTTTTTTAAAAAAATTATGAACACCTTCTAAAAAATTAAATATACATAACTTATTTTTGAAATAATAATAATATATTTAACAAATAGAGTTGACTTAACCATCACAAGTTTATCACGTCTTGAAGTCGGGCTTGGTGGTCTCTACTCTCTAGTCCTTGTGTCTATGCTAAGTTAGTAGGTCAGTCTGTTCACGTTTCTGTCTGTCTTGCTGGGATCCTCATCAAGTGATGGCTTGTTTTATTTTCAATCTAGTTGTCTTTCAAATTAAAAAAAAACGCTTACATTTTTTATACTGTATTATTTTTTATAAATTACTATTAAAATTATAATTTATTATTAGTATTGTAATCCTATAAACATATAATTATAAGAAGAAAATAATTTTTATATATTAAATAAAATTAAAATAACTATTAAAAGAAATTAAAAAATATTTAATTCTGAACACATTTAAATGTTAAAAGCAATATAGAGCCGTGGACAAAATTATGGAATGTTAATACTAATATAAATCACTTCTTTAACAATATGATTGATTTCGATCATCATATTGTAGAAATAACATTTGTCAATAATAATGTTATAACAGTATTTTTCTATACGGATATTATTATAATTAGTTTCACATGTTTTTTAAATATTTTTTACACATTAATATAGTAATTCGGATTGTATATAAATATGTTAATTATTAGAAAAATAAAACATTAACTAAAATGTGAATAAAATATTTAAAAATTTTGTGTGTCGTATAAATAATAAAATATTACTATTATTTATTTGTAAAAGTTTCATAGACTACTGAAGTGAAGTAAAATAAATAATATAATAATCATTTCTTTGGAATGAATTATGAAATTTGTAATATTTAATAATAAATCTTACTTGGATTAACGAGTATATCAAAATCACTATATAAAGAATAAAATAAGATTTTAGTTCATAAGTCTAATCACATTTTCACAACATGTACTCTCACCAATTTAAGTGATATGTAACCGGAGATGAATTAATTTTAATTGAGAAAACTGTTGAGGATGATATAGGGAGTTTTCTTGAGGTTTTATTTATTTTTAATACTACATTTGTAAATATAGTATTCAACCTTTTTATTTTACATAAATATCCATTAATTTATATTTAAATATTTTTTAATCTCATGTTATCATTTGAGATCACTCACTCTCAGGACTAGGGCTGTAAATGAACAGAGTTGTTCGTGAACAAAACTCGAGTTCGGCTCGTTTAAGTGAGCTCGACTCTGTTCGTTTATTAAAAGAACCTGAATTTGAACATAAAAATCCGCTCGGTTAGTAAACAAACCCGAGAGAGCTTTATGCCTGTTCGGCTCTTTTAGCTCGGGATCGGCTCGAGTTCGGCTCGAGCTCGTCTAGCTCGGCTCGGATAAAATTTATATATATTATAAATAAAAAAATATTATGAATAATTTAAATATTTATATCATATTTAATATATTAATGTTTATATGAAATTATTCATATTATATATATATTGTTAATGTTTATTCATATTTAATATATTAATGTTTATATATGTCGCCTAAAATATTTATAGTTTGATTATGTATTTGTGTAAATTGTGTCTTAATTCTTGAACATTTTATTTTTAAAATCTCTAAATATAATAATGAACACAAATTCAAATTTTATATTATGTTTTTATTATGATATGTATAAATATATACACACACACATGTATTATAATGTATTTACATTTGATTATTTGAATCATATTTAATATATTAATTTTATGTGACTATATATATATAACATACATAATTTTATAATCTTTTAATTTTCTTAAATTGATTACAATCTCATTTTAGAAAATGAATATCAATTTTATTTAATTTGTCAAAATTAAAAAATTGATTAAACCATGTCATTTTTCTCACAAGTCACAACACAAACATGAAATTTGGAATTTAACATCAAGAATTTAAAAAAACAACTTATGACCTATTCAACTTCGATCACATAGAGAAATTGACCATAATTAAATATGTTACATTTGTATTATTATACATAATATATATATATATATTAATAAATATAATACATTAAATTTGGGAATATCATTAAATTAAATATATCTTGACATCTGTATGGTTGAATTGTCGAGAAATATTTTTAAAAAATGGAAAGAACAATTCGTGACAAAACACTAGTTACGAATTCTGACCAATATAGTAGTGATTTACTAAGATCTCCAACCAAATTAATTTTTTATTTTTTTAAAATTTGGAAATATCATTATATTAGATATATCTTGACATCCGTACGGTTGGATTGTCGAGAAATATTTTAAAAGAATAGAAACAACAATTCGTGACAATGCACTAGTTACGAGTACTAGTCAATATAGTAGTGATATACTAAGATCTCCGACCAAATTAATTTTTTATTTTTTTTAAATTTGGGGATATCATTATATTATATATATCTTGACATTCATATGGTTGGATTGTCGAGAAATATTTTTAGAAAAATAGAAACAACAATTCGTGACAAAACACTAGTTACGAGTACTAGTCAAGTAGTCAATATAGTAATGATATACTAGAATCTTCAACCAAATTAATTTTTTATTTTTTTTAAATTTGGGAATATCATTATATTAAGTATATCTTGACATCCGTACGGTTGGATCGTCGAAAAATATTTTTTAAAAAATAGAAACAACAATCCGTAAAAGTTATTTTTATTAATTGGACTTAATTGAGTAAAAAATATTTGTTTTGTTAGCGAACAACTCGATTCGGCTCGGACTCGGTTCGAATTCGACTCGACTCGGACCCAACTCGATTTGTTCGCGAAAAACTCGTGTTCGACTCGTTTATTAGGAAACTCGGCTCGACTCGGTTCGTTTTAAAAAAAAGTCAAACTCGGCTCGGTTCGGTTCGTTTAAAAAAAAAGTCAAACTCGGTTCGGCTCGGGCAAAACTCGGCTCGACTCTGTTCGTTTGCAGCCCTACTCAGGACCAGTAAATTCTTTTTTATTATATAAATATTTTTAATAAATGGACGCGCCTTCTAGCGCTTTCTAGATCTTTCTAATTAATCTATATAAAGATATCATCTTGCACTCTCTCTCACTTGTAATTCATATATCACATTTTCATGAATTCGTAGCCGCATATTATTATTTCTTCCATTTTATCTTTCTTATTTATAATGCATATCTCGCATTCTTTCTAACTATTATAAAATTTAGAGATCTATATAATCTTTGTAATATTCACATTTATAATTGTCTCACTTGTAATTCATATATCACATTCTCTTCAATTCGTAGCCGCATATTATTATTTCTTCCATTTTATCTTTCTTACTTGTAATGCATATCTCGCATTCTTTCTAATGATTATAAATTTAGAGATCTATATAGTATTTGTAATATTCACATCTATAATTGTCGGACACTCCATCACATTTTAATTTCACTATCAATAACACCACTGTTAACAGAAGTACAACCTCAAATTAGAGGATTGTGTTATTTGCGGTTCTTCTCCAGTTTTTTGATCTTTGGATGATTTAGTATTTTTACACAATCTTTCGATTGTTTTCTATTGCACTTGCAAAATGCTTCATGTCACTTTCTATCGAGTCAGATTGGTAACTTGGTAAGTCATTTATAATATACCCAATATTTTTTTAATTAGAAATATCTTTTTAACTCTAATATTTTTATATGATATAATTACAGAAAATAATGAAGAAAATGCTCCAAAAAAGATGCAGGGTCGAATGAGGCTACAAAAATGTTATGTAGGTAATAATTTTTATATTTATTAACATCATGCAGTACTTGTAGATAATATTGCAAAAATCAATCATCCGTCCTTATAAATTGAATCATTGCAGAATATATATTTGAAAAATAATCGTGGCAGGTACTCAACGCTGCCATTAAATGGTGAGGATCCCAAATGGAAAATTATGACCCTCAATGTTCCATTGAATGATGAAGATCACAAACCAAATAGAGGACCACTCACTCGAGTGCTTACGAGAAGTTGTTCTTTTCTACTCACAGTACCTTATGGTATGCGGGGCAGCTATCAAATTAGAATACAAGGAACCATCGAAGAAAACAAAGCTGAGAGCTCTACCACAAATTTTGCACTACAAGAGGTTGGTATTTGATACTATTTTATCATAAATAGTAGGACTCGAGAATGCTGGGTTATGTGTAGGTATCATTGAAGGTTTGCAGGTATGAAATTGTTAATTATATATAGGTATCGTAAATAATAATGATCAGGTGCTGCCATTCGGTCCAAATGTAAAGTTACAGGAAAAATTGTTCTGTCCTAACACCACAAACATCTTGTTTCATTGATTGGTTACTGTATGTCAAGTGCCGAAAGTTTACTTGTTTTGAGTTCATGCCAAACCACAACTTGGAATTCCATTTACATGGTGAGCCTTTGTCATATCACATTTCACAGTGCCACGGTAGTAAGTTGGTAACTTGATCTTGTATCTATGAACTCTATCTTTAAATTCTTCGTGATGGGATGCACCTCAAGTTACTCTGGTTTAATCAGAGCTAAGTAGCCTTCATTTTCACTAAAACGGTAATGAGAAGTCTGGTAAACAAAGGCATCATAAATAGCTTAGAGTGATCGGCATAAATGTGAGCAAGGGATTGAACAATTATTGTTATTACCCATCAATTAATATCAATCTGTTGATTACGAGAATACAGACAAACTTGCAAACAACAGGAAAAACATACTTGTAAACAAGCCTCTTCTTCACAAAGCTACTCTCAACATTTCGATGCAAAACCAAGACACGGCCTCCATTTCAAGTTTGGGTATTCAACAAAATTATAATAAATTAATATCAGCTATATTTGATCTTAATATTTGGGAAAAAAAATGTACTACTCTTAACTAAGACAGAATTTTCAACATTTAGACTAGCACATCCTGTCTTTAGTACATGCTAATATGACCTGCTTCGAATTTGGTTGTTTAGCAATCAAAAATATTATGTACTTTAACAAACTTCCTTTGTTGTGTACCTAGGGCAAGAACTTCTTGTGCAAAACAAGTAGAGCTGGATTCTGCTCTTTCAATTCGAGTAAATTCAGTAGCAAGGAGGTGGTAGACGGATCCCCTGAGAAACCAAAGTGCGCATGCTTCATCATACTTCATATTCCAAAAACAGCCGGGAATAAGTGCATTCGTAACATCATAGGAAAGCAATCTTTAGCTTTCACTTCCGCTAAAAAAAGTCCATTTGCTTCATTCAGTAGACCCTCCTGACAAAGTTTCCGGATCATCTATTGCTTCTATCTATTACTATATATTAAATGAGGACACAGTGAGAAAGTTTGTCATTTTATTAGCTGTAAAATGACTGTTATATCCTTATATCTTGCATAATTACGTATCTACCACTGTTTAGAAATTTTTGTTTAAAAAAATATAATTATAAAAAAGTCCATTTGCAGTAGAACCTCCTAACAAAGTTTCCACATCATCTATTACTTCTTTCTATTACTATATATTAAATGAGAACACAAGGGCAAAGTTTGCAATTTTATTAACCCTGAAATGATTGTTATACCCTTATATCTTGCATAATTACGTATTTATCACTGTTTAGAAATTTTTGTTAAAAAAAATATATTTATGTCATCGTTGGATATCGAACCAATAATCTCATGTTAAATAATCATTATTCTAACCATTTGATTTACTTGAATTTTTATTTTTCTCTTAAAAGTCTTAATACACAAACTATCAATTTTTTATCATATAAAATTTTTTCATACTATAAATACATCATATAGAAGTTATTTATTATTAATTTTTTAAATATGAGAAATGAAGTTCATATAGCTGAGTTCAAAACTTTTTATTAGTATAAATTAAATGAATTTTTGAAAAAGTTATAACAAATTTAAATTTTAAATATGTTAAATATTTGAATAAAATATGGAATTGAGTTAAAATTGCGATATTAACACTAAAATAATAATACCATATAAAATGATATGATTTCAATGTATATTTATTTTAGAAATAGATAAAAAAAATTAAAATAGGAGAATAAATATTATATAAAAATATAAAATATTATAATTTATTAGCCAAATTGTAAGCAGTGTAAATATTTGAATTTTAGATAATATATTTTGAAAATAAACTATAACAGTGTATATATATATATATTGATTAAATATTAGTTAAAAAATATGAATTTAATTGAATATGATTATATGTGTGTATGTATGTATTTGTATTGAATATATATTTTCATATAAACAATGGATTTTAAATAAATATTTAAATTCATCATTCATCTGTCTCACCCGGTTGTTCACCCGGTTGTTCGGACTCTTATATTTTATATAATTAAATATGTACCATTATTTTAAAATTTTGGTTAAAAAAGATAGGATTTATGTTATTATTAGATATCGAACCAGTAATCTCATAATATATTATCATAGTCATAGATTGAGGGTAGATTGAGGGTGTGAGGAAAAAAATGAATATTGACAAGATGTTGTAACTATGATAAATTTACAAGAGTTTGTGGGTGCAAAGAAAAAAATATATTTACGAGATGTCGTAACATGTAACTAGATAAAATATATTAAATAATCAATTATGATCCGTACAATTAAATAAATGGGTTTAGTTTTATTTAAGAATAAGATATTAGATTGTATATACAAAAATTTAGTAAATTTCGATTAAAAAATAGAAAATTTATAAAATAGAAAATTCAGATCGCATTGACGGTGCTTCATCCGCGCATTGATTCTTAAAAAGGCCATGTAAAAAGGTACCATATTTTAGAAATTTGCTTAGGTCTGTTTTTAGCATCATGTCTTTGTAGGACTTCCATGCTTCAACATGTCTACCTGTTTCAAATAGCCCTTTCAAACCGGTGGTATAAGATTCTAACTGTGGTAGGTACAAATATTAGTTTGCATTTTCTTACCGGTTCTGCTAAAATCTTCCTATATCATAATTGTTGGAAAATGAAAAGTTTAAGACATATTTTATATATGTTCTTTACGTAATTTCCAGAAACTAACTATTGGATGTTGTTCCTTGCTATGAGGACTTAAATTTTCATGTTTGGATCTAAGACATTTTTTTAGTGTAATCCATAAATAAATTGAGTTGAAATTGCTTGTTTGAAATGAGTTATGTGGGGTTTGTCCCACATTGAATTTGTAAAGGAAGAATAATAAGTTTATATAGCATCTTGTGTTAGTGTTGTTTACAACTACTAGTGTTAGTAGAATGCTTATGTCACATGATGCTATTGAGTACTTTATATCTTTTAATTACAAATTTATTTGATTTATTTATATTGATTATTTAATATTAATATTAAATATATTGAGTAATGATTATTTAAATAATCAGACTCTATATATATATTGTAATATTATTTTACTTAATCTGAATAATATAAGTAACAAATAAAACCCATCTTGCAAAACTCTATTTTCTTTGTAAAACTCTACATCCCACACATCGAGTAGAATAAGAGAAGAGTAACTCAAGATGCCTATATATTGAGGCGTGCACATATTGATGAGCATCTAGCTTGTGTGCCTCTTGCTTGTACCTTGCATAATTAAAAAATAAATTGCATAGGTTGTCGGGCAAATTGAGGTGTGCCTCTAGCTTGTGTGCCTCGTGCTTGTACCTTGCATAGTTAAAAATAAATTGCATAGGTTGTCGGGCAAATTGAGGTGTGCCTCTTTCTCCTACCTCGCATATATAAATTGCATAGGTTTTTTGGGCGAACTGAGGTGCTAGTCGCTGTTAAGTGCTACGTATCTGTAGACGAAGTACTCTGTGTTGTTTTATCATGGAAGTGATATTGCTGCAACCCAACACAGCGTAGTGGGGCAATAATCTCTTTAAGAAAAGTCAAGACTTGTTGCAAGGCTTGACGACTCAGCAGTTGTTTGGTTCTATCAGTGTATGCGTAAAGCTTCTGTTAGAGCTAAGTATTCTATCTTTTCTCTTGTCCTTACAATTACTAATTTATATGTCTTGTTTTACCTTCGTGCTTTGTTTTGTTAATTGGTTTAATCTGCATGTTCTTGTTAAATTATTTATATAACTGCTCCATTGTTGTGTGTAGTTTTTAATTACGCCCCAGCAATCTTGAAGAGATTAGCTGTGTTATATATTGTTAACTAACAAGATGGTTAACGAAACTGAAACTCCTATTGTTGGTGTTACTAGTTCTGGGTCTAGGGTTACTGCTACTGCCATTGATTGGGCTACGTACCATTTCCCACAACCTATTGATTTGTCTGGTATGCCTGATAAGTTCAGCGGAGGGGCTGACTTTTCTCGTTAGCAGAAAAAGATGAAGTTGTGGTTAACAGTTAAGGGTCTATGGCCGGTGGTGCAGTATGATCCTCTTGTTGTGAATCAAGAGCAGGCTGACTCTGTTAAGATCTATGCTTTGTGGGCTGAAAAGGATGGAGTGACAAGGGCTGCTATTTTGGTAGCTTTAGCGAACACTCTGTTCGATGTTTATTCATCTGATGCCTTCACTGCTAAGCTCTTATGGGAGAAGCTGGATCAAACCCACAATACTGACTCACAAGGTTTGGAAAAGTATAGTGTGGCAAGGTTTCTTGATTTTAAACTGGTGGATACTAAATCCATGATGGAGCAAGTGCATGAGTTTGAGATGTTGGTACATGCTTTGAAGGAGTCTGGAATGGACCTTCCTGAAAGTTTCAGGTTATGTCGGTGATTAAAAAGCTCCCGAAGTCTTGGGAAGAGTTTGCTCTCTCCCTGAAAAGACAGAAATGACAGATCACCTGGACTAACCTGATGTTGGACATCTCTGTGCAGGAACAACACAAGTCCAAACAGGGACATGTGATGCCTGCTGAACATGTTAGTTCGAAGGTGACGTAGTGACTGTAGGACAGAAAAGAAAGTTTGTTACTAAGAAGGAGAATAACAAGCCTAAAACTGACAAGAACAAGGCTAAGAAACCAAAGGCAAACAAACCATGTTGGTCTTATGGACAGGTTGGTCACTGGAGCAAGGATTGTCCTACTAAGAAAGCGAATAAACCTAATGTGGTAGCTGTTAGTGGACTTTTTGTCCACTATATACGTTCCAATTTGACTTAAATTGATCGCTAGTGCCCAAGTATTTAGTGTCTTTTGATGTGTTTTATGTTTTTGGTGTGCAGATTCCCAGGCGAAGCAGAATTGATGAATATTTGCATAAATTGGTGGTACATGAGCTAGGAATTCAAGGGAGAAGGGTCAAGGCTTGAGTTGAGACCAAGAGAAAGTGAGACGACTCGCTAAAGAAGCAACGAGCAAGGAAAATCAATTCCGGGCAGAAAGGGCAGGCGCGCCCTCCCCTCTACAGGCGCGCCCGCGCTCTATTAATGAGGCGCCCCCGCGCTTCAGCCGACTTCAGTTGCTGAATTTTTACAGTTTGGTCCGTTTCGAAGCCCAGAAAGCAGCAAGCCCATGGATCATTGTTTTTATGTAACCTAGTATAAAGACATAAGGATGATTATTATTTTTTATCAAGCAATTAAGTAAGCAAGTAGGTTTTTCTTATCGTACAAGAGGGCAAAGTACTTTGTGAGCCGTCAAGCTATTTTCTTTTGTAATTTTCATCACGTGGATTATCGGTTGTTTCTTTTACTCTTACAATTAATATCAGTAGTTTATGCATAATTGTTTATTTTACTATGTTTTCAATTGAACCCATGATGTCGGCTAGTCCAATTATGGGCTAAACGTTATCATGGGGTTTTAATAGAATTTTCTATCGATTCTAGATATTGATTGTCTTTATGCCTAAGTGTGTGATTGTTATGGATATCCTAGTATGGTTAAGCTTATTCATTGTAAATGCGTCGCGAACATTTATGATTGTTTGTTGAACCCTTGTGAATGCGAAAGTGGATCTAGGGTTTAGAACATGCCATGCTAGCATAGGTTTTTGCATGTTAAGAGCATGTATTAATTTGTGGTGTAATTCTAACCGTCTTGCACTGACTATGTGACCTTATGGATGCTTGTGCTTAAGCCATTATGTTTTCAATCTCTATAGACATATAGGGACTAAACGTAGTGGTTGACTATTTGACTTCTATCAATTGTGGATGTTCATTAGGATGGTATGCGTATAACGAAAGTTGGCGTTTATCAGTTTAGAGGGTCTGATCAGTTATCATCACTTTCACATGCTAGGTTGAAAAGGCATAAGATTCTAGATGAGATAGATTATAAAGTTAAAATCCCATGTTTATTTCATATAAGTAATTCGTTAAGTTTTAATTAGTAGTGTAATCAAAACTCCAATTGTTATTTTTTTAGCAGTGAAACTTAATCATACTCTGGTGTATAAGTGAACTAAACATAAGCAAGTCGAGTCTCTGTGGGAACGAATCCTACTTATTACTGTATTACTTGTGACCACGTTCTCTTGCGTGAATAAAGTGTGAACAAGTTTTTGGCGCCGCTGCCGGGGAGTCGGTTCATTGTTTTGTTTAGTTAATGTGCTTATCATCAGTGGTCATTAGATATCACTGACTGAGATTTGTTACTAATCATTCTTGTTTGCTACGTGAATTCAGGTAATTGATCGTGTATGCGTACTCGTTCTCAATCGAGTAAGGAAAACTGGAAGAACACTTAGACGAAGAAGGGGGAATTGCAGTTCCAGAAATTGAGCCAGAAATAGTAATGGGGGATCCAGTGAAAGCTCTTAAGGATTACTCTCAACCGAAGATCAATGATATTCAGTCAAGCATTGTTAGGCCGGCTATTGCAGCTAATAATTTCGAAATCAAGCCGGGCACAATTCATATGGTTCAGAGTTCTGTGCAGTTTGGGGGTTCACCTGCTGAGGACCCTAATATGCATATCAGAAACTTCATCGAGATCTGTGATACCTTTAAAACCAACGGGGTTTCTGAAGATGCTATAAAACTGAGGCTGTTTCTATTCTCTCTACGAGACAAGGCAAAGAGCTGGTTGCATTCGCTTCCAGCAGGTTCTATAACTACTTGGGAGGATCTCGCGCAAAAGTTTCTGACTAAATTCTTTCCTATGGCTAAGACGGCAGCCATGAGGAATGCTCTTACACAGTTCAATCAACATTCTGGAGAAACGTTGTGTGAAGCTTGGGAAAGGTATAAAGAGATGCTTCGAAAGTGTCCCCATCATGGGATGCCAGATTGGATGGTCATTAACGGTTTCTATAATGGATTGAATCATTCACGACCTATGCTTGATGCAGCATCTGGAGGAGCTCTTTGGGCCAAGAGCTATGAAGAAGCTTATGACTTGATTGAAATGATGGCGGCCAACGAGTATCAGAATCCTACTCAGCGATTGTCACAGAGTAAAACTGCAGGTGTTTTTGAAGTGGACGCTGCCACAGCTATAACAGCTCAACTACAGGCTTTATCTATAAAGGTGGACGCATTGTCCAAGGCAGGAATTCAGCAAGTCGCTATGATTTGTGATCTGTGTGCAGGTGCTCATGATACAACTCAGTGTGCTATTTCTAGCGATTCAGCGTATTTTGTCGGCAACTTTCAGAAGCCTATACAACCGGCACCTAATACATATCACCCCAACAACAGAAATCATCCTAACTTCAGTTGGAGCAACAATCAGAATGCCATGCCGCAACCATCGCAGGGTCAACAATTCGGAACAAGGCCTTTCAACAATTCTGTTCCTCAACAATCTTATGCACCAAGACAATTATACAACCCTCCTGGTTTCCATCAACAACCTTAAGGAGGACAAGGGCATTCAAATGAAAAGTCAGAGATGGAGGAACTGAGAATGATGTATAAGAGTCAAGCTGTAACATTGAAAATGTTGGAAAATTAAATTGGTCAACTAGCAAATGCTCTGCTAAACAGACCTCAAGGACAATTACCAAGTGACACAGAGGCTAACCCAGGCAAGAAAGAAAGTAAGGAACAGATACACGCTATTACATTGCGTTCTGGAAGGGTTACGAACAATCAGGAGGTCGAAATTCCACAAAACGAAGAACGTCAGCATTCTGGGCAGGAGGTGGAGAGCGGGCGCGCTTCCTCAGGCGCGGGCGCGCCTCACCTTACTGCCGGAAGGGGATTTTCTGCAGAAAAAGTTGCGCAGGAGGAGCCGATCAAGAAAAAAATGAATGATTCAGAGGAGAAAAGCAGTTCAGAGAAAGACAGTGATCACAAGGAAGTATTTCCTCCTCCACCATTCCCTAAAAGGCTTCAGAAGCAGAAATCGGATAAACAGTTTGCTAAATTCTTGGAAGTTTTTAAGAAACTACACATCAACTTACCTTTTGCTGAAGCGCTGGAACAAATGCCAAGCTACGCCAAATTCATGAAAGGCATTCTGTCTAGGAAACTGAAGCTAGAAGAGTTAAACACTGTTGCCTTGACGGTAGAGTATAGTGCAGTATTGCAGCAGAAGTTACCACCAAAGTTGAAGGATCCCGGTAGTTTCACTATACCATGCATAATTGGGAATTTGTCGTTCGACAAATGTTTGTGCGATTTGGGAGCGAGCATCAACCTCATGCCATACGCTATATTCTTACAACTTGGCCTTCCTGAGCCAAAGCCGACCAACATGTCACTGCAGTTGGCGGATCGTTCAATCACTTATCCGCGAGGAATTGTCGAAGACGTTTTGGTGAAAGTCGACAAACTAATCTTTCTAACAGATTTTGTCATCCTTGATTTTGAAGAAGACAAGAAAATCCCTATCATTCTTGGTAGACCATTCTTGGCAACGGGAAAGACATTGATTGACGTACAGAAGGGAGAACTCACCATGAGAGTGCACGATCAGAATGTCACATTCAATGTGTTCAAAGTAATGCAATTGCCAACAGAAGAAGATCAATGCTTTAAAGTAGATGTAGTGGAATCTGCTGTGTAAGTAAAAATTGAACACATGCTTATGAATGATACACTGGAAAAGGCTTTAAGTGGGGACTTTACAATTGAAGAGGATGAGGTTGAAGAACAGGTACAGTCTCTGAATGCTTCTCCTTGGCAACAAAAGTTTGATAAACCAGAATCTTTGGGTTTATCTGAATTGAGAGAATCACATCAGCGGTTGAAACCATCTATCGAGGAAGCACCGAAGTTAGAGCTCAAACCATTGCCTGATCATTTAAGGTATGCTTCTCTTGGGGAATCATCTACTTTACCTGTGATTATTGCTGCTAACCTTACAGGTCCTGAAGAAGAAAAGTTGTTAAGGGTTCTCAGGGAATTCAAATCAGCCATTGGTTGGACTATTGCAGACATAAAAGGAATCAGCCCTGCCTATTGCCAGCATATGATTCCGCTGGAAGAAGGAAGTAAGCCAACAGTGGAACATCAGAGAAGGCTTAATCCACTCATGAAGGAAGTAGTGAAGAAGGAAATTATTAAGTGGTTGGATGCAGGGATTATCTATCCTATTTCTGACAGTGCTTGGGTGAGTCCAGTTCAATGTGTGCCAAAGAAAGGAGGCATGACGGTGGTAACTAACGAAAAGAACAAGCTCATTCCTACGCGGACAGTCACTGGTTGGAGAATCTGCATGGACTACAGGAAGCTGAACAAAGCTACTAGGAAGGATCACTTTCCTCTTCCTTTCATTGATCAGATGCTAGACCGACTTGCCGGTCATGAGTACTATTGCCTTCTGGATGGATATTCGGGTTACAATCAGATCTGCATTGCTCCAGAAGATCAGGAGAAGACAACATTTACATGTCCGTTTGGTACCTTCGCTTTTCGAAGGGTTTCTTTTGGGTTATGTGGTGCACCTGGCACTTTTCAGAGGTGCATGATGGCAATTTTTTCAGATATGATTGGTAAAACAGTGGAAGTCTTCATGGGTGATTTTTTAGTATTTGGGTTTTCTTTTAACGAATGTCTACACAATCTTAGCATGGTTCTGAAAAGATGCGTGGAAACTAATCTAGTTCTCAACTGGGAGAAGTTCCATTTTATGGTACAAGAGGGAACTATTCTTGGACACAAGGTGTCACGTCGAGGTCTGGAAGTGGATAAAGCAAAAATTGAGACCATTGAAAATCTTCCACCGCCCAATTCAGTGAGAGGAATTCGTAGTTTCCTCGGTCACGCAGGTTTTTACAGAAGATTCATCAAGGATTTCTCCAAAATTTCCAAACCTTTGTGTAAGCTAATGAAGAAGGATATTCCCTTCAAATTCGATGATGATTGTATGACAGCTTTTGAGACATTGAAGAAGAAGTTGATTTCAGCACCTGTGATCATCGCTCCAGATTGGAATGAACCTTTTGCTATGATGTCTGATGCTAGCGATTTTGCAGTGGGGGCTGTTCTTGGCCAAAAGAAAGATAAGATTTTTCATGTTATCTATTATGCAAGCAAGACACTCAATGATGCGCAATTGAATTACACAACCACGGAGAAGGAGCTGTTAGCCATTGTATATGGCTTTGAAAAATTCAGATCATACTTGCTTGGTACGAAAGTGACGGTGTATACTGACCACGCAACTATTAGATATCTGCTCTCCAAGAAGGATTCTAAACCCCGCTTGATTCGATGGGTTCTTCTACTACAAGAATTCGATGTTGAGATCAAAGATAGAAAGGGGACAGAAAATCAAGTAGCTGATCACCTCTCACGATTGGAAGATCTTGGTCAATCATCTCAAGACAGTACCCTCATCGATGAATCATTTCCGGATGCTGATTTCTGATTTTTTTGTGTTTTTGCTTTTTTTATTATTTTTTTTATTTTTTATAAGAACAAAAATTACCATTCAATCCGTAGGTTGCCTCCCACGAGCGCTGTCGTTAACGTCATTTAGCCGAACGTTACTTCAGGTTCTCAATCCGAGGTAGACAGAATCGCGATTTCAGCTTCGCGATTTACTTGTTCTCCCAAATAAGGCTTCAATCTCTGACCATTGACTTTAAACGCTTGATCTGGGGTCTTTTCATAAATCTCCACAGCTCCGTGTGGAAACACAGTCTTCACAACAAAGGGTCCTGACCACCTTGACTTAAGTTTTCCTGGAAACAATCGCAGACGAGAGTTAAATAATAAAACTAATTGACCAGGAACCAATACCTTTGTTGTCAACCGACGATCATGCCATCTTTTCACCTTTTCCTTGTAGAGCTTGTTATTCTCATAAGCTTGTAGACGAAACTCGTCCATTTCATTGATTTGCACCATCCTATTTTCCCCTGCGGCTTTATAATCAAAATTCAGTTTCTGCAATGCCCAATAAGCCTTGTGTTCCAGTTCTGCCGGCAGATGACAAGCTTTTCCATAGACTAGTTGATATGGTGACATCCCCAAAGGTGTTTTGAACGCAGTTCGGTAGGCCCACACAGCTTCATCCAGTTTTAAAGACCAATCCTTACGCGAAGGACTTACCACTTTTTCCAGAATGCGTTTGATCTCACGGTTTGATACTTCAGCTTGGCCATTGGTTTGAGGGTGGTATGCTGTCGCCACCCGATGGTTGATGTTGAATCTTGCCATCAGATTAGTGAACTTCCGATTGCAAAAGTGAGAACCCTCATCGCTGATAATGACCCTTGGAGTCCCAAATCTGGTGAAAATGTTCTTGTGAAGGAAGTTGAGCACTACATTGGCATCATTAGTTGGAAGTGCCTTGACCTCAACCCATTTGGAGACGTAATCCACAGCTAGCAAGATGTATTGATTATTGCAAGATGAAATGAATGGGCCCATGAAGTCGATCCCCCACACATCAAAAATTTCTACCTCTAGCATTACATTAAGGGGCATCTCATCCCTTCTCGAAATGTTGCCTACTCGCTGACAACGATCACATCTGGTTACAAACTGATGAGCATCCTTGAATAGTGATGGCCAATAAAATCCTGCCTGTAGAATACGAGTAGCTGTCTTTTCACCTCCATAATGGCCTCCATAAGCTGTGGCATGATAATCCCTCAGAATAGCTTCAGTCTCACTATATGGTACACATCTTCTGATAATCTGATCAGCCCCTTGTTTAAACAGATATGGCTCATCCCAACGAAACCACTTTACATCCCAATGAATTTCTTCCTTTGGGCTGACGACAATTCGGGTGGAACAATATGACTCACAAGATAATTCACAATATCCGCATACCATGGTTCTTCTTCTTGTACTCCAAACAGTTGTTCATCCGGAAATGAGTCATTGATGAGAGTACTGTCTCGTGATTTACCAGGATCTTCCAATCGTGAGAGGTGATCAGCTACCTGATTCTCGGTCCCTTTTTTATCTTTGATCTCCACGTCGAATTCTTGAAGTAGGAGAATCCATCGAATCAGGCGGGGTTTAGAATCCTTCTTGGAGAGCAGATACCTAATAGCTGCGTGGTCAGTATACACCGTCACTGTCGTACCAAGCAAGTATGATCTGAATTTTTCAAAGCCATATACAATGGCTAACAGCTCCTTCTCTGTGGTTGTGTAATTCACTTGCGCATCATTGAGTGTCTTGTTTGCATAGTAGATAACAGGAAAAATCTTGTCTTTCTTTTGACCAAGAACAGCCCCTAATGCAAAATCGCTGGCATCACACATCATAGCAAAAGGTTCATTCCAATCTGGGGCGATGATCACAGGTGCCGAAATCAACTTCCTCTTCAATGTCTCAAAAGCTGTCATACAATCATCATCGAATTTGAAGGGAATATCCTTCTCCAATAGCTTACACAAAGGTTTGGAAATTTTGGAGAAATCCTTGATGAATCTTCTGTAGAAACCTGCATGACCGAGGAAACTACGAATTCCTCTCACTGAATTGGGCGGTGGAAGATTTTCAATTGTCTCTATTTTCGCTTTATCCACTTCCAGGCCTCGCCGTGATACCTTGTGTCCAAGAATAGTTCCCTCTTGTACCATGAAATGACATTTCTCCCAGTTGAGAACCAGATTAGTCTCCACGCATCTTTTCAGAACCATGCTAAGATTGTGTAGACATTCGTCAAAAGAAAACCCAAATACTGAAAAATCATCCATGAAGACTTCCACTGTCTTACCAATCATGTCTGAAAAAATTGCCATCATGCACCTCTGAAAAGTGCCAGGTGCACCACATAACCCAAAAGAAACCCTTCGAAAAGCGAAGGTACCAAACGGACATGTAAATGTTGTCTTCTCCTGATCCTCTGGAGCAATACAGATCTGATTGTAACCCGAATATCCATCCAGCAGGCAATAGTACTCATGGCCGGCCAGTCGGTCTAGCATTTGATCGATGAAAGGAAGAGGGAAGTGATCCTTCCGAGTAGCTTTGTTCAGCTTCCTGTAATCCATGCAGATTCTCCAACCAGTGACTGTCCGCGTAGGAATGAGCTCGTTCTTTTCGTTAGTTACCACCGTCATGCCTCCTTTCTTTGGCACACATTGAATTGGACTCACCCAAGCACTGTCAGAAATAGGATAGATAATCCCTGCATCCAACCACTTGATAATTTCCTTCTTTACTGCTTCCTTCATGAGTGGATTAAGCCTTCTCTGATGTTCCACTGTTGGCTTACTACCTTCTTCCAGCGGAATCTTATGCTGACAATAGGCAGGGCTGATTCCTTTAATGTCTGCAATAGTCCAGCCAATGGCTGATTTGAATTCCCTGAGAACCCTTAACAGCTTTTCTTCTTCAGGACCTGTAAGGTTAGCAGCAATAATTACAGGTAAAGTAGATGATTCCCCAAGAGAAGCATACCTTAAGTGATCAGGCAATGGTTTGAGCTCTAGCTTTGGTGCTTCCTCGATAGATGGTTTCAACCGCTGATGTGATTCTCTCAATTCAGATAAACCCAACGATTCTGGTTTCCCAAACTTTTGTTGCCAAGGAGAAGCATTCAGAGACTGTACCTGTTCTTCAACCTCATCCTCTTCAATTGTAAAGTCCCCACTTAAAGCCTTTTCCAGTGTATCATTCATAAGCATGTGTTCAATCTTTACTTGCACAACAGATTCCACTACATCTACTTTAAAGCATTGATCTTCTTCTGTTGGAAATTGCATTGCTTTGAACACATTGAATGTGACATTCTGATCGTGCACTCTCATGGTGAGTTCTCCCTTCTGTACGTCAATCAATGTCTTTCCTGTTGCCAAGAATGGTCTACCAAGAATGATAGGGATTTTCTTGTCTTCTTCAAAATCAAGGATGACAAAATCTGCTGGAAAGATTAGTTTGTCGACTTTCACCAAAACATCTTCGACAATTCCTCGCGGATAAGTGATTGAACGATCTGCCAACTGCAGTGACATGTTAGTCGGCTTTGGCTCAGGAAGACCAAGTTATAAGAATATAGAGTATGGCATGAGGTTGATGCTCGCTCCCAAATCGCACAAACATTTGTCGAACGACAAATTCCCAATTATGCATGGTATAGTGAAACTACCAGGATCCTTCAACTTTGGTGGTAACTTCTGCTGCAATACTGCACTACACTCTTCCGTCAAGGCCACAGTGTTTAACTCTTCTAGCTTCAGTTTCCTAGATAGAATGCCTTTCATGAATTTGGCGTAGCTTGGCATTTGCTCCAGCGCTTCAGCAAAAGGTAAGTTGATGTGTAGTTTCTTAAAAACTTCCAAGAATTTAGCAAACTGTTTATCCGATTTCTGCTTCTGAAGCCTTTTAGGGAATGGTGGAGGAGGAAAGACTTCCTTGTGATCACTGTCTTTCTCTGAACTACTTTTCTCCTCTGAATCATTCATTTTTTTCTTAATCGGCTCCTCCTGCGTAACTTTTTCTGTAGAAAATCCTTTTCCAGCAGTAAGGTGAGGCGCGCCCGCGCCTGAGGATGCACGCCCGCCCTGCACCTCCTGCCCAGAATGCTGACGTTCTTCATTTTGTGGAATTTCGACCTCCTGATTATTCGTAATCCTTCCAGAACGCAATGTAATAGCGTGTATTTGTTCCTTGCTTTCTTTCTTGCCTGGGTTAGCCTCTGTGTCACTTGGTAATTGTCCTTGAGGTCTGTTTAGAAGAGCATTGGCTAGTTGACCAATTTGATTTTCCAATGTTTTCAGTGTCACAGCTTGACTCTTATACATCATTCTCAGTTCCTCCATCTCTGACTTTTTATTTGAATGCCCTTGTCCTCCTTGAGGTTGTTGATGGAAACCAGGAGGGTTGTATGATTGTCTTAGTGCATAAGATTGTTGAGGAACAGAATTGTTGAAAGGCCTTGTTCCAAATTGCTGACCCTGCGATGGTTGGGGCATGGCATTCTGATTGTTGCTCCAACTGAAGTTAGGATGATTCCTGTTGTTGGGGTGATATGTATTAGGTGCCGGTTGTGTAGGCTTTTGAAAGTTGCTGACAAAATACGCTGAATCGCTAGAAATAGCACACTGAGTTGTATCATGAGCACCTGCACATAGATCACAAACCATAGCGACTTGCTGAATTCCTGCCTTGGATAATGCGTCCACCTTTATAGATAACGCCTGTAGTTGAGCTGTTATAGCCGTGGCAGCGTCCACTTCAAAAACACCTGCAGTTTTACTCTGCGGCAATCACTGAGTAGGATTCTGATACTCGTTGGCAGCCATCATTTCAATCAAGTCATAAGCTTCTTCATAGATCTTGGCCCAAAGAGCTCCTCCAGATGCTGCATCAAGCATAGGTCGTGAATGATTCAACCCATTATAGAAACCGTTAATGACCATCCAATCGGGCATCCCATGATGGGGACACTTTCGAAGCATCTCTTTATACCTTTCCCAAGCTTCACACAACGTTTCTCCAGAATGTTGATTGAACTGTGTAAGAGCATTCCTCATGGCTGCCGTCTTAGCCATAGGGAAGAATTTAGTCAGAAACTTTTGTGCGAGATCCTCCCAAGTAGTTATAGAACCTGCTGGCAGCGAATGCAACCAGCTCTTTGCCTTGTCTCGTAGAGAGAATGGAAACAGCCTCAGTTTTATAGCATCTTCAGAAACCCCGTTGGTTTTAAAGGTATCACAGATCTCGATGAAGTCTCTGATATGCATATTAGGGTCCTCAGCAGGTGAACCCCCAAACTGCACAGAATTCTGAACCATTTGAATTGTGCCCGGCATGATTTCGAAATTATTAGCTGCAATAGCCGGCCTAACAATGCTTGACTGAATGTCATTGATCTTCGGTTGAGAGTAATCCTTAAGAGCTTTCACTGGATCCCCCATTACTATTTCTGGTTCAATTTCTGGAACTGCAATTCCCTCTTCTTCGTCTAAGTGTTCTTCCAGTTTTTCCTTACTCGATTGAGAACGAGTACGCATACACGATCAATTACCTGAATTCACGTACCAAACAAGAACGATTAGTAACAAATCTCAGTCAGTGATATCTAACGACCACTGATGATAAGCACATTAACTAAATAAAACAATGAACCGAGTCCCCGACAGCGGCGCCAAAAACTTGTTCGCACTTTATTCACGCAAGAGAACGTGGTCACAAGTAATACAGTAATAAGTAGGATTCGTTCCCACAGAGACTCGACTTGCTTACGTTTAGTTCACTTATACACCAGAGTATGATTAAGTTTCACTGCTAAGAAAATAACAATTGGAATTTTGATTACACTACTAATTAAAACTTAACGAATTACTTATATAAAATAAACATGGGATTTTAACTTCATTAACTATCTCATCTAGAATCTTATGCCTTTTCAACCTACCATGTGAAAGTGACGATAACTGATCAGACCCTCTAAACTGATAAACGCCAACTTTCGTTGCAAGCATACCATCCTAATGAACATCCACAAAAGATAGAAGTCAAATAGTCAACCACTATACTTAGTCCCTATATGTCTATAGAGATTGAAAACATAATGGCTTAAGCACAAGGATCCATAAAATCACATAGTCAGTGCAAGACGGTTAGAATTACACCACAAATTAATACATGCTCTTAACATGCAAAAACCTATGCTAGCATGGCATGTTCTAAACCCTAGATCCACTTTCGCATTAACAAGGGTTCAACAAACAATCATAAATGTTCGCGACGCATTTATAACGAATAAGCTTGACCATACTAGGATATCCATAACAATCACACACTTAGGCATAAAAACAATCAATATCTAGAATCGATAGAGAAATCCATTAAAACCCCATGATAACGTTTAGCCCATAATTGGACTAGCCGACATCATGGGTTCAATTGAAAACATAGTAGAAAACCAACTAAACATAAAAGACTGATATTAATTGCAAGAGTAAAAGAAACAACCGATAATCCACGTGATGAAAATTACAAAAGAAAACTAGCTTGACGGCTCACAAAGTACTCTGTCCTCTTGTACGATAATAAAAACCCTACTTGCTTAATTAAGTTTCTAGATAATGACAATAATAATAATCCTTATGTTTTTATACTAGGTTACATAAAAACAATGATTCATGGGCTTGCTGCTTTCTGGGCTTCGAAACGGACCAACTGCAGAAAAATCAGCAACTGGAATCGGCTGGAAGGGCGGGCGCGCCTCAAGGAGCGCGGGCGCGCCTCATTAATAGAGCGCGGACGCGCCTGTAACGGGGAGGGCGCGCCTGACTATTCTGCCCGGAATTGCTTTTCTTTGCTCGTTGCTTCTTTAGCGCGTCGCCTTGCTTTCTCTTTGCTTCAACTCAAGCCTTGACCCTTCTCCCTTGAATTCCTAGCTCATGTACCACCAATTTATGCAAATATTCATCAATTCTGCTTAGCCTGGGAATCTGCACACCAAAAACATAAAACACATCAAAAGACACTAAATACTTGGGCACTAGCGATCAATTTAAGCCAAATTGGAACGTATATAGTGGACAAAAAGTCCACTAACACACCCCCAAACTTAAACCGATGCTTGTCCCCAAGCATAAACAGACTCTAAACAATCTAAGGCAATGCAATGCATGAATGCAACTACTACGAAAATGCAAGGACCCCCTCGAACTCACCAAAACCAATCGATAAGCCAAGCCTCAAAGAGATGCAATACATCCAAACAGAGCTCGACCAAGCCCCCGTATACCAGTACTACATGAACAGAAACTACAATGGTATGTTCATTAGGATGGTATGCTTGCAACGAAAGTTGGCGTTTATCAGTTTAGAGGGTCTGATCAGTTATCGTCACTTTCACATGGTAGGTTGAAAAGGCATAAGATTCTAGATGAGATAGATTATAAAGTTAAAATCCCATGTTTATTTCATATAAGTAATTCGTTAAGTTTTAATTAGTAGTGTAATCAAAACTCCAATTGTTATTTTCTTAGCAGTGAAACTTAATCATACTCTAGTGTATAAGTGAACTAAACGTAAGCAAGTCCAGTCTCTGTGGGAACGAATCCTACTTATTACTGTATTACTTGTGACCACGTTCTCTTGTGTGAATAAAGTGTGAACAGTAGCACAAACTAATACTGTGCTTACAACCACTGGTGGGCCTGTGGTTAACATGGTTGTTGGTGAGGTTGTTGCTTCTGAAACCAATTTCGGGTATGTTACCTACAACCCTTCACTACTTTCTACTTATCTGTCAAATGAATGGTTGATTGATACTGGAGCTAATGTACATATTTGTACTGATATTACTCTGTTTGTATCTTATCAACAGATTCAAGGAATGACAGTGACGATGGGGAATGCTAGTGTTGCTCAAGTACTTGGAGTAGGAAACGTGGACCTGAAGTTTTCTTCTGGGCGTGTTCTATCCCTTACTAGAGTGCATCATGTTCCTGACATTCGTAGAAATATAATAAGTGGAAGCTGTTTAGTTAGAAATGGTTTCGAACTTTCTTTGAAGTGTAATAAAGTAGTTATTACACATACTGGTGTATTTTTTGGCAAATGTTACTTGTCTGATGGTTTATTTTTAATAAATGTGGAGCCTGCTTTGGGCAGTTTTATTAATGATAATGTTATTCCTTCTGTGAATTGTGTTGAATCATCTTATTTATGGCACTCTCGTCTTGGTCATCTAAATTTTGGTGCTCTAAAGAATATGATGAATTCAGAGTTGATTCCAAAGTATGCCATTGAAAAGAAATCTAAATGTCAAGTATGTGTGACTGCTAAACTAACTAGGAAACCCTTTCATAACGTTGTTAGGGATTCAGAAGTATTAGAATTAGTACACACAGACATATGTGAATTCAGTGGTGTTTTGACTAAAGATAATAAAAGATATTTCATTACCTTTATAGACGATTGTAGTAGATACTGTTATGTTTATTTACTTAAACATAAAGATGAGATTTTTAGGAATTAAAGAGATTTCGAATTTTTATGAAATTAAAAATTTTGAAATTTTTAATAAATAAAAATATTAGGATCTTGATTTTTATGTCAATCAGATGGCTCTGAAACCAATTGTTAGGTCCAAATGATTGTAGAAGGGGGGGTTGAATACAATCTCTATTAAATATTAATATCTGTTTCAGATAATTTTTGATTAAACAATTTAATTATTATCACGAAATAATAATCAAAGGAACACAGTTCAAGTAAAATACTTGTATTAAACTTGATGGGTGTTACAAGATCAGTTCGAATAAACACTAATAGCTCTTTAGAATTTCTACAGAATATTTAACATGAATGCTCTGTATTTTTTTCTTTTAGCTCGAATAGAATGTTAATAGAAGTTGTTGAATGTTAACTACTGATCTCATATATAGAGAGAAACACTTAAAAGTCTCTCTGGTGCATTCGGGAAGACTTCTTGACTCTGGGGAGACTATCTGTGCTCGGGGAGACTTTTCAGGGAGACTATCATAGCTCGCAGAGACTTCTTGATTTAAATGAAAAATCATTTAAATTGATGGGGAAGACTTTGATAGCTCGGGGAGACTATTATAGCTCGGGGAGACTTTTCAAATAAGATTCGGGGAGACTTTTGAAAAGTCTTCCCGAGAAATCAATTGCCGACCTGAATGATAAATGAGATGTATATCATTTATTTTCAAGTGATTCATTTGATTTGAATCTTCTGACTTCTTTCTCCCTTTTTGATATCATTTGAATTAAATTCTATTTGTTTTATTATATATCTTATTCATTAAATTAATTCTGTGTGAATTAATATAAGTAAATAGGATACATAATAAATTAACTTTTTGATAATAGAATTAAATTAAAGTCTTCTTCATTCTAAAATAATTCTAAATTAATTAATTTCTTAATCAATTTAAGAAATAAATTAATTCTGATTGAATTAATTTACCAATTAAATTAACTAAATAATTTAATCAATTAATAGAGAATTAAATTAAAGTCTTGACTCCACAACTCTTGATGATATAATTCCAAGTCTTCTGTCTTCACACCAATGTCTGTAGCTGACCATTTCTTCTGTAATAAAGAATCTTCTCTGTATTTTGCCAACACTCCGTGTACTGTCTGGTTCACGAGTGATTCACAACAAATAGAATTCTTTACTTGACTTTTGTAATGGTTCACTTCTGTTCCTTCTGATTTGACTATTTCTGATGTCACACAAAAATGAAATCTTCTGACACTGTAGCTTCTTCAAACTTAATTACTCCACTAAGGCATGATCAATTAAATTGAGCTTCTTTCAATGTAGTACTGCTTCAAGTCTGTAGATTGACTTTGATCTTCTTTTTCTTGTCAAATAATACCTGCTGAAGATTCCTGTGACAGATAATATATTTACTTACAAATTATCTATGTTTGAGTTTAGTTGTCATCTCGCTAAACAAATAGGCTTCTAAACATATGCCTTTCAATCTCCCCCTATTTGTTTGTTTAAACAATAACAAGCAAATCACTAGAGGATAACTCAACTAACAAACAAGAAAAAGATATAACAATAAAACTTGTAAATAAACAAACTTAGTTCTGGTTCATATAACACATTGCCAGATTCAAACATTAATGATAAATACAAGATAGTTGTTCATCTAGACTGAACAAATAGTACAAATTTCTATCTTGATCTATCCTAGTTTTAGCAACAAAAGATGTTAACATTTCTTCAATTCTGATCATCTTCACTCTATTTCACCTTCTTCTTTTACTTCTTCAACACCAACAATAGGTGTGCGTGGTTCTGGTTCAGGTACTGTCTGAGAGCTATTGAGTACTTTATATCTTTTAATTGCAAATTTATTTGATTTATTTATATTAATTATTTAATATTAATATTAAATATATTGAGTAAGGATTATTTAAATAATCAGACCCTATATATATATTGTAATATTAATATTACTTAATCTGAATAATATAAGTAACAAATAAAACCCATCTTGCAAAACTCTATTTTCTTTGTAAAACTCTGCATCCCACATCGAGTAGAATAAGAGAAGAGCAACTCAAGATACTTATATATTGAGACGTGCACATCTAATTGATGAGCATCTAGCTTGTGTGCATCTAGCTTGTGTGCCTCTTGCTTGTACCTTGCATAATTAAAAAATAAATTGCATAGGTTGTCGGGCAAATTGAGGTGTGCCTCTAGCTTGTGTGCCTCTTGCTTATACCTTGCATAGTTAAAAATAAATTGTATAGGTTGTCGGGCAAATTGAGGTGTGCATCTTTCTCCTACCTCACATATATAAAGTGCATAGGTTTTTTGGGCGAACTGAGGTGCTAGTCGCTGTTAAGTGCTACGTATCTGTGGACGAAGTACTCTGTGCTGTTTTATCATGGAAGTGATATTGCTGCAACCCAACACATCGTAGTGGGGCAATAATCTCTTCAAAAAAAGTCAAGACTTTTTGCAAGGTTTGGCGACTCAGCAGTTGTTTGGTTCTAACAGTGTATGCGTAAAGCTTCTGTTAGAGCTAAATATTCTATCTTTTCTCTTGTCCTTACAGTTACTAATTTATATGTCTTGTTTTACCTTCGTGTTTTGTTTTGTTAATTGGTTTAATCTGCCTGTTCTTGTTAAATTATTTATATAACTGTCCTATTGTTGTGTATAGTTTTTAATTACGCCCCAACAATAATACCTTAGGTGTCTCATATATTTTGATTGATCAATTATTTTGTCCTTTCACTTTTTCTACAAATATATATAACATATACAAACTGAGCTTTTGAGGAAGAATAAAATGCCATGTTTCGGGTCAAAAAATGTAGCCTCAATTTTAGATATAGGAGCCCCTCTTGAATGGTTAAAGAGAAATTGCGGGTCTTTTTATTTAATTTGTTTGATTATTGACGAGGGCTTTGTTTGAATTATTAATAAGAAAGTTTAATACTCCCCATGTCTTATTTTAATTGACTTAATTAACTTTTGCATTAAAAAAATAAAATTTATCTCTAATTTAACTATAATACCCTTATAATTGCATTAATGTATATGCATAAAAAAACAGGAGTTCTTAATAGGGGTATGAGTGAAAATTAAATCTATATTAAAGGAAAGAAGACAAGTTTTTGGGACAAACTAAAATAAAAATTCAGTCAAATAAAATGGGACAGAGGGAATATTTATTTACAGAAAAGTCAAATTGTATGTGCACATGTAAATTTAATTTAATTTGACAAAAGCATGCTTATCATTTCATTTGGTTTAAGTTCCAAAACAATGGCTAGGACAGAGATAGGCAGCGGAGGAGATGAAAGATGGTCTCTCGACGGAGCGACTGCTCTGGTCACTGGCGGAACTCGTGGCATAGGGTTCGATCACATTTATGATTATTGCTGTTGTAGATTTTTTCTTTTCTTTGTGGTTCTTGAACTTAGTTTGTGTAGACAATATATATACAATTTCGGAGGATCAGAAACTATCGCATGCTATATATACAATGAAAATTTCAGTATATTTTGAAGTTGTATAATTTATGAGTTATGTTATTTTGTTTCATTATTTAGGCATGCGATAGTCGAGGAGCTAGCTGGCTTTGGAGCAGCAATTTATACATGTGCTCGCAATAAGAAAGACCTTGATCAATGTTTAGAAGAATGGAAAATCAAAGGTTTTAACGTTACAGGATCTGTATGTGATTTGAAATCGCGATCCGGACGTGAGCAGCTGATGGACTCTGTGGCCTCTGCATTCGGAGGAAAGCTCAATATTCTGGTATGCTTTTCCTTTGTTTTTTATTTATTAAATATTGCAGGTTGATTACAAAGTTACTAATCACATATAATTATGTAAAAAAATACATGTTTAGGTTAATAATGCTGGCATAGCTATAATTAAGGAGACAACAGAGTTCACAGCAGAAGATTTTTCCAACATAATGGGCACCAACTTTGAGGCTTCTTACCATTTGTGTCAACTTGCATATCCGTTACTGAAGGCATCAGGGAATGGAAACATTGTGTTTATCTCTTCAGTTGCTGGTGTCATTGCTTTGCCTTTGGCTTCTATCTATGCATCCTCCAAAGGTTCGTATACATATGCACAACAACATAATTCTAATTTCTACGTAGCTGGAACAGTTTCATAACCTTTTCCCATATATGTGTTCATGTTGGATGCAAAATAGGAGCAATCAACCAACTGACGAAGAGTTTGGCATGCGAATGGGCAAAAAACAATATCCGTGTTAATTGTGTTGCGCCTTGGGTCATCAAAACTGAACTCGTTGCTAGAATAGAAGTAAGTTTGGAGATTAATCGCCATACCTTGCTCATTGGATAAATAATTCAATGATTATTATTGTCACTGTTAAAATCCAAATAATTCCTTTACAGTTTTTGGACTTTTTATGTATGAGATGAAATTTTTTGGCTCCCCTCGTAACTTAATCATGTCCCCGCCCCTGCTGACAGTAGTCCAAAGTTGTTGCTTTTCGACCTCTGACATTTTATATATCATTAGGATGATCCAGGACACAAAGAGATTTTAGATGGGATGGTTTATCGGACTCCAATGCGTCGCCCTGGAGAGCAAAACGAAGTATCTGGTGTAGTGGCATTCCTTTGCTTGCCTGCAGCTTCTTATATCACTGGCCAGGTTGTTTGCGTTGATGGAGGTCACTCTGTTTGTGGTTATTAGTAGATTATTTGCAGCGAGGGGCACTCATTTTCTAGTTATTGTTCATATAAAAATGTGTTGAAATACAATTTTCTGCATATAAAACTACGTACTCGTAATAACTATTCATTTCATAGTATAATTGAATAGATGAAATAGTGGGCTACATGTTTAATCGGTGATTTGTGTTTACCTTTTTTTTGTTTGAAAAAATGAAGAATCATTTTATTGATAGATAAAAATAATAAAAGGTTATCATCTAATCGAAAGATATGCTTAATCAGTCCATATAAGAGTCGAATGACCCATAAGAAAGAGATTCCTCGGACGTATAAATAATAAAAAACCTTTATATCCGACAAAAACGGGTTTCGTTAAAACCCCAAAACCTTGATGTGAAAAACCTCATAGGGGGAAAAGAGTACCCTAAAACGATCATTAAAAAATCAATACATAGTGACTCCTAACATAAAAACTGAAAATTATTGAAGTTTTGTGAGTCCCCAATGCTAAAAAACTAGCCACGTCTTGTCGTTTTCGCCATTAAATCCAAATTCATGTCTCCATCCACCTTCTCTTTGCCCTTCTTCCCATCCAACCAAGTGAGTATCAAAATCTTGCTTCCATTCATCTTCCATCTACATTTACTTCAACTGTGATATACCTGATCTCTAGCTTTAATGCAGTCATGTAAAGATCTACAGTTGTATTAGCAGTGAATAGTTCACCTATCATGCCGGATACCTCTCTATCTTAATATGTGCCAATCTGAGGTTGATCCATGATCATTCTAGCTTGATCCCATTTTGGTCCAAACTTTCTTTTAATGTCTTCCCTCTTGGCAGTGATTGCAGCATCCCATAGCTTTTGCTTTTGTGCAGCTGCTTCCTTTTTCTCCTTGGATTTAACTTGTAGGAGAGCCTTAAGCTTATCAAGCTTGTCATTTCTTGCTTGAGCTTCATTTTGCATTTCAAGAATCCTTGCATCTAACTCAAAGTTCTTCTCTATAGATTCTTCTTGAAATCTTCTAAGTTCTTCATCTAGCTCAGCATTTCTTTCGGTTTCATCAGAGAAAAGAAATTCTCTGTCAAACTCACCTGTTTCAGCATCACCAAAATTTGATTTTACAGGAGTTTGTTGTTCTGGTTCAAAGAAAGAAAAATCTTATTCTGCTGCATAGTAAGATTGATCTGACTTGAGTTGATCTGTAACAACTTCTTCTTGTACTGTGTCATGCATTTTCCCTTTGTCTGGAGCTGGAGCTTTTTCTTGTACCTTCTCCCCCTTAGTTGAGGGATCCTCGACTGAAGTCCCTTCAAAGAATTGTTGTTGTTCTGGGATAGGTTTAGTTCCAGACTTGACCATGTTGTAGACGTGCCTCAAACCTTCATTCAGCTGATCTATGCCTCTTTCAATCATTGCAAATTTCGAGGAATTAAGAGCATTGTACTGATGATAATCATTTTCTAGAACATCGATACGATTTGAGATCTTATTTATCTCTGTTAGATTATTAGTAATTTGAATTTGACTCTGTCTTAAGTCCTTGATATCAGCTGCTATAACACCTTGTGTTTGATTCACATCATTTGTCTTGAGAAGCACAGTTGTCTTTACTTCTTCAAGATCCTTTCTAATAAGAGAAAACTGATTTAAAACTGGATCTGAAGAATTTTGAGCATTGACTTGAGCTCGAAGTTGTGCATTTTCTGCTTTCAGTGCATCCATCTGTTGTTGAAAGGACAGTAACATATTTTGCATCTCACTTTCTGTGCCTGTGTATGCACTCATATTTCCTATTTGCAAGAGAGTTTCACTCACCTCACGTGTAGGTGTATCACACAGTGTTTGCCTTTCTTCGCTCGTGTTTAACTCAAAATCCGATCCTCCAGATGTACCTGCATTAAAGATCACCAAAGCCCCTGCATGAGAGGTCACTGGTGGTGCAATGGAACTTTGCAAGTTCCAATCCTCTATAAAGTCTTGCGTTCCTTTTGGAATAGAAAACTGAGTTGCCTCAGGGTAAGACTCAAAGAGTTGCTAATCATCTTGAGACGATGAGTAGATCTTTTCAGATTCCGGATATGATCCATCCGGGGAGGTAGGCAAGGATCTAGGAATCAGCGAGAGATCCAAGTTTCCTCCTAAAGCCTGTGAAGGCACTTGATGTTGTGAAGCATCATGTTCTACCATTACTAGGGTAGATGAAGTACCAAGCATTTGCTTCTTCTGTGGAGAAGGAATCAAGTCTTCTTCACTCCCTAACTGTGTATGTTTTCTCTTCTGTGTTTGGGAGAGATATTGTGATGACGAAGTAGCAGTGTATGGATCTAAGACCTGTGTCAGAGACTGTTGGATTTCAGACTCATGATCTATCCTAATAGCCACCGGGGGCTTAACACTGATATAATTTAAGTCAAGATTTAAGTCAAAATTCACAATAGAAGAATTCCTTACCTGAGTACTTACTGGAGCAGATGCAATTGGTTCTGCTTGAGCATGATGTTCTTCAAGTTGTTCAACTTGTTCTGGTTGAACTTGTTCATCTTCATCTTCACTTGGAGGAGCAGGAATCATTTGTAGAGGTCCTTCATCAAACACTGGTGCTGGTGCTTGATTTTGTTGTTGATGAATGAATTGAGCCATGTATGGTGTATAAATTACAGGAACACCTGGGAGTTTGTTTGCCTTCGACAACCTTGTAAAAAGATTTCTTTGTGTGGAAAGCGATCTTACTATAGGTGAATTGTTAAATAACACTTTGTGTTCATTAGTTAGCTTGTCATTCAAAAACAAGGTCAGAAATCTTGGATAGTAGCAATGAACTGTATGATCCTCTGTAAGACTTCTGCTTGAAAAAGTACCCATTTTCCTAATTATCTCTTTCAAAATTAATTTGCCAAAATTTATTCTCCGGTTATGTGTCACAGCAAATCCTATGTTTTGTAAAAGCAGAGGAATGTTGTGAAAACTATTCTTCAGACATGGAGAAAATACCTTGGCCAGTGTATCAAAGATGAAGTCCCACTCACTTACCAGATGAGTCTTGGACAGTCTAACCATGTTAAATTCACCTTGATACTGGATGGTTTGAAAGAATTCTATCAGCTCCTGAGGTGTTGGTAGTGGATCAATGTTGTCTGTTGGGAAGCCTAGAATTCTGTTTACATCATTATCTGTCACCCAGTAATCTCTTCCTCTTACTTTGAATGCGAAGCGAGATGTCGTGCTGGTTGAGCAATTTACAGTTGTAGAGTAGAGAGCCTTCAGTGGATCAATCTTCAGAACAGGGTCCAGGGCTATTGAAGTTCCGATCATAGGATGCTCATTGAGAAATCGAATCCATGGAACGAATCTGGGTTCAGGACATCTTGTAGGATCAAAGTATCCTACATAGTTAGTCTTGCAGATTCCAAAGACAGCAGCCATTTTAACTTATCTGATAAACAGACAATGCAACTTATTAGAAAAACAAATAGAACAAGTAAAATTAAATAAGTGATCATGAATTAAGTGTTGTATAATTTAGAATAAAATATATAAAATATAGAATTTTATATATTAGAGCTTTAAATTAAAACACTATTAATGAGGACTTATCAAATTTTAAAGATGAAAAAGATAAATAAACTTGGTTCATAATTAATAACTAATAAAAAACTGTGAATTAACAATAAAGATGCAACAGTCGAGAGAGGGGGAAAAAAAAGAAATGGCATATCCTTACATAAACGATAATAGCACTTGAGAGAAAATTTTGCGAGCGTTTGTTTGAGTTTGCAAAAAAAAAATCGAAATAGAATAGACTAGAATGGAGACTAGAAATGAAAACAGGTTATATATATATATAGGCAAAGTCTCGGGGAGACTTTTATGTCTCGAGGAGACATTTGTGTCTCGGAGAGACTTTCTCAAAAGTCTCGGGGAGACTTTTGAAAGAAAAGAAAAGAAAAAAAAACAAAATAAAATAGTAAAGCATACACTTGTCTAAATGTCTCTTTGATTTTTTTTATAAAAAAAAAAACAAAAACAAAACTCGGGGAGACATTTACTATAACTCGGGGAGACTTTCTGAACGTCTCTCTGAGTAGAAAAAATCTTCCCGAACTTTATATATATATATAAATAATAGTTTTAAAAGTCTATATTTTAAACAATAAATACGAAATATTTATAATTAATTAAACTAAAAATATATAAAATAAAATAAATTATACCTAAGATATCTATACTTCAATATTAAATTATTTTCAAATAAAAATAACTTTTATCAAAATTCTAACTTGTAAAATTTTGATTAAATTATTTTTAAATATAATAATCTAAAATTAAAATATAGTACAATGCAACCAAAAGTAGATAAACTAAAATAAAATAATATTAAAATTTACACTAAACAAACATTCGAGAATTAGAATTTAGTAAAATAAATTTACAAATGTTATAACAAATATTCACATAACAAACACTTGAAATTTTATTTAAGAACATAATGCAGATGTGAACTGGGATTTAAGATGAAAAACTATTCAACATCCCAAGTTCACCAACCAACCTGGTGAATGTGGATTCATCAAGTGGCTTAGTAAAAATATCTGCAGTCTGTTCTTCTGTGAGTACAAAGTGTAACTCCACAGTACCATTCATAACATGTTCTCGAATAAAATGATACCTGATATCTATGTGCTTTGTCCTCGTATGCTGTACAGGGTTGTTGGAGATCGCAATGACACTTGTGTTATCACATAAAATAGGAATTTTATTTAACACAAAGCCATAATCTCTGAGTTGATTCCTTATCCATAAGATCTGAGCGCAACAGCTTCCTGCAGCAATGTACTCAGCCTCTGCTGTAGAATTGGAAACTGTTTGCTGTTTCTTGCTGTACCAGGAAATCAATCTTCTCCCTAGGAATTAACAGCTCCCTGAGGTGCTCTTCCTATCAACAACACTACCTACATAATCAGAATCTGTATATCCTATTAGATTAAAACCAGATTCTTTAGGGTACCAGATACCAAGATTAGGTGTACCCTTAAGATATCTTAAGATTCTTTTCACAGCAACAAGATGAATATCTCTAGGATCCGCTTGGAACCTTGCACATATACAAGTGGCATACATAATATCTGGTCGGCTTACAGTTAGGCAAAGTAGAGATCCAATCATACCTCTGTAGCTTGTGATGTCTACCTTTATTGAGTTTTCACATACTCCAAGCTTGACAGCTGTAGATGAGGGAGTTCTTGCAGATGCTGAATCTTCCATGTGATACTTCTTCAGAAGTTCTTTAAGGTACTTGGACTGACAAATGAATATTCCATCTATTCTTTGACTCACTTGAAGTCCAAGGAAGAATTTCAGCTCTCCCATTAAGCTCATCTCATACCTACTCTGCATTAACTTAGCAAACCTCTTGCACAAATTATCATTAGTAGACCCAAATATTATGTCATCAACATATACTTGTACCATTATCAGATCATTATTGTGTTTCTTATAAAATAAATTTTTGTCTATGACCCCTCTAACAAAATCATTTTCAAGAAGAAATTCAGAAAGAGTGTCATACCATGTTCTGGGTGCTTGTTTGAGACCATAAATAGCTTTGAAAAGAAAATATACAAAGTCCAAGGAATCTGGATCTTCAAAGCCTGGTGGCTGTTGTACATATACCTCTTCAGCTAACTTTCCGTTCAGGAATGCACTCTTCACGTCCATTTGATAAACTTTAAAATTGGAGTGAGCTGCGAATGCCAGAAACATCCTGATAGCCTCAACTCTTGCAACTGGAGCGTAGGTTTCATCATAATCAATTCCTTCAGCTTGGGAATAACCTTTTGCAACCAGTCTGGCCTTGTTCCTTATTACAATGCCATCTTCATCTAACTTGTTTCTGAATACCCATTGTGTGCCAATTATAGTCTTGTCCTTTGGTCTGGGTACCAGTTTCCAAACATCTTGAGATTCAAATTGATTGAGTTCATCTTGCATAGCAATCACCCAATCAGGATCAGACAGTGCTTCTTCTACTTTCTTAGGTTCCATTTCAGATAGAAACCCAGAATAATTGCATTGATTCTGTGTAGCACCTCTTGTTCTAACACCAACATCTGGATCACCAATGATCAGCTCAAAAGGATGAGCTCTACTCCAAATTCTCTGACTTGGCAGATTAGATCTTGATGATTCGCCTTGAATTTCATTGTGATGTTGTGTTTGATTTGCTGATCCTTCATCTCCTCCCCCTGAGTTGCTGCTAGGATCTCTTGATGAATCTCCTTGTGTGTTAGTGGTATCTCCAGAGTTTTCACTGTTTCCACCACTACCACTTGGATCATCAGCATTATTAACATTGTTGTTTCTTGTTGCAGCCTCAGGTTCGTTTTCATCATCTGAGTGTGAGTCTGACATATTGTTGAACTTAAGAGTTTCAGATGGATCATCATTTTGGATGTTAGGGAATTTTGTGTCATCAAAAGTTACATTGACACTTTCTTTGACATGATGTTGATCAATAATATACACCCTATAAGATCTTCTAGAATAACCAACAAAAATAGCTTCTAGAGCTTTAGCCTCGAACTTTCCAATACGTTCTTCTCCATCTTTAAGTACAAAGCATTTAGCACCAAATACATGAAAGTACTTGAGCGTTGGTTTCTTGTTAGCCATTATTTCGTAGGGTGTCTTCATTAAGTCCTTGTTGATCAGAGTCCGATTCTGGGTATAACATGTAGTATTTACAGCTTCAGCCCAAAAGTACATTGGAAGCCTTGATTCACTCAGCATAGTCCTTGCAGCTTCAATTAATGTACGATTCTTCCTTTCTACAACTCCATTTTGTTGCGGAGTTCTAGGTGCTGAGAATTGTCTTGTTATTCCCTTTTCAGCACAAAAGTCATTCAGAACTGCATTCTTGAATTCAGTTCCATTGTCTGACCTTATAGCTCTAACTAGAAGCTTCGAATCTAACTCAATCATTTTGATATGATCAATCACCATTTGAGGAGTTTCATCCTTTGAGTGCAGGAATAAAACCCATGTATATTTTGAATAGTCATCAACAATCACCAAGGCATATCTTTTATGCGACATTGACATTACATTAACTGGACCAAATAAATCCATGTGAATTAATTGCAGTGGTTCAGAAATACTAGATGTGTCAGTGCTTGGATGTGATGTTTTCTTTGCTTTCCCTTTCTGACATGCCTCACAAAGTCCTTCTTGTGTGAATTTCAATTGAGGCAGTCCTCTCACTAATTCTCTTTTGACTAGAGAATTCATAGATTTGAAATTAAGGTGTGAGAGTTTCTTGTGCCATAGCCAACTTTCATCTGACGAAGCTTTAGCATAAAAACAATTGACTTCATCTCTGCAACATGAGTTCAGATCGGCTACGAACAAGTTTCCTTTCCTTACTCCCTGAAGAGCAAGCTTTTCATCCTTCTTGTGAGAAATCAAACACTTCTCCTTCATAAAGGTCACTGTGTATCCCTTGTCACAAAACTGACTGATACTTAGAAGATTGTGTTTGAGACCTTCCACGATAGATACATTATCAATGACGACATTGCCAGCTTCTAAATAGCCATATCCCTTAGTCATACCCTTGCTGTCATCTCCAAAGGTAACTACTAGGCCAGCTCTCTCAACAACATTTGATAGCAGGGCTCTATCTCCGGTCATGTGTCGTGAGGATCCACTGTCGAGAATCCAAATAACCCGGTTCACCTGTTTTACACCCTGCAATTATCAAATGAGTTAGGCCTTCTTCGGAACCCAACATTGATTGGGCCCGGCATATTTGAAAAATTGTCCTTTATCAGGTTTAACAACAGAACCTAACTTGACAAACTCATCTACTACTTTGACTGAACACTTCTCCTTGTAAACAACCTTAACATTTTTGTATGCTGGCCTAGGAGAGAATGTCTCCTTCTGTGAAACAGGAGGACTGACAGTCTTTGATCTAGCATGCCTGTGATTTATATGCTGTCTAGGTGTAGTATTGACATTCATAGCATGCATGCTTTTAAAATATGCAGACATAACATTGAAAGCACATAACATACAGTTATCTACACCACAGGGTTTATGGCATGCATCAATAGTAGGCATTTTATTCACAATAGCAGGAGTCTTAACAGTTTCTACCTTAACTTTATTAACATTTTTAAAGTTCTCAGTAGCATGGAATCTGTCATTACTATTCATACTATTAACAAACTTATTAGGTCTGTTATGATTTTTCTTAAGCTCTTTAGCACCTAAACCAGGAGTGGATGAACTAGCAGTGTTCACATTTTCTATTGGTCTTTTAGGTACATATTTAGCTTTCTGGACATTTATTCCTTTTATGTCCCTAACCGGTTTTTCCTGTTCTTTCTCTTCCTCTTTAAGGTCTTCAAGTTTAAGTTCATAATCCACTATTACACAACTATCAAGAACTGGTTCTGCAATAGGAGTTATGAACAGAGGTTTCTTAGTGTCCTTAATAATATGAGGAATACCCCTTTCTTCAGCACTCTTTTTAAAAGGGGTTATGTTGCTTGGCTTCCCTACAGATTTATTATATTCAAAACCTATCCCAACTTTCCGTTTAATCTCTGGTTGGTCAATTAGGTCTTTCATAACAAATGGAGCAGTTCTATAGGCTTGACACCTGACCTTCTCTTGTTCAATCTTATTCTTTAAAAAAGCTTCAATTTCAACATAGCAGTTGACTCTATTAACTTGAAATGCAACATCTTCAGTTAATTTCTCATTTATAAGTTTCAGCTTTTTCAATTCAAAATTCTCATCTGATAAAACTTGGTTTTTGAGAATTAAGACTTTTATTCGATCTCTAGCATTAGTTAAATCCTCACCTAGCAATTTAAACATTTTAGGACAGCTAGGGTTTACCTCAATTCCTTGTCGAGGTGGGGATTATGATCCTTCAGAAGAAGATGCCATTAGAGCAAGATTTCCCATATCTTCTTCTTCATCGTTGTCAGAATCATCCCAGCTTTTTCCTGCTACTAAGTATGATCTTCCCTGATGCTTCTTCAATAGAGCTTCATATTTCTGGTTTAACTCGTCATATGAATCCTTCTTTCTTTCCTGCTTGGGCTTTCTACAATCTGTAGCAAAGTGTCCCATTTCATTGCAGTTGAAGCAACGGATCTTGCTTCTGTCTACCATCCCTGTCTTATATCCACCTCTTGTAGTTGGTGAGCTAGAAGAACCACCTCTCTGAAATCTGTTAGCCATAGGCTTGAATTTGAAACTAGGGTTTCTCCTGAATCTTGTATTTCCAAATTTTCTAGCAATCAGTGCCAGAGATTCATCCTCAAGTTGATCAAGTTCTTCCATTGAGTAGAATTCACTTTCAGATGAATTCATTTGAGTTGCACCAACTTCTGCAACAATACCATGATCAATGACTTTGACTGAAGAAGATTCAGTCATAGATTCTTTGTATTCTGGTACTTCTGCTACAAGAGCTGTAGACTTGCTGACCACCTTGCCTGTACCATATATTTCTTTCTGTTGAATCTGCTCTAGCTCATAGGTCTTTAGAACGCCATAAAGTCTTTCCAATGAAATTTCATTCATGTCCCTTGACTCCCTGATGGCCGTAATCCTATGCTCTAAGTGAATTGGCATTGTCAGCAAAAACTTCCTATTGATCTCCTTCTTCGTATAGTGTTTGCCATTGAGATTTAGATCATTTATTAGTTTATTGTATCTCTCAAAAACATCAGAGATACCTTCTCCAGGATTTGATCTAAAATGCTCATATTGAGACGTTAAGATTTCCAATCTATTCTCCCTCACTTCTTCTGTTCCTTCATTCAGTATCTCTATCGTTTCCCAGATGTGTTTAGCATTTTTGCAATTAACAACATGATTGTACATTCCAGGATCAAGAGATTCTACCAAAATTAACTGCAGGTTGGTGTCCAAAGAATCCAGTTCCTTTTCAGTATCAGTGTACTCATAAATTTCTTTATCAAATTGTCTGTGCGGAATAAGTACACCATCTATCATATGCTCAGGAATGATTGTTATTGGAGCAACAACACCGGTCTTCAAAATATCTTTGTACTTAGGGTTTGCAGTTCGAAGAAATAGTGTCATCTTCCCCTTCCAAAGATTATAATTATCTTTATCAAATGGAGGAATTTTAATGCTACTCACTCTTTGAGTACTCATTTTAAAATAATAGAAGATTAAAAAGATTTGAGATTTTTAGGAATTAAAGAGATTTCGAATTTTAATGAAATTAAAAATTTTGAAATTTTTAATAAATAAAAATATTAGGATCTTGATTTTTATGTCAATCAGATGGCTCTGAAACCAATTGTTAGGTCCAAATGATTGTAGAAGGGGGGGTTGAATACAATCTCTATTAAATATTAATATCTGTTTCAGATAATTTTTGATTAAACAATTTAATTATTATCACGAAATAATAATCAAAGGAACACAGTTCAAGTAAAATACTTGTATTAAACTTGATGGGTGTTACAAGATCAGTTCGAATAAACACTAATAGCTCTTTAGAATTTCTACAGAATATTTAACATGAATGCTCTGTATTTTTTTCTTTTAGCTCGAATAGAATGTTAATAGAAGTTGTTGAATGTTAACTACTGATCTCATATATAGAGAGAAACACTTAAAAGTCTCTCTGGTGCATTCGGGAAGACTTCTTGACTCTGGGGAGACTATCTGTGCTCGGGGAGACTTTTCAGGGAGACTATCATAGCTCGCAGAGACTTCTTGATTTAAATGAAAAATCATTTAAATTGATGGGGAAGACTTTGATAGCTCGGGGAGACTATTATAGCTCGGGGAGACTTTTCAAATAAGATTCGGGGAGACTTTTGAAAAGTCTTCCCGAGAAATCAATTGCCGACCTGAATGATAAATGAGATGTATATCATTTATTTTCAAGTGATTCATTTGATTTGAATCTTCTGACTTCTTTCTCCCTTTTTGATATCATTTGAATTAAATTCTATTTGTTTTATTATATATCTTATTCATTAAATTAATTCTGTGTGAATTAATATAAGTAAATAGGATACATAATAAATTAACTTTTTGATAATAGAATTAAATTAAAGTCTTCTTCATTCTAAAATAATTCTAAATTAATTAATTTCTTAATCAATTTAAGAAATAAATTAATTCTGATTGAATTAATTTACCAATTAAATTAACTAAATAATTTAATCAATTAATAGAGAATTAAATTAAAGTCTTGACTCCACAACTCTTGATGATATAATTCCAAGTCTTCTGTCTTCACACCAATGTCTGTAGCTGACCATTTCTTCTGTAATAAAGAATCTTCTCTGTATTTTGCCAACACTCCGTGTACTGTCTGGTTCACGAGTGATTCACAACAAATAGAATTCTTTACTTGACTTTTGTAATGGTTCACTTCTGTTCCTTCTGATTTGACTATTTCTGATGTCACACAAAAATGAAATCTTCTGACACTGTAGCTTCTTCAAACTTAATTACTCCACTAAGGCATGATCAATTAAATTGAGCTTCTTTCAATGTAGTACTGCTTCAAGTCTGTAGATTGACTTTGATCTTCTTTTTCTTGTCAAATAATACCTGCTGAAGATTCCTGTGACAGATAATATATTTACTTACAAATTATCTATGTTTGAGTTTAGTTGTCATCTCGCTAAACAAATAGGCTTCTAAACATATGCCTTTCAATCTCCCCCTATTTGTTTGTTTAAACAATAACAAGCAAATCACTAGAGGATAACTCAACTAACAAACAAGAAAAAGATATAACAATAAAACTTGTAAATAAACAAACTTAGTTCTGGTTCATATAACACATTGCCAGATTCAAACATTAATGATAAATACAAGATAGTTGTTCATCTAGACTGAACAAATAGTACAAATTTCTATCTTGATCTATCCTAGTTTTAGCAACAAAAGATGTTAACATTTCTTCAATTCTGATCATCTTCACTCTATTTCACCTTCTTCTTTTACTTCTTCAACACCAACAATAGGTGTGCGTGGTTCTGGTTCAGGTACTGTCTGAGAGCTATTGAGTACTTTATATCTTTTAATTGCAAATTTATTTGATTTATTTATATTAATTATTTAATATTAATATTAAATATATTGAGTAAGGATTATTTAAATAATCAGACCCTATATATATATTGTAATATTAATATTACTTAATCTGAATAATATAAGTAACAAATAAAACCCATCTTGCAAAACTCTATTTTCTTTGTAAAACTCTGCATCCCACATCGAGTAGAATAAGAGAAGAGCAACTCAAGATACTTATATATTGAGACGTGCACATCTAATTGATGAGCATCTAGCTTGTGTGCATCTAGCTTGTGTGCCTCTTGCTTGTACCTTGCATAATTAAAAAATAAATTGCATAGGTTGTCGGGCAAATTGAGGTGTGCCTCTAGCTTGTGTGCCTCTTGCTTATACCTTGCATAGTTAAAAATAAATTGTATAGGTTGTCGGGCAAATTGAGGTGTGCATCTTTCTCCTACCTCACATATATAAAGTGCATAGGTTTTTTGGGCGAACTGAGGTGCTAGTCGCTGTTAAGTGCTACGTATCTGTGGACGAAGTACTCTGTGCTGTTTTATCATGGAAGTGATATTGCTGCAACCCAACACATCGTAGTGGGGCAATAATCTCTTCAAAAAAAGTCAAGACTTTTTGCAAGGTTTGGCGACTCAGCAGTTGTTTGGTTCTAACAGTGTATGCGTAAAGCTTCTGTTAGAGCTAAATATTCTATCTTTTCTCTTGTCCTTACAGTTACTAATTTATATGTCTTGTTTTACCTTCGTGTTTTGTTTTGTTAATTGGTTTAATCTGCCTGTTCTTGTTAAATTATTTATATAACTGTCCTATTGTTGTGTATAGTTTTTAATTACGCCCCAACAATAATACCTTAGGTGTCTCATATATTTTGATTGATCAATTATTTTGTCCTTTCACTTTTTCTACAAATATATATAACATATACAAACTGAGCTTTTGAGGAAGAATAAAATGCCATGTTTCGGGTCAAAAAATGTAGCCTCAATTTTAGATATAGGAGCCCCTCTTGAATGGTTAAAGAGAAATTGCGGGTCTTTTTATTTAATTTGTTTGATTATTGACGAGGGCTTTGTTTGAATTATTAATAAGAAAGTTTAATACTCCCCATGTCTTATTTTAATTGACTTAATTAACTTTTGCATTAAAAAAATAAAATTTATCTCTAATTTAACTATAATACCCTTATAATTGCATTAATGTATATGCATAAAAAAACAGGAGTTCTTAATAGGGGTATGAGTGAAAATTAAATCTATATTAAAGGAAAGAAGACAAGTTTTTGGGACAAACTAAAATAAAAATTCAGTCAAATAAAATGGGACAGAGGGAATATTTATTTACAGAAAAGTCAAATTGTATGTGCACATGTAAATTTAATTTAATTTGACAAAAGCATGCTTATCATTTCATTTGGTTTAAGTTCCAAAACAATGGCTAGGACAGAGATAGGCAGCGGAGGAGATGAAAGATGGTCTCTCGACGGAGCGACTGCTCTGGTCACTGGCGGAACTCGTGGCATAGGGTTCGATCACATTTATGATTATTGCTGTTGTAGATTTTTTCTTTTCTTTGTGGTTCTTGAACTTAGTTTGTGTAGACAATATATATACAATTTCGGAGGATCAGAAACTATCGCATGCTATATATACAATGAAAATTTCAGTATATTTTGAAGTTGTATAATTTATGAGTTATGTTATTTTGTTTCATTATTTAGGCATGCGATAGTCGAGGAGCTAGCTGGCTTTGGAGCAGCAATTTATACATGTGCTCGCAATAAGAAAGACCTTGATCAATGTTTAGAAGAATGGAAAATCAAAGGTTTTAACGTTACAGGATCTGTATGTGATTTGAAATCGCGATCCGGACGTGAGCAGCTGATGGACTCTGTGGCCTCTGCATTCGGAGGAAAGCTCAATATTCTGGTATGCTTTTCCTTTGTTTTTTATTTATTAAATATTGCAGGTTGATTACAAAGTTACTAATCACATATAATTATGTAAAAAAATACATGTTTAGGTTAATAATGCTGGCATAGCTATAATTAAGGAGACAACAGAGTTCACAGCAGAAGATTTTTCCAACATAATGGGCACCAACTTTGAGGCTTCTTACCATTTGTGTCAACTTGCATATCCGTTACTGAAGGCATCAGGGAATGGAAACATTGTGTTTATCTCTTCAGTTGCTGGTGTCATTGCTTTGCCTTTGGCTTCTATCTATGCATCCTCCAAAGGTTCGTATACATATGCACAACAACATAATTCTAATTTCTACGTAGCTGGAACAGTTTCATAACCTTTTCCCATATATGTGTTCATGTTGGATGCAAAATAGGAGCAATCAACCAACTGACGAAGAGTTTGGCATGCGAATGGGCAAAAAACAATATCCGTGTTAATTGTGTTGCGCCTTGGGTCATCAAAACTGAACTCGTTGCTAGAATAGAAGTAAGTTTGGAGATTAATCGCCATACCTTGCTCATTGGATAAATAATTCAATGATTATTATTGTCACTGTTAAAATCCAAATAATTCCTTTACAGTTTTTGGACTTTTTATGTATGAGATGAAATTTTTTGGCTCCCCTCGTAACTTAATCATGTCCCCGCCCCTGCTGACAGTAGTCCAAAGTTGTTGCTTTTCGACCTCTGACATTTTATATATCATTAGGATGATCCAGGACACAAAGAGATTTTAGATGGGATGGTTTATCGGACTCCAATGCGTCGCCCTGGAGAGCAAAACGAAGTATCTGGTGTAGTGGCATTCCTTTGCTTGCCTGCAGCTTCTTATATCACTGGCCAGGTTGTTTGCGTTGATGGAGGTCACTCTGTTTGTGGTTATTAGTAGATTATTTGCAGCGAGGGGCACTCATTTTCTAGTTATTGTTCATATAAAAATGTGTTGAAATACAATTTTCTGCATATAAAACTACGTACTCGTAATAACTATTCATTTCATAGTATAATTGAATAGATGAAATAGTGGGCTACATGTTTAATCGGTGATTTGTGTTTACCTTTTTTTTGTTTGAAAAAATGAAGAATCATTTTATTGATAGATAAAAATAATAAAAGGTTATCATCTAATCGAAAGATATGCTTAATCAGTCCATATAAGAGTCGAATGACCCATAAGAAAGAGATTCCTCGGACGTATAAATAATAAAAAACCTTTATATCTGACAAAAACGGGTTTCGTTAAAACCCCAAAACCTTGATGTGAAAAACCTCATAGGGGGAAAAGAGTACCCTAAAACGATCATTAAAAAATCAATACATAGTGACTCCTAACATAAAAACTGAAAATTATTGAAGTTTTGTGAGTCTCCAATGCTAAAAAACTAGCCACGTCTTGTCGTTTTCGCCATTAAATCCAAATTCATGTCTCCATCCACCTTCTCTTTGCCCTTCTTCCCATCCAACCAAGTGAGTATCAAAATCTTGCTTCCATTCATCTTCCATCTACACGCAATAACCAATCTAATTAAATCTGAAAAATAAAAAATAAATCAACAAAGACAAATAAGTCGATAAATGTGTAACAAAAATATATAGTATAAAACTATAGTATAAAACTTTCAATTCATAATTAAATTCATCTAATATGACACAAAATCGCCATAAACGACATATAACCACCACAAATATGGTCAAAATGCCATAAAAATTGTCATGCCCCATATATGTACAAAAGTCATCACAAATGACACTAAAATCATTCAAAAATTCAGATTTAAAATATGAGAAAATAAATACAGATGATATGGATCAACTCCGAAAAATACGGAAACAGGTCTGAAAATTTAAAAAGGTTAAAAATTTCAGATTTGAAAATATGATATATTTTTTATATAAATAATTGTGATTTAAACCAAAACAAAAGAAAGAGTGTATTTGAAATGTGATGACCCGAAATACGGGGGTTAGCGGATTCGGTGCCACGATCGAACTGTAAACCATAAATCTCAATATACAGACTTTAAAGCCCATATATCTTTACAATTATAATAATATTACAATCTTGCACTCAAGTTTTGAATACAAAACAAAGTCTCAACCTGGCTATACAGTAAGCCAGAACAACATAGAGAATATAATAACTAGTTCCCGGTAACTCAACAGCAGCTCTAAAGCTTCCCTTTGCCCTTAGCTATCTCGCACTTCTCTGTAGGGATGTAACATAGGGGGTGAGCGAACAAAGTTCAGCAAGTATAAATCCAAGTATAAATCCACAAATAGATAATAAGGTATCACGACGAAACAATAAATATCAAAATCGAAATCTTAGCTAGGGCAGGAAACTATAAATGATAAGGAACTTCATCACAAGGAAATACCTCAACAGGTACAAACAATAGTGAAACTGGCTGAGATGGAATTTTAACAATAAGAATATCTCATAATCATATCACTACTCAAAATATACTTTATCATCTCAAAATAGGTAATAATTTACCTTTTAACAAAAATACCACGAGTATCCTCTCAATATTCATCATTTAATAAAGCAACAGTGACAACAACTGAGATGAAAACTTTTATAATAGAAAATATCTCAAAAATAAAGTCACTGTTTAAAACATATTTTAGAATTTCAATGCTTCAAGATATATCATTTCAAATTCAACTAGTCCTCCATAAATTCACGATACTGAACAGGGAGACTAGCCCCTCTAAATACCGCTACCGGTGATAACTTGCATCCGTAAGCTCCTTACAGCCCTGGTACAATTAAGTACCAATAAATCAAGTGCCCAAAGGCAATAATTGACCAGAGTTTTCAAATATCATCTCAAAATATACCTTTTGTATATCTCAAAATATTTTTCCTACATCACATGCATTTCAAAACCACTTTCATTAAGTATATGGTTGACCTCACACACTAAGTCAACTCAGGAAGCCAAACTAATCCATATACTTTAAATCTTGAAAAAAAACTTTTGAATTAAGGAAATAATACTCCTATAAATAGGGAAAAATCACCTCTCTAGATATAGGTTTTGAGTTGCTCAGGATTTCTCAAAATAATATTTTTATGAATATAATAATTGGAGATTTAAAATCTCACACAGAGTCTTTGAAAATACAAACAAAATCATTTTAAGAATAATTTTCTAAAACATTGGATAGTCGAGAGTTAAATATATAAAGAAGAAATATGGAATATTTTTGTAAAATCAAGAATATAAATCCATGCTTTGAGTCTTTAAAACCATTTAGAAAAAAATGAGTTTCGATTCGAAATAAAAAGGGAGTAGCTAAATATTGATATTTTGAAAACAGGTCAACGTCTTTTAAAAGAAAGTGAGTCTCTAATTTATAGAAATCAGGTACTCTGCTTGGAAATAATATTTTAAAAGATGCCAAAGATAGGTTTCGAAACAAGGCTAAACACAATATTAGAATTAGAATATAACAATTCTAATTCACAATCACAACAATTTCTCGATCCACAATATAATAATTTAGAGACCACGTCTCATCCAATTAGAACAATAACAAGCTCGAGAAAAGAAAGTGAAAATATATTTGCCTGGAGCAGGAGGCGGCGGCGAGGAGGCAAACAACAACTATTAATAAATACGGATTTAATCTTTATCCTTAGCTCACTGGATTCCACTATTTTCAGAAACTCTGCAAATAAGTAGAATAAATAATTTAATAACCACAATAGAAAATTTAAAATAATTTCCTTCCATAATCCACTAGTTCCGGTTTCTAATTAATAATCTTAAACAATACAATTATCCGGAACATCTATCTCAATTTAATTCACTAAAATAATTTAAATACCCAAACCTCATAAATAAAATAAATGGATATTTAATCTAGTCTCAAAATAATATTCAAATCCAATAAAATTTAATCCGGAATTAAATATTCCTTCCACTATTTTTAATCTCATTTTATTCCACCAAAAACAATCACCAATTAAATAATTAAATCCAAAAATTCTTTTCCTGGTGGGGCCCACTGACACCTTACCCATCTTCTTCCTTCTCTCATTTCTCTCCCCCCTCTCTCTCACTTTTCCAGCCTCTTTCCTCTGTCCCTCTTCTCTCTTTTCTTTTCTTCTTTTCTCTCCTGATGAATTTAGTATTGTTTCCTGTGCCTCTGCAGCAACACCACCAGCCCATCACCGCCGGCCGGCCACGACGCCGCGGTTATGGTCCTGCCATCCTCCACAAAACACACACACACGAACACAATTACACACACAAACATATATACAACTCCTCCTTATTACTTCACAATCAAAACCAAGCATAATAACACAAACCCACTCCTTCTTCTCCATTTTCCTGCCAACTGCCGCCGCCCCACCGCCGTCCGTGGCGGTCTCCGGTCAACTCCGACCCCCAACTCCGAATTATCACCTCCAAACAACCACTCCAATCCTCTAAAACACAAACCCAATCATTTACGTATCCAATTAACCAAAATAAATCAATTAAACAACTTATCCCCAAATACAACTCAAACCCTTATTTTTAAATCAAACCCAATTAAACAATTAACCCATCTCCTCAAATATCCATTTAATCAATTACCCAATTTAAACCAATAAACCTCAATTAAAACCAATTAAATCAAAAAAACCCTAAATTAAAAATATAAAAACTCCAGCTTTAAACTAATAAAAACCAAAACTCAATTAACACCCAATATAACTCCCGAAAATACCAAATACTAGCTTATATCTCGTGCACGGATGAATTTTTTTAGTTTTTTAATATTTTTATTTTAATATCTTTTAATGATTTGTTTATATTCTTTAGAATTAGAATGTTTATGAGTAGTTTGCATAAAAGGAGGACTACTGGTGTTAGAATTGTATGTATGATTATATTCTTTTAAAATTATATTTTATTAAAATTCAACGGTTAAGATTGTTTCTATAGTTCATTTAAAATTGGACGGTCAAGATCTTTTTTATGGTTCACCCAGTACCATACCGACGACTAATTTTTTTAATTTTTCGATTTTAATAATATAGTATAGATGTATATCTTTCTATATTTGGAAACTAACAAAACAAGAATCCGAGTTTTCTTCCAATTTCCCAAAACGGAAACTTGCTTGATCGTTGAAATTCGAACACCGTTACGAAGTTTATATTATCTCGATCTCAAATATATGATTGCATGTTGAATTTGATCACCAAAACTCCAAGTAAATTTCACTAGTTTCTCACTCTCTCTCTAATATTTCTTTTTCTCTCTCTAAAGTGAAAGTGACAATTGTTAAAATGAATTCTAGAAGCTACTTTGCCTCTATAATATTTGGGCCTCTAATTTAATAACAAGTCTGATAAAATATGTATATGCAACCCAAATGTAAATACTAGTCCAAATAAATAATCCAAATCCAATTTCCATTTATATATGTCAACTTGGCTCATTTTAATAATACCTCCAATAATAATAATAATAATCCTCTTGCCAACAATATATTATCCTATTTAAAATATTAGATCTCAAAATTATTCACTTACAATTAAATAAATAATAGGAACTAGAGAAATGTAACAATTTAACAACAAAAATATTTAAGACAAAATTGATCGTTACATGAAATTAGGATTTAAAGAAAAGAACGGGAGGAGAGAGGAGAGAGGAGAGGGGAGAGGGGAGGGTTACACTAATTTGTGTTTACCTTTAATAAAGTGAATTATTGCATATAATTACCACAATTTGCAAGTTAATAACACTTCCTAGGGGGATACATTATATATACCTTTAAGCATAAAGAGTATTCCCTCGATGCATATAGTAAAATTAATTAGATTACCCAACTTTACTCAACTTTAATTTGATTTTTTAGGGTCACATTTACTCAACTTTGACTGAGAATTACATATATTATATATTTGAAAAATATTATAAAATTTATATTATTAGAAAGTATATATAATTTACTTTACGATGTATTTTTCAGTTTTTTAAAATTATAAACTAATAATTTTTAATTATCAGCCAAAACTAGGTTAATTTAATAAAAAAAGGTCAAACAAGACAGATAAATTGGTACCGAGGGAGTAGTTGATTTTTTTTTCTCACTCGACATGGTCGGGAACTAAATCAATAAAAATTTATATGAATCAGTGTATCAACTACTAATATAATTATTAATGCATTACAAAGTAATAAAGTAATAAATAGCATTTGTTTGTTGGTATATTATATTTTATCAATAATTTCTTATTGTAATATTTGTCATCAATAAATTAATAAATCACAAGAAATAATTAACAGACTAAAACATTATTTGAATGAAGTATATGATTATTATAAGAATTTAAATAAATAAAAAATACATTATATATAATATATGTAGCATTTTTAATTGTTAAACACTAAAAATTTCAAAACAAATTAGTGATAAAAAGAAAATTCAAAATTTACTTTTATTAACTTATTAAAGAAATTGTATTCTAATCCAAATTCATTTTACTTATACACCAAGAAAAACAATACCAAATACAATAACGCGATTTGATTAGGAGTAATGAGTAAAGGGAATGGAAAACAACCACATTAATTCCCTTGCTGTTATTTTATAAAAAGAATCATTTATTTGACCTTTTTAACAAAACTCTTTCATTCTTTTTCTTTTCTTTTATCTCTTTTTCTCTCTCATACACTCATCGGCTTCTAACCTCTACATAATTATATTTTATATCAATCTCAAAAATAATAATATACTCAAAATAATTTATTAAAAATTAATTATTTATTTCATTTTCCGGATCAAAACCAAACATCTTTTCCTTACTCTTTATGAATTAATTCCCTTTCTAAGGCCATCTCCGGGCAGTTGTGAGTACTTAATTATTTCTAAAGTCAACTCGTGGGGCCAGGCTAATAAGCAAATACCTTTTGGCGAGGACTCGTTATGGAGGTCAAATCCTATGGGGGCGATCTCATGGCACCAGCACAGAGTATCTAGAGAATACTGGGATTTCAAGAGAGTTTCGTATGACTATATATGCTCTGTCGAAGGCGCTTGAGGGATTATGTTTTCGGGAAATTGTGGGGGGAATAGGAGGTTGGCTAAAAGACAAAAATAAATGTCTTATTCATGTGTTTTCGAGTCCTTCTCGAGCATCAACACTAGTATCTCGAAGCAGAGATGGAAGCAATCCTTTACATGGCTTGGCTAGTGTACAACAATAGGAATCTCATCTCCAATGTAGTCATCTATTCGAACTCACATGATGCTATTTCTACAATCAGGACGAGGGGACCTAGCTATGCTTCGATAATGCTGAGAGTATCGCTAGATAAATTATTTGTCTTACAATATGTGCCAAGAGATTTAAATGAAGATGCGGATACATTGGCAAAGGCAGGACTTAACAAAGATTGGCGAGCTCATTTTAGGCCTTTTAAGCCCATGAACAGGCCTTAAGCAGTGTGGTTTTTTCAGTGAGCCAAGTTTCAGGCATTCTGGCAGGTGCCTTCCTCTGTTAAACGTAAAGTTGCATCGTAACTACCAACTATTCACACAACCCATGCCGCATGCACCATCCTATAAACACCTCGACTGGAGCAGCATGACACTGGTCTAATAGACGTGGAAGAAGTATTGTTGGAAATAGCTAGGTTTGAGGAAATGATGTATTAAGCAGTTCTACTCAACATTCCAGCGCCTTTAGTTTGGTCAGTAGCTTTAAGTGTCTGTTTCTTAGTTTGTTTCAGTGTAGATCTTCAGGATAGTAGGCCTACAATCTGTTGGTTTTAGAAGTCTACTCTGTTGTGCTCTTCTGTTTGAGCCATGGTCATGCTTTTGTACCTTTTCAGGAATTTCATTTTTTAATATAATTGGTATGTTTATCAACAAAAAACTGATCCAAATTTCTGACCAACTCCAGTAAGGCGTGATCCAAATTACTATTTACATATTATATTACATAAATACTATATTAATTTTTTTTGACAAATACTATATTAAATTATTTAATCTTAAATCTAATGTTTAATCATTATCAACTATTTACTATATTATATTAAATTTTAATGAAACATGTTTTTCTTATTATTATAAATTTTATTCTAAAAATTAAATTTTATTAACTATTAGTTACATACTATTATTATTTAAATATTTAAAAATTCATAAATTAATTTTAAATCAAGTAAACTAAAAATATATAAATAACAAAATTATTATTTTAATATTAAACCAACAGATCCAAATTTGGATCACTATTTAGATCATTGCTAGAGGAGAGTTTAGGGTAATCTCCCTAAATTTGGATTTTTGGATGACCGGTAGGTTTGCCCTAAACCCCTTTCCATTTCTCCTATTTAATCTAAACGCCCTAACTAATCAATGATAATAACATATTGTAAAAAAAGTGAAAAATCAGCAAAAGTTAAAAAAACAAAAAAAACAAAATATAAGTATAAATGATCAGAGAATAAAGTGATAAACGAACTTGTAAAAATATGGTAATGTTTAATAATACTACTTATATGCTAAGATTTATGCTCTATAATTAAAAAAATTATATTAATACAATTTTATAAAAAAAAATCACATCATAATAATATATTTAGGCGAATCATGTATGATGTATCTAATATTTAATCCTTACAAAATAAAATTTCTACATGCGCTATTCACTGTCCTAAAATTTAAGTTCAAGGTCTTTGTTGCCCCAAAGATACAAATTATATTGGAAGAGTTAATTTATGAGTTAATTATTTAACAAAATATTTTAAGAAAAATTATGGGTTAATTTGTGGCTTAAAACGCAGTACATTGGCTAAAAGAAAGACAAACATTATAGTTCACTTTAGTTTGCCAGTAATTCACTTGTCATGGCTTCGTTGTCTAAAGTGGGCCTACACCATTTTGGGCCTAAAATCATAAACTAACGGTTCCGTTATAACGCCAGAAAATATCTATCAATACACAGCGATCTTTAACAGATACCGTCACGGCTTCTTCAGTCTCTCTCATTTTCTCTCTCTCTGTATTGCACACCCTTTTGTCTGTCTTCAACCCGTTACGTGTATTATTTGCTTAACAATGCAAACCCCATATCTCTAAAGGTATTATCTTTATATCCCAACTCTCTTTTTTTGTTAATTTTATGTGTTGTCAATAATTTGTAGGGTTTTTAATTTGATTATTATATGTGTTTTGTTGTTGTGATGTTTGTTATTAGAAATTGGTCGATACCCATAAGTTTTCTTGGTTAATTTTGAAGTAAAAGATTGAATTTTGAGGTGTTTTGAAGAGAATTATATATGTTTGAGTGTTGTGAGTTGCTGTTTTTGTTGATTTTCTAGGGGGGTGTTTGATAATTTGTTGTAGGGTTGATTTGAAGTGTGAAAGAGATTATTGGGTTTAGAGATATGGGTGAAGATTTACTTACTAGTTTGTCAATTGAAAATTATCATCCGTCTACATTCCTGTCTATGGATCCAAATGGTAACACTCATGATGAATTGGACCGGGATATGAACCGGGGTGTTGTTCTTTCGGGGCCTCCAGATATTAATTTGCCTTTGTCGGTTGAGCCTAGTCCTCCACCACCGTCGTGGAATCATGACTCTTTTGATATGCTAGATGTTAGTCTTGGACATCAAAATAATGATGCAGATACACTTCTTAATATGACTAAGAGTGTTAGGAAATGTGCCAAGAGATTGGATAGTATTTGGGGGGCTTGGTTTTTCTTTAGCTTTTACTTTAAGCCTGTTTTGAAGGATGAGTCTAAGTGTAATGTGGTTCGTGATGGTAATGGTGTGTCTGGCTTTGAGAAATCGGATCTTCAGCTTGATGTTTTTCTGGTTCAGCATGATATGGAGAATATGTACATGTGGGTTTTTAAGGAGAGGCCTGAGAATGCTTTGGGTAAAATGCAGTTAAGGAGTTATATGAATGGGCATTCTCGCCAGGGAGAACGTCCTTTTCCGTTTAGTGTTGAAAGGGGGTTTGTTCGGTCTCATAGAATGCAGCGGAAACACTATAGGGGCCTGTCTAATCCTCAGTGTGTCCATGGAATTGAGCATGTTTCGTCTCCCAATCTTATGATTATTGATGAGGAGGAACAAAAGAAGTGGATGGAACTTACTGGCAGGGATCTGAATTTTGCTGTGCCACCTGAAGCAACAGAATTTTGTTCTTGGAGAACTCTTCCTAACACAGAATTTGAGCTAGAGAGGCCCCTTCCTGTGATGAAAAATAATAATCCACATCCTCCAAAAAAGTTACTTAACGGGTCTGGTTTGAATTTGTCTACTCAATCCTCAAGTCATGTAAATGGCAATGGAGTTGATCTCTTGCCTGCTTGCAACAAGAGGAAGAAAGATCTTCTCTCAAATGGTAATGATGATGATTGCTGTTACCCCACTAATCAACATCCAGACCGAATACAAGATACAGAGCACCATCCTGTTGAACCGTCTTGGTTAAATGAATTCAGTGGAGTGATGAAGGGTGTGTATGGGCCCGTTACTGCTGCGAAATCTATATATGAGGATGATGAAGGATACTTAATCATGGTTGCCCTACCTTTTGCTGATCCAGGACGGGTTAAAGTTCATTGGTGGAACAACCTTACTCATGGTATTGTGAAAATTTCTTCGGAGAGCACCGCTTGTATGCCCTTTCTTCAGAGGAATGATAGAACATTTAAGCTCACTGATCCATTTCCTGAACATTGTCCTCCGGGAGAGTTCAAACGGGAAATTCCACTTGCTACCCGAATCCCAGATGATGCCAAGCTAGAAGCATACTTTGACAAAAGTGGAACAGTTCTAGAGATCATAGTACCTAAACACCGTGTGGGACCAGAGGAGCACGAAGTTCCTGTTTGTCTCAGGCCTCCTAATGAATTTATGTAGTCTCAAAGGTTTCATTTTGATGGGGAATATGGAGGGTTAGCCATTTTAGTCAAAGATTACAACTTAAAAGCAAAAAACATTGTTATTAATGTTTTTAGCCTTACTGGTTATAAAGTCTTTTTAACTTGGATGATTACAATTGTCTTTGTGGCATTTGATTTTCATTTTGCTAATTTTGAATATAATTTTAATTGGTATCTTACTTTGTGATTTTCTCCTGTAACTGAGTGCATGTGTTTACTTGTTGTAGAAGCTATTGTTGCATTTGTGTAGTGTAAAGTTTCTGTATTAACTAACATTCTTGGTCCATGATAATTATTTATTTTTATGGCATTTTTAGCCCTGCTAATTAGATGCAAACTTTCTAGGTATAATATTTTCGTGAAACAATTGCATAATATTGCAAGTTAATGTAAGTTTAGTCATAGTAAGATCATGATAAGTTTCTGCCGTCTAATCCTGCAAAGTTTGTGGTGTGTGTTGTGTAGTCTGAATTGAGTTATAGTGTATTATGTAGTCTGTATAATATTACTATTTATTATGATGATCAGAATACGTAAGCAAGTTGCATATGGTTACAAAATAACAACTGCAAATTGTCCCGAGATTCGTCGGGCACTGTCCTGAGATTTGTCGGACACTGAATGCTCTGGTTATATCTGAAAATATATTTTCTAGATTTGTCACTTACTGTCCTGAGATTTTTCGGACACAGAATGCTGATTGTGTCTGAAAATATGTCTGACTCTGTGATTTGGCTTTGTTCTTGGGTATCAACTACTTGCCAAAAATCAACGTCCATTAGTAAGTTATGATCTTTTAAATGTTTGTTAACCGTAAATTCTAAGTCAAAATTTTAAATAACCTCTTCCAAAGTTATTCTTATAATTTAGAATCTGTTTGTCCTCTCGTGGTGGTTCGCCCCTGAAATGTCAACAGTTCTCAACTAAACAAAACCACCCCCACCCATGTTGCATAAGCTTTACAAGCTAATGCAAATTTCGTGTTGGCAATATTCTATAGTGAAAAACAACTGTAGGGCAACCAATAAAAAGTAGAAAGGAAAAGATTCTTGATCTGTAAAATCAACCCATTTTCCATTGCCTTCTTCCGAGTTGTACATGCGAATAACAATTAGAAGCTATGGCAAATCCATCGCATTGAAGCTTAGATTTCTTTAGTTAGATTTGTTTTAGTGATTTTCTATTTTAGATTAGCAACTCTTTTGAATATGATATCATTTTATTGTTGTTCAATTGCAATGCAATCCTTGTTCATGGAATAATTCGATTACATGTGAAACTAGTTGGTTAATTGATATTTTGGATGAACGGGTAACCACCGTCAATGTTTGATTACTTTTGTTAATACTTGTGATTATTAGAAATTAGAACCAAACAAATTGCAAGAACTCGCAGCCAAGTATAATGCATGTTTGTTTCTTTTTTCAAAATAAATTTGTAAAATATTTTTTTTCAAAATTTGCCATTTTTTTAAGAATTTATTGTTGTGACAAATAAAGAAGTGAAAGCCGTAATTATCATTATTTTTACACCTTTTTAAATAAAAGATGTCCCCACTTTCAATTCGATATAATAAATTGCTTCCATTGCCTTTCCATCAGTGATAATTAATAGACATGAAAATAATTTTTAACTATATTTCCCTAGACATGCGTTATTTTATTAAAATTTTGGGCTGACAATGCTATACATACCAAAAACTCTTGTTGTGTTTAGGCGCAAGAGAAAGAAAGAGAACTGAGTACGGAGTAGTCTACAAAATATGAAGGAACAGAGAAGATAAGACTCCATTTAATTAACTACAAAAACAGTAAAATTACTTGAACTCCCTTACAAACTCGGGAGCAAAAACATCCAACATATCCAGCAGAAGATTTGCTATACTATTACTAAAACAAACCAGATAAACATAATAGAAAATAGGCAACATCCACCATCAGAGTTTTATCAACCATCTTAATCCACTTCCTCAATTTTTGGCCCTGCACCAGAACCACCAACAGAAGGACCATCTTCATCCATTGCTCCTCCACCCATGCCGCCACCTCCTCCTTGATACATCTTGGCAATAATGGGGTTACAGATACCCTCCAGCTCCTTCATCTTGTCCTCAAATTCATCAACCTCTCCTAGCTGATTCCCATCGAGCCACTTGATTGCCTCCTCAACTGCATCCTCAATCCTCTTCTTGTCTGCTGCATCAAGGTTTGAGCTTATCTTCTCATCCTTAATTGTGTTCCTCATATTGTACGCATAGTTTTCCAAAGCATTCTTGGCCTCCACCTTTTTCTTATGCTCCTCGTCCTCTGATTTGTACCTCTCCGCTTCTTGCACCATATTTTCAATCTCTTCCTTGGACAGCCTTCCCTTGTCATTGGTGATGGTGATCTTATTCTTTTGTCCAGTGGTCTTATCCTCTGCCAACACGTTCAAGATACCATTTGCATCAATGTCAAAACAGACAGTGATCTGTGGCACACCCCTCGGAGCAGGAGGGATTCCAGAAAGCTCAAACTTGCCCAAGAGATTGTTATCTCTTGTTCGGGTTCTTTCACCCTCAAAAACTTGAATTAGAACACCAGGTTGGTTATCCGAATAAGTTGAGAACACCTGCTCTTTCTTAGTTGGTATTGTGGTGTTCCTTGGAATCAAGACAGTCATCACCCCTCCAGCTGTTTCCAACCCAAGCGACAGTGGAGTAACATCCAACAACAGCAAGTCCTGCACCTTCTCATTGCCTTCACCACTGAGAATGGCTGCCTGAACAGCAGCACCATAAGCAACAGCTTCATCCGGGTTAATACTCTTGCACAACTCCTTCCCATTGAAAAAGTCCTGCAACAATTGCTGAACCTTGGGAATCCTTGTGGAACCTCCAACAAGCACCACATCATGTACCGTGCTCTTATCCATCTTTGCATCTCTCAAACACTTCTCAACGGGCTCCATACACTTTCTGAAAAGATCCATGTTAAGCTCTTCAAATCTTGCCCTTGTAATTGTTGTGTAAAAGTCAATGCCTTCGAACAAAGAATCAATTTCAATTGTTGTCTGAGCAGTTGAAGAAAGAGTCCTCTTTGCCCTCTCACAAGCAGTCCTCAATCTCCTCAACGCCCTCGCACTCCCACTAATATCCTTCTTATTCTTCCTCTTAAACTCTTGTACAAAATGATTCACCATCCTGTTATCAAAATCTTCACCTCCCAAATGGGTGTCCCCAGCAGTGGCCTTGACTTCAAAAATACCCTCTTCAATTGTAAGAAGTGACACATCAAACGTGCCACCGCCTAAATCAAAGATAAGTACATTTTTCTCACCCACACTCGAAGCCTTCTTGTCAAGCCCATAGGCAATAGCAGCTGCAGTAGGCTCGTTGATAATTCGCATCACATTAAGTCCAGAAATCACACCAGCATCCTTTGTTGCCTGCCTTTGCGAATCATTGAAATACGCAGGAACAGTAACAACAGCATTCTTCACAGCTGAGCCTAGAAAAGCCTCGGCAATCTCTCTCATCTTGGTAAGAACCATAGAAGAGATCTCTTCAGCAGCAAATTGCTTCTCCTCGCCTTTGTAGTTGACTACAATCATTGGCTTCTCAGCAGGTCCAGCTATGACCTTGAAAGGCCATAACTTCATATCACTCTGCACAGAGGCATCACTGATCCTCCTTCCAATCAACCTCTTGGCATCTAAAAAATACGTAAAACAATTATCAGTCACCAATTACAAAGAAATTCAAGGCACAGAATACAATGTAACTCCCTCTGATTCGGCATTTGACTTTTCATACGAAATTTTGAATACATGAATTATTTTTTTATAATTTTCTTATTTTGAATAAAAATACAAGTCAAAACTCATAAAATTAATTACGTGTAAAAAGTCAAACGCACGCTCAGCTCTGTGTAATAGACCTGTATAACAAACTTCAACACAATACATGAAAGCTATTAACATCCAATTATCGAAATAACAATGAAACAATCCGCAAAATAAATCCTACGAGATGACGAATAAAAAATTAGTATACGAAAAGTAAATAGGAAGGGAAGAAGATACCAAAAACAGTGTTGGTAGGGTTCATAGCAACTTGATTCTTAGCAGCATCGCCGATCAAACGCTCCGTATCAGTAAAAGCAACATAAGACGGCGTCGTTCTATTCCCCTGATCATTAGCTATGATCTCAACTCTATCGTGCTGCCAAACACCAACACACGAGTAAGTCGTTCCTAGATCGATTCCGATCGCTGGTCCTTCCCCTTTTCCGGCCATTATATATATATATATATATAAATATAAATTGTGTTCGTAAGTAGACGAATGAAAATTGTAATTAACTTGGATGAGTTTGTTTTTGTTTGATGATGAAAACACGCAGTGAGTAATAATGTATTGTGTGTGAGGGAGAGAGGGGGTTATAAAGGGGAGAGATGATTTCGAGAATGTTCGGATGAATGATTGTGGGTCGTTGGATGGGCGGTGCAGTTTTGAATGGAAGTGAAAATCTTTGTTTTTTGTCTAGTTTAATGACTCCCGCGGTTTGTTACGATTCTAGTTTGTTCCCGAGACTTCTTTTGCAGGTCCACCTGTTACGACTTTGCCTCGCTCCACATTTAAAATTTAATCATTTAAAGAGTCTAATAAGAAATTTTAGATTACACGTATATAACCACGAGCAACAAGTTACGTTGTAAGTACTCATTGAATTACAAATTCTATCTTGATAAAATACATATTTTATATAAATTACAAATTTTATACATATAAAATACATATTTATAAATCACAAATTAAATACATATTATAAAATTATAAATTTTATACAAATTATACATATTTTATACAAATTATAAAATACATATTTTATACATATTACAAATTCATGACTTTCTAAACTTTCCGAAAAAATTCAAATAATAAACATGATCTACGTGTCACATCATGTTTATACACTTTTACAACTGTTGTTTTGTTCGCTGCCTCACCCATCATAAATGTTCGACTATCAAGTGCACTTAACGGAGAGACTTCGGTAAGACGCATATATGTTTCCCTCCATTCCAACTTTAAATTAAAACATCAGCGCTTCTAAGCGTTGATATCGTATTTTCTAGGAGGGGTAAAAAAATTGACCAGTGTCTATTTTTTAATTAGTTTTATTTAGTTTTTATTTTCTCCTTTTATATTATTTATTTTTAAAAATGAAAACTATTTTATTTTTTTAATTCTATATGAACATATTGTTTATAAAATTATTTTTGTTTAAAAATAATTTGTGAAAATATATTATTTGTTTATTAATTATTTAGTTTTAATTATTTTATATATTTAACCATGCTGATTCATAAATATTCAAATGAATTAGAATTGGACTCAAAATTATCAAGTGAACCATGTTAAATAAATTGAGTTTGAGGAGATTTCAAATTAAATGAATTGAGTTGGAGCTGAATACACATTAAATTCAGCTTTTTTTATTTATTTGATTAAACATGTTTTTAAGTTTAATATCAATAAATTGGAATAAAACAATTATTACAATTAAGTGATAGGAACTGTTTTATTAGTTATTGGATTTTTATTAGCACACATATTTTGGACTTTCGTTTTTTTCCCAGTAACAACTTTCATGCTAATAAGTTGTATTGAAATACAATCTCGTAAGGAACACAGTTCTTTCCTACAACAAGAAAGTTTATTATGACATGCAAAGATGTGTTTGTAAATTTAAATAATAAGACTTTAATATCCGAACATGTCTGGGAAAAAAACACTTGTTACAAAAAAATAAACAAAAAATTAGTGTCCATGTAAATAGAAAAAGAAAAACAGAGAACATAAATTTTAAAAAAATACATAAAGTAATTATTATGACATGCAAAGATGTGTTTGTAAATTTAGATAATAAGACTTTAATGTCCGAAATATGTCTGAAAACAGAACACTTGTTACAGAAAAATAAACAAAAAATTAGTATTCATCTAAATAGAAAAAGAAAAACAGAGAACATAAATTAAAAAAAATACATAAAGTAATTTTTTTTTTAAACAAGATAAAATCTAACCAAAAAATCATTTGATTATATATCTCATGATAACCTAAACAAAGTCTATCATTTATATAAAATAATACTTTAAAGTATTTATATGTGAAAGGCTGTATGTATAGACCTATATGTAACATAGGGTTATAACTCAACACAAGAATAGGACGTGTAAATAATATGAAGTTATCACCGGAATCAGGAAGACATGAAGACTTGGTAAAGACAAAGGATAAAGAAGAAATCTACAGACTTGAAGTATTAGCTCACTGGAAGAAGTTCATTTATATGTTCATGCCTCAGTGAAGAATAAAGGTTGAAGTATTCAAGGATGTGAAAGCAGTGAAGCAGTTGTCAAAGTACCAGAAAGATTCTAGTGATCCAAATCTGCAAGTTAGTCAAGCAATGAATTGCAGAGCTCAAGTACAGGAATCGATAAGATAGAATATACGGCAAATACAAATAATCAAAATATTAGATGGAATCTTGGAGTCTATTATAGATTGCTGGAGGAAGTTCATTCATATGTTCAGACTTCAGTAAAGGATAAAGTTCGAAGATGTTCAGGGTTTCAGATAATTTTGTGGTTCAGCATAAGTGCCAGAAGATTCCAATGTACTTACAATCGAAGCACTTCTAATCAACAAGGAACAAAGTCAATTGTATTGTAAAGAAGATGTGAAGATCAAGATCATGTTAGTCGTTTGTGAACCAGACCAGTTGCACCAAACGTCAACACAAAAGAGATTGAGAATTGCATCTATGAATGAGAAGAATTGACTATTTACTGAAATGGGTAACAAGTAAAGTGGTATATGATGAAGCTCAGAATAAATCAAGTTTGAATAATCAAGGAAATATTTATTTGACTTGGTTGCAGTGGAAGAAATTATATTAAGAGCTTAACAGGTTCGAAATTGGCTAAGTAAAGAGACTACAGAAGCTGTATCCAGAAGTCAACTTGGTCAAGCTATTTCGTCTTATTCACCAATGGTTAATCAAGCAATTTTGTCTTATTCACAGATGGTTAACAACCATCGGGTGAAATTAAAAGGAATGGTGAATATTCAAGGACCTATTTTGTCTTATTAGTCGATAGTTAGCAAGCATGGTGGAGAGTCTTATTCACCGATACATGTTAACTATCGGGTCATGCAAAAGCAAAGGAACCCACTTCCCGATGGTTACTAAGTTTGAAGTAATTGATTTTATTTCAGTAATTGTTTTAATCCTCCGATACTTATTCTACAGACTCATCGATGGTTAAACAATTACTCAGTAAATTGTTCCGATACTTAAGGAAAAACAGAAGTGAAGCATCAACTATTTTACTTGGCCTTAATTGAGCCACGTATCCTTGGTTGAAAAAGTCTACACATATATTGAAGCAGAGCCATTCATTTGGGAGTCTTCTGCAACATAACAAAAATAACCAGAGAGAGAGAAGACGAAGCCGGAGAGGAGAGAAACCAGAAAAATCTATACCTCCTCACCGGAGATGTATTAGTGGCCGGTACCTTAACGGAAAATGTTCAGGGTCACTATATATCACTCTCTACGGTCTTAGTTTCCATTGTACTGATCTAGAAATACTTGTATAGGAAATTGAGAGTTATATGTTTTTGTTAAGCAGCGAAGAACTTGTTCTTCGGACCGGATTTGTTGACCGGGTGTAGCAACCTCAGGGTTTATATTTATCAAATGATATATTCCCCGAATCTTGTGTTGTTTATTTTACTGCTGATTTTCTAGAACCGAAATGATTAATCCTAAACACAGAAAATTAGTAAGCAGCTCCGTAAACACTATTCACCTCAAGAACACGAGCCCACTAACCGAACTCTAAATTATTTATCCGCAAAAGATTCGAAAGAATTTTTGAATTTAGTGAGTATCGTATTCAACCCCCCTTCTACGATACTTCCGGGGCCTAACAATTGGTATCAGAGCTCGCTGATTGATATACAAATCAGGATCCATAGCTCAGTGAAGCTCACCGTGCCGAAGCTGTTTGAACTCAGAAGGAGGCCTTGTTAAATAAGTTTAATTATAAACTTTTAATAAATTTATTTTATAAACTTTTATAAAATTTGTTTTATAAACTTTTATTAGTTTATATTATAAATTTTAATTAGTTTGTTTTATAAACTTATTATTAAATTTATTTTATAAACTTTTACAAAATTTGTTTTATAAACTTTTATTAGTTTATATTATAAATTTTAATTAGTTTATCTTATAAAATTAATATTAAATTTATTTTATAAACTTTTATAAAATTTGTTTTATAAACTTTTATTAGTTTATATTATAAATTTTAATTAGTTTATTTTATAAATTTTAAAAATTAAGTTTATAATTTAAATTCATTAGACACATTACCTGGCCAACTTTGTTCATGAATTCATGTGAATTGGAGTGCACGTGCTATTGTCATTTACTTGGATTTTTGCCGATTGTTGTGGTCAGATGGTAATGCACGCGCCTTACATGATTTCTAAAGCATTTGTCCGATAGTTATTAACTATCGACACATCCCCGATAGTTACTAACTATCGGAGCCGCATTCTGATATTTTTTATTTTTGATTTATTATGTTTTAAAAAAAAATTTAAAATTCTTAACTTTAAATTTTTCTTAAATATTAATTTACGATTTATTTAATTTTTAAGAAAATTTAAAATTCTTGAAAATTAAATTTTTCTGTAAATATTTATTTTTGATTAATTTATTTTTTAAGAAAATTAAAATTTTTGGAAATTTAATTTTTTCTTAAATATTAAATTAAGGGTGTCGAAGCTGCTTGGACGTCGCAGAGTGTTCATTTTTGAATTGCGTCTCAGAAAAAAATATTTGCCCCTGGAGTAATTTTTGTTTCCGGAATAAAAAATTGACCAGTGTTTATTAAACTCTGAAACATGATCATATAGTATTTTTACTGTGTAATCATGTCTTAGGTATTAATATTGGCGAAGTTTCTTTTTGAGGAAAAATGTGAATCATTAGTGTTACTCTTGGACATAAGCGCCTCAAATGCTATTTTGGCCTACTTAACGTTTTGAACCTTTAATATCTATTTTAGATTTATTTATTTTTCCAGAAAATTTAATATTCTTGTTAATTAAATTTTTCTTAAATATTAATTTACAATATTTTAATTTTTAAGAAAATTCAAAATTCTTGAAAATTAAGTTCTGTAAATTTTTATTTTTGTTTAATTTATTTTCTAAGAAAATTAAAAATTCTGTAAATTTAAATTTTTCTTAAGTACTTATTCGAGGATGCTCAGAAGTTAGTAGTTGAAGATTTTTACGGGTTATTGAAGACAATGAAGATCGACTGAAGATTGTCCAAAGAAGTTGATTCTGGTTATGAAAAGATTATTTGGCTACAGTTTTTAGTTGGTTTGAGTTGAATTTGAAGATGAAAAATCTTAGGGGTTTAAGTAGTGTGAAGGAGAACAAACCGGACATCCTAGCATCTCAATACAGAAGACGTAAAGATTATTCTACAAGGAGATTACAGGAAGTTCGTGCTAACACTGCAGATCATCTGGAACGTAGGGTTACAGCCAACAGGGATCGAAGGACACAACCACATTGTCTGTAAAAGACCTGTATGTGCTGAAGGCCTATGAACTAGAACAAGTGCGGAAGAAGATAATATTTGGTAAAGCAGGTTGTTAGCATATCCACTGTATATGTGACCCAGGAACCAAATTTGATTGAAGTCAAGGTTGAAAACCTCTGAACAGAAATGAAATGATCCTAGAAGCTGAATTGAAGATGTTGCAGCTCAAGGTAGTGGTCAAGGTGTTTTATGTAAATTTGACACTTTGGAATAACCTGAGATCTGGACGACTAGTTATGCCTGCAGGACAACTGGAAGTTCAGTGACATCAGATTCTGACGGAATCCCAATTCTAAATCTAAGGTCATTACCTATAGATTCCGTAAAGGAGATTTTCAAGATCAGTTCAAGAGGTGGTTGCAAGACAGGGATGGTTTAAAGTTGAAAGACAAGATCAGGGGTTTGCTACACAGTTTGAAGAAGCCTGTACAAGCAAAAGATGACAGACACTATGTTGGGTTGTAGCAGGAATCTCAAACATTAGTGAGGATGCAGTAAGGGAAATCATTTGTTGATGAAGTTAAATGCAAGGATGATTCTATCAGTGACAGTGATGAACCAAATGAATATCTGGCATCAATGACCAACACTAGAGATGAATCAATAAGCACTTCACAGGTACACTTACTAACTAGTATATCTTTATCTAATTCATAATTGTATGATTATTATGTTTTGAAATGTATTAGGCTCGTGTCAGCATGTTAGCATCTTAGAACTTAAATGCTTAATTGATTGCTAAGAATAAGATTTCATGCTTAGTGATATGAGTTTAGTGAGTACATTTCATACTTGATTTTCTATGCAGTAAAATGAATATCTAGAATTAGATAGGGTGTTCTAGACAGTTAGGTGTATCCCTAAACATTTGCTGAAACTTGAGTTAAATATGTTGTGATTTAATACCTCTGCTAATGTTGTGAAAATTGCTAAATAGACAAACAGGTCATAGATCAGATATTTTATATTTGCTCTTATTGTGATAAATGACTTGATAAGTATATGTGGAATTTGATATTGCTTATAATGTTTTATTCAAATATTCTGCATATTCTCAAATTGTTTATGTGCTTATTTTCACATGATTTGATTGCACTCACATAGTTGCACTTAAATGTCATATTAGATCATGTATTGCTTGTTAGGAATAAGATGGTGAATTTATCTAAGTAGTCAGTAACATTTGTTGATTCAAGAATTAATCTAAAACTGACTTAGGTAATTAGAGATAGTTAAAAATGTTAAACAACGACAGAAATGGATTAGACAAGATTAGTAATTAATTTGTTAAGTTCTTCTATTCCATGTGCTTTATGCATATTGAAGCTGTTGTTACCTTTGATAATATCTCTAACCCATCTGGACTCAATTAAAATTGAGTACCAAGAAGCTTAATCATTTGTGATTGCAGAGTATGTAAAAAGAAGCAAAAGTTATGTGATTTCTTGACAGTTATTGTTCGAGGCATATGACTAACATTAAAGCTCTTCTATCACTGTTGGTTGAGAAGGCCTCCCCGATGGTAACCTTTGGAGATGACAGCAAAGGATGTACAAGGGATATGGCTATCATGATTTAAGAACTGTTATCAGTGGAAGCATCTTTCTTATGAACGGAATTAAGCACTATCTACAGGGCACTAGGAAATTCTTTGTCAAGGGTTTTCTAGAAAAGCAGAAAAGAAAAAGTGTTTGATCTCAAATAAGAAGGTTGGAAGCTCGCTCAACTGAGAGTGAGGAAGTTTGTTCGTAGCTGACATGGAGTTTATATGCAAAGGTGAAGTGAACTTTTCAGTAAAGCTTCATCAGTAAAGAGTTAGCTATGGCATAAGAAGCTCTCACACTTGATATTCAAGACAATGGATTCTCGATAAAGATGAAATTGGTGAGAGGACTGCTTCTAATGGAATTCTATCCAGAAGGACATTTTGAAGTATGTCACATTTAGGGAAGTCATGGAAGCATCACACTGAAGCAAATCAAGTCATGGAAGAAATATGCTTAGTGGTGATTGATGACCCTAGTTATAAGTTGGTGATGTTCGTGCATTCAACATATATTGAAGCATCACAGATGGTGATTGATCACATCAGAAAGATCAGTTGAAAGTAAAGTAAGCTGTGAGAACTTTGAAGTCAGATAATGGAACTGAGTTTCGCGAATGAAGTTCTAAGTGAAGTCTACACTTTAAGGGGATTATGAAGCTGAAGCAATTAACACAGCATGCCACTGTATTCAACAAGATCGTGAAAAGACATCATATGAGTTAATGGCCAACCAGAAGCAAACACTAAAGCTCTTTCGTGTGTTTGGAGGAAATTGATAATTACTGAAGATTTAAATGAGTATCTTGACAAGAAGTTAAGACTCAAGGAACAATTTTCCTCGGCTACTCATTAATGATGAAAAACCAGAAGGTGATTAAAAGTCTGAATGTGTCGACCTACTACACCAAGCTCCCAAGCATTCAAATGAAAGACTATTCTGAATCTTTGAAGTTTGACATCCCGTCAGAGTCAAATTCAGATACTGATGATGAAACTGAGGTTGCAGAATGAAACAATGATAATGATGTTGATTCAGATCCTATTAGTGGAATTGGTAGTGAAACTACACAACTCGTGGACTTTAACAGAATCCACTGAAAAAGGTGAAGGATCTTCAACACATCCTAACAGCAACTTAGGGGGAGCAAAACAATAGAAGGATCTACTAGTCGTACTCAACACAATGAAGATCAAATGAATACATCAAGAACATATCTGCCGAGACAAAGGGTTTGAAGTCAAAGTCATTCCTAGAGTCTAGTTCTTAGTGATCCGGATTATTGAGTAAAGGCTAGAAGTGCTAATCAAAATGAACATATATTTTTCGGGACCCAACAATCAACATTTGGTATCCCAAATAATACTGAAGATGCACTGATTGATCCAGATTGGGTGATTGCATTGCAAGATGATCTCAATCAGTTCGAAGGCAGAATCTACTGAAGCTGGAACCCAGACCTAAAGTTGAAGCTGAAATTGGTACAGTAAGGGTTCACAGAAACTGGATAATAATTGGCATTGTTATGAGGGACAAAGCCAAACTGGTTGCTACAGGTTACTATCAAGTAGAAGGTATCGACGATGATGGAAACAGAATCTTCGGGACTTTCAAGATCTAACAGCAAGAACCAGAGACGAGACTTGATCCTCTTAGGGCCTAACAAGATGAGGACCTAACAGAGTTAGGGATTCAAGCAAATTGTCAAGGACATGGTATGACACTCTAACTAGTTTATTACTTGAAAATGATTTTATATTAGAGTAGTTATACACACATATATCTCTCTAGATTACAAAGCACACACAATGTATTATATGTGCAAGTATACCATGATCATATTATATGTGGGTCTACTAATGAAAATTTGGCAAGAGTTTATTGCTAAGTTAATGCAGAGTAGGTACAACATGAGCATGTTGGAAGAGTTACAATTCTTTTTGGATTACAAGTAATTCGAAAGAATGATGGCAATTAAAGTAAGTCAAGGATCTTTTGAAGATGCGCAATTTAGAAGATTCAAGACCTGCCAAGACTTCTTTTTAACAAACCACTAAGCTTGATCAGGGCAAATCAGGTATATGAACTGAAGTGACAAGCTATAGAGGTAATCAGCTCATTACTTATTCAAGTGCATAAAGACCATATATTTTATTCTCGATATGCCTATGTGCAAGTTTTCAAGTGGATACTAGAGAATCTTATCTTATAGCTAAGTTATGAATTGTTAGATATCTTAGGGGATCACCAATTCTTGGAATCTGGGACCCTGAAGATAATATGTTTAACCTAATTGGCTATATAGATATAGATAATGCAGGTTGTAAGAAAGACAGGGAAGTCATTCCTAGAAGCTGTCAACTTCAACAACTCTGTTGATCTCTCGATACCACTTATGGAACAAGCTCATGGACACCAGGTATCAGTTCTT